>OY728160.1:1718583442-1720015531 GCA_963277665.1 Viscum album | reverse complement strand
ACTCATATTTCCTTAACACTTTCCTCTTACAAGGTACTAAGAAGAATTTATTCATTACACTCAAAAAAATAGTTAAGTTTACCCATTATCTTTGTTAATACTTCTTAATAATTAAAAGTGCCTTCGACTTTGTCTTAATCAAAACGTCGACTATAGGTTCTTATTGATATGAAAGATGGAATGTGATGTTTATATTGATATTTCCATGATGAATGTATATAAATAATACATAATTTTTTTTATATTATCCTTCCATATTATTTTTAGTATTATGTTTATTTTACATAATGAGTTAATCATGTCTTAATAAAATAATTTATGCATTATATATTTATTTATCTTTCCAACTGAGATCCATTTCTATTTATCATGATCAATACCATGTCATCACACTAACATCATTAGATATGAATAAATAGAATCATTCATCATGCAGTTATTAATTTTTCTCTTTTCATACTTATTAAGTATTCTATGTGAACATATAACAACCATGCATTCACATAAATTTTCATGCCGGATAAAAATAATTAAATTATTTCATGGTTATGAGCTAATATCTATTGGTATATCTATCTAGTAGACAATGGATAATAGTACACCATAGTAGAATACCATGAGTTGTATCATAAATTATAATACAAGAACCATAAAATTCCCATGAAAAATACATGTCTGGTTTCATACCAAATCTGGAATCAAACTATGTTTTCATGAACTCCTCTTATCTTTAAAATGTATACTCACATGTAGGAGATGGAAACTCAATGTGAAGGAATTACATTTTATCACTCAAATGTGGAAACTCTATCCCTTATACATTTAAATATGGAGGGATGATTCAAAGATCATAAAAAATGATAAATTATTGTTATATTTCAAAATAGAAATTATATAATTAAATTAAAATTAAATAAATACATAAATATGCATGGATATATCCCAATTCCGGATCATTCAACATGAAATAAAATTTCATAATAAAAATTTATAATGATAAAATTAAACTCAAGTGAAATTTTAACGTTTTAATGTATATTTAAAATAATTTTAATTAATTATTGATAGGTCTTGTGGCTCTTAATTTTTATATAAATTTAAAACATTAAGATAAATTTTCAGTTGAAAAAAATTAATTTTTTTGTCAATATGGATAGGAAATATATTCCTTGATGGAAACCAATCTCATAGTTAACTAGGTTGAGCTAGGTAGATTGGGTTTGGTTCTACCATGGTCAGCTTGGTTTGGGTGACCCATTAATTTATTAGGTATAGTGTGTGTCATGCACCCGATGTGGGGAGTGTGTGGGAAGGATTCCAGTGCCTATGTAGCCCTTCATTAATGATAAAAAAACTTTTTTAAAAATAAATAATGCACCCCATAGGGTGTTGTCACAAACTGCCAATACAACCACACCTAAATCAATTTGGTGTTTAGTTAATTTCGGTGCCATATGTCACCCACCACTTGATATTTTTAATTTTTTGAACTATTTTTTTGTTTAATCATGGCCTTATATATATAGAGCACATGGTGATCCACCCAAACCCATCTTCCTTCTACAACTACTGTGCATAGATCATCCTAAGGCAATAATAAGTCCCATGTAACCTCCCCTCCTTGGTCGGTATACATAATATAAATATAAATATATATATATAAATATATAAATATATATATATATATATATATCATTTTTTATTTATAAGACCCAATTGATCTTTAAATATTCATTTATCAGCTGTTTGAACATAAATCATCATGTCATTAGTGGTTTTAGTACAATATCAAATCCCACTTTCCTATTTCTAATAAATTTAATCAATATTTTTTCTTAAATAATGTATCATCCTAGGTAAATAAAGAATAACTCATTTTTATATTTATTATTATATTCGAATTAAATAATAATTTTACTTTAAATGGGTTGCTATGTTCGATAGCGTACCCGATACGCAACAAAGAGTTTCTTTGATATCTTACGTTGCACACTAGTAATAAAATAATATTATTTTAAATGGTAGTTAACTCATAGCCATTGTATTGGCAGGAATGAATAGAAACAACTAAAATATGATTATATATGTTTCTTAAATGGTTTTATATTTGTCCAATAAAAGTTAAAGGCTTAAAATAAGAAAAATAATTCAATTCTAGGCGTAGATACTCTAATATTCACCAAAGGTCAACTTATCGCCTTTTCATGGAGAACCATCTTTAAAAATAGTTTCGGTCACTCTTATACAATGTATTTGACCAAATAAAATTCTTATTTAGAATCGGGACATCAAAATTTACTTTGTGTAAATTTTTGGTGTTTTTCCGATAATGTTCATTTTTTAATGAATAGTGAAAAATGTTCTATTTTAATTCAAAACCACTTTTTAATATAATTTATTTATATAATTATATTATCTTTTAAATTGGTTTTAAAGTGAAATTATAATATATTTTTACCATTTTATCCAATATTGGTCATTGAATTAATTTCACTTTGAAATCAGACTTAAACAAGTGTCAATCTTTTGATACTTATTGTTTCATAAAGACACGCTATTTGCTCTGACAGTGGGAATTAATTATTAAATTAGTTAATTAAACTTATATGTTTTTAATTTTTTAAAATAGACTTCATTTTTGAATTCGGAATATCAAATATAGCTTAGGGTGACGTTTTGGTATTTTTCTGAAAAACATCAATTTTTGATGAATAGTGAAACCACTAAGTGGTACTTAAAAAAACTGATTTTTTGTTTAAATGAAATTTTACCATATATGTGTTTTGAATTTCAAAAATCCGACATACATGGCTGTCATTAAGAAGTAAAATGTGGTTCAATGGGATTAAAATAATTTTTTGGTGAATAGTAACTTTTAAGTTTATTAATCACGATTAGAGGTAATTAATGTAGTTTAGGGTAAAAATAATGTTTTAATAATATGAAATGAACTTGACACATGTCCTACCCTTATTGGATGTGTCATGGACGACCAAGAAAATCCTTGGGTCAACTTGGGGACCCCATGGAGCCACTTTGGTAGGAAAATGGCATTAAAAACGTTTTATTTAATGTTAAAATAAAAATATCACAAACATGAGTTGTTTTACTAAAACAATTTTTAAATGGGGTTATACAAGTCAGATTTTTGACTATAAATATTCATTATAAATCTAAAACGATTTCCTACATCATGATATTTTTTTATAATTATTAAACATTTAATAAGTTAAATTATTTATGACACCATGATGATGCAGTGATTACCTCATTATTTAACGATTTAAAAAAAATAAAAAGATAATGTAAAATATAAGACCTAAACATGTCAAAATCTTATTTTATGGGTGGATTTATAACCCTTATCACATTATCCTATAGATATATAATTTTTGGACCCTTTTTATCTGAAAATCATTTTATAATAAAGTATCTTTTCTTAACTTTCCAAGAGTGCCCCTCCTCTCCTCTTGTAAAAGGCCCCCACCTGTACCTCCTTACCCACACCTCTCAAGCCTTTGGTTCGGCCAAGCTCTGCTCTTTTTGTCTCTCAAAATCCCTCTATTACTCCTAGAATCATTACATTGGGCAGAAGTCTTCCCAGGTAAGCCTTTGAGCTCAAATCTAAGAGAGTTACCCGATTTTAAGGTAATGTCTTCACTTGTGTTATTTTGTTTAATTTTTCTTCTCCAACCCCATAAACTCTTTTTATTCATTTATTTTGTAAAAACTCTGGTATCTTAAATATACTAGGATATTGTTATAAGAATAATTCTAGCTACACTTACACACACCTACATCTTATGGTTAAAGAACATACTGTTTCTATGGATGGTGAATTTCTGCCTCACGAAACGATGATTGTTCAATATTCTTCCAACACCTTCAGAGGTGGACATTAATATGTCACTATATTTATATATGATATATGATATATTTATGTTTTCCTTAAGCTTCTTTATTTTTCATTTATTTCATACCTTTATGGCTTCCATTATGGGTAAACATGATATCTTCATTTTAGGAAGTGCAGACTACCGCCCCCTCAAAGTGATTTGATTCGTTAATGCCATATGTGGGATGTATAAAGGATGGATTTAAAGTTATTATATATTATGTTATACTAGAATTATAATATACCTTTATATCATTATTATTTCATTCCATTAAAGTATGATATAGAAATGAAAGTAGCGTTCATGCGTACGTACGACTTACCGTCTCCATGAACGGTGCATTTCATTTCTTATCCCCAAATGTAATGTACTATTATAAGGTCATATATATAATGGATATATATGATGTATGTTAAATCTAAATGATTAATATAATTCTTGAATTAAAATATACATATCTCTCATTTAGTTTTAATTACATTAATATGACATAGAAATGAATGTAGCGTTCATGCGTACGTACGGCTTGCCGTCTCTATGAACGGTGCATTTCATTTCTTACCTCTAAATGATTATGTAATATTATAAATACAAGTATATGCTGGATATATATGATATATATGATATCCAAATCATGAATATCATTCTGGATATAATGAACCTTTGACCACACGAACAACATGTAATTGTAATAAGTCCACTTTCGACTTAAGAAACAAATATTGACAAAACAAAAATTATTAACATAAATGATTACATAATGTTTATAACATGGAAATAAGTGATATAAAAGTAATAATGAACTTGAAAAGGGTTCTTAAGCAAGTAGAAATTAACTCAAGTTTATTATTCAGGACGTTAAAGAATGATAGAGTCAAGTCGAACCCAAGGTAAGGGACTTCGTCTCAATCTCCTTTTATTGAGGAATATTTCATTTTATACAGAACGTTATTTTATACGGTGTATAAGCCCCTTTGAATTTTACTTTTATAAAAAATGAATCTTTTTCTATGAAGCGTTTTACAAAATGACAAAAAGGAATGTTTCTTTTAACGTACGCGGTGACAACGACCTTTTCCTCTGCCAAGAGTATTATTTGGTCTTTGGCTTCCTCAAAATGCTGTAATGTTTGTAAAATAAAATAAATACCATATACTCTTTTATATATTATGGTATTGAAAATGGTTTTTATAATGGATTTGTTATGTCAATATATTTAAGTGATATATTGTGATCAAAGTGTGGAAATGTTTTCTTTCCATTATATTTGTTTTATGTCTTATGATCTTATAATGGTACTTGGAGATTTGACGGGTGGTTACGTGATAAACCATATGACGGGTGGTTCCATGAACACCAGGATGGGTGGTTACATTATAACCTCGAATGCATTGGGTATGGAAGTCAGCCGTATTCCTATTCCATTTAAGTATGTGTGGATGTCGACCGTATGGTTATTTCATTTAAGCATGTTTATGTCCCAAGTTACCTTTATATGTTATGTGTTCTTTATATGGGTTTTATGGTAATCTTTTGATTACAAATGGGTAAGTAAAGATCTTTTATTCAATGACGAGTATTTTCTGCTTCATAAAGGTGAAAAGTATTTCTTTGATAAAGTATTCATGGTTTACTGGTGGTTTTAAAAAACTAACAGATTTCCTTCTTTTTGTATCCCTTACTGAGCTTTTTGTGCTCACCCCATGTTTTTGAAATGTTTTTCACCAGACTTAAAGTGGAATAGGGTTAAGGATGGGATCAAGGAAAAGTCATGCTATCTAAAACATGGAACTAGACATGTTTCTTTTTAAGAGTTTTTATTTTATGGAAATTTAGTTGAAGTATCTACTTTGTAATCTTTTGAGATGTAATAGTTATTTCCCAATTCTCTAAAACTCTAAACTTGAAAATAACCTCAATTTGAATTATTCATTTAATTCAATATTAAGTAAGGTTTAAGGTCGGGGCCTTATAGTTGGTATCAGAGGTCGGTTTAGACAACTTTAGGAGTTAGAAAATTGTTAAATTATAAATTAACTTATGGTATGATTGAAATGATATATCATTTAAAGATTATCATGTTGCTTTGCCTAAGATATTTCTTTGTTAAGAATGGTTTTTCATAGAGGAAACAGAACAGATTTTCTGGGAAGGCATACAGAGGGAAATGACCTTTCAAATCAGTGTCCTGATATGGTCAGAATCAGAACTAAATAGTTTGTTGTAGTGATGGCTCAGTTGACTCAGGTGAAGATTGTCGGTTGTTTTTATTGATGATATTTTGGTGTTTTCTAAAAGTAAAGAGGAGAATGAAATTCATTTAAGGGTTATCTTTTAAACCTTAAAAGAAAATAAACTGTATGGAAAATTCAGCAAGTATGAGTTTTAGTTACAACAAATTTCTTTCCTTGGTCACATTGTTTCAAAAAAATGGCATAACTGTTGATCCTGTTAAAACAAAATTTGTTGAAGAATGGCCAAGACCCACAAATGTAACCGAGATCCTTAGTTTCCTTGGGTTTGCAGGTTACTACCGAAGGTTTGTTGAAATTTGTTCACGGTTATCTAGTCCAAGGACTAAGCTAACTCGGAAGGGTCTACGTTTATCTGGACAAAAGAATGTGATGATTGTTTTCAGGAACTGAAAAGAAGATTGGTGAATGATCCAGTTTTGGCACTTACTTCCTGGAATGGTGAGTTTGTTATCTATATTGATGCTTCATTGAAAGGACTTGGTTGTGTCCTTATGCAGAATGATCAGGTAATTGCTTATGATTCACACCAGTTGAAAATTTATGAGGTAAATTACCCTACACATGATTTGGAATTAGCTACTTTTGTTTTTGCTTTAAAAATTTAGAGGCATCATTTGTATGGAGTAAAGTATGAAATATATACTGATCACAAAAGTTTAAAGTATATAATCACTCAGAAAGAATTTAACATGAGACAGAGGAGATGGCTGGAATTAATCAAGGATTATGATTGTACAATTCATTACCATCCAGGAAAAACAAATAATGTGGTTGATGCTTTGAGTCGAAAAAGTAAAGCTTCATTAACAATGTTGTGTTTGGAACGCGATCCTTTGGTTAAGGATTTGATGAAATTTGGAATGGAAGTTGTTTGTGCAGGATGTACTTCTGTTTTGTTTCATGTATCAGTGAAATCTTCTCTATCAGACAGAATTAAGCAAGCACAGAAGCAAGATAACGAGTTGCAAAAAAAGGTAGAGCTGGTCAGAAGGGTAAGTTTCATGAATTTGACATTGATAATGATTTTTTTTTGAGGTTTGGGAAGATATTATGTGTGCCTAGTGATTCACAATTGAAGAATTAGTTGTTATGTGAGGCTCATAGTTCCCCGTTTTCAGTTCATCCTAGCAGTACTAAGATTACAGAGATCTGTGGGAGTATTACTGGTGGGATGGAATGAAAAGAGATATTGATGATTTTACTGTGAAGTGTTTGACTTGTCAGCAGGTTATAGCAGAGCAGCAGTTACCGAAAGGGATGCTTCAGCCTCTACCAGTGCCAGAGTGGAAATGGGAAAATATATCCATGGACTTTGTTGTCGGATTACTGAGGACATCTCGAGGTAATAATGCAATCGGCGTTATTGTTGATCGCTTGACTAAATCTGCTCATTTCCTTCCTATTCGAGATACATTCTCTCTTGATCAAATTTCTCGATTGTATCTTAAAGATACAGTCAGGTTAGATGGAGTTCCCCTCGCTATTGTATCTGATCGTGTTCCCAAGTTTAATTCTAACTTCTGGAAAGGCCTTTAGAAGTCATTGGGTACTGAATTAAATTTTAGTACAGCTTTTCATCCGCAATCAGATGGGTAGTCAGAACTAAAAATTCAGACTTTGGAAGATATGATACGTGCTTGTTCGATGGATTATCAGGGAATTTGGGACCAACATCTTTCTTTTGTTGAATTTTCATATAATAAAAGTTTTCATTACAGTATACAGATGGCACCATTTGAGGCGTTATATGGGAAGCGGTGTCGAACTCCATCTTTTTGGGATGAAGTAGGTGAAAGGAAGCTGATGGGACCAGAATTGGTAGAAGAGATGGTAGAAAAAGTTTAGTTGATTCAAAAACACATGAGAACAACTCAGAGCAGACAGAAAAGTTATGCGGATAATCGTAGGAAGGATCTATCTTTCGAGGTAGGTGATCATGTTTTTCTCAGAGATTCACCGTGGAAAAGTGTGATGAGATTTGGTAAGAAAGGAAAGATGAGTCCAGGTTTCATTGGACCATATGAAATTTTGGAGAGATTTGGATCAGTTTCATACCAAGTGGCTTTACCTCCGAGTATATCTCAGGTACACAATGTTTTTCATGTTTCGATGTTGAGAAAGTATAGGCTAGATCCATCTCATGTTTTGAGCCCAGAGGTAGTTCAGTTGGAAGAGAATCTCTCTTATGAAGAACAACCAGTCCAGATTCTTGACCGAAGAGAGCAAGTGTTGTGAAATAAGGTAATTCATCAGGTAAAGGTTTTGTGGAAAAACCATATGGTTGAAGAGGCAACATGGGAATCTGAAAATTCTATGAGGGATAAATACCCCCACTTATTTTGATAAGTGAATAAAATTGCGAGGACACAATTCCCAAAAGGGATGAAGGATGTAACATACCAGGTAAACAAAGAATAAAGCATTTTCATATTTATTAATATTTTCGAATTAAATATTAATTTTACTTTAAAGGGGTTTCTATGTTCGATAGCGTACCCGATACACAACAAAGAGTTTCTTTGAAATCTTACGTTGCACACTAGTAATAAAATAATATTATTTTAAATGGTAGTTAACACGTAGCCGTTGTATTGGTGGGAATGAATAGAAACAACTAAAATATCATTATATATGTCTGTTAAATGGTTTTACATTTTTCAAATAAAAGATAAAGGCTTCAAATAAGAAAATAATTCAATTTTAGGCATAGATACTCTAATATTCACTAAAGGTCGACTTATCGCCTTTTCATGGAGAACCATCTTTAAATATAGTTTTGTTCACTCTTATACACTCTATTGAACCAAATAAAATTCTTATTTAGAATCGGGACATCAAAATTTACTTTGTGTAAATTTTTGGTGTTTTTCCGATAAAGTTCATTTTTTAATGAAAAGTGAAAAATGTTGTATTTTAATTCAAAACCTCTTTTTAATCAAATTTATTTATATTATTAGATTATATTTTGAATTGTTTTTAGAGTTAAATTAGAATATATTTTTACCATTTAATCCAATAGTGGTCGTTGGAATTAATTTCACTTTGAAATCGGACTTAAACTAGTGTCAATCTTTTGATACTTATTGTTTCATAAAGACGCGCTATTTTCTCTGACAGCTGGGATTAATTATTAAATTAATTAATGCAACTTATATGTTTTTAATTTTGTAAAATAGCCTTCATTTTTGAATTCGGAATATCAAATATAGCTTAGGGTGATGTTTTGGTATTTTTCTGAAAAACATCAATTTTTGATGAATAGTGAAACCACTAAGTGGTACTTAAATAACTGATTTTTCATTTAAATGAAATTTTACCACCTATGTGTTTTGAATTTTAAAAATCCTATATAAATGGTTTTCATTAAGAAGTAAAATTTGGTTCAATGGGATTAAAATAATTTTTTGGTGAATAGTAACTTTTAAGTTTATTAATCACGATTAGAGGTAATTAGTGTAGTTTAGGGTAAAAATAATGTTTTAATAATATGAAATGAACTTATCACATGTCCTACCCTTATTTTATGTGTCATGGCCGACCAAGAAAATCCATGGGTCAACTTGGGGACCCCATGGAGCCACTTTGGTAGTAAAATTACATTAAAAACTTTTTATTTAATGTTAAAATAAAAATGTCACAAACATGAGTTGTTTTACTAAAAAAAAATTTAAATGGGGTTAAACAAGTCATAGCTTTGACTATAAATATTAATTATAAATCTAAAAAGATTTCCTACATCATGATATTTTTTTTATAATTTTTAAACAATAAATAAATTAAATTATTTATGACACCATGATGATGCAGTGATTACCTCATTATTTAACGATTTAAATTAAATTAAAGGATAATGTAAAATCTAAGACCTACACATGTCAAAAACCTATTGGATCAGTGAATTTATAACCCTACCACATTATCCTCTAAATATATAATTGTGGTACCCTTTTTATCCAAAAATCATTTTATAATAAAGTATCTTTTCTTAACTTTCCAAGAGTGCCCCTCCTCTCCTCTTATAAAAGGCCCCCACCTCTACCTCCTTACCCACACCTCTCAAGCCTTTGGTTCAGCCAAGATCAGCTTTTTTGTCTCTCAAAATCCCTCTCTTACTCCTAGAAGCCTCACTTTGGGCATAAGTCTTCCCAAGGAAGCCTTTGATCTCAAATCTAAGGGAGTTACCCGATTTTAAGGTAATGTCTTCACTTGTGTTCTTTTGTTTTATTTTGATTCTACAACCCCCTAATTTTTTTTATTGATTTATTTTGTAACAACTCCAGTATCTACAATATACTAGGACGTTTTTATAAGAATAATTTGAGCTACACTTACACACACCTACATCTAACAGTTAATGAACATACTGTTTCTGTGGATGGAGAATTTCTTTCTCACGAAATGATGATTGTTCAATATTCTTTCAACACCTTGAAATGTGTCCATTAAGATGTCACTATATTTATATATGATATATAATATGTTTATGTTTTCCTTAAGCTTATGTATTTTTCATTTATGGAATACCTTTATGGCTTCCATTATGGGTAAACGCGATATCTTCATTTTTGGAAGTGCGGACAACCGCCCCCTCAAAGTGATTTGATTCATTAATTCCATATGTGGGATGTATAAAGGATGTATTTAAAGTTATTATATATTATTTTATACTGGAATTATAATATACCTTTATATCATTATCAGTTAATTCCATTAAAGTATGAGATAGAAATGAAAGTAGCGTTCATGCGTACGTACGGCTTACCGTCTCCATGAACTGTGCATTTCATTTCTTATCCCCAAATGTAATGTACTATTATAAGTACATATATATAATGGATATATATGATTTATGTTACATCTAAATGATTAATATAATTCTGGAATTAAAATATACATATCTATCAATTAGTTTTAATTCCATTAATATGACATAGAAATGAAAGTAGTGTTCATGCGTACGTACGGCTTACCGTCTCCATGAATGGTGCATTTAATTTCTTAACTCTAAATGATTATGTAATATTATAAATAAATTTATATTCTGGATATATATTATAAATGAGATATCCAAGTCATTAATATCATTCTGGACATAATGAACCGTTGACCACACGAACAACATGTAATTGTAAGAAGTCCACTTTCGACTTAAGAACCAAATATTGACAAAACAAAAATTATTAACTTAAATGATTACATAATATTTATAACATGGAAATAAGTGATATAAAAGGAATAATGAACTTGAAAAAGGTTCTTAACCAAGTAGAAATTAACTCAAGTTTATTATTCAGGACGTTAAATAACGATCGAGTCAAGTCGGACCTGAGGTAAGGGAATTCGTATCAATCTCCTTTCATTGAGGCATATTTCGTTTTATACACGACTTTCTTTTATACAGTGTATAAAACCCTTTTACCTTTACGTTTATAAAAAAGGAATCTTTTTCTATGAAGCGTTTTACTAAATGACAAAAAGGAATGTTTCTTTTTACGTACGCGGTAACAACGAACTTTTCCACCGCCGCGAGTATTATTTGGTCTTTGGCTTCCTAAACATTCCGTAATGTTTTTAAAATGAAATAAATACCATATAATCTTTTATGTATTCTGGTATTGAAAATGGTTTTTATAATGGATTTGTTATGTCAATATATTTAATTGGTATATTGTGATCAAAGTGTGGAAATGTTTTCTTTCCATTATATTTGTTTTATGTCTTATGATTTTATAATGGTACTTGGACATTTGATGGGTGGTTACGTGATAAAACATATGAACGGTGGTGTCGTGAATACCAAGACGAGTGGTTACGTTATAACCTCCAATGCATTGGGTTTTGAAGTCAGCCGTATGGCTATTCCATTTAAGTGTGTGTGGAAGTTGATCATATGGTTATTCCATTAAAGTGTGTTTATGTCCCAAGTTACCTTTATATGTTATGTGTTGTTTATATGGGTTTTATGGTAATATTTTGATTACAAAAGGGTAAGTAAAGAACATTTATTCAATGAAGAGTATTTTCTTCTTCATAAAGGTGAAAAGTATTTCTTTGATAAAGTATTCATGGTTTACTGGTGGTTTTTAAAAACTAACAAATTTCCTTTTTTGTGTATCCCTTACTGAGCTTTTTATGCTCACCCCAAGTTTTTGAATGGTTTTTCACAGGACTTAAAGTGGAATAGGGTCAAGGATGCGATCAAGGAAAAGTCATGCTATCTAAAACATGGAACTAGACATGTTTCTTTTTAAGAGTTTTTATTTTATGGAAATTTAGTTGAAGTGTCGACTTTGTAATATTTTGAGAGTAATAGTTATGTCCTATTTCTCTAAAAATCTAAACCTGAAAAGATCCTCAATGTGAATTATTCATTTAATTCAATATTAAGTAAGTTTTAAGGCCCGGTCCTAATAAATAATTTTATGATCACTATGATTTCAACGGAGAAACCATAATCATGGGAAAAAGTGTGAAAATAGTTTAATTTTTATGTTTTATCACTAAATATATAATAAATATTTGATTTGGTGGAGAAATACTGGATTTATGAAAATGATCTCTTGAAAATTATTTTTTTTATGAAAACAAAATATAATTTTAACTTCATTGGAATGATGAGATCTTGGTTATATCTACTCATCTCCTAATCATCGTAACTCAATGATACTAAAATAGTTGTCCTCTGGATCATCCATGTGTGTACCATATCTCTATGAATGTGAGGATTAAATTCTCAGGTGCTAGAATATAATATGTAAGACCTTAATTTGATCATACAATTTATATATGACCACACAATCAATCCCTATACATTGATAAATTGGTAATTTATCTTTATCTCATAAGAATATTAAGAGAAGGGGGAGAGGAGAAAAAATATAAAAATTCATAAAAAAGTCATGACACACTATTCATTTATCAATAATGATATTAAATAGTTATATTTAACATTAAAAAATAATCTATATGCACCTGGATAAGTTAAATATCTAAAAAATTCACAAAATGACATGAATTGATAAATAAATGTGTTTACAAATCATGAATATTTTTCCACTAACTAGTGACATAATAAAAATCCACATGATAAACCATGATCCATTAAATAAGATTTTTCCTCTTATAATTATTTAATTAACATTGAATGCATAGAGTTCATTCAAAAATTATTACTTTCCCAAAATAATTTTTATGATTAAATAACTTGTGAATACCATAAGAAATAAGTTCAATTATCATTATTAAATTAGAATAATATAATTGAATTATATTACTTGGGATAATTTACCTGAATGTCCACTAGTCCCACACACAGGGACTACCTTGACTTTGACTCCAATTCATATGATTTGGTAGTACTTAGGAATTCACTTTGTATGTGATTCTCCTAACCCTTATCATGATAGCATTGAGTGAAAGTCATAGAAAAAGTGTGGTATTGATGACATAACAAGGATCCTAAAGATATGAAGATAATTAATATCTATAACTACCTCCAATGAATGATCATCATGTAATATAATTCATGTTTCTTTCTATCTCAACAAGTAGTTTGTGTTTATTGTTTCATCAACCCATATGATTAACATATCATTCTTTGAATTTATAGAAAATAAACCCATAAATAAACTAAAATGGTAATGTAATTAATAATATTGTTACATTTATATCAAAAATCCAAAGACATCTTCTCCCATTAACTCCGAAAGGGTAAATCCTTTCTTGAATTTTTCATTAATGGCACATCCCACATGATGCACCAATTATATCCTACCTCTATATGATCGTATATCATTATATTTTTCCTCAAAAATCAGAGTATGTAAATCATGATATGCACTAATAATAATCTCATGTCAAAGGAATAATATGAAAATTCATAGATATGAATATCCAATAACATATAAAACATATAGAGTTCCTACATTTGGTCTTTGTTGCTCAACACATCTTGTTTCTGATTGAGTTTGTTACTAAAAACCTCCTTAGTGGATATAACGTTTTTTATAGCCATATAATAAGATCCCAAATGCATTTCTTTTCAATTTGATCTATATTTTCATTTATGAAACTATTATAATATTCATTCTTACCTAATCCTAGAACCATTTTTGGTTTAATTTGTAAAATGAGAATAGTTTGATTCATAACTCCCAAATTTCTTTTAGTATATATTGTTTCCTTTAGATTACCAATAATATTTTTAATTTCAATATGTTTCTTTAGCCTCGGATGCCTCATTATCCAATTATCAGTAGCTATATCATCATTAGAGGTCTGATGTGAATATACTAATTCAAAATTTTTCTCATTTTTCATCTTGTTTAATGGTCTTATTTTATGAATTCTACTCATTAGAAGATTAAAAAAACCATATTATACCATAACTAAACCATTTTTCTTGAATTATTTATCAATAATTTTAACATCCAAATAGTTAAAGATTTTATTCATCCTATTTTTATAACACTTTTATTCACTTTCATTAGAGATATGACACATTAGATTTCCTTCAATTTATTTTTTTGTGAATTTACCTAGATTATTACCCTTAATCTTTATGAGAAATGGACTTTCAAATACTTTGAAATATTTCTCTATGGGATTCCTTTGGAACACCATATCATAGAGTGTTCTTTTATCTTAGGTGCCATTAAGAACCTATTAGGAATATGGAAATTGGTTTTCATAGCTTCTCTCAGAATAAATCTAGACAATTTATGCTTAGATAAAATTATCCTACCCATTTCATAAAAATTGGTTTTTACTATTGGTTCTTCCATTATTTTAAAGAGTGTAGGGATTACTGAATTGATGTTTAATTTTTTACTTTTCAAAATAATTCTCAAAATAATTACATTTAAATTCTCTATCATTTTTTGTACTCATGTTTGTGATATATACTTGAAACTCATATCTACTTGTATTTTAAATATTTTAAACGAGTAAAATACATCATAATTATGATTCATGAAAATTATTATATTAATTATAAAGAAATAATATATGAATTAATGAAATAAATATCAACAATGGTATACAACTTTCTTATTGGGCCACAAAAATCCAAGTGAATGAGTTCAAGTGGTCATGATGATTGTATATCCACTTTCTAGTGTGTAGATTGGATCATATCCCCCTTTTGGAATGTTTCAAAAAATTACCCTCATTGCCTTTTCAATTATGTAAGATATATAACCAAGTGATTATTTGAGATTTTAATCATGATTATTTTTCCAAGGTGACCAATTCACATATGCCAAGAAATATTTTATCTACTTTAGAACATAAGTATCATGAGTTGGTTGGGTAACCAATTTAGAATAAATTGTCACTTTTCCATTGTCCACAAGTTATGAAACTTTTCTATTTAGAATTATTTATGAAATGCCTGTTTTTATTTAATATAAATTAATTTATTTACCACATAGTTGGTTTACAGTAAAGATATTTTGATATTGAATTTCCATATAAAGTACATTTTTTAATTAAGCTTATTTTTATCAATCTCAGTTGAACTAATTCATTTATTTCTTAATAAACTGTTATTTCCAAAAGTCACTACTCATTATTAACATTATTTAATGTTATTCATATTTTTTTAATAACAAATATATGTGATGAATGGACACTATACAAGATCTATTGTTTTCCTTTCTTGATATCCTTCCAAGATACTTCAATAATTAATTATCATTGCACTTGATCTACCATAGGTTTTAATTTAACCTTTATATTGAAATGAATTTTTCTTGAAAAATGATCATATAATAATTATTTTATAACCATTTTTTTAAAATCTCATATATACATCATATAATTATTCAATGTAAAATTGTATGGGTGAAAAAAAATGTTTCCTTGCTATCAGTTTGTATCCTGATTGAATTTCTCATCAAATTCTCAGAACCTCTCCCCATTAATTCATATATTTTTCATATTGAATACACATTTATCCATCATGAATAATCCTTGTCGGAAAAAAAACCAAAACACCAATAGTTCCCATTAAATCTATTTCCTATATAGTAATGTGTGTTATTTCCAAAATTTTGATATGAATGTTCTTGAATTGACATAAATTTCTTCTTCATTTGGAAGATTATGCCTCTTATGATTATATTATAATCCATAGATGAAGGAGAGTGTTTTTCATAACCAGTCATTGCCCTTAAATTACTATATTTTTAATTCCACCTACATGGTTAGGACCAAATGATTTAAAATTAGACATATTAGATAAGGTTATGAACTACTTCTTTGAGTTCACAGTTTTAGAAAACATCGACGAATCAAATTTGAACTACACAAATATAATAAAAACATATCTAATATTTTTCAATTATTTTCACATTCTAGGAAATTATATTGAATCATTTAAATATACTCAAATTTCAACATGACTTTATACTCAATATATTTCCCGATCCTATCTTTTTAAATAAATTTTGTCTTGAAAATTTTAATATCATCATTATATTAATATTCCATAATGATAAATCCATTAAAAATTTAAATTTATTTTCATCTGTATTCTTCATGAGT
Organism: Viscum album; assembly: GCA_963277665.1. Classification (NCBI taxonomy): domain Eukaryota; kingdom Viridiplantae; phylum Streptophyta; class Magnoliopsida; order Santalales; family Viscaceae; genus Viscum; species Viscum album. The sequence goes on along the minus strand of OY728160.1, from coordinate 1,719,998,835 downwards.
CTAAATTTATTCTGGAGTTTTTTATTCTACTTTACACATGATTTCATTTCAAATTTCAACATATATTCCTTGTAGGCTACTTAATCTTATACACATTCACTAATAGACGACGCTTTAAGATTTAATATATGATCCATGAAATTTTTGAAATTTTTATCAATTTATTATTTTTATTATAAACTAGAAGGTACTTCTCCTATTTACCCATAAAATAATTCTTCTTTTTCTTCTAGTAATATTTTTCTTTATCTCACAAGATTTTAATAATTATTTTATGAACTTTTCCCATATCTTTTTTTGAGGCCTCTCATCCACAACACCACACTCGGAAATTTTATTATTCTGAATGTTGATGAAAACAATGTATAATATCACCACAATTAAAGCATTTGAGAGGTAGTTTTCCTTTATATTTAACTTTCCTCTTTTTTAGTTCCTTGGGATAAGTGACATGATTCTAATATGTTCATCATCTTTCTTATCTTTACTATCAAGGCCACTTTTTTCTTAATCTACTTACTATTTTATCATCAAATTTATCATAGCTTTAAATTCCATTTCATATTTGGATATCTTTTAAAATGTTGGATCCTTTCACATTTAAAATTCAATAGGAAAAGTGTGTAGGTCATCAACGGATAGATAATCTATATCTTCAAGTGATGAAATATTTGGATCAAACCTATCTATAAATTTTCTCATTAAATTATTAAAAATTACAGTGTCATACAAATTCCCACCAAATCCCCATATGTTACTAACAAATTAATTTACAATTTTAATGAAGTCAAAAATTATTTCATCTTCAGACATCTTGATTCCTTCTAATTGAATTATTTAGATTTATAGCTTAGAAAAATTTCACTTTAATATTTCCTTCAAATTTTCTCTCACGCTTAACCAATATTTTCTTAGTAGTTTAAAATACCATATCATTAGTGTTGAATTTTTCAGATAAAGATATTATAATATCATTTATTACCTTATCAGAAGACTATAAATTTATTTATCAATAAAAGTCATTTGAGAACTCCTGTAAAATGGTGGGAAACTATCAATAACTTTAAGGTGGAGTGATAAAATAATGGGAAGCGTTATATTCTTCTATGAATGGTAACAATTATTATCTATGGTTTGAATGGACCTATTTTTAAACAAATTGATATTATCCATAAAAAATAATGGATCTTACATAGGTAACTTGAGTTCTCTAATACCACTTGAAATTACCCAATAATTGAATCATCCATATAATAGGGTAATAAATTATTAATAATTGTCTTTTATAAATTATTTTGACTAAAAATAAACCTCTTCCACCAGTTAAGACATGATTTCCTACTGTTTTCCCCTTAACCTAACTCATATGAAACAAATAAAAAAGATAAACAAAATTTTGTTTTTACATTCTTTGAGCCCAGTGTGGGTTCTTAATCCTTCCCATGTTAAAATCCCATTGATTCATGAATTCACCACAAAATAATATGTTCAAATATAAGTGGATAGTCTATACATTATCATATATCCTCGTCCATCAGCATTTTATTGGTATTTATATAGAATCTCACTATTTATACAATGATTTGAATAGGATGATAAATACCTCTTGATAATTTAGTTTCTTCAATAACTATTTATGATCTTCCCATAGATATTTCAATATAGATAGAATAATATACTCACATTACACAACATCGGATGATGATATGATCCTAAAAAACATAGATTATTGTGAATTTATTTGAATACATAATCTCACAAAAATGATCGAATATTTTAAACTTCAAGCTCGAGGATCCTCCTCTCTCATATTTTTTTTATTTTATATTCTTATGAAATGTTTCATTACACATACTATCTCATCATTATATCCTCGTATTCATTAATTTTTAAACTCTATGAATTAAAAATAAATTCCTGGACTATATGTAAGAGTTTATCATTCATGAAACTTTATTAAATAGAATTGTACTACATAGTCCTTCTTAGTTATATCATTCAACTAAAATTAATGATTAAGAACCCAAAATATATTAATATTCTATCTTTAATTAACAGTATGTATATAAAAAATTATTATTCTACCAATATTTTTCCTTAATAATTAAACAAATACTCATTTCGAAATATTCTCCATCCTCAATCAATATTGAAAAAAATTACAAATAGTAAATTTATGAATTCTAAGAATACCTATATATTCTTCTTTAAAAAAACTGGAGATATATTGACTTCAAACTTATCTCACAACACTATAACACTTTAAAATATAACACAATTCCTTAACACCCATTTATTCAAAACTTAAAAAAAATCACAGTATATCAAGATATCAGTGATTATTTTAACTCCAAAATTTTATGGGATTGTTTCAAAAACATCCCAGATTAAACATATGAATATTATTAAAAATTGATTAAAATTATAGATAAATAAAAATTTATCGACAAAACCAACTCAGAACATAATTTAGAAAAAATAATTAATTACTATTTTTGAAATCTTACAATAAGAAGGTTGAATACCACTTCAAATGTGATGTTTTAATATTTAAAAAACATCTTAAAAATATAATATTTTATTTATTCATAATATATAATATTAGTAAACTCATATATTCGCCCAAAATACTCACTAGAAAAATCTATTAGTCTATGACCGATCATGAGTTTGATCGACCAGGTGAAGCTATTTAACTATTTAGATCAACTGTGTGGGTCAACCACATGAACAATCCACAGACTATATGGATCATCCAAGATACATTAGGATCAAACACTTGAATAACTCACCTAATATATAGATCATTAATGAGGAATTTTATTGATCATATGAAAAAATAACTTAACATGTATATGAGCCATGAGTTGGATCAACTTTATGACTAGATGATAAAATTAATGGTAATTAATTGATTGTATAAATAATTTGGTAACTATATTTAATGAAAATAAAAACTATATTAATATTATCGAATCATTAAAGAAAGGAAATAATTGATTCATAATCATTTTGAGACACTTGGATACAAATAAAAAATATTTAAATCAAATCAAGTAACAATTAAAGAACATAAAATACCCATATCATGTTCTTTAAGCATGATGATAATAAATAAAAAATAAAAGAACGTTCATCAATAAAATATAACAATACTTTAGACCTTATCCCAGAAAATTACACAGAAAATAACAATCATCATATGATTTGTTATTTACCAGTAATTGAAAGTACCAAGTAGTTGGTTCTAGGGAACCAACTCCAACATGTTGTATTATAATGTATTATTCTGATTTTATATTCCATATATTCTATTATGTTTTGTGGGATAATTTTTTTTAATTATTATAGGATTTATTATAGATAAATAAATTCTTTAAATATTAAATAAATTTATCATAATAATGATCCAACATTAAAAATTTATGAAATGTTTATGAATTATCACATTGATAGTCGAACAGTTTTGAAATTTATGTAGTCCAAAGAAGGTTGTTGGATGGATATATAAATTTTATCATGATTTTTGGTGGGTTTAAATTTTATTTAAGATTTATTTTCTGAAACATTCGTTGAACTAAACCACCCTTTGTTTATCTATTTTCTTCAAACCTTTAACCAAAGGATCTAGTATATGAGGGATTGAAGGAAATCCTTCCTTAAGTGTTGGATGATTGATATAATCCTTAGATATCCTAGGTGAATCGAGAATTTTGGATAATTCTCGGTAATACTTATAACGATCATGTAGAAAATCATGGATAGATCAAACCAGCAAGGAAAAAGTTATGAATTCTTAATTTATTTTATTCAATACAAATGTATATAGGGATCTTATAGAAAAAATTGGTTTTTCTTGTTTACTATTTCTATGTTACTAAAAGACTTCTCCCCACCAAATACCTTCACTAGTATGAGATAATCTTAAATTAATTTTTTATTTCATTTTTTTATGAATAGAGTAAAAGGTAAAATGAGTTTTCTTGAAAACAATGATTTATTTCAAAAATATGATCACGGTTCTTGAAGTTTTTCATAATCCTGAAATTTTTAAGGATAAAAAAATCGTAGTTAAATTTATAAAATAAATATACGGTTTATAAAAAATTGGTGTGGAAAAGGTTTATGAAAACAAAGAATCATGTAATAAATAAATCACATCATGGTTTTTGCTAAAAATGAGCATGGTTAGTGTAGAAATGTAATCTCTATAAGAAAACCATGACATGTAGAAGAAAAACTATTTCCTGAGTTTGAAAGTATGAATTTTAAAAGATCTTACCAAAAAGGATTCACTTAATGAAAATGAATTTGATTTACCTTGGAATTATTTACTACATGAGGTAATATTAAGGTGGATTTAAACTATTCTAAATTTTTTTAGTAGATTTGGTTTAAATTTAATGTGTATTTTACATGTTTAGTTTATAAAATATTTATTAATTATGAAAAATAAGGGAAGGAATAAAAAATTATATTACTTAATGAATTTTTATGAAATATATTATGAAAGTTTTATATTAAAATCATTAATTTTTAAATTAATTTAAACCACATTGAAAGGAGTTTTAGTTCAGTTAATGAAGGATTATATAAAATGAAATATGTGATATTAAGTTTATATAATTTTTTTCATAAGAAATGATTTGTTTGTGATTATAAATGTTTTTATAAATATCTAATGTTTTGAAATAGGGAGTTCATTTAAATAACCATTTAAATTGGTAATATAATAGAGTTTGTATTTAATTAAACATGGAATGTTCATATTTATTTGTTTATAGAATGTCTATAAATCCTATTTAATTATAATTTGACTATTATATCATTATTTTTTAATTTTTCAAAATTTTTTATATCATTTAGAAACATATAAAATGTTGAATTATTTATTTTATTATATTCATTATTAGTTATGAATATAAAATATTTATATAATAAATTTATTTAAGGTATAGTTTAATGTTTTAAACTAATTATAAATTCCACACAATTTAAATAAGAATTTTCATACTAGGTACGATATAAAATTTAGTTATTTTCAACAATGATTATGATTTATTTATGGTTTTTGAAATTGAAATTATAGGTATAGCTATTAGGTTTTATAATTGTAGTGAAACTGAGGTATCCCCTGAGTCATAATCAATAAATATTTGGTCTTTGGGTCAGACTACTCACTATCTTGTTGGATTAAGCTATGTCTAGAAAAGTGAGGGTTGATTACCTATCACAACATGATATAACTTGTAGGAATATTGATTTTTTATGTTTATAATACTTCAAATAAATGTTTTCTTATATCCCTTATACATGTAAAAAAATTTAATATGTGTAAATTTAATTAAATTCTATTTTTGAGAAATTAATATAAATAACTATTTATCTAACAATAAATATATTAAAAAAATAAACATATATATTTATTTTATAGTTTAGTATGAAATAATAAATCATTAGTAGAATGCACATTTAAATGGAATACTAAAGATAAGAAAATGATATTTTAAAAAAATACTAATTTTCTGATTCATTCTAAAGTGGTCACTTATCGATAACACAATCGTCCAAATGGTTGGGGCATGTCAATTTTGGGTCCCCATGGATTATCTAGTGTAATGAAATTTGGGTATGTGTGACTAAATAGGATCCGGTGTATATATATAGAATATGATTTTGGAATGAGTTAAATTGATTGGGTTCAAAAAAGGTGAGAAAAACCCTTGCAGGCTTTAATATGTATGGTCTCGACTTATAAAAACCCACATAGTAAAAGGATAAATTTAACAACCCCACCCCTCTGCCAAGAATGTGTTGGTATTCCCATGGTAACCCTACATTCTGTAACCCCATTTAAATTCATAGTTGAAAAACCCTACAACAGATCAAGGTATGTGTTAAGGAAGATCAATCATAGATAATTTAACATCATCTATCTATAAGGAGGTGGAATATTTTATACAACCATGTTAGTTGATGAGAATTAGGATATAATCCAACCCAAAATTTTTTTCCTAAAAACTATCTTCTTGGATTATGAGCCCCTACAAATCATCACATAACTCTAAAATACCTATGATATATAATAATTTGATTCCTTCACTCTCTCCTATCACTTATTCAAACAAAAGGTCGTAGAAGTCCTCTATGTCACTAAGGCTGTAACCCTCTCTCATCAACACAGTGTTCCATCCACCTTGGTGACTCCACACTCAATATAGAGCTCTTTGAATCCAGCTATTGGATGAAGTAATAAGGATCAAAGATATTAGGGTGAAAGTGATGATTGGATAAGGGCCTGGGTGGAAACATAGGAGGATGGGGATATATAGATTACATGAGTATATTATATGGAAGGAGAAGTAAGGGTGGTGGATGGGTGGGTGGATGAAAATTTAAAGAGGGGGAGGGAGGGTCTGACCTTGTGACTTTTGGTTAGATATATTCCATTGGAACTCAGTGAAGTGATGTGGGGACATATCGGGGTGTTAAATTATGGGTATGGACTTGGGCTTTTTTTTTATTTTTACAAAAACGCCTATGGCACACCCCATATCATAAAGGTTTTATGAATTCAATATAGTTACTCCAATGAGATATCCATATATCCCAATTTTAAAATACTTTTTTTAAATGTTAACCTTTCCCCAAATCCTCTATGATTAGGACCCATTTTTATTTCTATTTTTGGTTCAATTTTTTTGGAATCCATTATATGATTAAGATACTAGAGGGATGGATTTTAGATAATTCATATGATGGATTGGGAAAGGACTTTTCCAGTCAACTATAGAAGATTCATATATGATTTGATTAATATGTTGGTCTACCTAAATAGCTAAGTTACAATAGAAAAACCAAACTTATATAGATCTTAGTGAAATGTAGATATTGTCACAATAATTGATATGATGACATTTAAATGGGTCCATTATTTTTTTGGGAGCACATTTAATAAAAGTCCTTATTAAATAATTTTACAACATGAAACTCATTAAATAAAATATTCTATTATATATAAAATAAAATATCATCAAACCTAACATTAATATCAATTTTTGAAAATAAAAATCTATATAACTTCCTATATTGGTATATCAACTTGAGAGACATCCTTTGACAAGAAAGAAAAATACCATGTGTTTGTTTAACTCCTTTAGAAGTTGACTTGAAAATCTATTTAAAAATTCATCTAAATTCTATGGAAAATAATTTTACGGATTCACTTGATATATCTATTTCCATTATTATAAATATAGAGTTTGAGTTTCAAAAATAAAAATGAGAATATGGTTGTGTTCAATATAATATATAACCTCAAAAGGGATTTTCATAAGTATGTAACACATGAGAGGTCCAAAGATTTAAAGGAATTATTTAAATCTAAGATGATTAATGTAACTTAAATATCTAGTAATTTCCTCAATATTATTCAGACTTCAAATGACATGGAGATTTAAGGGTCTCCTTTATGATTTCAAATAGTTATGGAGTTCAATTAATAATCACTTATAGTAAAATTATAACATTTCATTTTAAAACATTATATAGATTATTTCAACTAAATATAAATTTATATCCTCAATATATTGAGGATAGATAAATAAGAGTGGGTGGTACAAACTCTGTTGTTTTTTTGGATGTACAAAAGAGTAAAAATTTTGACCAAAAGAAATGTATTATAGGGTATAATATTTAACCAATGTTATTAAAACCTAGAGTAGCAGATAAGAGGTAGGGAAAATGTTTCTTTTGTGGTGAGCCCAATCACTAGAGGAGGGACTTCTAGGAATACAAGATGAATTTTAAGAAACTCTTTGAAGATTACAAATCATTTATCAATGTTATAAAAATCAATTATTCTATTTTCAAGTGTGTAAGATACAAATATTATGCTATAAATATTTATAAATATATAAAATTTTTAAAAAGTGATGATGATTTTATGGTTAGAGATTGAATTATGTATCCATATAATAAAGAGGATGATTTCTATATTGAGGATGGGAATTAATTAGACTACTTCAAAGATCAATTGGATTCAAATTTTTTAAAATAAGTGTATTTTCATTGTTCTTTCTCTTATTTATTATGAGAATGGTTATTTTGAACAATGTTTTGTTATAAATAATATCAGATGATGGATTTTTTTATATGGTTTATGATTTATTCCATCTCTATAACATGTTTCAAAAAAGTCAAATTTAAATCAATTTCATATATGATAAAAGATTTTATCTATGTTATTTTTTAAAATATGTTGAATAATTTTCCACCACTCAATAATGGCATGTTTTAGAGAGTAAAATATCTTTTTGAAACATATCCCCAAACACATAAAATAATATATAAGAAATGATTGTTATGAATGTTTTTAGGGAACAATGGAAGCAGTTGCGCCCATTATAAATACTATATTTTCCTCATTTCCTTGCATTTATCCTTAGAACATGATTAATAACAACCTTGAAATCCATGAGACTAGATATTTCACAAATAATTTATAAATACTTTATAAAAATAATAATTTTCTTAGCTTGTATTTTTTTTGTTATCGTGGAATCAGTTGACCTTTTCAAAGAATTTTTACATTACATTGAAGGATTTAACTGCAAAATCATTCTAGAGGTATCCAAATGTGATCCACAAAACTAAAAATGTCATTATGGAATCATAAGGTGATGGTGTGAATGATTCTCACTATATATGTCATTTTTCATTGATCGTAACAATTATTAAATTATATCGTGAAGGATTTTTTCTAGATTACTTTGGGCTTGAGAGGGAGGAAGAGGATTGAATCTATCCATTATTAGAAGAATTCTCGACAACATTCTATCTATGGTTATATAAATTATTTAAAGACGATTTTTTGTACACAACAATGTATCCAACGTTTTATCCTCGAAAGGATATAACTGGTTTTTTGTAGCTATGTTAGAGAATTAGTAAATGCAGGTAGGCCCCTATCCATTATCTTAATCCTTAGAGAACACCACTAATAATAAAATTATTTTTATTATTTCCTTGACATAATTATGTATCATAGATAATATAAATAAAATTTATTAAATAAATATTTTAATATTTAATAAAATTATATTTAATGTGTAATTCTCATCAGACCCTTAATTCGATCCTTCTATCCTCCTTGGTATTTATCAAACCATGAATAATGACTATTTATTTAAATAAATTAACATACCTTCATTATTTATTCATTCGGTAAATAAATATTATATTCACCAAACTCATGAATATATATTTTTTTAAAATTCAAGACATATATTAACTCCCTTGAATAAATATGGACTAAATATATGTAGTTAATATAACATAAATAATTTTTATTCCTCAAACCCTAAGAATTATATTATTTAAAATATTAAATTAAAATAATATTTATTTGAGGTTTTTGATACACTTAGTTTGTGTCCCTCAATAATTTTTTCTTAGTTGGATTAGGATAAATTTCCTAAAATCTTTTATTAAATCTAGTGACACATCTAGGAAACCATAGAAAATGAAGTTAAATGTCATAATGATAATAACCTCCTATGAATGTTTAATGTTTGATATAATCCCTTCATATCAATATCTCGTGAATAAGGGTACATAAATTTTTTCATCAACCTATATGATTAGTATATTCTCTTTGAATATCCTAAAAATAACTAATTTGTAGGATTTCATTGCTAATTGGCTTAATCAAGTAGTTTTTTGGTGCATTAGGATGGTGTAGGTGCTTGATGGAAAGACGAATCAGGTGTTTTTAACATTTAACAAGATCCAAAATATTCTTTTATGATTTCCCCCATTTTTATTTTAACCCTTGTTATCTCTTTGGATATGAATATATAATTTTAACCTATACCAAAAAAACCATAACTACTTGTAATGAAAAATATGAACAAGTGGATAAGACCTGATATTTTAGATGGTTCAACCCTTAGATGATAAACCTATGCCTTGACATGCTCAACTCCTGTTGAGACATAGATTATCCACAAAAAAATAATCAAGTACAAGTGGGGTTTTAGGAATCATCCCAAAATCTTGTTCACCATATTACACAAGTGAGGTCATCATATTTTATAGGCGAATATCCAATATATTACACAAGTATATATAACTAAATCTAGTGAATAGTTTATTATAAAATGTCACCAATTCCTACAAAACTTATCCTTCATTAAATCAGATCACTAATTCTATATAGGGATGTAATTACATCCATAATCTGATCTACTTACACAAATATATAGTCTTAAATTATGTTATATTCATTTTAATACAACACTTACAACTTGGTATTTGTATTCCTACCTAGATTTATGGTCTAAATTGAATATGATAATTAGAAACTCTCAACTAAAAACTTCTTTAAGAATATAGCCTCTAAAATATTATCTAGTAATTTTAAACTGAATAAAAAAATTTATCATGATTTTTTTCCAAAAAGTAATATACTGAAACTTATGGGTTTGTTTTTCCTCACATTGATCTTATTCCTCAAACTACCTTGACACTTAGTGGTGATACACATGAAGTCATGGTAAGATTCCTCAATGTTTTCTCTTTCATTGAAACCCATTATATTTTCCTTGAGTATATGCTTGATACTATTAGTTCTTCCGCGCTACAACATGAAATGAGTTCTCCAACTACAACTTCCTCAAGAGCACTAGTTTCTATCTCTTCATACTCTTAGTAGCTCACTAAATTTTTTAAGAGATCCACCAATCACTTTTTGGGGGTATTCTCAGATTTATATAAATGGTAATATATATGAGGTAATGGGTAATTAAAATAAATCAGAATCCAAAATAGTGAATCATGATTTCCATATACCATTTATTTAATAGTATCAACACATTAATATTTCATGAATATTTTTAAATATAATTTAATGGGGTTTTAAGTATTTTAATAAACAATTACAATGAATTTAAATGTTTTTATTAAATGTTGGAAATTAAAATTATGGAGGTAAAATTATTTAAAATGAACAAATATTTTATAAATTTGATGTTTGGTATTTATTTGAATTATTTCTAAAGAATTTAATTATTATTATTTAGTTATTTTTAGGTAAAAAGTAATCCTATAGGATATCCCTCAACATCAAGGGCCCCACAATCCACTTATATAGGCCTAAGTGATCCTTTTTGACAATGAAGAGCCCAAGGGAAGGCTTACCGGGGGAAATTAGGCACATGAAGCTTGTGACCGTGGAGAGAGACCATGGGTTCAGTGTTGGGGGAAAATCCCAATTAAGACACATAAGTGAGGCACATCCCATGTTCAGGTGTGTATGTGTATCAAAGAGCCAACCCTACTTCAGGATTTTGATGATCCAATGTTGCACCTTATTATTTATACAAGAACTGATCCATGACTCACTTTCAATGTGTGTCTTTTTTTTCTCAGTTACTATTCATAATTAAAAAAAATTATGTTTATCCCCTCAACCCCACACGCCTTATCCTTGGAAACCACTGCTCTTTTCTCTCCACTGTCTCTCCAACTTTTCACCACTGCTTGAACACCTTCCATAATCTAAAATGTTGGAAACCCACCATAACCGACCACATGGAAAGACTGAACATGATGCTTTTAGTACTTAAAAGTCCCCATATGACCATGGATGATATACATGTACTTATATGAATCCCATATGACTTATATAAAGATACCCAAGACATTCATGAAAATGGGAGCTCCATCTGAACACTATGAAGATCAGATGTCATTCGAGAGGCCATCGACTACTCTCACCACTACCATGTCACCCAAACCCCAGGAACACCATAAATTCTGGAGGATTGGTCATCAAATCTCACTATCAATTCTGTATTTAAACACATAATTCCTTTAGTTTTTTTTCCAAATTGTACACACCTCATCTTATGGGATTTTGAAGATAATTAAAGGAATATATTCGAGAGATACAGACCATAGATTTGGATAAACCTTGACTGTGGAAAGTAGAAATAGAGTTTCATCTCTATAAATTGAGGGTCATTCTACCTATGAAGAGTTAGACACTAGCCCAAGAGGATGAGGCCTTTTTAAAGGCAACATTTTTCATAGTTTTATTTATTTTATTTTCATTCCTTTTAGACTTAATTTTATGTTATTTTATTTTAGTTTCTATTAAATATAGTTCATTTATTTTTATATTTATGTGTGACCAACCACCTTATTCTTCTTCTTATTCATATCCTTCTCCTCTTACTCCCCCCTTTATTTTCTCTTCATTCCATAATTTTTCTTCAATTCTATTTTCATTCTCTTTTATTTTATATTAATATTTATTTCTCTTTCTCATTATTTCTCTCGTGTTGTTTTTTTATTTTCTTATTCTCATTTTTATTCTCTTCATTACATACTGACCTCTTACCCTTGATAATGAGGGGGTAACATAAATCTTGGATAGGGGTAGGTAAGTGGTGTTTCTTGAGTTATATGCTTTAATTCATATGTTTTCATTACACTTGTGGTGTGGAAATAGTGAAGTGTACGAGTGAGGTGATTTCCCACCCTAACGTTGGAATAAAACTAACTTTTATCAATTTATTTTAATCAGTTACATTCCTTCCATTGAACACAAGATATTTTCACAATTGAGTTCATCTATTTATGGGATTAAACCAGTTATGATGGAGCATGGTACTGGAATGTTTCACACTATCAATTAAGATGTTCCATAAACCTTGATTATTAGGGGAGGTGGAATCTATTTTGTTTATAGATTCATGTTTTCACAGTCACTAAACAAAATAATCGTAATCCAAGGGTGATATATGGAAATTGGGTTACCAAACTAAAATTAAACAATAAAAAGAAGAATCATGGAGCCCATAATCCAAACCATAAAGTCTATGTTATTTTTTAACCACATTCTATCATTTCATGTTAGTTTAAATTTTTTCAATATTTTCATTCATTTAAATTTCATTATTTTATGCGAATAATAAAAACAACAAAAAATTAGTTCTTATGAAAATTAGAATTAGTAGGTAGACAACTTTTATGTTTGTAAAGTGAGACAAACCTAGTTCTCTAGTGTATGTTATTAGAAAAATTTTAGAAATTTTATCTTTGCACACCCCATGATAGATATTCATCAAAACTAGCACCATTTCTAGGGATAAAATTAATCATTCACTTATGTTTTTATTTTTTACATTATAGATAATTTTTTATTAATTTTATTAAAAAACCATAAAAAACATTTTTCATGATGTTTCAAAACATACAATACCTATATGCATTGAAAATTTACTCTTAGGTGTAAGAACAAATGATTAAAAATGCTGAGATGGACCTCCAAAAAGGCTCAATGATCTCACTAACAAAGAAAAGAATACGTTCTATGGGCATGAAACATGACATTTGTTTCAAGACCAGGATGATATGGTTGATTAAGTTAATGATTATTATCAATGATTGAAGGCCAATGAGAATGTTCCACTAGAGATTCCCTATTTTACTAAAGGAATTCATGAAGTTGGGGCCCAACTTAAGGACTATCAGCAACCCAACAATTTTAAGAGACAAATACAATATAACCCTGATGAACTAGAATGGTTTAATGATAAGGAATTTTTCCTTATATAGCTACGTGTGGAAAATCCACAAGACCTGGATGACTTCATAAATGAGTATGTGGTATAATCTGATCTCCCCTTTCCTTAAAAAGTAATAAAGACAACACAATTTCATATATTTGTAGCAATGTAAGATGATGAATCCACCCATGTGGTAAAATTTTAAGAAAATATATGAAACCACAACTACATAAATCCATTAACTAAGATCCAACATGAAGAGGAACTCACCACTGAAGAAGATATTAATCTTGAACCAACTCATGGAGTTGATACTATGTCATATCAATTTATTTTTTTCAATATGAATTTTTTATTGTGTCACATTATTTTTAATTCTAATACTCTTCCAATCCATATTTTTCCTCATATAATAATAAATAAACAACACATTATCCTATTAAAGAAAACAATAAACTTCCAAAAGTAATTGAACACGAATTAAAGGAATTACTTGATGATGTTAAAGTGGTTGAGCCTAAGGATAGTAAGATCTTTTCTTCTCAGATTCAATGGGGAATAATTTCTTTCATTATAAATGTTTATATTCTATCCAATTCAAAATACATTCTAAAACCCCTTTGAAAAATCAATTCATGCATCCCATATTGAGAAAGAACTAGACATGCAAGTGGTCCTTGAATAAGATGTAACAAATAAGGAGGATGATCTATAATTCATCCTACCATGACCATGAATGTTATACCTCATTATTAATAGGATAGATTTTTTATACACTGCCAATGGATTATTCCTCAGCATAAAAGAATAAGTACAAGGTAGTAAAATCCACATGTGGTCGTTCAAATCCAAAAAGATCCACCCACAAACATAATGTGGATAACTATTAGTACTACCCTTTTAGAGGCATAAAAAACACATGGTCCACTTGGGTATCATACTAAGATTTATCTTTACGTATTTTCTAGGACATTAAATTTTCTTCACAAGATTAGTTTAGCAATAATCCCACTACCCAATAATTTTTTTTGACTTTTTGTGAATTGGTCCTTATTATTACAAGATTAATTATATTTTTTGGTAAATTATATCATAAGGTATCTCCAAGAACAATTTGAAGGAGGAGGAATACAGATTCATTTCAAAAGGATTTTCAATTTTATATTTATCCTTTATAAACTCTATATTTTTTATTAAAAACCCAATTTTTATAATTAAAATAAAAACTTCATTGTCATACTGGAATATTTTCTTTACTTGACTTATCATAGATACATTATTTTTTTAGGAACCCTATGATTCCATGTTTTATATTTCAATTATAATGTGATTAAATAAGTAAGGTGGATAGTTGAATAATTATTGTGAAGCGTGGATATAAAAATGAGGACTCATGATTTGAGGGATTTATTTGATTCATGTAAGTGAAATTTACTCATAATTTTTCATGCATTGAATTTATAGAAATTATGTGTATTGATTTTTTATTATTAGTCATTCCATGATGGATTGAACAATGATATATTTCCTATTCCCGAGATGATTTGTAGACCAAATATTTATTTTGTCTACAACACTAGAAAACCACTATAGATGACCACCTGGAAAGTTCACATTCAATTTGTTTCATACCAGTGAGGCCTCATACCACTATAGATGATCTCTTGGGCCTCAGAAAACTCCCATTTTACTTAATTAAAGATACCTGATCCTGCATCAAATTAGGATTGAAATCCAGCCACTATAAAGGTTGGATGTGATTCGAGAGGCTACTGATGAACCACAGTAGACCACCACCCACTAATACAATTTTATCCAAACCCCATGAACACCATGAAAACTGTAAGAGGTATTGTCAAAGATCATTGTCAATACTGTAGTCAAACAAATGATTCTTTCAGGTGTTTCCAAATTTTACTCTCCATGTCCGAGGGTTGTTTTAATGAAAATCATTGGTAGATATCGAGATATACAAACCAAAAATATGAATAAACCTATACTGTTGAAGGATGAAAGAGAGTTTCCCATAATTAAATAAATAGTATTTTTGCATATGAAGAGTTTGACACCCCCACTAGAAGTGTAGGCCCACAGCCAGGCTGGATGATACTTTTTTTTTATTTTTTTATTTTCATACTGTATAGATTTATTTATAATTTTGATTTATTTTATTTGAAACATTTTTCAAACCATTTTAGATTCATTCATGATCTACTAAATTATTATTATTATTATTATTCTTCTTCTTTTTCAACTTATTCTTTTTCTCTTATTATTTTCTCTTCTTTATAAATAATCTCTTCAATTTTATTTTCTCATATTTCCATTTTATTTTATTTTATTTTTATTATTTATTTCTCCCTATATTTATTTCTCTCTCAAATTTATTTATAATTTATTTACTTTTTATTATTTTTATCATCTTCTTTCCAATGTAACCACTTACCCTCGATAATAAGAGGATATAGAGAGGCTTTCCCTGGGGGAGGTAACTGTATTTTCCTAAATTCTACTTTTTAGATCATATGTTTTATTTTTTATTATTATTATCAATATTTATGTGTAGGAGTGTGGTTATTTACCACCATGACATAGAAAACAAACTCACATCTATTAATTTATTTTAATCTTTACCCTTCCTTTTTTAACATAATCTCCTCACATGAAGGAGTTGATCTGTTCAAGGGATGAAACAATATACAATGGAGCTATGTTCTAGACGGGGTCACACTCTAAATTAAGGTATTCTGTCAACCTTGATTATAGGAGGAGGTGGAATCTAGTTTTCTTAGTCATTCAAGAGTTCACAATCACTAAATAAATGAATATTAATACATGTTTGAAATATCACAATTCAGTTATCAAAATAAATATAAACAATAATAATAAGAATGATAGAACACCCAAACCAAATAAAAAGGCTAAATTATTTATTTTCTAACAACATTCCTTCACTGCGTGTCAATTTAATTTCATGTAATCTTTTGTTTAATTTATATATCATTATTTTAAGAAAACAATAATAGAAAAACAATTACTTCTTGGGTGAATTAGAATAATTCTATAAAAATCTATGAAACTCATCAAGTGATAATACCCTAGTCATCCAATGTGATGCAATGGGAAAAAATTAGAAATTTTCCATTTTCACACCCCACGGTTGGCATACATCATGTAACACATGGGGTATTACAATATTTTATTATTCTTGAAATGGTTTTCCTCAAAAAAATAATGCATCTTACTTCATTTATTTCTATAAATTTTTTATTTTTTCATTTCATCAAAATAGGTCTTTAGAATTCATTATATAAAAACCTGAGAATTTCTTCTTATCATCATTTTTTATACACTATATGAACCTAAAACCATTTCCATGGATGTATAAAAATATACTATTAGTAGTATTTATGGCTTGGATCAACTCATTATATCTTGTGTAGAGACCCATTTTTTCCTCGTAAGAGTTTGAAAAACTTCCATAAATATTTTCAGAGCTAGGAACTAAAATAACATGCGATAATGAGTCATGTTGTGCTCAAAATTTATTTTATAAAACTATTATATTAATTTTATGTCATGTTATGTTATGTACATTATGTTTATTTAAAAAAATGGTTTAACTCTTAAAAATAACCTCAGATAAAAAATATGTTACCATTATAGAGTTTGAAACTACGTTTTTACCCTATGTGAAACCTAAAATAAGCCAGCATGGGGAGTTCAGATAAAAAGTTCATTGGTAGTTTGTTTAGTGGATTCATTAATTTATTAATCCATCCATTCATTCATTTGACCTAACATAATTTCCTTTAAATATATCATTATGGTGATTTTCTTAGGGTTATCCTCTTATACCTGGAGACATCAAGAGAATCTCATCCTCTCCTAAAAATGGTGAATCAACTTTTGATGATGACGAATCATTGGATTTGAGTATATCAGGATATAGTGAATACAAAAACTTCTTCAATTCATTAGTGTGCACATTCTGTAAATACAAATTATCCAATATCTAGTTAGGACTCCTCAATTTGTGGAATTTACCCATTTTGATTAAATTGATTGAGCAGAATCATTCCCTCGTTGATCTATGCCAATTGTTGATTCTTGGCATGTGCATATGTACCAGTTTAATTGTTTTTCCATTTTTTTCTAACCTAGATCTCCCAATTGTGTTCATCGGAAAATAATTCATGGCCAAAAATTGTTTTAATTTTTTTTTGATTATTCCATTCTCCCAAAAATTATATGCTTTCTTCGTTGATCAGCCTATGGTGTATTGGTTCGACATTGATGGGGTGGACCGAGCCTAACCGGACCACTAGATTTATGATATATTCATAGGAGTGATATATATTGATATGTCATGGATGATTTTAGTTATATTGTGGGGTTTTGTGATCTTTTTGACGATTGGAATCCAAATATTAAATGGAGGAGGTACTGGAGGAGTGTGGTGGGTACAGTGAACCTCTACTGGTCGACAGAACCGATTTCTAGAAACCTGACAGCAAGAAATAAAAAATTGGGACCAGATCCACCAATTTTTGGAAATGGAAGGGCATTATTTAAAGTGGTGATGTTTTATCTATATTACTAGTAATAGATCTAAAATTTTAGAAACATACTTGACTACAAGACGTATATCACGATGAACACACGATGTGTAGCCCCAATGTCGTGGTGACAATATTTTTTTAAATCTATATGAATAGCATGTTGTGTAGACCTCCAACATGTCGTGATCCTCTTAAATATGTGCTAGAGACATGTTGTGGATCACACAGGTAGGACCCCATTGGGAAAGACACATCTAGGCGTACGATGTGTACTGATGTACACATATATGTAAAGGCACACACCATGTACTGAAGTATATATACATTGGGTAAACAACACGGACACAGCTAAGAGGACACAATTTGGTCCTAGGTAGCATAGACACACTGTGTAGTGCACCAACATGGTGTGAACATCAACATTTATTGGGAGTTATATGATATCCAGGGACATAGATAAGATAAGGAGTGGGACCACAAGCTAGGTGGGTCCCCTATAATTCATGCCTAACTTGGTTCCTTTTTAGGGAACTTGGAACTCTCATATATACTTTGTTAAGACTTAGATTTCATCCTATATGTAGCATATAAAAAGTATTTTTATATATATAACATTATGGTTATCATTTTTGTGGTTTTTTCAATATGATGTGATATTTCATGGGTGTGACTCTAATTTAAGTAGTTCCTGATGATGGAAGTGATCAGGTAGCATCACCATAGGCTTCTATAGAGTGGAACCCCCCATTAACTTGGGTTTGGGTCATTTATCTACTATGTTGAACCCCACTATCACAATAGAAAATGGGTCCTGAACCTATATAGAGGATCCCATCATCATCTTTGGAATGGGTCCTCTACCAACTAAGTGGAACCCCCTATCCTATAGGGTGGAATTCCTCAATGACTAGAGTGGAACCCCCCATTCACACTAGGTAAGGGGTCCTCAACCTATATTGGAACCCCCCCACCATTATCTTGGGCTTGGGTCATTTCCCTAGTAAGTGGAACCCCTATCAAATAGGGAATTATTCTTCGATGACTAGAGTGGAACCCCCAGTCGGATTAGGAAGCAGTTACTCAACCTATAGAGTGTAACCCCATTAACACATTAGGAAATGAGTCTTATATGGATACTTATAGTGTGGAATTTTTTGGACAACTAGCTTATGGGACCTCTATTTAGATATACCTCCCTTGTTTGTGCAACATAATTGTGGGGTGTGGGCCTTCACATGGTGATATCTAGGAAGATGTGTGAGATATTGGGAATCCTTGAGGGACTTTTTGAGCTATTTGTGACTCTTTTCATGGGTTGGGATATGGAATGTAGATCCCCTTTCTCTCTCTTATTTGGGATTATTTTACAAATCATATATATATAAGTATGTATGTATGTATGTATTCATACCCTTTTATTTGGTTTCTCTCTTCCAATCGGTTGTAGAGACACACAGGTTTATCCACCTACTCACCCTGTTGAGAAAATCATGGTTATATGTGGTTATTATCCTACTATGTGAAGTGATGACTCAATGTGTAGTCAACATACCCACCATTTTTATCCTCTAGTGTTTGGATGAGGTTACTTTCTCTTTCTTTGGTTTGAGATGAATTTTATTTACTATCTACTATCTATTAATTTTTTCTGTTACTACTCCCCTTTCAGATTTCGGGGCGCCCAATTGGGTATTTATATACTCACCCTTATATGGGCTTCTCCTGCACATTTCATGCCTTATAAAGAAAACATAGATGTTGGCAGTGAATTCATATGATCTTAGGGAAACATGGATCTTGGGATTTCATATTATTTTCATAGGTTAGAGATCAATAGATTATATCTCTTTGAATTTTAAATTTCAATTTTTTCAGGTTGGTATATCTTTCAGGTTTGGTGTTTCTTTTTCCCCTTTATATTTTACTTTTCATTAACATACTATTGTATACCCTATATGGTTTTCATTATTGTTTTATATTATAGTTATTTCTTCTATTTATTATTATTCCTCTATAATTATGTATCGATATGGTCAAGTGTGTGCATAAAGGTATATTAGGAAAAGACCTCCTATTTGGGATATGTCTTTCGATGCTTGTGACCACCCCATGGCCTTTAGAGGTAGGCTTAGGGTAGTTGTAGAGAAATCCCTGGTTAGGGTTGGGTCATGACATATTGGTATTAGAGTAGTTTATTCCTTGAAATTTTTTCTATAGTAGTCCCCTTATGATTGTTTTGGATGTGATTTAGGGAAATAATTTCTATGTGATTCGAGTACAGCTCTAAATCCAAGGAATCCAATGAAGGTGCAGGCTTCAGATGTATCCATTTGCAAGGAAGTTTTCTACCATCATGTTAGCTCAGCATAATGATACATTAGTTTCAAGGATCAATGGTACATGAATCATATAGGATTGAGTCTTTTAAAATCCTTCTTGATTCATCTCACCATTATATATATATATATATTCTCTCATCTTACCATGGTACTTCATGATTATGTTTTCTGAATTCATCAACAACGAAAACCATCTAGGATACCAGTCCCTGGTCATGAAAATGATTCAATGAGTGATGGGACCTTAGTTCATGGTCCATCATATGATATTATTCATCTAGGTGGACAGGTATAAACACCTCCTCTTAATGATTAGTAAATCATCCCAACCGAGTAGGTTGAGGATGTGCCTAGGCATAGCTCACTCTGTGAGTTCCAACAACAGAGGCAGATGAGGTTCTGCAAGGATCCAGATCCACAGGTTGTTGAGTATTGGCGAGAGTCATTGGTTTGAATCTTTATATTTGTCCTAAAACTAATAGATCATGTTTGTATACTGGTAGCTATCCATTTTAATAAAGTAGCAAGGTGCTTGTGGAGTCTTGTTACCCAAATGCAGGATGCATCAACACTCTCACGGGCTAACTTTTAGAATATTCTCCTTGAGGAGTAATACCCCTCTTTTTTGGGACGAGTATGAATTTAGGAGTATCGGGAGATGAAGTAGGGATAGATGACAATGGATAAATACACAATGAGGTTTATAGACCTTATGTGGTAATCCCTCAACATGATTCAGTATGGATACTTCTGAGCATGGAACATTGAGAAGGGAATCCACAAAGATATCAATGCTAGTTTGGTTCCCTTGTGAATCCCCACCTATGTTAGGGTTTTGGAGGAGGCACTGGTGATAGATAAATTCCTATTCATGAGATTCTTGGTAGATGGATCTTGTAGTGAATGTTATTTGGTTCATTAATCTATAGTATCTTGGAGGTGTTGGTCAATATGATCTTTTTATAGGATCCCTCCCCATGATCAAACTTAGGCACATGGTCAGGGGTAGTGTGGGAGAACATATAATACTAGAAAGGTAAGGTTCTATTCTTGTGATGAGTCAATTCACATGGTGTGAGACCCCCAAACCAGATGTTTCTAGGAGAACAAGAAGGTAGCTAATGGACTGCCATGACATAGGCATTACTATGATCAGGGATCTCCTTAGTGAGGGCGGGGTTGTCTTGAGGGAGGTGGAGTCTGAAAAAATAAGAGTGGAGATGTGGGTGGTCGATGATGCAATGATATCCTCACACCACCACTATTATGAATCCTACATCAGGCTTAGGGAAATGGTGGTCGAGGTCACAGACAACTGTATGCTCTAGAGGCTTATGACCTTATGACAAACGAGATGATCAAAGGTATGATATGTATATTTTATACAATTTATTCAGTATTAGTAGACAAATATTCTAGTAATTATTTCATATCTATACTCTTGGTGCAATTTTTGGATCTCTTAATTGAGGTGTTATCCCAACAACTTCATCTTGATGTTTCCATTGGGAACACTTCTTTTATATCTTTTATCTGCCGACAGTGTGATCTACCACTTGGTGGGGATAAGTTCACGTGGGACCTTTTTGGTCATCACTATGGAACCCTATGATACCATATCATCAAGGACAAGTTATATGCCTTCACACTAAGGAGATGAGATTCACATTTATGGGTGAGAGATATCTTAGGGAGGGATGAGTTGGTTCTTTGGGAAGGAGGCTATATCTCATCAGCCATTATTTGGAGAGTATATCAATTGGTGATTTAGGCTCTTCAAGTATCTAGATTCCTTCATTTAGGGTGGATTATATGAACATCTTCTCCCAAGTACGTTCTAAGATTTCCTCCAAGGTGGGTGGTTAGGTTTTACATAAACTTTCATCTCTATACCATTATGATATCTTCTATGGAATATCAGATGGTCCCAAAAGAGATCTGGGAGCTGTGATTTTAGTTAGAGGAAATTCGTGAGAAATTATTAACCAAGACTAATCTTTCCCCACGGGAAAATCTAGTGTTATTCATGAAAAAGGTGTATGAGAGATTTTAGATTTTCATGTATTATCATTATATGAATTAGGACATTATAAATAATAAATACCCCTCTCTAATGTTGTAATAGACACAATGAGTTCCCAGTAATTCCCTTTTGTGTGATGAATGCCACTGTCGTGTTTATGGATTTGATGAACATGATCTTCTAGATGGAAAAAGACCATATTGTTGTTTTCTTCATTGGAAACATAAGAATCTACTATTTTTTAGATGAGGATCATAATGAGAACTTGATAATGGTTCTATATTTACTTTGGTATAAAAAAACGTCATGGAATTCTCTTGAAGTGTTGGTTCTAGATTCACGAGGTTCACCTTCTGGGGAATATCCATTTTAAGCATTGTTTAGACATGGAACAAATGAAGAGTTACATAGCACTTTCTTGGGAGTCTCCTAATTTTTAAAGAGCTATAAGTATTTATTAGATTTACAGGGTATTATAGGAGGTTTGTGGAATACTTCTCCTAGATTGCATCTCGTTTGACTTTATAGACGTGTAAAGGGTATTCGTTTACCTGGACTAAACAGTGCCAAAGGGAAATTAAGTAGTTGATTCTAAGGTTGAAGAGTTATCATATTTTTAGGCTACTAGAGGAGGGGGTGGAGTTTATCGAGTATTGTGATTCCTTATGAGATAGGCTCAGCTTCATGTTGATGTAATTCTAGGCAGTTATCGCATATGGGTCGTGGTAGTTGACAAACCATAAGAATAACTATGTTTCTCATGACCAATATATGGTTGTGATAGTATTTTCCCCATGTATGTGGAGGAATTATCCTTTATGAGAGTGTTTCATGGTTTACTCATACCATCAAAGTCTAAGGTACGTCTTCACACAGAGAGACATAAACCTGAGACCGTGGTGCTGGTTGGAGTTCCTATAGGACTATTAATTCAAAATAATTTATAATCTAGGGAAGGGAAATATATTATTTGATTCCCTTAACTGGAAGTCCCCTGATCTTTTAGAGAGGGAGTATTACGAGCATTTTTCTTCCCTGTAGTTGACCATAGTGGAATAGGAGGGTACAAATTTTCTTAAGTCGATGATGTTTACTCCTCTTATCGATCATGTGAAGGAGTCCCAACTAGGATAAATCAATTGTTAAGTATTTCTTGACTTGATATCTAAATGATATTCACCATATGTGTATTCTAAAGGAGGTAATCACATCATCCTCTTATAGAGATAGACTGTGGTCCTGATCATGATGAAGGAGGAGGTGATGTGAGAGTTCCACATTTCTACCCTATTGGTACATCATGGTGTGGATAATATGTATAAAGACCTTTAAGAGTAGTTATGGGTTCCTAGCATGAGATATATCATGGAAGAGTTTATGTCACGCTGCATGACCTGTTTGTAGGTGAAGCATGGGCAGTAGATTCCAAAAGGATTGTTGTATCACCTTCAGACCCTGGAGTGGAAATGGAATGACATATCCATAGACTTTATGGAAGGGATTCCATAGATATTTAAGGGGAATTATGCTATCTCAGTGATAGTTGAGTGACTCACGAAGTCGTCACACTTAATTATTATAAGTTAGTAGAGTTCAGTGGAGTGTTTGGGGAAATAGTATGTCCATATGATTTTTTTCCATCATGGGGTGCCCTTGACTATTGTCTCCAATCATGAATCAAGGTTTACATCATGGTTATGGAGATGCCTACATGAGGAATCTTGGACCCAGATGAGGATGAGTACATCCATTCACCCCTATACCTAGGGGAATAACAAACACACAATCTAGGTGTAGGAGGATATATTGAGTTATAGTGTGTTAGACATCAGATGGAGTTTGTAGTATAACCTTGCCTTAGTAGAGTTTTCGTACAACTATAACTACCACTATACTATCAGCATGGAACATTTTGAGTCCCAATATGAGGGAAAATTCAATTCACCATTATGATGGAAAATTATCATCGATAAATCTTTTATGGCTCTAGAGACAGTGAAGGTGATAATAGAGAATGTGCAGGTCATCCGTGAATGGACGAGGGAAACTTAAAGAAGGAAGAAATATTAAGAAAAATGTGATCATATTCCCTTAGTGTGTGATCAGGGAGAGAAAATCATCCCTAGAGTATCCCCACGATGAGGATTACATAGGTTTAGCCATGGAGGCAAGATATCTTTGAGGTTAATCTGGTCGTTTGAGATAATTTAGAGGGTTACTGAGGCTTTTAATGCCTTTCCCTACCCCAAAATTGTAACTTCTGCACAATGTCTTCTACATGTTGCAGCTAATGGGGATAAATTCATGAATTCACACATGTCATATACTGGGGTGAGCTTGAAATCAAAGATGGAGACACATTTTTAGAGCACCTGGTGGAAATTGAGGATCAATAAGAGAGTAACCTGCATGGATGTACCATTCCATTGGCTCACATGTTGTGGTTGTATGAGAATGTGAAAGGGTGATCTTGGGAGTGGGAGCGCCAGATGTGGGATCAATACCTGATGTTGTCTGTTTAGTTTTTATTTTCATGGAAAAAAATATTGATGTGTTGAATGATGTAGACAACCATTTTTTTCCTTTATAGAAATTGAAATATTCCAATATACATTTTTAGAGCTAGGTGTTGAGATGATGTGGGGATCCAATGCCCGATGTTCCTAGAAATAATTTTATTAAAATATCAAATTTATTTTATATTATATACACACATTTACATAAAGAAAATGTGATATCTCTTAAATGGAATATCAGATAAAAAATCTAAAACCATAGTTGAGTTAAGAACATGTTGTTACCCTAGGAATGATCTAAAATAAGTCAATGTGGAGGGTTCTAAAAGAACAATCATTGGTGGTACGTTCAATGGATTAATAAATTAATTAAAATAATAAATTAATTCATTTTAACAAAACTAATTTATTTAAATATGCTATTAATGATATTTTTCTAGGGTTATTATTATAATCCTAGGATCATTCAAAACATATCCTAATCTCCTTACATTGTAAAATCAACAATGAATCTCTGGATTGGAGTATATAGAGATTTATCAAATCTAATGACTTATTTTATTTGTTGGAGAGCATGTTATTCAATAAAAAATGACCCGATCTCTTGGTAAGACTCATCCATTCATGAATTTTACCATATTTGATTAAATTGATTGATCCTAATCATTCCTTATTTGATCTGATCCAATTTTTGAACCTTGGAATATACATATGTACTGGTTTAATTGGGTCATAATTTGTTTTCTAACTTGGATCTCCCAATTTTTTTAACCAAGAACTCTTGGACAACCATTGATAAAAATATTTCCATTCACTCATAGTTTTTTAGAATTATTCATCAATTGTCCTTTGGGGTATCAATTTTACATTGTCAGGTAGGACCGAGCCTGATCAGACCCCCAGATTCATGATAGATTCACATACAAGAGATGGATTGACAAATCAAGGATGTTTCTGGTTAGATTTTGGGTGATCATTTTGATTATTTTTATCCAAATCATCAATGGAAGAGGAACTCGATGCATTTGGTGCATACGATGAACCCCTACGGGATGATGAAACCAAATTCCAGCCCCTAGACAACCCAAAACGTTGAATCAAGAATTGATCCACCAATTTCAGGTGATGGACAGGCTCGATTCAATGTGGAGAAGTAAGATATAAATTCCTAATCCTAGATATGAAATTATGGAAGAATCTCTACTATGTTCCATATACAACATTTAGAACATGGTGTGAAGAACCTATGTTACAACTGTTAGGGTTTTATAAATTTATAAGGATAGTGTGATGTGTAGCCCTCTTATAGGTCGTGTACCTCTTCCTCAGGTGGAAAATCCATGTGGTGGAGCACACAAGAAGGACCTCATGTGGAATGATAAGTCCAAACACGTTCCATGTACCAATGTACATAGACACATACAGGCATAAACCATGCACTAAAGTACCTAGACATGGGGTAAAGAACACATACATGTCTAGGAAGAGGCATATTGATATTGGGTAGCATGGACATGCCATGTAGTCAACCAGAAAATTATGTACTTTTACATGGATTGGGATACATGTGCTGTTGAGGGATATCGTCAGGTGATGGAGTGGTACCACATTCCATGTACCCCATTTTTTCTATTTAGGGAACCTCAAACTATCATTTTTCCATTGTTTGGACACTGATTTTGGCCATGAAATAGCCTAACTTGAGAGTTTTTCAATGTAAAATGTGATGGTTATACTAGTTTTGGATTTTGGGATATGATGTGAGATGTTCCAATAATGATGATTATTTAGGCATTGTCTGATGATGTTAGTGATCAAACAGGATCACCAGAGTCTTCTATAGAGTGGAACCCCCATCAGCTTAGGTGTGGGTCCTCTACCTACTGAGTAGTCCCCTCCCCATATTGCACCAGGGTGTGAGTCCTCAACATATACAGTATAACCAACTAATTATCTTTGCTTCAAGTCCTCTACCTACTATGTGGAACACCAGTATCAGATAGGTCACATGTCCTCGATGACCATAGTGGGACACCCTATCTCACCTTTGTGCGGGTCCTCAAACTATATAGTAGATCCCCCATTATCTTTGGTGCAAGTCCTATATCTGATGAGTGACCCCCCCCCCATAGGATATTTGGGGTTCCTCAATGTCTATAGTGTAAACCCCTTTTAGATTAGTGTGTGACTCCTCAACCTACAAAGTGGAACCCCCTAACACAACACGACTCATGTCCTCTATGGATACTTATAGAGTGGTACCCCCATGAATCACTAGGGAGGGAGTCCTCTACTAAGATATTATGCCCCCTCAGTAGTGAGGCATAGTGAAAAGGCAAGGTCCTTCAAATATTTACTTATGGGAATACATGTGAGATGACTGGAATCTTTTATGGACATTTGAAACTATTGTAGACTATTTTCATGGGATGAGATATGATATGTAGATCACCTTTCTATCATATTTGGGCTTGTTTTAATAAGAACATATATATATATATATATATATATGTATCCACAAGTTTTTATTTAGTTACTCTCTTTCCATTGGATACAGACACGTGTGGGGTTGTCCACCTATTCTCCAAGTTGATAACCTCATTGTTGGATGAGGTTACTCTCCTACTATGGGTGGAAAAGACTTCACATGTAGTCCAAATACACACCATGTTGATCCCTATATGTTTGGATGAGATTACTTTCACTTATTTTGGGATGAGATGCATCCTATTTACTATCTACTATCTATTTCTTTTGTGTCTTCTACTGCTCCCACTTTCAGCATTTGAGGTATCCTAATGGGTGTGTATATAATCACCCTTTCTGGGATTTTTTCATGTGCCTTATATTTTGTTAGTGATATATAGGTCAATGAAGAATTCAGTTGAGAATAGAGATATTGGGTCCTTGGGACCGTAGTCAGTTGTTGAGGTTTAGAGATCAGGAGTTGAGAACTCTCTGCATTTTACATTCTAGTTTTGTCAGGTTGGGAAATATTTCTAGTTGGGCTTGTATTTTTTCCCTCTACATTTCAGTTTACATGGTCATACTCTATTACACCCAAGTGGTTTTAATTCTTTGTTTATATTCTATCTGTTGTATATTTTTATTGTTATTCTTCTACACTTCTACCTTTATACAGTCAGGTGCATGCATATAGGTACATTAGGAAAAAGAATCCCATATTGAATATTCATTTCATCAATTGTCCCCATCCCCTGGCCTATGGAGGCAGTATTGGGGTGTCTGTATCTCAATCCATGGTTAGGTTATGTCCATGAATTCTTAAGAGCTTCCCATGAAACATATACACATTTTTCTTGAATCTATACAAAGAAGATAAAAATATTAGCTCATGCTTATTCTTATCACTCTTGTATTGAACCACAAATGAATTTATGATATTTAAACACTGAAGGATAACACTTGCATCAACTGATTTAATTATTTATTTTTATCACCAAATGTTGTGGGTCAAATATTATCATTTGAAAATAAAAAAATAATTATACAATGGTCTCCTTGTAACATATATTTGAAATCATGTTTTCAATCATGTCTATAAATCACATCATGATATTCATAGCATTAAAGAAAAACAAGTGAATCATATAAAGTCGTTATTATCAAAATAAATTAATTATAGAAACTCAAATTCTAAACCATAAAATGTCTTTCAAACTCCATCATACTTTGATCTTCTTCAGTACAACATGAATAACACCTAAAAAATCTAGATATTGTGTCTAATTTAATTTTTGATGTTCTGATCCATGATAATTAGTATGAAAATCACCCCAACCATTTATTCTTTATAATTATAAACTCTAAGAAAATCATAATTTTCTTAGGGATAAAATGATACTTATGTAGTCCATACTTATGTGGAACCTATAAATAATTCTTACGATGAGAATCATCTTTACATAGTAGTGGATTCATCCTTATGAATCCTTGAATTCATATAAAGGTTCTAATCCTTATGGTGATCATCATTATAGATAAATGATCCTTGCATTCCCTTTATGCTTATGTCTAATCATGATTACATTGGTCTTCATCCATAGGAACTAATCATATGCATGATATTTGATGATCCTTAAAGGTTTGATACTTTGAGAATCAACCTTATATATTTGGATAATCTTCAAAGGAATCATCCTTACAGATTCATCCATACAATTATCATCCTTGTGGATTTCATCCTTACAGATTTGGGTGATCCTTACACAATCTCAAATACCTAGCCAAAATTTCAACTCAAAAGAATTTTTTTGGGATTTTTTAAAATAAACATATGAAAATTTTTACTACATTGTAATATTTAAAAATCACCTTTAAATGACTTATGAATATCTTTGAAAAATATTTGGAATTGTCAAAATAGTTTCAAATAAGTTATTGTTTATTCTAAAGGTGTATTATAGCGTTTAAACACTCATGTTTATGTATTTTCAAGAACTACACTAACTGTACCTCTCCAGCTTTAGATAATACATTATAAACCTCATCTTATAGTCACTGAACTCCCAAATTAGTATCTTGAAACCTCAATTACACTAGAATAGTTTCTATACAACCTTGTGTCTTTAATCTATTAAAACAGATAGATATTCAAACATTTTTCCACATCTTTTTAAATTATTTATAGTATCCATCTCCTTCATTTCTATCAAATGTTTTACACATGTTATACTTATTCCATCAGTACATGACACCTAAATCCATAAGTATAATTTATATTAATAATTTGATTATGAGGGGTGTTCACTATGAAGTTATGTTTTCCAAATTCCTTTTCCTTCATAGAAAAATTACTCCATTGAATATCCAATGGCGGCCAACTGCAACTGCATTCCTCTGTATCACACATTGACTATCCACATTTACTTTAATCTATATTGAAAACAAATATAAATAAATATTCAATTATACATAGGGAAATTAATAGTTATAACCCAATCAAAGGTCTATAAATATCTACTTCCACTAACCTAGAAAGGATAAATCCTTTCTTGACTTAATCATTAATTTCATATCACTCATTATTCACCCAATATATCTTAACTCACCATGAACATATGTTATCATTTTTCTCATTAATACATAAAATTACAATTCTCATGATATTAATTAAAAATATTATCATGTCTAGTGACCAATACACATATAAAAAGATAATAATAAATAATAAAACATAAAACATATGGAATTCCTATACATGTGTCTATTCTCTTAACCTCCTCTCATCATAGTAGGGAAGTATTATGCCATTATAATGAAATTGATACTCTATGGAAATTATTAAATTAATTATACACAAAATATAAATCATCATGTGAATAGATATTTAATAATATTCAAAAACCATAATATATAAGTAATCAAGTGGTCAAAGTAATTGGTTCTAGAGAACCTACTCTGATAGACTCCCACATTCAATAACCCAAGCACTAAATAATTTCATTCTATTATCTCTCTGAATATATTAATTATTATATTGAGATAAGGATTTAGTAAATCAGTCCGTCGTATTTTTCTATGTGGAAACTCTACTTATTGTGACTTCATCCCTTTGAGAAAGATCCCATAAGAGATGATTCACTCAAATTTTAAGATCCATTCAATAATGTGAGCATGGATCCATGTCAAGATCCACCACTAAAGTATTATCATAATACAGTGTGATAGTATCATTAGTGATAGGAGATTCATCAACATATTTGAAGAATTTTTATAACCAAACTAGTTATTTAGTTATATCAAAATTCCCAATATTCTTGGACTCTACTATAGAATTGTACATCACTACCATCACTAAAATCTTCCATCTCAGAAATCCTCATTTGAGGGTGAAGACATATCCTGACATTGATTTTATATCATTATGTTTTTTCTAGAAAATAATATTTGTGTACCCCCTATTGAATAGATTATAATCTCCTCAATAAACCAAGGTCATATCCTTATAATGACTCAGATACATATTGATATAATTCGTTTTAGTCCAATTTTGTTCTCATAGATTTTCATGATATCAACCTATAATGAAGAAGGAATAGGAAATGTGAAGCCTGGTACATAACATATCATACTTGATGGATCTTATCACAGGAAAACATGTGATATTACTCCCTTTATATCTCTCTCTTATATTGTGTTTATGGATAAATTTTCATAGAGAGATGAATACCATATGACACTAGAACCAATCATATCTTAAATTCTTCTATACTAAATCTCTTTATTATATTGTCAATGTATATACTCAGACTAAGCCAAAGAAACCACATAGATCTATCATGATTGATCCCTAGAATGTAATATGCTTAACTTAAGTCTTTCATAGATAAGAACTTGTCCAACCACACAGTAACTGAAATTAATATTGGTATATCATTTCTAATAAGAAATATCTCATTGAAATAAATTTTTAGAAAAATTATTTTACTCCAACAAAATTTCTTATAGACACACAGATCAAATTAATTCTTTAGGAAACCAAATTACCTTATGGATTCAGAAAAGTAATTATTCCACTACATAGATCGTTTCTATAATCTATAAAAGTATCCTTAAAACATATATACATTATTGGATTTTTTTGGAGTCACAAATCCTTCTTGTTATGTTATATATACATCTATCACAAGGTTCTTGTTAAGAAAACAAGTCTTGACATCAATATTCCAAATCTCATAGTCATGGTAACCTATTATATATTTTTAATTCTAATGGATTTTAAAATAGATACTATTCAAATGGATTCATCATAATATATTCATCAATAGTTTTTAATCTGTTTATCCACTACTCATGAATTATAAGCTCTAACATGGCTTTCTATGCCATAATTATTTTTTAATATGCATTTACACCCAAAAAAAATTAATATCTACTAGAAGATTAATGATAACCCAAACACAGTTCGGTTGTGTAGAATCCATCTCAAAATCTAGGGTTTCTTTCCATCTTGTAACTTCTAAGCTAAATGAAACCACTTTTTAGGAAAAATGTTCATTATTGTAAATCACTAATGAGGCACCTTCCTTAGTGACTAAAAACAACACATATCTTTTTATCTATACAATCTTGTGCTCCTATATAGTCTTTTATCAATTGGAATATATATATGTTGACCATTAAATTATATTATGTAAACCATTATACCTAATTCACCAGGGATATGTCATTAAAAATTACGGTCCTGATCAAATTATAAATTTAAATCCCAATATACACTTAACTACAAAGGCGTAGTAAAGTGTAAGTGCATGGTAAAACCCACTGAGATAACTAATAGGTTACAAAACTTTCTGATTTAAACCCTAAGGTATTATTCCCATGATCTCTATTCATGTTTGGATTTTCAATAATTATTTATCTTGGGTTTAAATTTAGGAATTTGAATAGGGTTATGAATCAATTTTTAGGTTAGACAAAAAGGATAATCCTAAATCTAACATGGGATATAACTATGGATTAGGTTATGAATTAGTTCAATATTCAACTATTTTTTATGGTCAAACCAATTGGGTATACATAATCTGTAACTATACCTTGATATGTATATAGATAGAAACCTAGATTTGGTAAGCTTAGATTCAATGTAGAAAGTGTCACAAGATAATGGTCATAGCCTAATCAACTAAAACTTGGTTAGGGTCCTTCAATTTAATCTCCCATAGTTAGGGTTGTTTAATGGAATGACATAAAAAAATTGTTTTTAACCTAATTACTATCCATGGGGTTATTATGATTCAATTTATAGATTCACTAAGATTAAGCTAACCCCTACTCTTGAACCTAAACCCTAAATGGATTATCCATGCATGAAGGTATTAGAAAATAGTAAGGATTTGTGAAACATGCTTAGAATATTCATAAAATATTATGAAATAAGAAATACACAATTAAATCATGTAAATAAATCCAAAACAAACCTTGAATAAAGAAAAAATGAAGAGACATCACAATCATTGATGTCAGAAAATGATTGATATCAAAACAAGAACCCAAATTGATTGTAGGAAAAAGTAAATGAATGGGTGTATAATGGTTAAAAAATAAAATGATTTTTTAAAAACAAATAGTGGAATTCATTTCAACTATTTTTAGAAGGGATATAAAGAATAAAATTATAGAAAAATGAGAGAAAAAATGTATTTACTAGCTGTCATGTGCACGATAGAGGTGATAAAATATATATAGGTTCAAAACGTACATGACATGTAAAGTTTTCATATCATGTAATGGATTTGAGTGGATTCTGTCTTGAATTTTACATTACATGAAAGTAGGATTTACATTTTGTAATTTTGATCCCTAATCTCCATCTTGAATCATGATTCTTTTAGAATCCTTATGCTATATCTTTGAATAGATGTGATCTCAAATTTTTCACATCCTCTAAATTATAAATGAAATGTATTTTATTCTTGTAATTTAGTTCCTTCACATCATGAAATTACATCTAGATTCTGATTTGGAATATCTCACAACATGTAATGTGTTTACATGACTTTTACTAGACTGACATAATGAAATGATTCATGGGATGGAAATTGGTCCTCAGGGATACTATGAACTGAGAATACACATCATGAAATCCATTCATGGTGTGTAAATACTATTTTTCCCATTTCTAGACATTGTTTATTTTAGTCTAAAATTCTAACATCCTGCAAAAACAAATGAAAACTTAGTGCATTATCAAGTAAAACATGATAAAAAGATAAATAAATATTTCCAAAATCTGAATATAAATCCAGCATTTCAAATTCCCCCAACACTTCATCAATTGATTGTAGTCATGTAAAAATCATCTCGATAGGGATTACAAATGAATAAATTTTTAAAAAAAGAAACATGTATTATGAATAGGAAAATAAAAGTAAGTGTAAGAGGAAAAATTATGTCTTTAAGAATCAATCCTGTAGAGAAAATCTATCATGCCTCATAGTTCTCTTATTTATTCTGATTATTTATTAATTTTATTACAATTACATAACGATCCCTCCAAATGATACCCATTTTAAAATTTACTATACAATAAATTTTCTATAATCACTCAATGTAAAATAAAATTGGATTTAGGATGATACCCATAATACACATTCCTAACCCTTAGATTTCATTAGTTTGAACATGTCCAATTCATAAATATAAAAATAAAATGAATCATTAGGGATTAAGGAAGATGTTTTAAAAGGATCTAATGATAATGGAAAGTGGTAATGTGATAGAAATAATGCTCAAAGATGAGGGTAATGTATAAATTATAATACATGAATATTTTTAATGGTTTAATGAAGTATCTCCTCCTAGAAAAAATGTTTGCATGCTCAAAACATCTCAAATTGGGTCCATGAATGTATTTGGATAGTATCAAGAATGTAAATTTCTCATTTATTTTTATATTATATTATTAATTTTTTGAAATTTATGTCTAATTAAGATCTCACATCCATCACCTAACAACATATGACCCATCATAGGATCCATCGGTCTCCTAATGGTAGTTATTGACCTTCCAAATACACAACCGAACACACACACACACGTATATATATACTAAAATAATAGGGTAATCGTGAAAAATGATTAAATTAATAATGAAAAAAATCATATCAATTTAGTAAATGTTCCACTATATGTCCCCTTAGTATCAATATCCCGTGTATGGACAAGATAAAACCCCCACACATATTCAAAATAAAATCATGCATAGTAATAAGTTTAGTGTAGGTAGGGATAACAGGATTGAAATGGATCCGTCTTAATTATATCATTCACCGATACTACAAAAAAAAGAAGGAATAATGTACAAGTGCATCACAGAGAAAATTGGATCACAATGATTATTTGAAACATTTTAATTGTATTTTTTAATGATAGCCCTAATAAGATTTTAATTCATGTTCTAATAGGTTTACATGTCCCATATATCTCTAAACAAATATGCTCAAAATAGGATATGACAGTGTAATTGTAAAATCCTCCCCTGAGTGAGTGCATATGAAAATAATTGGAAATCACTATGGGAATAGTATCCAGTAATAAGTCAATAAAATGTAATTACAATAATCTATAATTTGAATTAAATTAATCAATATATAAATCACGCTAAAAATTTTAAATAGGAATAAAAATGGATTTCAACAATATATAACCTAAACTTATCTTTTATTTAAATGTGTGTAATGAAATTTCAATCTTAGACAATGATTTCAATGAACAATATCTCCTAGACTTGTGAAAATATGAAATAATATTCAGTGATTGATAATAAAGCTCATGAAAGAATCCCCCCACACTTAAAATGAGAAAGGTTTTTCATTTTTATGGAATATTTCATGTACGAGATATCAAATATAGTATATAAAAACATGAAATAGAAATAATTAATGGAATAATAAATAATCAAGATCTCTTTATAGTGGAGGTAATTCCATAGTGAAAATTGATGGATGGTTATTGGTAATTGGGATACCTTCCAAAAATTGTTTGATAGAAAATTTTCAACAATAGATAAACCATTGTTCCATATGGGTTAACCAATATGTAATAAAATAAATTGGGAGGTTCACATAGTTGATAGTATGGGATAAAATCTTGGATAACTGCAAGAAGTATCTATATAGAAGTTTGGTATGACAGACCGATAGAAAATACTAAAAAAGGGAAATAAACCTCCATAATCACACAAATGAAATAAATGAAATATGAATTTTGTTTCTCCTCTTGTAAAACATTAAAAATGGTGTTTTTAGTAAGATTAATTAAAGCACGATCAGTCAGCATCGTTCGTTGGAACATAGGTTTGTTGTCTCCTAATGGACAATTTTTACTTTCATCAATATAATAGGGCTGTTTGGTAGTATTAACCATCTCATGAAGGTATCAATAATAAATATTATGTGGTATTAAAAGCTATCATGATCATTATGGAGGAGGTTCCTCCTGAGGATGGATCTAGTAATGCAGCTCCACATGCAATCTGTAGATGTTATCTAAATGTTGATCCACCATATGTGGGAGTCCAAATGGTAGTATAACATTCATGCCATTAACTGGAAATTCTGTTGGGGAGATATACATGGATGATGTAATATAGAAGTGAAATGAGAATAATAAAATCACAGAGTGAAGTGAAAAATCACATCCCATTATATATATATGCAATGATACATTAATGAATATAAGATATAATTTTAATACCAAAGAGACAACCAAAATTGTGTAAAAGGGATAGGGGACTAGGAAAGATCTAGAAATTTTTTATAGTATCATTACTATCCACATCAGGAGTCCCCTCTAGAATAGTGGGTTTTTATAGTAGTCTCTCCTTTTCAATGTCATCTATTGATA
Source organism: Viscum album (assembly GCA_963277665.1). Taxonomy (NCBI): domain Eukaryota; kingdom Viridiplantae; phylum Streptophyta; class Magnoliopsida; order Santalales; family Viscaceae; genus Viscum; species Viscum album. Next base: position 1,719,962,451 of record OY728160.1, on the reverse strand, counting down.
ATAGGGTTAGTGGATCGATGGTCATGGTGGGTTTCAGGATGTTGGCAACTGGCTTGGTTGAGGATGGAGGGGGTGAGGTGATGCTTTTTACTGAGACTGTATGTGTGGAATCAAGATCAATTAGATGAACCTAAAATGATTATGGAATGGCATGTCCCCTACCCTACTAAGGCTTCTCTGATATAAAATCCTTCCTTTCAGTAGGGTTGGTAATCTTGGGAGGTAGGTCAGCTAGTGTAGGATGTATTATTGGGATTGATATAAAAGTGGGTTCATATGGTGGAGTGGGGGGGGGGATAAAGGGACTGGAGGAGGGGAGGGGGTGGTAAAGTGTGACAGTTTAGTGAATGGGAATTAGAGATAGTGACATATATGCCTTTGGTTATCCTGGATGGAATAGAGAAATGGATAGATGTAAGTGGGAAGTGGTGGGGTAGGTGCGTATGTGGCTGGGTCCAATGGTGTGGTAGAATAAAGGATAGGTGTAGTGGTGACATGTGTTATGGATGTGGATACATGGGAAGAGATTCTAATAGAGGTGGTAGAAATGGTAGTAGTGGTATATATAGGAACATGGGAAAGTGAGGCTTGGTCAGCTGCATGCTGGGAATGTTCATGGTTAGTAACCTCAACATATCTCTATAAATACCAGTAGACACACTCTATCTTCTTCAATAGACCCATCTTGTGGAGCACAAGGAATTTTATTCTCTCCATGTTTCTAAGAGATGAGATAGATTATATGGCATCGAAGGAACTGAGATGCGTGGTTAGTTGGGTGATGAATATACTTCCCATCAGTGTACCTTGGTTCCTCCTCATATGGATCAGGTATAAAAAGGGGAACTACATGTCCATGTTGATGCTTGGGCCACCTATGTCTGAGGAAAGAATGGTGAATTTAATATTTCTCACACGACTATGAGTATTAGATCAAACCATCCAAGCATGATTTGGGTATCAATGAAGGATCTGAAGGGAAACACATTGGATTTGGGTGATATTTTTTATGTTAGGATAGTAAATGATCTATGGGTCTTTGGATATCCTCACCCAAAGACATGTAACATCCTCCTTTTTCGAATCATGATTAAATTTCAGTATAACTGGGGAGATGATAAATTTGGAAGAGTAAATGATGAGGCCAACACTAATGTCCACATGGGAGACCTCCCATAGCCTAACTATGAGTGTGACGTTTATCGAGTCGATGGAAAAATCTAATGTTCCTATGAAGTTTATTAAGATCTCCCTTAAGGTATCCTCACACACTAGTGTAATGGGGGAGATGTGCACCCATCTAATGGGTTCATGGACCTCCTGATGAATCTACATCTTCTAATATACCATGTGGTCTACTGTCTTGTTGTTCATTGTAGTATTTTATTGTAGATAGACCAACATGACCAGGTAATCAGGTTCCAATACCTAAAGGCATGTGTATAGGTGTGGGTATTCAATAGTAGATTGAAACCCGTCATAGGTTTACTTTGATTCCTCATAAGATAATGTGGAGGAAGTGATTGAGGTGGAGTCTGGAGTGGATAGATTTTTGAGTAGTGGAGTGTGTGAAACTACTAGAGAATTTGTTGGAGGATGATCAATGTTCTCGGAAGCACGTTTGGAAAATGTTGTATCGATGGTTTTGGTCCATGATTTCATTGAAAAAAGGAATGAGGAGGGGTAGTAATGGAGGGATATGGACATGTGAATGGGAGTATAAAAAGGTGGGTGGAGAGAGGAGGAGAAGTGTTCAGGGGTTGGGGGGTTGTGTGTGGGATAGGATATGTAGTAGGGGCTGGTAAACATGAACCTAGGGTTCAATTAATTTTAAATCCATCTCGATAGTTTCACGTCATGTATGTTATACCAGATGACTAAATATTAATTTTTTTTATTAATTTTGGGCCTTCAACATTTACATTTCGTGTAAAGGTTACATGGTGTTCATATATAATTTTGTAACCCCTTTTCGACCAGATCCTTTTTATAAGATTCCATTAATGATAATCCTTTCCAAATACTAAACTAACTTATTGGTATTACCCTAGGTTTCCTCCTGGTTAGCACTTCATCTGACATTGAGAGAGAAAACCATTTTTATCCATTTGAATTCGAAATTAATGAAACCCCCCTTCTTGGAATGGTTATTGATAAGTTTTTAGTCTTTTTACATTAATATTGAAGAATATTTCTCCTTATTTTTTAATTTCTATGGCCACATAGGGGAAATATTTCATGAATTTGATAGGACCCAACCATCATGATTTCATGTTTTTATTGAATAATTTCTATCAAGAATTGAATAGAATAACTTTATCTTCTAGTCTAAAAATTTGATGGGTAGTTGTTAGTTTATACCATTTCATTATCTTTTCATTATATATTCTACTATTTTTAGAGTCCTCCTTACTAATTTCTTAAAAATAATTTATCTATAGCATTTGTACGTCCCTAAATTTTTTGGCATCCGTGGTCAAGTTTTTTAGGTCACAATAAGAGATATTATCTAATTCCATTGTTAAGTGACAAGTCTTACCCTATAAAAATTATAATGGTGTTGTTTTAATGGGAATATTGTATTTTTATGATATACCCAAAATGAATCATCCATTTTTATACCCAAGACTTTTTAACTTGTGTTCACAATCTTCTTTATGGTTTGTTTGACTTCTATATATGAAAATTAAAAATTACTACTTGTTTTCAGATTGAAGGGAGTTCTTGTTTTATAAAGAATTCCATAATTTTTTACTAATCCCTTGAAAAACTTTTTTGATAAATTTGATCCCCAATTTCTAATGAGTATTCAAGGGAATCTGAATATTGGGTAGATATTTTTCTTTAAAAAATTCAGGACCACTTTTTTTATGTCACAAGTGGTATCTTTAGATTCTAATTATTTTGAGATGTAGTTAACATTGACATGGATATAAAACATACGATTAGAATATAGAAATGTTCCTAAAAAATCAATCCACCATACATTGAAGATTTCAATTTCATGGATAGGATTTTGGGGCATTTCATTTCTTTCCCCTATGGTTCATTTCTGTTTTCATCGATCACTACTTTTAAAAATGATTATTATATCATGATGAAGCAAGAGATAGAATAACCCAATTTGAAGTATTTTTTCTGTGGTAAATTCAAGCCAATTATTCCATCTTACTAATGACATGTGACACATGTTTAGTATTTTTTTATTTACATCTTTTGAAATATAATTCCACATTAATCCATCATAAAAATGCTTAAAAAGTAACTTCTCATACTAGTAGTAATGTGAATATTTGACTAAGAATCTTTCATTCTACTGATAGGAGAGGAATTGTTAGATTGATCTCATGGAGAGATAATTTTAAAAAACCAAAAACCATGGTCATGTTTGGGTATTTATTATTAATATATTTTCATTAGGGAAGTTATCCTTAATGTCATGATTATCATTATCCATAATTTTGGGAAGTGTAAGTCTGGATAAATGATTAAAATAATGTTAATTGACCTATTGCTATCTCTTATAATGATATATAACTATTTTAGTAGTATAATCCACCATATCAGTCACAATTTTCCATCCTTTTTACTCAGTAGATATTTAAGTGTTGCATGATTAGTGTAGAATAGTACTCTGGATAGTATGAGCTATGAGAGAAAATTTTCAAATGTGTATATTAATTATAGAATTTCCATTATTGTAGTCATATAATTCACCTTGGTTTAATTTAGTGTATGAATGGAATATTAAATGGCGGAAAAAGATATGTCTGACTCGCTTTCATAAGCCAACGCCAATAACAAAGTTTTTAGTGTCACACATCATCTAAAAGTACTTATCACAATCCCGTGAAATTCTTATATAAGTGTCCACTAGGATATTATTTAGGGTATTGAGTTCCCATTGAAACTCTTTAGTGAACTCTAAAATAGTGTCTTTTAATAATATGTGTGTCAAGGGGTGAAATAATTTCCTAATGTCTTTTACAAAGTAGTGGTAGAATTTACTGTGGTTCAGAAATAACCTTATTCAATTTACTATTATATTCTTAGTTAAGTATATTATTAATTTTATTTTCATTAGATCAAATTCCATGACATTATTTGAAAATTTAATTCAAAGTACTATACCTCCTTGGACAATAAAGTGACATTTTCCAAGATTAATACCATGGATTTTTCATCATAGTGATGTAAAAGTAAGACCAAATTACGAAAGCACACCTAGAAAGATATTCCATATACTAAGAAATCATCCATAAACCTTTCTAGGAAATCCTCATCTATATCATGGAATATATGTTTCATGACACAATGAAAAATTTGTTGTTTTATTACACATACAAGATTAAATATGTCTATAGGTTAAGGTTCTATAGGGAGAAGTGAACATAGTTTCAGAGTAGTCATCTAAATGGAAGAAAATTTGATTTTATCTTGAATATCCATCCAAGAAACAATAGAATTAAATTCCTACTAGACATTTTAGAATTTGAACCTCAAATGGTAATGGGAAATGATCTTTTTGGTTTTTTGTGTTGAGGTTTTGATCATCAATGTAGACTCCCTGTTAAATGATGGTTCTGGTTGAGTTTAGCTCATCTTCAATGTTTTTCACAGTGGTTAGGATGTCCTTCATTGGTAAAAATTATTGTGGAATTTCCCATTCATTTTCAGATATTAGAAATATTATTCTAGTGTATATTAGTTTCAGAAATGTATTCTTGAACTCCTATTTCATTGGTGGGGAAATTCACCCTTCGTGTTGGAATTTAGGTTTATCACCATCCTATAATAATATCTTGTGGCTGTAGATTGTGGGGATAATACCTTTAATTTCAGCCACTCACATGAATATTGAGTAATTGTTCCTTTTATGGTCTTCAATCAAATTTTCCTCTTATATATCCGTCATAATTGAGATCATAATTGTTTGTATTATAGTTGTAGTCTCTAGGAATGAGTACTTGAGTGAGCTGGACAGAGGTTTTTGTTCCAACATTTGTGGATTTATGAATAAGGGTATGGATTGTGGGATAGTATCTCATGTCATTGGTTCAATCTAATTTACATCGTCATTATAATGTACTATATCTTCATCATGGTATATTCTCTCTCTTTCATCCTCTATGGTCATAAAATCATTCTCTAATCAATAAGATAGATGACTTGATAGTAAAATGTGTCATTTTTTTTATTTGTTTCCATAACTATGTCTAACACTACTTTTCTATCTCATACTTTGAATATTTATCACGCTTTATTTACAACAATAATTACCTTCCTAGTGGTGGTAAATGGTCTCCAAAGAATAATTGGAATGTCTCATTCTTCTTCCTTGTCTAAGATGATGAATTCAGTAGGAAATATGAATTTTCCAACTTTGACTAAGACATCCTCAAGAAGTCCCTAAGGGTAATGTAATGATCAAAAATCATTTTTATTGAAACTCTTGATGGATTCAATTTTTTGATCCATTCTTTTTGAAATATTCTCATTAAAATGAAATTAATTCTCATTCCAAGATCTCACATGCCTTATTCAGAGATACATTCTTTTATTGATCATGGAATCGAGAAACTACTATGTCTCACATTGTAGGAGAATGTTTTTAATAATCAATAGAAAATAATTATTAGTTTAAAGATATTACTTCTAAGACATCAATTTTTATATTTTGAAAATATATTCATTATGTAGTTTTTCATAGGTATGAATTTGAGAGATGACTTCAGAAAAGGGGATGTTATTGTGTATTTTTATAAATATGTATTTAATGATATTATATTTACATTAAAAAAGAACTTGCCTCATTATTTCTAGGAAATAAAGATGGTATTCTTAAGTTGTAATTCATACATATATTTTCCCTTTTTACACTACTATTTTATTATAGTTATTTTAGTAGCTTCTGATTCTATAATTATTTCTTGAATAGATTCCTTTATGATATTGGTGTCATCCTTACTGATGATTGTTTCACATTTCCTAATTTCTTTAGGCCTCCTTTTCACACCTAGGATTAGATATTGAATGTCTATCAAATTCCCATGCCTAAAATCTAATATGATTTCCTATTTTATTAAGAACATCTCAGTGTTATCGAGGAACATACCTAGTAATATATCTATTAAGTTCTTTGAGATTTTACCCTATTGGTGATCAATTTTTTAGAGGGTATCCCTTTGGTTTTACATTCCCATATATTGGTTATTCATCCTCTGTTATTCTTTTTGAACAAATGTGGAGAATGAGTTGTCAAGATTATTCTATAGAGGAGGGCCTTTTGGTGGTGGTCTCTATGGAGCTGGATAGAATGGTCATTGAGCTCGTGAGGGAAAGGTTTTCTAAGGTATTTATTGTTGGGTCGAGGTGATGGATTTTGATGTGGGATCCTAGGAGGTAATAAATTATAGTGTGGTTATTGACCACTAATCTATTTATAGAAACCTTGTTTGAGTTGATGTTTTGGAATATGAACATCTATATATTGATGGTATTGATGTTGTTGGTATTTTTGAGGCTGTTGGAATGGTTGGCCTTATTTATTGTAATTGACATAATTGTAATCTTGGGATTTAGGTTCCCCTATCCATACTCTACAGTCTTGGTATGGGGGTGGGCCTCTACATATATCAGAATATTGGATGTCCCTCATATAATAAAGAGTGGGTGGTGGTGAAAAAGTTAATGTAAATGACTCTAATTTTTTTTATAATATCTACCTCTTTTGAAATGAGGATGGTACTCTCCACTTGATGTATTTCCTGTTGAGGTGGTCCTCGATCACGCTTCCACATACATTCATTATGGTAGACCTCATATAGAAGTTATCTATAGTATTTTAACATTTTATGTGTCAGTACACCATCAAAAGTTTCCTCTACTACATTTCAGGAAGTAGGTTGGAGCCTTTGAGATATATTTTTATATTTCATCCACACATCATGTCCATGATGTGGAAATTTATGGGTATGCTCCTTGAACTAGTCGCATTCCTCCCAAGATGATTCTCCATCCACCTAGGTGATGTTTTGAATCTCATTCCTTAGGTTATATGTTATTCTTGGTGGGAAGTATTTATCCATAAATTCCTTGGATAGATCATCCAAATTCATGATTGACTTAGGAGATTGGATTTTGAGTTAATCCTTATATTGGTATTATAAGGAGAATGATAAAACACTGAGTCTGATTATATTAGATTGAATTCCATAGTTGATAAAGTTATCTCAAACCTTTATAAAATTGAAAATATATTCAGGGGTATTTTGTAACACTCTAATATTTTGTGAATCATTATTTTTTGAATTGATATAAACATTTTGATATCTTGCATTTAACATAAGACTGAAAACATATTATTTTATACTTAAGCACAATGATTGAACTGTGTTATACAAAACACCAAGTTAATCATGAACTACATAAAACATAAATTTTATCTTGACTACACAGAACAACAAGGTTAGCTTTCTACTTGGCATACGTTACACCCAACACTGACTTGACGTATGCAATGCTCAACACTGACTTAGTGTAAGTTACATGCAACCCTGAGTTTCTACAATAGTGATAACTAATTTTCAAATATTATTTATAATGGTATTGATTATGAAATATATATTTTTTGGTAAAGTCAATATTTGTTTTAAAAAAATATTTTCCCAAACAAACTTCTTTTAATGTCCATTTGTGACAAAAAATAAAATTAATTTTATTAATATTTATAATTTTTTTTTGATAAAATGAACTTAATTTTTAAATTTATAATATTAAAATTAGCTATGTTTTATTTTTTTTGGATTTTTATAAGAAACATCATTTTTGGATTTATAGTTATAATACTGGATTACAATTCAAAACTTCTTTTCCACTTAATTTATTTTTAAGAATAAATTATATTTTAAATTAATTTTTATTTTTATTTTTATATGAATTTTTCCAATTAATCCAATTTATATAATTGGAATCAATTTCACAATGAAATCGGATATAAAAATTTAGCAAAATTTTGGATATTTTTAGTTTAAAAACTTGGAGTGTCGTCCCATTAGCGGGATTAATATTAAATTTATTTCTTCCAATCATGTGATTATAATTTTGAAAAATGGATTCCATACTTTGAATCATAATAATATATAACATCTAATATGTAATTTTTTTTACCAAGATGATTAGTGAATGAGATTAAAATTAATTAAAATGGTTAAGAGAAAAAAGGATAATGAAGTACTAAACCTTAAATTTAAGAAAAAAATACCTATGAAAGTTTCTAACACCATTTTCATGGATATTTATTGTCCATGAAACTTTAATTATTGAGTTTCATTGGGTAGGTATGATATTTTTTAATTAAAAACATGCGTACACCTAACTTGCTTTCAAGAATGCCAAGTGATTCATTTATCTACACTATAAAAGGCCATCGGCTTTCCCTCTTCTTCACACCTCTCAAACCACATAGGTTCTTACAATATCTGAGAAACACAAATCCCAACATCCCTAAATTCCTCTTATATTCCTCCCCTTGGGAATAAATAATTCCACGGAATCCTTTTGGAATAAGTAAAAGTAAGTTACCCAATTAAGGTGTAACAACTTCTCTCAAGCTTTTTTATTTTATTTTATTTCTCCACCAATACACTCTAATTATTCCATTATTGTTTTTGAAATCCAATATCTTCCACATAGTATAATTATTTTATGATAATTATTTTTCTAAAACTTACTCACACCTCTGTCTAATGGGTAAAGAACATACTATTTATGTGTATGATGAACTACCACCCAATGAAATGATGATTGTCCATTTTTCGTTCATCACCTCCCATGGTGGACATTACGATGGACACTATATTTATATATGTCATATATTATAATTATTATTTCTTTAATCATCTGTAATTATTTTACAATTCATTTCTTTATACATTCAATTTTTTGTTAATATAATAATTTGGTTTAAGGAAGTGTGGACTAGCACCCCTCAAAGCAATGTGATTCCTTCATACAATACATGGAATGTATTAAGGATGATTTTTTTAAAATATAAATGATATATCCTTGATATAATAAATATAATATAACAATTATATATATAAATATATATAAATATATGTGTTTTACTCTCTTTCTTTCAACATGAAAACTAAATAGAAATAGCGTTCCTGGGTATGTATAACAAATCCTCTCCATGAACGGTATATTCAATTTCATACTTATATATTCAATGGAATATTATAATACACATATACTGAATTTAAAATATATTTAAATCATGGTTTACCTCCTATAAATAATGATATAAGTATAAGGACCAATGATCTAACAAATTAAGACACATGCGAAAAATAAATTGGGTATTACCAAAAGTGAAACATTAACATAGAATTGTTAACAAGTGGGTAATATAAAGCCATAATAAAACCCTATATGGTATTATTAGAAATAATATGGTTCTAGTATAGATATCTAATAAATTTATATTTTTTATACATGATGTTATAATGAGTATGATGATATCTAAGACACAAGGTAACGGGACTTCATCTCACCTTTTATTTTCATGAGATACATGTCTCATTCACCAACTATTTCTTTTATGTGGTGTGTATACTAACCATGGATGTATTAAATGTTTCTCCTAGTTAAATTTATTTGGTATTTACATATCCATTTTATGTTCTTTATTTAATGGGGTTTGGTTTTCAAAAGATTCCAAATTGGTAAAATAGGCTTGTCTCAATTTTTCTTCATTGAGACTCATGTTTTGTTATGCACAAAAATTCATTTTTATATTTATAAAAGTTTTACATGATATATCATAAATCTAATTCTTTTAATGACATTATTATCTTCATTTAATTTCTTTTTCTTACATGGAATGTATGATCCCAAGTTACCAAGTGAGAAGAGTTTATTGAAACAATCTCATCACTTTTCAATATTGTTTATGTTTATTCTTCCTTTGATGAAATCTCAAAACCCATATCTAAAGAAAATTATTTAATATTATTATAATCTGTATATTCATGATATATTCATCTATTGGTACCATTTCTCTAACATTTTTTACAAAAGATATCTAAGAATGTTTTTTTAAGAAATCCTGACTTTACCCACTCTTTGGTCAAAAATCAATGTTCCTTCAGAACCATGTTTTCTAAAAATGGATTCCAAGACTATTATATCATTCTCTAATAATCATTAAAAAAAATGATTACCCTTTATGTCTTTTACCAATATCTTCAAAATAATGTTCTTGTTTCTTTTCCAACAAGTAATTTTTCTAAAAAACCATCCATGCAAAAGGAATGTTCTTTTTTACCTCGAACGAAATATACAGATTTACATACTATCAGTTATTTGAATATTCCTTTTAATTTTTAAATGGTAAATTGTAAATAAAAATTTGGTAAAATTAATTTTCACGGAAATTTTATTCTAAAATTTTCAAGCCTTATTTATATGATTTCAAATTATTTTCAAAGAAATGGTTCTCAAAACATTTTCAAGCTTTCTTTATATTTTTTTCAGAGTATTTTCAAATAAAATGGTTCATAAATTTTTTAGATGAATATTTTATATGTTTTCAATAAGAAGTGTTTCCAAGATGATTTCATGAATTATTTATATTTTTTCAAGGTATTTTCTTGAAAAATTATATTCAAATGATTTTTTGTATTAAAAATTATTTTTAAAGGAAGAAATGATATTTTCCTCATGAAATTTTATTTATTGATATTTAAATTTTTTTTCATATAATAATACATATATTGATGTTACTCATGCCCTTCTAGGAGATTATCTAAAGGTTCCATTCATATTATTTCTATGAATGGGGTATTATTAATGTGTTGGTCTTTATAAAACCCATTTCTCTTTCATGAGTTATATGTTTAAGAAATCATTTTCTTCTTTCAGAGGACATTCTTTTGATGAAATCATTACGAAACCTGTATCATTTTCCACAAGTCAGGATATGTTTACCTGTTTATGAAATCCACTTAATTACTTGGGTTATGATATGAATGTTTATGATTGTTTGTAACATGTATTTTTGATTTTATTATTTGATGGGTAAGACATATATCTCCCACCAATGCATTGGGTGAAGATTTATATCTCATGATATATACATAGATGGAATGATAAATAAACTCAGGATAGTATCATTGTTTTGGAATGATAAATTATCTCAGTTCATTAATATAGGCCTAGAATGGGAATAAACTTAGTGTAGTATTATAGGTCTGGAACAACGAGTGAACTAGGTTTAGTAATACATGGTTGTAATAGAGTGTAAACATAATTCATTAAATAAATTTTTCCACTATTATGGTTTCAGAAAAAATACCTTGACAACTATAAAATTTTTTACATATACTTATGTGTCTGCCACAATTCCATGTTTTATTCCCATGTTATGCTTTCATGGATCTGTTCTTTATTTCATTATAATACATGTATTATGAGATTCTAATATTCATGAAATGATTCCGGTTTATAGTCTTTGATATTTAGGGTATGATATTATATTTTCATGACCACATTATCATACCCCTATGTTCATGTTTATGCTTCCGAGAATCCCTTTTTTAACCCTAATGAGCATCTGATCTCACCCCTTTATATGTTTCCTCCCCCCCAGGTTATGAAGATATGCATTATTTTTTTGTGTCTAATAAGGGTTCTAGTCAAGTAAAACATAATATAAGATAATGTAGCTCAATTTTATACCACTTCTTAAATTTCTATGTTTCCAAAGACACTAGACTAATATGGTCTTTGGAGGTTTTGTTTGTATAATGTTTTATGTATTACATAAATGTTATGTAATGTTAATGTATGAATATATAGGGTCTTTATAGTTGGTATTAAGGAAAATGTTTAGTTAATCTTTGGAAGATAGGATGAGAAAACCGTAGTGAGAACCATAAGGACATGTCTATGTATATGTCTAAGGATAGGGAAAAGTAATGGAAATTTCCCACAACTTTTGGTAAAGGATATACCAAGTGGTTTCCTAGAAATGCATCCATGATTGGATACTACAAGGGGATGTGGATCTGGAAAATATATTCCTAAGGGTAACCACTCTAACAATATTTTATGAGGCTAAATTCGAGAAATCTTCTATACAACAAAAGGCCTAACTGCACACCTAGTTTGACACTCCAAGGGGATATGATTTGGAAATTCACAAACTCATCATTAAAAATCATGAATAATTTTAATATAAGTTGGCTATGAATAACATTGGATAAACCTTTTGTTTCATAGATGATTAGTTTTTCAGGATTTATAAAACCTATAAGTAATTATTTTTATGACAATATGGTTTTATTATATGATAAGTAATTCTATAACTATTCTTCTAGTTTTAGTCAGTGGGAGGAACAAGACGGAACTAGTTAATTTTGAGTGTTAGGGATGATTTTTTGATGATCAGTCAAGTGGGATGATCATGGGAGTGAAATATTTTGTTATCATTTCAAATCAATTTTCATGGAACATGATTAAAAAAGTATACATTAACCAACTTTCAAACTCACAAGGGAAGAGACAGAAGGAGTTCACTAAGAGTTATGGTATTTCTTACCCCGGAGGGAAGAATATTTGGTTTTATTTGATTCAATAATGAGGAATGAATCACTAAATTGAATGTCATAGAGGAACAAGAAGACGTTTTGATTGTTCAAAAGAAAGACACAAAGAAAGTGGCTTCAAGGGAAAATGTTGAGTTTAGTTAATGAAATGGATGAGACTATTGAACTCACTAAGACATCATTAAAAGTTATGTTTATTATGTTTGTATGAAAAGGTAATTATAAAATACAATGTCCCAAGAGGAAGGAACCTAAAAACGATCGACAAGGTGGTATGAGAAATGGTTATATTGTTGATGATGATGAAACTACAGATTTAATTTGAAAGGATAAGGGTATTGTATAATAGTATGAGGTATCCATGTAAATAGAATAAGGATTAAGTTGAATAATAAAAGTTTTTATGTATTTTTATTCATGAATTATGTTATATGAATGGTGAAATATTTAAGTACTACTGAGTTAATGTTTTTCTCTATGGATTATCAAGAACATATTGAATGGTTCTGAGGAAATAGAAAAGTGTTCTAATGGAATGGTTATGTCCATGGATAACACATTATTAAGGTAATGATAACCCTTAATATGTTTCTTATGTTATGAAAATGTTTTTTGGAAAAAATAAATGTGGGATATAAATAAGTAAATTGGATGGTACTGATTAACTTGGAACTAATTAAGGACATATTGAAAATTATTTCATGCTATCATGGATGAAGTTTACAACTTCTTGGATTTATGGAATATATCATGTACTCCATGGAATAAGGAATCATGCATATTTTTCAAAAGGAATTATTGAAATTCATGTTGTTACCTTGTTCCAAGATAACTTATCATGGGGGTATTCACATGTTTGGAATGTGACAACTAGGAGCTACTTTATGATATATGGGGGATCAATGTTAAGATTATTTCATGAATTTATTTTTATATTTGGGATTTTAACCATTAATAAGTGTTATAAGGTTAACCGTTCATGAAACATTTAAGTTAAAATTCAGAGGAAGTATGTCTATACTGAGATCGTGTTGAAAACATTGGTTAAATGGCTTTTTGTTGATTAACCTTATTTCAATGATGTCCATATTATTTCTTTTGGAAATTATATTAGCATTTTTTTATAAAAGAAAATCATGTGTGTCAGGTGACAACCAGTCATGTCTAGCAAGGCCAAGAGTCTTGAACCCATGACTGAAGAATGATATGTGTTTCATGCCTACCACTAGACTACACAATGTCCTGGTCAATGTGAAATTATTTTTGTTGAATAATTATTAATGATGAACCAAATGAGTTACTTTTTATGTGTACATATTACGGTATTAACCATATCAATTATTTGGAATATTTAGGGACAAATAGTCACACTTTTAATTCTTTTATGGGCCCTAAGATCAGCTAAAAGTGAATTTTAGCACTTCATTAATCAAATTTAATTTCTCGACATCCATTTCTTTATGTAAGGTATGAATTAAAAATAGATAAAATTACCACTAAAGAATGAATTTTTATTTTATGAAAAATATCAAGTATGTATATTTAATTATATTATTGGTCAATAAAAAAATTAATCAAAGATAGGCTAATGATCAAATAAAAAAATCTTAATTCGTTATTTTTTATTAAATCAATGGTCTTATAAATTGTCATTGATTTATGAAAATGAGACCCTCAACTTTTCTTTGGTCATTTAATTATTTATGATTTATGACCTCAATCACTACATACAATATTTATGGTTTTCCTTCATGTCCATTCTTCACTCTCAAACTATGTTCTCTTATGTGGAAACCTAGTTATATGTTACTTTTGGTAACCATTATGGTTCCAACTTTAACTTTTTAAGGGATGTTTTGGTATCCATTTTTAAGATAGGAATTTATATGAATGATACATTAAAGTATTAAACAGTTGACAACCCAAAAAAAATTCAAGGGATAAATTCACATTAATGGGGGAAGAATCTAACACCCTAATATTTTGTGAATTTTTTTTTCAAATTAATATAATCTTTATGATGTTTTTTATTTCATGTAACACTAAAGAAAGTGTATTTAATATTAAATAATATTTTTGGATTGTGTTATACAAAACAACAAGTTAATCTTGGTGTGCACACAACATATATTTTATCTTTAATACATGGAACACTGATGTTATCTTGTGACTTGGTGTATGTTACACAAAACCCCACATGGCATATGAAAAATGAAGTACTGACTTGGCGTATGTTGCTTGCAACACTAAGTTTCTATTAAATGTATTTTTGTTTTTTAAATTAATTAAAAGATATAATTATAATATATCCATTAAAATTTTTAATATGAATAGTGAAAATTACTTTCCAAATAATTTTTATAATATTATTGATGATGAATGAAAAGTTATTTGGTAATGCCCTTATTTGTTTAAAAATACTATTTTCTCAAAAAACTTTCTTTTAATGTCATCCTATGAAAAATACTAAAATTAATTTTAGACACATTTATAAATTTAATATGGTAAAATATACTTCATTTTTTTTATTTATAATTTCAAAATTATATTAGGGTGATGTTTTGGGATTTTTCTGAAAAACTTCATTGTTCGAAAAATCGTAAAAAAATATCAGATTTTAATTCAAAACTATTTTTTCATCTAATTTATTTATAATGTTAAATTATATTTCAATTTGGTTTAAAAGTTTAATTGGATAATATTTTAATCAATTATTCCCATTTCGGTAATTGGAATCAATTTCTCTTTGAAACTTAGTATAAAATCATAGCAAAAGTTTTGACGTTTTTTATTTTAAACCCTGCAGTGTCGTCCCATCAGCAGCATTAATTATAAATTAATTTCCACAACTTATTTTATAAGAATTTTAAAAAATGCTTTACATTTTTGGAATCAGAATAATTTATAATATCTAATATGTTTAACATTGTTTTGTCCAAAAGGATTAGTGAAAGTTAATAAAATTAATTATAACGGTTAAGAGAAAAATTACAGTAATAAAGTACTGAAATTTAATTTAAGACCCAAAATGACATAGAAACTTTTCCAACACCCATTTTCTAGAAATTATTCTACCATGAACCTTCCAATAATCCTTTTAGTTGTTTTTTGACTTTTTTTAGGAAAAACTGTAGGTACACCTAACTTGTTTTCAATAATGCAAAGTGTGTATTTTCCCTTACTATAAAAGGACACCACCTTTCCATCTTGTTAACACCTCTCATACCACTTATGTTCAGACAATATATTCCAAATACACTTCCCAGAATCCCTAAAATCCTCATAGAAGTCCCCAATGGATAGAAAGTAATTCAAGGAAGCCTTTGGCACAATCCAAAAGGAGTTACCAGATTAAGAGGTAACAACTTCTCTCAAACTGCTTTTTGTTATTTTCATTCACCACCCATTCACTATATTTATTCCTTTATTGTATAAAAATAGTATCTTCCATATAATGGGATGTTTTCATGGTACGAGTTTGACCTAAACATACACACACCTCTATCTAATTGGTAAGAGACATATTTTTCACGTGTACAACGAACTAGTGCCTCACGAAATGATGCTTGGTTATTTTTCCTTTAGCGCATCTCATGGTAGAAATTATGATGAAAAATATATTTATATACATTATATATTATATTTATTATGAAGAAAATATTTTTTTAACTCTATTACCACACATGACTTTATAAATTCTTTTTTGTGTTTATACAATAATTTAGTTGGAGGATGTTTTGACAACCGCCCCCTCAAAGAGATATGATTCATTCATAAACTACAAGAAATATATTAAGGATGGGTTTAGTGAATATATATATGATATATTTGTGATATAATTAAGCTACTATAAAAGTGATATATATACACATATTTACATACATTTCTTCAACTTTCTATCTTTCAACACATCAATTAAACAGAAATAGCATTCATGTGTATGTACAAATTACTATCTCCATGAACATAGTATTCCATTAAATACCTATATATAATATGTATTATTATAATAAAAATACAATGAATATAAATTATATTTAAATCATGGTTTACATTCTGGAAATCATTATATAAGTAAAATGACCAAAGATAAAACAAATTAAGACACAATAGAAAAACAAAGAGGATATTACCTGAGGTAAAACCATAACATATAATTGTTAACAAGAAAGTAATATAAATCCATAATCCAAAACTAAATATTATTATAAGTAACAATATGGTTCTATGATCTATTTATAATATATTTATATTTATTATATATGAGTATTTAATTAGTATGATGAGTGTCAAGACACAAGGTAAAGGGATTTTATATCTCTTTTTATTTCTGTGAGAAAATTGATTTATTCACCAACCATTACTTTTGATGGTGGGTATAATACCAATGGATGTGATCAATGATTCATATAATTAAATGTTTGAGTATTTATATATCCATTTTATTATCTTTCATTCATGGGGTTTAGGTTTCAAAATTTACCAAATCGATAAAATTAGTTTTGTCTCAATTTTCCTTCATTGAGACTCGTGCTTTGTTATGCGACTCAATTAAATTTGAGGTGTATATAAATCCATTTTACATGTTATATCATGATTATACTTATTTTAATGATATTATAATCTTAATTTAATTTCAGTTTCTTACATTGAGATTATGATCTCATGTTACCAGGTGATAAAATTTTATTGAAAAAATCTCATCGCCTTTCAAGATATTTTATGTTTATACTTCATTTGATGAAATAGTATAACCTATATATCAGTAACATTCTTGAATTTTACTCTAATATGGTTATTAATGATATATTCATGCATTGGTACCATTTTTATACACTTTGGTATATAATATATCCAATAATGTTTCTTTAATAAATCCCAACATTAATCTCTCTTCGGTCCAAAATATATGTTACTTCAAAACCATGTTTTCGAAAAAGGGTTTCCAAGAATATTGTAGCATTACCCCATAATCGATAAAAAAACATTTTTACCCTTTATTCATTTTAACAATCTCTTAAAAGGAATATTCTTGTATCTATCAGAAAAAGTCATTTTTCGAATATCTTTACCATGAAAAAGGAATATTTTTTTACCTCATACGACATGTACAGATTTACCTGCCGTTATTTCATTGAATATTCCTTTTCATTTATAAATAGTTTATTTTTAATATAATGCGTTTAAAAGTAATTTTAGTGGAAAATTATTTTCAAAATGTTTTCAAGACTTATTTATAAGTTTTCAAAGTATTTTCAAAGGAATGGTTTTCTAAAAATTTTCATGATTCTATCATATGTTTTCATGTAAAACAATTTTTAAAAAATCTTCAAGCTTTCGTTATATGTTTTCAAATTGTCTTCAAATAAAAAAAATTAAATGTTATTTAATCTTATATAATAAGTTTTCAAGGAAATATGTTTTCAAAATTATTTCAATTATTCTTTATATGTTTTCATCGTATATTCTAAGAAAATTATTTTCAAATGATTTTATGAATTTGAACCCATATTTCAAAGAAGAAATGATATTTTCATCAAGAAACATTTTTCAAATATATTTCAAAATTATTTTCCATATAATATGACATCCATTTATGTTACTCATTCCCTTTTAGGAAATGATCTAATGTTTACATTCATATTATATCTATAAATGGGATATACTTAATGTCTTGGACTTTATTAAACTCATTTCTATTTCATGCGATATGTTTAAAAAATATATTTCTCTCTTTTATAGGTTTTTTTGAAGGAATGATTATAAATCATGCATCTTTTTCCATAGGTTATTATATTCTTACATGTTTTTGAAACCCATTTCATTAAATGGGTTATTAAATGATTTTTTATGATTTTATGGAACATGTATGTATGCTTTCATTATGAGATGGTAGGGACCTATATCTCCCTCCAATGCATTGGGTAATGATATTTATCTCAGGATATTGAAATTTATGGAATGAGAAATGAGAAGGGTTCAATATTATAGGGCTGGAATGATAAATGAACTCGGTTCAGTAATATAGGGTTGGAACAGGAAATGAAATCAGTTTAGTATTTTTGGGCCAGAATGAGGAGTGAACTCAGTTCAGTAATAAATGGATAGAATGGGTTGTGAACCCTGCCCAGTAAAGGAATTTTTCCACTAATATGGTCTCAGAAGTGATACCTTTAATACTATAGAAATCATTATATATTCTTATGTGTCTTCCACAATTCCATGTTTTATTCACATGTTATGATTTCATGGGTAATGTTATTTATTTCCTTATGATTCTTGTCTTACAAACTACCAATATCTATGCCATGATTCCAGTTTATGATCATTGATATGAACGGAATGATGTTCTATTTTCATGATCAGGTTCTCATACCCCTATGTTCATGTTTTTGTTTACATGTCTCTCTTGTTTACCCTTAAAAAGTATCTATGTTCACCCCATTTTATGGTTCATTCCTCCAAGTTATGAAGATATGTATTGTGTATGATTTGTTTAAGAAGGGTGATAGCCCTGAAAAACCTAGTGGTAGAGGATTTAGATCAATTAGGTACCTATATTTATGTTTCCAAGTTTCTAAAGGAACCAGACAAATACAGTCATTGGGATTATGTTTGTATAATGTTTTAAGTATTCTGAAAATTTTATCTAATGTTAATATATGAAAATATACGGTTTCTATATATTCTCATTCAATCCCCATAATTTTCCCCGTGGTTTAGACCATAATAATGATTATAGGTCAGATTTAAAGGTGTGTGCCCAAATAAGAGGTCTCATAATTCTAGTAGCATCACCACTAATGGATGGAAATACATAATCTATTATTGTGTGCTCATATAGTAATATCCACTCTCCCTAATTAACAGGTGGTTCATATTGATGGTTTTTGGGGTGTGGAAGCACATGATCGTTGCACTTAGTAATCATAATTTGGAAGCAAAAAAATAATGGTTGATTGATGAATGAAATAATTGAAGAGATATGGATGTAGATAATATTATGTGAGAAAAATTTTATAAATAAAAAGGGATGGAAAAAGAATAAAGGGGAAGGGGTGAGGTAATCCGAGGATCATACCGTAGGTCACTGTGCCTAAAACAGCTAGTCCTCAACAATGGTTCCAAAATTTATGCACCCACAAAATTTTGTTAAATCCTTTGGGAATGATTTTATTAGAAATTTTAATCTCATACTACAATTAACTACAAAGGTGTAGTAAAGATGCAATGTGGGGTAGAACACATAGAGATGACTGGTAGGTCCGAAAAACTATCAATTCAAACCCCAAGAATGGATTCTTTAATATCTATCTTTAGTATATTTTTCTAGAATAATATAGCTGGGATTTAAATTCAAGAAAGATAATAGGTTTCAGGGAAAATTTCAGGGTCAAAAGAAAAGGATAATCCTAAATCTAACTTGGGATAGACCTATTGATTAGGTTACGAAATAGTGTAAAATTCACTAAATGGCTGTGATAAAACCAATTCGATATACCTAATATGAAGATATTCCTTAGTCCAAATATTCCTAGAAAGTCATATGCAATATTCTTAAATTTAATGGTATAAAGTGTCATAGGCTAATAGTCATAGCCTGGTGAACACTAACTATGCTAGAGTCCTTCAATTGAACCTCTTGTGGTTATGGTTGTGAAAGGTAATTAGATCAAGAAAATTTATTTAATTAATTACTAGCCACAATGTTAAAAAAATTCAACTTATAGATTCATTAAGATTAATCGCACCCATAAAATAAAATCCTAAACCTAAGAAGATTAGTCCCACATAATGGTGTTAAATGAAATAAATGATTTGTTGAACCTGCTTCCAATATTCAGAAAATAACATATAACTAAGAAATACTCAATTAAAATAAGTAAGAATCTATAGAAAATTAGCATTGAATGATGAAACAATGATGAAACACAATAAGAATTATATTCAAACTATTATTGGTATCATAATATGCATAATGAGTGAAGGTGAAAATGAAACAAGAAAATAACAGACATATAATGGTAAATAGTAAAAATAATTTTGGAAAACTATTAATGGAAGATATTAAACAAGTTTTTAAAGGAAACAGAGAAAAAAAAAGAATATAAAAATGATAATGAATGTATGTTTTGACAATCCTATTCGTAGTTGAGGCACTCAATGTAATATATGAAAAAATTGAATAATTTATAAATTATTTATCTGTCTAATGGATTTAAGTAGATTTTCTCACAACTTTTACATGTCAAGAAAGCAGGATTTATGTTATATAATCCAGATTCACAATCTCCTCTAAGAATCTTGAATCTTGTGGAGCCATCAGGCTTTATCCCTAACTAGATGATACATCTAACTTTTCACATCATTTAAATTATACACAATGTGTATATTAATTAGGTATTTTACTTCCTTTAAGTCATGAACTTATAGCAGGTTTCTATTTTTTAAGATCTCACAATGTGTAATGTTTTTACAGAATGTGTACTGTACTCGCATCATGAAATGATTCATGGGCTGGTATTTAGTGCCCAGTGATGCAGTGAATGTGCAATAAACTTTTTAAACTTCATTCACGATGTGTAAATCTTTTTTCCCATTTTCATAAATTCTTCATTTTTGAATTTAAGTTCATAATTATCACAAAAACTCTAAAACACAATTCATTATCATGTAAAACATGATTAAACCACAAATAAATTTATCCAAAATGTGTATATAAATTTAGGTTATCACTCTCACTATATCTTTTGGAGATGTTCTCCCTGTCAAGGAATACATAATGTTGTTCCATTATAACCTACTTGTCTAGGATAATGTATAGATAATATAAACTTTTTTCCTTATTATATCAAATAAAGATTATATTATTACCTTGGGGTTCTAGTTTGTTTCCTATACATGAGTATGTGACAATGAGGATTTCTTCCCAATGATTTTCTTTTATAGAATCTTGTTTGATTATTTAGTTGGAATTCAGTTAATTATATGTTTAATATACTATAATGTTTTCCCTTAGAAGGATAGTTTAAGGTCTTCATGAATTATAATCAACCTCATAATGTTCATCAAGGAGTGGTTCCTCCATTTAGTTATACCACTCAACTATGGTGTATATGGAGGAGTGAGTTGAGATATGATCACAAACTCTATGAGATATTGAATGAAATATTGATTAAAATATTACTCATATTGAACTTATTGATGTTTCTTTATCTTCATACCAATACTATTCTCTAATTCGTTCTTGAACTCCTCGATAGAAATGAATTTCAATGGTTTGGGTGATGGTCATGAGAGATCATTAATATTTTTCTCTAATCAAGGATCCTGGATAGTGTTATAAGGTTATTTGAGTTGGTTTTGATACTCCTACAAATGATTATACAATAGGATGTTCTCCAAGGGTAGTTCCCAATGTGATTGTTTTCAAACAAATTTCAAAAAGCAGTCATGTTCTCATCCTCATTGGTGAGTAGCAAGGTTCAGACACATAAGTGTTTTGATTTTCTTTCCTTCGAAAGTGGTGAGGAGGATCGAAAAGGATGTGTTGGGGAATCAAAAATGTAATTTAAGGATATTGATGAGTATCTTAGCATCATATATGTTAATAACATAGAAGTACCTTCCTCTATTAGGATTCCTATAATTCTATTTTAGATCCACTTAATGGGGAAATCTTCACGAGGAAATCAAGGGAGATTAGAAAAACATTGTCATCGCTCAAGGATGGTTAGAAACCTTCAAGATATGTAAAGGGTGATTTTAATTATTGGTGTTCAGATAATGGAAATTGTCCACAACATTGGGCCAATACATGTAAGAAGGGACAAAATCATTATGGCATGAGTTAAATTAAGTTCAATCACAACATGATTACTCAATAATAATATGTTTGACTTGTTTTGTCACTGTGTGAATGTTTTTTATTTCATGTTGTGGGTGGTTTTTGTCATGTATGGTCCTTTCTCCCCTATTGTACCTATTATATTCATTTAATTAATGGGCCATAGACTTATAGATCTATACTAAATTGATTTAATATTATTTTATATTTCTATATAATTATAATTATATATAATTATATTAAATTATATATATGTATTTATTCATGTATTTTTATGCATTTATATATAGTCATGTGAATTTATTTAGAGTTATATATATTTATATGTATTCATGTATGTTTATATATATAATAGGGGTGTGTGATTGTGTTTATATATGTTTAGACACACACACACACACACAAATCTATATTTAATCATATATATATATATATATATATATGCATACTTATTTATAATTCTATAAATTTAAAGATATTTATATCTATTTATGTATATTTTTATGTAAATAAAAATATTTTTATGTATTTATATTTATATATATATATATATGTTTATGTGTATATATATGTATATATATATTTATATATTTATATATGTGTTTATATATATGGATATATATATATATATATATATTTAATTATACTCAATTATATATAGGTATATTTATAAATATTTATGTTTATTTATTTATAATTAACATATATTTATTTATATTTATTTATAATTTATAGATATTTATATGTACTTATGTATATACATGTAAATTTATATATTTATATTTAAATAAATATATATATATATATTCATTTATATAAAATTATATTTGTTTTTATGTATATTTTTTTTATATTTATACATATTCATATATATATATATATACATATATAATGTTGATGTGTGTGTGTGTCTCTGTATGTATGTAGAAATATATGGGTTTATATATATATTTATATATAATTATATTTAATTATATAGATATATGTATATTAATATATTAATGTAAATTTATTTATATCTATATATATGTATATATATATATGTACATATATTTTTATACATTTATATACATTTGTATTTATTTCAAACGGTTGGAGCTCAAAGACCCTTTTATTAAATAAAGAAAAACTAAAACCAGGGGATGAGAATACATGCATCAAAAGGACCACACACATGGACTTAGTGCTCAAGATATGTTGGGAAACATGTCCACCACTTCCAAGAGTAAGGCACCCCCTCCATGTTTTCGCCTGCATCCACAGCCTACCCCCATCATCTAAGATAACATCATCATTGGTAACAACCATCTCCTTGACATCAGTAACATGATCACTAGAATGATCATCTGCATCACTTATTCCAAAAACCAAGAACATCAATATTTATTTCTTTATTTAAAGTCTATGGGATTACAAAAAATGAAACAACACAAACACAATTGGAGTAACATGGAACAAACCTCATTCTCCTCTAAGGAATGATCTATAACAAAGCTAACACTTATAATTTAGTGGTCTGAAGGCCCTGTGGATTGAAATCCATTACATGTCTTGAAATCCTCATTCATCATAAACCAAATCCCCATGATCTACGCTACATCACTATTTATGTCATCATGTATATGGGTTTTCATCCCTATATGCATCATTTCCCATTACATCGGCTATAAATAGACATAGAAATCCTCCATAAGGGAGGCTGTTAGGATTTTAACCCTATCATGAAATGATTCAGGAAACTACATTATGTGGTTGTTTTGAAAACTATTGAAAATCATTTCCCAGTTTTTTAAACTATCAATAAACAAAACAAACATTGAAAAATAACATTTTTTTCCTTATTATTGTTGTCATTTTAATGACCCAGGTACTTATAAAACAATTTTTTCATTCTTGGATTAAATAGTTAAGTTCAGTATAAATTTATAATGAAATAAGTGACCTTTATATAAATTAAGGATATCTATACTAATAAAATATTAACGTCACCTATAAATGTATATAAAAAATTAATGTATCATATAAGTGAAAATATGATATGTTTATATCATGGAATAAGTAAATAATTTTTTTGAAAATGATAAATTATGTGTTGGTATTTTTTGGAAACTTGAATATTTATTCATAATTTTATAATTAAAATAATTTTTTAAAATAATTTTTTTTCATAAAATAGATTAATAAATTAATATTTTTTATCATTATAAGATTATTTTATGAGACCTTAATTAATTTTTCAATGTTTCATAAAATTATTTATAATTTTAAAATTAGAATATTTCAATTAAATGATGATTTTAATTAAAAATTAAAATTTTCATATTTAGAAAATTATTTTCGTAAAATGGAGCTTATTTTTTAATTGTAAATGTTGAAAAATGGTTAGGGTGAATTTTTTGGATTTTTCTGAAATACATGAATTTTTGGTGAATAGTAAAATATGGTAATTTACAATATATATAAATTATAAGTTAAATACACTATTACATGAGACATTTCTAATGTAATCACCATAATATATAACCACTCTTCATTATTTTATTATATTTACTGATAATTCTCTAATTATTCATAGTCTTGATCCAAAATAATAAACTAATAAATCAAATTATGAGAACACACCCCTCTAATTCACTATAAATACCACCCCTCACCACCTCATCTAATCACACCAAAAATAATTTTATAATGTTTAATTTCTACCCAATTACCTTTCCAAGACTTTTCCCCACGTCTAAGACCTTCTAGTATAACCAAAAGGCCAAAACCAAGGGCCTTAAAGAGGTTCTCAAGTATAAGATGTTCAAGTAGTAAATCCTCTTTCTTTTTCTTTTGTTTTATTTTCAATTTATATTGTTATTATATCCTCAAATACCCTCATAAAAGTGACATGATAACTCTAGTATATTAAATATACTATAATTTTTTGGGTTAATTGAATATCCCTTATTAAACCTCTCTTCACCTCCTCTTATTCTAGAAAATGAAAGCATCATCTGTTATGTATCGATTCACCTCCATCATGGAAATTTTATTTTAATTCTACATTAGCATCTTCAAGGAAGGTAAAAAACCATTTTTATGGTTAAAATATATTAAAATATTTATATTATGTCATTTTTAATGTTATTTAACTAATTTCATGACATATAATAAAGAAAATGATACTAGTTTGTGATGATATGAAAAACCCACAAAAAATGAACCAAACTTTTATCATGAATATTTTATCAAATGAATCATATACATATAAAAAATGATATATATTATCATTTAAAATACTAGATTCATATTAACAAAATTTCATTTCACTTCTGGAGTTTTTCTTCCATTCGATAAGAAAATCCACAATGATCCAACTATGGAAACCATAAATTAAATTCACTTGAAACAATGAAAATACCAAAATATTATCAATAAATTGGTGAAAAGATGTTATAAAAATATGAAATAAGTTATTATAAAAACGAATATAGTTATGTAATATATTAATATCAGTCTTTAAACCATTATATATGAATTTCGAAAAAATTTCAACTAAGATGAACCCATGTTAAGGGACTTTTAATTAAAAATCTTCTTTTAAAGTTAATTTTTTACAAATTTAAAAATGAATGTTTTTTTGATGAATGTGTTTTTGTTTTAGGATGAATTTATAGTTGTTGTAAAATTTTTATGATTTCAAGTGGTACTTATATCTCTCTCTAATAAATTATGTATCTTTATGTTATAGGTTGACCAAATGGTTACTCCAAGTGTAACTGTGATGGTTACACAATAAGGTATCCATTAGGGTTACATTGTAAGGTATTCATGAGGGTTAAAAATAATATGGTAGCCACAAGGGTTGAAATATTAAGTAATCAATTCGCCATGTTACCTTTGTGGTGTTTTTATTTGTTATATGATTTATGGAAATAACATGTCTTTACATATTAAGTATATAATACTTTATGTGTGATAAGTATGTCTTTGTGAAAATGATTTCACATGTTTATAAGTATTCATTGACTAATAGTTTGTATCATTTTTATATCTATTACTATGATTTATGTACTCATCACATTTTCTGAATTTTTTTTCAAAATTTTAAATATGAGTGATAAAAAATAAGAATCCAAGATGAATATTTTGATGATTTTTCATGAAAACGATTTCATGAAAACAAATTGTATTGTGGATGAAATGGAAACTATTTTAGTTGTACCCACTTTGTATGCTTGCGGGCTGATATTTTTGAATTATTTCCAAATTCTATAAACTCTAAAATATATATATTTCATAATTTAATAATTGTATTTTAGTTTAATTAACTACATTATGGAATGTTTAAGGACAAGTACTTATAGTTGGTATCATATCATGGTTTATATAAAATTAAGGGTTATTGGGATATTAATAGAATATCATAAATGATGTTTACCTTACATTTTTTTAAATGATATAGTATTTGAATATTACCATGTTTCTTTATTTAATATATATTTTTTTCAGAATGTATTTCCATAGAAGAAACTAGGAAGCTAAATTAGGAAGGAATTAAGCGGATGGTATCTTTTTGAATCTACAACCTAGATAAGAGAGAATTAGACGTGAGTAGTTTGTGATAATAATGGATTAGCTAATTTAAGCTATAAATGGTGATGAAATTTAAGATATATAATATCCATAGCTACCAAAAAGGAACATGATGACAGTAAAACATTTTATGAGAAAACACTCTTCTACATTCAGTGGATATTCTAACCCAGTGGTGATTAAGGGTGGATTAAAGCCCTTGAAATGATATTTAATGTCATGGGATGTTTAGAGAGTCCAAATTTAGTATTTAAATTTGTCTTTTTGAAGTTTAATTCTACCAGTGGGGGTCAATGGTCAAGAATATTAGGGATAAATAGGATATTGATTCTTTGGAATGGGATGAATTTAAAAATTTGTTCCTTAAAAAATATTTTCCTAAGGTGGTTTGACTTTAGATGGAAAAAAATTCCTATAGTTGAAAAAATGAGGAATATTTAGTGTCCGTGTAATAAGAACACTTCACTTGATTGGAAAGGTAAGTTCCAAATATTTTTTGGGATCATGATAGTAAAATTAATCGTTTTTACTTTGGATTGAAGCCATGATATAGAATATATTTGACCTCTTGTGAATTAAGAAATTATGAAAAACATGTTTGATGTGATGTGAGGGTAGAAATGGAGTTTAATCAAGATCACATGTACTTTGTAAACATGCATTAAAGAAGGTCATATGGAAAGAAATCGGTATTAATTAACCAAATAAATATGATGGTAAGAAAATCTAGTTTCTTCTTTGTGATGACTATGGTAAAAACACCTAGGAAAATGCCTTAACAAATCTGGGCAGTGTTTTTGATGTGTAATGTTTAGAAATATGGCTTGATATTTAAATGAAAAATAACCTGGTGATGATATGTTTAATTTTTATAAAAAACTATAAATTACTTTAAATGTTGTGAGATGGGGAATTATAAAAATACACACCAAAAATAAAGACCTGAATGATAGAAAGTATCCAAATTAAAAGCAAAAAGGTGTTTTGAAATCCTTTTTGACTATGTTAGTAGATGTTGGGAAATCCAATGAAGTGGTATCAGCTACTTGGTTTTTTTAATCATATCTTGAAATGTTTTTTATATAGGGTTTACATAATTCTTTACTTCTAAGAAATTTTCTAGTAAATTGGAAGTTTTACCTCAAGAATTGAAACTAGTGTTTATTGTTAAAACATAATGGGGAAATATTACAACAAAAAGGAATCATAAGAATCAACCTTTTTTCTGTCAAAAAACATTACCTTCAAACCTTTTTCCATTAATATATTTTTAATTTCTTCTACATATTGTTTATTTTTATGTTAATCATGAAAAGATTGATTGTCGAGCTAAAGAAGTTTTTTTTCAGAAAGAGTTTCAACTTGTATAAAAGAATGAACCCAAACTGTTTATAATATATCAAGAATCTGGGAAGTTGTAAATATATTGAAACTAAAGTTATCTTTCACACATTATTGAAGATAAGGAAACTATATATATTAATGATGCTTCGGTGGAAAATGAATACCTGGATGTTTTTATAATGAGTTGTATGGTTTTATACCTTATTGGGAATTCAAATTTACTATTGAATTAGTTTCAGATGCTAATCCAATTTCAAAACCCCCTTATTTAATATCTCAAGTGTATCTTTTAGAATTGACAAAAAAAGTTTCAATAGTTTATTGATAAATGTTTCATTCGTCCTAGCACTTCACCCCTAGGTGCTCTTATTTTTCTCTTTAAAAATAATAATTGTTCCTTAAATATTTTCATTAATTTTAGATCATTTAATAACATTAATCTTAAGAATAATTATCCATTACCTCATAGCGATGGCTTGTTATATCTACTCTAGGGAGCTTAGCATTTTCTCAAGACTGAATTGAGATTCGGGTATCATCAGCTGATGGTGAAGGAGGATGAAATTCTAAAAACAGTGTTCCGAACTAGACATGGGAATTATGAGTTTACTGTTATGCCCTTTATCAGGAAAAATGATCATAATGTATTTATTTATCTTATGAAAAGAATCTTTTAATAATATTTGGATATGTTTTTTTATGTTTTTTTATTTTTTTATAAATAAAGTTATTTTATTTTAAAAAATTTATGAATATCATGAAAAACATATAAGGATTGTCCTATAAACTCTCAAAGAAAATAATATGTATGTTAAATTTAGAAAAATTTGATTTTTGGTTGCACCATATTTCTTTTTTGGGCACACTAGGAATAAGGATTGACAAACTATTGATCTCACAAAGAAAGAAGAGGTTGTTGAATTTTCGAGACCTACAAATGATGCAAAGAGTTGTATATTTCTTTAATTAGTAGGCTATTACTAATGATTTTTTAAAAACATTTCATGGTTATCCATCCCTCTAACTAACTTAACACAAAAGGGTTTAAATATATTTGGATAGAATAATGTGTTGTTTTTTTAAAAAATTGAAGAGAAGATTGGTGAATGGTCTAATTTTGGACCTTCCTTATAGAAATGTGTATTTTTTAACCAATAGTGATGCTTCATTGAAGGTACTTGTTTTTGTTTTGATGTAAAATGATCAGGTAATTTCTTATGCTTTAAGAAAACTGAATCCTCATTATTTAAATTATCGAACACATGAAATGGAATAATTAGAAGTAGTGTTTTCATTAAAAATATAGAGGCATCATTTATATGGATCAAAATGTGAAATATATAATTTCCATAAAATTTTGAAGAATATATTCACTTAAATGTAACTGAACATGAGGAAGAGAAGTTGGCTTGAACTGATAAAGGATTATGATTTCATGGTCAATTACCATCCTGGAAAAGAAAAAAAGTGGTAGATTCCATATGTTGAAAACATTATGAATCATTAACCATGTTTTGTTTGTAACATGAACCATTCATTTATGATTTGATGAATTTTGTCTTTTATGATGTTGGTGCAAGAAATTCCCCTTTTTTATTTCAGGTTCTGGTGCATTCATCTCTATAATATAGAATTAAGAAAGCATAGAAGGAATATGGTGAGTTATAGAAAACTGTAGAATTGGTGAAAAGGGGTAATTTACTAGAATTTAATGATGATTAAGATTTCATTTTTAGATATGAGAATATATTATGTGTTCCTTGTGATTTACAGTTGAATAATTAGTTGTTAAGTGAAGCTCATAGTTCGTCATTTTCAATTCATCCTAGCAGTACTAAGATGTATCAAGAGCTTTGGGAGTATTATTCTTTGGATGGAATGAAAATTGATATTATTGATTTTATAATGAAATATTTGACATTTCACCATATTAAATAATATCATCAAAAAACAATGGATATGATTCAGCCATTACATGATTTATAATGTAAATTGGAAAATATATCCATGAACTTCATGGTGGGAATACCAAATACTTGTCTTTGTAAAAATGAAATTTGTGTCATTATTGATCGAATGCCGGAATCTTCACATTTTCATCTTATTCGAGGGCATATGTATGTAAATCAACTTTTTTTGAACTTACCTCAAAGAGATAGTCATGTTACATTGAGTTCCTATCACTATTATTGACTACCATGATACCAGAATCAATTTTAACATTTGGAAAGGCCTTAAGAAGTAATTGGGAAAAGAATTGAATTTCAGTTATTTTTTTCATCCTCTGTATTATGGGAAGACCTTGTGAAAAAATTAGAATTTGGATGATAGGATTCAATATTGTTCAATGAATTACAAGGGAAGTTGGGATGAACATATTTATTTAGTTGAGTTTTCTTACAATAATGGTCTTCATTCTTGTATATAGATGATACCTTTTGAGGAATTATATCAAAATATGTGTCAAACTCTAGAATTTTGGGATGAATTCAGGGAACCCAATTTGATGGGAATAGAATTTTTAGAGTAAGTTGATATGAATGTGAAGATGATCTAGAAAAATACGAGGATATCTCATAGCAGGAAGAAAATATATATAGATAAAAGGAGGAAAGGATTTTCAATCAAGGTGGTTGATCATGTTTTCCATAAAATATCTCCTTGAAAATGGGTTATGAATTTTGGAAATAAATGAAAGCTATGTCCAAAATTCATTGGACCATATATAAATGTGGATAATGTAAAACTAGTTTTCTACCGAGTATCTTTTCCCCCAAGATTATCTCAAATACACAATTTTTATCATGTTTCGATGTTAAGATAGTATGTTATAGATTTATGTCATCTTTTGAGCCTAGAATTTGTTTATTTAGAAGAGAACCATTCTTACAAAGATAAGACTATTCAGATTCTTGAACGTAGAGAGCATGAATTGTTGAATAAGTTAATTCACAAGGTTAAAGTTTTTGTAAAACCACATTATTGAAGAAGAAACAGTGGAATCTGAAAATGTTATGAGAGAAAGTTATAAACACTTTTTTAAAAAGTAAAATAATTGTGGGGATGCAATTTCTTGATGTTTCAAGGAATGTAACAGCCCTAGTACATAAAAATGTTTTTTTAATTTTTGAATTAAATAATTAAATTCATTATTATTTTATAACAAAATAAGTGACATTTATTTAAATTAATTAAATCCATACTAATAGAATAGTAACATCACCTATAAAAGTATAAAGAAAATTTATGTTTCCTGTATGTGAAAATATGATATATTTATATCATTGAATAAGTAAATAAATTTTTGATTATTATAAATTAATTTTTCATATTTTTGTGAATTGTAAATATGTATTCAAATTTTTTAATTAATATAATTATTTATAAGAAAATATTTTCTCATAAAATAAATTCAACAATTAATATTTTTTCTTATGATTATAAGATAATTTTATTAGACCTTAATTAATTTACCAATGTATCGTAAAATCAGTTATAATTTTAAAATTGGAATTTTTCGATTAAAAAATGGTTTTAATTAGAAATTAAATTTCCCATGTTTATAAAATTATTTTCATAAAATGGATTTCTTTTTTTAATTCTACGCATCAAAAAAATGGTTATTGTGATTTTTTGGGACATTTCACAAATAATTGAATTTTTTAAGAATAATAAATTATGATAACTTACGGTATATATATATATTTTATGTTAGACACACTATTCAATGAATCATTGCTAACGTAATAAACAAAATATCAAAATACACTTCATTATTTTAATATATTTAGTGATGATTCTCTAACTGTTCAAATTCTTGAGCCAAAATAATAAAATAATGTATAAAATAATGAGGAAACACCGTTCACATCCACTGTAAAAACCACCCCTCACCGCCCCTTATCCTCAAACCTTAAAGCATTATAGCTTGATTAATTTCTATCCAATTAACTTTCCATTCCTCTTCCTCAGGTCTAAGACCTTCTGGTCTCACCAAAAGGCTAAACCCAAGGGCCATAAAGAGGTTCTCAAGGAGAATAAGTTGAAGAGGTAAAATCATCTCTCTTTATCATTTATTTTATTTTATTTTTATTTTATTATTCTCTTCCCAAATACCCTAATAAAAGTGACATCATAAAATTGTTATATTAAATATACTATAATTTTATTGAGTTAATGGAATATACATCATCAAACCTATCATTTTAACCTCTTATTCTAGAAAATTGAAGCATCTTCTGGGATGTGTCGATTCACCTCTTTCATGGATGTCATATTTTCATTTTCTGTTACCATATTCAAGGATAGACAAAAAATAATTTTTATGGTTATATAATATTTTAATATTTATATTATTACTTTTTTTATTACTCTGGAACTAATTTATTGGCATACTATTTAATAAAACAAAAACTATTTTTGTGTTTCTCAGAAAAACCCGCCAAAAATTAACAAAACTTTATTCATTAATGTTTTATCTAATGAACCATCATCATATCATAAAACAAAATGATATATGGTGTAATTTAAATTTATGGAAACATATTAACCTAATTTATATTCAAAACTTGTTATTTAGTCCATTCAAAAAGAAAACCCCCGATTAACAAACCACAGAAATGATGAAATAAATGCATTAAAAACAATGAAAATAAAAAAAATTATCAATTAATGGAGGGATATATGTCATAAAAAGATAATATAAGGTATTATAAATATGAATATTTTCATTAAAAAATTAATTACACTCTTTAAACCATTATAATGTATTTTTTAACATGTTTGAAGTAATAAAAACCTGATGCAAGGGACTTTTCCTAAAAAACAAGTTTTAAAATTTTATTTTTACAAAATTCAAATAGAATGTTTTTATGATAAAAGATTTCATGTTTTATGATTATTTTTTGGTTCTTGGGAATTTTTTATGATGATTTTTGGGACCTATATATCTCTTCAATTCATTGGTTATGTTAATGATGGAGGTCGATCGTATGGTTACTCCATGTGTAACTACAATTCTTACAGCATAAGGTACCCATGAGGGTTACATTGTAAGGTAGCAATGAGGGTTACAAATCATATTGTAGACATGAGGGTTACAATATTATGTAACTAATTCTTCAAGATACCTTAATGGATTTATTTATTTTTTCTATAATATATGGAAATCACTTGTTTTCAAAAGTAAATATATGATACATTATTGATGAGATGTATGTATTTCTAAAAATGATTTCATATGTTTGTAAGTATTCATGAACTAACAATTTATTTCCTTATTTTTATATCCATTGCTGATATTTTTTATCTCATACCATGTTCGATGAAAATATTCATGGGGATTAAATATGGGTAAAAAGAAGAATAATCCAAGATGAATATTGTTGAGATTTTTCATAAAAATATTTCATGTTAAACAAATTTGTATTATGGATGAAATAGATACTATTTTAGTAATTACCACCAGATTTGTTTGGGGGTTGATATTTATGAAATATATCCCACTTCTATAAAACTATAAAATAAAAAGATCATTAGAAATGTAATTTATGTATTCTAGTTGAATTAACTATACTATGTAATGTTTAAGTTCAGGTCCTTAGAGTCATATTATGTGGATTTTTTATTAATCTATGTTCTATATTTCATAATTAGTGTACCAAACTCTAATTTACAAACCTGAGCATCATATTTCTTATCTTTTTATTTATTTATGTGTTTGGGATCTTTTCCTAGAGATTTGGATATATTTATCCTATATTTTTGAAATTTTGGAGGTTCAGTTCAATGAAAGCAGTTATCCACACGATTAGTACTAAATGTGTGTACAATCATTAATTTTAATTTGAGTCATTTTTCATATTTAGAACAAAATTTTTTCATTCATGCATTCAAACCATGTGGTCACCCATGTGTATCCATTGAGGGGTTCATTTTTGGTTCACAATTTAGTAAAGCATACATCCAAACCATGTGACCTATACAGAATTCAAAAAAACATGAAATTACTCTTCTAACAGTTACACCCCAATATTTTGAAAGGCATATGTGAAATTAGAAAGAAATCTTTGAAGAGAATGTAACACCCTACGACTTTAATATATATTTATTTAAATAAAATCAATCTATTCGATATATTTCAATGCATGCAACATCGGGTTTAAATGAAATTCAATGCTCAAATAAAATATTAATATTTAAAAATGACCATTATAAATTATTTTTTATCTTTAAGGGTATGAATATAACTAACTGAATTTTAAAAATTATTTGATATAGAAATGAATAAAATAAATTCAATAGTTATTTATTGATTATAAATAAAATAAGAACCATCTGAAAGAGAAAAAAGAAATTTCTAAAAAACAATATTGTTTTAAAACGTCGTTTAGTCACCCTTTATGAAGTTAACTAACTTTTTTTTTCTGATTTTAGAGAAAATATTTTAAAAAAAATCATTTTTAATGTCTTCATATCAATATTAACTTATGGTGAAATTTTGTGATTTTTTTAAAAATATTATCTTTTTTGTGAAGAGTTAAAAATATCGATATTTATAAAATTACCGTTTCTTGTTAATAAATAAAGTTGAATATTTATTTTATGTTGATTTAAAATAAATTTAATTATTATTTATTTATATTAATTCCAATAAATTAAATTAAAATCCTCTCCATAATATATTTTAGTATAATTATATTTTTAGGCTTTAAACACATTTTTTTAAATCGTTTTAAAGTGTATACTGATTATCCATTTTAAATAATAAAAATAACAACTAATAATGAATAATTTATATGAAATTTATTTATCATATATCTGTAAATATTAATCTATATTAATCAAACTATTATTACTTTCTTTATAGTTGAAATGAGATCAACTTTTACATATTAAACCCATTTCTTAAAAAACAATTTTGTTGACATGTCTGTGAGTTTAAATTTAAACTAAATTCCATCACTTATGTGTTTTTAATATTGAAATATGCATACCAAATTTTTAATCACTATAATATATATCATCTAATAAGGTGAATTTTTTTTTAATAATGACTAATGAAAATTGTAAACATTATTTACCACAGTTAATGTAAAAATTGGTTTACCAATGGTTAAACAGAACGATTAATGGTTAAAAATGACCCAAAACTTGTGAAATTTCAATTTTATAGTATTATTTTTAAATTATCCCTTATAAGTTTATAAAAGGATCAATTTTTGAGCCATTATCCATGAGAAAAAATTATTGGAGTTCTTTCTTTTAAAAAATTTCAAAGGTTTCCTCTCCCCCACTTATTAAAGGCCACTCACTCTCCTCTCATTTGAAAACATCCAAAAACCATTTTTAGGTATATAAATTCCCAAATAAATTCATTAATCCCTATAATCATCCTATAATTATTTTCTTTCATAAATACAACTGAGTAAGGCTTCTGGTGTAAACCAAGAGAAGTTGTTCAAAGAAGAGGTAACGTCCATAACTAAACATTTTATTTTATTTCTTCTTCCACATCCTTAAAATATTATTATAACATTATGATATAATTATATTGGTATATTAAATATAATTATATGTTTTTATGTTAAATTAATTATCTAAACAATCTCCTTCTTTCTCAAATGATAAATGAAATCGTTGATCCTGTGTAGGGTGGACTACCGCCTCATTAACTAATGTAATTTGTTTTCTATAACAGATTCTCAAATAAGTATATAATGTTATATATAATTTTTATATATTATATATATTATATAATTATACATTTAGAATTATAATATCACAAAAAACATCTTACTTTCCATTAATTAGGGAATAAGATTACATCGCTCGTGTGTACGGTCGACAACTGCCTTGCAAAGTGACGTGATTCATTTTTCATTTACGATTTAAATGAAAGGTAATAAAGATTAATTTAAATTTGATATATTATATTAATGATATATTAATAATTTTATGAAATAAATATATATTATAATTTATTATTTTACCATCCATTGAATAAATGATAATGTTCTTCCTGTGTAAGGTGGACAACCGCCTCGCGAAGTGGTGTGATTTTTTTCACTAACTATTTACATGGATGTTAAAAAATGATAAATTTATATAATATGTGAGATATATATATGACATTATATTTATTCATTGAAATTAATATAAAATCCAATTCATTACCCTCACACCCATTAAGGAAATGATAATGTCATTTGTGTGTGTATATGACATAATGTCTCCCCGAAGTGATGTGATTCATTCACTTTGTTCAAAATTCAATAACCATTATAAATATGTATCTTATGAATGAAATTATATTTATAATATTAATATCATTCTATATATTATTAATATGTAACCTATTTTCAAGATCCTAAACTATCATGATGAATTGTGCAGGAGAAAACAAGGAAATTAACAAATGGAACAATAGTGGTAAGGAATGATTATTAAAGAAAGAGTAATATAATGTTATAAAAGGATAATATATTATTTTGAAAATATTAATATTGTTATTTTATAAATTAATAACTTGTTTAAAACCATAATAATTTAGGATAATGAGTGCATAACTAAATGGAATCATGAGGTAATGTGTTTCTTAACACAAATTTTATTTGTTGGGTTATATGCCTACTTCACTGATTATATTATGTCATAATTATGTGTGACATGAATTTTTATTAATTTATGTTTTATTTAAAATTTTATTTTATTTATTCTAATTTTTTTACATGTAATCACTCCATTTATTAACTATTACCTCAATGATATGATCTTTGTATGGGTTTCATCTATAAATTCCTTCTTTAAGACACATATTATTTTATGCACCTAATTAATTTTGAAAGGTGTATATACTTCACCTCAAAATAACATATCATGAATACTTATAACATAATGATATTTTATGTTATAATTCCTCTACTCATTCATTTTATGTTATGATTCAAAATTTATTAAAGTTATAAGGGTTTATGATTCAATCTCATTTTAAGTGTGATTGTTTATGCTTTAATTTTCTTCAAGGAAGTTATTTTATAATTTACTAATAAACCCCTTTCATTTAATTATCCTATGGTTATTCAAGAATTTTTCATGTAATTATACCATTTACCTATCTTTGGTACTTAGAACTATTGATAAATAGATTTTAATAAAAGATAATGTCATTTATTTCTTATGTAGAAAATCCTTTATCTTCCAAATCTACGATATCTAAATAAAATTAAAAAATGTTTTACTATGATTTTTTAATTTCATTTTAACCATAAATTTGATTTTTACAAAATAAAATAGAATTATTCTTCATATAATTTTCTAAACAAGGTATTTGTTGACTTTTCTCACTATAATGTAAAAGACATTTTATTTTTTTAATGCATTAAGCATGAATGGGACACTTCCATTATAATGAACACACAATGTTTTAAATCATCCTCTTTTATGTTTCAATGGACATTTAAAAAAAATAATTAATGTTTGAGAAATTTTTAGATTTTAGATATGTTTTTTTTCAAAATGGATTGAATATTTTCCTTAATAAATGTTCCCAATGATTTTTTAAAATAATTTTCCATCTAAGGGGACATCCATTGTTTTTATTAAAAGTGAAAATTTTATTTTCCTCAATAATTTTATTAATATATTTAAAATGTTATCATCAACTTCCAAAAACTTTTATGTTATTGATTAATTTTGAATTATTAATATATGTCTCTCACATATATTCCTCATTTATTATCCCTTCCTTTGATGGGGTAATATATTCCTTATGATAATTTCTAAAATTCCTTCATTATGAAAATTACTTTGAATATGATATGAAGAAATTTTATGTAACTCATTTTTTTATATGGGTAATTCATCTTTTAATGCCTTATAATTGATATCCTTATGTGTCATGCACAAGAATGTACCGGAAATGCACATGTTTGGGGGGATCAAAATTATATTTACCTAAAATGAAATCGGTAATTTTTTATTTTCATAAGAAATAATGTATGGGATTTTGGAGGGATCCTAACCAAATATGGGACTCCTTCAACCATGTAATGTTGTATTTCTAGTTAGCCTTAACATATGATTATATCATGTTTTATGTTTCTTACTCATTTCTTATGATTCCATGATATTATGATACCATGTTATGAACATTTTTATTCATTGTGATTATTCGTATTCCTTATCTTTTATAATATCACAGTTTAACATTGACTCATATGTTATACATCATTTTCATGTCAGTTCCATTGTTGAAAATTTTAGATTAGCACTTTCCTTATGTATTCCCTAGGTTATCTCATGTTGTTTTAGGAGTTAAAATTTATTTTAGGATCTCATTATGGAAAATAATATAAATATTATATATTAATGTTTCCTTTTCTGTAATATGATCCGAGACTACCAAATAAACTACACCATTACAATCCTTGTGTGGTATTAATGGATATTTATGTTAAACAATCTTGTAACAATTTGTATAAAAGCATTGGGTCTAAATATTTGGTATCAAAATAAATGTTTATTTATAATTTGGAAACTAGGATGAGAAAAACATGGTGAGAATATTAGAGATAAGTCTAAGTACAAGTCTAAGGATGAGTATAAGGATAAGTCTATGCATAAGAAAATATCTTGGAATTTTTGTGATGTTTAGAGAAAGTAGTTTCATAGTGATTGAATCACTTTATGGATTCTAAAAATGGAATTGGTTTTGTAATAGATATACCTATGGGTAATTAAATTGAAAAAGGCACTCAGGCCTTGACTCGATCATTACCTGTTCCACAACAATAAGACATACTGCACACTTGGTTTCACACTCCTGGGGGTATGTTTTGGAAATTAATAGAATCTTTATGAACTGTCATGATGTACTTGAAAATATGATAATAAATAATAACATAGGTTAAACATAAAGTTTCATGGGTTGATATTTTTAAGTATTATCATATTTTTAAAGGCATAAATACCCCTTATGACATTTTATGTTATAGAATTCTGGGATGATAAAGTTTATATTCGGAGATATTTATGGAAATATAAAAATTGTGTTTAATATGGTTTTTAGTAAAGAAATGGTTATTTTAGGAGATATTCCTTTATATTTAATTGATATGAGTCAAAAGGTATTGGTAACAATTAGGTTTTATTTGATTAAGATTATCTGATTTTTTGGGAATAAATATGTTGTGTAGAAAACCTTATTGGTTACAAATTGATTTAATGATAAGTGTTATTTTGAGGGCGTTTATAATATTTTTGGGAAATGTTTTATTGGTTTTCTTATGTTTATAACCTTTATGTTTAACATTAATTAACATTTTTTATGAATGCTATTACGTTTTTGGAGATTTAACTTGAAGGGTATGATATAACCTTTGAGGTTAAGATCTTATTTCATGTTTATGTTATTAAGGTTATTTGGGATATAAGTTTATTTATTTATAGAGTAATATATGTCAAAAATTTGGTTTTACTTTTGAATTTTCTAGATTAATATATTTATATTGATTTTTGGAATTATCATAACTGGTGTTAAAATTTCTTATTTTGGTTAATGTCTGAAGATTGGTGGAATGTATTAATATCATTTTGTGGATTCATTTGATATGTTAGATGTTTATTTTAGTGCTTTAGTAATGGTAAATAAATCTTGGATTCTAATTGATTGGATAAAATATTACATTTTTGTAAAAATTATTAATGGATGAAATTATACTTGTCAATTAAGTATATTTCATTTTGTTCTCAGTAGGGATGGTATATGGATCCCACAACTCTAGGGAAAGGATATTGTAAGTGATATTTTATCCAATTACTTTCATATACTATGAATCAATAGTATTTTAATTCGTCACAAATTTGTTGTTTTTTGGTTTTTAACTATCTCTTGATCATTAAATTTCATGGGATAAAAGAACTTTATCAGTCTCTATAATTAGTTATTCTTCTCTTCAATGACAATATTTTCACTTCCAAAAAAATTTATCTAACTTTGATCCCTAGTTATATGTTATTAGACATGAACTTTGTATATCACTTTCATGATTTTAATTGAAAATTTTATTGTACCTTTTTGTGATGTGGGATTCCATAAAAGAATTTTGAAAATTCAAACCGTTGATTGCTGAACACAATTTTAAATCATGAGGACTGAATTTTTTTTAAGTGGTAGAATGTAAGACCCCAAGATTTAAAAAGGTATATATGAAACCCAACACCAAACATAGAAGATAATGTAACACACTAAGGAATAATAATAAATTTTTTAAATAAATTAAATCAATTCAGTAGCATGTGACACACATAACACCAGGTTTAAAAAAACATGATACTCTATAAAAATATTTAAATTAAAACATATATTTTAGAACCTACCTATTAAATTAGTGTGTATTGATAAGTCTAAAAAATGTGCAAAAATATATAGATTAAATGTGTATAAAATAAATTCAATTGTTATCTATTTATTATAAATAAAATAATAACCATTTAAAAGGGAAAAATGTTTTATGAAATCATGTATTTTTGTAAAAGGTGGTTTATTCGCACTTTTTTGGCATAATATAAAATTATTTTTTTAACAATTTTTGATAATTTATTTCTAAAAAAAATATTTTGAAAAAAAAATATTTTAAAACTTATTTCTATATCAAATTATGGTGAAATTTTGAGATTTTAGAATATATATATTTTTAATGATTAATGAAAAACCCGCTTTTTATAAAATTTTCATTTATTTTTAATAATTTTTTTCCCATTATTATTTTGATTTAATTTAAAATTATAATAATTTGAATTTTTTATATTTAATCCAATTAATTACATTTAAACCATATTTATACTAGATTTTAGTATAAGATTATTTTTATTCTTTAAAAATCTTTTTATCTCAAAACTATTTTAAAATTTGTAATGTTTATCCATTTTGAATATTTAAAATATATACTAATCAGTAATAATTGAAATTAAATTTATTTATTATTATATATATATATATGAATTTAAATTCATCTTATAAGGATTACATTTCATTTAGTTAATATGAGATCGTGTTTTCCTTAGAAAATGTATTTCATGAAAACCCCATTTTACTTATCTATAGGTTTAATTTTTAATTTAATTCTACCACATATGTGAGTTTAATTTGTAAAAATGTATTCCATATTTGGAATCATCATAATTTATTTTATCTAATAATTTCAATATTTTTTTGTCAATAATTAATATTTAAAATTGTAAAATTAAATACCAGAGTTAAAGTAAAAATGGGTTTATTAAGGGTTAAACTAAAATGATAAGGGATAAAATGACCAAAAAATTATATTTCATAATTTATGGTAATATTTAGAACTTATATATTTAAATATTCAAATATGGGGTATTTTGGAACCTTTTATAATGATAATAACAACAGTGTAATTCTTTACTTTCAAAAATTCCAAGGGTTTCAATTCCCCCACTTATAAAAGGACCCCTATCCTCTCTTTTACACACCTAAAACTCCTTTGGTTCAAGAAATACATACCCAAATTAACTCCCTAATTCAATTCCTTCATACTACAATCCTTTGTTTTTTATAAATAAAACCAATGATTATTTGTTTTGAAAACCAAAATATGTTTTCCTAAGAAGAAGCAACGTCCTTAACCAAGTGCTTTATTTTATTTCTTTTTTCATCTACTTAAAATATTATTAGAAAGCAATTATATAAATAAATAATTATAATCAATATAATTAGAAAATTTATTTTAAGGGAATGGTATAAAACCTTCTCCTCCTCCCTTGAATGGAAAATGAAATCGCTGATCGTGTATGCGATAGACTACCACCTCACGAACCGACATAATTTATTTTCCATATCTACTGATAACGACTCTATATAATGATGTGTATAATATTTATATATGATATTTACGAAATAAATTTATTTCTTTAATTATAATATCACAACCACCTTTATTCTTCCAATTCCGTAGAGAATACGATAACGTCGCTCCTATATATGGCAGACTACCGCCTCATAAAGCGGTGAGATTCATTTTTCACTTACGAATTATATTGAAGGTAATAAGGATTAATTTTATGTTTATATAACATATTAGTTATTTATTAATTAGTATTAAAAATAATTATTTTTTATAACTTCATACATTATCATCCATTGAATAAATGATAAGTTCATTCATGTGTACATTAGACAATTGCCTCACGAAGCGATGTGATTAATTTTTCACTAACACTTTACATGAAAGGTAAAAATTAATAAATTTAATTAATATATATTATATATAATAATATGTTTTTATTTTTTAAAATTAAAATACAATCCACTTATTTACCCTTTCACCAGTTTAAGAAATGATGATGCAGCTTGTACGTACGTACATCCTACCATATCCACGATGAAATGGGATTCATTATCCATGTTCAGAATTAAATAAGGATTAAAATTATGTATCTAATGAAATTTAAATTTATAACATTGATATCATCTAGAAATAATTTAACTATAACCAATACTCAAGATCAAGAATTTTCATGGAAAAACGTTCATGAGAAAGCAAGGCAGTTAACACCTGAAATAATAGTGACTATTAAATATTATTAACGAATGGGTTATAAGTTATTATAAAAGGATAATATATTATATTATAAATTATATAATTTTTCTTTTAAAAGATAATAACTTGGTTAAAACCACTAAAAGTAATGTTAAATAGAACACAACTAAAGGGAATTGTTATATAAGGGTTTTCTTAACTCAATTTTCCTTAATTGGGTTATATGTCTACTTCATTGATTAAATTATTCCATGATTATGACCGAAAGTAATTTTGAATAATTTATGTTTTATTTAATCCTATATTTTTGGGTATATAATTTAGATGCACATAATAACCCCATTTATTAACTCTCACCGCAATGATATGAACATTATAAGGGTTTCGTCTCAAACATTCTTCTTCGAGCCACATGTTCTTTTATAAACATAATTTATTTTGAATGGTGTATATACTAAAAATTTAAATAATATATCATGAAAACTTAAATCATCATGATATTCTAATTTATAATTCTTATGCATCATTGATGGGATGTTATTTTTAAATTTTTACCAAAGAGAAAAGGGTTTAGGTTTCAATCTCATTTTAATTTGCACTCCTTATGCTTGAATAACCATTGAATGAAATTATTTAATAATTTTATAATAAACCCATTTAATTATATTCTCCTCTAATAATTCATGATGTTTTAAATTAATAGTACC
This sequence comes from Viscum album, assembly GCA_963277665.1. NCBI lineage: Eukaryota > Viridiplantae > Streptophyta > Magnoliopsida > Santalales > Viscaceae > Viscum > Viscum album. Next base: position 1,719,918,800 of record OY728160.1, on the reverse strand, counting down.
ATTTTCCTCTTTTTTTTAATTAAAATGATTGAGAAAATGATTTTAATAATAGATGACATCATTTCTCTATTTAGTCAATAATCATTTTTATTCTAAATACATGTTCTATATAAATGTTTGAAACCAACTTCATGATTATTAAAATTAATTTTTACCCTTAACTTTTTTTAAAAAACTGTAAGTAATTTTCCTATCAATTTATGAACAATGATGTTTCAGAATATTCTTACAAAAATATAGAAGGAATATTTGTTTTCAATGTATTAAAAATGAAAAGAACTCTAACACCGTCATTACCACTCAATGTTTTAAATATTTCCTTTTAAGATTGAAAGGTTATTTTAAAAAAATATTTATCTTTTGATAAATTATTAGATTTTAAATAATTTTATTCAAAATAGAATGGATATATTCGTCATGAAAGGTTCAAAGAGATCTTTCAAAATCATTTTCCATCAATGATTACATCCTTTGTTGTTACTCAAAGTGAAAGTTTTATTTTCCTCAAGAATTTATTTAATATTTTTAATATTATTTTCATCAATTAAGACAACTTTTGATGTTATGTATTACTTTTAAATTATTAATATATGTCTCTCACATATACACCTTGTTTATTCTACCTTCATTTATTGTGGTGATTAATGTCTTTTGATCATTTCTCAAATCCCTTCATTATGAAATTTTATTCGAAAATGATATAAATAAATATTTTGCAACCCATTTCCCTCCTTGGGTAATTTTTATGTTTATTCTTTATGATTGATATCATTACATGGTGTGCATATTTATATACATTAAATAAACATGATGGGTGGGCCCATAATTATTTATCCCTATAATGAATTGGGTAATATTTTAGTCTCATGAGAAGTCATTTATTGGATTAAAGAGTGAACCTAATACATTTTAGGAATATTTTCACCCTATGATGTTATCATGGTATTTATCATTTTATTATGCTTCGGTAATCTTTTTTGCAGCTGATGCATTTTTTATGCTGCCAGGATCTAATAATACCATGTTCTTTACATTATGCTTTCATGTGATTACTCATGTTACATCTCTTTTATGATATCACGTTACACATTTGAGTCACATGTTATGATTTGTTATCATGTTTATTTACATACTGAGGCTTTTTTATCACCCCTTTCATTATCTATTCCACAGGTAATCCCATACATATTTAAGAGTAGAAAGGGATTTTAGGATCTCACTACGGAAAATAAAATAAACATTCCATGTTAATGTTTCATTTTAGGAAATATGAACCTAATCTTATAAATGAAATAAGACCTTATGATCCTTATTTTTTAATAATGGATATTTATTTTTAATAACCAAGTAATAATATGTGTAAAATGGTCAATTTTCTATACTAACCCTCTTTAATTTTAATCCTTAACCCACCCTTCTTCCTCCTATTTATCCTCTCGAACCATAGCACCACTCCTTCTCATTTATAATCCATAAAATAGTATATCCATTGGATTTTTTCATGATTTTAGGTTAGTTACTCCAGGATATCCCTTATTTATATATTATTATCCTTCTTTTCATCCTTTCCTCCTTTTTTATTTCCATATTGAGGTCCAGAAAACCTAGGGTTCTCTTTATCTTGGTTTTAAATTTTAGTTTTCTAGATTTTAGGGTTTATTTGGTCTCTTTAGGGATCGTACTTTCCTTATTGTTGTGGATTATCAACTCACACATTGAAATTGGAGTTTTTATGAAGGATTACCCTTGTAATAGCATTTCAATTATAGAATAATGAATTATTTCTTGCTTAAATTAACATTTTGAATATCAAATTATAATATAAAATGAATTTTAGAATTTTTTAAAATAAATTAAAATTTTCAAATGATTTTTATGGAATTTTAAAGTTCCTCCTTGTTTCTAAGTTGGAAATTTATTTAAATTAACAATACAAACAAAATGTTTTAAAAAAATGCATGAATTTCCCTTATGAATACATTTTGAACTTTTAAAGGGTGGTTTGGTTTTTAAAATTATTCCATAAAGTTCACTTACCATTCAGAGAGTGTGTTTGGTTATTTTTAAAGGTTCTCTAAACAACATGAATATTTTGATTTTTCTTTAATATTATTTTAATTTTTTTATTTGTTGGTTTTATAACTTTTATGTTTTAAAGAATGATTATGAGGCTCTGTTGGAAAGTTTAAAGAATGGTTTTCTTCATGAAAACACACCTTTATACCATTACCCATTCTTAATTTCGTTGAAAAGTATAAAATTATCCTTGGTATATAATTATTGTATCATATTGTTATAATTGATGAATTAGGGGTTGTTTCCATAAAGGGTGTTTGGGTGTAATCCTTTGTTTATGGTTCCAATTTTGTATAATTAGACACATATATGGATAAATATATATAATTTTTTGTTACTATTTAAATTTGATCACCTTCATTTAACACTTCTTAGGGAACCAAGTGTAGCTAGTGGAATCTCTAAAATAACATAATGCACTAGTTAATGATTATGTTTTGGCTAGTGGCCCTTAGTATAGATCACACCCTTCTATGGAATTGTTTCCCTCGGTTTGGCGATTAAGGGTATGATAAAGTATATAGATGTTGTATTTCATTAGGCACATAAATTATATGGATGTTGTATAGAATTTTTTTAGAATTTCCTCAAGCTCCTAGGTTCCTATTATCACCAATACGTGGAATTATTGTATGGGTTATATTTTACTTACTTCTGTGATAGTTTATTGGAATATTGTTATGCTGCATGTTTCTTGCATTTACTATTATTAATAATATTAATATTGAAATTTCTTTTTTTAATAAATTATCTAGATCCCTTTTAAAACTAATCACTAAATAAATTTTAAACGTTTTATAAATCCCTCTTCATGGAATATTTTACAAGGGAAATTGTAAAAAATTTCTTTAGAAATTCTAAAATTTCGTGTTTGTAATGAAACTATTTTATTGGAATAATGGAAGAAGATTGTTTTTTATTTTTAAACTCAAAAGATAAAACATGTGTTTGTAAATTACATTTGAAAGTAGTATGAGTTGGATCTATTATTTAAATGTTTTACATGGGGTGTGATTTTGGAATACCTACTGGTATTGTGCTCATTCCTATTTACATTTTAGTTTTAGGTCCAATATATAATATCTTCTTGATCATTTTTTGTATTGAGGATAGATGATGACTTGTTGAGTCACATGGATATCAGGTTGAGTATTAGTTTTATTTTCGATTATTGTTATAACAACCAAGTCAAACACTATAGAATTAGACTATTTTTATATTTTATGTATTATATTGAGTGGGAAGTTCATATGTATATTATGTCTTGTTTTGTTATAGTTATTTTTAAGATTTTTTTTCTTTTGGTTTGTGGATATATGATGTATAGAGTGGTCATGATAGATATATTGGGGAAATAATGTGTTTAAATTATTTATGGTGAAAAATAATTCCTAGTATGTTCACATTGATACACTTGGAACTTTTCACTATCTTGTGGGGACCAGGAATTCCACTTAGGAATGTCACAAGCTAAATCATGTGTTCATTTCAGGGGAGGGGGATTAAAATATTTCATGCTAGAATTGTATCAGAGCCAGGTTATTAAGAGGGCCTAGATTCTGGAGTGCCCTTCTAATTTGGGTCATATTGTTAGGTTGGAGATATAATTGTTTGAATTTGTTATATAACACCCGAGAATGATACAGGGTTTAATGACTAAATGATATGACTAATGTCAACAAGGTGCACCTTCTTTTTCAGGAGCCTACCAGATTAGAACTCCACAGTTAAGCATACATGGCCTAGAATAGTGATCAGGATGGGTGTCCTTATGGGATGTTTCCCAAAGTGTGTGCAAGTGATGAAATATCACACTAGAAAGGACATGTGTTGACCTCTAGGTATAGTCAGTTGTTAGATGACCCGTTCAGGCATGGGGGTGGGCCCCATGGTGGGGACCACATGTCTGCGGGGCAACTGGTGGTAACTGGACGGCCAAGACCCGATAGACATGTTAAAGCGGGGTGTCTGTGTTGTCACCAGGACCCAGTTGTTACATTTTGTATCAGAGGTGGTACCCAACCAGATGTGGGGTGCACTGCCTAGGTTGAGATGTAGGGCTCACGAAGAAGATGTTGTGGTCTATGGGGGGGGGTGAATGTAACGCCACAGAATGATAAAGGGTTAAATGATTAAATTATATGAATCATGTAAACAAGGCGAACCTTCCTTTTTGGGGAATACCTGGTTAGAACTCCACTTTAAAACATGCTTGGTCTGGAGTAGTGATCAGGATGGGTGCCCTTATGTGAAGTTTTCTTAGTTGTGTGTGAGTAAGGGCAAAGCACACTAGAAAAGACATGTTTTGTCTTGTGGAGATGGTTATTAGTCAGATGACCCATTTGGCCACATGGGTGGGTCTTAGGGTTGGGACTACGAGTCTGCGGGGAAATTGGTGGTACCTGGCGGGCGAGGACCCGATGACCATGTTAAGGCGGGGTGTATGTTCTTTCACTGGGAACCAGTTTTTACATGGGATGTATGTATGAATAATTGTCTAGTAAACACTTTTAGCATTGAACCTTGACTTAAAATTTGATTTCGGGCTTTAGGTCATGAATTGGGAGTTTTATTTGTTATAAACTAATTAATATTTGTTTGGATTAATGATTCTATTGATTTCATTGAAGGTTATGTTATTTGTTGTTATGAGTCTTGGAATTGGAGCCTAATTCATTAATTTTTGGTGTGTTTGGTCCTATATTTATAGTTTTAGAAATTACATTGATGATGTAAGGATTATTTATTAGATATCTATATTTTAGGGGATAAAATTAATAGTAGAACTGGTGGTACATGGTGAGATAATATAATCTAGAAAACCATGTGGATCCCATGTACATTGTTTAGTATAACCCTTAGTGGTAGTTTGATTACTAAATCATGGTATTCCAAACCATATAGTTAGGTTTTTCCTGGAAACTAGTACCTCTTAAGTATGTTTTATTTTTTTGGGCTTTGAGCTATTTGTATTAGTTTTAAAGATATTTTGAAAGTTAATTTATATTTTTAAATAGTTATAGTAAATTTTAAAATAAATATGTTAAATTTTATTAAAGAGGTTAAGTTGATTGGAAATTTGAAAATGTGGATAGTTTTTTCAAAAAAGAACAAAATAAACCTTTTAAAATTGAATGTTGGGTATCATTATGGGGATATGGCTTTAGAAGTAAAATGTGAATCTTTGAAATTTGAAAATAGGTTTTATAATATGAATTAAAATAAACTCAATGTTTGGAAATGGGTAAATTATTTAAATATGGAATTTTTGGGAAAAATAAAATTATATTCAAATGATGTTTTAATATTTTATAAATTGTTATGTGGGATTTTAAAACACATTTAAAAATACGTTCTTTAAATTTTTATAATGGTTGTAATTTTTTTTATTATAATGTTATTTTATCTTAATATTTACTTCTATTTGGGTATGGTTTGAGTTTAAATGAGTATTTATTTTTTTTAATTTTTTTTATTTTTATTTAGAGAACTCTTCCACCAAGTCTCAATAAATTTCTAAGGTTAATCTATGGGTGGTTTTCCATAAGTCAACCCTTTAGTTAGTCAACCTAGAGATTTACATCAAGAGTTTCAAAAGTCTAATCCTCCTCTATTTTATGGTAAATCAGATATCTATGAAGTGAAATATTAGTTACATAGTATTGAAAGGATCCTTGGTCTTCATGAGCCCTTCGATTCTCTTAGGATCAAATTCACTACCATTATGCTAGAAGGTCCAACTCAAAACTAATGAAATTAAATTATTTAGATAAATACATAGATGGACCATTACTAAGATATTTTTAAGGCATTTTTCATCCAATGGTATTTTACTAAGGTTATAAAGGTGGAATAGGAAATGGTGTTTTATTACAACTAATAATGTGATCAATTTTTATTATAGTGTGTTTATAATTTCATTAACCTAGTCCTATATATTTCATAGTTTATCATAAATGATTTCATAAAGGATTATTATCTTGAAACATTTATTCATCATAATATTTTAGACATTGTAATTATAATTTAGATTAACCTAATATATATAAGTGGTAATGTAAACTGTTTTAGTTAAGGTGGAAATAGTAAGAGTTCTTGATGTGAATTTTTATGATCTAATCTAGACACCCTGGTACACTGACACTCATGCCAGATCTGACCTGACCTGAAAGGTGTTCACAATATCCATGGGACTGATTATAGAACATGAGAATCATCCAAATTTTTGAGGGAATTATTTCTTCCCAATAATTAAAAAAAATCTAATAGAAGAGAAGAAAATAATAGTTGGTATTTTAGACACTCATTATAGTGAAAATAACCACAAGAAAAAAGATCAAGATCAAAGTGATACATAGTACAAAATATGTCACATAATACATCAATGTAAAAACACAAAACACAATGTAACGAGTATACCATAGCTCCACATGTTACCATTATCACCCAAGTCTTGTGCTCAAGAAAACATTCCAACTTATATTGCTTTTTTCCGTTTTACTATACCTAACATATCAAAATTTATAAACACTTGATGAAAATGGTAGGGAATGATATAAATAACCCAGTAGGGTCTCTCCAAGTGTTCTATATGTATTTATAATACAAATAAACCATATATTCTCAATTTTAAATTAAAATTGTATGATAATTCATTTCACATTTTCAGAAAAAAAAACATGATTTCAAAATAAGGAAATGGTAGTTTTATCATTACTAGCTTAAATGGAAATTTCAATAATAACAGAGTCCTGAAATAAAAATAGTTAAATATTATTATACATGTAATTATTCAATAAAACAATATCATTGAACATTGTCATAATCCCAATAGTTAGTATCTCGTTCAAGGATCCTCAAACATCTCAATCAGAGATCATATATCAAAGTCTGTATTGGTCTGTTGGCTCATGGTAATAGGACAAGCACCATTCATGGAAAATGAAAGTGAACTAGGTTTTACTTATAGTTTTCATCATCAGTAAATTTATAATGAATCATATTCCTAGAAATCATTTACTATACAAACACTAACAACATAGGCTCACATTGACATTAATTAATCAAATAATCATTAGAAAAAAATTCATTTCAAATTAATACATCATTCATTGTTCAATTTCCAAATTTTTAAGTTTCAAAATTCCATTACAATTTAAAATCAAAATCATGGTTTTAATAAAATTAAATCCTTTAAAAATATTCTTTCTTTAAATCCATTTTTTTAATTATCTATTCGAAATCATGTCATGAAATCATTTATCAAATTTAACCCATCATTTCTCAAAATCCTTCCAATTAGACTAAGAAATTGAAAAATGTGTTTCTCTCACAATTCATTGACTTCCTAAAATACTAAAATCAAGGTTTATAAATAAATTGAAAATATTATCAAATTAAACATGAAATATTTCAATAATAATTATGGAAAATCCGTAATTAACCACCTTAATTTAATTACATTATCAATCAATCGATCACCCATAACAAGAATCACCAACAGAGTGTTGACTCTGAATAAGATCAATGAGGAATCTATAAAAATAATATCCATCAAATGAAAAATCTAATACATCAAAAATGTGATTATTTATAACTCCCAAACGATTAAATATTAAAGAAAGAATGAATTACAAATTATAGAAGAATAACTTACCATATAGAGATTAAACACACCCATTGGTGCTTTTATATGATAAGAAGAGAGGTTGGAGAGCCAATTTTCCTCTTGAGAGCCTCAAAAATCCAAATGATTTGATTAGGGTAGAATGAGGGGTGTCTAGGATTAATAAATGGGTCTTCATAATTCTAATTATAATTTTCAGAGTTTTAAAAACTTGTTTTCTTATTTTTTTGGATTAGAAGTCACTGTTAGTACTAATCGTGCACCTAATTATGTACCCTCACAAAGATTATAGAAAGGGTTCATTTTTTCAATATAATTAGTTTAATAATCTTCTAATTGTGTAACCCCACTATATATGGATGAATGGTATAGGGGAAGGCCATATAGTTTAAAAATAACTGTAGACCTCCCTATAGGACCACAACACAAGGCACAAAACTTTTTAGTCAAAACCAGTTAGTTTTTTCTAACCATGAGGTATCCATGAACATCCCCAGTGGTTTCTAAAATACTTTGAAAACTCCATAAATGATCCAAGACAAGACCAAAATAAAGGATAATCATAAAAAAGGTATAAAAGTACCTGAAAGTAGGTAATGAGATGATGCAACCTCCCCACAATAAACACTTTCACCCTTAGAAATCCTATCAAGAAGGCTCCATGGAAAAGAGATGATTCCAATAATCTCTCATCAGTGCCTCACACTCCCAAGTCTAATGAGAATTAGAACCATTTTTTCATAGAACACGACCAAAATTTATAGGATTCCAACAAAGAACCTTTGTCTCGGAGTCAATGATCCAACTTCTCTACTGTGTAACAGAAAAATCAGGTTCAACATCAAGGTGCTTCGAGTTCAAAACTAGAGATAGGTCAGATAGGTAACTTCTGAGTTGACCCATGTGAAACATGATATGAATAAACATAAATATAGGTAGTAAATTCCAATAATAAGACACCTTTACTATCTAGAAAAATACTTAAAACAGTACCTTGTATCTTTGTGTAATATTTCCCTATTTTCCATGATGTTGGTGACCCAGGCAATGTGAAACTCTTAAAAGCACCTAGTTACTTGTTGAAAACTCTAAATAATGTCGAAGAAATTAAAAATAAGATATATACAACCACTAAGTCATTACCATTCTCAATTAAATCTACTAAATCTTTGTTTTCATCTCTTAGACTAAAATAGGTCCCACCAAGGAAGCTTTGTCAATGTCCAACCCAGTGAAAATATATTTACACAGGTGTCTATACAAGGCCTCAATGTGTGTCATATAGATATAATTTTGGTAACTATTGTTATAGGTAAAAATAATTAATCCCATGTGGTTATCCAAAAATCTACTAAATTCGAGAACACAAGCTTGAGGCATGTCTTGAAGAATCTATAAAGATCTCTTTTTCTGGATCTATAGATGATATTTCATGCTCAAACAAACATGAGATCTAATTTCCTCCTCATGTAATCTCTAAAAATTTGAAGTGAAATGGGGATCCATATTAGAAACAATAGAAGTTTGAAATCCATGCAATCTAACTATCTTCTACAAGAATAGGCTCCCCAAGTACTCGAATTTATTAGTATCATAAATGGGCATTAAGTGATGTGATTTGTTAGACCAACTTGTCATATTCCAGATTATATTCTTCCCTCGAGGGGTACACCATAACCAAAGCACATAGTCTACAGAAATATCATACCACTTCCATGTTGGCATCGAAATGGGATGAAGAAAACCTGAAGGTTTCTCGTACTCAACCTTGACATGTTTATAGGTATAAAAATTAGAAACAAAATCATTGATTTATATTCTCATACCTATTATAATGACCCATGAATTTCATAAAAAATATTATATCTTTTTAGATGAATATTCAGTATATTTCACTAATAAAATTGAGAGGATTGTAATGTTTTAGTGTCTTTTTAGAGTAGATACCCAAGATTATTGTCTCTTGAATGATCGTAAACACGTCCCACAATGTCCTTCCTATTTATAAATCTTTATAGAAAAACAAAACATAAAATATTTCTTCAAACCACGGGGAAATAAAACATAAGAAAGGATGAGATCAGATACATAGTAAGGGTAAACATTGGAGATATTAATTGACGATCATATGAAACAATAATATTATCATAATAGTATAATATCAAGATAATAAATTAAAAATATTATACTAAATCTATCAAAGATCATAAACCTATTTCATGAACAAATTATTTATCATTTCAAAATTAAAGATTACTAAAAGTTATAAAACATCAAAAATAAATCATGAAACATAAGTTCATGTCATAGAAGAGTGGAACTACTGTAGGTATAAAACCCATTAAAATTGTCATGGTTATCTTCTAAAACAATGAAATCAAAATGTATTAGGACTCAATCCATGTTTCCCATAGTGGATAAATAACATAATTTTTTTTACCATAATATATCAAGAACATTGACTTGTTACTCATAATGGATCAAACACGTCAACTTATTTCCCATAATGGATTATGAACATAAAATTATTTTCAATATTGGATCAATCACATCAACATGTTTTCCATAGTTATCTAATGAGATATAAAATATTACTTAATTAATTAGAGGATTATATAATTCTAGGCCCATGCATCATGTAATGAAAATCGATCATATGTGTGACACAAGATTGAAACACATTCATCATATCAGAACCCATAAAAAGAAATGGGTTTCATAAATATTGCATCATATAATAACATATCGAAAATAAAAATGTTTCATAAGAATATTTCCATCATAATTATAAACCATAAATATAAAGAATACATATGGTATCATTGAATCATACCCCATATAAAAAAATATCTAACATACAAGTATGTTATTATAGAAGGAAAAATGTCTTTAAATATTTCTTGAGGAAAATAAACTTTTCATTTTAAAATCACATCTTTAATATCTAAAAATTTCCCTTAAGTAAAGAAACCATTCTATTTGAAAATAACCTTTTAAACATGTAATGTAATATTAAAAATATTAAATTATCATGATGGTGGGAATTTGTTTCATATAGTAAAAGTTAAAAGAAAACTTTGCATTCAGATTTAAAAAAATTTAATACATACATCATTCAAAAAAAGAAAAAGAAAATTCGTTTTGAACCATTTTTTTAAAAGTAATGCATCTGTAAAAATGAATTAAAAATATATTATCATATTATTAAAAAAAAAATTTAAGAATTTTTTTTGGAAATATGAATATAGAAGACAAATGTTTTTAACTGAAGTGAGAAATAATGTTTATTTTATTTAAAACATATTTTTGGTCTCTGCGTTACGTAAGTTGAGTAAAATGAAAGGAAAACAAGTGTTTTAAAGAAATAACAATAGAATTATAAAATTAATTAGTTTTTTAAAGTTATATCATAATATTTCATCATTTATAACATAATAATAAACAATCCCAATAATCAATGAGGTTGTAACATAAAATCCTTACCAATGTGTTAAATTTTGAATGATAACCCTGTGAAGAAATGAACCTAATATTGATATCGGAATAATCATAATTTTCATAATAAGAATCATAAAATATATTCATGGGAATTATATTCAACACATAAAATAAAAAATTGTTGAATATGGCATATGTATCATAGAAATAAATGTGAGACAAAAATCCCTTACATCGAGATCAACTTTCCTCGAAAGTTCTTTAACCTCAAGTAATATAAATTTTAATTTATTATAATTTTATAAAATCGTATTTTAAATTATTATTATATTATATATATACATTATATATATATATGTTAGTGTTTTTTAATTCCTCCATAAATGTATATATAGTAAAATGAAATACAACATTAATAAAGATGGTAGGTCGTATGAAGGAATAAACGTTTTTCTCATTTTTGTAACAAATGGAATGAAAAATAGTAAATAATAATTTACCATTATATAATAATTAATATATCATATATATCATATATATTCATCAAATACATCTATATTACCCTCAATGTAATGTGGAGATGAAAAATGAATCACATCACAACGTGGAGGTGGTATTCCACACATATGAACGAGCTATATTTTCATTTTAAAATGATTTATAATTTAGGAAGATAGATACGATGTTATCATTTAAGATTAATAATTAGGTCCTAAATATCGAATATTTATTTTCAAACAATCATTATACTCGTCCCTAAAATATTTTAATGAAAAGTTAATTGTATCCCTACATAGAGATGGAAAGTCGTGCATATGCACGACCGATACATTCACTTCCCATTTGATAGAAAATAGGGTGTAATAATGGTTGTATCATAGTAATAATAAAATTTAAATATATTTATGATACTTAATTTATTATTTAAAAAATAATCTAATATATTTAGAAGAGGTAAAATTATAATTAAAAATGAAGTTATCGATTTTGGTGATTACCTTTTCTTTGAAAGAAAACATTAAAATATCCTATTAAGAACCCTAAGGTTGGTTTTTTCAAAGAAAAAACAACTATAGACAGAGGATAATAAATTTTAAAATATACATTCATATTTTATTTTCCATATTTGTGGAAAAAATTTCCGTGAAGAATAAAAATAAGGGTTACCATTTTAGAAATGAGGGGAGTGGCTCTCCTAGAATTTCCAATAAGATTAAAATATAAGACAATTTTTCTCTAGCATAAAAATGACTAAAATTATTAGAATTATACAATATGATATTATTAAGTTTAGATATCATGAAAAATTAGAATTTGGATATGTTTATGTGGTTTTTTAAACATTATCATTTTTTAACCCCTTTATTAACTTATTTTAGCCTTAAACCCAATAACATTTTTTCACTCTTAAAGGGTTATAATTTTAGTTATAAGGAGAAAATTGAAAATTAATTTGAAATGGGATAAACATTTGAAATATTAATTGATGATGATATGAAATAATAAGATATTTATATTATTATATCATGAGAATAACATAAAAATTTTATACTCAATTTGTCAAAGATCATATAATTGAGTCAAAAAATAAATATTTATCATTTCAATGTACAAGATTAATAAAAGTGATAAATCATCACATATAAATCCTGAACCATAATTTAATTTCCTAGAATCATGGAACCATCATAGGTATAGAAACCATTTCATATGTTATAATTAATTACTTAGACCATTAAATCACAACAGATCAGGCCCCAAAAATATTTTCCCATAGTGGATCAAGCACCTCAAATTTTCCCCATATTATACCAAAAAATAGAGATTTACCATAATTTATTAAGAACATTGAATATATTCCAATAATTGATCAGGAACATCTACTTGTTTCTCATAATAGATCAGCTACATCGACATGTTTCCCATATTTATCTAATGAGATATAAAACTTTACCCAATGCATTGAAGGAATATATAAATCTAGGAATACCCATAACATAATTAAAATCATACATATTAATTATAAAAGATCTTGAAACATTAATCATATAAAATCCAATGAAAAGAATTGGGGTTTATAAACATTTCATCATAGCATAACCTTAGAAAAAGGATTAGGTTACATAAACATCTTGTCACCATAATTATAAAAATACTAGAGAAATAATAAGGATAGTATAATGGAATCATGTCCCTAGTAAAAACTTAATTCATGAAAAATGATGTAATCATAGATGGAAAATTTTCTTTAAATATCAATTGTAACATTTCCTTAGGATAATAAACTTTTTAATCTAAAATCACTTATTTAGTATAAAAAAATTAATCAATTATTAAAGAGAAACATGTTTTTTGTAAATAACCTTGGAAAATTGTAAATAAATCTTCAAATCATTTATTTTTCCTGATAGTGAGAAATTATTTTGATGTTTCATGTGTTTAAAGAAAACATTCTTTTAACATTTTTGTAAAAAGACAAATAATACCTCAATCTGAAAAAATAAGAACATTACATTTAAAACATTTTTAAAAAAGTAATAGATGGGTATAATTACTTTAAATAATAATTTAATAATAGAAAAAAACTTTTTTGAAAGATTTTTAGAAAACATGTAAATGGAAGGTTATGGTTTTTTGACTAAAGATAAATGTGATGTTTATTTTCCTAAAAAAGCATATGTGTAGTCTCTTGAATGCATAAGGTGAGGGAAATAAAAGGAAGAAAATGTATTATCAATGAAAAATATTAGTGAATAATATTCCTAAGTTTATTGATATTTATATTATAAGATTTAAATATATAAACCTTAATCATAAACAGCCCCAATGGTAAATGATATTGTAACATAAACCATTACAACTTTGATAACTTTTTATTAATAAGGCCAATGAAAGAGAGATCCCTATATTTATATTTTAATCCCTATAATTTTAATAAGAATCATAATAAAAGACATTAATGTGATTTATAATCTTCATATAAAATAAACATCTGGTGAATATAATAAGGGTCTCAGAGAAATGAAAGTGAGATAAAAATATCTTACCTCATGATTGACTTTCAATGAAAGTTCCTTAACCTCTGCTTTAATAAATTTAAATTTAGTACACTTATACAACATAATAATGTACATGATAAATATATTATAAATATTTATTATATAAATGTTCTGATTTATCCATAAAGGAATGATTGAAAAATAAATTATATTGTTCATGGAGATGATAGGTTGTACAAACGCATGAACACTATTTTCATTTTTCAATGGATGGGTTAAAATAAAGGTTAATAATAATTCACCTTTATAAAATCATTATTATATCATATAAATCATATATATTCATCAAATATAACCTTATTAAAATCCATGTAATTTGGATATGAAAAATGAATCTCATCACTTCATGGAGGTCGTAATCCACATATACACACGAGGGACATTATCATTTTCCAATAGTTTGGAAGGTAAGAAGTTAGATGTGATATTATACTTATAGAAGCACAAGTAATTCATAGATTTCATCTATAAACATTAAACCCACCACAATAATCATCCATATAAGATTGTAATGAAAAATTAGTTTTATCCCTATGTGGAGATGGTAAGTCGTATGTACGCCTGACCAATACATTAACTTATCATTTGATGAAAAAGAGGTTGAAATAATGGTTGTTTCTTGATCATAAAAAAATTATAAGTATATGTAGTATAATTAATTTTTTGTTTAATTAATTATATAATATATGTAGAGGAGTTAAAATAATAATTACAAATGAATAGATTCATTAATATGATTACCTCTATTTTAAAACAACTACTTTAGATATCCACTTAAGGACCATAAGGATGGTATTTGGTGAGGAAAAATACCTCTATAATGTCTAAAAACAATCAAAGAATATTTTTTCATGTTATTCTTGAGTATAATGCTAAAATTTATATGATTATGTGATATAGGGGTGTTCTTTTATAATTGAGCGGAGGGTCACTCTTGGAATTTCATTAAAGACTAAAATATAAAAATTTCTTTCTCTATCACAAATACCTCAAAAATGAAAGATATTAGAAGACAAGATAATATTGAGTTGAAATACTATAAAAACATTATATAGGATTATGTGGGGTTTTAAACCTTATATTTTTGTTTTACCCCTTTGTTAGACTATTTTTACCTTAACTATATTAATGCCTTTTTTTACTCTTAAAGGGTTATAATTTTATTTATAAGGTGAAAAGTGACTCATAAATGGTCAAGGGATGAAATTTTCAACTATATCTTATCCAAATTGTCCTGTTTATTTTTTTTATTTTTCAATAATTTAATAAAATATCATTTTGATAAAATATAATTAATATCAATTTTGACACGTTTCATTTAATTTGACTTAAAAAAAATAAAGAAAAAATTTTATTTGAAATATATGACTTTTACACATCACTAATATGTCATATTTATCTTTTTTTTGTAAAACTACAACTCCATAAAATTATATTATGATAAATATATTTAAAATAATTTATTTTATTATTCTATTAATTGAGTAAATATATTATTATCGTTGTGAAATAATTTAAGGTAATTATTTAATCCTAAAAAATTAGAAATAAATTAACAAAATGAGTATAATTTCAATATTAGAAAAACTACCTTTTATATGCATTCACTACTTCCTTTTTCCTTATGTCAACACCTAAGTGATTTTTAAAAGTAAGAGAGTGACTTTTCTTATTTTTCATTAATTAAAATATTATATAGGTCATTTTCTTGGACAGGTGTCCATTAAAAAAATAAATTTCGAGCCAAAGGTGATATGGGTCAAATTAACTTAATCCAAATAGAATTATAATGAAAATTTTTTTCCGTATCACTTAGTTATAACATAGATTAACATGATCTACCCTTTTTTATGGTGATAAATTTTACCATGGTTACTATTCAAATTGAAAAAATGGGATTATTTTACAAATTATAACATATTGATTCCAATTATTCAATCAATTTTTTATGATTAAATTTATTTATGTCAAAGAAATGAATTTTAATGTAAGAGTTAAAAACACGTCCAAAACAACTTTTGAAAAAAATACATTATTATGTTTAAAACATGGTTTATTTTTATCCAATGGTTAGAGAAAAATTAAATAAATGTAATTTTTTGAATATATAATAAATAAATTTCATTAAAATAATTCACCAATAGTTATTAATTTAAGTTATTAAAATAAAGATAAATTACACGCATAAAATATTTTTTTACAATAAACATCTTTTTTTCAAATGATATTTATTTATTTATAATTAATTGATACCCTATGAATTTATTTTATACATATATAAAAAATTATTTTTCATAATTTATTTTTTCTTATTCATACCTTGAAATCAAATGGCTAGGTGATAACTATCACACAAAATAATAATATATTAATAGTATATTGCAGTTCGTATAGACTTGATGATACATGTAACATAAGATATCAAGGAAATCAAATTTATTTATAGAGTACTATTTCATAAAATATTGTGGGTGTTACACATGGACACCTGAATCATAGATTCATGTCATATGACATATTTGTGGTACCCATGTGAACTTCCCATGTGGAACTATGTCATTCCCCCATCAAATGTTTTCTCATGGAAAGAGGTAAAATGTACGAGTTATGAAAGAAATTCACACTCTTAGGGGACAATGACCATTCACTGATGGTCTCCATACTATAAAGAGAGTCCCTAGTTCCACATAAATCATCATCAATTTGTTGTTCATGAATATTCATGTTGATAAGAGTGGTGTACAACTATACACTTTCCAAAAAAACCTCAGTCTTTTTCTCCTAGACCCCAAACTTTATAGAAGAAAATTAAGCCTTTAGTTTCAACTCTTATGTTGATCAATACATAGCATGGGTCTGAATTTTCTAAATAAAAGAATATACAGTGAATTTACCCTTACTCAGGGTATAAGAAATGTCAAAAAAATGATATGATATACTCAACCCATCACTACTAACAGAGGTTCAGATATTTTTAAGATAAGATATAACTCAATATTTTTTGTCTAAATTATTAGTATTAATTTCTCCATAAATTTAATGTATCTATCTCTTATTATCACACATCACATTTGTGAGTTTGAGGTCATCATTTGGATAGTCCTTCTCTTTTTCCCTAATCTTTGGGAACCATAGGCCATCATGTTATCACATTTCCTAAAAAAAACCCAAACTCAAACCTAATGCTTCGCTAAATACCACATAAAACTGTCCAGAATCTAGAATACTCGAGACTCACATAGAAGTAAATATATATTTAATATCATAAAATTATTTATTTCATTTCAAATAACACAAGAACATTACCCCTTTTTATTAAGCACAATCATCAAGGAATCCAGTATTGAGAAATCCATAACGATCTACCAGTAATACCTCACTGAACCCAAGAATCTCTGAATCTCAAAAATATTTCACAGTTATTCTCATGTCATCTTGATGTTCACTACATCAGGGTAAAATTAAACACCATGTTCTGAGACCAAATGTTCCAATAACATCACTTCTCAAATCCATAAATGACATTTCAAAATCCTGTCATAATGTATGTGATCCCTCAAAATTCCTAGAACTATTACTGTGAAACACACAGGATCCTTCTCAGTTTATGAGTAAACTAAGAATTCATCCACAAATACCACTACAAATAATCTGAGATAATTAAGGAATATCGTATTCATTGGATCTATAAAAACTAAATGTGCATGTGTTAGACCAAAATTCATAATAATATACTAATAATTTCCACATCTACCCCTGATGGTGATATTTAGAATGTAAAATTCTTTAATCCTCAACTGGTGGTAACCAGATTGAGGATAATTATTTTATAAACACATGACCCCTTTAATCTATTAAAATAGATCATCAATCTTAGGAAATATATACGTTTTCTATACCATAACTCAATTATTTTTTCAATAATCAACACAAAGGTGATGTGTCCCATCATCTTTATTTGCAAAAAGATCTGATAACACCCAAGATGGGGCACTCATGTGTATAAATTATTTAGAAAAAAAATCAGCCAAATGATCCTTCAACTCTTCCAGTTTAGCTAGTTTCTTATGGTAAGAGGGAATAGAGTTGGGTTGGGTACCCAGTACCAAGATAATAAAGAACTCTGCTTATCTTGATAGTGAAAAAATAAAATGTTTTAAGGGAAACACATTGGGAAACTTATTGGAGAATAGAGGAAGATAAATACTCAAAGTATCTCACTCTATATCATAATAAAACACCAATATAACTCATCCCAACTCCTGTAGGGGAGGTCCATTTCTACTATACTCAAGTAACATTCTCCATTAATGATATGGAACACACCATGAGGGAAGTAAAGGAGACCCTATGAAGGTAATAGTAAATCCAATAAATATGGGAAATCAATCGATCCATCCCAATGATGACATCAATTTTATGTGCAGATGGCCAATAAATACTAGGTGATATAGATATTCGATAAAGATAAGGTGCAAGAAAGGAATCCAATACCTTGATCTCTCTTCATTTTGAGGGGCGTAGTAATATCCATCAAAAAAATAAAAATGAACTATAATAATTTTCATAAAATTCACAGAACAAGCCATTATGAATGAGGAGATACACTAGTATCAAATAGATCAGTCACTAAAGGATAATCTATAATAATGGTACCTCTCACTATCAATGGACTTATATCAACTTCCTTCGAAGACTCATCTACTGTGTAAAGACACTTCAATACAAATGCCTATGGTTGAAATCCTTAGTTATTAAAGAACATGATTTCAACATAATAACCCTAAGAGTTTAAGATAATGTTACACTATGAGGGGAAGAAAACAAATGAAATAACTTTTTTAGGTTCCCTAATCAATAACATGAACTATAAATCTTTAGTGCCTTAATATAAAATTTCTTTTAATGCCCAATATTTACACACTTAAAGTAAGATAATGGCACTTTTAGAGACACATTAATATTTTTATACGATGTACTTAGTCATTATAATCCATGATAATCTTCACATTTCTTCTTTTATTTAAAGGTAAACATCAAACTTCCACATGGATTAAGAGAAAATTCCTTCAACCCTAGCTTACTAAACATATCAAGATCATCCATCAATGATATATCCAAAAGAATTACATAATAAGTGAGATTTATCATGAAAAACATCAATAAAATATCTTATTAATGGCATATCTCAATTATTTGGGCCTTCCAATTATAATTTTCCACTACCTTAGCAGAGAACAGAATGACATTGGAAAAGCATTTTGTATATAGATTCATGGTGCTATCACCATACTAGAGGATGAGAAACTCCATATAAATTTATAATGCCATAAAATATAGATATAATCAATCTAAAAATTAGTATTTGTTGTCTTTCCACTCTAATACTTCATGATTCTTCACCATAACCATCAAATCCCACCATCTCCTATTATTCCCTTCAAGAATGAAAGTAGAACATTTCACCTTTATTGATTCAAAAATTTCTAGGAACTCAAATGGTAGCACAATATTTTTAATAAAATCCTATACCACTTTAGATTCATTCATCACTTATAAATAGAGTGTATTTTGGTGAAGATACTCTTCAGCATGATTCCTAGTTTTATCCCTTTGAGGTACCACTATAGTATCCTGAATGGGAATGGGTATGAACACAAGTCCTAGAGCATAGACATCACCAAATATTATATAATGGTCATTATAATAAATTGGACGGTTTTCCTAAAATACTTCATCAACATATCCCTCTCGAGTTCCACTCAAACAACTTCTTGGGGGCATAATACTATACAACATCAACATGAAAATTGAAATCATTAAAAATGATACTTAGATTACTAACTCCACCAAGAGATTAGGGGATATAAATTCCATCAGATAGAATTAAAATTTCTAGTTTTTCAAAAAAAATCAGATCAAACTGGTGAAATAATGTTATCAGATCAATTTATTCTTCAAATACACATTTAACAAACACCCTTGGAGACTTAAGGCTCACTACAATGAGAGATGTCCAAAAAATCACTCGTAACTACCTCTTAATTATTAAAAATCATAGATATTATCTACATATACATCCAAAAACTAAATATCAACATCACGAAAAGAGGAAAACCCTTAAAATTTGAAACCACTTTATCACAAACCAACCCAGATCCCCAAGTACACCGATACCTGAGCCGACTCTCACATAACTTTAAGAGAGTTCCTAATCCCCACAGGCTAGTGACCAGAGAACCATCAAAAGGTATGGGGGAATGATTCCACCCAATGAATCTATAAAAATCATATAACACTAGAAAAAAAGAAACAACAAGAAGTATGGTAAACACCACTCAAGGATAAAAGTTCCAAAAATATATAGATGAAGTTCAAAGTGACACATAATCCAAAAGACATCACTACATCAATCAAGAAAAAAATCAAAACTCTGTGTACCAATTGGATCATTTTTCCAACTTTCACCATCATCACCCATGTACCAGGGTCAAGAACACCTTCCACCTTCGAGTAGCACTTTACATTTTATAGGACCTAACATAAGAAATTATACAAACAACGAAATATAGTGGTAGTGTGTGAGAAAAATTTCCCAGTAGGGTTTCAACTAATAATCTATAAGTACTTCCAATACAAATATACCATATTTACCCAATTTTAAATAGAAAATTCATATAAATTACTTTCTAAATTTCACACAAAACGAGATTTCAAAACATGTAGATAGTGGGTCTATCAAAAGTTTCTTAAATTAAGTTTTCAAAAAAAAAGGAGGTCATGAATAAAAACAGTTCAGTAATCATGGGTTTGTAATTATCTAATAAAAACATACCAAAAAACCATGTCATAATCATTACATTAATTTAGTTTCTAGATCAAGCATCCGCACACTTCTCAATTAGTGATCTTGGAACAAAGTGTGCACATGTCCCTCATGACATGCCAATGGGACAAACACCTCTTCAAGTGAAGTCATTGCAAAAAAAGTTTTTGTTATAATTTTTATCATCAATCAATTAATAAGGATTTGAGTCCAAGAAATATTATCTTATAAACAATCTAACTACTAATGTTCTCATATGATTATATCAATTAAATATTCTTGGGAAATCATTCATTTAAAATCAACCCTTCATTTATAGTTCAGTTTCATAGTTTTCATGATTGAACATGACTTTCAAATTTCAAAACCAAATAAGGGTTTTCATCAAATTCAAACCTTTAAAAAATTTCTTTAATTTAAATCCACTTTCTGATGAATCAACACTAAATCTTTCAATCAAATATTTTACCAAATTAAAGATATATTGTATCTAAATCCATCAAATTCCTCAAAACCATTGAAAACGTGTTATCATTCAAAATTACATTAATTTATAAAATAATCAAATCATGGTTAAAAAATCAATGAAAAACTCTTTTAAAATCAAGTAATAATTTAATGTATCATAATTATGGAAAAAATTTACACAATCACCTATCTTTAATCAAACAATCAATCAATCGATCACCCAAAATTGGAATTTTGAATTTAGAATTGATGGTGAGGAAGATAAAAAATGAATTACTTGAATTAAAAAAAATAAAATCAAAGATTTAATCCATCAAAAATATGATGATTAATCTCTAAAAGTTTAGGAGAGAATAGATAAATAAGTAATTCCCAATTAGAGAGGAATCACTTATCAGAAATAGATTAAACGCATCCACCGACACTTTGATTGAAGAAGAAGATATATTAGAGGATCCGACTCGCCTCTTGAGATAATCTAAAATCTAAATGATTTGATTGGATTAATATACTATGTTTAGGAATAATAATTAGTGTTTTGGGATTTTAATTAGACTATATAAGACATTAGAAACCAATCTGTATGGTTTAATAGGTTAGTCCACACAATTGGTACTAACCATACACCTAACCATGAACCCTCACAAGGATTTGGGAAGGGGTGCGTGGTTTGGCCACACATTTAGTTTAACTGTGTTCTAACCATGAAACCAATAGTTTGAAACTAATTGTGTCTCCCATATAATGCTTCCACATAGGGATCATGGTTTTTTAGGAAAAAATTTCATGGTTTTCCCTAAATATGTGCCATCCATGCATATCCCCATGGTCTTCAAAAATTATCTAAAAAACTATAGAAGTAACCTGATGTGAAACCCAAACAATGGATGGTGATAATAAAGGGGTAAAAGTACCAAAAAGTGGGTAATGGGATGCACAATAAAGTCATATCCTCTATTCTTGTACGTTAATATGGGGATTTCAATAGAGTAAATGTGAAGCGTCTTGATTGTATATAGGTAGGTGGTTGTGTCAAGAGGCCTTTCTATATCAATTTATTAGTTTTTTTAGAGGGGTGAGACATTGGTGTGCATCAATTTAGTAATTCAGGTTATAAGAAGCATTCATGTCTGAAATATCTAAATACCTATCATGTGTGTGGTTTTTTGGGTCACCTATAGAATTTTTTAAAGGAGTTAAGTATAAAAGAAGTATATCCAGATCTACCCCATAAAAGGGTTCATAGTTCCAAACTAATAAACTTGCTTTTGTTTAAGTGGTTACTGGAGGTATTATTCATTATTCTTTGTTCTACTATCCATTTTTCATCCCTTTACCTTTATTTAAGGTTATATTGTTCTATGTATTCTAGATTTTAAGGAAACATTTATTTTTTTGGGTTCAGTTACTTCTTGTGGAAAATTTCGATTCATTGATGGTTGTGTTCAAGATCTATTCACATAATTATTGATTTATTGGTGTTTTTCATTAGGTCAATGGTTATTTTGGATTTTACAAAGAGAATATCTGTTTTAGAAGAATTATAATATATTAAGGATACCACTATACTTGGTCTAACCATTAATATTTTGGTGATTTACCTTAGAGGACCTTGTGAATATCTATGTTGATAATGGTGTATCAGGTTTATATTTGTGGCCTTTATAGTTATTTGAGAAATTAATTGTTATTTGTAGATGAATATGGATCATTATGGTTATAATCTTATAAAATTTATTTGTGGTGTTCTTAGTGTTCCTTTTTTAAAGAATCAAATCATGTTGATGAGGTTAATATTTTTCCTTTATATTGATCAACTGAATACATTTACTCTTTATGGGGTAAAAAATAACTTTGGTGGAGAGAATTTCCACATTCCAAGCATAATAATAATTATTATTTTATTTATTTATATGTTTGGAAACTTATAATTGAGTTTTTGGTAATTTTTCCATGAATTTTTGAAACTTTGGATATTCAAAGTCGAGTGCATGGTTATGCATTCAATTCGTAATAACCATGCTAGAATAGTGTTGGAGGTCTATAAATATTAGTAAAGTTGTTATTTACAATTGGCGTATGGTTTATCTAACTATATGACCAAACCATGTGAATTATCATTTTTATTTAGAGAGGGGTACACGATTGTCACATGGTTAGGAAAACCTTACAAGAAAACCATGAAACTAATCCATACATCAAAAAATCATTAAATTTCCATTCTGGCCCTCTTTAATTTTAATCCCCAATCCTCCCCCTATCATATTCAAGCCCCTTGAACCCTAGAATATATACCACTACTTTATCCTCCCTACCATGGTGGTTCTATAGGGTTTCTTCCTCATTTGAGTTTGGTTCTTTTAGGTTGACCCTTCTTTATCTCCCCCACTCATCTTTTTTCCTTTTCTCTATTTTTCTAGCCCAAGTGAGTTTTCATTGTCCTAAGTTTCTCCTTATATTGATTTCCAATTGGTGTTTTCTAGATTTTATAGTTATATTAGACTTTAAAGGGATCATCCATTCCTTTTTTATGGTGTCTTATCACCTCACTCTTTGAAATTGACTATCTTGGGTAGTTTACACCTTGTTTTATACTTTTTGTTCTTGAAATAATAATGGTTTCTTCCTTATATTCGTTATTTGTAAAAAAAATTATAGTTTAAAATGTGTTGGGAAATTTTATGGAAATAAAACTTGGTTTTAAATTTATTTCCAAGGAATTTTAAGTTTTTCCCCATTTTTCAAAAGCTGGAAATCAGTTTCACTTAACCACATTCGCCAAATGATTTTTTTGAATGAAATGTATGAATAATTTCTAAAATTTTAAAAGTTGTTTTTTAAATGGAAAATAAATTTTTACATGGATTTGAATAGGTGTTTTTTAATATTTTTAAAGGATTTTATAAAATAAATTGGATTTTTTTTAATGTTATGTGTCTTATTTTAGAATTTTTTATAAGGTTTAATATTTAATAAATAATTATAAGGTCTGGTTGTAAGATTTAAAGATAGTTTTTATTTGTAAAAAACACCTTGTGAGCAAACCCTTTCTTGTTTGATTTGAAAAGAATGAAATTTTATTTTTTATAGGACAAATTTATTATATTTTCACGAATCATGAATATGGGGTTGTTTCCATAAAGCATTTTTGGGGGAATAACATTTTTTATAGTCATTGTGTCATGTAATTAGACACATATAATTATATATGTACATGTATTTAAATTTATTTTATTTATTTTTACTTTTTGAATTGGTCCACCTCCATTTAACATGTCATGCGGAACTAAGAGTAGCAAATGGATTATCCAATAGAACATATTTTCCTAGCTTAGGATTATGCTTTGGATAATGTCCCTTAGAATGGATCACTTACGGGTTTGTGATTTTTCAATTCAGCTAGTTTTGGTTTGGTATGACCATGCATTAAGGTGGTTGGATTACATTAAGCACGTCAAATAAATAAATCTTATATAGTATTGTTATAAAATTCCCCCTGATCTCTTAGGTTCCCAGGATCACTTTTACTTGGATCTATTATATGGGTTATATTTACCCTCATTCTATGGTAGTTGATTGGTTTCTAATTATATTTTCCTTATTTTACTATTTCTTCTATTATTATTCTTATTTATATTGTTATTTCTTCTTTATTATTAAATAAAATATAGTATCAGTTTTTAAACTAATCACGAAATGTTATTTTGAGTGGTTTTAGAGATACTTTTCCACTAACTATTCTACATATTAAATCGTAATGTATTTTTTTCAAAAATTCGTAAATTTCATGTTTAAAATTGAAATATTTTTAGAAATAAGGGAAATTAAATATTATTGGTTTTAAACATAAAATAGAAACATATGTTTGTTGATTATATTTTAAACTAAAATTAATTGGGACTTTTATTTAAATGATATACATGGAGTGTGTATTTGGAATACCTATTGGGATTTATACTCAGACCTTTTTAAATTTTAGTTCCATATCTAACATCTAATTTCTCACTGAGAGTTTCATGTATTGATGTGGGATGGTGACTTATAGAGTCACATGGAGATCATTATGAGTTTTAGTTTTCTTTTATATTATTTTCATACCCTAAAACTAAGATAATATTTTATATGATATTTTTTTAGGTTTTATATATTACTTTGATTTGTATGTTCATTTATATTTTATTCAATGTTTGTTTCTTTTTTCTTGAAAAACTATTTTTATTATGGCACATAGACCTCTAATATATCCTGAAAAATTTTCAATGGGAAGTCCTATTCCTCACTTATTAATTAGGAAAAATAATTCCCCCTATATTAAATTTTATTCTTTTATAACTTTTAACCAGCTCTTTGGGATCAATGTCACCCCTCATGTATGTCATGATCAGTTCAGGTGCCCGATTTAAGGGTGGCCCAAAATTGTTTGGGACTTCTGGGAACTTATAACATTGTCATGTATTTTTAATAATCTTGTTTTCATTATATTGAAGATTATTATTTTCCATGAAGAGGGAATTTTTTTAAACCACATGAATCCCTATGTAATTTATTTGTTTTGTCTTCCATTTTTTTAAAAATATTAATTTTTGGGTCAATAGTGAAAAATATCGATTTTTATAAAAACCATTATTTCATTTAATGTATTTAAAAAGTACCATTATATTTTGGGTTGGTGTAAAATTTACTTTAATACCATTGTATTTGACATAATCTAATTAATTCTACAAAATCATGGTTATACTTTTTTCTGTATAAATTCATTTTAATCTTAAAAACCCATTTTTCATAAAACTGATTTTAGTTACATATTACGTTCTTATATTAAAATTAATTTCATCCAATTAAAAAATTTAATATTGAAAAATTTATCACATATTTATAATTAGTAGATAAAGAATTATGTATTTATTATAATTTCATTTTTTGTCATAATGAATAGTTACACATGTAAAAATTGGTTACCATGGAAAAGGATTGAATGATTTAATTAAGGTAAAAACTAGTTCATAAGGTCACAAAATATATAATAATTTTTATTTAATGAGTTTATTATGAAACTTATCACCTTATATTCAAAATTTACGTATTTGAGTCCTACTTTACCATTATAGATAATTAATATTTTTAAAAAACTTTGAATAATTATAAGAGTGTCTCTCCCCTTATTTGTAAAAGGAACCTCATCTACTCACTTATTCAGAAACATTTAGCACTCTATATCATCACATTCCTATCCAAAACCCCTAATAAATTCCAAACTTATAAAGATTAAGGTGTAATCCAAAGGAGGGTTTCCAAAGAAGAGGTATGACTTTTAACTGAGTTATTTCATGAACAATTTTTTTATACCTCCATGAAAACTATCATGGAAATTATTATATAATATCAAAATTAATTAAAATATAGTAAAATGTTATTTGGTTTTTTTCAAAACATTTTTTCATCTCTATTTACATGCTATGGAAAATTAAAACATCACTCATGTGTATGAGTGTACTGCCACATCCACAATGTGAAATATTAATTTTTCAAGCACCACCCCAAAAGGAGGGCTATAAAGATGTAGTTAATTAATATATTTTATTTTTATAAAAATATTAATATTATATAAAATAATATATTATTTACCTTCTTACCCTTTCTACTGGTTGTAATATGATAACATCGTTTATGCGTACGTATGGAATGAAACCCTCATTAAGCAATGTGATTCTTATTTGATTTATACCTTACAAAGTAGGTCATAAGGATATAACTAATGAATAAATATGATGTTTATAAGATATTTATAATTCTATAAAATTGAAAATTTATCTAATTTATTTCTTTTCCTCCCAGTAGAAAAATAAAAATAGCGTTCATCCATACGTATGGACAACCGTCTCCATAAAATGGTGTGATTTATTTTTAATAACCTCTTAAAATGTATGGTAATAAAAGTATATTTAATTTTCAAATATTATAAGTATAATATTTTTAATATTATGTAAATTATTGAGCCATATCTCTCTAACCATTTTCATTAAAATGATTATTCTTTGAGGTAATAAACCGAATGACCCCAAAACATCAAACGTCAAATTAAATGATTTAATATCATTTTAAGACATGGTAAAAATGAAATAACATATATTATGATATTGGAGTAAAAATAAAAAATATTTCTCAACAAAGTAAAAAATTAATAAAATTTTATTATTTAGGAAAGTAAAGGATCTGTTTGAAACATTAGGAAACATGGGAAGTCATTTCTCATCTCAATTTCCCTTCTTTAAGGCTCATGTTATCTTACCCTAATGTTTTATTTAATTGGGTCCATAAAATAACATATGAATTTATTTTACCATGCATTTAATTAAATTTTAGTTGTTTAAAAAACATTACAAGTTCTCTCCATTATTCTTATTTTGATTCAAAAAATTCTAATGTCTTAATGGATTTTCCTTTAAAACATTTTATAATTCTTTTAAAATATTTTTACCCATATACATATTCTTAAAAATGTTTCAATAATGTTATTAATTATACTCTTATTATAGTTTTAATTTAATTTCAGACAATAATTTACTTTTTAAAAAGGTTTTAAAAATATATTTTTTAAAAACATTTCCTTCTAGGTCCCCTTTGGCTTTCTTATCAGAGAGAAAAAGAATGTTTTTTATGTTTATTTAATGATTTACCATCATAGAAATTATTCATTATCAATATTCCTCTATACATTTCTATGGTTTCTCAAATAAAATCATATTCTCTTTATTAATGCAATTCCTAGTTAAAAAAGTTCTTTTCAAAATAAAATGTCATTTATTCTCATTTTTATGAGATATATAATATCATTTTTTCTTATGTACTATATTCTATATTTTTATGAGTCCTATGATGAATATTAAATATATTATGAATTTTTATTGTAATATGATTCTTGAAAATTTTATATGATAATGGGTGAAGTCAAAATAGTTCTAATAACGGGTGATCCCAATATAGCTCTGTAAAGCATTAAGTAGAGTGAGAGATTTAATAAAAATTAAGTTAATCTAATGATATATATTGGAATTAATCATGATGTTTATTCCTTTATATAGATATCTTATAAGGGAAAATGTATGGAAAATGTCCCAAAATACCTTCATGGGGTTTTCAATACATTATATAGGTTTTAAAAGAAATATGATTATATCATATGTTAATAGAATGAACTAATTATTACATGGAATGTTATGATATTATAAAGGTGTGTGGATTGTTCTTATGTGTTGCCATTTTTTCCAAAGTTTTTTTTCCTGATTATGAATTTTCATTTATTTTTTCTTATAAAATTATATTTGGAGAATTTGGTATTTGAAGTTTATTTCCTAAGTAGTGATTATTTTGATATCAACTGTTATTATATGAAAATTAAAATTTACTTACAATATTTCATGAATATTCAAAAGGAAAAACATGTTTCCTTTCATTGTATATCCCTTACTAAGATTTTTTTTCATCCCAAATTTTTAAATTTTTTCATAGGGCTTATTGATGTGTAGGTATTACATCAAGGACAATAATGACACATCCAAATTGAAGAAAATGTTTCATAAAGGAAACATGTGTGTAAATATAAGAAACAATTTTTGTGAAAGAAATGCACAAAGTATGAAAATTCACACTATATTGTTTAATGGTTTTTTATATTTCTCTAAAAAACTGACCTAAAATATCTTAGAAATGTAATATTGTGAGACCTTTATTATAAATAGTATAACTGTGGGGTTTGTTTAAAAAAGTTTGGGACTGAAGCCTCAATTTATTATTAATTCAAAGACCCCTTTTTAGAGGGTAGAGGGAAACCCAATACATAGCCCGAAGGTCCAAGGCCAAGTGGCATGAATACAAGGCTTGAAAGCCCATTTTTTGGCCCAAAGGACCCTATGTGAACAGTACTGCTACAGTAACACCCCCTGCAGCTACAGTCCCTGCTACAGTACCTGTCGCCGCTACAGTGTCCTGCAACAGTTCCTCCACCGCTACAGTGATGCCGCCGCTACAATCCACCGCAGCTACAGTATCTGCTATAGTGACCGGCTATAGTGCCCTACTATGGGTTGATTGTGTTATAGGGTGAAATATGGGGGGATTCTTGGTTTTGGATACACTGATTTGTGATATCATATGTTTTGTTCATTCCAAACAACTTATCTATGCCTTTGTGTCTCTAAAGATTATATCCATTAGATCATGTGTGGTGGTGAAATAGTCTTTATATATAATGTGAGATACGATCAAAATATACAATGTATATGATTAATTTGTAAAATGGTGGGATCCATAAAAGTATTCTCTAAAGATAAACTATGATGTGGTAGTGTAAACCACCTCATGATTTGAGCTGGTGTAAACAATGACATAGTAATGGGTATTGCACCATGGTTTAATTTATGTGGGTTCATGTGTCATATATTAATTCTCGATTTACATTATATATCCCACCGATGTTATCAAGCTCATTTGGATCATCATGAAATGATGATTAAAGGAGATTTAATGGCTAAATCAACAATTTAAACATCTGATAAATTGATCCCAATAATGATTTGTTACAAATTTATGAAACATTTTTTATATTTATAATTAATAATTTAACTTTTGAGAAATTTTTGGTGTTGAAGGAGTGTACATGGATGAATATACAATTATGATAATGGTTTGTGATGTGTGGAATTCAAATATGAGATTCATGATTTGAAAATCTCTTAGAACTAAATCAATCTTTAGCTTTTATATTTCAACAATCCATACAATGAAGATTCTACAAAATCTTATATTAAAGGTAGTACATACCATGAATTGGTAGATTTATATATCATATAGAAACATTAGGAGAAATGACTTTGTTGGTTTGTTCTCAATGATCCCTATCAATTCCATGTGTGAAAAAATGGGTTTAGTTATAATAAATAAAAAACCTTAGATGGTAAAACCTCATTTACATGTTCCTTTAAATCATTTAAAATTTGTAAGAAATTGAAAAAACAAAAATCATAAATTCAAATATTACATAAAAAATCTCCAAGATGTTTCACTAAGAAGTAATTGTTTCTAGATAATATATTAAATAAAGGTAAAATCCCTTATAATTTATCCTACATTTCCAATCCTCATTATAACTTATTTTTCATACACTCTTCATTCAAATATCTATTTTTATATGAATAATTTTCCTCTTTTAAATATGGTTTCATCATTTTGATTACACATGTTTGTTTTAGTAGTTTTTACCTGAACTCATACAAAAGTGGCATGTTATCATTTAAAATTTCCTTAAATTAGTCAAAACATTTTTTTTCCATTCCTCCTTTATCAATGATTTCTAATTAAAATGGTGTTACCCTATGCAAGGTTTCATTACCCTCATGTATACCTCATGAAATAATTGGATAAAACCTCATTTTATGGGGAATATTTTTGGATTTTGTTACCTACAAAAATACTATGTACTTTATAATTACCTTTATTTATAATTTTTAATGTTAATAAACAAGTTATCCCATCATGATTATTCATTTATGTGATATTGTATGTGATACTGTCTAAAAATTTATTGTCCCATTGAATGGTCATATAAGCTCCCCACTATGATGAGAACCCAAAAGTGACATGATTGTATTCTTAAATATATTTTCTATAGATAGATGAAATAACTTGAGGGATAAAAATGATATAGGATCTCTGGTGTGTGGACTCAATTAACATTGAGTCGCCTTCTCATGGTGCATGCCCTTAGTAATTTCCATTGTTTGAGATTATAAAAACAAGACCTGTCACTTTGAAATCAACATTTGTATTTTTCATTGGATGTTACTATTAGAAAAAATGTGTATTGACCCTCAGAGTTTAATATTATTATTAATAGTTATTATGAATCACATTTTTTAATGTATTTATGAAAACCATGATGAAATATGTCCACAGTGAAGTAAAATATGTTTGGTACAACATGAGTGACATTTCATTAATGAATAATGAGAGAAAGTATTTTTCCATTTGATTATTTAACAAAAGTTGATTTCCCAATCACATTGATGGAATTTATGAAACCTAAATATATCCATGTTCATGGTGTTCTATAGGAGGGTTCAATTCTGAAAAATTCAAAGAATGGGACATCGATCATTTCAATTTATGGAAAAATTATGCAACATTATTGTTTACATATATTATTATAAGGGGATTATATTACTAGATAAGAATCCATATGAGGTTTTATGGTGTTGTGGCATTAACATCTTTCTCTATGGATTCTTGGGAATGTTTCTAGTTTTTAACCTTGGAATTTGGGTTTCTTCACATAGTGACATTGATAAAAGGACTAGAAGGTCACACACTAAGTGTATCCAAAACCATAGTTAGATAATAATATTATTTATTATTTAAAAATTGGAATAAATATTATTCACACAAGTGGTTTAATAATTATTTATTTTTTCTTGATTTCATATGTTTCATCCCTAGTTATTTGGGAGAATATTTTATGTGAAAAAAATTAAATAAAAATTTACACTAATAGAAATTTAGTATATACCAATGTTTTTAAACCATTGTTAAAGCCTCTATAACTATTGCTAACACTTATACCAATAGTTTATCAAACCGTTGGCAATTAATCCATGGGGATATGCTTATACCAATGGGTTATCAAATAACTATTGGGGAAATCCACCATAAATTGTTTTATATTTCCCAATGGTTTCAAAACCGTTGCAATAGATCTTTACCTACAGTTTATGAAAACCGTTGCTAAATATTGAGAATACCAGGACTTTACCACTGGTTTTAGAAACCGTTGTTAAATGCTGAACTAAGACATTTACCAATGGTTGTAAACCGTTGGTAAAGAGTGGGTTATTCAATTCTAGACCAACGGTTTTGGAAACCATTGGTATAAAGCCTGCAATTTTTTCAGAATAAATCAGCTTCCCTATGCCTAAAATTTGTCCAGAAGCAGTATGCATTTACCTGGAGAATAACACATAGTTCACAATACATAATACCTATCATTCCATACCGCGGGTCTATAAATGAACATGGGGTTTATAATGTTCCCCCCATTCAAAATCATAAAATATCATATTATGTATTATGCTTGAATTTTATAATCTGTGTGTGGAGTTGACTGTAAACTATATCTTTATGAGGGATCATTTATACAACCCCTAATTTGAGTTATTTCAAAATGGTATCACATGATGATTTTATTAATATATAGCCTTTATTTATTGGTTAATTATCTGTTATTTTCTATGTTATCCCATATAGATATAATGTATATTAACCAAAGTTTCTTAGGTAAGTTGTCAGTGAAACATTCATTCTCTCAAAAGGTGATGTAGAATGTAATTCTGAGTAAAATAGGGATAAGATGTAATTGATTAGAGAAGTTAAATGAAATGTGAATATCCCAAGATATCCTTTGTATTTATTATCAATAATGTGGAAAAATATACAAAATATTGGTATAAGAGTTATTTTTTGGTATTGTAAAACAAATAAAATGATGGACATTGATGTTCTTATGGATTGGATTCTATTTTTTATCAATGATTTTCGCATGATATAGTGTTGAGGAGTGAAATAATCTATTTATGTCAAGGGGGAGGGTTGTCCAGGGGGTTTGGGGGTGTTTTCCAAGGGGTATGGGATGTCCAGGGTGGGGGATATCCCGGGGGTGTGGGCTATCCAGTGGGTGGGGGCTATCCAAGGGTTAGGGGTGGGTTTCCAAGGGGGTAGGGGTGGGGTGGTGTCCAGGGGGTGGAGACATCCAAGGGGGTGGGGGCTATCGATGGGGGAGGGGGAGTCCATGGGTGTGGGGTGTGAAGGGTGTTGGGGTGTCCAGGTGGTGGGGTGGTGTCCAAGGGGTGGGGGGTCGTCCAAGGGGTTGGGGGCCATCAAGGGGGTAAGGGATGTCCCTAGGGTTAGGGGTGTCTGGGGGGTTGAGGGGCTATCCATAAGGGTGGGGGGTTGTCCATGGGGTATGGGGTTTCCAGGGGGTGGGCTGTCTATCCATGGGGGTTGGGGTGCATAGGGGGTTGGGGTGGGTGACCAACGAGGTAGGAGGTGTCCAGGGGGGGTCCAGGGGGTGGGGGTGTCCAGGGGTAGGGGGTTGTCCAAATGTTAGGGGTTGTCGAGGGGGTGGGGTGGTGTCCAGGGGGTGGGGGCCGTCAAGGGGGTTGGTTTGGGGGGGGTTTCCAAGGTGGGGGCGGTCCAGGGGTGGGGGCATTTAGGGGGTGGGGGTGTCTAGGTGGTGGGGTGGTGTCCAGGGGGTGGGGGTTTTCCAAGGGAGTGGAGGATATCCATGAGGGTGGTGGGTGTCCAAGGGGTGGGGATTTTTAGTTGGGGAGGTGGTGTCTAGGGGGTGGGGGTCATCCAGGTGGTTGGGGGGTCATCCTGGGGGGAAGGGGTTGTCCCTGGGGGTAGGGGAGTCCGGGGGGTGGGCAGGGCTGTCTAGGGTGTAGGTGTGTCAAGGGGGTGGGAGGGCTGTCCATAGGGGGGATGTCTAGTGGGTAGCTGGTGTCCAAGGGGTGGCTGGGCTATCCACAGGGGTCGTAGGGCTATCCAGGGGTAGGGGTGTTCAGGGTGGTGGGGCGAGTTGTCTACGGGGGTGGGGCTATCCAGGGGGGTATAGAGTGACCTAGGGGTGGTTGGGTTGTCCATGTAGGTGGCTGGCCTGTATGGGGGGGGGGGGGGTACTGGGTGTCTAAATGGTGGGAGAGCTGTCCATTAGGGTGGAGGGGTTTTCCAGTGGGTAGGGATGTCTAGTGGGTGGGGGTGTCGAGGGAGTGGGTGGGTTTTCCACGGGGGGTGGGATGTCCATGGGGGTGGGGTGTTTAGAGGGGTAGGGGGTGTCCGGGGGTGGTGGGCGGGTTGTC
The DNA here is from genome assembly GCA_963277665.1 of Viscum album. Lineage (NCBI taxonomy): Eukaryota > Viridiplantae > Streptophyta > Magnoliopsida > Santalales > Viscaceae > Viscum > Viscum album. The sequence goes on along the minus strand of OY728160.1, from coordinate 1,719,884,402 downwards.
CACAGGGGTGGGGGCTGTCCAGGGGGGTATGGGGTATCTAGGGGGGTTGTCCACAAGGGTGGTAGGGCTTTCTAGGGGGTAGGGGGTGTCAAGGGGGGGTGGGTGGGTTGTCCACGGGGGTTGGGGCCTGTCCATGGCAGGAGGGGGGGAGGGTAGGGTGTCCATGGGGGTGGGAGGGCTTTCTATGGGGGGTGGGGGATATCCAGGGGTAGGGGTGTCGAGGGGGTGGGTGGGCTTTCCACGTGGGTGGCAGGGTTGTCTAGGGGGTATGGGGTGTCTAGGGGTGGGAGATAATTCCATGGGTGTGACAGGGCTGTCCAGGGGGTGGGAGAGCTACACATAGGGTAGGGTTGTCTCTGGGGGTGGGCGGGCTGTCCATGGGGATGGGTGTTGTCTATGTGGTAGGGGGTCTCCCCAGGGGGGGGGGGGTCAACGGGGGTTGCAGGGCTGTCCAAGGGGTAGGGGGTGTCCAGGGTGGGTGGGAGGGATATCTATGGGGGTGGTGTTGTCCAGGGGGTTATGGGTTGTCCAGGGGTTGGGAGGGTTGTCCACGCGGGTGAAGGGGCTGTCCAGGGGGGGCACAGGGTGTCTAGGGGGTGGGAGAGTTGTCCATGGGGGTGGAAGGGCTGTCCAGGGGGTAGGGGTGTCTAGGGGGTTTGGTGTACAAGGGAGTAGGTGGTCTGTCCATGGGGGAGGGGGTGTCCAAAGGGGTAGGGGTGTCCAGGGATGTGAGTGGGCTATCCATGGGGGTGGGGTCTATCTAGGTGGTACTGGGTGTCTAGGGGTTGGGTGGTATGTCCACAGGGGTGCCGGGGCTATCCAGGGGGTAGGGGTGTCAAGGGGGGTGGGTAGGCTGTCCATGGGGTGGGGGGCTATCTAGGGAGGTAGAGGGTGTCCATGGGGGTGTGTGGGTTGTCCACGTGGGTGGAAGGGCTGTCCATGGGGTAGGGGGTGTCTAGGGGTGGGTGGGCAGTCCACGGGGGTTGGGGGATCTCCAGGGGTACGGTGCCTCCAGGGGGTGGGCATGCCGTCCAAGAGGGTGGCAGGCTGTCGAAGGGTGTACGGGGTGTCCAAGGGGGTGGGAAAGCTATCAATGCGAGGATGTGGATGGGGTAGGGGTGTCTAGGGGGTGGGCGGGCTGTCCAGGGGGTAGGTGGTGTCGTGGGTGTGGAAGGAAATCCACGGGGGTAGGGGTGTCCAGGTTTTTACAGGGTGTCAATGGGGTGAGAAAGCTATCCACAGGGGTGGAGAGGAAGCCCAGGGGGATAGGGGGTGTCCAGGGGGGAGGGGTGGGCAGGTTGGCCACAGGGGTGGGGGTGTCTAGGGGGGGTGTCTGGGGGGTGGGCGGGCTGTCTATGGGGGGGGATGTCGATGTGGGTATGTGGCTTCTAGGGGGGCTATCCATGGGGGTGGGAGGGTCATGTAATGGTTGGGGTGTCCAAGGGGGTGGATGGGTTGTCCATAGGGATAGGGGTGTCCTAGGTGGTGGGCAAGTTGTCCACGGGGGTGGGGGACTGTCCACGGGGGTGGGGGTAGTCCATCGGGTGGGCGGGTTGTCCACAGGGGTGGTAGGGCTATGCAGGGGGGTGCTGTCCACGGGGGTAGGGGATATCCAGGGGGTGGGAAGCCAGTCCGAGGGGGTGGCGGGGTGGTCTAGGGGGTGTCCAGGGGGTGGGTCGGCTGTCCACAAGGGTGGCGGCGTTGTCCAGGGGGATATGGGGTGTCTATGAGGGTGGGTGGGTTGACCACGTGGGTGGGGGATTTTCAGGGGATGTGGGGTGTTCAGGGGGTGGGTGGGACTGTTGAGGGGCGTAGGGGGTGTCTAGGGGGGTTGATGGGTTTTCCACAGGGGTGGTGGGGCTACCCAAGGTAAAGGGGTGTCTAGGGGGTGGGCAGGCTATCCATAGGGGGTGGGGGTGCTGTCTACGAGCGTAGGGGTGTCCATGGGGGTGGGTGAGCTGTCGACGGGGGTGGGGGGCTATCTAGGGGGTAGGGGTGTTCAGGGGGTGGGCAGTCTGTCCACAGGGGGGTGATGTCCACGGGGGGAGGGGGTGTCCAGGGGGTGGGCAGGCTGTCTACGGGGGTGGTCGGGCTGTCGAAGGAGGTACGGGTGTCCTGGGGTGGGCGACATATCCATATGGGTGGAAAGGTTGTGTATGGGGTGCAGGTGTCAAGGGGGTGGACGGGTTGTCCATGGGGGTAGGTGTAACGCCCCGACCCCAGTTACCCAGAGTCGGTGCATTATTGCGTAACATTGGAATGATCACAAAATATCATGTCTCAAAAGAATTATTAGTTTAGTAGTCTTGGAAACACTAGATTCATTCATAAGTCTTACATTACATCATAAAGTAAAACAAAACTAAAAAAACATTCTGTCTTCATATCCCCCCATACTATCCCTATAGGTCATTCATAATATACTTCATCACATCTTGGAAAAATTAAAACATTAAAAGGGGTGAGATCAGATGCTCAGTAAGGATAACAATATAGCGGGAACTTTCATAAATAAACATAAACATTTAATGAAATATATAACTAAAAAATCGCCTTTTAAACTTGAACTTCATCATAATATGGAAAACAATAAATGAAATAATATCATTTACTTATTCACATGGATATTTTACTAGTCGAATAATCACATGCAATATCAATAACCACTTTCATAATGATGGAATGCATAATGCCAGACTGTCATAACCACGTATCCAAGGCATCGTGCCAAGACTACAAATAAGATTTTGTCATGGACTCTTTCCAAGACACTAGTTTGTCTCATGAGACCTAACGATGCGTCGAGGAGCTATAGTAGGCTCCACCCGTCACTTATTAAGTCCAATGCATTCCTCATATGAACAGGTTTAAACATATCATAAACCATAACATAATCGTATCACATAAAAAATGCATAAATAAACATAATATTTACACATTTCAAAAACAAGACATCAATACAACACATTGATATATAAAAAACACTTTCAAAACCATTTTCAATACCAAAACAAAATAAAATTAAAACTTGGTATTTATTTTTCATTTAAAAAAAGTTATGGCTTGTAGAGGAAGCCGAAACATAAATAATTGTCATGGCGGCAGAGAAGTCATTGTCGCCGCATACGTACGACAAAAAAACATTCCCTTTTTTAATTTAGTAAAACACTACATATAAAAAAGATTCCTTTTGAAAAAACGTAAAATTCAAAGGGGTTTATACACCGTATAAAAGAAAGTCTTGTATTAAAACAAAATATGCCTCAATGAAAGAAGATTGAGATGAAGTCCCTTACCTCGTGTCTGACTTGACTCGACCATTCTTTAACCTCCAGAATAATAAACTAGAGTATATTTATAATTTCTTAAGAACCTTTGTAAAGTTTAATATTCCTTTTATATCACTTATAACCATGTTATGAACATTATGTAATTATTTATGTTAATAACGGTCGTTTTGTCGATCTTTGGTACTTGAGTCAAAAATAAACTTCTTATAATTACAAGTTGTTAATGTGGTAAAATATCCATTATATCCAGAATTATATTAATGATGTAGATATAATATATATCATATATATCCATTATATACATTCATTCATAATATTACGTAACATTTAGAGGTAAGAAATGAAATGCACCGTTCATGGAGACGGTAATCCGTACGTACGCATGAACGCTACTTGCATTTCTATTTAGTATTTAATTGAATGATATAATAATTCTATAAAGGTGTATTATAATTCAGTATAATATCATATATAATATCATTTACTCCATCCTTTATACATCCCACATATCACATTAACGATTCAAATCACTTTGAGGGGGCAGTAGTCTGCACTTCCTAAAATGAAATTATCGCGTTTACCCCTAATAGAAATCATAAAGGTATGCCATAAATGAAAAATATATAAGCTTAAGGAAAACATAACTATAATATATATCATATATAAATATAGTGACATCCTAATGGCCACCATGAGTGGTGTTAAAATAATATTGAACAATCATCGTTTCATGAGGCAGTAATTCGCCACCCACAGAAACAGTATGTTCTTTAACCATTAGACGAAGGTGTGTGTAAGTGTAAATCAAATAAATCACATAACAAAATCCTATTATATTTAAGATACTTGTGTTGTTACAAAAAAAAGGAATAAAAAGATTTTAGGGGGTTGGAGAAGCAAAATAAAACAAAAGAACCCAAGTGAAGACATTACCTTTAAATCGGGTAACTTTTTTTGATTTGAGACAAAGGCTTCCTTGGGAAGACTTCTGCACAAAGTGAGGCTTCTATAAGTAAGATAGGGAAGTTGGGAGAGTATTTGGGTAGAGTTTTGCCAATCCAAATGGCTTTTATGGTGTGAATATGGTGGCAGAGGGGGGGGCCTTTTATAAGAGGAGACGAGGAGCACTCGTGGAAAGTCAAGAAATGTTACATTATTATGAAATGTTTTTCAGATTTCAAAGGTCCAAAAATTATATATTTCTAATATAAGGTGATAAGGTTTCTAAATCTACTCATCCAATGGGTTTTTGACAAGTGTAAGTCTTATATTTTACATTATCTTTTCATTTTATTTAAATCGTTAATTAATGAGGTAATCGCTGCCTCATCATGTTGTGATAAATAAATTTATTTATTTAATGTCTAAAAATTATAAACAAATTACCATGATGTAGTAAATATTTTTATATTTCTAATGAATATTTATATTCGAAATGTTAACTTATTTAACCCCATGTAATAATTGTTTTAGTAAAACAACACATGTTTGTGGCAATTTTATTTTTACTTTAAATAAAAAGTTATTAATGTCATTTTCTTACCCAAGTGGCTCCATGGGGTCCCCAAGTTGACCCATGAATTGTCTTGGTCGGCCATGACTCACCCAATAAGGGTAGGAAAAGTGTAAAGGTAATTTCATATTATTATAATATCATTTTTACCTTAAATTTCACTAATTACCTTTAATCACGATTAATAAAACTTAAAAGTTACTATTCACCAAAAAATATTTTAATCCCATTGAACCACATTTTACTTCCTAATGACAATGATTTTTGTCGGATTTTTGAGATTCAAATCACAGAGGTGGTAAAATTTCATTTAAATGAAAAATCAGTTTTTTAACTACCACTTAGTGGTTTCACTATTCATCAACAATTGAAGTTTTTTAGAAAAATACCCAAAATTCACCCTAAGCTATATTTGATATTCCTAATTAAAAAATGAGGTATATTTTACAAAAATCATAACATATAAGTTGAATTAGTTAATTTAATAATTAATCCTCTTTGTCAAAAAAATAGCGTGTTTTTAAGAAACAATATATATCAAAAGATTGACAATTGTTTATGTCCAATTTCAATTTGAAATTAATTGTAATGACCACCATTGGATAAAATGGTAAAAATATATTCTAATTATAATTTAAATCCACTAAATAGTATAATTTATCACTATAAATTATTTTTATTAAAAACTTGTTTTTAAGATTTTTTTTCTATTCCTAGAAAATTGGAAGTTCTCAGAAAATTAAAAAAAAATCAACTTAGGATAATTTCGATTATCCAAATAAAAAATTGAAGTCCATTTTGAAATATAAAATTTATATAATTTCAAAAGGTGGGTATTACTATTCATAACAGATACTTTGATTGGCCGCGGTGTGTTAGAACTTGGGGTTGCGTACTACACACGCTGCTATATTATTCAAAGAGAAGCATACCATGGAAGATTGGGGTGTTACATTCTCCCCTCCTTCAATAAATTGTATCCTCACAATTTGAAATTTTTATTTTAAAATAAAAGGTTGAAAATAGAAAATACCTTTGTGGAAAACCCACATCGGAAATAAGGTTAATAAAAATATAACATTAAAATAAAGAAAGAGAAGTACAAAGGTCACCTGAGATAACCCATACTAGGATTCTATGAAAATATGGATATGGAGAAGAAAAAACCATAATGGTCTGATGGAGAGTTGCAGAAAAGAGGATTAGGATAATGTTTAACTATGAGAAAATCACAAACTTTTGATTGGTTAAACGATCATTAATTCCCCAGTAGGAAAAGTTAACCGAAATTTTTTTTCTTTTAAGTTACATTTCATAAAGTTGAGGAATTTATTTAAGAGATTTACTAATAACATAAGGAAATATACCTAATTTTCATGTAGACTTTTCATTCTTTAATAAATTTTTACCACAAACCCATCCTTCACTCAAAAAGATAATAGAACTCAAAAATATCATATTTATCCTAATCGTACAGAGTTCCAAATATTAACACAAACCATTTAGATTAAGAAATTAATTTTGTAATAACCAGGGACATCCTGTAGGCTAGTGGTTGGTAATAAAGGCCTATCACACTATGGTTGTGGGTTCAATTCCAACAACATTTTCCGACACGACGAGTTATCCCCCAACCTACACGTTGTCCTTTTCCTAAATCTATAGTATTATAATATTCCAAAAATAATCTTCAAAAATGGTTTATCCTTAAACAATACAATCCAAAGTTCAACTTAATCCATTCCAACCTTTATAGTTATCCAAAATACCTCTGTCCATACTTTCTCTAAAAGGTCTCTAAATTCCAAAATCAATTGCATCCTTAGATTCCTAAAACAATGTAAAGTTTCTCTTATTGTCACATACAAAAATATGATTACCTTCATCATATTAAAATATTAATGAAAACAAAAATTATTGTAGTACAATCCTTATATATATCACTTTATTCTTATAACCATAATACTATACATGAGTCCAAAAGCACCAATACCTTAATTATTCCACTTAAAATGTAGTAACAACATAAGATTTTCCTTGATCCCTTGGCCTTTTCTAAGGTAATTTTCCATGATACTTAGGAAATTCATTTGAATAATGCCCCATTTCTCTACAATTTTAGCATTCAACATTGATAGCCTCTTTCTTTCCCTTACAATCATGAGCCTAGTGAACTTTTTCTCCACATTTGTAACAAGCTCCCATTCCCTTTAAGAAAGTACCGGGGTGATTCTTCCCACAATTATCTCATAATGGAAAATATTTCTTTCCCTTTTTCACTTTATCTGTCTCTTGTTCCACCGTTCTCTTCTTCTCTTGCTTTACTTTATTGTCATAATATTTAGAGAATTCCTTTTCGTCTTGATATCACATGACACAATATCTTCGTATGATGATAAATATCGTGAGACTAAGGCTCGACGGAGAAATGGTTTTAACCCATCAAAGAAACGATCAATCTTTCTTCTTGGGTTACATATATAATCTACAACATACCTTTATAACCTTGTAAATTTGGACTCATACTTTGCGACATTCTCATCCTCCTTTTGTCTCAGACTCAGAAATTGCCTTTCCATATCTGCTCAATGGTCACAAGGAAAGTATTTGTCTAAGAAAAGCTCTTTAAACTCCCTCCATTCCATATTTGATACTTCATCATCTTACTTTTTGTTTTGAATAAATGACCACCATTGATCAGCATCTCCAGTGAGGCGGTAAACTACCATGATAATATTTTCCCTTTCACTACTCCTCAAGGCATGGAAAATTTTCTCTAAGGAACTTATCCATTTCTCATCTACTAAGAGATTTTTACTAACATTGAATGTTGGTGGTTTTTGCCTCATGAAGCGGTCTAACATTTATCCTCTGCGTTGCGGATCTGGGTGCTCCATACAAGTAAGGTTATTATTCATAACCTGAGTGAGTTGTCCCAGCATGGTGATAAGTTGATCAGCACCAATTGTATCTCCAGCTCCACTATAATTATCTTAAGAAGGAGGTAAATCCCTACATGGTGTGTGTGCATTGATACGGTTTCCATTCCTCCAACTAGGCACCATTTCTAAACAATGGCATAAACTAGATTAGTTTATGTATCAAAATACATAATTCCATACTTGTAAAACAATTAACATAAATTGAAAAATTTACGGATATAATCGATAATCATAAAAATGTTTTCTTCGAGGAAGTATATACTTATAAACCCATCATAATGGTTTGTAAAGAAAATGAGATTTATCCTAAGCATATCCCCTGGGAGTGTCATAACCAAGAGTGTAGCAAGTCCCGTTGTCGTGCACTAGTTCCCGTTCGAGTCTAGCTTAAAGCGGTGTTTTCGGGTTTTACCCCTAGGTACATCTGTTCCAGAGCTTCCTCTACCTGCTCGTATCCAGACATGGATGTATTGCTCAGAAAACTCACAAAATATCTACACTAACAAAATTCTAGTAAGTTCTTCTATACTAATCTTCAATGTCTATATTATGGCTATGTGCTCTAATCAGAGTTTTTCTAAATCTAGCTTCCAAGGTTAGTACTAAACTGCCTATGATACCAACTGTAACGCCCCGACCCCAGTTACCCAGAGTCGGTGCATTATTGCGTAACATTATCATGATCACAAAAGATCAAGTCTTGAAAGACTGATTAGGTTAGTAGTCTTGGAAACACTATATACATTCATAAGTCCTACATTACATCATAAAGTAAAACAAAACTAAAAAAACATCTTGTCTTCATATCCCCTCATACTATCCCTATAAGTCATTCATAATATACTTCATCACATCCTGGAAAAATTAAAACATTGAAAGGGATGAGCTCAGATGCTCAGTAAGGATAACAATACAGCAGAAACATTCATAAATAAACATAAACATTTAAGGTAATGTATAACTAAAAAAAGCCTTTTAAACTTGAACCTCAGTATAATATAGAAAAAAAATGAAATAATTACATTTACTTATTCACATGGATATTCTACTAGTCGAATAATCACATGCAATATCAATAACCACTTTCATAATGATGGAATGAATAATGCCAAACTATCATAACCACGTAGCCAAGGCCTCATGCCAAGACTACAAATAAGATTTTGTCAAGGATTCATTCCATGACACTAGTTTGTCTCATGAGACCTACCGATTCATCGAGGAGCTATAGCGGGCTCCACCCGTCACTTGTTAATTCCAATGCATTCCTCATATGAACAGGTTTAAACATATCATAAACCATAACATAATCGCATGACATAAAGCATGCATAAAGGAAACATAATATTTCCACATTTCAGTCACAAGATACCAATAAAACACATTAATATAATAAAAACACTGTCAAACCCATTTTCAATACCAAAATAAAAGAAAACTAAAACTTTGTATTTATTTTTCATTTAAAAAAAAGTTATGGCTTGTAGAGGAAGCCGAAACTCAAATAATGGTCACGACGGCGGAGAAATCGTTGTTTCCACATTCGTATGACAAAAAAAAACATTCCCTTTTGTCGTATAATAAAACACTTAATATAAAAAAGATTCCTTTTGAATAAACATAAAAGTCCAAGGGGTTTATGCACTGTATAAATGAAAGTCTTTTATTAAAACAAAATATGCCACAATGAAAAAAGATTGAGACGAAGTCCCTTACCTCGTGTCCGACTTGACTCGACCGTTATTTAACCACCTGAATAATAATTAGAGTTAATTTATAATTTCTTAAGAACCTTTTTCAACTTTACTATTCCTTTTATATCACTCATTACCATGTTATGGACATTATGTAATTATTTATGTTAATAACGGTCGTTTTGTCGATCTTTGGTACTTGAGTCAAAAATAAACTTCTTATAATTACAAGTTGTTCCTGTGGTAAAATATCCATTATATCCAGAATTATATTCATGATTTAGATATCATATATATCATATATATACAGTATATAAATTCGTTCATAATATTACGTAACATTTAGAGTTATGAAATGAAATGCACCGTTCATGGAGACGGTAAATCGTACGTACGCATGAACACTACTTTCATTTCTATTTCATATTTAATGGAATTAAATCATAATTTTATAATGGTGTACTATAATTCCAGTATAATATAATATATATTATTATTTACTCCATCTTTTATATATCCCACATATGGCATTAACGATTTAAATCACTTTGAGGGGGCGGTAGTCCGCACTTCCTAAAATGAAATTATCTCGTTTATCCATAATGGAAATCCTAAAGGTATTCAATAAATGAAAAATACATAACCATAAGTAACACTTAAATATAATATATATCACATATAAATATAGTGACATCCTAATGGACACCATGATAGGTGTTAAAAGAATATTGAACAATCATCGTTTCGTGAGGCAATAATTCGCCACCCACAGAAACAGTATGTTCTTTAACCATTAGACGAAGGTGTGTGTAAGTGTAAATCAAATAATTCTCATAAAAACATAATAGTATATTTAAGATATTGGTGTTGTTACAAAACAAAGGAATAAAAAGTTTTTAGGGGGTTGGAGAAGCAAAATAAAACAAAATAACACAACTGAAGACATTACCATTAAATCGGTTAACTCTTTCTGATTTGATCCAAAGGCTTCCTTAGGAAGACTTATGCCCAAAGTGAGGCTTCTAGGAGTAAGAGAGGGAAGTTGGGAGAGTATGTTTCCAGAGTTTGGCCGAGACAAATGGCTTTGATGGTGTGAATAATGTGGTATAGGTGGGGGCCTTTTCTAAGAGGAGAGGAGGGGCACTCTTGGAATGTCATGAAATGTTACATTATTATGAAATGATTTTCAGATTTAAAAGGTCCGAAAATTATATATTTCTAAGATAATGTGATAAGGGTTCGAAATCTACTCATACAATGAGTTTTTGACAAGTGAATGTCTTATATTTTACATATCTTTTCATTTTATTTAAATTGTTAATTAATGAGGCAATCAGTGCATCATCATGGTCGGATAAATAAATTTATTTATTTAATGTCTAAAAATTATAAAAAAATTACCATGATGTCGTAAATATTTTTATCTTTCTAATGAATATTTATTGTCGAAATGTTATCTTATATAACCCCATGTAATAATTGTTTTAGAAAAACAACACATGTTTGTGACAATGTTATTTTTACTTTAAATAAAAAGTTATTAATGCCATTTTCTTACCCAAGTGGCTCCATGGGGTCCCCAAGTTGACCCATGGATTTTCATGGTCGGACATGACTCACCCAATAAGGGTAGGACATGTGTAAAAGTAATTTCATATTATTATAATATCATTTTTACCTTAAATTTCACTAATTACCTTTAATCGCGATTAATAAAACTTAAAAGTTACTATTCACTGAAAATTATTTTAATCCCATTAAACCACATTTTACTTCCTAATGAAAATGATGTATATCAAATTTTTTAAATTCAAATCACAGAGGTGGTAAAATTTCATTTAAATGAAAAATCATTTATTTAACTTCCACTTCGTGGTTTCAATATTCATCAAAAATTGATGTTTTTCAGAAAAATACAAAAAATTCACCCTAAGCTATATTTGATATTCCTAATTCAAAAATGATGTCTATTTTACAAAATTCAAAACATATAAGTTGAATTAATTAATTTAATAATTAATTCTCGATGTCACAACAAATAGCATGTTTTTAAGAAACGATATATATCAAAAGATTGACAATTTTTTATGTCTAATTTCCATGTGAAATTAATTCTAATGTCCACCATTGTATAAAATGGTAAAAATATATTCTAATTATACTTTGAAACCACTCAGTATTATAATTTATCACTAAAAATTATTTTGATTTAAAAAGTTTTTTTTTAGGTTTTTTTTCTATTTATAGAAAATTGGATGTTCTCAGAAAATTACAAAAATTAAACATAGGATAATTTCGATATTACAAATACAAAAATGAAGTCCATTTTGAAACATGAAATTTATATAATTTCAAAAGGTGGGTATTACTATTCATAACGGCTACTTTGATTGGTCGCGGTGTGTTAGAACTTGAGGTTGCATAAAACAAACACTTCTCTATTATTTAAAGAGAAGCGTACCATGGAAGTTTGGGGTGTTACAGTAGGGGGCATCCAAGGGGGTGTGATGGCTGTCCACAGGGGTGGAGGCCTGTACACGGGGGTCGGGCAGTCTAGTGGGTGGATGGGTTGTCCACAAGGGTGGCGTGGCTATGCAAGGTGGGGGGGGGACTGTCCATGGTGGTAGGGGTTGTACAAGGGGGTGGGCGGGTTTTCTATGGGGGTGGCGGGGCAGTCCCAGGGGTAGGGGGTGTCCAGGGGGTGGGTTGGCTGTCCACGATGGTGGTGGGGCGGTCCAGGTGGATACGTGGTGTCCAAGGTGGTGGGTGGGATTTTCATGGGGGTGGGAGGGTTGTCCACATGGATGGGGGATGTCTAGGGGGTATGAGGTGTCCAGGTGGGTGGGCGGGGCTGTTGAGGGGGGTAGGGGGTGTCCAGGGAGGTGGGCGGGCAGTCCACGGGGGTGGTGGGGCAGTCTAGGGGGTAGGGGGTGTCCAGGGGGTGGGCAGGTTGTCCATGGGGGTGGGGGCATGTGGGGGGGGGGGGGGTGTTTTCCATGGGGGTAGGGTGGCCAAGTGGTGGACGGGCTTTCCACAAGGGTTGGGGGATTTCCATAGGGGAGGGGTTGTCTCGGAGTGGGTGGGATGTCCACGTGGGTGGCAGGGGTGTGCAGGGGGGTAGGTGTTGTCCAGGGGGTGGGAGGGCTGTCCACATGGCTAGTGGTGTCCACGGGGGTGTGTGGGATGTCCACGAGGGTGGGGGCAGTCCACAGGGGTGGGGGGTATCCCGGAGGGTGGGAGGGCTTTCCACGGGGGTGGCAGGGCTGTGCAGTGGGTTGGGGATGTCCATGGGGGTAGGGGCTGTGTAGGGGGTAGGCGGGCTATCCATGGGGGTAGGGGCTCTCCAAGTGGTATGGGGTGTCCAGGGGGTGGGAGGGGATGTCCAAGGGGTACGGGGTGTCCACGGGGGTGGCCGGGCTATCCACGGGGATGGCAGGGAGGTACAGGGGTAGGGGTGTCCAAGGGGGTGGACGAGCTATCAACGGGGGGTAGGGGGTGTCCAGGGGGTGGGTGGGCTATCCACGGTGGTTGGGGCTATCAAGGGTGTAGGGGGTGTCCAGGTGGGTGGGCAGGCTGGCCACAGGGGAGGTGGGGCTGTGTAGGGGGTAGGTGGTTTCCAGGGGGGTTGGGCGGGATGTCCACTGGGGTAGGGGTGTCCAGGGGGTGGGCAGGTTGTCCACGGGGGTGGGGGGGGGGGATTTCCATAGGGGTGGGGGTTATCCATGGGGTGGGCGGGCAGTCCACAGGGGTGGCGGGGCTGTGCAAGGGGGTGGGGGCTATCCACGGGGGTAGGGGTGTCTATGGGTGGGCGGGCTGTCCATGGGGGTGGAAGGGCTGTCCATGGGGTAGGTGGTGTCCAGGGGGTGGGCGAGCTATACATGGGGGTTGGGGCTATACATGGGGGGAGGGTTGTCCAGGGGATGGGTAGGCTGCCCACCCCGACCCCACCTCTGAAGGCCCATACCCCCTCCCCCACCTGGATATCCCACCCACCAACCCACCCCCATGTATAGCCCACCCCCTCCCTGGACATCCCACACACCCTCCCCTGCAGCCTTCCCCCACCCTAACCGCCATGGACAGACCCCCACCTGTACATCTCCACCCGACCTGGATATCCCTTCACCCCCACCGACCACCTGGACATCCCCACACCCTCACCCCCACCTGGATAGCCCACCACCCCAACCTCGACAGCCCACCCCCTCCCTGGACACCCCACACCCCCTCCCCCACCTAGATAGCCCACCCCCAACCCCTAGCCAGCCCACCCCCTGGATAGCCCACACCCCCTCCCCCACTTGGATAGCCCACCCCCACCCCCTGGACTGCCCACCACTCCCCCTCGTCCCCCACCTGGAAAGCCCCTAAACACCCCCCAAGGACAGCTCACACCCCCTCCCCCACTTGGACAACCCACCCTGACCCCCCTGGACAGCCCACATCCCTCCTTGGGCAGCTCATACCCCCTCCCCCACACCCCTGTACCCCCCCCCCCCCCACAGCCCCTACCCCCAGGGACACCCCACCCCCACCTGGACATCACCCACACCTGGACAGCCCCTACCTCTCATGTATACCCCCTTAAGTTATTTTTATTTAAAATCATTTTATTCATTAAGAAAGGAAAACCATCATGCGTTATCCATTTCCTTCCAAACAACCCATTCAATTTATCCAATCCTGACAAATTCTATTTATCAAAACATGAAAAATTTAATTTATAAGTCTTTATGGGTCACTTAAGAAATTTCCTTTGTGAAAGGGGAAATCAACTACTATGTTAATTCCAATTTAAAAATTGGGCCATGCACTTAGGAGGTGTGGTGGTTTCTAGGAGGTGTGGTGGTGTCCAAGGGGGGTTGTCTACGGGGGTGGGTGGGGATGGGGGGTGTTTTCCACGGGGGTGGAGGGTGTCCAGGGGGTGGGGGTGTCCTGATTGGTGGGGGTGCTGGGGGGGGGGGGGCTATCCAAGGGGATGGGTGGTCCAGGGGGGCTATCCATGGGGGATGAGGGGTGTCCTGGGAGGATGGTGGTGGGGGTGTCTAGGGAGTGGGGGTGTCCAGGGGGTGGGGGGCTATCCTTGGGGGTGAGGGGTGTCCAGGGAGGGTGGGCGTGAGGGTGTCCAGGGAGGGTGGGGGTGGGGGTGTCCAGGGGTGGGGGTGTCCAGGGGGTGGGGGTGTCCAGGGGGTGGGGGTGTCCAAGGGGTGGGGGTGTAGGGGGTGGGGGGCTATCCAATGGGGGGAGGGTGTACAGGGGGTGGTGGGGATACTGTATAGTGGGGTGGGGTGGGGGTGTTTAGGGGTGGCAATACTGATATAATACCTTTAAAAATTACATATAACCAATCTAACCAACATCACAATAACAATCCATTACCCAACGAACATCCAATTCATCATCAATATCAATACCATTCCCATTATTCATTAAAAAAAATCTATAAATACAAAATACAAAATCCAATTTTCAACTAAACTAATGTCCATAGAAAATACCATATCACCCCACTAAAAAAACCCTTCACCATGTTTGAAGTGTAAAACAAAAAACAAAAAACAAATCAAAGTGTTCAGTATTCCATAGATCACACATACTCAAATTTAGCCCAAATAAAAATAGAAAACATAAAAAAATAGAGGGAGATCAATAAAACAAAGGAAACACTTTCTAATTTGAAGTGTAGAAATAGTAAATTGATTGATTGAAGTTGGATCTACAACTAGAAGGAGTTTCGTGGCTGAGAAATCTTTTGGAAGAACTTTGTATTAGGGTCTGCACGGTCTTCAATTGGGCCGAGAGGTGCTTGGTATTTGGGGAAAACATTCCCAATGGTTTTTAAAAACCATTGGGAAAGCTTTTTTTTACCAATGGTTTAGTAAAATTGTTGGTATAATTTAGAGTAACTAAAGCTTTCCCAATGGTTTTTTCAAACCGTTGGGAAAGAATAACTATATTAACACATTTTGTAACAGTTTGAGCAAACTGTTGGAAAATGTGGCTTTTTTTACAATACACTAAGAGTTTCTTCAAACCATTGATATATATCCATTGGAGAAACCATCACTTCCAGAAGTGTTATTTTATGTTTACTAAATATAATATTTATTTATTTATTGGATAATAATGTAATGATATTTATTTATTAAATTAATAGTCATTATTCAAGGCATGATAAAAATTGTGGAAGGATGGCATGTCGAGTTTAATGGTATAATGAGAAATAATATAGATTTAATATTATTTGAAAACATAATATTAAATTAATTTTCATGTTTTTTCACATGAAAAGAAATAATAATAATATTATTATTATTATTATAGAACTGGGGTTCCACTATAAATTCCCCAACCAAGATGCCACTAAACTGGTGCTCCTATCTAGGTTGCTACATGATCTCAAGTGAACCTCCCCATATGTTAGAGGTTGCTGACTTCTAGTGTGGTTCCAATAAATCCTGTGGTGAGACTCTTCCCTATTTACTAGAATAATCCATACCAGATAACATATGAAATAAATGAATAAAAAGAAATAAACCAAAAACATACCTTACCAACCATTTCCCAGATTGGGTATAACCAAAATAATAATAAATATTAAATTTTAAGATAATAGTTCCAAAAGTCAAATAAAATCCAACAAAAAGACAAAAAACTAAATTCCCAATATGTATATGGAATCCAATTTCGGATCCTTAACCATGAAAATCCCAATCATAACTCAACTCCCTAGAAATGGGCCTTTATCCTTGTCTTGACTGGAAACCATGAAATCTCCTCGGGTACCCCATGGTGGTCTGACTAGGGTGTGAGTACAACTCATTATATCACCACAAACAGTGTCTATAAATACCAATTTTAAACATATTGTTCATGCACGTGAAAAATAAATTATAAGATAAATCGAAGATCACTTTGGTACCATCAGCTAAAAATGTTCACTCAAACCATTTTCATCATTTATTCATCTTCATTGATTGTTGCATGGGTTAAGATTTACATAATTTACACTTATTACTAATCCAATCCATTACCATGTATAAGTTAATATATTTCAAATTCCCTATATTAATAGGTATGAACACATCATAAAAAATAAAATCAAATATACCTTGGAGCCTCAATATAGGTAGTCTTGTCGAATGCATCTGTTAGGGGAATAAAGCCTAAGTGTATCTACCTAAACCATAAATTCAAGGGTTGATATTTAGAGCCTCCATCAAACCAACTCGTAAGAGGAGCCTCATTCAATTATCCCACACCACTAAACCTTCTATATATGGTTAGATATCCAGATTCCACATAATCCCTATCACAAACCATACACAACCAATATATATAAAACTTAAAATTATAATTTCATACTACATATGAATTATCATCAATACTAAACCCATTAGAACATTAACCATTTACATAGCATAGAAAAATTAACCCATTTCCCTATTTCTGTAAAAACCCATTTAGAAATCTCAATAATTCTTATACATTAACCCATTTAGAATATTCATCAATTTCAATTAATTATCCCAATTGACACATTCATTAATTCATTTAACCCTTTATCATATCATTAAAAATGATAAATTATTCCATTGAAAAAAATTGACACAACTATAATTGGTGTCCCTTTAGAACTCAAACCTATATTTCAACATTTTTTTCATGAGCTCTATTTCAATACAAATTCACTCTATGTTTGACATTGTAATTTCCATGATTAGAAATGTTGGCACACCCCATAGGTGGCCCTAAATCATTCTAATCAGTCTCGATGAATCCCATGGAGATTATAAGAGGTTCATTTCATCATTTATCCAACAATTTTACCAAATATAACTAAATTTATAAAATGCACAACAAGAGAGAACCAATAACACAGCCAAACATTCAAAAATCAATGATGATACTATGGGATATATCTTATAGGAAACCTAACTCGAATTTGTATATGAATTCTCACTTAAACATTGACTTAAATTAGATGCAATCCTCATTCGAATCCCTAACCTACGATCTACTAAAAAAGAGGGATTTAGGTATTTGGAAGAAGAAGAAAAAATCCATAATTACTAATCCATAAAAAATATGTGAGAGGAATGTTAAAATTACTGAGAGCTTTGATCCACAACCAACGACACTCTAAACAATATTGAATCAAAGGATATTGATCCTTGGGATTTCATGGGAATTTTGGATCATAACTAGAGTTGGAGGAAGTAAAATGAGAAATAAAATCATATGAGGAACTTAAAATCTCTCGAGGAAATTTGTAATTTATCACTTTTTAATGGGGTGCACAGTTTGGCTGCACAGTTTTCCAAACCATGCACAAACCATGCACCAGCCTTTGTTTGAGAGGGTCAAAGTCACATTGTAACTTGGGGATTTTTGACTGTTTGACAAAATATGCATCAACCGTCAAAATTGATTTTGTCCAAGGATGCACGTTTTGTCTTTCCATCCTGCATGGTTTACACTAACCATGTTCTAACCGTGCGACATGCCCATGATGGATCGATTCCCTTTTCATTCATGCCTCGGTCCCCTAAAACACCCCTAAGTGTCCTCATACTCCTATTAAACATTTAACTAGAAAAAATTAAGGGATTCAAACCAATATTTAAATAATAATTTACCTACATAAATTCTAGGATCTTATAACCTCTCCACGTTATAATATATCATCCTCGAGCTGCACTTCCAAGAATTATTAAGATTATAAAGAAAAAAGATTTTTCCACTGAGCCTGCATATCTAACTCTATTTCCCAGGTTTCCTAAAAAACATTACCATGATTCCACAATACTCGAACCAAAATAACAATCCTTCCCTTAAAACAAATTCTCAAATTTTCCAAAATACGAACAAAATGCTCAACAAAGGACGCATCGAAATTATGCTCAACATCCTCCCAATCAATAACATGAGATGGGACAGGGTGATAATGTTGAATCTGTGACACATGAAAAACATTTTTCATACCACTATAACACTGTGGAGGGTCCAATCATTACCCTACTTGTCTAATCCTTTCCATAATCTCATATGGGCCCACATACCTATTCACCCACATGCACTATTTCTAAATCAAATTGAACATGTTCTGAAGCCTCCTACATAAGACTCATTCCTAAAATAAATGATTCCCCATTATCAAACAAACATAAGGAATATTTACATGATATATTTTAGAGCACCTCATATGGTGCAATCAGAATCGTATCCTGGAAACTATTATTATAGGAAAACACAACCAATGCTAGATAATTTTACCATGATCCACCAAAGTCTGTGACGCATTAACTCAAAATGTAATTTAAGACCTAAATAGTATTGTTAGATTTCCCTTCTGTCTATGGGTGAAAATATGTACTCAAAAAACACCTAGGTACCATGTAAATTTTTTAATGCTTTCTAGAACTGTGTAGTGAAATGCGAATCACAATCCAAAACTATGGTTTGTAACACCTCGTGAAACTATATTACCCATTGAACATAGAACACATCCAACTGATCAACTATAAAATTATCTCAAATTTCCATGAAATTATCCACCTTAGGTAACTGTTACACAACTACATAGACCACATCGTTCTTTTGAGGCATCCATGAGAGACCCGCCACAAAATCCATTGTCAAATCATCCCATTTTCTTTCCGGAATGTGAAATGGCTGCAGCGAACAACCTGGCCAATAATGCTCATCCCCCACCTACTGGTAGTAAGTCATTATGACACAAAGCCTACTACCTCTTTCTGTATACATAGCAACCAATACAACCTATGAAGATAACTATACATTTTGGTCAAACCAAGATTCACTTCCTACATCGATACATGAAACTCATGCATAATCTCTTCTCGCATACCTGTATGCACAACAAAACGATCATGAAGAAAAATGATCGCATTATCTCTAATGCTCCAACCAATAGAAAACTCTCCATATTTATGACATTACCTTAAATACAAACATTATGAATCCTCAAGTTGTTTATCCGTGATCTAGATTAGAAGCAAGGACTCAACTGCCATGGTTGAAAGGTTTATATTAACTTAGACATTACGCTCATCCATATGCATCTCAGAAATAAAGGCCACCATCCTCCACTTATTACTGGATTCCTAAAGCACCGTATTTTGAGTCTTTCAACTCAAATCATTTGTAACATTATTTCCTCTTTCAATCATGTTACCATCTCAAAGTCAAAATACTTCATGTACTCAACCCATATTTGATATCGAATATTCATATCACACTGAGAGAAGATATACTTAAATATTTTATGATTTTCATACACCCTGAACCACCATACCAACAAGTAGTTCTCCCAAAAATTTAATGCATAAACCACCTATTACAAATCAATATCATGAGTATGATATTTTATTTCATGAAGCCTCAATTTTTATGACCCATACACCACTTCCCAATCATCCTACATTAACACTACCCCAAGACCAACACCAAATGGATCACAACACAAGGTATTCCCTTACTAGGATTTGGTAAGGTTATAATAGGTGAATTTGTTAACCACTTCTTTAAAACATTGAAATCACCCACGCATGACCTCGACCATTAAAACTTTATACCCTTCATGGTCACACCTGAAAGTGGTGCTTCCAAATAGGAAAAGTTTTTGATAAACCTTCAGTAATATCTAAATAGACCCAAAAATATAAAAACAATATAAAAATATCTTGGGTTTCTCTTAATACACAACTTCCCGCACTTTCACTAGGTCTACAACAACCACATTCTATGGGATGATGTGACCCCATAAATGCACCCTTCCTATCCAAAAATGACATAGGAATAGATTGGTGTAAATCTTATTCTCTCTTTGTGTACTCAGGAGGATGTGAAGATGTTTGGCATGATTTTCATGAGTCTTATATTACACAAACATTTCATCAACACGGAAAACTACAAACAGATATAGGTAATGGTAAAAGATTTGGTTCATTAGGGATATAAGAACAATCGACGCATTGGTCATCCCAAAATGAATCGCAACAAACTCATACAACCCAAACATACTCATTACTGTAGTACTTGCTACATCAAAAGTTCTCTCACTCAGCTGGTGATACCCTAATATCCAATAAATCGTATATAGTAATGAAGAACCTCTTATCTAGTCCAAGAGATCATGGATTCTAGAAAGAGGGTGGTTATAATTAACTGTCATCTTATGCATCTTCTTATAATCAACACATAAGCATAAAGATTCATAATAATTATAGAAAAAGAAACGAGTGATCCCCACAGTGATGTACTAGGATGATTAAACCCTTTATTCCCCAATTCAACCTACCTATTTTAAGGACATTGAGTTATTTCAGGGCCATTGTTATGGTGAAATGGAAACTGGATAGGCTCCCTGAAGCATCTCTTTTAGGAACTCAACATCTCTCTCAGGAGGAAACACCAAGAAGTTCTCAAGAAACACAACCTAAAACCGATCCACCACTAGATGGTGGAAGAGCTGCTCTACTCCACCATCATCAAGAATAAGATAAGTCACTTGGGATATGATTCCACCAAACTACTAACAAAGTGGCCCTTCATGGCCTACCCCAAACATCCCACTCTCTTTGATGAACATAATTTTCTCCCTCGAGAGACGTGAATGTTAACCTATAATGGTAACAATCAATATGGTCTTGGTATAAAACTATCCAATCCATTACCAATATAACATCCAAACATTACATCTCAAGAAAAAAAAGGCTGACAGAAAATGGTTCCCACCAAACTAAAAATCACAACAATTATATTGCTAAATATTTTATGTTGGCACACAAAAAATGTATCATTTAACATAACCCCAAATGAACTATCGACCACGAAACCTAGAATAACCACAAACTGAATCGAAATAAATGAATTTAAGGAACATGTACCAAATAATGAACTAAAGATCATCAAAAATATAATGAACATACCCCAAAAAATCGATTTTCTTACCTTGACTCCTCTAGGTATATACTACTCTACATGAAGTTGACATGAACCTTTACCTCGGTCCCTGGTCTAAACTTCTGATGTTGCAAGGCCCTACTAGTATTGGAACTCTTGTCCAAGACTACTATGTCTCCAACCTCTATTGTTAGGACTAGTATAACTCAAACGTCCTACCTATTATGGGGTAAAAATCCCCCTATCTAAACTCATTATTGGCCTTGATGCTCTCTCATTTTCTATTTATCAAGGGTTCCTACATAACCTCAACACATGACACAACCTTCTATATGATTGGCAGTCAAATGGTGGCCATGTACACTTTCAGTGCATGTGCCCCAACCTTCCACACTGATAGAATTTTTTTATCACTCCCCTAGGAGGTTGGTTACCTTTTTGTTCTAATATATCCACCACTACACTAGCATAAACTATCAAAGTGGAACTTTCTTCCATTGTAAGTGACACCACAGTTTTGCTTAATTGGAACTACATTCCCACCAACAGAATCCTTTATGAGGTTTCCCTCTGGAATAAGGGCCCGATGTAGCTAATAGTTGAACCTCTTTAAATGGAAGTAATTCACCATGGACTTAATCTCACTTCTAATCCCATCAATAAACATCATTTAGTATCCACCCAATCCCCCACAAAATCTGGAACAAAACGCTTCAAGTTAGTGAAATAGTCATCATACTCCAACACTGACATAGAACCATGTGTCAACCTCATAGAATTTGAATCGTTCTCCTATCTAAGGGTACCATGATACAAATGTTTTATAATGTTTTCTATAAAATCAATCCATATCATTCCATCAGCTTACTGGGTATGAACCAAAACATACCATCTACTCTTCTCCTAACTTCTTAGCTTATAATCCACCAACTTGACCCACTTCTAAGGAGGAGTCTCTATGTAATCCAAATCATCTAGAAGGAGTAGATCTAGAAATATGATGCATCTAGACCCACCTCTCCAGCAAAATTTGGATGGTGTTGCAGTTGAAACTCCCCATTCAGCTCCAACATGCTCATCACAACCCACCATGGGTCCCATTCCATCATCTGTATAAAATATGTGAAGTTGTCATCAAAATTCTCCTCGATTATGTTATCATGAATCACTTGGATTCATTTCTCTATTCATGTAGGAGAATTATAAATGATATGATCTTTTCTCCTAACTAGTAAACATCGTCATGGTGGAATTTCAATATAATTCCAAACAAACATCTTAGAACACATGACATAAAATTTCAATAGTTTACATAAAAATGGCTCTCCACTAGCCATAAAAAACAAATTTCCCAAGAATCATCCCAATGGATATCATCACACCTAGAACAATACCCTCAACCATCCATACCACAGTTCATGGATAACCTGGGGAAGACCAATAAACATAGTTACAATTCATTCATTAACCACCTTTTTAAACCATTTACACTTTCAAAACATGTTACAAACAACCTTTTAACTCATTTTTAACTTTTCATTAATCATAATTCTTGAACCATTATTTCTCATTCTACCCATATAAACATTTTTATCATATTTTTCAGAAACCATTTTCTTTAAATTTCTAAGGAGGTAAAATACACCCTACCCATGCTACTCCACACACCCATCCTGTGTGTGTCTACCATGACACATTCCACCTATATCCCTAGTTTACTATAATGATGCATGAATACACAATATCATTCCATTTCTATCATGAGTGAAATTCCAAAAAATACTTACATCAAACAATATGTGCATCACCCAATGGTGAAGTATCATCCAACCGTAACAAGACACATCAAGGACAACAGGTCCCACATCTGGTTCTTGGGTTTTCCCTTATTCATGGGTAGGATCATCCTTTGCATGAGCTCAATTCCAAGGCACGAAACATTATAATATCTTGTATACCATCCCCAAATAGTAATTCCAAATAAAATAACTCCAATAATACCACTTTCTAACATCCCAGACCCAAAATCCACTAAACCAATGCTTCGAGCCGGGTTTCTATATGGTCTCAAGCACACCTACCCATCACCAGAAGTTTACAACTAGTTGTAAGGGTATAATAAATCATGTGGGGATACTATAGAATTATTACTAGAGTAATTGACTATATATAACATATGAAATAATGTAAAAATAATAAATAAACCAAAAATATTCATTAGCATCCTTTTCCCAGACTGGGTATAGGCACAACCAATAATAAATATTCCATGACATTCTAATAAAGATAAAAGTGAAGGAAAACAAAAAATAAATCCCAACATGTTAATTCCAAAAATGTGTCATGAATACAAGTCTATATCTTCAACCATGCACATCCCAATCCCAACTCAACTCCATAGAATAGGTTCTTTACCCTTGTCCTAACCAGTATACATGAAATCCTCTTGGGTACCCAATGGAGGCCTGAGCAGGGTGTAAGTATAACTCATTAGGACACCACCAACAGTGTCTAAACAATATCCAGTCTAAATAGACAGTATATTCATGTAAAAAATAAATGAAAAGTTAAATAGTATATAACACAGGTTCTATTGGCTAACAATATTCACTTTAACAATTTTCATCATTTAATCATCATCATTTCTTGTTCCATGGGTTAATAATTTAAATAATTTAATTTAACATCCCGACCTTAGTTACCTAGAGTCGGTGTATTATTACATAACATTGGCATGAGCAAAAGATATCACTTCTAGAAAGACCTATTAGTTTAGTATCCATGGATGTACTAGAAATGTACTTAAGTTTTACATTACATAATAAAATAAAAAAAACATTGTGTACCCTTTTTAAACACTCTTATATCCCTTAGCCTATTCATTTAGGTTAATCATGATATAATTCTTCGCATCCTAGGAAAAATAGAACATAGAAATGGGTGAGCTTAGATGCTCAGTAAAGGTAAATAATTTAGCAGAAGCTATAAATTTTTAAGGAAAGATGTGTAATAAAAACAAAATCCTTTTAAACATAAACTTGAACATAATATGTATAAAATAAATCAAAAATTAATATATGAACATGCACATGAATATTTTACTAGTGGAATAATCAAATGAAATAATTAAATTCATAATGAGGGAATGCCTAACACTAGAAATCATTACCACATAGTCAAGGCCTCATGCCAAGACTACAAATAAATTTTTTGTCAAGGCCTTATGCCAAGACAGTAGTGTATATAATGAGACCTATTGATGCATCGAGGGGATATAGATGGCCCCACCAATCACATACTAAGTCCACATAATTCCTCATATTAAAATGTTGAAACATAACATAAACAGTCATATTAAAACTATCATACGAATTCTCAATAATTCACCCATAAACTATGAAAGGTATAGAAATAGCACATCCACAGTCAAACATATCATAACTCATTAGATACCATATTCAAGATTATATTATAATAAATCAACCTTAATCAAGAATAATATCCAGTAAATAATGTTGACATAGTTGAAAATGATTAGTAAAATTGTTTGAGAAAAGTATCTCATTTGTGAAATCATTTAAAAGTCCCACATTTATTAAGGAATTAATTTAAAATTTATTTTAGAATCAAATTTTCCCACACCACATTTTAACTTTTGAAATGAATTACCATTTTAAAACAATCATGACCATATAAATATATCTTTAAAACCATTTTTAAATCATGGACATTAATGAGAAAGATTTATTAAAATAAATATTTAAAATATTTAAAATGATGTTTTAGTTAAAGAGTACATTAAAAGAATAATTTTGAAATGTATTTTATGAAACATGTAAAGGGATAATAAAAATGTCCCAGAAAATACATACACATAATCAATCTCATATAATAATGAGATTGATGAATTAACCATTACCTTGCTCTTTCCTTTGGTTGAGGGTACGTTTAACCATCTATATAATCACTATAGTATGTTATTAAATTATACCAGAACCATATTAATATTTATTATATCATAAATTATTCATTTTGACTTTATACTACCCATTTAATAATTATTTACATGTTAAATTAACATTTCTGGTAATAATTGCTTTCTTTATCATATGTGTTTTAACTTGTTATTATTGATCGTATCATTTAGATAATGATTTAAATACATCTAGAATATAAAACATGATTTATATATGACATATATTTAGAATATAAATATGTATGGTAGATATATATATGAAATGGAAAACACCGTCTATGGAGACGGTAGGTCGTACGTACGCATAAATGATGTTTCTGTTTTCATATCGTATTGAACGGAAGTAAGTAAATAAGATATATGTAAGTACATAAATACAAACATATATATATATCCAGTACAATTATTATTTCATATATTTAATACTTATTAATAATATATATTTTTATAATTATCGTTGAATGGTGAACCTATAAATTAATCTTATTTCATCGTGGAGACGGTAAGTCGTACGTACACATGAGCCACGATATCATTTTCCTAATGATTAGAAGTTGTGTGATTTGATGGTATATTAATTTTAAAAAGAAAATATCATGTTATTTTCATTATTTATATACATATTAGTCATCATTTTATCCATCCAAATAACATTGTATTGAATAAAAAATTACACCACGACGTGGAGATGGTAAGCCATATGTACGCACGCATAGTGACATTATCATTCATTGGACGGATAGAATAATGAGTATGGTTGCACCATATTCATAATAACATCACAGTATGTATATGGTACTGGAGATATTTTTTTGGTATGGAAATAACAATGAAAGAGAATGTGGAAGAAGAAAATAACTTTGAAAGAGGTGATAAAATAATTACCTCTAATTTGGGTGTTTCCTTTTGATTTGAAAAAAAAGGCTTCATAGGTTGGATTTATGATCAAGGGAATGACTCTTGTTTGAAGTGAGGTATGTTGGGAGGATATTTTGGTATGTTTTTGTTGATCCAAATGGCTCTGGAGGTGTGATTTTGATAGAAGGGGATGTACCCTTTTATAATAGGGGTGAGGGTCACTTTAGAAAAAGTTTGAAATATTATTTTAGTATAAACTCATTTTTGGTTTATAATGGATCCAAATTGATTTATTGAGATTCTAAGGTTGGTATGGGTAGAAAACCTCTAAAATAATATATTTTAGACAGGTTTAGGTAACCATATTAACCATATCTTTTAAATTTAACTCTTAGTTAAATAGTTTAACGTTTACCATGTATTCTTGTATTATTATAATAAATGGTTAACAAACATACTATAAAAAGCCATGATAACCCCCAAGTGGTTCATTATTGATATATATAACATTTTATAAGTCATTTTTCTGATCCTTATATTTTTATAATTATTATATCAATTTAAAATATAGTATTTGTTTTAAAAACTCATTTATGTCAATTTTGACAGTATTTGGTATTATGTTTTTGTTAAAGTCATAACAAATTTATCACTTAAAAAAATGTAATCAACCCTAACATTTTATATTATCCTAGAAAATTCTTATAATTCATCAGAAGTCTCAATTTACATTTATTTGGGTATTTATAATATCAATTATTTTAATCATTCCTTAATAATGTAATTATTGCATCATCATTGTGTCATAACTAAATTTAATTATTTAAAGTCTAAAAATTATAAATAAAATACCATTATGTAGTAATTTATTTTAGATTTATAATTAATATTTATAGTCTAATTTATATTAAGTGTAAACCTATATTAAAAATGTTTCTGTTTTTAAACATTGAATTTAAATCTTTTATCACTTCTTTAAATAAAATAATAATAAATTTCCTAATCTAACCTAAGTGGACCAAAAGCATCACATTTTATTCCTAAGGTAGATTTTGGTCTAAATACAATTATCCAATAGAACTGGGATATGGGTTAGGGTAATTATAATATCATTTTTTACCTTTAATTACCCTATTTACTTTTAATCGTCGTAAATAATAATCAAAAGTTGTTTTTCACCAAAAAATATTTTTATCTTATTGAACCAAATTTTACATACTGATTTCAACCTTTTCTCTAGTATTTTTGAAATTCAATTCACAGAAGCGGTAAAATTATGTTTTATGAAAATTTGCAAATGTGCTTAAAAGGTGGGTAAAAGACGGTAAAAAGTTCAATAAAATTTTATATATCTAATCTTATTAAAAAATGACCTCAATTAATTATATTGAACATATATAGGTATTATGTATCTATTTTTACTTAAAATAAATTTAAATAAAAATTCATTTTTAAACAATAACGCAGTGTTTTTCGCTATTCATCAAAAAATGAATGTTTTTAGAAAAATAACAAAAATTCACCCTAATGTAATTTTGATATTCCAACCCCTAAAATGATTTCCATTTTTAAAAGTAATATTTATAAAATTTTAGAAAGTTATTATTACTTTTCATAACGGTTAGTTTGATTGGTCATAGTGTGTTAGAACTCGATGTTGCATACAGCGCAAGCTATTGTATTATTCAAAGAGAAGCATCTTGTTGAAGATTGGGGTGTTATATTATTTCCTCCATCAAATAATTCCACCCTTGAAATTTCTAGAATATTACAATATAAAAAGATTCAGGTGGTTCTTCATCATAATTTCCTCAGGTTCCCACGTTGTCTCTTCCATCTTATGGTTTCTCCATAGAACTTTTACCCGACGAGTCGTTTGGTTTCTCAACACTTGTTCTCTTGTATCAAGAATCTTGGCAGCCTCTTCAATGTTAGATTGATCATGTTCTAGTTGAATTTCCTCATAGTTGAGTACATGTGTTGGGTCAGACATGTATTTTTTCAATAGCGATACATGGAACACATCATGAACTTTGGAGAGACTTGGCGGCATTGGAAAGCAATAAGATACAACTCCTATTCATTAAAGAATATAGAAAGGTCTGATGTACCTGGGACTTAATTTACCATTCTTACAGAATCCAATAACACCCTTACATGGAGATACCTTCAAAAAAACAAGATCATCTATTTGAAATTCCAAATCATTCATTCGGTTATCGGTATAGCTCTTTTTCCTACTTTGAGCTGCTTTGATGTGGGTTTGGATAACCTTCAACTTTTCCATTATTTACTCAAAGAGTTCTAGGCCTATGAGTTTTATTTCACCAACATCATCCCAAAAAGTTGGTGTGCGACATCTCTTTCCATATAACTCTTCATATAGTGCCATTTGAATACTTTAATGGAAGCTATTGTTATAAGAAAATTCTACCAGAGGTAAATACTGATCCCACATACATAGAAAATCAAGTGATCAAGATCTCCACATGTCTTTTAAGGTTTGAATAGTTCATTCTGATTGTCTATCTATTTGAGGATGGTAGGCAGTTCTAAAACAATGTTTAGTATCCAAGGCCTTCTGAAGACTTTTCAATAATCTTGAGGTAAAACGGAGATCACGATCAGAAACAATCGATAGGGGTACACCATTAAGTCTTAAAAATTCTTTAATATATTTTTTTTCTAAATGTTCAAGTGGTAAATCTTCTCTTATAGTAAGAAATGTGCTGACTTGGTAATACGATCAACAATGACCCCTATTGCATCAATCCTTCTAGGATTCCTTGGTAGTCCCATGACAAAGTCCAATGTAATATCATCACATTTCCACTCAGGTATGGGAAGAGGTTTCATGAATCTTCTAGGATGTTGTCTTCCAAAATTCACTTGTTGAAAAACTATACATCTTTACACATAATCAGTAATGTCCCTCTTCATGTTGTCCCACCAAAAATGTTCCTTCAAATATCTATACATATTAGTGCTTCTAGAGTATGTAGAGAAATCGGAGCTATGAGAATCATCCAACAATTCACTTTTTAGATCAAGTATATCAGGAACACAAAGTATCTTCCAAAATTTCAAAATTCTACCTTCTTATATGAATTCAATCAATCCCCCATCATTCACAGTTTTAATTTTTTTTGAAACTCTTCATGATCAGTCTGAGAACTTTTTATCCTTTCTAATAAAGATAGTTAGGAAACCATTTGAAAAAGTATTGATGTTTAACCATCCATGATTATTACCATATCCATTTTTACTAGATCCATGATCATATGATCCCTTTAAACTCTCATCTTGTTCAAAACTCCATGATCCTTTCTGCTCAAAGCATATGACGCCTTATTTTCCATCCCCAGTTGGTAGTGTAAAGTGAAATCATAATCTTTTAGTAGTTCAAGCCATCACCTTTGCCTCATGTGGAGTTATTTTTGTGATAAAATATACTTAAAACTCTTGTGATCATTATAAATATCACATTTTCACAATATAGATAGTATCTCCATATATTCTGAGAAAATATTACAATTGTTAACTCAAGATCACGAGTGGGATAGTTTTGCTCGTGAATTTTTAGTTGTCGTGGTGCATAGGCAATAACTCTATCATTTTGCATAAGGACACAACCAAGTCCTTTATTTGAAGCATCACTATAAATAACAAACCCAACAAAGAATCAATAAATCTTAGTCCTTGGGTTATGTATATAATCTGATGCATGCCTTCTTAACATTATAAAGTTAGCCTCATACATTACGGCATTCTCATTATCTTTTTGCCTCAGACTCAGAAATTGTCTTCCCATATACACTCGATGGTCATGGGGATTGTATTTTTCTATGAAAATATCTTGAAACTCCCTCCATTCCATATTTTATATTTCTTCATCTTCCTTTTTGTTTTGAATTAATGACCACCATTGATTTGCATCTCATGTGAGACGATAAACCGCCAAAAAACTTTTTCCCTTTAACTACTCTTCAATGCATGAAATATTTTCTCTAATGAACTTATCCATTTATCAACTACAAATTTATTTGTAGTCCCATTGAATTTTGGTGGTTTTTTCCTTATGATGTGGTCTAACATTGATTCTCTTCATTGGGGATCAGGGTGCTCCATATGGGTAAGGTTATTATTCATAACATGAGTGAGTTGTCCCTATATAGTGATATGTTGATCAGCACAAGTTGCATCACTACCTCCACTATAATTATCTTGAGTAAGAGGGAAATCCCTAAATGGATTATGTTCATTGATACAGTTTCCATTCCTTCCACTAGGCACCATTTCTAAACAATGGCGCACACTATATTAGGTTATGAATCGCAATACAAAATTCCAAACTTGTAAAACACTTAACATAAATTGAACAGTTTATAGATATAATACATAATCATAAAAGTGTTTTTTTAGGAGGTATATACTCATACATCCTTGATAATGGGTTGTAAAGAAAATGTGAATTATCTTAATCATATCCCCTGGGAGTGTCATAACCAAGAGTGCAGAAAGGCCAGTTTTCATGTACCATGATTCCACGGGTCAAGCTCGAAACACCTTGTCAGAGTTTTCACTCCTAGGTACATCTATGCCAGATCCACATTTACCTACTTTTATCCAGTCAGGGATGTATTTCATGGAAATCTCACAAAATCTCTACATTACCAAAATTCTAGAAAGGTATTCTATACAAATCCTCAAATTCTATCTTAGGGTAATGTTCTCTAATCAGAGTTTTTCTAAATCTAGCTTCCAAGGTTTGTACTAAACTTCCTCTAATACCAAATGTAATGCACTGAACCCAATTACCTAGAGTCGGTGTATTATTAGATAACATTGGAATGATCACAATAGATCATGTCTCTAACGACCAATTAGTTTAGTATCCTTGGAAGTAATAGATACATACATAAGTTTTACATTACATAATGAAATTAAAAAAACATTTTGTCTCCTTTTTAAAGACTCTTACATCCCATAGCCTATTCCTATAGGTTAATTGTAATATATATCTTCACATCTTGGAAAAAATAAAACATAGAAAGGGGTGAGCTCATATGCTCAGTAAGTGTAAATATTTTAGTAGAAGCTATAATCTTTGAAGGAAAGATGTGTAATAAAAACAACAACCTTTTAAACATAAACATGAACATAATATGGAGAAAATAAATCAAATATTAACATATAAACATGCATATAGATATTCTACTAGTCAAATAATCACATGTAATAATTAATTTCATAATGAAGGAATTCTTAACGCCAAACATCATTAACACATAGTCAAGGACTAATGACAAGACTAGAAATAATTTTGTTTTCAAGGCCTTGTACCAAGACTAGTTTGTCTCATGAGACCTAATGATGCATCAAGGGGATATAGTGGTCCCCACCCGTCACTTACTACGTCCACCGCATTCCTCATATGAAAATGTTGGAACATAACATAAACATTCATTTTAAAACTAGTATACAAAATGTAAATACATCACCGATAAACCCTGACGGGTATAAAAATAGCACATCCACAGTTAGACATATCATAACTCATTTAATACTATATGGAAGAATATAATATAATAAATCAACCATAATCTGAAATAATATAATGTAAATAATGTTGACATAGTTGAAAATGATTAGTAAAACTTTTTAAAGAAATATCCCTTTTTTGAAATCATTTAAAAGTCACACATTCATAAATGAAGTCATTTAAAAAATATTTTTGAATCAAAGTTTCCCATAAAAATTTTAAGCTTTTGAATGGAATTAACATTTTAAAATAATTATGACCATATAAATAAATCCTTAAAACCATTTTGAAAACATCGACATTAATGAAAAAGATTTAGAAGAATAAATATTTAAAACATTAAAAATGACTTTTTAGTTAAAGAGTACCTAAAAAAGAATCATTTGGGAATTTATTTTATGAAACATGGACAAGTATAATAAATATGTCCTAGAAAACACTTACACATAAATAATCTCAGATAATAATTAGATTGAGGAATTAACCCTTACCGTGCACTTTCCATTGGTCAAGGGTATGTTTAACCTCTGTATAATGACAATAGTATGTTATTAAATTATAACAGAACCATATTAATATTTATTATATCATACATGATTCATTTATGGATTTATACTAAACATTTAATACTTATTTCCATGTTAAATTAACATTTTAGGCAATAATCTCTTTCTTTATCATATGTCTTTTAACTTGTTATTCTTAATCGTATCATTTAGATCATAGTTTAAATACTTCCAGAATATAAAACATGATTTATATATAATATATATTTAGAATATAAATATGTATAATAGATAGATATATGAAATGAAATACACTTTTTATGGAGATGGTAGTCCATACATAAGCATAAACATTGTTTCCGTTTTCATATCGTAGTGAAGAAATGTAAGTCAATAAGATATATTTAAGTACACACACACACACACATATATATATATATATATATATATATATATATCTCTTGTAGAATTATTATTTCATATATTACATACTAATTAATAATATATATTGTCATAATCATCATTGAATGGTGAACCTGGAAATTAATCTCATCGAGTGGTGATGACGGTAAGTCGTACGTTCACACGAGCGACGATATCATTTACTTAATGATTAAAAGGTTTTGAATTGGATGGTATATTAATTGTAAAGAGAAATTATCATGTTGTCTTCATTATTTATATAAATATTACTCATCATTATATCCATCCAAATATCATAGTGCTGAATAACAAATTACACCACGGCGTGGAGATGGTAAGCCATACGTACACACACATGGTGACATTCTCATTCATTGGATGGATAGAATAATAAAAATGGTTGTACCATATTTATAATAACATCAAAATATGTATAAGGTACAGGAGTTATTATTTTGGTGTGGAAATAACAAAGAAATAGAAAGTGGAAGAAGAAATGAACTTTGAAAGAGGTGATAAAATAATTACCTCCTCTTTGGGTGTTTCCTTTTTATTTGAACAAAAGGGCCCCAAAGGTTGGCTTTTCGATCAAGGTAAATCCTCTAGGTTGAATTGAGGGAAGTTTGGAGGAGATATGGGTAGGTTATGGAAGATCCAAATGGCTTTGGAGGAGTGATTTTGAGAGAAGGTGAAGTACCGTTTTATAAGAGGGGTGAGGGTCACTTTAGGAAAAGTTTGAAATATTATTTTATTATAAAATAATTTTAGGTTTATAATGGCTCAAAATTTATTATTTAAAATATAATGTGGTTATTGGTCTAAAACCT
This sequence comes from Viscum album, assembly GCA_963277665.1. NCBI lineage: Eukaryota > Viridiplantae > Streptophyta > Magnoliopsida > Santalales > Viscaceae > Viscum > Viscum album. The sequence goes on along the minus strand of OY728160.1, from coordinate 1,719,850,903 downwards.
CTCAACAAACAGCTTTTAGACTAGTTTATGACTCCATATTAACTTTATCTTTTATATTTAACTCTTAATTAAATAGTTCAACTTTTACCATGTATTCTTGTATTATTATAATAAATGGTTAATAAAATTACTATAAAAAGTCAATATAATCTCAAGTGGTTCATTATTGTTATATATAACCTTATATAAGTCCTTTTTATGATCTTTAGATTTTTAGAAATAACATATCAATTAATAATATAGTATTTGTTCTAAATACCCTTTTATCTCAATTTTGACACTATTTGGTATTTTTTTGTTAAAGTCATAAAAAAATTTATCACTTCAAAAAAATTTATTTAATAAACCCAAAAATGTCATATTAACCAAGAAATTTTTTTTAATTCATCAAAATTCTCAATTTACATTTTTTTGGATATTTATAATATCTATTATTTTAATCTTTCATTAATAAGGTATTTATTGAATCATCATTATGTCATAAATAAATTTACTTATTTAATATATAAAATTTATAAATAAAAAACCATTATGTACGAAATATTTTTTTATCTTTTTAATGAATATTTATAGTCAAATTTATCTTATGTATAATGCTATATTAAAAATGTTTCAGTTATTAAACGTTGAATTTAACATTTTTAACTCTTCTTTAAATAAAATAATAATAAATGTCCTAATATAATAAATATGGATAAAAAGGATCATATTTTATTTCTATGGATTGTATTGGTTGAAATAAAATTATCCAATAGAATTAGTACATGTGTTAGGGTAATTATATTATCATTTTTACCTTTAATTACCTTATTTACTTTTAACAGTGGTAAATAAAAGTCAAAAGTTGTTATTCACCAAAAAAAAATTTTTATCTTATTGAACCACATTTTACTTAATGATGTATACAATGCCTCTCAGATTTTTTAAATTCAATTCACAGAAGCTGTAAAATTATGTTTTATGAAAATTTGCAAATGTGCCTAGAAGGTGGGTAAAAGACGGTACAAAGTTCAATAAAATTTTATACATCTATTATTATTATAAAATGACTCCAATGAATTATATTGAACTTATATTTGTATTATGTATCTATTTTGACTTAAAATAAATTTAAATAAAATAAATAATTATTTAAATAAAATTCTAGTTTTAAAAAATAACGTAGTGTTTTTCTCTATTCATCAAAAATTGAATGTTTTTAGAAAAATACAAATAACTCACCCAAAGATAATTTTGATATTATGAACCCAAGAATGATGTCCATTTTGAAAAATAAAATTTATAAAATTTCAAAAAGTGGTTATTACTATTCATAATGAATAGTTTGATTGGTCGTGGTGTGTTTGAACTTGAAGTTGCGTATAGCGCAAGCTATTGTATTATTTAAAGAGAAGCGTACCGTGGATTCTTGGGGTGTTACATTTACACATTGAAATAAGACATTAAATTACCATGCATAAGGGAATAAGTAATGATTCCTATCTCACTAGGTATAAAAATTTCAAAAACAATTACATGACAATTACCTTGGAACCTCAGTCCATGTAGTCTAATCAAATTTATCTATTAAGGGCCTAGAGCCTCGGTCTGACTCCCTAACCCATGAATGATAGGGGTGGGGATAATAGCCTCATTCCAACCCAACTGGTGGAAGGGTACTTAGTCTATTTTCCCACACCACCAAGTAATGTTCACATGCTTATATATCCACATAGCACATAAATGATATCAAAAACCATACACAACCAATACACACAACACTTACAATTCACATTTCATACAACATATGAATCATCATCAATTCATAACCTGTTTGTAAATTTATGATTTACTTATAAAATCCTAATTAACCCATTTCCCTTTTTATTCTTAACCCATTTATAATTCCAAACAATTTTCATACATTAACCCATTTAGAATATTCATCAGTTCATATGCATTAACAAATTTGACACACTAGTCAATTAATTTAGCACTTCCCCATATCATGCCAAATGATCCCTTATTATATTTCCAACAACTATAAACATATTTTATTGATATCTCTTTAAAACTCAAACCATCATTTAAATATATTTTTATGGGCTCTATTTCAACAAAAATTCACTCTATGCTTAACATTGTAATTTTCCATGTTCAGAAATATTGGAAAACCCCATGGGTGTCTCAAAATCTTTCTAATCAGTATTCATGAATCTGATGTGGATCATCAGAGGTTGAATTCATCATTTAGGAAACCATTTTACCATATCTCAGTAATGGAATCAAATCCACAATAAGAAAGAACTAATAACACAATTACACATGAACAAATCATTGAACAAACTATGTGATATAAATTATAGACCACCAACCTCAAATCCATAAATGAAGACACACTTAAACTTAACCACATATCTGGATTCAAGACCCCTTTGAATCCCTAACATAATATCCACTGGAAAAAGTGTGTTTTATGGCTTCCGAAGAAGAAGAACAAATTTATAATCACTAATCTTGAAAAGATAAGCATGATGATTTTTATACTTACCTACACCTTTGACCTATAAGAAAAGAATCTCCAAATTCCATAGAATCAAAATAGATTGATAATTGGGTAGTCTTGGGTGTTTTGTATTATCATTATGGTAGGAGGTGGTAGAATGAAAAGGTAAAATAGGTGAGGAACTTAATATCCTGAGGGGGGAAATGGTGATTTTTCACTTTTTAATTGGGAGGACGGTTTGGTTGTATAGTTTTCCAAACTATGTGCCAAATATGTCCAAGATGGGTGAAGTATCATAGTTACCTAGTGATTATGAATGGTTTGACAAACTCTATGCCAACCATGAGAAATTCCTCAATCCAGGGTCACATGGTTTGGATTTCCATCCTGCATGGTTTCCATTAATCACATGCCAACTATGTGACATGCACAAGATGGCCTAATTCTCCATTATTTCATGTCATGGACCCTCAAAAATCCCATGAGATTCCTCATACTCCTGATAAAAATTTAATTATCCAACATTAAGGGATTAAACCCAAAATTTAAACAATAATTTACCTCAAGGAATCCCTAGATCATACATCCACATTGATTAAGGAAATAATAAGGGTACACATACAATTATTATTTTCTAACTGTAGAAATATTTAAACCTAATTATAATTATTTCATAAATTTTTGTTTTCCTTTTGTTTGGTTTTTCACAATAACATTCAATTAATTCTATCAAATTCTTATAGAGCTCCCTCTACAAGAACACTCTCAAGAATATAGGGAAATTCTATTCCATCACCACACTCGATTATACAGTGATAAAATGGAATCATTCTTGAAGTGATTCTCAGGTAAATAAAAGAGTATGATGAAATCATTTTGGATCTACCACTCTATTAACCAAATAATCATATGAGGTTGTTCATATGTTCATGGAGCACGTTTGGATCACCGTAGGAGGGAATCTGTATGTAATTCCTATAAATAATTGACAATATGATTGAGATACATTGTTATATTTATCAATAAAGAAATAATTCATCACAAGGTAAATCATTAATTTAATTAATTTTTTATAAATATCATTTTAAAGATCTTACTTTTTGGTTCTAACATTCTCTCAGCAATTAATCTATGATTCAACTCCATTGGTAATGGAATTTATCATTAATGAACATCTCAGTTTAATAAAAAAATATGGAAAAAACAAGTTAATAAATCCCCATATAGTCCTTCCACCATGCTCAGAACCTACATGTTATATCAGAGGTGTTCAATAATTATTTATAATTATTTATAGACTCTTTATTGACTTATGAATTTATCATTGGGTTTTAATTCTGGTTTAATCATTCTTCTATATGAATCATGAGATCATATTTTCATCATCTTCATTATAAAAAAATTTATCAAAATTAATTAATTCTAATAATTAATAACATTTGAAAAGAATCATATAGAGGTGTTTAGGATTCTGTCCAAATCGAACAAGAGTACACAGCATGTACCCATTGGAAGCTGTCATGTAAGTGTATTTATTGAACGAAGTTAATTCAAGAATTAATTTGGAATTTATTCAATCTTTGTGTTTTTTACATGTTTGTGTACTTAAATTAACCATATGTTGATTGGGATTTCTTGGAGCATGCTTAGCTGGACAACATGATGTGTAATATTCATACAAAATGTGTAGTCAGTTAGTCAAAGATGGGTAGTGTATTTTCTTACATGACCGACATGACTGGTGACCATGATACTTAGAGACTATGTGATGTGAATCTCATGTACAAATCATGTACTAAATTGATATCCATGACATGATTACACAAAAATTCTCGATGCATGTGCCACAGATACATAATTATAAATATACTAGACAAGTAGATGGATTGTACAAAACAGTTATATATCAAAATTATGAATAAATCAACATTAATATATTATATTTTTTAAACCATTTAATCATGTGTTCCATGTGTCATTTATTTTACTATATACATTCCATGTGATGGGTTATATATATATATATATATATTTTAATTTCTAGATAATTTTTGGAAGTGCGTATCATCTATAAGTCATAATATAGTCATTACTCTATGAATATTGAAACATACATTAAAAAAACTGTTTATTCCATGAAATGAGAAATAAATATGTATTTCAGGGTGGGATAAAGTGATACAATCTAGGTGTATCTCCCCTTAAAAAGAGATTACAATCATGAGGTGAATACCCAGTGAAATTTTAAATAATGAATCTATAACAAGAACCATTTTTGGTGTCCATGTCATCCTCTAAAAAGTTCCCTTCCCTCCAAGTACGAATCACCTTAATGCCATAAAATAATATCATATTTCACATCCTGATAATGTAGGTCAGGTCCCATGAAGTTATTTTTTTCTCATGAAGAAGAACATCCATAATCCGTGAGTCTGATTCCACCATAGAGATATTAATGCTAAACAAATTGGACAAAGTGATACCACTAAACAATGCTTATGCCTTATCCATAATAGAATTTTCCAACACTTAAGATTCATTAAATACAAGAACAAATGATCGTCTTTCATCCATAACCATATCACCTCCTCATATCTCTCATGATACACAAGATACATCAATGTTTATCTTCAGGACAATGATAGGGGGCTTCCAACGAACCCATCTCTCCAGATACTTGATAACCATTTCCTCAACATGACACATCATTCTTGGAAGAAACACCCTGAGGGTTATAGAAGACACCTTGTCTAGAATAATAAGTGAATTTTTAGCCACAATAGACCTCAACTGAACCTAAATAAGCATGTGTGAGCAGCAACTGCCTTCTACTACTCGGTTAGTAGCCTCCCATGACACCCAACACACTTTAGTGAAAATCATGCCATGGATTTTTCTTTCCCTTCCATTGTGAATTTCCCCTTAAAACCATGAACCTAGGAATTTCATCAAGGAATATCTATTCACTGATGATTCCATGCGTCAAAAAAAAGAATCCCATATACTATTGTCCCATTCCCCATTGAAAAATTGGTTCCACAGTAATTCAGATCATGGGGCCTCATAGAACATGAAGTGTATGACCAAATAAATTCCATTACATTTTAAATTATCATATATAGTTATATCCTTATTCCTTAAATGCCAAATAATAATTTTAATTTTCACCATAATTTCCTTACACTAAAAAAAAATTCCAAACATACAATGCATTGTTTTCATGTATCCACACATTGTAATCACGGCTGTTGAAGCCTCCATTCATTGAATCTGAAAAAACAAAACTATTAGGATCATATATCAGTATAATGAGTAAATAATATACCAATATAATACATGATGTGTATTTTGAATGGGTACTCATTGTATTACCCCCAAGGTACATGTTTTTCAAATAGTAAATTTTAAATATATTTTTTAATTTGTTTAAAAAAAATTTAATTAGAATCCCAAAAAATGGATGATAATTAACATAAAAAATTATATAATTAAAGAAGTTAATTGATTAATTTGAGAATAATTTTCCTTATGTAAGAATAATTATAATTGAATGATTCTTTTATTAAATGATTAATTGTTTTCTCATGTATTTGGATGATCATGAGTATATAAAATTCATTTTTATGTGATTAGTTTCCTTTTAATTTATTATTAAATTAAATTTTTGGTTCACACTTCATATCTTCTCACATTATGTAAGTGCATATGTTCCCATGGTTTCCTTTTATGTGAACCTCCTTAACCAATCTTTTGGTTCCCCTCAACAACATGTGAGTAAAATATTATGTAATAGATGGATCTTCCAAGTGAGTGGAGGCTGTTAATGTTTTGATTTGACGTGACACAAATGAAAGAGGAACATTAATGGACAAGTGGAAAGATACAACACTAATCAGGTAATGGTATAAGGTTTTTTCTCCATATATCAATGATTATTTTATCATTAGCTAGATAAAGGAACCATTATTGAAATATCGGGATCATACCACTCCATTATTTTATTTCTATCAAGTTTCATGGTCAGTTACATTATGAATGTATAGCCACAATCACATGAATTAATGGATTAACAAGCATTCATGATACACTTAAAATAAATTGGAATATGCATAACCTTTATTTAAGACATGGTTAATCACTTAAGTAAGTCCACATAATATTAATAATAATGTAATATTGATAAAAGGATATTTTTTATTAAATATAAAAAATACCACAACTATGTATATTAAGTATGTATATCCTTCCACTACATATGTTAAAATTGAACCATATTTCTAAATTCTTGATCGGCCGAAGTCGAGGTGATTTTCATTATTTGGGAATTATAAATTAATTTTTTCGGTAAAATTATCTTAGTTAACATCAAGTATTGAATTCCCAAGAAGAACATAGTGTGACTAAGAGGAAAAGGTTGAGGAAGTACAATTTAAATATTTCAGGGTCGAGAAGACCACGAAAAAAATCAGGGAACTATGAGTTAACGCAATTAGGAATTTTAATTCCTACCTAAACCCTTAAAATCACTATTGATGATTAATTCTATGGTATGGGAATTGGAATATAAGTGTTTTCAATTAGAATTTTCAAGAAATATAATGTTCTTAAGCTAATGGTGAGGGATATTTGGTTTTGATAAAACTATGGGAGATTAGTAAATTTAACACTTATTTATATAGTTTTGTTAGATAAATTACTAAATTTAATGGTAGAACCTTTACAAATATGAATTTAAATATATCACTATGATCCATACTTTAGAAGGATAACCTTTTTAAGGTAACTAATTTCTAAGGATGGAAAAGGAATATACAATTTATCCTATTCCCAAAGAGGATATTATATGTGCAAGAAAAACCTATTCCAGAGGAATCTAGCTAAAAGGATAGTGAGGAAGAGTTGTCTCTATGTAAAAATCATTTGGAAGATGCAACATATGTATAATATTTCATGTTATCAACCATGATCAATGATATTTTAATGAAATATGAGTATATTGATATGTATATCATGATATCTCTCCATTGTGATCTCTTTTAAGAGAATTTGAGAAAATATAGATATGAGATTTCTAATGAACTATTTATAGGAAAGCATGGAGGGTAGTCTTTATTTGGACATTATGTAGTTATGCTTATTGGAAACATATATTTCTTAAGACATCTTGGTCATTAAATTACCAGATGAGTTTCAAATAGATCTCATATATTTCGCACTACCTAATTATTCTCCTATTATATTAATAATTATAATTTGCGAAATAACAAGATTATTGTTTCAGAACCTCTTACTCTCAATTCCCAGGTTGATAAGGGCATGGGATGTGAAAACCCTACAATACTTATAGTGAACAAGACAATGATGAATGAGGAATAGATGTCAAATCCTAATAAGATTTCTAAAGATCTTGATAACCATCCTTATAAAAGAGGAATATCCAAAGGTAAACAATGTAAAATGAAGCAGTATGTTATTTCACGTGGAATGTAAGGTCACTGTAAGAGGAATTCTTCCAAAAAACTAGGGGGATCTAATGGTGTATTCTTTATCATGTGTAATCTATTTATATCAACACATTGGGTATTAGATATAGTATTTGGTTCTCACATATGTATCAAAATGGAGAAACTAAGTAGATTTTGAAGGATTCTTATAGGATTGGTGGATTTATGATCAACCAATGGTGCTAGGATAGCTATTGTATTCATTGGAGACTACACCTTTAATTGAAAACAATAATGATATTATCTTTCAATTTTTTTATTATGTACCAATTGTTACCATAAACATAATTTATATATCCATACTAGATAATGATATTTTTGTTTTTATATTTGTAAATAAAATCTATTTAATTTATAAATATAGAATATGTTATGGTATGAAACATTTAAATAATGGCCATTATGTATTAAATTATGAAAACAATGTATTGTAAATTGATAACGAATCATGTTTTCATGACTCATATAACACCCAATTGGGTAATAACCATTTTTCATGTAAACGATAAGCATCTTGAAAATCTATATCAAGTTGGTTATGTAGACTCTTTTGATCTAAAACCACTTGAATTATGACATGATTTTTTATATGGAAAAATGAACAAACCACCATTTATTGTACATGGGGTAAGGGCCATAGATATTATATGATTTTTATGCAATAATTTGGATGTTAAACTTCCAATATAATCTAGTGGTGGGTATTCATACATCATGACTTTTTGATGATTAATTGTGCATATATTTCTATGTCTACTTGATGAGGTATAAGATTCATTCCTTTGAGAAATTCAAAAAAATCAAGAATGAAGTAGAGAATCAACTTGAAAGGAAGATATAAAAGCTTCTATTTGATCAAGTTGGTTCCTATCATAACCAAGAGTTCTTCGACATTCTACCTGATTTTGGGATTCTCTCCCTACTCAGTCCATTTTACACACCACATTGGAATTGTGTCAATGAATGGTGGAACCATACCCTACTAGGCATGGTATGGTTAATGATGGGACTTGAAAATATTCTATTATCCCTTTGGGGATATGAATTAAAAAATTCAGTATACACACTAAACCAAATACTAAATAAAAATGGAATTGAATTCTATTTTAACTATGGAGTTTAAAGAATTATTTTTTTTCACGTGATTGTTTATGGGGTTTTGAGTCATTCTTTAAGTTCATCTCAGAAAAAAAAATTCCACCATGAGGCATAGTGTGCATATTTATAGGGTATCCTAAAAAACAAGGGGATACTAATTATACAACCCATTGGATAATAAAGTGAATATTTCCAAACAATCCATATTTCTTTTCAGGGGTCTTATCATAAAAAGTGATAATAGGAGGAATAATGACTTAGATTAAGTTGATACTCATGACACATAAGAGTTGGTACAAGAAAAGGTTTCATGGGTCTCTAAGAATAAATTTGTTCCAAAAACAAAATTATTGTGTAGAATAACCCAAGAGGTAAGAGAACCATAGATATATGGTATTCTAGTCAAAAATTATGGCGAATCATTATTGGTTGATAATAATGAACCTCCATCGTACAAAGAGGAAAAAGAGATCACACGAGTTTCAAAATTAAAAGAAGACATGAATTATAAAATGGATTTCATATATCAAAACCAAGATTGGATTTTTGACAATCCACCAGTTGTTGTAATGTTTAGTGGGTGGAAGTGAAAATTGAAGAGAAAACAATACATGGAGGGTAATGTACCTATAAAGAATGGATAATGGATAAAGGATTTAATCGACATCAAGTCATCGACCATGACGAACCATTTTCTTCAAATTACATGTTTAAATACGTCATAATTCTAATTTCTATAGTAGATTATCATGACTATGAAATTTGGAAGACAGAAATAAAAATAGGTTTCCTTGTTCAGAACCTATAGGAATGTGTCTATATTACACAAATTGAAGGTTTTGTGTCTCTATGTGATGCCAAAAAGATATGTAAGTTGCTGATATATATTTATAGATTAAAGAAATAATATAGTTACTATAACATTCAGTTCAATGAATATATAAAAAAATCATTATGAAAAAATGCGATCCTTTTGTTTGAAAGTATTTTAATGAGAATGTGGTCGTCATCCTTGTAGCTAATGGATTTGGAATTTTCCACATTAGAAATGAAATAACAATTTTATAGTATATTAATGAATTGTTTAAAAAAAATTATTTGTAAATTAATTAGCTGAAGAAACCTACATTCTAGGGGTTAAGATCATTCATAACAGATCCAAGAGTCTTCTTGGACATTGTCAAGGTATTTACACTGACCATATACTAAATAGATTTAGTATTGAACAATCCAAGATGGGATTGGTTCCAGTGTCACATTGTATACATATTTCCAATAAAATGTGTCCTGAAACACAATTGTAGAAATGGATAATGAGTAATTTCCCATATGATTCTATGATAAAATCAACCATGTATGACTTTTTTATGAGGCTTAATGTTTCCTCAGTATTGAGGAAGGTATGAATATATCAAGATGAACTAGGTGAATAGAATTTTTTGTCTATTAAGTTTATCCATAATTATCTGAGAAGAAACAAAGATATGTTCCTAGTGTATGAATAGATGAGAGGCTATTAATCAAGGGTTATAATGATTATAGTTTTCAAATATATTAGATTGATATAATGTCATGGTCAAGATATTTCTTCAGTCTCAATAGAGGTGTTGTGCACTAGAAATTTTCAAACCAGCTTCTATCGTGGTATCTAAGTATATAGAGGCATCTGATGTATCCAAAGAATCCATTTGGATATCATTATTTGTCATACATCTTGAAGTGGTACTCAGTAGTAAATACCCTATGACATTATATTGTAATAATACTGTAGTGGTGGCTCTTATAAAAGAGACAATGTCACACTAACAAAAAATTTGCATACTCCAAAAGTATTACCTCATGAGAAATTTCTCACATAGGGGTTATGTTATAGTAAGTAGAGTTTCCATAGAATAAAAACATAGTAGAACCCTTTAATAAATAATTATATCATCATAATCATGAGTATCATATGAGATCTCTAATAGGGAAGGTTGTTAGTAATTATATCCTGTAAAAGTGGAATTATATTAGACTAAGTGCTCTATAATTAACTTATGTGCACTATATAACTATGAATATTTATAGTTTTGAATATTAATAAGAAACTTATCACACCGTGATTGTTCTTTTATGTGAAATTGTATGTGATAATATCCTAAGAGTAATTGTAACATTGAAAGGTCATAAGAGTCCTCATTATGATGAGAACCCAAAACAGTCATGAAATTATTCTTAAATATATGTTCTATATATGGATGAAATAATTTGAGGTAAAAATATGATATAGTATATCAGAGGTGGAGACTCATAGGACATTGAGGTATATTCTCATGGTGTATGCCCTTGAAAATTTCTAGTGTAAGCTGTTATGAGAACAAGACCCACCGATATGAAATATATAGTTATATACTCCATTGAATGTTAATATACTTGAACATGTGTATATATCCTTAAACATTATGATTATTTTGAATAGATATTATGATTTATATACTTTCATGTGTTGATGAGAACTGTGATGATAGATGTTCGTAGTGAAGTAGGATACATTGGGTGCGTCATGAGTAATATTTCAATAAAGAATTATGTGTGAAAAGATTTTTACCTTATATTATTTAATGTATATTGATATCCCAAGACCTTTTATAGAGGTGATATAGCCTAAAATAATCCATGTTCATCGGGTTTTCTGGGAAACTTCAATTCTAGAAAAGTCAAAGAATGATACATTGAGCATATAGGTTAAGGAAAACATTAGGTAGCCTTCCTAATTATAGATATCATTATAAAGGGATTATATTATACAATAAGAATGTGTATGGGTTTTTTTTTCATTTCGAACATACATATTCTCTCAATGGATGGAATGGTGTGTTGCAAGATTCTTTTATTGGTCTTTGGGATACTTCCCTTAATTCCATTGAAAAGAGTCATAATGGTTTACACATTGAGTTTATCTAGAACCATAGTTAAATAATAATATTATTTATTTTTTAACATGTTGAAATAATATTATTCCCCCATGTAGTTTAATAAAAATTTGCGTTTTCTTGATCACATTTATTTTGTCATTTGTTATTTGAGAGAATATTTTATGAGAAGAATATTTAATAAATATTTATTTATAGTTTAGTAATTATAATATTTATTTATTTATCAGAGATTAATTAAGTGATATTTCTTTATTAAATAAGTAGTCATCATTCATGTCTTCATAAATATTGTGGTGGAATGGTGCACGGAGTTTAATAGTCTTGTGAGAAATAATATCATTAAATATTATTTTAATAAATAATAATTAATTATTTTCTCATTTTTTCCATGTCAAGAAATAATAATAATATAATTATTATTATAGATGTCACGATCCGTCCTCGGGGCCCGTGTCGTGACTACCCCAAGCCCACCTTCTATAGGCCAGGGGCTGGCGACTAGCACCAAGGTGTAATTCCCGGTAAAAAGGGAAGGCATTGCCTTTGTAAAGTAAACAAACAGCATAGAGAAAGCAAGCAGAAGTAAACACTAAGTAAAAACTGGGTACAACAGTAGGTGCGGAAAAGTAAGTGGGGCAGAATACAAACCCTAACTGAATGTAAAGTACAACTGGAAAGGGAAAACAACAACTGAAAGTAAAGCTGTAGCCTCGAGCTGTCCACTGGAACTACCACCTGAAGTGTGGGTACAGATGGCCTCCACAGCTCCTCGGGTCCAGCCGTCTGCTCCGAGTATGTCCCACCCAGTGGTCCACCTCCAGGTACCGGCCTGCTCTGCAAGCCTCAACCACAATCAGTGATGTCCGTCGTCTACAACCAACACAACGTAGTGCGGGCATAGCCCGTGCAGGGGTGAGTATAAGCTACTCATTAGGGACCCCGAGACTCATGAAGGTCTCCCAGAATCCAAAAAGAATAATCCACAAAGGAAAGATACAATCACGAAGTAACATCAGACACTGCTTAGGTATATGCCCATACATATACCTAAGTCATCAATTCCAGTTTTCTCCAACGTCCGAGCCCAAGTACAACCCAGTACACATAGGAAAACACAACCCCTTCCACATATGAAAGAAAACTGTAATCCACATAGGAAAGCAAGTCAAGATTCATCTCACACAGGTATACTTCTTCGTATGACGATAGAGATAATCAGATATAGCCACTGATTCATATGAGCCGTCGGACCCACAAAGGATCAATAAGTACTAACCCCCGCAATGACCCACAAAGGATCTTACCCACACAGGATTGATAGGTAACTAACCCCCGCAATGACCCACAAAGGATCTGACCCACACAGGATCGATAGGTAACTAACCCCCGCAATGACCCATACACGATCAGACCCACATAGGATCTTTAGGCGCTGGACCACACAAGACCGCTAAGTACTGACCCACACAGGATCTGACCCATACAGGATCGATAGCACTGATACACATAGGATCGCTAAGTGCTGTATTCGTCGCCGCCGAATCCACGAAGAATTTATGCATAGTCGTCGTCGTAGTCGGAACCAGCTCTAGGGTTCCCACACACAGCAAGCTCGTTCGGGAGGGTCCGCTCCATGTGCCGAAGGGCTGATACATTAACTGAAATATCATCTGAAGTTGATGTATCCAAAAGTTATGTATCGCGAACAGGAACTGAACGTCATAGACGGCGTATCACTCGGATGCCCGGTCTGAGAGTTATTGGCTTTTTCGTCCCAGAGGCCCGGTTGGTTTTTAAGTTAAAACCAACCCAACCATACTCCAACTATGTCCAAACCTCGAGCAGAGTAAGTAAAAAATCCCCGTCTCACTTATAGGAATCCAACAAAGTCGACGGCACGTAAATCAGACATCTGGAGCTCAAGTTATAAGCATTTCTGCTCCGAGGGCCCAGTTGGTTTCGTGTACGAACCAACCTGGCCGAACCCAAAGTTCTCCAAAACCATGAGTGCAATATACCGAAACGACCATCTCGATCCAGGGATCGCTACTCAACTGACAGTACGTCGATCGGAGGCCCCTAACACATGTTATGGGCAACAGACCGAAAGAAGTTCGGTATTAGGGGGTTCGGGCCCGGTCCGACCGGCCCGATACCCCCTAGGTCGGCCCGAACCGGGTCGAACCAACCCGGGTCCGGGTCCGGACCGCTTGGGCGCGTCTTGGCTCGGCCCGGCGCACTGGCGCTGGCCAAGCGGCCGCGCAGAAGGGGGGAACTGCCCCCCTGGACGAAACCGCGGCCCCGCGTGGGGACGCCTCTTGCCAACGGACGCGGTCGGTTTCTGCGTCCCGCCTTCTCCGGTCCCGCGCGGTAGCGGGACTGCCGGACTACTGCCGCGGCTTGCGCCGCGGTGGCTCTCCCCGGTGGCGCGTCGGGCGCCGCCGTACCGGTGAGGCGCGCTGGAGGGTTGCTCCGCGGACCACCGGATGAGCTCCGGTGGTCGGATTTGCCTGTCGTCTTCTCCAATGGCCCTCCCGGGACCAGATGTCCACTGTGAAGACCTCACAACGCCCATGCGGCCGGCTTCATTATTGCCCGTTGATCCTCACACCAAGAACGAAGGGACGGTGGGTTCAGACTTGTTCGTTGGTCAACACCCACCGCGTTAGCGGTTTTAAAAGTCTTCCGAAAATTATTTAAACATTCATCATGGGAATAAATCACAAAGATTTAATTGAATCAAACCCCTACCTCGTTGAATTCGTTGGGCGAGGATTCGTCGCGGAAAAGCACGTTGCGGAAGAAGGCGTCGCGGAAGGGGGATCGTCGCGTCGTGGAAGGAGCATCATAGAAGAAGCGTCGCGGAATAAGGAACGTCACGTCACGCCATCGATCTACGAGGATCCTTCATTCTTCGCATTCTTCGCATTCTTCATTGGGGAGGAAGAACTTTAAGTGCCTGAGAATTCTCCCTAGCCTCTCAACACCACCCGTCTAATAAAAATAAGAGTTGTCTTATTTTTAATCCACAAGCCTTGCATTTTAAAATTCAAAAATGAAAGAAACAGTTAAGTGAATTAATTGAAATGCTTAAACTTCTTCATTAATGAGGCGTTTCTTAACCAGAATAAACGCACAGTTTGACTTCATTAATAGGGGGTGTGAGTACATTACTTAAGAAGAAAAGAAACGGTGGGGCTCGTGTGGGCCCTACCTCACAAAATATCCTACCAAGTGGGTAGGATATTGTGGGTCCCACATCACCCATTGAACTTAAGTTAAGTAAAATAAAATAAAAAGCGGTGTACCACTTTTATTTTATTTCTTAACTTAACCCCAAAAATTAAAAACCATGCCCGAGAAAACGCAACTCTGGAAAAGATGTTTCTAAGAAAATACCAATGATGTGATTCCATCGGTGCCCTCAGAATTTGATTCTGAGCACCGGTTCAAAAGTTAGAAAAACCCGCTCATTCGTTCACTGAACGTACCCGAGCTAAACTTTGGAAAAAGATTCCGGGCACACCGGGCCTAGGAATCCGGTGCCGTCAGAAACTGCGTTCTTGAAAAATTCCCTATAAAATTAAGAAAAAAATTTCCTTGAATTTTTCGGGTCTTTACATCACTCCCACCTTAGGTATTTATGTCCCCGTAAAGATACATCATAAACTAGGGAAACAAATATGGGTATTGAGCACGCATCTGAGCCTCCCACTCCCAAGTGCTCTCCTAGAGGTTCCCGTGCTGCCATCTGATGCACACTAGAGGAATCGACCATCCACGTAGGACCCGCTCCTGTCGATCCTCAATATCCATTGGGACATCCACAAAAGTCGCCCCATCATCAACGTCCCGCTCCCCATGGTCAATGATATGCATCGGGTCATGCACGTATCTCCTCAGCTGAGATACGTGGAAGATGTCGTGCACCCAGTGCAACTAAGGTGGTAGAGCCAGGCGATAATCCACCTTGCCAATCCTACTAAGGACCTGGAAAGGTCCGATTATGCATGGAGATAACTTTCCACCTTATCCAAATCTTCATAATCCACGTCGAGGTGAGACCCGCAAGAAGACGTGGTCGCCATCCTTGAACTCTAGTGGCCTCCGCCTCCTATCAACATAGGAATTCTGTCAGCTCTGAGCTATCCTCATCTGCTCCTGGGTGACCTGGACCTTCTCTATCATGGACTGGACCATCTCCAGTCCCACAAGTTCTAACTCCCCAGGGTCTGTCCAACACAGAGGATATCTGCAAGGTCGTCCATATAACGCCTTGTATGGTTCCATCGCGATGGGGGAGTGGTAGCTATTGTTATACGCGAACTCCACTAAGGGTAAGTGGTCCTCCCGGCTGCGACCAAAGTCGAGGACACATGCACGGAGAATGTCCTTGAGCGTCTGAATGGTGCTCTCCATCTGACCATTCGTCTGAGGGTGAAAGGCAGTGCTCAGACGTAGCTGCGTCCTGAATGCCTCCTGCAACCCCTTCCAATGCCGGGAATTAAAGAGAGCATCTCGGTCGGAGACGATTGATGATGGTACACCATGAAGCCGTACAATCTATTAAACATAGTGACATCCCAAGATCTCCAATGAGCCCTGCTCTCTGATGGGTAAGAAGTGAGCCGACTAGGTGAGTCGGACGACAATCACCCAAATGGAGTCGTGACCTCTGGAAGTGCATGGAAGTCCAGTCACGAAGTCCATAGATATTCCATCCCACTTCCACTACGGGAACTCCAAGGGATGTACCAAGCCTGTAGGTACCTGGTGCTCTGCCTTCACCTACTGGCAGGTGAGGCATCGAGAAAAAAATTCTGCAATAGCCTTCTTCATGCCTGGCCACCAGTTCTGTCGTCTGAGATCCTGGTACATCTTCGCCACTCCAGGATGTACCGCCAAAGAAGAAGTGTGAAACTCTGTCAACACCTCCTCCCGTAAAGCAAATGGTACCAAGGTACGTCCTCTAAAAAGGACATCGTGCTCTCCTCCCATAGAGAATCCATCAGGTTCCTATCCTGAGGATATATTTGCACGCCGTGTCTCACAGTTGGCATCCCCACGCTGTGCCTCTCTGACCCGCTGCAGTAGTGGAGGAGTGACTATGAGTGACTGAAGAAAGTCTGCTCCAACTCTATCCATGAAGGATATCTGCAAAGCAGCTAGTTGCTCTGTCGCCTCCCCAAGTAGCTGAATGCCCGTCCTCCTGCTTAGATCATCAACAACTATGTTCCCCTTCCCAGGAGTATAGACTATCTCAAAGTCATAGTCCTAGAGGAACTCGAGCCATCACCATTGTCTCAAGTTCAGGTCCTTCTGAGAGAAGATGTACCTGAAACTCTGATGGTCAGAATAGACTGTAAGCGCTCGCCCATCAGATAGTGTCACCATGTATTCAGAACGAAGACCACTGCTGCTAAATCCAGGTCATGGGTAGCGTAGTTCTGCTCATGCGGCCTCAACTGACGTGATCCATAGGCGATCAATGCCCGCTCCTGCATCAGGAGAAATCCGAGTCAGGTTCCTGATGCATCGTAGTAGACTATTTACCCTACTCCCTCCTCCGACAACCTCAATATAGGTGCACTGGTCAATCTCTGTCTCAGCTCCTTGAAGCTTTGATGACATCTTTCTGACCACACAAAGGGTTTCCCCTTCTTCGTGAAAGCTGAGAGTGGTTCCAAAACTCTGGAGAAGAATAGAACAAATCTATGGTAGCATCCATCTAGACCCAAGAATCTTCACACCTCAGTCACGCTCCTAGGTGGCTCCCAAGCTAGTACTGCCTCGATCGCCGCAAGATCCACCACAACTCCCACCTCAGAGATGATGTGTCCCAAGAAGTGGACCTCACATATCCAGAAAATTCACTTCGAGATATTTCCATAAATCTAGTTCTCTCAGAGTGTGTCTAGTACAACCCACAAGTGGTAGGCATGCTCCTCCTCAGTGGTCGAGTATATCAAAATGTCATCGAGGAAGACCACGACAAATCGATCGAGGTATGGATGAAAGATCTCATTCATGAGGCCCATGAACACTTCTGGAGCATTGGTTATGCCAAATGGAATAACCAAGAACTCATAGTGGCCATACCGACTTCTGAAGGCCGTCTTCTGCACGTCCTCATCCCAAACTCTGAGCTGATGATAGCCTGACCTGAGGTCTATCTTTGAGAACCACCGTGCTCTGTTTAGCTGATCTAAGAGGTCATCAATCCTCGGTAGAGGATACATGTTCCTCACTATCACCTGGTTCAGGCGACGATTGTCGACACAAAGTCGCAAGCTCTCGTCCGCCTTCTTGGGGAACAATATCGGGGAAGCGTAGGGTGAAACACTGGGTCAGATGAATCCCTTTCCCTGAAACTCCTCCAATTGTACCCATAGCTCTCGAAGCACGGAGGGAGCCATCCGATATGCTGGGGTGGATATCAGTGTTGTCCCGGGGTACAGATCAATATAAAACTCTACCTCTCTATGAGGAGGTAGTCCTGGAACTTCGTCAGGGAAAACGTCCGCATACTGATCCACCACTGCAGGAAAACTATGACTCTACACATCAACTGCTCGCAGGATGAGGCTAGCCAACTGATGAGTGATGGGCTGTCCTCTCCTCTATGGAAGTCCATCCTATGCTGTGAAGGCTCCCTTCTCGCCGGTGATGGTGAACCTGCTCCCGTCGGTGCATACACACTGCACCTTGTGCCTAATACAGTCAATCAAAGCATGGATTGTAGATAACAAATCCGTGCCCAAGATAAAATCGTAAGGCCTCGATGCCACTAAAAGAAGATCCCAGCCGAAGCTCTTCGCTCCTAGAGTAAGCTCACACTGCCGGAACCAGTGCGTAATCGTTGAGTCTGCTCTCGTAGGAGTCTCTAGCCGTAAGGATCGAGCCAACGGCTCTGTCAAAATCTTCGAGCTCCGAACAAGGGCAGCGGCTATGAAAGAATGACTCGATCATGTCTCTATAAGAACTCCAGCAAGGGTGGAATAGACACAGATAGTACCTCGAATCATCTCTAGCTCTCTGTGCTTGTAGGCCTCCACTGCCTGGAGTTGTGCCTGTCTCTGTCCGCCAGCTCCCTGTGGTCGGGGTGGACCTCCTGGTGGTGATGGTGGTAGAGCCTCAAAGCATCTCCCACCACCTACTGCTCGGCTAGCTCCTCTGCCTCGTCTGCCTGCTCCCTACAGACCGCCACGGTCGACCCTCTTCCTCTGACTGGGTGGCCCCTCAACCATCTGCTGCTCCTCGACACGACGGTTCGGGCAGTCACGAGCCATTGGCCCTGCCCGCCGCAAGCGTAGCACTGTCTGCCTCTCGAATGACTGGATCCACGCTGTGTGCCCCACACTACTGAGCCAGTGTCCTAAAGTCATCTGCCTGAGGGTATGGTCTGCCTGGAACCATGAGTCATCTGTCGACTGCCTGCTTCATAGGACTCTGCTACATGCCGCCCTGCGGTAGGTCTCGCTAATGATGAAGGGTCTGCAAGGAAGCTCTCGATCAGAAGGGCTCACTCCAGTACCCCTGACTGTGTCGGAATGCTGAGGGAGATTAGCGATGCCCTGATCTCCTGCCTCAATCCCTACTCGAAGGTCCGGGCCCGGATGAATGGGTCTCGTACCATGTCTGTCGAGTAGCGCGATAGATCGGTAAATCTCGCTGAGTACTGGGCGACCGTCAAAATTCCATGCCGCAGCTATAGAAGCTCCTGGATGCGCACCGAACGGAGGGTGGCTGAGACGAACTCTGAGCAGAAGAGGCTCTCAAAGTCCATCCAGAGGAGAGATGCCTCATCATGCACCTGGAGCATCAAGCTCCACCATCTGCCTACTAACGCGTGCACTAGGATCGCTGCGAGGATCACCATGAGGTCTATTGGTGTCCTCACTAACCTGAAAACCCGTACAACTTCCTCCAGCCAATCCTTGGCGGCCTGAGAGTCCGTCTCCCCACGGAACCTGGGTAGTCGCTAGCGTCGAAACACGTTCAGTGCACTAAGGCGACGTGCATCGTCAGCAGCTAGGGCCGGTAACATCAGTGGCTCATCGGGTAGCAGTACCGCCGGTGCCTCTGCTGTCAGAGGGCCCTGTACCGAGGCCTCGTCGCTCGGTGGGCTGTCGTCACGCACAACTCTCGGAACCCTAGCTGGCTGTCATCATGGGGCCATCCTGAAAAGAAACAGGTGCGCCATGGTCAAACAGTATACCTGGTGAGCTGACACAAAGTAGTCACAAAGAAAACTTGTAACACACATGCAATCAATGTTTTTGTGCATTAAGTCGGAAATCAGAAGTCAGGGCCCTGGTGTACGGATACGTCGACCGCCGCACCAACACTGGACTCCCTGGACTGATAACCACACTCAATACACTTAACATTATTGCTTCACATAGAAGAAGATCAGAGTCTTGAGTCCTGCGGTAGAACCGAACTCCTCTGATACCAATTTGTCACGAACCGTCCTCGGGGCCTGTTCCATGACTACCACAAACCCGCCTTCCATAGGCCAGGGGCTGGCGACTAGAATCAAGGTGTATTTCCTGGTAAAAAGGGATGGAATTTCCTTTGTAAATTAAACAAACACCACAGAGCAAGCAAGCAGAAGTAAACACTAAGTAAAAACTGGGTACAGCAGTAGGTGCAGAAAAGTAAGTGGGCTAGAATACAAACCCAAACTAAAAGTAAAGTACAACTAGAAAGGGGAAAAACAACTAAAAGTAAAGCTGCGTCCTCGAGCCGTCCACTAGAACTCCCACCAGAAGGGTGGGTATAGATACCCTCCACAGCTCCTCAGGTCCAGCCGTCCGCTCCGAGTACGTCCCACCCATTGGTCCACCTCTAGGTACCGGCCTGCTCCGCAAGCCTCAACCACAATCAGCGCTGTCCATCGTCGGCAACCAACACAACGTAGTGCGGGTGTAGCCCGTGCAGGGGTGAGTATAAGATACTCATTAGGGACCCCGAGACCCTCGAAGGTCTCCCAGTATCCACAAAGGATAATCCACAAAGGAAATAAACAATCACGAAGTAAAATTAGACATTCCTTAGGTATATGCCCATACATATACCTAAGTCATCAATTCTAGTTCGCTCGAACGTTCGAGCCCATGTACAAATTAGTCCACAAAAGAAAACACAACTCATTTCACATAGGAAAGAAAAAAATAATCCACATAGGAAAGAAAGTCAATATTCTGCTCACACAGGTATACTTCTTCGTATGACGATTGAGATGATCAGATATAGCCACTGATTCATCTGAGCCATCAAACCCACAAAGAATCGATATGTACTAACCCCCGCAATGACCCACAAAGGATCTGACCCACATAGGATCGATAGGTAACTAACCCCCGCAATGACCCAAAAAGGATCTGACCCACACTGGATCGATAGGTAACTAACCCCCGCAATGACCCACACAAGATCGGACCCACACAGGATCTGTAGGCGTTGTCCCACACAGGACCACTGAACGCTGACCCACACATGATATGACCCACACAGGATCAGTAGCACTGATCCACGTAGGATCACTGAGTGCTGTAGTCATCGCCTCCGAATCCACGGAGGATTTCTACACAGTCGTCGTCGTAGTCACAGCCAGGTCTAGGGTTCCTGCTCACAACAAGCTCGTTCAGGAGGGTCCGCTCCACGAGCTGAAGGGCTGATACATCAACTGACATGTAGTCTGAAGTTGATGTATCCAAAAGTTCCGTATCGTCAACAGGAACTCAACGTCACAGACGGCTCGTCAATCGGACGCACGGTCTGAGAGTTATTGGCTTTTTCGTCCTAGGGGCCCAGTTGGTTTTTAAGTTAAAACCAACCCGACCATACTCCAACTGTGTCCAAACCTCAAGAGGAGTAATCCAAAAGCTCCATCTCAATTTGAGGAATCCAACAAAGTTGACGGCACATCTATCGGACGTCCGGAGCTCAAGTTATAAGCGTTTCCGCTCCGAGGGCCAGGTTGGTTTTGTGTACGAACCAACCCAGCCGAACCCAAAGTTCTCCGAAACCCGGAGTGAAATATACCAAAACGACCCTCTCGATCCAAGGATTGCTACGCAACTGACGGTACGTCGATCGGAGGCCCATAGCTCATGTTATGGCCAACAGACCGAAAGAGGTTCGATATTAGGGGGTTCGGGTCCGGTCCGACCCGGCCCGATACCCCCTGGGTCGGCCCGAACCGGGTCGACCTGATCCGGGTCCAGGTCCGACCCACTTGGGCGTGGCCCGGCCTGGCCTGGGCATGGCTTAGCCCGGCGCGTTGGCGCTGGCCAAGCGGCCGCGCAGAAGGGGGAAACTTCCCCCCTGGACGAAACAGCGGCCCCGCGTGGGGGCCGCCTCTTGCCAACGGACGTGGCTGGAAGCCGCGTCTCACCTTCTCCATCACATGCGGTCGTGGGACTGCCAGCCTGCCGCCCCGGCTTCAGCCGCGGCAGCTCTCCCTGGCGGCGCGTCGGGCACCGCCGTTTCCTGGCGGCCGCCCGGTACCGGCCGCCGCCTCCTGCCGCCGTCCCGGTGAGGCATGCCGGCGGGTTGCTCCGCGGACCACCGGACGAGCTCCGGTGGTCAGATTTGCCTGCCGTCTTTGCCAACGGCCCTCCCGGGACTGGTTCTCAACTGCAAATACCTCACAACGCCCGTGCGGCCTGCTTCATCATCACCTGCCGATCTGCACACCAAGAACGAAGGGACAGTGGGTTCAGTCTTGTTCGTTAGTCCACACCCACTGCGTTAGCGGCTTTAAAAGTCTTCCGACAATTATTTAAACATACGTCGTAGGTATAAATCACAAAGATTTAATTGAATCAAACCCATACCTCATCAAATTCGTTGGGCGAGGATTCGTCGAGGAAAAGCACGTCGCGGAAGAAGGCGTCGCGGAAGGGGGGTCGTCGCGTCGTGGAAGGAAAGTCGCGGATGAAGCGTCTCAGAAGAAGGAATGTCACGTCTCATCGTCGATCTCTGAGGATCCAGGGTTCTTCTCATTCTTCGCGTTCTTCGTGTTCTTTGTCGGGGAGGAAGAACTTCAAGTGCCTGAGAATTCTCCCTAGCCTCTCCACACCACCCGTCTAATAAAAATAAGAGTTGTCTTATTTTTATTCCAGAAGCCTTGCATTTTAAAATTAAAAAACAAAAGAAATAGTTAAGCGAATTAATTGCAACGCTTAAACTACCACATTAAGGAGGCATTTCTAAACCGGAATAAACACACGGTTTGACTTCATTAATAGGGGGTGCGGGTGCGTTACTTAAGAAGAACAGAAACGGTGGGGCTCGTGTGGGTCCCACCTCACAAAATATCCTACCAAGTGGGTAGGATATTGCGGGTCCCACATCACCCACTGAACTTATGTTAAGTAAAATAAAATAAAAATCGGTGTACCAAATTTATTTTATTTCATATCTTAACCCCAAAAATTAAAAACCACACCCGAGAAAATGAATCTCCAGAAAAAATGTTTCTAAGCAAATACTGTTGTTGTGATTCCATCGGTGCCCTCAGAATTTGATTCCGAGCACTGGTTCAAAAGTTATAAAAATTCACTCGTTTGTTCACTAAACGTACCCAAGCTAAACTTCGGAAAAAGATTCCGGGCACACCGGGCCTCGGAATCAGGTGCCGTCAGAAACTGCATTCTTGAAAAATTCCCAAGAAAAATAAGAGAAAAATTCCCTTGAATTTTTCCGGTCATTACAATAGAAATGGGTTCTATAGATATTAATGAAATAAAAATGTTGTGTGTGAAATTATTATTTTATAACCCTAACATTATTTAAAACTAATTATGTTATTTATTATAGGGTTAGTTTCCATTTGTTTGGTTGGGCACAACAACATCTAAGAAATTATCTCAAAGATCTGGAGATATCCTTCTCTAAGAATGATCCCAAGAATGGATAGTGATCCTCTTCCACAAATACTCTTGATTCTATAGAGATCTAATGGAATCCTTCTTAAATAAATTCTCGGGGCAATCAAAGGTGAATGATTTAAGCATTAGGATCTATCTAGCTAGCACCTCTATATTCCTAAAATGTTGTTAGAAGGTTTGTATATCTTGTGTGGATCACCACTAGAGATAATATATACTTTATTCCTACAATGAAGTGATAATACAACATAGAGACATTTTCAAAGTCATTATTGAAGAAATAATTCATCACTAGTTAATTATTTAATTACATAAACTGAATATAAATAGATATGTGGTAACCCTGCATATTGGTTCAAGGATTCTATATTCAGTTAATCTTTAATTCAATTCCATTTGTATTAGTGTTTATTAATAATGTGCATTTCATGTTAATCATTAATTATGAAAAAATAATCCATGATGGGAATACGCCATCTGATGATTTCACTACACCCAGAACCTAAAAATATTTTAAAATAACACCATGATTATGTAACTCACTATGGTTTAGCTTATTTGTCTTTCATAAACAATCCCATAGGCTTCTTGAGGTGAAATATAAGACAAAAAATTAGTTCTAAAATTAAAAAAAAATTAAAAATTTATATTTAAAACACTACCAAAAATATAAATCACATTTCAATACACCATTAAATAAGAAAACAAAATATATGATTATAATAGTTTTTGATTTATATCAATCATACTAGAAAGTATCCATATACAAACAATTAAATATTTTAAACTAAATCATTTTGAACATAATTTTATCATAACATGCTGATATTTTGGGTTTTTTCATAAAATATAAAATTATAAATTATATTAAAATAAGTTTATATTTAATATTTGATAATTTTATGAGATAGTAAACTAGAAATTTTCCTATAGGGAGGTTAATAGTGGTTTATGCCTATATCTCATTCCACAAGGACATTCCTATAGTGATTTCCTTTCCAAATTTCTTTTCACCCATTTTTACTCCTTTATAATCTATTTTTGATGAATAAATAGTTTATTTCACTAAATTTTCCTACATAGATTGAAAAGTAAGATGGTTTCAAGAGAATTTGAGATTACTTAATATATATTTATGGATATTTTAAAAAATAAAATTCACTGTTGATGACATACTATGTTGCTGTAATTTATGATTATGAAAGTTTACAATGTATTATTGAGTATGAATACGAACCTCATAAATTATTTTTTATCCATGATTAATAACATTATAACACATCACACTTAATAATCTCATAAATTAAATGATTTATGACATATATTTTTTTTAAATATAATCAGTTTCCTTTTTAGGTCTATAATTTTAGATGATTAAGAAATTCATTACAAGGAAAATTTTACACTTCTATAAAATACCCGTTTTTCAGAAAAAAGTTATTTATAAAGAAACACTTTCTATGTTCACAATAACTCCCAAATCTAGATCACTGATGTTTTTAATATTCCTACTCAAAAATAATCCCTATAAAAAAAGTTTGAAAATTTTATATGAGAACACAAAGCTTCATAAGGGATGTAAAAAAAAGAAACCAACTAGTCTATTTGTTTACATGAAATTCCATTATAAAATTTTTCTTTTGCATTATAAACTCAGATCTCAAATATAAATTTACATTTACATGAAAAGAAATACATAATTTCTTATTACATTTTATTAAATATTCCATAATTATTCAGAAATTAAAAAATCATAATCATAATGATTTCTTAGAAAAAAATGAAAACATACGAATATATATCCATGTAAAAAACAATCATTTCACTTTTTTACAGGGTCATAATTTTCATCAAATATGTAATCTCACTTATTTACCATTTTAAAATTCAAAAATTACCTTAAAAATAATTACAATAATATCTTGTAGGAACCATGGTATATTATACATTCATTAACCATTACAAGAACCCTTATAATGGAATTAGCATACTCGATAATCCTCACATATATTAGGAGTAACGCATGCTCTTTAATATTACACAATGCAATGGAGAGATATATCAGGCTCATCCATGATTATAGAATTATCATTCTCACCCATCATTCATATAAAATCTCCATGGAACGTAACACATATAAAAAAAATATGAATTTAATTTTATGTATAAAACACATTATAATTTGAATCCAATCCAATATGTAGTAACACAATCATTTATCTTATAAAAATGAGTTTGAATTTTTATTTTATTATGAAAACATTTTCAAACTAAAAATTACCTAAATACTGGGAATATAATATTGTTTAAATACCATTATAACTTTTAGAGGAATATTAATAATAGATAATGATTGTGATGACGTGAAAGGGTGGTCAATCCATATATGTAAAAAAAATTCTCTTTTTTGGAAAATGTCAAAAATAAAACATATGGAAAACATTGAAACTTTTACATTTTTTAAAATTTTAAAAAAAGTTAAAAATATTTTAAAATAAAATTTATCAAACTTTGATGAAAAAATAAAAACATTCTTGAAACATTTAAAAGGACCTTAACATGTATGAAAAATAGTTATAAGGAAAACATTGAACAATATTTTTTAAAGAAAGTCCCTTACCTCAAGTCCTGACTTATTACCTTCATACATATACTCTCTTGAGTAATAAAATTATATTATTTTCATACATTTTAAATAACTATTTTCACTTTATTCCCTTATTATTATTCCTTTTATTTCATTTATTAATAAATTAATTAGGTTTACATTAGTTGTTTTGAGGTTGTTTGGTTCATTAATTTCCAAAATAACCTTGATTAATTGGCCATGATCAAAAGGTTGTGGTTACATCATATCCAAAATCATAAAAATGTTATAATTATCATTTTTATAACATTAATATAATTTTTAAACTATCCATGTAAGGTGATCATGAAAAATTAATTACATCATTTCATGAGGATGGTAGTCCATACATGAAAATTAATGGCTTTTTCATTTTCTTTTGGGTGGAAAATAAATATAATTAGTTGATATTTTAGTTTTAAAATTTCATAAATATTTTATAAATGTAATTTTTATTCATTATCTCCATCCTATGACCAACCATTTTGGATGGAATTGAAAAAATAATCATATCTCTTTATGGAGGTAGTAGTCCAATCATATGAACAGGAAACATTATCATTTTATGATAAATGAAAAGGTTAAGAGGGTCAGTAATATATTATATTTTTATAATCATAATAATATCATAACCATATTATATATTCATTAATTTCATCTTTATAACAATTCTTATGTGGTGGTTATGGAAAATGAAATACATCACCTAGTGGCGGTGGTGGTTCATATATACACCTAAGTAATGTTTTCATTTACCTTAAGATAGAAAAGTGATAGATAAAAAGGTTTTCCCATATAAATAATAACATTTTAGTATATATAATATATTGATATATTTATTTTATAGTGTTTATAATATATTTTAAGGATGCAGAAGAGGAAATAAAGTTGCAATAGGGTTTTTGGACTTATACCTCTTCCTTGGATATCTCCCTTTGGATTACAACTTAAACCTTATAGGATTCTTCCTTTTGAGAATATATATATATATATATATATATATATATAATGGATATGATAGTTGATATAGTATTTGGGAAGATATTTTTCAAGATAAGTGGTTTATAAGTCATGAAAAATATAGGATAGGAGGTTCCCTTTTATATGTGAGAGGAGGGTCACCAATATAAATACTTAAAACTCTAAATTAATATAAATGTACTTCTCATATAAAGTTCCTCATATATAGTAAAATTTATAATCCAAGATAAATTAAGGATAAAATACACTAAAAAATCACCCTTAGACATGTTTTAGGGATATTTTATGCCTTACCTCTAAGTTTAACCCCTTCGTTAACCCTTTAAACCTTTACCGATGTGAAATTATTTTTAATGGTGACTATTAATTATGGAAGAATAATTAAATTGAAAAAAATATTAATGTTAACATAATGATTATAAATATTAAATCTTTTTTTTAAATAACTAATTTTTAGAAGTGGTAGAATCCAATTTTAATATAGGTGTACAGAATGCAACGAAGAATAGTGTTTTGAAAAAAACAATTAAGTCTTAAAATGAAATTATACCAAAATATAATAAATGATAATTATTATAGAATTGATTAGATTATATTTAGTGTATGGGAACCAATTTTACCTTATAAATAATCCAAAAACATAATGGTTCTTTATTTTAAAATAAATTAATGTCTAAAAAATTATGTATTATCTATTTTTTTAATAAATCATAAATATTTTCCAAAAATACCAAAAAATAACCCTAATAAAATGATGATATAATAAATTCAAAAATTATGTTTATTGTTTCAATTAATACCTCTAAAATAAAAAAAATTTAATTTTTAAATAATGACATATATCTCATGAAGAGTAATTTCTGCTATAATAAAATCATTTCTTTTCTAACTGAAAATTCATAAAAAATATCATATTACATATGAATCCATAATATATATATATATAAACAATAAGACATGAAATTGATTTATTATTAATACTAAATTATTTTTAGTAGTATAAAAATTTATTCCATATTAAGAAATAATATTCCCATGGAAATTAATTTTTATAATAAAAATTCGCACTTTATAAATTTACTATACAAATTATTTTCATTCAAGGTCTATAAAATAATCCTTATATATTTCTCATGATCTTTAAAAACATTATATTATGAAAAAAATATTATTCATAACCCAAATTATAAATTTATCCCAATACTCATGGAAAAATATATTCGTTAGATCGATAAATATGTTGAGTTCATTTATTAACTCGAAATGTGTAACAACAACCTCAGAGTGGCCATACCTAGTCCTAGACATCATCCTTGGAATTACCACTTCTTTAAACTTTATATAATGGTACCTAAAACTATGATCTATCGTGGAAAAATATTATGATACCTTGAGCTGATCAAATAATCCATTAATATGAGGAAAATGATAGTTTTAATTGATAGTAAAGTTATTGAGTGATATATAATAAATGTAAATAATTATATATTTATCCATGATTTTAATTAAAAAATAGGATCACCCCAAGTAAAATTGATATGATGGATGAAACCCTTATTAAGAAACTCCTCTAATTATGATTTCATTTTTCATAACTCCACTAAAAATATTCGATAAAAATATTTTGAAAATATCTTAGCTTCAAGAAATTTCAACAATAAATTCTACCTTTAGATCAAGACTAAAACTAAGAATATTATCGTGAAATACATCCTTATATTAATTTATAACTAGTATATAAATAATTTTAATGGTTTATTTCTTTTAAACAATATGTCTAATACCACTTTTACCCACTTTTTTAATAAATTTTTCATCTTCTTGATATGTCATAAAAGGTATGAACTAATTAAAATTTAAAAGTTTATACTCACTCTAAGGATTGATTATAACATCTTTATATTTTTAATCTATCTTAGTAAGATAAAATAGAATCCAATCCATTCCCAAAAAAATCAAAATCTAATAAGGTTAATACAAATGGATTTTTAGGAAAACCCATTCCACATATGATGATAGGAAGGGTAACATAAATCTTTGTTACTTTAATATATCTACAAATATTTTTTACTAAATTTTTTTTCATCATTTCTTGAGGTGATATTCCCATTTTACTAGAAAATTTCTTAGAAATCAAAGAACATATAGTTATTAAATTAAAAAATACATTAGCATACTTAGAGTAATGAATTAATATACCTTCCACCACCTTATTTGATCGCCCAAAAATATAAAATGAATTTTCCACACAATTTTTCTTATGGTCCTCATGATCAACATCCTTCATACCTTTATTTAGACATGAATTTACATAATATCCCATCACATTATAATTAAAACATTTCACTACCTACTTTTCATTATTATTATTATGTCCATTACAATTGATCATTTATTTAGGGGCATGATCCAAGTGTTTCGACATTCCACATTGGTAAAACATCCTATATTTAAGATAATATTCTCTATAATCCTTCTTACCACACATATCATAGCTGGTTAAATGATTTTTCATTCATTTATGTTTTTTTATTAATTTATGTTTTTTTCTTACCACATAAATCTATTCTAATATTTATTATAGTAAAAGTAAAAAAACAACATCTCAACTTTCTCAACACACATCACTATTTCCTCCTAAATTTGAAACATAAAATTAACTACAACACTACATAAACATGGAGTCAATCCTAAGTAAAATTGATCAATTTTACTATCATGATCCAGAATAAGATTCAATGCATACTTATCTAATATAATATAACTATCTTTATTAGAGAAAAATGTGTCATACACTTATTTATTCAACTCTAGAAATTTCATTTCCATTCTATGTTATATAAATTTTAGTGAATAATTTTCTAGGAAGATATCTTTAAATAACATCCATTCCATGACATAAATTTCTTCCTTTTTCTAGGTGTTCATAATGAAATACAACTATTGGTATAATTCACTAGAAAAATGATAAATATAAATGGTTACAATATAATGTTCTAAGCATCCCAAAACATATAATATCTTCTATAAAAGATTAATAAATTATTCAAAATTCACTATGTCAGAGAATCCAAGAAAAGCTAAAGGGTGTTATTTCATAAAATAATCTACTATTAACAAATTTTTATTTAGAGAATATGGTCACTACCTTGAATTGGTAAATCCAATACTAAGCGACCTCAACTGATTTAACACAACTATAAACATATTTTTTATAGTTCTAACCTGTACAATTTTTTTGTCTATAATGATATTAAACTCTGGATGACTTTCTACTATAGCAGCTACATTTTCTCTATGAAAAAACATTCTAAATAAAAATATATTGGATGAATTAACATTACAATTCTTAAAAGATATCTCAGGACAATATAAATTTAAATTAGTTTCTCTTAAGAATTAATATTAAGATCATCATAACCTATAAAATTATATTTACCCCTTTTTTGATACAAATTATAATAAATCAAACATACCTATACCATAAATTACTTGATTTATAGTTTATATTTCGTCACATACATCCCCAATAAATTTTATGGTCTTTAGTTTTATAGAATTATTAAATTATTTATATTACAAAGTGGAAACTTACACACAATGTCCATTTTTTTCACAAACAAAAAGTTCTTTATAATGACACACTTGTTACATTCAAGATAACTCCCATAACTAGATTTTTGACTTTATTAATGATATTAATCATCATTAAACCCACTAAAATGCATTTGAAAATGTGGTTGGAGAGAAATATATCTTTTTAAGGGCTATAAAAAAAGAAACCCACTAGTTAATTTGTAAACCTAAAATATATAAGAAAGTTTTTTTTCAACATAAACTTTGAGATAAAATAATTATTTACTTGCGAACGAGCCTGTACCCAAGTGGTATATGCTTCTCCTTGGAATCAAAAATACCTAGAATCAAATCTGGGTACAGATGAATTTTTGGGAATGTAGTAATACTATAGCAGGGTACTGTATCAGAACTGTAGCCGCAGAAGACTATAGTAGTGATGACAATATAGTGGCAGAGGCACTGTAGATGGACTGTAGCAGTGGTGGTACTGTAGAAGGTACTATATCAGTGCATGTAGTTTAGTAGTATTATTCATTAAGGGGTCCTTCGGGCCAAAAAATGGGATTTCAAGCCTTGTATTCAGGCTACTTGTCCTTGGGTCCTCATGCTATGTAATTGGTCTCCCTCTACCCAGTCTTAAAGAGGTATTTTCTTTAAATAATAAATTGAGGCTTCCAGCTCAACCTTAAAAAATAACTATTTACTTTTTCATAAAAATAAATCATAATTTCTTATTATATTTCATAAATAAAATTATAAGAAATAATAAAGGAATCATCATAATCATAAGGGTTTCTTGAAAACATGAAAACTCAAGAATATATTTTATTAGAAAAAGTAAACCATTATCCTTTTTAAAATGTCATAATGTTTTATTAAAGACATAATATTGTTTTATTAAAATTTTAAACTAAATGATTTTCTTTAAAAATGATTTCAAGAATATAATATATGAACCTTGGGAAATTATTCATATATTTACCCTTAAAATATCCCTTATAATGGAATCACCTAAATGGATAATCACCACATCTTTTAGGATTAATATATCATTGGTAAACATCATATTTTTACCTAATGAATTAAAGAGTCATATAGAGCTCACCCATCATTCATATAAAAAATTACAAGAACCATAATATGAATATAAAATATATATCTTAGATTCTAACCATAAATTTGATTTGAATTGAAATACAATCCCATAACCAAAAACAAATTTAGTTATCTCATAAAAATAAGAACAACATTTTATTTCCATTGAAAATCTTTTTAAAACTAAAAATTCCAAGAAGAACGAAATTTCAAAACCCATGTTCACATTTAGTCAAATATTGATAACTAATAATTTCAGTACGAGTGGGAATGGATGGTCAAGTTGAATATATTTAAAAAATACTTTTATACTTTTATAAAAATTACAAAATAACCCAAATAGAAAATGTTGAAAATATTCATTTTTAATCCATTATAATGAAATAAAAAATAACAAAAATTTACATTCACCAATCTTTGAATCATGGATATGAAAATTATAGACACGTTTAAAAGAACATATACATGGAATAAATTAGTTAGAAGGAAAAAATTAACACAATATTTTTAAAAGAAAGAACCTTAACTCGAGTCCTGACTTATTATTTTATATATATACCCTCCAAAGTAGTAAAAATAAATTAGTTTTCTACTTACAAATAATTTTCATTTTATTCCCTTATTATTATTCTTTTTATTTCATTTATTACTAAATTGTATCATATTACATTAAGCGTTTTAAGTTTATTTGGTTTATAATATCCAAAATAACTTAAATGAATTGATCATGGTTAAATGTCCATTATTAAATCATATACATAATATTAAACATGTTATAATTTTAATTTCTATAAATTTATTGTACTTTTATTATCATCATTTTAAGGTGGTCCTAAAAAATTAATTGCATCATTTCATGGAGATGGTAGTCTATATGTACACATAAAAAACATTTTCTTTTTTCTAATGGGTGGAAAAGAAATAAATAAGATAGTTTTTTACTTTTAAATAATAATAAATATGTTATAAATGTTATATTTATTAATTATTTCCACCCTTATGAATATCCATGTTGAGTATAAATTATAAATATTTCACATCACTTCATAGGGATGGTAGTCAAACCGTACACGTGATCGACATTATCATTTTCTAATGGATGAAAATTATAATAAGAGAAGTAATATATTATCTTTATATAATCAAAATAATTTCATGAAAAAATTATATATTCCCTAATTTCATCTTTATAACCATCTGGGTAAAGTAGTTATGGAAAAATAAATACATCTCTTCATAGATTTGGTAGTCCACATGTATGTGTGAGTGTTGTTTTCATTTCCCATAAGATGGTAAAGTGATATAAAATATTATTTAAATCAACATAATAACATTTATTTATATATAATATACTAATTTAATTATAATATATTTTTTTAATGGATTTTAAGGAGGTATAAGGAGTAATAAACTTGAAATAGGTTGGTTTTAACTTATACCTCCTCTCCAAATATATCCCTTTATCTTACACCTTAAAACTTGTATTATTGGTCTCTTGATAAAACCTTGATATCTATGTAATATGGAGGATATTTGAAATGGTATTTGTGTAGGTATTGGCCTAGATAAGTGGATAAAAATATGAAAATAAGTGAGGAGAGTAGGATCCCTTTTATAAGTGAAAGGAATCACACTCTTGTAAATACTTAAAAATTTAAATTAATAAAAATTTATTTCACATGAAAAGTAGATAAAATTTAGTCAAATTTAGAATTCCAGAAAACATAAGGCCTAAATACACTCAACTAATATCATTTATACAATCATTATAGATTTCAAATGCCTTATATTTAAGTTTAACCCATAGCCCTTTAAACCCTTACCAAAGTGACATAGCATTACCATCATAACTATTCATTATGACCAAAAATGAAATTGAAAAAAATTTAAAAAAATGAAAATAATGATTCTATATATTAAATATATTTTTCTAAATTAAATTTTTATAAGTGGAATAAATAAATTTTAATATAATTGTATCAAAAACTACAAAAAATGATTTTTTCTTTTGAAAAATGTGTTTTAATACAAAAAATTAATTTATACCAAAACAATGAATAATTTTGATTCATAGGGAATTAATTAATTTTTTTTTTCTAATGGTGAAAAAAATTACTCTAAAACAGATAAAAAATTTAATGGATCTTTATATGAAAAGAAATAACGGTTGATAAAAATCAATATTATCAACAAATCACTCAAAAATTTATCGTTTCTGAAAAATATGAAAAACTAACCCTAACTTAATTTAAATATGATAAATTAAAAAATTAACTTCATTTTATCCAATTAAAAATTAAAAAAAATATAAATCCAATTTTCAAATTAAACCATGTATCTCCTGAAAAAAATTTCATCAAGGATAACATATTTTCATTTCTAACTGAAAAGTATTTTAAAGCTATCATATTATATATAAATCCATAAAATATATTTGTGATAAATAATTAGACATTCCATTTTTATTAAAATTTCTCGGTATTTTCACACACATGTATTGAAAAATGATGATGTCTTACCCTGGTTTTCTTTTTTTGACTATATTGGACCAATTTGAACATCATTGACATGATTTAACTACTATTAACCTTTTTGACCCAAGTTTGTATTTTTTTCGATTAATGATGGGTTTTTTCCTCATTTTTAACTTGGTTAGTCGTTTTATATTTCATTTTGTTTGATTCAATCATGTTTAACATAGCATTACCAAATTTCATAGAGGATGACAGAATATTATCAAATTTTTCCAGATTAACTGATATTGATGATATTAAAAAATGATTGGTTTTAACAAAAATGAATAATTTTGAGTGGTTTAACAAAAATTAATTAAAATTTATTATATTTGATTTTATGAACTGTGTAATTTTTATTTTTATTATGGTTTTGATTGAATATTTCATAGTGATGATAATTTTAGTGTACATTATAAGATAATAATGTATGGGTTGAAGTGAATTAACATACATAGAGGTATATACTAAATTCATATTTAATAGTGAAATTCTTTCACCATACTAGGTGATAAATGATATATAAATTTTAATTCATATTGTTTTACTGAATTCAATGATACATATTTTATTTTGTGATGATTTCATTCATTTTGGAGTGTATTCAAAATCATTTATTAAAAGTTTATTAAAAAATGAGGCTCCCTTAATTAATTTTATGCTTCCAACCATTTTATATAGTATATTCTTTTCAAGTAGACCCCCACATTATGTTAGGATATTAATTTTAACTTAATGTGTTATCATCCTATATACTTCATTTTATGGGGGTGAATTTTTTAATTATATGTGATGTTGGTGTATATGGTGCACTGAAATATCTCTATAACTCATCATGATGTAATTATACATAGTAAAAGAACATTTCATCATTCTATGTGTACTGTTAATGTGGAAAGATCCACTTTAGTCTCAATTAAACATTTTCTTGACTATAAAACATTATGTTAGCATGAATGTTACTACTTATGTTCAGGAATAAATTAATTTAGGGTTTAAGGTTTTTCTTATTAGGAGTGTTTGAATAGGATTTTGTTATATTTTTTAGGATTTATTATATGTTTTTTGGTACCAAGGGTGGTTTTTTCTTCCAATTTTGTTATATAATGATGATTTTATAGATTGATTGAACTATTTGATGGCATAGTTCAAATAATTGTGTGATTCCATAAAATATTGGGTGTTGTGAGTATGAATCAATATATATTTTGTTTTTTTAGAAATGTAATTCCTTTTGAACATCACATTAATTTCTTATTAGTGATACCATAACACCATAACATAGGTTATGATTTTTATAAGTAGTGATCGAGTTATCAAGTAGTTCAAGTATTTCTTTTTCTAACACTTATACAAAAGGGTGTGAGATCCTCCACATATTTATATATGGAGTTTTATTATTAAATTATATATAACTTATACAAAATTATTCATAACTATCCATGCATTGATACATGAATTTTGAGTATTCCATTAATTAATATTTTCATTAACTGTGTGTTTTTGAGGTTTGAGTATTCCTCTAACTAAAATTTCTCCTTATTGGTACATGATCCATTATATTATCAATGATGTATCCTATAATTTTAATATTATGGTTTATTAATTCTTCTTTTCAATGTGTGTGAGTTACTCACACACATTCCCACATAGTTTTATTTTGTGATTTTTATTTATTGTGGGTTGTGAGACTATTTTATAAAACTAGATTATTTTACCATGATAATGATTTTCCTCCCAGATGATGAACTTCATACATATATTATTAGTCTTGGTATGATCACGTATCTGGGATTTCTAGATTAGGTTCTTATAATTCACCTTTATGAATGTATTTAGATGTAACTCTAAGGTGTTAACATTTCTAAATATTTTGTTAGACACTTCCACTTGGTTGTTCTCGTTATCTTGGTTTAATTACACCTTATATTCATATTGATTAGGTAGATTTTTTTCTTTTTAATATTTATATTGATTATTTTTTTATTACACTACTACATACACAATGCATGAAATAATTATATTTTTAATATATTTTATGTTGGAAATGATGAATATTTTTTTATTTAAAAAGTTATTAATTTTTTTTATTTATAGTTTGTTCCTAAAGATAGGTGTTGTTTTATGTGTACATTTTTTGGGTTAAAACTGTGATTACATTGAGGTAATTAGTGTTTTTTCCATTCCATGTAATCTCCAATTTCTTATAATTCATGTATAAATAATCAAAATTATTATGATTAATTGAGAAATATATTTATTTGATATATGTCTCTTGGTCTAATATTTAATTATGTTTTAGGAATTTTTTTTATTAAAGGGATATATCTCACATCCAGGTGATTGTACCCTTGGTTCTTGTCACCAATCTATAGCCTATTTAATGTATACTTTTAGAGGAATTATGGATCCCACTATATATTAAGATGGAATATATAAGGGGTTGAGCTATGTCAAAAAAATACTACTAAATTATCATGGATATTTCTCTTTTCAATTATTTTATAATCTCAAAAAATCATATTTAAAAACACTAGGTTGTGTTTTAAATGTGATTGAAGGTCCCTTAAAATGAAAAAATGAGGCATCAAATAAAATTGTTCATCTATAAAGGATTTTCATTTACTTAGGTTTTAAATTTCCTCCAGATCCTGATAAAATATGTATATTCATTATGGTTACGTTATTAGCATTTTCATAAAAAAATTATATTAAGGATGGGGGAAAATAAACATTAAAATAATATTATATTAAATGATAACATTATTAAACCTTGATACACATAAAAATTTGATTAGGTTAAAATTTTAAAAATATTATAAATTTACATAATTTAGTAAATTTATTTTTTAATTAGATCAATGATTCTAAGAGGGGATGTAAAATTCCACATACCCATTTAAATAGACCAAAAATATTTGATATCTTGGTTGAAAATTATAATATTTTATGGGTTTCTTGGGGGGGAAACTTGAATAAATATAGGAAAAACAATCAACAAAAAACTAATTTTCCACATAATCAATCAATTAATTTAGGTTGGATAAAATTAATGAAGAACATGTACCATTTATTTGATAATTCAATCTGTCCAATATTTACCCACAAAAGATAGATAGGGATCATTAAGAATATTCCAACAGACTATTTTCCCTAAAGTTTATCATTGGATAAAAAAATATACCAATTATTGGGAAGGAATTACTTTGAGCCATTTTTTTATTGGAACCATTTTTTCTAAAGAGTTTCTGCATAACAAGTGTTAAATAGATCATTGGTTCAAGGAATTTAAATAGCATGTATATCATATTCAAAATCGACATGAAAACATAAAAAATGATTCTATTTATATATCTATTAATAATAATATTTGTTTGAAAAAATTTCTCAAATTATCAACTATTAAATGGAAACATTTCATAAATTTTTTATAACTTTAAATTCCGTAAAACTTATAGGAGATCATCATGATTAATTATTTAGCATTTAGACAATTGATATAGTCATTAAAACTCCTCATATCATCATCACATGATGAATAAATATAACATTATTTTTTAGGTGGGTGGAACTAGTAAAGTTGATCATAATCTCATGACACATGAATTTTCATAAACTAAACCACGATACATTGAACTTCATTTAATCATGGTTTACACTAGCACAAACCACAACCATTCCACTACTTTTATTCACTGTATATTTCTAATAACGTGTTTTAGAAAAAAATTCAGATCCATATATGAATTTTGTTACACCAATTTTTTTAATGTATAAAAATTTTATAGTATAAAAGAAAATCAATACATATCAATTGTAAAGATAAATTGACAAGATAATTCTTTTATTCATGACATATAAAATAGGTACATGATCACAATCAGTAATACTTTTTTGTAAATTTTTCATAGTCTATATAATTTTTTAAAGAGGTGTATATAATTATTCATTATATATTTTCATTTAATTTAACACTTAAAATTATTTGGTAACAAATAAAATATTTTGTCGAGGGTGTTGTACTATATAAAATTCAAAATACATGAAAATTATAAGGTAATTTGAATAATACTCATTTGAAAAACATGAACCTTTTGTTCTGGTAATAGAAACATAAAAAATTATTAATAACATCTATTTTAATGCAAGTATTTCAATGTGTATCATAATTTTATTACATATAGTTGAAAATATTTCACTATATTTTATTTTATGTTGTTATCCCATTTATTTTTCATGATAAAATTTTTAATTAGACAACTTTAAATAAACATTAAATTTAATTATTTTGGTTTCACTAGTTTTAGAATTTATTATTTTACTAATAGTGGTTAAATAAAATTTCATAAAGTTGGAGGCAATAGATATGGTGTATTATAAATAAATATAAAATTGATGAATGCCATATTTAATTTATAATTAAATAATGTCTAGTTGTAAATACTGATCTGATATTTAAAAGCTCAGCTAATTATATGATAATTTGAGACTTGATTAACCTATTTAAAAGTTATATACATCAATTGTTATGCGCAAGTAATGAAAGAAATAAATATTTATTAATATTATTTCCATTCAAATTTCAAAAATTCATTTTAGGATCACATTATAATTTTAATGGTCATGATAATACATGAATCAGAAGATTCATTAAAAAAATGTATCAGTTATATATAAGGATGAACTCCCTATGGTTGAAATGAACACCAAAATGGTGTAATGAGGAGACCATGCATCAAGAATGTGGGGAAAATGTGACCAATGCATTCCCACCACACGATATAAAATAAATGTGAATCCCCAAAATCAAAGGATGCTATGTGATGTCCAATTATTAAAAAATTAATTTTTAAGAAATCTTTAACGGTTGGGCATAGTGAACAATCATGGGTTGGAGATTTAGTAATTAGAATTAATTATAATATGAGACCACCAAGATAATTTTAGTTGTATATTTTATTTGTTTCAATTTTATTTTCGTGGTGAATGATCACGAGTTGGACAAAATTGTTTATGTTTTAATTTAATATTATTTAATTTTAATTATTTCACAGTCTATGCTGATTTATAAAAATAATAATTAAATTTAAATTGATGATTTGTGCAATATACCTCCTCATTTTATAATGCAATGATCCTTGTGTCCATGGTTTATTTTATGTAACAATTTATTTATGATTCCCTTAATTTTAAATGCATAAAATTATATAATATGACGTTCAACTCTGAAAAGTACATTCATAACTTGATCCACATTTAATACAAACAAGGTGAAATAAAAAATAATGATCGATTTGGTAGCTTATGTATAATCAAACTCATGTATTTTTACACTATAGTATAAATTGATTTATCTACTCTCAATTTATCACTTTGTAGTTGAAATATTGTGATAATTAGACATATATTTTATTTTTTAAGGATTTATTATTAATTTATGATATAACAAATGTTAAAATAGCAAACAAATAGTGCCTAAATAAAAATATACCCCTTCCTGTAATATGTTTTTAGTGTGAATGATTAATAATTTATGTAAGTGATAACATGTAATAGTTAACAGGCAGGTGTTGGTAAAAATTAGATTTCTTACATCAAAATAATTGAAAACCAATCAATGAAAATATTAAATCATAAGACACCCACCATCATTTGAATTATAATGAAACCATAGCTCAATACATTCATCTAGATATAGTTGGAAGAAATTTCTTCTAATAGAAACATTAAATGAAAGATATGGGTCAACCTAACCAAATTGACATTATAAATAGAGATCATAAACTCTTTAATTAAAATTGGATTCAAATTCTATGTAAATATTAGTATATGATTTATGGATTAAGGAGTTAATTCAGCAATGGATTTTTGAGTTAATATGCTTTTTTATAGTAAATTTTACCTATATAACATTGAATAATAAAGTGACCACGTTAGAGTTGGTTCCCTAGAACCAAATGAATTTTCACTTTTTATTATTTGGATATTAATAAATATATTATCACATTATGATTTTTTGTCTTCATAACATTAACTAGATAATGCCCATGGAACGTTTTTCCCATTAAATGGTTGTAGTGGTTCCCTACTATAATGAGAACCTAGAGGTTCTATGAATGTATTCTTAAACATATTTATTATGATATATATATACTTTTATAATGGGAAACATATGATATTTGACTATCGGGTGTTTGGGTATCTGAATATATTGAGACTTCTTCTCAGGTAGTTCACACTTGGTGGTCATTAAGATGGGCGGTCATGAGGATAGACTCACTAATATGAATTGAATATACTTTATGTTTCATTATACATTAATATTTATATAAATGTGTGTATTGGTCCTTAAAATTGATATTATTATTAATGAGTTTCATGAATCATTTACTTTGATTTATGGATGAGATCTCTGATTTCGTATGCTTAATGTGAGGTAGAATACATTGCATGCATCACAAGTGATGTGGGGTTAATTGAATAAGTCAATAGAGGATTTACCATTCCATATATATAGAAAAATATTCCTCTATCACTTTGATTGAAACATAACTTTTGGATTAAATCCATGGTAATGGTAGTTTATAGAATAATTCATTTAATAAATTAAAATAAATATATATCAAGAATATATAGTGATGACACAAGTATGCATTATTTTTGGTGAAATATATATATTGAAAATGGGATTATATTCCACCATAGTGTTCCTATGATGTTTTTTGTTGTTTTGATATTAACATATTTCTCTCTGGGTTTCTTGACGTGTTTCTAGACATTGATCTTAGACTTCTGGTTAGATCGCCTAATTTTTCTGAGAAATTTTTCAAGAGGGACACTCATTAAATTTATTTTTAATATCTTTGGGTGAATTCAACCTCATGAATAAATATTATTCTCTATAAATGTAATAATTATTATTCAAGTAAAGTTGACCATATAAATTCAATTATAAGATATTTGAGCTTAGAATATGTGAGTTTGATTTTATGACTATTATTTATTCACACTGAAAAAAATGTTAATTAATTATTTTAGATAATATAACATTTATTTATTTATTGAATTAATAATATTTCTTTGAATAAATATTTTATTATTCAATGTTCAATAAGTTACATGGAGGATTACCAAGTCGAGTTAATTGTCTCATGGAAATTATATAATTGAATTTAATATATATTAATTAAAAATTAATAAATAAATATATATATATATAATAAATGATATTTGAATAATGAAATGCCATAAAAATATTAATATTATTGTTATTTTTATTCCTAGGTATTATTTAGAATAAATAAATTCATAAATGGAAGTTATGCAATTATCAATCGTTTTAACCAAATTTCAAGTTATATGATTTTTAGAGTGGGTTAGATTTATTTTCCACAACCAAAATCTCTCTATAATTATATCTGGACTACAGAGAATTATCCTATCATATTCTTTCACAAGAAAATAAATGGGATATGAGAAAATTATTATTACGACCAATGATGAAAGATGTAAAGCACTTGCCTCTATCCCACTAGTATCGAGATATTCAGGAATGGTGTTTTAGATTCATAGAGAATTCATGGATAAACATAAAGGAATAGTTTATTTTATTCCCCACCAAAATAAAAATATTTCAATAGGAACAATAAAATATTATCAAAATAATTATCATGTTTAAGGTACTTACAATTTTAAATTAATTATAATTGGCCTAGTCCAATCAATTCCTTTTTTTAATTCTCATAAAACATGTGTTTTTATTATAGTTTAGTGTTAAAAATTATCATTATCATTACACAATTCCTTCATGTTTATAATTAACTTTAAATAAGTATTTTAATGTTTATTTTACCCTTACATAACTCACTTATGTGTGTTGTTAACTTTATATAATACTTAGAGTACCCTTATGCGAGCTTTGTATACATGGTTCTACCCTTAAAAAATCTTTGTATACCCTTAGACAAATTTTTTATCTACCCTTTCATAAGATTTATAATTCAATATTTAGATTTAATTAATTCAATTTTACCATGAAGTATGAATTTTATTACATTTATAAAAAATTTATAAAATTTGGGTTACCTTTATGTATGTATCTTTTTACCCTTGTGCATTATATGATAAATATGGTTCACCCTTATGAAAAATTTTGTTTTCCTTTATGAAACCAATGAAAAAAAATTTGTAACCCTATAATAATATTATCTAACTTATATGTAGCAAATAAAAAAGTGTTTTTACTCTTATAAAAGGTTCACTGAAAAAATTTATCTAATCCAATACTGTTACATATAGTACATGTATGCCACCACTAGTTTAAACATGTTTCCAATGAAAGAGTTGATTCAATGGATAGAGGATTCATGATACCATTAGTAAAAAATGATACTTCTAGGAAATTTCTTATATCATTAATGGATATTAGATACCATTAGAACATTATAGTACCGTCAGTTGAATCATGCTACTACTAGTTCAGTTTTTTCTACTATTTGTTAAAGTAGATACTCCTAAATAAGATCTTTCTTCCATGGATATATGGGATACAATTCAAATAAATTATTTCAATTTATATTTTATTATATTTAATAAAATATATATACACATGTATTTTAGAATTATTATTCTTAAAAAACTACACATATACATTAACGAAAAAGTTATACCCTCCACGTTTTCTACCAAATATGAGGAATTATCTCATTTTATTGTTACCATTCAATAGATAATTGGATATTCTAAAAATTTATATAATCATAGGAACCCATAATGCATAAATATTCGTTGGAAGAAAAAACAATCATTTTTTACTACTGTCCAAGTGGTTTTGATTCAGTGCAACATAAAAGATTGTCTAATTATTCAAATGACACTGTATTTTTCACACAAAAATATAAACCTTGTAATAAATTTTTGATGTTTCCTTAGGGATATATTTTAATACAATCTAAAAGAATAAGAATATTTTTTTTGATTATCAACTTACTTGATCAGAGAAAGATGAACTGCACAAGCACTTCTACCATCTTTCTTTTTTTTTCTTTTCTATTTTTTTACATTTGAGTTGTGCCTAATATTCTTTATATATTTAATAGCATAATATCTAAAACTTTATTAGATAATATTAGATAATATCTCTTATTATTTTTACTATCTTTATCCCATGTATAACTGTGGATGTTGTTTTTTGTAAGCTGGGAGGCCTTTTGTGAGATTATATATAAAAACCTAATCAAGGTTATAAACCAATTTTAATATTTATTAAACCACATGGTAGTGGGAGATTTAAAATTGGATTGGATGAGTTAAAAACATGACATAAAAACTCTTATTTTTATTCCATCATATTTTTTCTGGCGTTTTATCTTATTTTAATATCAAACAAGATTTCTTTTTCAATATAATTTAGAAAATCATTTCATGGATAGTTAAATTTAATTAAGTTTTTATATACTGTAACTAAAGTTCATATATTTATTTTAAAATTTAATGTTATTTTGAAATTTTATTAACTAATTTATGATTGAGCCCTTGAGAAATATTTTAAAAATATTAAATTATATATTTCTACTGTTTTAGTTAACTAGGTTATTTCTCTAAACTGGGGATTTATTTTTTGAATTTTTTATAAAAAAAATAATTTTATATTAAATAACCCCCATATTTAGTTTTCCAATGGGACTAACATTTAGTGTTAGAGAACGGGTTTCTATCTCTACACTTAGAGTTAACCTGGATCAGGATTTTCAAAAGATATTTTTTCTTTTTATTTATTTTATGATTTTTTAT
Source organism: Viscum album (assembly GCA_963277665.1). NCBI lineage: Eukaryota > Viridiplantae > Streptophyta > Magnoliopsida > Santalales > Viscaceae > Viscum > Viscum album. Next base: position 1,719,806,415 of record OY728160.1, on the reverse strand, counting down.
TATAGATGTTAAGTCAGAAGGATAAGGTACCGATATATCTTGCTAATTTAATGATTAAAAATATTCTTAGGGGAAAATGAAAATGAAAATACACCATGAGATCATGGGTTTTGACATTTAGGGATCCACTGAAGATAAAAATGAAAAATAAAAACTGGTATAAAAGAATGCGATTCTCCAACTAAAGTTGGTAAAGATTATAACTATAAATATATGAATTATTTACTTTGTGATTTAGGAAAACATTAATTTAATATGATATCTTCGTGTGATATTAGATTTAAAATTTGGGATACCCATTTATTGTCTCAATTAAGTAATTATATTTTTTAGGATATGATATTAAATACATACACTATCAAGTATGATACATTCAAAATTAAACCTGATGAATCTATCTTATAAATGTATCTTAGGTTCAATGAGATCATAAATACTATGATTACACATGTAAGAAATTTTTCATAATATGACCAAGTGATAAAGATCTTGATATGTCTACCAGATCATTGGTGAGGTATTGTAGTCTCTACTCGATAATCATGAAATATCAGTAAACTACTAGTTAAGGAGTTGACTCCTCTAATGAGATTACATGGTTTTAATGTAAGAGGAAATGAAACGTAAAAGATTTCTATCTCAAGATCACATATAAGAAAATATATGAGGTAAAAATGAAAAGACTAAATAAAGTAATAAAGGCCACATAGAGTGCATCTAAAGATTACTCTAGTGACTCAGATTCAGTCTAAGAAGATACATATAAAAAAGAATATCTTTGTGTTATGGATAATTCTTTTGAGGTGATAAATAATTTTTATTCTCATGAATATAATGATTCTAACATTTTAAATATAGAGTTACTATAATATTGTGTCATGCTGGGAGATTTCATGGATAAATTAAAATGTAAATATAAAAATCTAAAAAAGATTCATGTTTTATGTATTGAGGATATTTATTCTCCTTGGATAGAAAAGAAATATAATTTCAATCTACTAAAGGAATATACTGATGTGAAATTGGTAAATATAATACTTAAAAATAATTTTGAATAATTTTGTAATAGTAGAAAAACATTAAATATCATATTGGGAGAACAAAAAATACCAAAACCAAATTTGGAATTAGGTATGGATCTGGAAAGCAAGGGAATATGTATAAAAATTATTTTATTCCTTGATCAAAAAACAAGACATTAGTTTCTACAAAAACTATTGGTTTTGGAAAAAATTCAAAAAATTTTGACTTAAAAGGATTTTTTAGGAAACAAACTGATTAATTCTATTATAAGCATGTCAACGAAACAAATATGGATTCCAAAATAATTGATTGTTAGCCTATCTTGACCCGAATAGTTCTTGGTACCAAAATCAATGTTCATTAAATTAATTAAAAGTGAAAATCTTGAAAATCTCTAGAAAAATATATGGAATCTTGATGGTGGATGTTCCATAAATATGATGTGAGACTATTCAATTTTCAATAATCTAGTAAAAGTGGATGGGGTACATGTCACTTCTAGGGACAAAGAAAAATAATAGATTTCTAAACTTGAAAAAATAAGTAAATCTGAAACCTGCTACTACAAAATCTGTAATATACAATGTTATCATTTATTTGTAGTATCAAAAAGTGCTGATAATGGTTTCCTTTATCAGTTCTAAAAAGTGTTGATAAAGGGAACCTTTATCTACACTTTATTTTTTGAGATTATAAAGGGTAACCTTTATCTGCACACTTTCTAGCACTGATAATGTTCACAATCGTGTGCGCGAGTCATGTCACAACATGTCCCCTGGGGCCATTGCCGTGACTACCCCAAGCTCGCCTTCCATAGGCCATGTGCTAGCTACTAGCACCAAAGGTGTAAATCCCTAAACTGGAAAGGAACTGGCTTTAAAACATGAAAACGCACACAAAAGAGTACGATATGGAAGAAAAACACTAAGTAAAACTGTATACAAAGAGTACTAAAAGTAAAGGGGCCGGAATACAATCCCAATAGGAAAGTACAAGTACAACATAAAAAAAAGTACAACTAAAGAAAAGTGAAGAAGCTACTAGGTCATCCTCTGGGGATTACTACCTGAAGGGTAGGTACAGATAGCCTCCTCAGCACTTCACGTCCATCAGTCTCCTCCATGTACCGACTCATTGTAAGTCCCACCTTTGTGTACTGTCCTGTCTCGCTACTCTGATCCTCTGTCAGCACTGTCTGTCGTCTACAGCCAACACAACAAGGTGCGGGCATATCCCGTGCAGGGGTGAGTATAATGATACTCAGTAGGGACCTTGAGACCCTCATGGTTTCACAAAAACCAACAAGGATAAAGCACAATGTATTAAAACAACAGATAACCCCACTTAGGTGTATACCCATACATATACCTATGTTATCAAGTAATCCATCTCAATCATGAGGAAACCATAAAAGATACTGACATAGCTCAAACCGGGATTTTTATCTATGGGTAGTATCAAAAAACATCCTCAGTCACATTTTCAAAACCCCAGCTACTAGAGAACTCCTCCTATATCATGTACAGTGGGCCTACCGTACAACCAAGGATCCCTCTTCGGTAATCATGGAGAAAAGTCACTAACTAGCCTCACAAAAGGGTTGATTCTAAAAGAAGTCATCAGATAACCCACAACCTAGACCATCTGAAGGGTAAACTCGAAGAGGTTATCGAGTAACCCACTTCCCAGCCCAACTGGAGGTTAAACCCTATGGTCAATGGGTAACCCACTGCCTAGCCCAGGTGAAGGGTAAACCCTAAGGTCAACAGGAAACCCACTGCACAACCCAGTTAGAGGGTAAACACTAAGGTCAATGAGTAACCCACTTCCCAGCCCAACTAGAGGGTAAAACCTAAGTGGTCATCAGGTAACCCACTTCCCAGCCCAGCTGAAGGGTAAACCCTAAATGTCAACGGGTAACCGACTACCCAGCCCAACTAGATGGTAAACAATAAGAGGTCAATGGGTAACCCACTACCCCACCCAGCTGGAGGGTAAACCCTAAGAGGTCGTCGGGTAATCCAATATGCTCGCTCGTCTCTGGTAGGATCCGCTCCATGAGCTACAGGTTGATACTCCAACTATCATGAATTTCTAGGTAGAAGTATCTCAAAGGTCTGTGTGGTCATAGCAGTCTCAATGCAACAGACGACGTGTCAATCGAATGCCCAGTTTGTGAGTTATTAGTCTTTTTGTCTAGGGGCTCGGTTGGATTTGTGTACGATCCAATATGACCGTATCTCAACATTACCCCGAACTCTAGTGGGTTATACTCAAAGGGACCGTCACACACTAAGAAAACAAGTGCCACTGATGGTTTGTCAAACAGTGGTCTGGTGCCAAAGATATGGCAAAAGAGAGTAATGGGTCAATAGTGGGCCTGGGTCTGGTTCGACCCGGCCGGACCGACTCAGCCCCACCCGGTCTGAGCCGACTCAGTTTGGGTCGACCAGGCCAGAACTGTTGGGTCTCACCCGACCCATTGGGCGGGACATCCTATTAGGTTCGACCCTGCCCATTGGGCCAAGCCTAGCTAGCCGCGTTGGCGGTTTCGCCCGAAGCGTCGTGAGGGTGCGACCTAGGGTGGCTCGGCCCGGAGGGTGCGGCCGGGCCGGTTCGGCTAGGGTTCCATGAGGGGGGCTGCGAGCCGAATCGGGAGGCCGACACGGCTAGGGTTCCAGTTTGGCCAGGGCACCGCGAGGGGGGCCTCGGGCCGCCACGAGAGTCTGGAACTACTAGGGCACAGGTTTGGTCAGGTGGCAACTGGGCAGGCCAACAGGCGGCCGGGAAGCAGTCAGGCAGGCCGGCAGTTGGCCTGGCATGGCGCCCGGCAGGCCGGCGGCGGCCAGGCAGAGCGACGGGCGGGTTGGCGGGCAGGGCATGGCCAGGCGGTCCAAGGCCAGAAGCCGGGCAGGGCCCAGCTAGGAGGGTCGGTGCCTGGGATCCAGGTGGCGCGGGCCGGCAGCTGTGTAGCCCGGGTGGCTCATCTGAAGGGCCACGGTTCGGCCCAGAGCATCGGAGAACCATGGGGGTAGGGTGGTTTACAAATTCCATGGGGAGCACAGACTTTGCCGTCGATGCCTTCGTTGTTTTGTTGCTTCATCTCCATGCCTAAAAATCCTCAAAAATAAGAACGACAGAGGGGTCGGGCCATGTTGGTTTGGCCCACACCATCCGTGATTAGGGTGGTAAAAATTGGTTCATCCTGATAGAAGTACGATGAACAAAAACCCACCCTCAACATTTCCTTTCCATTCTAAGAAGAAGATTCAAGGAAAGCATCAACATGTAAAAAACACCATACCATTTATTGTAGCTCATCGAAGTTGAAGTTGTGGGAAGAAGATGTAGGAGTTCGTTGTTCGTCGGGTCCACCACGTACTCCCAATCCTGAGCTGTTTCGGCTCGTTAATGAAGATGATGAGGGTTGGTCGGTGGAAGACACCCCACATTGGTAGGATCCAAGGGAGGAAGTCGAAGAAGGCTGGCATTCTTGGTTCTTCGTTCTTCATTGGGATCTTTTCTCCCATGATCTTCTCTTGCAAAGCTCCACCAAATGAGAAATGCCAACCAAAAATAATAGATTGTGTATTATTTGAGTTGTTGGCACAAAATTCAAATTGGTGAATTAAATTTAATTGGCACCACCTAATTAATGCATGAGTGTTGGCACAAATTAATTAGGGGAGCTAGCACCAATTAATTATAGGGGGTCAAGAGGCTCTCCATCATTAATGAGGGAGAGTTGAGAGGTTTTACTCTCCTCCATCAATAGGGGGTTTATCCCCATGTGGTCCTCATGTCGTAACCTCTCGTAGGGGGTAAGATTCGGGTGGTCCCCACCACCATAACCTCTCTTGGGAAGTTAAGGTGTGGTGGTACCACCTCCAACTTCCATGAGGAGGTTTTAACCACCCAACACCCACATGATGGCTCAAACAAAAATAAAGTGAAGATCACTTTATTTTATTACTTTCCACGAAAACACAAGAACTAACATTAATTCTCGACAAACTACCATCAAGTTGAAAGTCTCCATAAGAGAATATCAACGCTGCAAGTTCAATGGTGCCCTCAGATTTTAATTTCGAGCACCAGTTCAAAAGTTATAAAATGTCGTTCACGCATTTACTGAATGTACCTGAAAAAAAGTTCGTAAAATTATTATCTTTCACCCTAAACCCGCATCGGTTGAGGTTAGGCTCTATCTAGGTGAAACACACCCCAAAGAACCCAACGGTACTCTCAAATTTTCAATCCAAGTATCTATTTAGAAGATATAAATTTTACAATAAAATAATTGTCCATTAATTATTTTATTTGTGGCCAAAAACCACCTTTATCTGGTGGCCCGCGTTGGAGAAAGTTCATATCAGCTTAAAGAAAGCATACCCTCACGATTTCAGCAGAGGTCTTAGATTTTTTATCTGAGTTACCGTTTGCGAGTTATAAGCATTTGAAAAATAAAATAATTTATTTAATTATTTTATTTATGATTATGCCATTTTGGTTTTTCTCATAGGAGACCCGTGACGACAAATCATAAGTCACAACTAGGGTAAACCTAGAATATTGAGGCAATGGTGCCCTCATATTTCTGATCTGATTTACCGTTTAAGTGTTATTCCACTTTTCCAGTAAAAATTCTTAGGCATGTTAACATAAACTTAACAAAACTTCGATGGATCATTCCAGGCACTCCGAGCCTCGGAATCGTGCACTGTCAGATTTCACGGACTCGTAAAATCCTTATATATTTTTTAAAAAATAGATGGAAATTATGGGTATTGACATTCTCACCACCTTAGGTATTTATGTCCCCGTAAGCCACAACTCATAACTAAGCAAACATGTGGGGGTACTGAGAACGCATATGAGACTACCGCTCCCATGTGCTCTTTTGGAGGTTCTCATGCTGTCAGCGAATGCGCACTAGAGGTATTGACCATCCACGAAGGACCCACTCCTGTCGATCCTCAGTCTCTACTAGAACCTCAGTAAAAGTCACCCCATCGTTGACCTCCAGCTCTCCGTGGTCGATGACATGAGTAGGGTCATGCACATATCACCTCAGCTGGGATATGTGGAAGACGTTTTCACCTGGTGCAACTGGGGTAGAAATGCTAAGTGAAAAGCCACCTTTCCAACTATGTTGAGGACCTGGAAACATCTGATGAACCTCAATGATAACTTTCCACCTTGCTCAAATACATGAAAACCTTATCGAAGTGAGACCCATAAAAAGACGTGGTCTCCATCCTCAAACTCCAGAGGTCTATGTCTCTTATCGGCATACAACTTCTTCCAAGTCTGTGTAGTCTTCATCCACTCCTAGATGATCTACACCTTCCTTGTGGTATCCCATACCATCTCTGGTCCCACTAGTTCAAACTCCCCTAGGTCAGTCTAACATAAAGGTGATCTACATGGTCGCTCGTATAACGCCTCAAAAGGTGTCATCCCAAGGGTGGAGTGATAGTTGTTGTTGTATGCAAACTCCACAAAAGGTATGTGTTCCTCCCATTTGTGACTGAAGTTGAGAACACAAGCATGCATCATGTTCTATATGGTCTGAATGGTCTTCTCAGTCTGACCATCCATCTAATGTTGGAAGGTGGTGCTCAAACAAAGCTGCGTCCCGAATGCCTCCCTCAACCACTTCCATAGCCGGGAAGTAAAACGTGCATCATGATCGAAGACAATCTTTATGGGTACTCCATGTAACCACACAATCTCTTTCACATAGAGGCTTCCCAAGCTCTATACTAAACTTTGTACTTTGATCGGTTGGAAGTGGGGTGACTTGGTGAGTCGGTTGACTTTCACCCAAATCGAGTCATGAACCCTAGATGTACATGGAAGTCCTATCACGAAGTACATGGATATCCCATCCTACTGCCACTTTGGGACCTCTAAAGGCAAAACCAAGCCTGCTGGTACCTGATGCTCCACCTTCACTTGCTGACAAGTGAGGCATCGAGAGACATACTCTGCAACTGCTTTATTCATTACCTGCCACCAGTGTTGTTGTCGGAGGTACTGGTAAATCCCCGCCACTCCTGGATGTACCGCTAGAGGGGATTTGTGGAACTTCCTCAACTCTTCATCCTGATGTGATTCTGGTACCATGGTACATCCCCTGAAGAGAATGATGTGCTACCCAGCTTCATAGAATCCATCAGGTGCCTGTCCTGTGGATATTTGAGCATGTCGTGTCCCGCAGTTAGCATCTCCCTGTTGCGCCTCCCTGACTCACTAAAGGAGTGGTGAAGTGACTGTAAGAGACTGAAGAAAAGATGCTCCTTCTTGATCCACAAAGGGTATCTGCAAAGCAGCAAGCCGCTTCGTTTCCTCACTCAAAAAATGTAGACCAGACCTTCTGCTGAGTGAGTCTGCTACTATGTTCCCCTTCCTAGGAGTATAGACTATCTCAAATTCAACGTCTTCTGCCATGAGGGTGAGGTTGGCCGACTCATGAGTGATTGGTTGCACCCTACTATTCCTGAGTTTTTCATGTACTTCCTAGGATTCCTTTTTCGCCGAACAAGGAAAAAGTCATCCCAACGTTGATGATAAACCACAACCTCTTTGCCTAATACAGTCAATATGAGTGTGAATTGTGGATGTCATGTCCAAACCCAAACTAACGTCTTAAGGCCTTGACGCTTCCACAAAGAGGTTTCGATCGAAACTCTCACCTCAAGGGTTAGATCACACCATCAGCATAAGTGTGATTATCGAGTCTCCTCCCAATGGTATCTTTAGACATGAGGGTCAAGTAATGGTTTAACTGAAAACTCTAGGTCATGGACAATAATTGTGGATTGAAGGAATGATTGGTACCAATGTCTATTGATATTGAAGCTAGTAGTAGACATAGATCGTACCTAGAATCATTCCTAGAGCCCTTGGGTCACATTCCATGACCACATGAAACCACTCTCTTCCCCTATACTCCAGCTCCCTGATCCTGGCGGGGTCCACAAAAAATGGGGGGTTGTAACATGTTGAGAAGTACACCACCTCATGCTGCTCTCCTAACCCTGATTCCACATCTGATGCCCTGCAGACTCATATGTCCCTCACACTTCTTATTCCCAAAACATTTTACTTGCCCAAGTCTTTGAGACTGGTGCCAATTTCCTTCTTTCCCACTACTAACATTCACTAGCAGTATCCGCTTAGCCAAAGAACATTCAGCCACAAAGGTTCTCTCTAGCACCCTAACATAAGTAGGAATACATAAAGGAAAAGTGCTGGCTCAGATGTCCTTTAAAAACACCTCTCTTGGATGTTCGATCACTGAATCACTGATCGTAACGTATTCACGGAGTACTAGGAATGATCAGTACACCTCGATGAATACTCAGCTACCGACATGTCGTCCTGCAGAAGCTATAGAAGTTCTGGAGAACTCTCAGCCACCTCCTCGATCCATTCCTCAGCTGCCTGTGAGTCAGGCTCACCTCAGAACCTAAGGGGTATCTGATTATGAAACACATATAAGGCACTAAGCCTATACGTGTCCTCTACCGGTACCGCCAATTGTAACTGCATACCAATGAGTAGTGATATAGCTGGAACACTACCCGAAGGTACTATCTCGACCAACGGTCCTCGTACTGAAGCCTCGTCACTAAGAGAACCATCCTCATGGTCACTCATTGAAAACTAATACTAGCTAAGATCACCGTTTTCCCTACTGGTGTCTCAACTAGACGAGAAACTCTAGCAATCGCCTCCACTCAGCCCTCAACTACATGGGAAACTGTCTCACCTCGAAACCTCGGAGGCCTCTGCTACTGGAACTCATACAACACGCTCTATCAGCATGCAACGTTATCCATTGAGGTTGGTGGTATCTTCTTCCCAACAAGTGGTGGTGATGCTGGTACACCACCCAAAGGTGTCAACATAGTAAGATGGCCCTGCACTAGAGCCTCATCACTCGGTGGGATATCAGTGGGTTTAACTCTCGAAACTCTAGTCAGATGTCTGCGTGGAGGAATTCTAAAAATAAACTTGTGTGCTATGGTTAAAATATTATAGTTGGTGAGCTAAACTAGTGAGATGAATTAAGAAATATCAAAGAAAACACACACGCAATCAGTGTTTTCATGTACTGAATCAAAAATCAAAAGTCAGGGTCCTGGTGTATGGATACGTTGGCTGCTGCACCAACACTGGACTCCCTGAACTGAGAACCACACCCACTACACTTAACACTATTTCTTCATAGAAAAGAAATATTAGAGTCCTAATTTCGGTGGTAGAACCGACTCCTCTGATACCAATTTGTCACGACCTGTCCCCCGGGGCCTATGCCATGACTACCCCAAACCAGCCTTCTATAGGACATGGGCTAGGGACTATCACCAAAGGCGTAAATCCCTAAACTGAAAAGTAATTGCCTTCAAAACATGAAAACGCACACAAAAGAGTATGATCTAGAAACAAAACACTTAGTAAAACTATATACAAAGAGTGCGGAAAGAAAACGGTCTGGAATACAAGCCCAATAGGAATGTACAAGTACAACTGAAGAAAAGTGAAGTAGTTAATGGGTCGTCCTCCGGGGATTCCTACCTGAAGGGTAGGTACATATAGCCCCCTCAGCACTTCATGTCTGTTAGTATCCTCCGTGTACCGACTCGTCGTAAGGAACACCTCTAGGTACCATCCTGTCCCGCTTCACTGATCCTCAGTCAGTGCTGCCGTCATCTACAACCAACACAATGAGGTGTGGGTATAGCTCATGCAGGGTTGAGTATAACGATACTCATAAGGGACCCCGAGACCCTCTAGGTCTCACAAAAACCAACAAGGATAAGCCACAAAGTATGAAATCAACAGATAAACCTATTTAGGTACATTCCCATACATATACCTAAGTTATCAAGTAATCCATCTCAATCATGATGTAAACGCAAAAGGTACTGACTTAGTTCAAACCAGGATTTTAATCTAAGGGTAGTATCAAATAACATCCCTAGTCACATTGTCAAAACATCGGCTTCTAGAGAACTCCTCCTCTATCATGTACAGTTGGACTAATATACAACCAACAGTCCCGCTCTAGTAATCACATAAAAAATACATTGACTAGATTCATATAAGGGGTTGAGTCTGAAAGAAGTCATCGGATAACCCACTGCCCAGACTAGCTGGAGGTTAAACCTTAAGAGGTCATCGGGTAACCCACTGCCCAGCCTAACTGGAGGGTAAACCCTGAGGTCAATGGGTGACCCACTTCTCAGCCCAGCTGGAGGGTAAAACCTAAGGTCAACGGGTCACCCACTCCCATCCCATCTAGAGGGTAAACCCTAAGGTCAATGGGTAACCCATTGCCCAAAGCAGCTAGAGAGTAAACCCTAAGAGGTCGTTGGGTTACCCACTGCCCAGCCCAACTTGAGGGTAAACCCTAAAGGTCAACGGGTAACCCATTGCCCAACCCAGCTGGAGGGTAAACCCTATGTGTTCAATGGGTAACCCACTGCCCATCCCGGTTGGTGGGAAAACCCTAAGAGGTCATCAGGTAACCCACTATGCTCACTCGTCTCTGGGAGGATCCGCTCCACGAGCTACAGGTCGATAGTCCAACTATCACGAAGTCCCGTGTAGAGATTTCTCAGTGGTCCACCTTGTCATAGGGGCCTCAATGCAATAGATTGTACGTCAATCAGACGCTCGGTCTGTGAGTTATTAGACTTTTATTTCCGGGGGCCCATTTGGATTTGTGTACGATCAAACCATACCATATCTCAACTTTACCCTGAACAGAAATGGGGTATACTCAAAGGGACCATCGCACTCCAAGAAAACTAGCGCCGCTGACAGTTTTTCAAATGGTCGTCTCGTGCCAATGATATGGCCAGAGGGAGTAAAGGGTCAGTAGTGGGCCCGGGTCCGGTCCGATCCGGTCAGACCGACTCGGCCCAACACAATCTGTGCTGACCCGGTTTGGGTCGACACAATCAGACATGTCAAGTCTGGCCTAGCCCATTAGGTGGGCTAGACTGTTAGGTTCGGCCCGGCCTACTTGGCCCATCCCAGCAGACCACGTGGGCGGTTCGGCCTGAGCTCAGGCCGGTTCGGCCCGGAGTTTCGCGAGGGCACGACCCGGCGCGGTTCGGCCCGAAGGGCGCGGCCGGGCCGGTTCATCCAGGGTGTTGTGAGGGGGGCTGGAGGCCGGCTCAAGAGGCTGGCACAGCCAGGGAGCCGCGAGGGGGGTCGTGGTCCGGCTTTGGAGACCAGTGCGACCAAGGCACCGGTTCGGTCGGGTGGCGACCGGGCAGGCAGGTAGGCGGCTGGTAAGGGTGCCAGGTAGGCCGACGGCCAGATCCGGGCAGGGTGCGTCCAGGTGGGTCGGCGGCTAAGAGCCGGGCGATATGGGCAGGTGGCGGTGCGGCCAGGGTGGCTCAGCTGGAGGGTGGTGCTTCCGCCCGGAGCACTGGGGCACCATGGGGGCGACGCGGTTTGCGGAGGCCACGGGTAGCGCGACCATTTTCGTTTCTTCCTTCTTCTTTTTGTTACCTCATCGCCATTATGAAAAATCATCACAAACAAGAAGGGTGGACTGGTCAGGGCATGTTGGTTTGGCCCGCACCCTCCGCGTTTAGGTTGGTATCAATCAGTTCATCATGATAGAAGTATAATGAACAACATCCCACCCACAACATTTCCTTTCTAATGGAAGATGAATATTCAAGGAAAGCATCAACATGTAATAAACCCCTACCTTTGAATTTCGGTCGTCGATATTGAAGTTGCGGGAAGAAGATGAAGGAGATCGTCGTTCGTTGTGTCCACCATGCACTCCCAATCCCAAGATGTGTCGGTTCGTTGATAATGATGTGGAGGGTGGGTTGGTTGAAGACTCCCAACGTCAGCAGGATCCAAGGGAGAAAGTCGAAGAAGGTCGGTGTTCTTCATTTTTCATTCTTCATTCTTCATTGGGAGCTTTTATCCCAAGATCTTCTCTTCCCAAGCTTCACCAAATGAGAAATGCCAACCAAAAATAATAGATTTTCTATTATTTTAGTTGCTGGCACAAAATTCAAATTGGTGAATAAAATTTAATTAGCCCCACCTAATTAATGCATGAGTGTTAGAACAAATTAATTAGGGGAGTTGGCACCAATTAATTAAAGGGGAGGTCAAGAGGCTCTCCCTCATTAATGAGGGAGAGTTGATAGGTTTTACTCTCCTCCATCAATAGGGGGTTTAGCCTCGTGTGGCCCCACGTCGTAACCTCTCGCGAGAGGTTAGATTCGTGTGGGACCCACCACCATAACCTCTCTTGGATAGTTAAGGTGTGGTGGTCCCACATCCAACTTCCATGAGGAGGTTTTAACCACCAAACACCCACATGGCGGCTCAAACAAAAATAAAGTGAAACTCACTTTATTTTATTACATTCCTCAAAAACCCAAAAACTAACTTTTATTCTCGACCAAATGCCATCAAGGTGAAAGTCTCCTTAAGAGAATATTGGCTTTTTGATTTCAACGGTACCCTCATATTACAATTCCGAGCACGAGTTCAAAAGCTATAAAACCCTACTCACGCATTTACGGAATGTACCCGAAGAAAAGTTTGGAAAATTATTATTAGACACCATTAACCCGCGTCAGTTGAGGTTAGGCTCTACCTTGGTGAAACACACCCCAACGAACCCAATGGTACTCTCGGATTTTCAATCTGAGTTTTCGTTTAAAAGATATGAATTTTACAATAAAATAATTATCACTTAATTATTTTATTTGTGGTTAAAAACTAAATTTCTCTGGTGTCGCACGCTGACCAAAGTTAGTATCTTATTAGAGAAACAATACTCTCATGAGTTCAGAGGTGGTATCGGATTTTTAATTTGATTTACTGTTTGTGAGTTATATGCATTTAAAAAATAAAATAATTTATTTAATTATTTTATTTTCGATTATGCCATTTTTGAGTTTTCTCATAGGAGGCCCGCGCCGACTAATATTAAGTCGCACCTAGGGTAAACCCGCCATCCTGAGTGCAACGGTGCCCTCATATTTCTAATCTATGTTACCGTTTAAGATTTATTCCACTTTTTTTGGAAAATTGCTTACGCGTGTTAACTTATGATTAAAAAAACTTCGACAGATCATTCCAAGCACTCCGGGCCTCAAAATCACGCGTTGTCAGATTTCGCGGACTTGAAAAAATCCCATATATTTAAAAAAATTACATGGAAATTATGGTTCTTTAAAATTCACAAATCAAAATAGAAGTTGTCCAACCAATTCATTATATAAGATTCTGAATCAAGCTAATCCCAGAATCCTACTACATGGATGGGCTCTCGTATACACTTCACACACCCATTTGGGCCATGGGCCAACGTGGGACTTAGCTCATCCTATATTTCCCAGGGGCTTTAGCCCACATGGAAACAGGCATTATCCCACCTCCCAGATGCACGTTCGGGTCCTACACGACCCGGCTCGCCTACCCATGCAGACCAGGTCTCACATTTTTTATATATACCAAAACAATACAGGTACTAAAAATATTAAATAAATTGAAATAAATAAATAAATAAAAATTTAAAATGAATATATTAAATAGTATTAAAAAAATTAATTAAAAAATTAATATTAATTTAATATATATATATTATTAAATAGTAAATATTAAATATAGAAATATAAATTGAATAAATTGAAATAATTAAACCAATAAAAAATGTGTACATTAAAAATTATATAAAATTTTATTAATTAATTAGTTATTCCGAAAAAAGAATTAATTTAATATATTTATTATAAATATTAATAAGTAAATATTATAAATATAGATATATAAAAACAATAAATTGTAATAATTAAATAAAAAATAGAAAATTAATGAACTAAAAAATTATTATAGAAAATTTTTAACAAAACAATTATTAATAAATATAAATAAACGTAATATATATATATATATATATATATATATTATAAATGGTAATAAATAATATATATAAAATATAAATATATAAAATTAATAAAATGTAATAATTAAAAAAATAGTAATGTATTATACATTTTAATGGTTGTTATACATAATTATTCATCAATATCATTAATATTTTTAATATAGAAATATATTCATATATATATATATATATCAATATATATAATATTTCCTAAAATTTTATTTTTGTAATACAAAATATTAATTCATACATTAAATAAGTCATATATTTAATGAAAATTGGTTTATAATTAAAAAAATTGTTAATGAAAAAACCGAATTATTGTATCAAGTAATGGACATTTAATTAAATTTCGTTTTATTTTTCAATTTAACATATCTCAAATGTGTGTTAAATTGACTTCACACATACATATACATAATTAATGCGTTTTTATATACAATGTATACACACATATTTTTTATAATTTATTCTATTATTAATATTCATTTTAGAATTATATTTTTTAACATAATATTTTAAATATATATTTTTTTCTGGTCTATAAATTTTATCCTTTTTTATATTTTTATTCAATATATACTGTTTATTAATTTTTAATAATTTTATCAAATGATTCATTTTTAATATTTCTTATTCATTAATACTTTTTTTATATTTTTGTACTTTATTCATTTTCAGTTTTAAAATTTTCAATTTGATTTTAATTTTATCACCTTCCAACATTTATTTATACATGCATATTCATAAATATATAATGTTTTTAGTAGTTATCTATTTTAGATGATTAATATGTACTCATTAACATATATAAATATTCATTTTTAATCTCTTTAAATTATCTATGTTATTAATAAGAGTTATACATTTTTTAAATTTATTCATTCATATTATTATTTATTTCTATAATAGAGGCATCATATTATATAAAATCATTGTTCAATTTACAATATATTAAACTTTTATATATATATACACCCATTAATTTGACACAGAAAAATATTTACATAATTAATGAAATTTTATATACCAACATATACAGGTAATATTTATCCAACTTATTAGAATTCTAGTATTCATTTTATAATTTCATTTAGTAACATAATTTATTTAATATATTATGTTTTTTATCTGGAAATTTTAATTGTTTATGTTTAATATTATTATAGTTATTATTATTTATTCAATTTTTTGAATTTAATCATTTTACAATATTTATTTACTAGGTTTTGATATTTTTTTGTATATTCATCTTCATTTAAATATATATCCATGTTTTATTTTATTTATTAATTTTTATAGTTAATAAAACTAATACATTTTTTCAATATTTTTAACATTTACTAATTTTTAATTATTCAATTTTACTCATTTTTATCATTCAAACATTTAAAATTTTATATTGATCAACAGTGTTAAAAATATATTAGAAGACAAATATATATTAATAAATGTATTTATAAATTTATATTTACTATATTTATAAAATTATATATTTATAATTTTATATAAAAAATGTTATTTTCTTTAAAGTAATTATATGATTATAAATAACTAATTTTATATATTGATAATTATAAAATTATAATATATATATATATATTTTAATGATGATTATATTTAGTATATTTAATTTTATATTTATATATATTTATTAAATATATATATTAATATAAATATATATAATGATATTAAAATATTTATAACTGTAAAATTATAATGAATATATTTTAATAATGACTATATTTACTATATTTATATTTAGCTTTATATATTAAATAAAAATAATGATATAAATATATCTATAATTATAAATAATTAATTATAAATATATTTGAAAATATGTGTATTTATAAATATATTTATAGATTCATATTTACTACATTTAAAAAATTATATATTTATAGTTATTAATAAATAAATATAATTTTTTAAAAACATATTTACATAATTATAAATAAATAAATCCTTATTTAAAAAATTATTAAATCATAATAAACATATATAAATAATTAATATATTTAATAAATTCATATTTAATAATTATATATATAATTATATAAATTTATATAATAATGTAAAAAAATTTATAATTATATGCCAATATACTTATAAATAAGGCTTGATTTGTGGGTTATCCCCTTAGGGGGGCTGTGACCTACCTTTCTATCCTATGTGTGAGGTGTGTGTGTTTAAATGTAATTGTACCCCCAAGCAAAAAAATATATATAGTTATAATTATAAATTTTTATTAGTCCATAAAAGTGATGAAAATGATGTCTTCAATCAGTGCATAATATTTTACCTCGGGTAAAACTCCTCATTATCGGTGTTTTTTTAAAGTATTGATAAAACCCACCTCGATATTTTAAAAATAATCCTAATCGCATTGATTTCAGTCACATTGTTCAAGATCTCATGGAAGTCTAGAGATGTCGAAGCTCCCCCTCAACCATCTCTCAGACAAATCAAGCCTTAAATATATGGTATGTTAGAGTTTTCTCCTCCTCCCTCATTGATTTCTTTTTCGGGTTCAGCGGTCTGAAATAGAGAGATATTAACATGGCTCCTAGTATTGTGGTTCCACGTTTAGGAACATTTTTGAGGAAGTCCCCACCATCATTCATCCTCCTCTAGCGGTTCCTTGTTAGTGGGTCTCTGCATTCCTTATTTTAAAATATTACAACTCTGCTAGGTCCATCTCAGTTTTCTTGTTGTGTTTTGATTTTTATGTTTCCAAACCTGTCTATGAAAATTGGTTCCCTCCCAGTCTTAGTGTCACCCAATTACAGTAGTTCTCTAGCACTACCCTATAGAGTTTCTCGTCCACTTCTCCACTATATTGGATTTCTACAGTAGAGCGTGGTCATTACCTCATGGTGGAACGATCACATATTCTAGGGATTTCATAAACTAATGATAAAATTTACCTCTACAAATTTAGATAATATACTTTTATCTATCCTTCAAGTATAATTTCGTTACCATTGCATCTTATATATTGATTACATTTTTTTGTATTTTAAAATCAAATATTTTTTGAGGTTGTAGATTTATATGAGATGATTATTTGATATTGAATATTATAAATTTGTGAAATGTTTTAGAGAGGTATGAATAGGTTGATTCAATTTCTAATTTTATGGAAGTTTAAATCCTTTTTCAAAGGTTATGAGAAATTTTATATGGAAATTTTTAAAAATATGGTTATAGATTCATTAAATATATTTTTCTTAGTTTGTTTATATTTATTTATATAATGTGTTTATCAAATATATATATGTGTGTGTGTGTGTCTGTGTGTGTGTGTGAAATTCAATTTTTTAGGAAAAATTATAAAGTTTATTAATTCCTATATTTCTTACGTTGGAGGATAAAATCATTCATTTACATTGACTTAATTCATTTTTAGTGAAGCAAGGCTTGAATGACCATAATTATTTTTGGGTTATATATATATTTGGGTATTTCGATAAAATATATAATGGACTGAAAAATATTAATATAATGATTATTTTCTAAATAGTAAAAGTCAATATAACTTTTCAATGGAAAAATATGTGATAATAAAGGAGAATGAAGCTTTTTTTACTATTGTGAAACATTGATGATTCTATTAATTGATTTTTTAAAAATCACTTTTAACACATTATTTTTCTATAAAAAAATCACAATGACAAAATTATGGGTTTAAATCTGTTTTTGTCAACTATATTGAAATTATTATATATATTTTATTTCTATTTTAAGGCGTCACATATAATACAATGTGTTTGAGATAATGTTTCAGTTACTAAAAATCCATTTTTAGATCCCTAAGAAAAGTATTTAATGGCTATGCATAATGGTTTTAATGGAGATCATCATAAAATATCTTGGAAACTTTTATGTAGTTTCATATTCATGTAGTCAGTTGTGCAATCACATGGAAAATGATCAAAATAAATATCATCAACACTAAATTAGTTGTTGATGGAGGTTACTAAATGGTAATATTTATTGAAATGAACCATTAAAAAAATACTTATGTCATAATAATTATTTACATTTTATTTATTTTATAATCTAAATGAAATGTAATAAATGAAAATAATCAAACATGAGTAATGTACATCTTATTTTTATATATATAAAATCCATCACTCAATTAACCCCCCCCCCTCAATTGAGTATTTTTTATGATAATATTAGGGCATTATTTGAGTAGTGAAATCATAGTTATCCGTAGACAAATAAGATAATGAAAATTATTTATAAGTAAAAGAAGAATAGGAAGATATGGAGAAGGCGTGAAAATATCATGATGTAAGTACATGGTCAGTGAATACTCACTTTTTATTGAAGTTAAAAAACTATATCAGTGTTTTTGAGGGGGAAATTTACATAGGTTAGGAAACATTTTATTTTAGAAGAGTTAATGTATAGTCACTTCTCATTCGTATTATATATAGTTATTATAGTGGATAGATTGGACATGGGGATTATCTAATCATTCCAATTATATTTTTATCTATTTTTAGTAGTGACCCATTTTCAAATAAAAAAATAGTTAACATTAATTTTTATATATTTTCAAATAAAAAATTGTAATTGGAATTTATTATATGAAATGATATTGAATGAAAGAATATTTATTGATTAAATCCATTAACTAATTATAAAAAATATTAAGGGTTATATTATCGACTACTAATGAATTATCCATTCAATAAGATATAGATTCATGGATAGTAAATTTTTATAGGTATATTCAAATGAAAATTGATATTTGGAAACATTGAAAGGAATGATATCCCTTTAATGGGATGTATGAACATATTGTTATTTACTATAATAGGTTTATAAATCCATCTAAAAAATAAACAACAATAAAATAATCTATGTGTATTGATAATTAAAACTAGTGATGAGATGTAATTTTTTTAACATTTATACGTTTGGTCTAAAAAAATAAAAAAATAATAAGGAAGAGTTCATGTTTTTTCATGATACATAAACCATACCAGTTATAACATAGTAAAATAATAGTTTTAGAATGGGATGGAACATATGTGCATAGAAAAAGGTACATAAATATAGTGGAATATATATAAAAAATAATGTAAAACAAAAATAGCTGAACAAGTTTAATGAAAAATATATACAACTTTAACCAGGATATATAGAACAATGTTTATAAAAATTACCATTTTCTTTTTGAGTGTGAAAATATTTATTCAAATATCAACATTATATATTTATAAAATGGTTGATTAATGTGTGAAAGGAATAATTTTTTATCATCTTAGAAATGTTATAGTTGATAAAAAAGTAAATATCAATGATATTACTTCATAAAAAATTGATATGTTTTTTTAACTATGCCAAATATTATGAATAGAAAAAAACAAAGTGTTTTATCATTATATACATTTACATACTGTGATATAGAAGAAGAAGCCAATTGGTAATAATTAAAATATATTTGTAGGTATTTCTATAATAAATGGTCTATGATAATGTATAGAAAAAGGGAGTAACATGGAATCCAACTTCACATATATCTTTAATAATAGATTCATCCTTGGTTTCATGAAATTTCATGTTCCTTAACCTTGTGTCACAATCCAGAGATTACATGACCATGTATGTTCTAAGGAATGTTATTTTTTAAAAAAATTAGAATGATAGGTCATAATTAAATGGCGTGAAAGATACAATAATTTAAAAGGGAAGTATTCAGTCCAATAATAAATAAATTTGGTTTTCCAAAATATTTATTTTTGATTATTAGATTAATATTTGAGATTAAGAGATTCGGTTAATTAATAAATCCATTTTAAAATCATTTACAATAATATATTTTCAAATTATTCATGAAATAATGATTTTAAACACATTTATTTATGATGTAAAGTATTTCAGAACATGGTAAATGGGAATAAATTATAGAGGAAATATTTATTATTGATGTGGATGCCTATAATTGTTATGATTTCATAATTAATGGATATAAGGAATGAGGGCTTACTGGTACTTTTCAGTGGTCAAATATCCATTATGATTTAAATTGTTTACTTGTTTTTCTATATCTTCAAAATAATCATAACTTTTCAACTAAAAAGTGATCGTCTACTGAACTTTCCAACTCCTTCAAATCTCTAATTTTACTATCAATGAAATACCACCCATACCACCACATACCAAGTGAATAAAGGAACAAAAATCTACTCCTATGACATTTTTAACTCCCACTTATAAGGGTTTCAAAAACCAATACTAAATTGTCGTCTTTCTATCCCATACAAAATCAAATAAAAAACCTGTACCCAAAACCACTATTTTACCCTATGTTTTTTAGTTTCATGTCACCCTTATATAAAATGATAACTTTTTAGAAATTAGATTTTATAACAGTCAAATTTTGGGTTATCAAAATTAGAATTATCAATATCATTCACCTTTGATTATAAATATCTTATTTATATTTATTTATTTATTGTTCAAAATTAATATTTTATAAACCTAATAGGATAAATAGGAAACGAAAATGCATTCATGCTAATCATATAGAAAAAGAGTATAAAAATGGAGTTGTAGAGTTCCTCAACATTACAATAGTGACTGCATACAACCCTTATCAAATATTTTATCCATGTTTACATTATTTTTATTCAATACAAATTAGTATAATAGAGTTGGATTATCATTTTAGTTTCCAAGGAATAGATCAGAGCTATAAATTTGGAATAAACAGGGTGAAAAATGAATGTGCACACTGACTAGGATGACACGCCAGTTTATAGATCATTTTATATAAATACTAGTGTAAATAATGATGGAGATCAAATAGAAAAAATGAATGTGGGCATTTAATATAACATTTTTCAATGTAAAAAAGTTTTTTAGAAGTTAAATAGTTGTGCTAAGATACCATTGTATACCAATTACACTAAATACAAAACATTTTTAGTTTTACTGAATTGATATAATTTGGAAACTGGTAGTAGGTGGAATGTCACCAGATTTACATAACTACATGGTATACTAAATGATATAATACCAGAACAAAATGTCCTTCCTTGTCAAAAATATGACAATAAATGAATTTTATGTACAATGGGAATGATATCTAAAAAATACAAGCTTTCTCAAATGATTTCATATTGTGTCTAAAGGACCATCAATCACTCAAGAAATTTCCTAAGTGTTCCATGAGTCAATACATGAAGGATGGATCAAACCTTTAAAAGTTTATATGGGAATTTACTATCATTCGATGGTTTAAGAGACTACATGGATGTCTAGAAATAGTGATTAAATTGACATGGAATGCAGGTACAAAAATAAAATATGGGAAACTATATCATCCATAGACTCTCCATGTGATATAAAATTTATTATGTTTATCTTGAATTTGGAAATGACTTGAGAAACTTATTCATTGAATTATCTAAATATGAAATAAATCATTTGGGTATGTAGAGTATTACAAATAGTATATGAATAGTTATGTTTGAAATTTATAACTTCTCTCTGGGGTTAGACATGAAGCATAGATACATTATGTTGTCTCAACCTATATAAAGATAAAACAACCTGGTAATGATATTGATGTCCATTTGGTTCCATTGATCGATGATCTGAAATTGATGTGGGATACATATTTCACAATGTATGATGCTCATAGATGTAAATAATTCAAATTTATGTCCATATAGTATGGGATGATATATTACTTTCTTTATGATAGAAATTTTTCCAGATATTGCATTAAATGATTGTTGGGGTGTCCCATTGGTGAAGAATGCAGACAATCAGTTCAGTTGAAACACTTTTAAAATAACGTTTCTTTATGAAAATGAAAATTTTTAACTAAAAAACATAAATATAGATCCTAGATGGCATGTATTGATGGTAATAAAAAACATGGTACACCAATATCTCCAATAACGAGTCATAAACTATTCGATAAAGTAAAATATATTGACACAGTATTTGGAAAATCATTTTTAGAAAACCTTATGAAATCAGGATGGAAAAGTAGATCAATTTTCTTTGAATTATTGTACTCTAATTGTTTGTATGTCAGAAATTTTCTTCATTTCATGCATGTAGAAAAGGAATGAATTTTATAGTGTTATTGGAACATTAATAAATGTTCCTATCGAAAAAATATTACATGAAGTATAGGTTGGACATGATTATAAAGGATATTAGGTAAGACTTGACACTGATAAATGGGTGAAAGTCAAAATTTTATTCCTCTAATACCTTACACTCTATCTAGTGAAGAAAAATTTAAAAAAAATCACATTACATTATAGTTTAAATGTTCCATACGATGATTAATCAAATTCATATAATGTCATATCAATGAATAATTTTATGTGTTATGGGAAAAAATCACAAAACATTCTTGTTTTAATAAAATATTTAATGTTCATTGATTTATGTTGAATTTTTCCTCAAAATGTATGACATATATTAACTTGACTCTACTTATTTTTCAAATGCAGATGAAGTAATGTTATATACCCAGTAAAGTTTCCAATCATGAATAAGGAGGTTGTAACCATATTGTGTGAATTAGAGATGTTATTCCTTTTATCATTATTTTCTATAATGGTCGACCTAATGGATCACTTTGTCAAAGAGGTTTGACAATTTGGTCTTATCCACTAGAGAGGGATGTACCCCGATTGATGGTATATAAATATTTTGAAAGGTTATGTCATGAATTGAAGTATACTAGAAGGTTTTATTGTGGAACTATATATTGTTAAATAACCCATTGTATTCTATACATATTACCTCTCAGATGTTGATATGATCAGTCTTCCAAAGTACTGTCCCTATGGAAACCTGATAGATAAAGGGATTTCCCAATGAGATGATGCAATAATTACCATTATAGAGTAGGTGATATCTCACCTTTACATTTTAAATAATATTGAGTATGTGGATCCATATGTTTATACTCACAATGAAATTCATAGAAATTTTAATCCATCAAGGGTGGAAGGATGGATACCAAATACACAAAATCAACAGTTTATAGGATAGTTCAATTATCTTGTTTATAAGGATTTATCTAAATATCTAAATTCAATTTATGAAAAAATATTATGTCTTTCAAGGGGATCAAATTAAAATGTTATATTTAAAATTGGTTTTGTAATTAATGGTTATATGTTCTATAAAAAATAATATGATGACAATATTAAAATGTAAAACATTGCAGTTACTCTTGTGGTGGAAACGACACACTTATTTGGATCCAATGATATAGATCAAATTTATATGAATATATCATAGTTTTGAATCATTGAATATATATTCGAGATTAATTATACAACATTTAAAGTATTGATTTTATTTTTCAAATGGGTTAAAAATAGGATTGTAGTGAAAGTTGATTAAATAGAATTTGTGAAGTTGAATTTTAGTGTGGGAGGAGAAAATTAAGAACTATTAATAATGTAATCACAAGTAGTGAAAGAATATTATGTCTCAGACCCAATAAACATGAATTAGATAATTTCATTATTGGTGACTAAAATAATTATAGTTCCAGATGAGAATTCAATCATGGATGACCCTTCCATTTGGAGATTACAATCATTTAATAGCAGTACCAATGTTGAAAATGACTTGTATATTATAGGGACCATAAATCTGGGATTTTGATTCTCGATAGAGGAGACAAATCCCATTATCCTTTAATGTAAATAAAGAGATCTCAATGAGGAGGTTAAACTTTTTTTAATATAATATTTTTTCATCATAATATTTCATGTTATATATTGTATTAACATAATATAAAGTAAATTTTTGACTACTAAGGGATAAAATGACTTCTGCACATGATGATGTTAACAATCCTGGGGAAGAGAAGACGATTGATTCTAAAACTAAAGAATTATTTGGGGATTGAAACCATGTTTATAAAAAAACAAGAACAAAGTAGTATCATAGTGTTGATTAAAATTATCAAGGAAAGCATTAAGGGTATAAAATTTGAGGTTGGATGGAATCAACATGGTCGACCTGTTGACACCAAAATTTCTATGTTCATTAGTTATATTGGGGTAATAATGAGGATGGATATGCTAATTGATATATATTTTTGGAGCCATGTCGAACTGATAATGATGGAAACCCTTTAGGAAGATATAAAAGTAATTTTTTGTTATAGTTTCTTTATATTGCCGAAAAATATACAATGAAATGTTGATTTAATTTTAATTTTACTATGCATGGTTAATTTATTTTAGAACATTTCCATAAGAAATTATTCTTAATGTCCACTATGAAATCCCAAATAGGATTACAGACTCTTCTAACCAAGTTTAATATTAGGGATGCTTAGAGGAATATAAATCCCCACCCACCAGTTACTTATGAACACATAAAAAGGAAGGAAATATGGAATGATTTCATTATTCTTCTAGATATGAAATCCATTCAGGTTATTTGTAGTCAATAATATATTATTTGAAATTATTTATTTTATCCAATTTTATTAAAATAATTAATTTATGAAACAACATTGGTGTGTTGAAAATAAAAAATGTGCATCAAAACCAATGTACCCCTATCGAAAAACCTTGATGGGGTATACATCACTGGATAAGAAAAATGTATATTTTTTAAATAAATAAAATATTAATGTGATATGAAACAACATATGTTTTTTTTTAAATATAGATTCTTGAAAAAAAATCATGAAGCCACTTCCATTCCACATCATGTGTTATATTAGGAGGTTCGTGTAAATAATTAGGGTAAACTAGTTGATGACAACACAAAACTAGAATGAGAATCATGTGTAATTATGGAATTATAGTAATTATTTATTCTTTATAAAATAATTATAGAAAAATATCTATCTATTTTAATCTATTTTTTATATGGTTTAGATATTAGAACCGGTAGATACCATACCAAAATAAAGACAACATTCATTGTCTTTGAAGTGGCTAGAATAAAATGGCAACATGAGATGTGTTCATTTTATAGTGTCTCCTAAAACATATTTCAAGAAGAAAAACCAACAAGAGGATACATTTAAGATGGCGAAATGATTGAAGGAGAGAATATATGTGTTGAAATATATTATTGTCCAGACTAGTTTGGAAGACCAATATATGTGAAAAGATCAATGCAATATAGAAGTGGAACAACAATCAACACATGAACAATAAAATTAACCAACTATATTTGAGGCTACTTATTCCCCTCAACCACATACCTTAACTAAGGTCATTAATTTTTTTCATGACGTTTTTTCCCAATTTTCATCCAACAACTTCAGATATCTTTATACTACTAAAATTATACATGGTAAATATGTCTGTGATTTCTTCCTATCTACACCCATGAACCACATCGTTGTGATGGGTAAAGTGTATAATATCCCAAGAGACAAAAATAAAACAAATATATACCAAATGATCATAAGAGAGTGTGTATTTACGTAGTTCCATATCATAACATCGAGTTTCATGTTCCACTTCATGATCTAGATGTTACCATGGTTAATGATGCTATTGGAACTTATATAGCATGGACATATAATATTATAAATACACATGTGGTGTGTCCTTAAAAAATTAGAATTAAAAACTTATATCAGTTGATGAAAAATTTCTGAATTGTGGTATAATATTATAGATTGATAAAACAATAGGGAAATGTAAGGTCCAATCAAGAAAATCTAGTGAATCGACAAAGAAAAAAGTACCTTCTAAGAGTATATAATCCCTACCATTTTCACTTCAACATATATTATCTGTACAACTTAATGTAGAAACCACAATCAGAGATGAAGATGTGTCCTACATTCAATATGAAAAATAAATATATAGAGTTTCCATTATAGACTTGGTTAGTCTCAGGAGTGTAAATGATATCCTCGTAGATGAATGGATTGGAGTCATATTTTGGAATAGATACGTAAGGTACATTTTCATAATATGTCCTCCCAAAAAATGATCTACTATATTCATTAAAGTTAATAAATATTCATATTTCCTATAGGCATTTATATTAATACTTTATAAAGGTAACACCTTGTGAAGAATGGTATAGATTCATTAATCCCTATATCATTTCTATAGATTAAATTAAATTGGAGTCAAATGAAATTGATAAGAAAAGTGATGAACTAAATGGGGTGTTTGAGAATAAAATAATATATGACATATATATTTTTAATTTATTATTACTTATTTGTTTTTTGAAGCATTATACCTAGATCATAATCAATTGGGATACAATAAATATTTATTTTTGTGATACAACACATGGATATCAATCAAACAGACCATAAAGCAAGTTTATTATGCTTTTTAAAGCACTTAAATCAACATTTTATAGATAAAAATTGAATTATATATTCCAGTCCAGGTTATAATAAGAATTTTTTTATGATAGGGTTATCACTAAATATAGGCTAAATTAGGGTATGAAGTCTGTGAATGAATATAAGAGGCATGTGGATTACTTAAAATTGAAATAGATTAATGTATGTATTGAATTATTTATCTATAAACACACGTTTCACGAAAATTACTTATTTTGGTTATAGTTTTTGTAGTTTTTAAAGAGAGATAACACCAAATATAATAAATATTATGATTGAAATTTTATTAATGATATCATAAACCATCAAAATACTAGAATCTATAAAAATGTCATTTTCTATGGTAATTAAAATTTCATTAAAATTATTTCATAATCATTTTTTTGTTTATATTTTTTTAGTACTACCATGATTTATTACAGTCTAAATAATGAGAAGAAGAAGTATATTTTTTTAGAGATGACTGGTCATCATACAAGGTGTCGAAATGTTTTTTAACATAAAATTTTCATGATTTCCTACTAAGTTTGTAATCTAGTACAGGGTAGAACCATAGAAATATATTTGGGGTGTGGTGAATTATATTCAGAATTTTTATATATTATTTTTGATATATTTCTCTAGGATGAGTATAATGGTGGGAATTGATCTGTTTTTAAATGGTTTAGAAAAAAACATGATGTGAGAATGTATACAGACAACATGAAGAGGTGAATTTATGCTATATATTTAGTTAATCTAGTCATTATTTTATATATATATTTTTTTTAATTTCAATATCATTTTTATCTAATACTTATTTTTTAAAATTTACACATTAGTTCAAAACACACATCACATGATTAGAACTAATAAAATGAGCCAATATTATTTTAAAAATTTAGTAAAATGACATATAATTCTTTTTCAAATGTAGGAATTGGCCACATTCAAATCTAACACATACTGTGATCGTGATGAACCGATGTATGTGTTTTTAATATAAAAGTGTTATTTTAATTTAAACGCCCGTCAAATAGACAAAACCATGAAAATGAGGTCGAATTGTTTTCAAACATTAGTAAAATGATCCATAATTAATTTTCAGGTGTATGAATTGAAAACACACCAATTTGATACATGATGTGGTTTTTATTTCCTAAAGTAATCCATTTCAATATAAAAGTGTCATTATATTCTAAAACGTACATCATAGAGACCAAACTGAGAGAAAAATATTAGACTATTTTAAAACATTAGGATAAAAATCTTGTTAAATTTTATTTCCATATAAAGTTGTATTTTTTTTCTTTCTCACACGTTATTTGGTTTTTTCCCCTCTATTCCTAACCATCAACGTGGATGGTTCTACTTACTCCTCCGGTTTTGGGGGATCATTATAGTTATGCTTTTTTTTGGGTGAGCGGTTTTTTAGGAGACATTGGGTGTCTCCATGTGCTGCTTCCCGATGATTCCAAGATCACTTCCAATGGGAAATCCTCCATTTAACCCACTAGGGAAACAAGTTCAATCACATTTCGAGCCATGTACAAGAATTTCTTCATGCTCATTGATGGTTGTCTTCTAGATCTGATCAGTAAGTCATGCGGGTCCTCTATTCTAGAGAGTAGGGCTTCTTTGGTCATCTCTTCAAGAGAGCTCACACGAGATCTGTTGGTTTTAAATCATCAACTCCATAATGTTGGCACAGATTGTGTGTTCTCAATGGAGCTTGGGTCATTCGACGGCTCTCGACATTTTTAGATTTGGATTATAATTTTTAACATCAGTGTTCATGGAAGAGTTCAATGATCTATAGCTATCTGAGATTCATCTATAACATTCGCGAGCACCATTTCTTTTTCTCCAATCCTTGGGTTGCTCGCCTTCTAGATCTGGTAGAGAAATATAGGTAGGTGTGCATGCTGTTCTTGGTGTGATTGCAGATCCAGTCTCTATTGGAGTTCTGATAGATATCTGAGAAAGCGTGGAGGGGTTGAGTGTAATCGTTTATGTTACGAGGTGTGTTACTACCAGCTGTCTGTTCATGGATTTTCCTTGAGAGATTTCTAATCTGCCTGAGTTCGAGAACAAGAGTTGATTCCAGTGATTTGAGTTCAGATGGAGTTCCAAATCTGGCACCGAGTACCAGCCCTATCCAGTGGCTACCCAGAATGTCGGTGGCCATTAGTGCGTGCTTTCAAACCTCTCCCCGATTCCTTGCCTATGAATTTCGAGAATCAGTGCCTAACAAGTCATAGGAAGATGTCTTCAAATGAGGTACACAGGTCTGTGGCAATCACACTCAGTTACAGATTATTTAACTCTTATTGTATTGAGTTATTTTAGATTCTGTGTATTGTTGATGATGTATCTGGAATTTTTTATGCATCCTGTAATTGTTTTATTTTTAGAATCATAAAACACTTGATTTAGTTGGGGTCTTACTGTGCATATAGGACCAAAAGTATATGAAGCACGTAAATCCTTGTGTCATTTACTACTTTCCATTTCTGTATTTATTCCTTCTGTAATTGTTGAACACTATTACATGTTGTGGTAATTTTAGAAGTTATTTCATCCTTGTTTTGCCTAAGTTTTTCATTGATGTTGTTGCCCTATAATTATATAAATATGCGTATGATTTTGGAAATTATTTATCATGTTTTTTATTCAGTTTTATATTGAATCGTCACAGTTACAGATTTTTTTTCAATTGTTTAATGAGAATTGAGTGAAAGCTTTAAATTGATGTAAATACCAATTTCAATTTGTGAATTTTTCATTTCTATTATATTTATTTGATGTTTTGTAATTCTAACCAGAACATAGTTTCTATTTATCAGTTTACATTTATTAAACTTAAAATGAATATTGTTTTCTCATTTCATTTTTTAATGAACAAAAAACAATCGATAGATCTGGGCTATTGTGTGGGGACCGTCTATCGCATAGGGGAACTCCCCATAATAATTGATAACATAGCCTAATAGGGTTTATTTTTTTCTTTGTTAATAGTTTAAATTGTTTTTTATTGCTTTAATATTATTTTCTAGTGTATTTTACTTTTTACAGCATGATTTTAATGTTTTGTTCAACTAGTTCGTTAACTTTATTTGGTTGTAATTTCATTCAAAGGTTCATTGTTTGTTTCCTCTTTATTTATCTTCCTTTTTTCATTTTCTTTTCTGAGCCTCAAAGACACCTCTTGGTAGTTTCTACCTTTTTGTGTATATAGTATGGTGGTAATAATGGGTTTTACTTGAGGTTTTCCTATATTTGAGAGTTGGATAGCAGTATGGTTTTGGCAGGATCTTATGTCTCTAGATTCTGCAATTTTTCTAGGAGATGAGACTATGTTAGCACCACTATTTTCTTCTTTATCCTTTAGTACTGTTTTCTCTAGGTATGTTCCTGTAGCAAGTTCATTGTGTATTATTATGTAGTTTATGGATGCAGTGTCACTTGGCTAATCACTAAACTTTCTTTTCTATTAGACCCCATTTAGTAATATTTTTTGATTTCCTAGGAACTATTTTACATTAGTATGTCTAGACCTATATGCATGGACCTTTGGTGGCTTGTTTTCCACTAGTTTCTAGCTAGATCCCAACCTCTTGTTCTCACATCTTAGAGTTGTCTTATGATGTTTGGAATACTTGTATGTGTCATTATAGTTCCCCTTTTTTTGTGAGGATGCCTCATTTTGTATTTTTTAGGTGGTTGTCTCCTATGGTGGAGATTCTGAATCCATCTATTGAGGATCTTCTAGTGCCTTACATCAAGAGTCTTCTTGTTATGGTTTTCTGGTGGTGTGTCTCAGTTTTAAAGTCGACGGTGCCTGGTACATTGTTCATGTTATGCCTTTATGTCTTTAGGTGGTGACATATTTGGGTTGTTCAATTTACTAAACATGCTTCCCCTCTCTTTTTTTCCTTTTTCTACCTATTTCCCCTGATCTATTTTATTTCTGAGTTTCATTCTTTGTGAAATTATATGATTTTTTGTGTGTTTCCAGGTTTTTTTAGGATGGCACTTCTCTGTTTTGTTGGTGTTATATAGACACTAATGAGAAGCTTTAGAGGACCTATTATAGAATTTGAATTGATATTCCGACTTCTTCCTAGGAATAATCTCAAAGGGAGACTCAGGTAAGTGCAGGTATGTGCTCTGTTTATGTTTTTATTTATTTATTGACATCTTGTTTACCAGCTATTTAGATATAATAAAATTTTGGGTTCCATGTATCTCTATAATAATTGTTGGGAGATAGTTTTATGTCGTCCCCTAAAAGTGTTTCTTATTTAGGATACGAGGCCCAGATTGAACGTAGTAGATTTGTGAACATTTCCAATTTTATATAAATATAGTGGAGATTTGTTAAATTTTATTTCCCTATAAAATTGTATTATTTTCTTTCCCACGCATTATTTGGTTTTTTCCCTTATATTCTCAACCATCTGCATGGACAGGTTTTCTTACGCCACATTTATTGGAGAATATTTATTGTTATTACTTTTTTGGGGTATCTGTTTCTATGGAGGAGACCTCAGATGTCTTCTCGTGAGGCTACTCGGCAATGCCAAGACAACTGCTGATGGGAACTCCTCCCTTCACCTCACCAGGGAGATGAGTTCGAGTGCACCCTGATCCGGATATAGGAATTCCATCACGCTCATCGATGGATTTCTTCTAGATCTGATTTTCTGCTCATGAGGGTCCTCTCTTCTGGAAATAAGGGCTTCTATAGTCATCTCCTTTGGTGACCGTGCTCGATCTCGGTTGGTCTGAAATCAGTCACTCCATGATAGAGGTGCGGATTGGGTGTTCTCAATGGATATTGGTTCATTCGAAAGCTCTCACAGTTTCAGATCTGGATTTGAATTGGTAACATCGGTGTTATTGGTAGGGTTCCAAGATCTAAGACTATCCAAGATACAATTAACAATGTCCACGAGAATTGATTTTTGGTCTCCAAACCTTGGGTTTCTCACCTTCCAGATCTCATGGATAAATCTAGTGAGGTTTGCACACTGTTATTACATGTGATTGGAGATCCAATCACCATTGCTGTTCTATTGGAGATCTGAACAATCATGGAGGTATTGAGTGTTTTTATTCATCACAAGATGTGTTCCATTACCAGTTGGTTATTAAAGTGTTTTCCTTGAGCGCCTTCCGATCTGCTGGAGTTTGGGAACTTGAGTAGGTTTTAGAGATTTTAGTTCTGGTATAGTTCCAGAGTAGGCGCAGAGGACCAACCCTATCTAGTGGCTTCCCAGAATGCAGGAGAACGTTAGTGCGTATTTTTAGACCTTGTCCTAGTGCCCTGCCTGTGCATTTCTGGAATCTGTTCCTATCTTGTCATAGGACAAAGTCTTCAAATGAGGTACATGGGTTAGTGGTAAGTAGACTCAGTTATAGTTTCTTGAACTCTTATTGTATTGAGTTATTGTAGATTCTGTTTATTGTTGGTGATGTGTCTAGTATTTGGTCCTCATCATGTAATTGTTTTATTTGGAACATAATAAAATGAATGAGTTTGGTGGTGTACTTTCCATGCACATAGGACCAAAAGTGGTCCGAATCAAGTAAATCCCTATGTTATTTACTTCATTCCATTTCAATATTTATTCGACCTATAATCGTTGAATGTTGCTACTTCTTGGGTTAATTATAGAAGTTATTTGAGCCTTTTTTGGCTTGGTTTGTCATTAATTAAGCTGCCTTGTAATTCTAAAAACATGTGTATGATTATGAATATTAATTCTAATGTTGTTTGATTCTATTTTAAATTGATCCATCACTCTTACATATTCTTTTTTGTGGTTTAATGAGTATTAAGTGAAATCATTGAATTTTTGTAAATACCACCATATTTTTGTGCTTTGTTCACTTATTTTATATTCATTTGATGTTTTGGAATTGGAACTCAGACATAGTTTCCATTTATCTATTTGCATGTACTAAACCATAAATGATGATTGTTTTCTCATATCGGATTTTAAGAAACCAAAACACAAGGTAAATTTGGGCTGTTCTATGGAGACTCTCTCTCGCATCGGGGTTCTCCCCACAACAAATACATTATTAATTTTTCATATGTTGGAATTCATTGCACTTCAATATGACACCTAATGTGGTCTGTATGACTCAAAGTATAATTTTTCAATACAAAAGTATCGTTTTAGTTTGAAACACAAATAAAATAGTACAAATGGGTAAATAAGATCATATTCTTTTCAAAAATTAGTAAAATTATCCATAATTTATTTTTCACATGTCTGAATTGACTTCACATCAATCTAATACACTATTATTTAGATATGAGTCGAAGAGAATTTTTTTAATAAAAAGGATCCATTTTAGATTAAAATGCGTTTCAACTGTCCAAAATCAAAAAAACAAACATGGATTGTTTTCAAACATTAAGAAAATGATCCATAATTCATTTTTCAGGAATTTAAATCACACCAATCTAACACAAGATGTATTTGATATAACCCCAAGTATCAGTTTTCAATATAAAATTGTTATTTAAGTTTAAAACGCATGTCACATAGAAATAACTAATAAAACGATAATATATTTTTTTCAAAAATTAGTAAAACATTCCATAATTAATTTTTCATGTTTTTTAATGGACCTCATGCCAATCCAAAACATGATGTGGTCAATATGACTTTAATTATAGGTTTTCAATATATGTGTCATTTTAGTTTAAAACACTGATCACATAACCAAAACCAATAAAACTCGAATATATTATTTTCAAAAATTAATTCCACAATCCATAATTCATTTTTCATGTTTAGAAATTGATTGCACATAAATCTGACACCTGATTTGGTTTGTATGACTCAATGTAGGCGTTTTATGTACAAACATGTCATTTTTGTTTAAAACATGCATTAAATAACCAAAACTAAAAAAATTAGATTGGATTGTTTTCAAATATTCAAACAAAAATACAAAATTAATTTTTCATGTGTGTGAATTTTCTACACAAAAATATGAGACACTATGTTCTTGATATGACTTGAAGGGCCTGTTTTCAGTTGAAAGATGTCAATTTAATTTAAAATGCATTTCAAATATTTAAAACTGAGAAAACGAGATTATATTCTTTTCAACCATTACGATAATGTTCCATAATTCATTTTTCATGTGTACAAATATACCACACATCAATCTGGAACATGATGTATTCGATATAACATAAAGTTCATGTTTTAAACACCAAAGTTACATTTTTGTATAAAACACACATAAAAAAATCCAAATCCAAGAAAAAATTTCATATTGTTTTCAATCATCTGGAAAAAATCTATAATTCATTTTTCACATATAGGAATTTACCGCACATCAATCTGTCACATGATGTTATCGATATGACCTAAAGTGCGTGTTTTCAATATAAAAATTCCATTTTATTTAAAAACACACATCACAAAGTCATAAACACGATCAAATTATTTTCATAAACTAGAACAATGATCCATAAATCATTTTTCACAAGTAGAAATCGACTGCGCATCAATATGAGACATGATGTGTTTGATATGACTTGAAGTGCACGTTTTCAATATTGATGTTTCATTTTAGTTAATAAAATGAATAACATAGATAAAATAGATCAAACAAGATTATATTGTTTAATAACTTAGGGAAAATGATCCATAAGGATAGATCTAGTGTCTCAGATTCCATCTGAGAGGATTCCTATGAAAATCAAAATCAATGTGTTATGGCTATTTATTATGAGGTACTATCTACATATTCTTCTCATATATATAATTCTTCTTAAAATTCCAATGAATAGTTAGAATAATATCATGTCATGCTAGAAGATATTATGGATGAATTAAAATATAAATTCAAAAATCTGTTAAAGATTCATGTTTTATGTTTTGAAGATAAGTATGCTCTTAATATAGAAAAGGGGAAAAAATTCAATCTGCTAAAGGAAAATATAGATATGAAATTTGTAAATGAACAACATAAAAATCATTTGAAATAATTTTTTAATAGTATAAAAACATTTAATATCATATTGGGTGAATAAAAAATCCCAAAAATCAAATCTGGAATCGCGTATGGATCTAGAAATTAAGGGAATCTATATAACAATTATTTCATTCCTAGATAAAAAAAGACATTAGTTTCTAGGAAAACTATTGGGTTTGGACATAATTCTAAAAAATTCGACCTAAAAAGGTTTTTTAGGGAATTTTTTTATTTCTATTATAAGAAAGTCTATGAAACATATGGATTACAAAATCTTTTATTGGTAAGCTATCAAGACCAAAAAAGAGTTAGCTACAAAATCAAGGTGCATTTAATTGATTACAAGAGAAATTCTAGAAAATCTATAGAAAAAAATCTATGGTATTTGGAAAATGGATGTTATAGAAATATGATGAGAGACTATTCAATATTCATTAATATTTTAAAAGTGGATGGGGTACATGTCACTTTTGGTGACAATGAAAAATAATTGATTATTGGAGTTGAAAAAATTAGAAATTCTGAATTTCACTACTAAAAAACAAGTAATATACAGGGTTATCCTTTATTACCAGTATAAAAAAGTGATGATAATGGTTTCATTAATTAGTTCTAAAATGTGTTGATAAAGGGAACATTTATCTACACATTATCTGTAGAACTAATAAAGGGTAATCTTTGTCACCACATTTTCAAGCATTGATAATGGTCGTGATCGCATGCGCGAGTCCCAGATCGAAATAGCTAGTGTTTGACCACTTCTTTATATAAGAGTCAGCTTCAAGATAAGTTCAGAAGCCTGTTGTGGGGGTGGGCTTTCACATACACTTCACACACCCATATGGGTCTATGGGCCAGTGGGGGCCTTCTTCCACCCTATGTTCATTGCGGGCTTTAGACCACCTTCACACACGCCTTGGCCCACCTCCCATATGCACATTCGGGTCCTATAGGACCCATATCACCTACCCATGGAGAACATGTATCATATTTTTTTATATACCAAAAAATACAAGTACTAAAAATATCAAAGAAATAGAAATTAAAAATGAATATATTAAAAAATATTAGATATTTTATTAATTAAAAAATTATTAATAACATTAAAATATATATAAATAAAAAATATTAATAAATATTAAATAGTAAATATAGACATATAAAATGAATAAATTGAAATAATTAAACAAATAAAAATTAACAATAAGTAAATTTAAAAAACTATTTAAAATTTTATTAGTTTAATAATTATTAATTAAAATGAATGAATTTAATATATCTATATATATAATAACTGTTAATAAATAGTATAGTATAAATATATTTCTATAAAATGAATAAATTTTAACAATTTAACAAAAAATTAAAAATGAAAGAATTAAAAAATTATTAGAAAAACATTTTAATGAAACAATTTTTAATAAAAATGGATAAATGTAATATATATATATATATGTGTGTGTGTGTGTGTGTGTCTATATATTTTTTAAATGGTATTAAATAATATATATAATATAAATATATAAAATTAATAAGATATAATAATTAAAAACATATTAATATCTTATACATTTTAATTTTTTTATAAATAATTATTCAGAAATATCAGAAATATTATTAAAATAGAAAAAAAGTCGTATATATATATATATATATCAATATATGTAATATTTTTTACATTATGATTTATATAATACAAAATATTTATGCTTACATTAAATAAGTCTATATTTAATGGAAATTAAGTTATATATAAAAAAATATTATTAATTAAAATAACTGACTTATTATATCGAGTGATGGACATTAAATTGAATGTCATTTGATTTTTCAATTTAGAAAATATCAAATGTGTGTTTTATTGATTTCAAAAATACATTTACATAATTAATTCATTTTTTATATACAATGCACCCGCACATAATATTTTTTAAATTTATTCAATTCTTGATATTCATTTTGAAAATTATATTTATTAACATAATATATTTAATATATATTATGTTTCTTATATGTAAATTTTATCATTTTGTATATTTCTATTCTATATGTACTATTTATTAATTTTAAATTTTTTTAATTATTCAGTTTTAATATTATTTATTCATTATTAATAATATTATTTTTTATATTTTTGTACTTTATTCATTTTCATTTTTCATTGTTCAATTTGATTGTAATCTTATCCACTTACAATATTTATTTATACATTTTTGTTCATAAAAAGTTAATATTTTTAATATGGATTTATTTTATATAATTAATATGCACTCTTTAAAATTTATAAATATTCATTTATAATTTTTTTTAAATTGTATATGTAATTAATAATAGTTATTCATTTTTTAAATTTATTAATTCTTATTTATATTTATTTCATTAACACACTCTACATATTATATATTGTCACTATTCTATTTAAAATATATTAAACTTATATATATATATATATATGCACACATTAATTTCTCGCACAAAAAATATTTGTGTAATTAATGAAATTTTATATACAAACACATACACCTCATATTTATGCTATTTATTCAAATTTTAATATTAATTTTAGAATTTCATTTAGTAACATAATATATTTAATATATTAAGATTTTAATTAGTAAATTTTATTGGTTTATTTTTAATATTATTAGAGTTATTATTATTTATTCATGTTTAAAGTTTTCAAGTCTTATTTTTATTTATTTCATTAACAGACTCTACATATTATATATTTTCACTGTTCTATTTGACATATATTAAACATATATATATATATGCACACATTAATTTCTCACACAAAAATATTTGTGTAATTAATGAAATTTAATATACAAACACATACACCTGATATTTATGCAATTTATTCAAATTTTAATATTAATTTTAGAATTTCATTTAGTAACATAATATATTTAATATATTATAGTTTTAATTAGTAAATTTTATTGGTTTATTTTTAATATTATTAGAGTTATTATTATTTATTCATGTTTAATATTTTTAATTTTTAATTTTTTTAATTCAATCATTTTATAATATTTATTTAAACCTATTTATTTACAATGTTTTGATATTTTCTACATGTATTCATCTCCATTTCAAAATATATCCATATTTTATTTTTTTAATAATTTTTATGATTAATAAAACTTATCAATTTTTTAAATATTTTTAAAGTCTACTCATTTTTAATTATTGAATTTCTCTCATTTTTAAAAGTCATGCATTTAATATTATATATTGATTAACAATGTTAAAAATATATTTGAAAATAGTTATTTATAAATAAATATATTTATAAATTTATATTTACTACATTTATAAAATTATATATTTATAATTATAAATAAATATTTTTTGAAGGATATATTTAATTATAAATAACTAATTGTATATTTAAATAATTATAAATTTATAATTAATATATTTTAAATGATGAATATGTTTACTATATTTGAATTTATATTTATATATATTTCTTTAATATATATACATATATATAACTATATAAATATATATAATGTCATGGCCTGCCTCCCAGGGCCATGAATCTTGTCATCGGACCCCATGGGTCTCCTGTAATAACAGTTATTCATTTTCTAAATTTATTAATTCTTATTTTTATTTATTTCATTAACAGAATCTACATATTATATATTTTCAATGTTCTATTTAACATATATTAAACTTATATATATATATATATGCAAACATTAATTTCTCGCACAAAAATATTTGTGTAATTAATGAAATTTTATATACAAACACATACTGCTGATATTTATGCAATTTATTCAAATTTTAATATTAATTTTAGAATATCATTTAGTAACATAATATATTTAATATATTATGATTTTAAATAGTAAATTTTATTGGTTTATTTTTAATATTATTAGAGTTATTATTATTTATTCAGGTTTAATATTTTTATTTTTTATTTTTTTTAATTAAATCATTTTATTATATTTATTTAAACCTATTTCTTTACTATGTTTTGATATTTTCTATATGTATTCATCTCCATTTCAAATTATATCCATATTTTATTTTTTTATTAATTTTTATAATTATTATAACTTATCCATTTTTTAAATATTTTTTAAAGTCTACTCATTTTTAATTATAGAATTTCACTCATTTTTAATAGTCATGAAATTAATATTATATATTTATTAACAATGTTAAAAATATATTTGAAAATAGATATTTATAAATAAATATATTTATAAATTTATATTTACTACATTTATAAAATTATATATTTATAATTATAAATAAATATTTATTTGAAGAATATATATAATTATAAATAACTAATTGTATATTTAAATAATTATAAAATTATAATTAATATTTTTTAAATGATGAATATGTTTACTATATTTTTATTTATATTTATATATATCTCTTCAATATATATACATATATATAATTATATTGATATATATAATGTCATGACTTGCCTCCTAGGGCCATGAATCTTGTCATCGGACCCCATGGGTCTCATATAATACATTGGTTGGCTTCCCAGCATACTATAGGATATTACTCACTAGGGTCACTTATCAGACTAATGACTATCCCTACAGGCCAACACACGTTATTTTAGTGTTTGGTCCTCACTCACACACACACTGGGAAACTTCTCACAAGGTCACCAATCCTGATTACTACTCCAGGCCAAACATGATCAACTGTGGAGTTCTAATCAGGTAGGCTCCCAAAAAGAAAGGTGCACCTTGTTGACATGGGTAGTAACATTTAGCCTTT
This sequence comes from Viscum album, assembly GCA_963277665.1. Classification (NCBI taxonomy): domain Eukaryota; kingdom Viridiplantae; phylum Streptophyta; class Magnoliopsida; order Santalales; family Viscaceae; genus Viscum; species Viscum album. The sequence continues at coordinate 1,719,767,344 of OY728160.1, read as the reverse complement.
TAAGTCTCACTTTTACAGGGGTGTTACATTATCCACCCCTTTTTCAAGCCTCAACCCCTGGCAGTGCCTAGGCACTTCTAGATTGGTATTGGCTCTGCTACCATTTGTCATGACCTACCTCCCAGGGCCATGAATCTTGTCATCGGACCCCATGGGTCTCTTGTAAACACATGTTCGTTCAGTGTGTTTTGTCCTCACTCACACACACCCTGAGAAACTTCCCAAAAGGTCACCCATCCCGATTACTACTCTAGGCCAAGCATGCTTAACTATGGAGTTCTAATCAGGTAGGCTCTTGAAAAGAAAGGTGCACCTTATTGACATGGGTATTAACATTTAGCCTTTTAAGTCTCACTTTTCCAGGGGTGTTACGTATAATGACATGAATATATTTTTACTTATAAATTTATAATTACTATATTTAAATAATTAATATATATATTTTTTTATATTTAACTTTATTTATTAAATATATATAACTATATAAATAGATTTATAATTATAAATAAATAAATAAAAATATATTTAAAAATATATTTATTTATAAATCTTTTTATAAATGTATATTTACTATATTTATAAAATTATATATTTATAGTTATAAAAAAATAAATATAATTTTTTAAAACGTATTTATATAATTATAAATATATAATTACATATTTAAATAATTATAAAATTATAATAAATCTATTTAAATAATAAATATATTTAATAAATTTCTATTTATTTAATATATATATATATCTATATATATATTTATAAATATATGTGATGATATAAATTTATTTATAATTATATAACAATAATTATAAATAAGGATTTATGGGTGGGCTATCCTCTTGGGTGGGCTATGGCCTACCTTTCTGGCATGTGTGAGATGTGTGTGTTTAAATGTAATTGTACCCCCCAAGAACCTAATATATATATATATATAATTATAAATCATTATCATTGCAAAACAAGTCCTAATAAAGATGTCTTTAATCAGCGCCTAATGTTTTAGCTCTGATAAAACCACTAATTATTAGTGTTTTTATGAAAGCACTATAAAACCCTCCCTAATATTTTAAAAATAAGCCTAAAAATACTGATTTTTGTCTTGTTGTTCAAGCTCTCATGGAATTCTAGTGCTACCGCCACTCACCCCTGACCATATCTTAGAAAAATGAATCCTTAAATATATGGTATGTTAGTTTTTTACCTTCTCCCTCATTTATTTCTTGATCTGGTTCAGCGGTGTGTGATTTTTCAATGCTAACATGGCTCATTGGTCTCATTTTTCCACATTTGGGAGCTTTTTCGATGAAGTCCCCACAATCATTCATCCTCCTCAGGTAGTTCCTTATTTGTGGGTCTCTACATTTTAGTTTTTACCCTACCATAGCTCACAAAGGTATTTCATTTTTTACATGTTGCGTTTAGGTTTTTTCATTTCCAACCCACTCTATGCCCATTGGTTTCCTCCGAGTCTTAGTGTCACCCAATCGTAAGAGCTCTCTAGTGCTACCTTATAGAGGTTCTCGTCCACTTATGAACTAGTTGGGATTTCTATAGAAGATCGTGGTTTCTTCCTTAGTGTAACGCCCCGACCCTAGTTACCCAGAGTCGGTGCATTATTTTGATACATTGGCATGATTACAAGGAATAAATTCCTGAAATACCGATCAGTTTAGCAGCCTTGTAAAATAAATTACATACATGAACATTACATTACACATTAGAAAATAAAAAACTACATAAATGATCCTTTGAGAACTCCATTAATCCCTTATCTTAACCCTGCTTATCAATCATAATACACTTGTTGTAATTCTTAGAAAATTAAAACATATAAAGGGGTGAGCTCAGATGCTCAGTAAGGATAACAATATAGCTGAAACATTCATAAATAAGCATAAAAATTTATGGTAATGTATAAGACAAAAACAAAAGCCTTTTAAACTTAAACGTCACCATAATATGGAAAAAATACAATAAAATAATTCCATTTACTTATTCACATGTATATTCTACTATTCCAATAATCACATGCAATATCAATAGCCACTTTCATAATGATGGAATGCATAATGCCAGACTTCATAACCACATAGTCAAGGCCTCGTTCCAGGACTACAAATAATATTTTGTCAAGTCCTTATGCCAAGACACTAGTTTGTCTCATGAGACCTACCGATGCATTGAGGATCTATAGCGGGCTCCACCTGTCACTTACTAAGTCCAATTCATTCCTCATATGAAAAGGTTTAAACATAACATAAACATTCATATTAATAATGGCATACGAAATGTCAATACATTATCCATAAAACATGAATGGTATAAAAATAACACATCCATAGTCAAAAATATCACAAAACATTCAATACAATATGGAATATTTTTATCATAATAAATCAACTTCAAACAAGTTTAAAATCCATGAAAGGATTTTGACATAGATGAAAATGATTTGTAAAACTCTTTAAGAGAAATATCTTTTTTCATGAAAACATTTAAAAGTCACAAAATTTAGAAAGGAACACATTTAAAGACATTTTTTAATCAAAGTGTCCCTTAACACTTTGAAACTTTTGAAAGGAATTAACATTTTAAAACATTCATGTCCATTTAAATAAATCCTTAAAACCATTTTGAAAACATGGAAATTAATGAGAATGGTTTAGAATAATAAATATTTAAATCATTTAAAATGATGTTTTAGTAAAAATTCCTTTAAAACTATTCCCTTTGAAATCTATTTTTTGAAACATGGACATGGATAATAAATATTCCCCAGTAGATACTTACGTAAAAATAACATCGGATAATAAAGAGATTGTGAAATTAACCCTTACTTTGCACTTTCATTTAGTCGAGGGTACGTTTTACCTCCGGTATGAAAGTATTAGTATGTTATTAAATTACACTAGAACCATATTAATATTTATGATATCATACATGATTCATTTATGACTTTATACTACCCATTTAATATTAATTTCCATGTTAAATTAACATTTCAGGTAATAATCTCTTTCTTTATCATATGTGTTTTAACTTGTTACTCTTAATTGTATCACTTAGATCAATATTTAAATACTTCAAGAATATAAAAAATGATTTATATATCATATATATTTATAATATAAATATGTATACTAGAAATATATATGAAATGGAAAACACCTTTTATGGAGATGGTAGTCCATACGTACGCATAAACGATGTTTCTGTTTTCATATCGTATTTAACAGAACTAAGTGAATAAGATATATGTAAGTAAATAAATAAATATATATGTCCATTAGAATTATTATGTCATATATTACATACTTATTAATTATATATATTTTATAATCATCGTTGAATATTGAATGTGGAAATGAATCTCATCACGTCGTGGAGACAATAATCCGTACATACACACGAGCAACAATATCATTATATAGATGGTGAAATCGTAAGTAATTAGATGGTATATCATATATAAATAATCATTAACATTTTATATTTATTATTTACATCAGTTATACTCATTATTATACCCATCCAAGTAATTAAGTGTTTGAATAACAAACTACACCAGGATGTGGAGACGGCAATCTGTATGTACGCACGTATGATGACTTTTTCATTTATATGATGGATATAATAATGAATATGGTTGTAACATTTCTATAATAAAATAATAGTATATATAATATAATGGAGTTATTATTTTATAATGGAATCAACAAAGAAATAAGAAGTGGAAGAAGAAAAAACTTGAAAGATGTGATGAAATATTTACCTCGTTCTCGGTTTCTTCTGTTTGATTTGATAAAAAGGGCTCCTTAGGATGGCTTTCGGACCAAAGGAAGGACTCTAGGATGAAGGTAGAAATTTTTGGAGGATATTTTGGTAGGGTTTGGACGAGCCAAATGGCTTTTTTAGGTGTAAAATTAAGACAAGGGGAAGTGCCCTTTTATAAGAGAGGTGAGGGTCACTTTAGGAAAAGTTTCAAATATTATTTTATAATAAAATCCTTTTGGGTTTATAATGGATAAAAAATGAATTAATTTAAGTATAATGTGGGGATGGGTCGAAAAACTCTCAACCAATAGGTTTTAGGCAAGTTTAGGTTACCATTTTAACCATATCATTTATATTTAACTCTTAGTTGAAAAGTATAACTTTTATTGTGTCTTCTTGTATTCTTACACAATATAGTTAATACTCTTACTCTAAACTTCCAAGAGAACCTAAATTGGTTCATTAATGAAATATATAATATTATTTAATCCCTTTTTTCTAACATTTTATTTTTAGAAATATTATATCAACCAATAATATAGTATTTGTTTTAAAAACTATTTTATGTCAATTTTGACTTTATTTGGTATTTGTTTTTTTTGTAAAAATAATAACAACATGATTACTTCGAATACAATTGATTGAATCAACCCTAAAATTTGATATTAACCTATAAAATTAGTGGAATTCATCAATGGTTTCAAATTACATTTATTTGGGTATTTATAATATCAATTATTATAATCCTTCATTAATACGGTAATTACTACATCATCATTGTTTCATAAATAAATTTAACTATTTAATGTCTAAAAATAATAAATAAAATACCATTATGTAAGAAATATTTTTATATTTCTAATGAATATTTATATTCTAATTTGTCTTATGTATAACCCAATGTTAAAAATGTTTTAGTTATTAAACCTTGATTTTAACTCTTTTAACTCTTCTTTAAATAAAATAATAATAAATGTCCTAATCTAATACATGTGGACCAAAGAGGTTCATATTTTATCCCTAAGGCTGTTTTTGGTAGAATTATACTTATCCAATAGAATTAGTATATGTGTTAGGATAATAATAATTTCATTTTTACCCTTAATTACCCTATTTACTTTTAACTGTGGTGAATAAAAGTAAAAACGTTACTATTCACCAAAAATTATTTTCATCTTATTGAACCAAATTTTACTTACTGATATCAGCTGTTTCTCTAAGATTTTTTAAATTAAACTCATAGAAGTGGTAAAATTGAGTTTTATACAAATTTGTAAATGCTCAAGGAGGTGGGTAAAAGATGGTAAAAAGTTCAATAAGTTTTTTATATATCTAAACTTATTATAAAATGACTCCAATGAATTATATTGAAAATATATAGGTATTATGTATCTATTTTGACCTAAAATAAATTTAAATAAAAATCATAATTATTTAATTAAAAATTCGGTTTTAACCAATAACTTAGTGTTTTTCACTATTCTTCAAAAATTGATAGTTTTCAGAAAAATACCAAAATTTCACCCTAAGATAATTTTGATATCATGAATTCAAAAATTATGTCTATTTTACCAAATTAAAAACATAGAATTTGCATTTATTATTTTAAAATTAATTTCCATTGTCAAAACAAAAAATCGTGTTTTTAGGAAATAATAACTAACAAATGATTGATACTTGTTTATGTTTGATTTCAAAGTGAAATTATTTACAATGAATAAAATTGGATTAAATGGTAAAAATATAATCTATTTATACTTACTAACCATTAAAATTTATAATTTAATACTACAAATTATTTTGATTAAAAAAGTTGTTTTCAGTTAAAATATAGTATTTTTCACTATTCATCCAAATATGAAAGTTATCAGAAAAACACCGAAAATTTATTAAAAATAAATTTTTATGTCCCGATTATAAATAAGAATTTTATTTTTTCAAATTGAATATATAAAAGTTTCAAATATTGGATTTAAAAAGGGTTCCCCATTAAAAGGCGGTAAAATTGCATTTTTTTAAAAATACTTCTTTTATCTGAGAAAAATGAATTTATTTTGCATTATATATAAGAAACTCATAATATGGATTCTAAAATTACAAGGATTATATAATGTTCAAAATTTAGTCAATACTATCCATAACCTCTTTTGAACGACTAGTTTGGTAAGTCATGGTGCGCTTGAACTTGGTGTTGCATGTAGTGAAAGTTATTGAATTACTTTGACGAAATAACGTACTATGAAATCTTGGGGGGTTACATTCTTCCCTACATCAATAAATTTCATCCTCATAATTTGAAATTGTTTTTCAAAAATAAAATTTTGAAAATGGAAAATACCTTTGTGGGAAAACCCACATCATAAATTGGTTTAATAAAATTTAGTCTTAATAAGAGGAAAAGGAGAATGAAAATGTCACCACCAAATTATGATCTTGATTAGGAGAACATTGGTGGAAATTAGAGACACATAATTGGAGGAAATACATAAATATTTATATGGTGTGATTGAGGTCATCAATCAAAAATAATTGTAGAATTTAGGGCCTCAAAGCCATCAATCTATGATGATTTAAAATATCATTGGTTCAAAATAACATAAGGTATCAGGAAAACACATTTTTAGTTTTAATATACCTTACCTAAAGTTTAATAATTAATTTATTCATAGAATAGGATATGAAAAGAAAATATATACTTGACAAGTAGAGTTCCATCCTTTAACTAATTTCTACCATAGACTCATCTTTCACTCTAAAAGATAATAGAACTTAAAAAAATATTCTATTTAACCTATTCCTGTAGGGTTCCAAAAAAATGAATTTATAATTCATCTACCAGACCATTTAAAAAACTAAATTATTCAATCCAGAAAATTAGGTGGGCTAGTGGTAGGTGATACAACCTTGTCACCCTTCAGTTGCGGGTTCAAGTCTTGCGGCCTTGACAGATGTGACATGTTGCCACCAGCCCTCCAGGTAGTCCTTTGTATGGAAATACAAAAATAATATCAGACTACACTTATCCATAATACTTTTTTCCAAACTCACATTCCAAAATTTATAAGGATGGTAAATGTAATGAAGATCCTTTTTTCCACATAATAACATGCGAACACCTTCATCATGTATTCTTTTAAAACATTGCAACATCCTGAATTACCATAAAACCTTATTGATTAGATTAATGCTCTATTATTCTTTATAGAATACTGGATATACTTCTTCTATGCATAAAATTTTGTAATGTCCAACAATTATGGAATATACCAATCATTAATCAGTTTCAGGGTTGTCAAGAATATCCAATATAATTTATCCAAATAATTCATGTATTATTCCAAAATCACGACCTCAGTATCAGAACCATGTTATGTTTTCTATTTCTCTCAACCATATATTTTCCAAAAATTTAACCTGCTATTGAGTCACTTTTCTTGGTTCCACACAATCTCAAGTCCTTGATGAAATAGTACTGCCGTATAATCCTTGTATACTATATAATTCTTATAACATGTACATCATCAATACAATACTCAAATGAAACAATAATTTAATAACAACATAAGAAATATAATCATTCCTCTTCATCTTCGGTAGTATCATAACATTATTATTATCCAATAGCAGCATTTGGGGTATACTCTGATGATTTGGACATTGATTTGAGTAGTGTCCCAACTCTTTATAGATGAAGCATTGTACAGTTGAAACTTTTTCTCTTACCCTTGAAATCAGATACATGGTGTCCTATTTCTCCACACTTATAATAAATTCCAATTCCCTTCAAGAATTTTCCAAGGTCATTCTTTCCACAGCTATCACATATGGGAAAATCCTTCTTTTCCATCTTCCCTTTATCCATCTTTCTCTCTTCCATCCTTTTCTTCTCTTTCTTCTCTTCGAATCCATAGGACTTAGATAATTCTTTACTTATCTTATTAACACATGATACTATTTATTCATATGTTGAGAATACATGGGAGACTATTTCCCTTGTAATTGTTGGCTTAACACCATGAAAGATATGATCCTTCGTACTATTTGGATTATACGTATTGTTGGAGTTCACATTCCTTATACTAGGCACCATTTATATACAATTACATACACTAGGTAAGTTTATGAATTGAAATGAATAATTACAAACTTGTAAAATACCTAATGTAAATTGAACTATTTATGGATATAATTTGTAATCAAAAAAATATTTTCTTTGAGGAGGTATATACTCATAAATACTTCATAATGATGTGTAAAGAAAATGAGAATTATCCTAATCATATCCCCCAGGAGTGTCGTAACCAAGAGTGTAGCAAGGCCCATTGTTGTGCATTAGTTCCCATTCGAGTCTAGCTTAAAGAAGTATTTTCAGGTTTTACACCTATGTACATCTATGTCAGAGCCACCTCTACCTGCTCCTATCCAGACAAGGATGCATTTTCTTAGAAAACTCACAAAATATCTACATTACCAAAATTTGAGGAAGTTCTTCTATACTAATCCTCAAATTATATCTCATGGTAATGTTCTATAATCAGGTTTTATCTAAATCTAGATTCCAAGGATTGTACTAAACTTCCACTGATACCAACTGTAATGCCCCGACCCAAGTTACCAAAAGTCGGTGCATTATTTAAATACATTGGCATGATTACAAGGAATCAAGTCCCGAAAGACCGATCAGTTTAGTAGTCTTGGAAAATAGAATACATACATGAACGTTACATTACACATTAGAAAATAAAACACAACATAAATGATCCTTTGAGAAAGCCTTTAATCCTCTATCTTAACCCTGCTTATCAATCATAAAACAATTCTTGTGATCCTGAGAAAATTCAAACATATGAAGGGATGAGCTCAGATGCTTAGTAAAGATAACAATATCATAAATAAGCACAAACATTTAAGGCAATGTCTTTGACTAAAACAAAATCATTTTAAACATAAATTTCAGCATAATATGGAAAAGAAACAATAAAATAATTCCATTTACTTATTCACAGGGATATTCTACTAGTCGAATAATCACATTCAATATCAACAACCACTTTCATAATGATGGAACTCATAATGCAAGACTTTATAAACACATAGTCAATGACTTGTGCCGAGACTACAAATAAGATTTTTTCAAGGCCTTGTTCCAAGACACTAGTTTGTCTCATGAGACATACCGATACATCTTGGAGCTATAGCAGGATCCAACCATCACTTACTATGTCCAATGCACTTCTCATATGAAAAGGTTTAAACATAACATAAACATTTGTATTAAAACTATAATACGAAATGTCCGTACATTATCCATAAACCATGAATGGTATAAAAATAACAAATCCACAGTCAAACATATCACAAAACCTTCAATAAAATATGGAATATTTGTATCATAATAAATCAACATCAAACAAGTTTAAAATACATTAAAGGATTTTGACATAGATGGAAATTATTTATAAAAATCTTTGAGAGAAATATCTCTTTTTCATGAAAACATTTAAAAGTTACACCATTTAGAAAGGAATCCATTTAAATACATTTATGAATCAAAGTGTCGCTTACCACTTTTAAATTTTTTTAAGGAATTAACATTTTAAAACTATCATGTCCATTTTCATAAATCCTTAAAACCATTTGGAAAACATGAATAATAATGAAAATAGTTTAGAAGAATAAATCTTTAAAACATTTAAAATTATGTTTTTGTAAAAAGTACCTTAAAAAAATCCCTTTGAAAACTATTTTATTAAACATGTACATGGATAATAAATATTTCCCTGTAGAAACTAATGTAAAAACAACCTCGGATAATAAAGAGATTATGAAATTAACCCTTACCTTGCACTTTCATTTAGTCGAGGGTAAATTTTATCTCCTGTATGAAGACCTTAGTGTGTCATTAAATTATACCAAAACCATATTAATATTTATGATATCATACATTACTCATTTATGACTTTATAATACCCTTTTATTAATAATTTCTTTGTTAAATTAACATTTCAGGTAATAATTTCTTTCTTTATCGTACATGTTTTAACTTGTAACTCTTTATTGTATCAGTTAGATCAAGATTTAAATACTTCCAGAATATAAAACATGATTTATATATCATAAATATTTAGAATATAAATATGTATAATTTATATATATAAGAAATTGAAAACACCGTTTATGGAGATGGTAGTCCATACATACGCATAAACGTTGTTTCCGTTTTCTTATCGTATTGAACAGAACTATTTGAATAAGATATATGTAAGTACACACATATATATATATATATATCTCCAGTATAATTATTATTTCATATATTAAATAATTATTAATGATATATATTTTATAATCATCGGTGAATGGTGAACGTGGAAATGAATCTTATCACGTCATGGAGACGGTAATCCGTACGTACGCACAATCGACAATATCATTATATTGATGGAGAAATAATATGTAATTGTATGGTATATCATATATAAAAGAACCATTAAAATTTTATATTTATTATTTATATCTGTTATACTCATTATTATACCCATACAAATAATGAATTGTTTGATTAACAAACTACACCACGACGTGGAGATGGTAATCCGTACGTACACACGTATGGTGAATTTTTCATTTATAGGATGGATAGAATAATGAATATGGTTGTCACATTCCCATAATAACATCATATTATATAGAATATACTGGAGTTATTATTTTATAATGGAAACAAAAAAGAAATAGGAAGTGTAAGAAGAAAATAACTTGAATGATGTGATGAAATATTTACCTCTTTTTCAGGTTCATCCTTTAGATTTGAATAAAAGGGCACTTTGGTTGGATTTATGACCAAAGTAAGGACTCTAGGATTAAGGTAATAATGTTGGGAGGATATTGGGGCATGTTTTTTCCGAGCCAAATGTATTTGGATGTGTGAAATTAATAGAATGAGAAGTTCCCTTTTATAAGAGAGGTGAGGGTCACTTTAGGAAAAGTTTGAAATATTATTTTATAATAAAATAATTTTCGGTTTCTAATGGATATAAAATGAATTATTTAATGGATATGGTGGGTATGGTTTGAAAACCTCTCAAAAAATTGTTTTTAGACAAGTTTAGTTTACCATTTTAACCATATCTTTTAGATTTAACTCTTAGTTAAATAGTTTAACTTTTACTATGTCTTCTTGTATTCTTACACTATATTGTTAATTAACTTACTCTAAACATCCAAGAAAACATAAATTGGTTAATTAATGACATATATAATATTATTTAATCCCTTTGGCCTAACCTTGGATTTTTTGGAATATTAAATAAACCAATAATATAGTAATTTTTTAAAACTATTTTATGTCAATTTTGATATTATTTAGTATTTGTTTTTTTGTAAAAATCATTACACCATGATTACATCAAAAAAGATTTATTTAACCTACCCTAACATGTCATATTAACCATAAAAATTAGTTTAATTCCCCAAAAGTCTCAAATTACATTTATTTGGGTATTTATAATATCAATTATTTTAATATTTCATTAATACATAAATATTGGATCATCATTGTGTCATAAATAAATTTAATTATTTAATGTCTAAAAATTGTTAATAAAATACCATAATTTAGGAAATCCCATTTATATTTCTTATGAAAATTTATAGTCGAATTTATCTTATGTATAACCCTATATTAAAAATGTTTTAGTTATTATACTTTGATTTTAACTCTTTTAATTCATCTTTAAATAAAATAATAATAAATGTCCTAATCTAATCCATGTGGACCAAAGGGGTTCATATTTTACCCCTAAGGTTTTTTTTGGTCGAATTATACATACCCAATATAATTAAGTCATGTTTTAGGGTAATAATAATATCATTTTTACCCTTAATTACCCTATTTACCTTTAATCGTGGTAAATAAAAGTAAAAAGTTATTATTCACCAAAAATTATTTTCATCTTATGGAATAACATTTTATTTGCTGATATCAACCGTGTCTCTCGGATTTTTGAAATTCAACTCACAGAAGTGGTAAAATTATGTTTTATGCAAATTTGAAAATGCTCCAAGGATATAAGGCCCCATCCTTAAACCTTGATTAATCTTGAATTATTACAAGATTACAAATTGAGGATCTTTTCAGGTTTATAGTTTTAGAGAATTAGATCATGAAACTTGCATTACATTCCACATTTAAACAAAGTGGTTACATAAAAGATAGAATTCATTCTTCCCATCAACGGAAACATATTTAAAATAAAACATGGATTCTTTATTGACACATCCTTGACACAATCATCACACCATGTACCTTTCCCTTGACCTATGAAAAACATTTCAAAAACTTGGGATGAGCATAAAAAGCTCAGTAAGGGTTATAAAAATATGTAAAGGAAACATGAGTTCATATATACATAAGAATGAAATCATACTTTACCCATAAAACATAGGCATTTTAACATACCTCATCAAATCATGATTAAATCGTAGAAATCATAAGACATAAAAGGTAACTTGAGGCATTCATAACATTATTACATAGGGAGTAACCCTCTTGGTTACGTTTGGAATAACCACCATAGTATATTCCCTAAATCTCTTCAAAGAATCCTTAACTTTTCACTCCTTCGCGTTACCCAATGCATTGGAGAGCTATATCGGGCTCACCCGCCCTTAGTTTATCATGGAACCACCCGTTTTCATAACAATGCCCAAGAACCATAACATAAACGTATCACATAAAACATGCATAAAGGAAACATAACATTTCCACATTTCAATCACAATATAACATTTTAGTATATTGAAGTAATGAATCCATTCAAAAAGAAACCATTTCCAAAACCATTTAAAACATTTAATAAAGATATTTTTGAATCAAATTGTCCCATACCACCTTGAAGATTTTAAAATTTTAAACCATTAATATCCATATAAATAAATCCTTAAAACCATTTTGAAAACATGGATATTAATAAGAACAAATAATTAAAACATTTAAAGCGATATTTTCATTAAAGGGGTTTTAGAAAAATTAGAGACACTTAAATATAATAATTGAGGAATAACATTTAGTCAGAACATTATAATATCATGAGAATAAATGGATTCATGATATAATATTCCAAAGGACATTATATACACCATATAATAGTGAATTGGTGCATAACAATAATGAAGTCTCAATAGAAATGTCAAATGTGATGAAATCCATTATAAAGAAGGTATCCTTAAATTAAGGATAAATCAATATCAAAATTATGTGTGACAAATATAAATACACCCAATATAAGTGTATATTAAGTGTAAAACAATAAACGGTCATTCACACATATTCAAAGGATGACATATTCAATAACTACATATTGAACCCAAAGAAATCAAAATTGGGTTAAAAAGTTCCCTTGGTAAAATTCGACAGCCTAACTGCATCACTTCAAAATTTAGAAAATGAGTTGATGAGAGATAAAAAGGGTATCTCATCACTTTTACATAATTTTTACATAAATAAGGTTATATAAGAACATATCCCAACATAATAATATGTGAATTAAAAGACATAACAAAAGAAGTCTTTTAAAAGAGGAGGGTGAAAGGTTCCCTTACCGACATGGGTATCTTTCAAAACATACACCCTGTGAAAGAAGGACAATACAACATTGATGTAAATACTCATAAATGAAAGTATATTGCATAATGAGTAAAAATAATGGGCATTACATACACCACTCAAAGGAATTTGTGGCAAATGTATCATAAATCTCACAGGAATAAAAGTGAGATGAAAAATCCCTTATGAAAACTCGGCAGCCTAACGGCGCCACTTAAAACATCCAAAATGGATCGATGATATAAAATAGGGTCTCTCATAATATGAACATAAAAATTACAGTAAGAGTAATATAAAATAATATCCCAATAACAAGAAAGATGAGCTTTAACAAGAATGACATAAAAGAGTGTACTTTAAAAGAAAGAGAGGAGTCAGATCCCTTACCTCAAGTCCAACTTTTCTTGTTCGTTTCTTTATATTCCTGAATAATAAACTTTGGTCAATTAATAAATGCCTAAGTACCACCTTTAGAGATTATTATTCAGTTAATATCACATATTATAATGTTATAATAATTGTTTAATAATGTTAGTTCATATTAGACGTTTTTGCCGATGTTTGGTACATGAGTCAAAAATGAACTTGTTTGAAAAAGGATTTCCCATGTAGTTATATGAAAATAATTTCCAGAATATTATTAATGATTAAAATATCATATATATCCAGTAAATATTCATTTTATACTATTCCATATCATTTGGAGATAAAAAACGAAAATCACCATTCATGGAGACGGTAGGCCGTACGTACGCATGAACGCTACTTTCATTTTTTGTCATATTAATGGAATTAAAACAAAATGAGAGAGAGATATATATATGTTATAATTCTAGAATGATATCCATAATTTATATGTAATATATTACATATATATCCATTATATATATGTACTTATAATATTACATAACATTTTGAGATAAGAAATGAAATGTACCGTTCATGGAGACGGTAAGCCGTACGTACGCATGAACGCTACTTCAATTTATATTTCATATTTAATTGAATTAAAACATAATGATACATAATAGTATTTTAATTCCAGTATGTTATCATATATAATATCATTAAATATATCCTTTATACGTACCACATATGGTATTAACGAATCAAATCACTTTGAGGGGGCGGTATTCCGCACTTCCTTAAATGAAGATATCGCGTTTACCCATAATGGAAACCATAAAGGTACACCATGAATGAAAAATACAGAATCTTAAGTAAACCATTAAAATATTAGATATAATATATAAATATAGTTTCATCTTAATGGCCACCTTTTAAGGTGTTAAAGAATGTTGAACAATCATCATTTTGGGAGGTAGAAATTCGCCATCCACGGAAATAGTATGTTATTTAACCATTAGATGTAGGTGTGTGTAATTGTAGCTCGAATAATTCTTATAAAAACATCCTAGTATATTTAATATACTGGATCTGTTACAAAATAAATGAATAAAAATAGTTTAGGGGGTTGGAGAAGCAAAATAAAACAAAAGGACACAAGTGAAGACATTACCTTAAAATCGGGTAACTCCCTTTGGTTTGAGCTCAAAGGCTTCCTTGGGAAGACTTATGCCCAAATTGAGGCATCAAGGAGTAATAGAGGGAAGTTGAGAGACAAAATGGGAAGTGGTTGGCCGAGCCAAAGGCTTTGGGAGTGTGGGTAAGGAGGTAGAGGTGGGGACCTTTTATAAGAGGAGAGGAGGGGCACTCTTGTAAAGATACAAAATGTTACTTTATTTTCAAAAGCTTTTCCGATTTTAAAGGTCCCACATTGATGTATTTCTAGGATACGGTGATAAGGGTTCTAAATAAACTCATAAAATAGGTTTTGGACATGTGTAGGTCTTATATATTACATTATCTTTCCATTTTATTTAAATCGTTAAATAATGAGGTCATCGCTGCATCATCATGATGTCATAAAAAATTTAATTTATTTAATTTCTAAAAATTATACAAAAAATACTATGATGTAGGAAATATTTTTATATTTCTAATGATTATTTATAGTTAAAAATATGACTTGTATAACCCCATGTAATTTTTTTTTAGTAAAACCTTTCATGTTTGTGTCATTTTCACTTTAACATTAAATAAAAAGATATTTATGTCATTTTCCAACCAAAGTGGCTCCATGGGGTCCCTAAGTTGACCCATGTATTTTCTTGGTCGGCCATGACACATAAAATTAGGGTAGGACATGTGTCTAGGTCATTTCATTTTATTGAAACATTATTCTTACAATAAACTACACTAATTACCTCTAATCGCGATTAAAAACTTAATAAGTTACTATTCACCAAAAAATTATTTTTATCCCATTGAACCACATTTTACTTCTTAATTACAACCATGTATGTTGTATTTTTGAAATTCAAAACACAAATATGGAGAAATTTCATTTAAAAGGAAAAATCAGTTTTTATAAGTACCACTTAGTGGTTTCACTATTCATCAAAAATTGAAGTTTTTCAGAAAAATCCCAAAACTTCACCCTAAGCTGTATTTGATATTCCGAATTCAAAAATGTAGTCTATTTTACAAAATTTAAAACATTTAATTCACATTAATTAATTTAATAATTAATTCCCACTGTCAGAGCAAATAGCGTGTTTTTATGAAACAATAAGTATCAAAAGATTGACACTAGTTTAAGTCTGATTTGAAAGTGAATTTAATTCCAACGACCACTATTGGATTTAATGGTAAAAATATATTTTAATTTCACTTTAAAAACAATTCAAAAGGTAATATAATCATATAAATAAATTATATTAAAAAGAGGTTTTGAATTAAAATACAACATTTTACACTATTCATTAAAAAAAATGAACTTTATCGAAAAGATATCAAAAATTTACACAAATAAATTTTGATGTCCCGATTCTTAAGAAGAGTTTTATTTGGTCCAATAGAATGTATAAGAGTGAAAAAAAACTATATTTAATGACGGTTTTCCATCAAAAGGCGATAAGTGAACCTTTAGTGAAAACTAGGGCATATACGCCTAAAATTGAATTCATTCCGTATTTTATGCCTTTATCTTTTATTGGATAAATGTAAAAACATTTAGAAACATATATAGTCATATTTTTGTTATTTCTATCCATTCCTGCCAATACAACGACTACATGTTAACTACCATTTAAAATAATATTATTTTATTATTAGAGTGCAACGTAAGATTCCCAAGAAACTCGTTGTTGCGTGTTGGGTACGCCATCGAGCATAGCGTCCCCTTTAAAGTCATATTAATATTTTATTCACAAATATGGATAAATTTGAAAATGTAATACTCTTTATTTACCTGGGGTGTTACATCCTTCCCCCTTTTGGGAATTGCGTCCCCGCAATTATAAAACTAGGCTTGGAAACATCATTGAAATTCCCACATCGGAACAAGAGTCGGTAAAACAATCACTTTAAAATAAAGGAAGATAAGTATAGAGGTCACCCGAGTTAACCCATACTAGGATTCCATGTAGAAAAACATGGACATGGAAGAAAAATAAAAGGGTCATGTTCTTGAGGGAGAGTGATAGTAAACATGTGTAGGAGAAAGTTAACCATAAGAAAATCACAAACTTGTGATGGGTTAAACGGTATTCGATTCCCCAGTAGGAAAAGTTAATAGACAACATTTTTGTTTTAAGTTACTTTTTATTGAGGAATTTATTCATAATCACTTATCATGTTGACTTTCAAGTTTTACTAGATTCCTTAATCAAACTCATATTTTTTTTCCAAAAGATGAGTATTTAGGGAGACTTGTTCACATTAAGAGTACTATAATCAACTTCTAGAGAAGCACCTAATCCACCAAGGAGAACTATATACTTCCCATATCATTAGACCTTAACCAAAACCAAAACCAAAAAGGTTAGTACAAGGTCAGATAATCCAGAAAAGGATAACCCTTTAAAAAGAAAATCTATGCTTAATCTCCAAAATTTGTCCAACAAAACCCAAAGTTCAACGAGGACCATCCGATAAACAATTTGTCCATAACATTCTTCAAAGTAAACCAATCTAAGATTAAAACCCAAATATTTGAAGGATTTAGTCGCATAGTATTCCAAGTTAAATCATAACATTTATCTCCAAACAACATCAGTTGCTCTTAAAGTCTCGAATTGAAAAGTAATTAACCTAATCACATATCCTCCATGATAGGTTAATCATTTTCATAAATAACCCAAAATCAACTTACTCTTAATTCATAAAATCATATAACTAAAAAGAATCAGTCAAACTAACCAAGGACTTCACGTAGTCCAGTGGTAGGCGATAAATACCAGTCGCACTTTGGTTGTGGGTTCGATTCCCGTATGTAACACCCCGAGCTTCCATGAAACGCTTCTCATTCAATAATGCAATAGCTTGCATTGTACGCAACATCGAGTTCTAAAACACCGCGACTAATCAAAGTAGCCGTTATGAATAGTAATAACCACTTTTTAAAATTATAGAAATTTTATATTTCAAAATGGACTTCATTTTTGGATTCGGAATATCGAAATTAGCCTATGTTGAATTTTTGGTATTTTTCTGAGAACTTCTAATTTTTTATGAATAGTGAAAATTACATAAAACAACTTTTTTAATCAAAATAATTTATAGTGATAAATTATACTATTTAGTGGTTTTAAATTATAATTAGAATATATTTTTACCATTTTATCCAATGCTGGTCATTATAATTAATTTAACATTGAAATTGGACATAAACAATTGCCAATCGTTTGATATAAATTGTTTCTTAAAAACACGCTATTTGTTGTGACAGTGGGAATTAATTATAAAATTAATTAATGCAACTTATATGTTTGAAATTTTGTAAAATATACATCATTTTTGAATTTGGAATATCAATTATAGCTTAGGGTGAAATTTTGGCATTGTTCTGAAAAACTTCAATTTTTGATGAATAGTGAAACCACTAAGTGGTAGTTAAATAACTGATTTTTCATTTAAATGAAATATTACCACTTCTATGTTTTGATTTTCAAAAATCCGACATACATGGTTGTCATTAAGAAGTAAAATGTGGTTCAATGAGATTAAAATAATTTTTTGTGAATAGTAACTTTTAAGTTCTTAATCGCGATTAGAGGTAATTAGTGTAGTTTAAGGTAAAAATAATGTTTTAATAATATGAGATGAGCTTGAAACATGTCCTAACCTCATTGGATGTGCCATGGCCGACCAATACAATCCATGGGTCAAATTGGGGACCCCATGGAGCCTCTTTAGTTGGAAAATGACATAAATACCTTTTATTTAATGTTAAAATAAAAATGACACAAACATGAAATGTTTTACTAAAACAATTTTTGCATGGGGTTATACAAGTCATATTTTTGACTATAAATAGTAATTGGAAAGATAAAAATATTTCCTACATCATAGTATTTTTTTTATAATTTTTAGACATTAAATAAATTAAATTATTTATGACATCATTATGATGCAGCGATGACCTCATTATTTAATGATTTTAATAAAATGAAACGATAATGTAAAATCCAAGGCTTACACTTGTCCAAAGACTATTGGATTGGTAGATTTCGAACCCTTATCACCTTAGCCTCGAAATATATAAGTGTGGTACCTTTAGAATCCGAAAAGAATTGTATAATAATGTAAAATTTCTTTACTTTCCAAGAGTGTCCGTCCTCTCCTCTTATAAAAGGCCCCCACCTCTACCACCTCATTCACACTTTCAAGCCATTTGGATCGGCCAAACTCTGACCAAATACTCTCCCAACTTCCCTCCCTTACTCCTAGAAGCCTCACTTTGGGCAGAATTCTTCCCAAGGAAGCCTTTGGCTCAAATCAAAAGAGTTACTCAATTTTAAGGCAATGTCTTCTCTAATGTTGTTTTGTGTTATTTTTCTTCTCCAACCCCATAAAAACTTTTTATTCATTTCTTTTGTAACAAAAACAGTATCCTAAATATACTAGTATGTTGTTATAAGAAGGATTCTATCTACACTTACACACACCTACATCTAATGGTTAAAGAACATACAGTTTCTGTGGATGGTGAATTTCTGCCTCACGAAATGATGATTGTTCAAAACTCATAAAACACCTTCAAAGGTGGCCAGTAAGATGTCACTCTATTTATAAATGATATATAATATGTTTATGTTTTACTTAAGGTTCTGTATTTTTCATTTATTTCATACCTTTATTATTTCCATTATGGGTAAACGTGATATTTTCATTTTAGGAAGTGCGGACTACCGCCCCCTCAAAGTGATTCGAATCGTTAATACCATATGTGGGATGTATAAAGGATGGAGTAATGATATTATATATGATTTTATACTGGAATTATAATATACCTTTATATCATTATGATTTCATTAAATACGAAATAGAAATGAAAGTAGCGTTCATGCGTACGTACGGCTTACCGTCTCCATGAATGGTGCATTTCATTTCTTACCTCTAAACGTTATGTAATATTATGAATGAATGTATATACTGGATATATATGATATATATGATATCTATATCATGAATATAATTCTGGATATAATTGATATATCACCACATGAACAACTTGTAATTATAAGAATTTTATTTTTGACTCAAGTACCTAAGATCGACAAAACGACCGTTATTAACTTAAATAATTACATAATGTTTCTAACATTTTAAAAAGTGATATAAAAAGGATAATGAAATTGAAAATGGTTCTTAATAAAGTAGATATTAACTCTAGTTTATTATTCAAGAGGTTAAATAACGGTCGAATCAAGTCGGACACAAGGTAAGGGAACTTCTTAACCCAATTTCTATTCTTTGGGTTAATCTCCTACTTTCAAATTATGTCATGATATTATTATGTACTATCTTGTATTTGTACTTTATTTATGTGTAATTATAGTGAATACACATTATAGATGTACTTTATTTAAAAAAATGATCTTTTTGAGGACTTCGTCTCAATCCCCTTTCATTGAGGCATATTTGGTTTTATATACAACTTTCTTTTATACGGTGTATAAACCCGTTTTACTTTTATGTTTATTCAAAAGGAATCTTTTTTATACGAAGCGTTTTACTAAACGACAAAAAGGGAATGTTTTTCTTTCCGTACTTATGCGGCGACAATGACTTCTTCACCGCCGTGACCATTATTTGAGTTTCGGCTTCCTCTACAAGCCATCATTTTTTTAATGAAAAATAAAAACAAAGTTTTAACTTTATTTTATTTTGGTATTTAAAATGGTTTTGAACGAATTTTTATTATATCAATGTGTTGTATTGATATATTGTGATCGAAATGTGGAAATGTTATGTTTCCTTTATGCATGTTTTATGTGATACGATTATGTTATGGTTTATGATATGTTTAAACCTATTCATATGAGGAATGCATTAGACTTAATAAGTGACGGGTGGAGCCCGCTATAGCTCCTCGATGCATCGGCAGGTCTCATGAGACAAACTAGTGTCTTGGCATGAGGCCTTGACAAAATCTTATTTGTGGTCTTGGCACGAGGCCTTGGCTACGCGGTTATGATAGTCTGGCATTATGCATTCCATCATTATGAAAGTGGTTAATGATATTTCATGTGATTAATCGACTAGTAGAATATCCATGTGAGTAAGTAAATGGAATTATTTCATTTTAATTTTTCCATATGATGCTAAAGTTTAAGTTTAAAAGGCTTTTATTTTAGTTATACATTTCCTTAAATGTTAATGTTTATTTATGAAAGCTTCCTCTATGTTGTTATCCTTACTCAGCATCTGAGCTCACCCCTTTCAATGTTTTAATATTTTCCAGGATGTGAAGAAGTATTTTATGAATGACCTGCAGGGATAGTCAGAAGAGGACATGAGTGTGGTCTATGAAGACTTTGTTATTAGTTTTTCACTTTATGATGTAATGTAACATTTATGAATGTATCTAGTGTTTCCAAGGATACTAAACTAATTGGTCTTTCGAGACTTGATCTTTTGTGATCATGAAAATGTTACGAAGTAATGCACCGACTCTGGGTAGCTAGGGTCGGGGCGTTACAGTTGGTATCAGAGGCAGTTTAGTACTAACCTTGGAAGCTAGATTTAGATAAACTCTGATTAGAGCACATAGCCCGAAGATAGACTTTGAGGATTAGTATAGAAGAACTTCCTAGAATTTTGGTATTGTAGAGTTGTTGTGAGTTTTCTGAGAAATACATCCCTGTCTAGATATGAGCAGGTAGAGGCGGCTCTGGTACAGATGTACCTAGGGGTGAAACCCGAAAACACTACTTTGAGCTAGACTCGAACGGGAACTGGTGCACGACAACGGGCCTTGCTTCACTCTTGGTTACGACACTCCCGGGGGATATGCTTTGGATAATTCTCATTTTCTTTTATAAACCACTATGAAGGGTTATGAATATATACTTCCTCAAAGAAAACATTTTTATGGATTATATCCATAAATAGTTCAATTTATGTTAAGTATCTTACAAGTATGAAATTATGTATGTTGATTCATAAACTAATATAGTTTATGACATTGTTTAGAAATGGCGCCTAGTGGAAGGAATGGAAACCATATCAATGCACGCACTCTGTGTAGGGATTGCCCTCCTGCTCAAGATAATTATTGTGGAGCTGGAGATACAACTGGTGCTGATCAACTTATTACCATACTGGGACAACTCACTGAGGTTATGAATAATAACCTTACTCGTATGGAGCACCCTGATCCGCAACGTGGAGGATAAATGTTAGACCGCTTCATGAGGCAAAAACCACCAAAATTTAATGGGGGTACAAATCCATTATTAGATGATCAATGGATAAACTCCTTAGAGAAAATAATCCACGCCTTGGGGAGTAGCGAAAGGGAGAAGGTTATCATTGCAGTTTACCGCCTCACTGGAGATGCCGATAAATGGTGGTCATTGATTCAAAATACAAAGGAAGATGATGACGTATCGAATATGGAATGGAGGGATTTCAAAGATATTTTCTTAGAAAAATACTTTCCTCATGACCATCGAGCAGATATGGAAAGACAATTTCTGAGTCTGAGAAAAAAGGAGGATGAGAATGTCGCAAAGTATGAGGCCAACTTTACAAGGTTGGCGAGGTATGCTGCAGATTATATACGTAACCCAAGAGGTAAGATTGATCGTTTCTTTGATGGGTTAAAACCATTTTTCCGTAGAGCTTTAGTATCACAATCTTTCTCAACATACGAAGATATTGTCTCATGTTCTATCAAGAAAGAAAAGGAATTCTCTAAGTCTTATGACAACAAAGTAAAGAAAGAGAAGAAGAGAATGGTGGAACAAGAGACGGATAAAGGGAAAAAGGGAAAGAAGGATTTTCCATTATGTGATAATTGTGGGAAGAATCGCCCTGGTACTTGCCTAAAAGGAATGGGAGTTTGTTATAAATGTGGGGAAAAAGGTCACCAGGCGCGTGATTGCAATGGAAAGAAAGAGGCTATCAATGTTGAATGCTACAATTGTAGGGAAATGGGGAATTATGAAAATGAATATCCTAAGCGTTAGGGAAACTTACCTCAGAAAAGGCAAAGGGATCATGGACAATCTTATGCTGTTACTACAGTTAAAGCAGAATAACTAATTTATTGGTGCTTTTGGACTCATGGATTATATTCTAGTTATTAGAATAATGTGATATATATATAAGGATTGTACTGCAGTACTTGTTGATTTTAGTAAGGTTTTAATATGATGAAGGTAATTATATTTTTAGTATGGGACAATAAGAGAAACTTTACTTTGTTTGGGGAATCTGATAAATTGATTTTAGAATTAAGAGACCTTTTAGAGAAAGTCTGGACAGAGGTATTTTGGATAACTATAAAGGTTGGAGTGGATTAAGTTGACCTTTGGATAGTATTGTTTAAGGTTAAAAAATTTATGAAGATTATTTTTGGAATATTATAATACTATAGTTTTAGGAAAAGGACAACCTTCAGGGTGGGGCATAATGCGTCGCGTCGGACAAAGCTGCAGGAATCGAACCCACAACCATAGTGCGACAAGACTTTATTTCCTACTACAAGCCTACAGGAAGTCCCTGGTTCTTACAAAATAATTTTACTAATCTAAATGTTATGTGTTAACATTTGGAACCTTATACAATTAGGATAAATATAATATTTTTGAGTTCTATTAACGTTTTGAGTGAAAGATGAGTTGAAGGTTGAAACTCTAGTTGTCAAGCATAAATATATATATACCTATCTCTTATTCAATGAATAAATTAAATCTTAAACTTTAGTAAAGGGATATTAAAACAAAAAAATGTGTTATCCTAATACCTTATGTCTTATTGAACTGATTATATTTTAAATCAACATAGATTGAAGGCTTTGAGGCCGTCAATTTGACAGTTTATTGTGATTGATGAACTCAATAACTCCATAAAAATATTTACGTTTTTCCTCCAATTATATGTCCCTAATTGCCACCAATGTTCTCCTAATCGAGATCATAATTTGGTGGTGACTTTTTCATTTCCCTTTCCCTCTTATTAAGGCTAAATTTTATTAATCTTATTTCCGATGTGGGTTTTCCACAAAGGTATTTTCTCTTTTCATCCTTTTATTTTCAAACAAAAATTTAAAATTGCGAGGACGCAATTTATTGAAGGAGGGGAGAATGTAACACCCCGAGCTTCCATGATACGCTTCTCATTCAATAATGCAATAGCTTGCATTGTATGCAACTTCGAGTTCTAAAACACCGCGAATAATCAAAGTAGTCGTTATGAATAGTAATAACCACTTTTTAAAATTATAGAAATTTTATATTTCAAAATGGACTTCATTTTTGGATTCGAAATATCGAAATTAGCCTATGTTGAATTTTTGGTATTTTTCTGAGAACTTTTAATTTTTTATGAATAGTGAAAAATACTTAAAACAAATTTTTTAAGAAAAATAATTTATAGTGATAAATTATACTATTTAGTGGTTTTAAAGTATAATTAGAATATATTTTTACCATTTTATCCAATGGTGGTCATTAGAATTAATTGAAGATTGAAATTGGACATAAACAATTGCCAATCTTTTGATATAAATTATTTCTTAAAAACACGCTATTTGTTGTGACAGTGGGAATTAATTATAAAATAAATTAATGCAACTTATATGTATGGAATTTTGTAAAATAGACATCATTTTTGAATTCGGAATATAAATTATATCTTAGGGTGAAATTTTGGCATTGTTCTGAAAAACTTCAATTTTTGATGAATAGTGAAACCACTAAGTGGTAGTTAAATAACTGATTTTTCGTTTAAATGAAATATTACAACTTCTGTGTTTTGATTTTCAAAAATCCTACATACATGGTTGTCATTAAGACGTAAAATTTGGTTCAATGAGATTAAAATAATTTTTGTGAATAGTAACTTTTAAGTTCTTAATCACGATTAGAGGTAATTAGTGTAGTTTAAGGTAAAAATAATGTTTTAATAATAAGAGATGAGCATGACACATGTACTACCCTCATTGGATGTTCCATGGCCGACCAAGACAATCCATGGGTCAACTTGGTGACCCCATGGAGCCACTTTAGTTGGAAAATGACATAAATACCTTTTATTTAATGTTAAAGTAAAAAATGACACAAACCTGAAATGTTTTACTAAAACAATTTTTGCATGGGGTTATACAAGTCATATTTTTGACTATAAATAGTCATTAGAAATCCAAAAATATTTCCTACATCATAGTATTTTTTTTTAATTTTTAGACATTAAATAAATTAAATTATTAATGACATCATTACGATGCAGCGATGACCTCATTATTTAACGATTTTAATAAAATGAAAAGATAATGTAAAATCCAAGGCATACACTTGTCCAAAGACTATTGTATGGGTAGATTGAGAACCCGTATCACCTTATCCTCGAATTATATAAGTGTGAGACCTTTAGAATCCGAAAAGCATTGTATAATAATGTAAAATTTCCTTACTTTCCAAGAGTGCCCCTCCTCTCCTCTTATAAAAGGCCCCACCTCTACCACCTCATTCACACTTTCAAGCCATTTGGCTCAGCCAACCTCTTCCCAAATACTCTTCCAACTTCCCTCCCTTACTCCTAGAAGCCTCACGTTGGGCATAATGCTTCCCAAGGAAGCCTTTGGCTCAAATCCAAAGAGTTACCCTATTTTAAGGTAATGTCTTCTCTAATGTTGTTTTGTTTTATTTTTCTTCTCCAACCCCCTAAACACTTTTTATTCATTTCTTTTGTAACAACACCAGTATCATCAATATACTAGGATGTTGTTATAAGAAGGATTCGAGCTACACTTACACACACCGACATCTAATGGTTAAAGAACATACGGTTTCTGTGGATGGAGAATTTCTGCCTCATGAAATGATGATTGTTCAACACTCATAAAACACCTTCAAAGGTGGCCATTAAGATGTAACTCTATTTATAAAAGATATATAATATGTTTATGTTTTACTTAAGGTTCTGTATTTTTCATTTATTGCATACCTTTATTATTTCCATTATGGGTAAACGTGCTATTTTCATTTTAGGAAGTGCGGACTACCGCCCCCTCAAAGTGATTTGAATCGTTAATACCATATGTGGGATGTATAAAGGATGGAGTAAATGATATTATATATGATGTTATACTGGAAGTATAATATACCTTTATATCATTATGATTTCATTAAATACGAAATAGAAATGAAAGTAGCGTTCATGCGTACGTACGGCTAACCGTCTCCATGAATGGTGCATTTCATTTCTTACCTCTAAACGTTATGTAATATTATGAATGAATGTATATACTGGATATATATGATATATATGATATCTATATCATGAATATAATTCTTTATATAATGGATATATCACCACATGAACAACTTGTAATTATAAGAATTTTATTTTTGACTCAAGTTCCTAAGATCGACAAAACGACTGTTATTAACTTATATAATTACATAATGTTTATAACATTTTAATAAGTGATATAAAAAGGATAATGAAATTGAAAATGGTTCTTAATAAAGTAGATATTAACTCTAGTTTATTATTCAGGAGGTTAAAGAACGGTCAAATCAATTCGGACACAAGGTAAGGGAACTTCTTAACACAATTTCTATTATTTGGGTTAATCTCCTACTTTCAAATTATGTCATGATATTATTATGTATTATCTTGTATTTGTACTTTATTTATGTGTACTTATAGTGAATACACATTATAGATGTACTTTATTTAAAAAAATGATCTTTTTAAGGACTTCGTCTCAATCCCCATTCATTGAGTCATATTTGGTTTTATACACAACTTTATTTTATACGGTGTATAAACCCCTTTGACATTTACGTTTATTCAAAAGGAATCTTTTTTATATGAAGAGTTTTACTAAACGACAAAAATGGAATGTTTTTCTTTCCGTACTTATGCAGAATCAATGACTTCTTCGCCGTCGTGACCATTATTTGAGTTTTGGCTTCCGCTAAAAGCCATCATTTTTTAATGAAAAATAAATACAAAGTTTTAACTTTCTTTTATTTTGGTATTGAAAATGGTTTTGAAAGCGTTTTTATTAT
Source organism: Viscum album (assembly GCA_963277665.1). Taxonomy (NCBI): domain Eukaryota; kingdom Viridiplantae; phylum Streptophyta; class Magnoliopsida; order Santalales; family Viscaceae; genus Viscum; species Viscum album. The sequence continues at coordinate 1,719,740,368 of OY728160.1, read as the reverse complement.
ATCAATGTGTTGTATTGATATCTTGTGATTGAAATGTGGAAATGTTATGTTTCCTTTATGCATGTTTTATGTGATACGATTATGTTATGGTTTATGATATGTTTAAACCTATTAATATGAGGAACGCATTGGACTTAATAAGTGACGGGTGGAGCCCGCTATAGCTCCTCGATGCATCGGCAGGTCTCATGAGACAAACTAGTGTCTTGGCACGAGGCCTTGACAAAATCTTATTTGTGGTCTTGGCACGAGGCTTTGGCTATGCGGTTATGATAGTCTGGCATTATGCATTCCATCATTATGAAAGTGGTTAATGATATTTCATGTGATTAATCGACCAGTAGAATATCCAAGTGAGTAAGTAAATGGAATTATTTCGTTTTGCTTTTTCCATATTATGCTAAAGTTCAAGTTTAAAAGGATTTTGTTTTAGTTATACATTACCTTAAATGTTAATGTTTATTTATGAAAGCTTCTTCTATGTTGTTATCCTTACTAAGCATCTGAGATCACCCCTTTCAATGTTTTAATATTTTCCAGGATGTGAAGAAGTATTTTATGAATGACCTGCAGGGATAGTCAGAAGAGGATATGAATGTGGACTATGAAGACTTTGTTATTAGTTTTTCACTTTATGATGTAATGTAACATTTATGAATGTATCTAGTGTTTCCAAGGCTACTAAACTAATCGGTCTTTCGAGACTTGATCTTTTGTGATCATGCCAATGTTACGAAGTAATGCACCGACTCTGGGTAGCTGGGGTCGGGGCGTTACACTGCAGCTTTGTCCGATGCGACAGGTACTCACACGGTCTATGTGTTGTCCTTTTACCAAAACTATATAATTCTCAAATCATTCCCCAAAAAGAGAAAAAATAATCAAAATAACCATAACATAATTTAACCTCAATTTTATCTCATGCCTTTCACTTCCATCATAACATATAGTAACTCATAATTACCTCAAAAGTAAGGATCATATAAACTCTAATGGTTACCTTTATAATTATTACCTGAACTTCCACATCGATTGGTCATCTCGTACATGATGCATTAAAGATCATACCAAGGTTCAAGTGGTTGATCATGACTCCTTGATAGTTGGTTTAGAACAACCACGAGTTTCCTCATTGAATCCCCCATTTTATCTAGTATCTTAATCCTAGAACGACCACAGTTTTCTTTCAAACATGTTGTCTCTTTGGTGCCTGCTAGATCCATCCATTCACTAAAAACAAAAATGTTAGTGTGAGTATATCAACAAAACCAGCATGTACTAATGAGGAAGGTAAACACTAAGATACACTTACTCATTCACTTTATCTAAAATTAGGACTCTTTCTAAAATCCTAACCATTATCGTAATGCCACTTATGCTTAAAGAATACCCTAACCTCTAAAGTTATCTAAACCAACCTTTGATACCAACTATAAGTCCCCAGCCTTAAACCTTTCTTAATCTTGAGTTATTACAAGATTAAACATTGAGGATCTTTTCAGGTTTAGAGTTTTAGAGAATTATATCATGAAACATGCATTACATTCCACATTTAAACAAAGTGGTTACATAAAATACAGTATTCATTCTTCCCATAAATGAAAACATATTTAAAATAATACATGGATTCTTTCTTGACACATCCTTGACACTATCATCACATCATGTACCTTTCCCTTGACCTGTGAAAAACATTTCAAAAACATGGGATGAGCATAAAAAGCTCAGTAAGGGTTATAAAAATATGGAAAGGAAACATGAGTTCATATATACATAAGAATGAAATCATACATTACCCATAAAACATAGGCACTTTAACATACCTCATCAAATCATGAATAAATCATAGAAATCATAAGACATAAAAGGTAACTTGAGGCATTCATAAAATTCTTACATAGGGATTAACCCTCTTGTTTACGTTTGGAATACCCACCACAGTATATTCCCTAAATCTCTTCAGAGAAACCTTAACGTTTCACTCCTTCACGTTACCCAATGCATTAGAGAGCTATATCGGGCTCACCCGCCCTTAGTTTATCATGGAACCACCCGTTTTCATAAAAATGCCCAAGAACCATAACATAAACGTATCACATAAAACATGCATAAAGTAAACATAACATTTCCACATTTCAATCACAATATAACATTTTAGTATATTGAAATAATGAATCTATTTAAAAAGAAACCATTTCCAAAACCATTTAAAACATTTAATAAAGATATTTTTGAATCAAAGTGTCCCATACCACCTTGAAGATTTTAAAATTTTAAACCATTAATATCCATATAAATAAATCCTTAAAACCATTTTGAAAACATGGATATCAATAAGAACAAATAATTAAAACATTTAAAGCGATATTTTCGTTAAAGGGGTTTTACCAAAATTAGAGACACTTGAATACAATAATTGAGGAATAACATTTAGTCAGAACTTTATAATATCATGAGAATAAATGGATTCATGATATAATATTCCAAAGGATAGTATATACACCATATAAGAGTGAATTGGTGCATAACAACAATGAATTCTCAATAGAAATGTCAAATGTGATGAAATCCCTTATTAAGAAGGTATCCGTAAATTAAGGATAAATCAATCTCAAAATTATGTGTGACAAATATAAATACACCCAATATAAGTGTATATTAAGTGTAAAAAATAAAAGGTAATTCACACATATTCAAAGGATGACATATTCAATAACTACATATTGAACCCAAAGAAATCAAAATTGGGTTAAAAAGTTCCCTTGGTAAAATTCGACAGCCTAACGGCGTCACTTCAAAATTCAGAAAATGAGTTGATGAGAGATAAAAAGGGCATCTCATCACTTTTACATAATTTTTAAATCAATAAGGATATATAAGAACATATCCCAACATAATAATATGTTAATTAAAAGACATAACACACGAAGTCTTTTAAAAGAGGAGGGTGAAAGGTTCCCTTACCGACATGGGTATCTTTTGAAACATACACCCCGTGAAAGAAGGACAATACAACATTGATGTAAATACTCATAAATGAAATTATATTACACAATGAGTAAAAATAATGGGCAGTACATACACCACTCAAAGGAATTTGTGGCAAATGTAGCATAAATCTCACGGGAATAAAAGTGAGATGAAAAATCCCTTACGAAAACTCGGCAGCCAAACAACGCCACTTAAAACTTCCAAAATGGACCGATGAGAGAAAATAGGGTCTCTCATAATATGAACATAAAAATTACAGTAATATTAATATAAAATAAAATCCCAATAATAATAAATATGAGCTTTAACAGGAATGACATAAAAGAGTGTACTTTAAAAGAAAGAGAGGAGTCAGATCCCTTACCTCCAGTCCAACTTGTCTTGTTCGTTTCATTATATTCCTGAATAATAAACTTTGGTCAATTAATAATTTCCTAAGTACCTCCTTTATATATTATTATTCAGTTCATATCACAAATTATAATGTTATAATAATTGTTTAATAATGTTAGTTCATATTAGACGTTTTTGCTGATGTTTGGTACATGAGTAAAAAATGAACTTGTTTGAAAAACGATTTCCCATGTAGTTATATGTAAATAATTTCCAGAATAGTATTAATGATTAAAATATCATATATATCCAGTAAATATCCATTTTATACTATTACATATCATTTGGAGATAAAAAAAGAAAAGCACCGTTCATGGAGACGGTAGGTCGTACGTACGCATGAACGCTACTTTCATTTTTTGTCATATTAATGGAATTAAAACAAAATGAGAGAGATATATATATGTTATAATTACAGAATTATATCCATAATTTAGATGTAATATATTACATATATATACATTATATATATGTACATATAATATTACATAACATTTTGAGATAAGAAATTAAATGTACCGTTCATGGAGACAGTAAGCCGTACGTACGTATGAACACTACTTCCATTTCTATTTTATATTTAATAGAATTAGAAAATAATGATACATAATAGTATTTTAATTCTAGTATGGTATCATATATAATATCATTAAACATATCCTTTAGACATACCACATATGGTATTAACGAATCAAATCACATTGAGGGGGCGGTATTTCGCACTTCCTTAAATGAAGATATCGCGTTTACCCATAATGGAAACCATAAAGGTATGCTATAAATGAAAAATACAGAATATTAAGTAAAACATAAACATATTAGATATCATATATAAATATAGTGTCATCTTAATTCCCACCTTTTATGGTGCTAGAAGAATGTTGAACAATCATCATCTAAGGAGGCAGAAATTCACCATCCACGGAAACAGTATGTTTTTTAACCATTAGATGTAGGTGTGTGTAAGTTTATCTCGAATCCTTCTTATAAAAACATCCTAGTATATTAAGATACTGGATTTTTTAGAAAATAAATTAATAAAAAGAGTTTAGGGGGTTAGAGAAGCAAAATAAAACAAAAGGACACAAGTGAAGACATTACCTTAAAATCGGGTAACTCCCATTGGTTTGAGCTCAAAGGCTTCCTTGGGAAGACTTATGCCCAAAGTGAGGCTTCAAGGAGTAAGATAGGGAAGTGGAGAGACAAAATGGGAAGGGTTTGGCCGAGCCAAAGGCTTTGGGAGTGTGGGTAAGGAGGTAGAGGTGGGGTCTTTTTTAAGAAAAGAGGAGGGGCACTCTTGTAAAGTTACAAAATGTTACTTTATTTTCAAAAGCGTTTAGGATTATAAAGGTCCCAAATTAATTTATTTCGAGGATAAGGTGATAAGGGTTCGAAATACACTCATCCAATAGGTTTTGGACATGTGTAGGTCTTATATATTACATTATCTTTCCATTTTATTTAAATCGTTAAATAATGAGGTCATCGCTGCATAATCATGATGTCATAAATAATTTAATTTATTTAATATCTAAAAATTATACAAAAAATACTATGATGTAGGAAATCTTTTTGTATTTATAATGAATATTTATCGTTAAAAATATGACTCGTATAACCCCATGTAAAAATTGTTTTAGTAAAACATCTCATGTTTGTGTCATTTTTACTTTAACATTAAATAAAAAGATATTTATGTCATTTTCCAACCAAAGTGGCTCCATGGGGTCCCCAAGTTGACCCATGGATTTTCTTGGTCGTACATGACACATCCAATGAGGGTAGGACATGTGTCTAGGTCATTTCATTTTATTAAAAGATTATTCTTACCATAAACTACACTAATTACCTTTAATCGCGATTAAAAACTTAAAAAGTTACTATTCACCAAAAAAATTATTTTTATCCCATTGAACCACATTTTACTTCTTAATTACAACCATGTATGTAGGTTTTTTAAAATTCAAAACACAAAGATGGTGAAATTTCATTTAAACGGAAAAATAAGTTTATATAAGTACCACTTAGTTGTTTCACTATTCATCAAAAATTGAAGTTTTTCAGAAAAATCCCAAAAATTCACCCTAAGCTATATTTGATATTCTGAATTCAAAAATGAAGTCTATTTTACAAAATTCAAAACATATAAGTCACATTAATTAATTTAATAATTAATTCCCGCTGTCAGAGCAAATAGCGTGTTTTTATGAAATAATAAGTATAAAAAGATTGACACTAGTTTAAGTCTGATTTCAAAGTGAATTTAATTCCAACAACCCCTATTTGATTTAATGGTAAAAATATATTATAATTTAACTTTAAATACAATTCAAAAGATAATCTAATCATATAAATAAATTAGATTAAAAAGAGGTTTTGAATTAAAATACAACATTTTACACTATTCATTAAAAAAATGAACTTTATCGGAAAGATATCAAAAATTTACACAAATTAAATTTTGATGTCCCGATTCTTAAGAAGAGTTTTATTTGGTCCAATAGAATGTATAAGAGTGAAGAAAACTATATTTAATGATGGTTTTCCATCAAAAGGCGATAAGTGAACCTTTAGTGAAAACTAGGGCATATACGCCTAAAATTGAATTCATTCCGTATTTTAAGCCTTTATCTTTTATTGGATAAATGTAAAAACATTAAAAAACATATATAATCATATTTTAGTTATTTATATCCATTCCCTCCAATACAACGACTACATGTTAACTACCATTTAAAATAATATTATTTTATTATTAGAGTGCAACGTAAGATTCCCAAGAAACTCTTTGTTGCGTGTTGGGTACTCCGTCGAGCATAGCGTCCCCTTTAAAGTCATATTAATATTTTATTCACAAATATGGATAAATGAGAAAATGTCATACTCTTTAATTACCTGGGGTGTTACATAGGAGGTGGGTAAATGACGGTAAAAAGTTCAATAAAATTTTTATATATCTAAACTTATCATAAAATGACTCCAATGAATTATATTGAACTTATATAGCTATTAGGTATCTATTTGGACCTAAAATAAATTTAAATAAAATAAATAATTATTTAAATAAAATGTCTGTTTTAACCAATAACTCGGTGTTTTTCACTATTCATCAAAAATATAATGTTTTCAGAAAAATACTAAAATTTACCCTAACCTAATTTTGATATTATTAATTAAAAAATTAATTCTATTTTACCAAATTCAAAACATAGATGTTGAATTTATTAATTTAAAATTAATTCCCATTTTCAAAACCAAGAGTACGTTATTAAGAGATACAAACTAACAAAAGATTGATACTTGTTTATGTTCGATTTCATAGTGAAATTTTTTCCAATGAATATAATTGGATTAAATGGTAAAAATATAACATATTTATACTTACAAACCATTAAAGTGTATAATTTAACACTACAAATTATTTTTATTTAAAAAGTTGTTTTCAGTTAAAATACAGTATTTTTCACTATTCACCAAAAATGAAATTTATCAGAAAAGCACAAAAAATTTATTGAAACTAAATTATTGTTCCCCAATTATAAAGAAGTTTATTTTTTTCAAATGGAATATATAAAACTTTCAAATATTGGATTTAAAATGGGTTCTCCATTAAAAGGCGGTAAAATTGATTTTTTTAAAAAAATAATTCTTTTATCTGAAAAAAATGAATCTGTTTTTTATTATGTATAAGAAACTAATAATATGGAATCTAAAATTATAAGTATTATATAAAGTTAAACTATTAGTTAATACTATTCATAACCACTTTTGAACGTCTAGTTTGGTAAGTCGTGGTGCGCTTGAACTCGGTGTTGCATGTAGTGAAAGTTATTGAATTTCTTTGAAGAAATAATGTACTATGAAATATTGGGGTCTTAAACTTAGGGTGGAAGGGAACATGACCTCGGGATTTATTAAACCAAATAAAAAATTTATATTTACATATTTAGATAATATACTTTTATCTATCCTTAATTTTGAAATGTTTTATTACTATGTATTATATATTCATTCCAATTCTATATTTTAAAATGAAATATTTATTTGATGTTGTGGATTTATACGAGATGATTGTTTGAATTTTAATATTATAAATGTTTAATTTATTTCAGAGAGGTATGACCAGGTTGATTCAATTTCTAATTTAAGGAATACCAAATCCTTTCCCAACAGTAATGACAAATTGTAGATGAAAATTCTTAAAAATATGGTTTAATATTTATTAAATGTAATTTTTCATAGATTGTTTTCAGATTTAATTCTAGAATGTGTTTATTATATATATATATATCTGAGTGTGTGTGTTTGAAATTCAATTTTTTAAGAAAATTTAAAAAGTTCATTAATTCTTATATTTTCTACATTCAAGGATAAAATCATACATTAAATTAAATTAATTCATTTTAATTTAAGGTATACATTAATGGAAAAAATTATTTTGGAGATACATATTTGAATTTTGGGTACATCAATAAAATCTATAATGAATTGAAAAAATTTGAATATAATGAATATTTTCAACATTCTAAAATTCAATATAACTTTTCAATGGAATGGGAAGGGATAATAAAGAAGAATGAAGCTTTTTTAATCTTATCAACAATTAAAGATTCTATTAATGGATTTTTTTAGAAAATCAATCTTAACACATAGATATTCTATAGAAGAATCATAATTTAAAACATAAGGATTGAAATATGTTTTTGATAATTGAATTAAACATTATATATATATAATTTCTATTTTAAGTTCTCACTTATAGTAAAAAATTTAAGAGATAATGTTTCAGTTACTTTTAAACAGCTATTATATCCCTAGGAAATGTGTCTAATTTCCATGTATTATCATTTTAATGGATATCATGGTAAAACCACTTTGAACCTTTTACATAGTTTGAACTTCTTATACTTAGTTGTGTGATCACAAGGAAAATGATCTAATTAAATATCATCAAGACAATATTGGGTATTGATGGAGTTTAGAAGTGGATATTATTTATAGAAATGAACCACTATAAAAAATGTTCTTCATAATCATTATTTAAATTTTATTAATTTTATAATCTAAATAAAATGTAAAGGATGAAACTAAACTGACATGAAGAAGGGAGTTATTCTTTTTTTTTAAAATAAACCACTAAATTCACCCCCCCCCCCCACTTGATTCTTTTTCTATGATAATAATGGGAAAAAAATTCATTACTGAAATAATTAAGAATCATAGATAAAAGAGATAATGAAGATGATTTATAGGTATAATAAGATTAGGAAGATAAGTAAAATCCATGAAAATATCATGATGTAAGTATAGGCTTAATGAATACTCACTCTTTATTATAGTTTAAAATCTATATTAGTGTTTGTGAGGGAGAAAATTATAATGGTTAGAAAACATTTTATTTTATAATAATTAATGGATAATCACAACTCATTCGTAATCTATATAGTGATTTTAGCGGACTCTATTAATATGGGTTTTATCGAATCATTTCTTTTATTTAGTTACACATTTTGAGTAGTGAACCATTTTTCAATACATAAGGGGTTAACATTTAATTTTTTAAATATTTAATAAAATTTTTTCAAAGGAATTTAAATAAATTAAATTTTATTGAATGAAATAATATTTATTAATTAAATTCATTAACTAATTAAAAAAAATAGTAATGGTTATATAGTCAACTCTTAATGATTTATCCTTTCAATAAGATACATATTTGTTGATAGTAAATTTCCATAGGTAGATTAAAATGAAAATAGATACTGGTCAATCTCGAAAGGAATGATATCCCTTTAATGGAATGTATGAACATATTATTATTTACAATATGAGGTTTATAAATATTTCTAAAATAATTAACAAGAAACAAATCATCTGTGTGTATAGATAAATACAACTAGTGAGAATATGTATTTTTTTAACATTAATAGGTTCGTCTAAAAATTGTAAAAAAATATAAAGTCGATATCATGATGTTTTAGGATATATATAACCACCCTGATTCTGACATAGTAATATATTATTTTTAAAATGGTGTCAAACATCTGTGCACATAAAAACGTACATAAATTTGGAGGAATATACATATGGAATAAAATCATACAAAAATAAGAAACAAGATAAATGAAAAGGATATAAAAAATTAACTAGGATATATAGATCAATGTCCATCAAAATGTCCATTTTATTTATGACTATAAAAATATTTATTAAAATATAAACATTATAAATTTATAAAACAGAAGACTAATGTCTGAATGGAATAAAAAAATTTATCTTCCTAGAAATATTTGGGTTGATGAAAAATGAAATATCAATGATATTACTAGATGAATAAATAATATATTATAATTTAATGATGCCAAAGGATTTGAATAGAATAAAAAACAAAGTATTCTATCATTATATGGATTAAAGTGTTATTATAAGGAACTCGAAGTTATTGGGTAATAAAAAAAATATCTATAGGTATTCCTATAATAAATGGTCTAAGATAGCATATAAAAAATGAGTAACATGGAATCCAATTTCACTTCTATCATCAAGAATAGTTTCATCCATTGGTTTCATGAAATTACAAGCTCTATAACCTTATGTCAAAATACTGTGATTAAATGACCTTGTATATTCTAAGGAAATATATTTAAACACAACTTTAGAAAGCCAGGTCACAATTAAATGGCATGAAATATAAAAGAATTTAAAAGGTATGTATTCCATCCAATAATAAATATATTTTTTTCCAAAATATTTATTAGTTATTAATAGATTAATATATGTATGTAAGCGATTCAGTGGATTAATAAATCCAATTTATTAACATTTTCACTAAAATATATTATAATTGTACATGAAATAATGATTTCAAAGCCCTTGATTTATGATCTAATGTGTATCAGAACAAGGTAAATGGTAATAAATGATGGAGGAAACATTTATGCATGATTTTTATACATATCATTATTAAGATGTCATAATTAAAATAAATAAGGATCAAGGGTTGATAGATACTTGTCCGTGGTAAAACGTCCCGTATGATTTAAATAGCTTACTACATTTTCTGGATCTTCAAATTAATCAAACATGACATTTTCCCACTGACAAGTGGCATTCAATTTATCTTTACCGCTCCTTTGAAGATTCACTTAGAATTTCAGTGAAACACCACCTAGACCACCATATCCCATGTAAATAAATGAATAAACATCTGCACCGTTGACTTTTTTTGGTCCCACCTATAAAGGTTACAAAAACTATCATATAACTACTGTGTTTCTATCCTACACAACATCAAATCAAAAACCTGTACCAACATCCACCCATTTACCCCATGTTTTTTACTTTCATGTCACCCCTATGTAAAATAATAACTTATTATAAATAATAACTAATAACATTCAAATGTTGTGTTCCCCTAATTAGAATTATCTATAAAATTATCATTTTTATTAATATGTTATGTATATTTATTTATGTATTATTTAAAATGAATATTTTATAAACATAATAGGAAAAATATAAATTGAAAAGGGATGCACGCTAATCATATGGAAATAGAGTATGAATATAGAGTTAAAGAGTTCACCAAGTTTACTATAGAGCACGCATGCAACCCTTCTCAAATCCTTTATCTATGTTTATAAATATTTTATTCTATAAAAATTAGTTCAGAAGAGTTGGAAGAACATTTATTTTTTCACAGAATAGATCAGAGTAATAAATTTTAGAAAAAACATGGGGAAAAATGATTTTTCTCACTGACTAGGTTGACACAATGGCTTAGGGATCATTTGATATGAATACTAGTGATAATGATAATGGAGATCAAATAGAATAAATGAAAATGGATATTTAGTATAACCATTGTCATTTTCCAAAGATGTTTAATAAGTAAAATAGTTGTACTAAGATACTATTGTATACTGATTGTAATAAATACAGAACAATTTTAGTTTTATTAAAGTTAAATAATTTGAAAACAGGTAGAATATGGAGTGACACCAGCATTACAGAACTAGTTGGTCTCCTAAATTATATGATACCTTAATAAAATGACCTTCTTTATTGAAAATAAGACACTAAATGAATTCTATGTCAAATGGGATTTTTCTTGAAAAAATATATTCTCTCTCAAATGATTTCATATTGTTTCACAAGGAACATCAATAACTCATAAAATTATTTAATTGTGGCTTGAATCAATACATGAAAGATGAATCATGCCTTTAAAATTTTTTATGGTAATTTCTTATCATTCAATTATTTAGAATACTACATGGATGTTAAGAAACCATGATACAATTGGCATGGAATGCAAATACAAAAATTAAATAGGGAAAACTATATCATCCAACTGACTCTTGATGTGGAAGAAAATTGATTATGTGTATCATGAATTTGGAAATGACACATGAAATGTTTTTCTTTCATCATATAAAGATGGAATAAATACTATTGGATTATAGAGTAGTAATCATAGTATATGTCTAGTTATGTTGGTAAATTATAACTTTTCTCTAGGGATATACATGAATCACAAATACATTTTGTTGTATCTACTAATAAAAAGATAAAAATAACCTGGTAATGACATTGATTTCAATTTCATTCCATTGAATGATGATACTAAATTGATGTGGTATACATATGTGAGAATGTATGATGCTCATAGATATGAAAAATTCACATTGAATGCCTTCTATTAAGGGATAATAAATGACTTTCCTACTTATATAAATTTTTCTGGATATTGTAGTAAATGAATGTTCGGGTGTCCCATTTGTAAATAATTCACACACTCAATTTTTTTTAACATTCTAGAAAGACTGTGTTTTTAGGACATTGTAAATTTTTACCACAAAAAACATAAATGAAGATCCTGGATGGTATGGTTATATGCGAATAAAAAACAAGGTACTACACCATCTCCACTAACAAGTGATCAATTGTTCGATAATGTAAAATATGTTGACAATCTTTTTTGTAATTTTTTTCCAAAATCCTGATGAAATTAGGTTGGAAAATAAATCAATTTTCATTGAATTAACATTTTATAATTTTTTTGTATGTTGGCAATTTTCTTCATTTCAGGCATGTAGAAAAACAATGAGTTTGATAGTGTTGTCAGAACATCACTAAATGTCCCATTCAAAACAAAATATAGAATCGAGGCAAGGTTGGACATAATTAATAAGGGGTTAAGGTAAGAGTTTACACTAATAAAGGGTAAAAGTCAAACTTTTCTTCCTCTAATAGCTTACACTATATCCAGATAAGAAATTTTTTAAAAAAATCACTTTACTTTATGGTGTAAAAGTTCCATATGATTATTCATCAAATATAAAAACTGTAATTTCCATGACTAATTTTAGGTTACCTGTACTAAAATCACAAAACTTTCATGTTTTGATATTGGATTTTATTCTCATTGGATTATGTTTCATTCTACCTCAATATGTATGACATACAGAAACCATGCTATACTTATTTTTCAAATCCAGATGAAGTAATGTTATATACATATTGAAGATTCTAATCATGAATGAGGAGGTTGCAGTCATATTAGGTGAATTATAAATGTAATTATAATTTTCATTAATTGATATAACGGTCCACCTAATGATTCAATATATTATAGAGGTTCAACTACATTATCTTATCCATTATAGATGGATGTACCGCCATTGATAGTATAAAAATAACTTGAGAGGGTATTTCATGAATTGAAATCATCTAGAAGGTTGTGTTTTGGAATGATATATTGTTGAAGAACCTGATGTATTATGTACCAATTACCTGCCAGATGTTGATATAATTGGTCATCCAAATTATTTTCATAGTGGAAGCCTAATGGGTGAAAGAATTTATAGAAGATATGTTAATATAATTACCATCATAGAGTAGGAGAAATATCACCATTACATTTTACATAATAGTTAATAAGTTGATCCATATGTTGATGCCCAAAAAGAAATAATTAGACATTTGAATTCATCAAGGGTGGAAGGATGGATCTCAAATACACATAATCAATAGTTATAAGATGGTTAAAATATCATGTTTAGATGGAGTTATCTAAATATCCAAATTCAACTTTTGAACAACATTGAATGGTTGAAAGGGGACCAAATGGAAATGTTATATCTTACATTAATTTTGTAATTAATGGTTATATGTTCTATAAAAAATAACACAATGACTGTAGTATAATGGAAAACATTGGAGTTGTGCTTGTGGTGGAAATGATGTACATATTGGTTCCAAGGATATAAATCCAATTTATATGAATATTTCATATTTCTGAATCATCAAATAGATATACGATGTGATTTATACAACATTTTGTGTTCCGATTTTCCATTTAAAATGTGTTGACAACAGGATTGTAATGAAATTTGACGAAATGGGATCTATAAAGGTGAATGTTAATGTGGGATGAGAAAATGAAGAACCATTCAATATGGAATCACTAGAAGTGAATGCATTTTATGTCTCATATCCAATAAAAAGGAATAAAATATAGTCTTTTGGGATAATAAAACAATTATAGGGTCATATGAAAATTCAATCAAGGATGACCCTTACACTGGGAGATCACAATCATTTCATAGAAATCTAAATGTTGAAAATGTTTTGTATGTTATAGGGGACCATAAAGAGGGAATTTGGATTCTCGATAGAGGATCCAAATCCCTTTACCCTTTAATGAAAATAAATATTTCTCAATTAGAAGGTTAAATTTTTTTAATTTAATATGATTTCCTTTATAATATTTTTTGTTCTATTCTTTATTAACATAATATAAAATAAATGTTTTACTACTCATGTTGAAAATGAATTTTTCACATGATGGTGTTAGGAATATTGGGGAAGAACTGATGGTTGATTATGAAACTACATAATTATACTGGGATAAAAACCATGTTGATGAAAAAAAATAACAATACAGCCTCACAGTGTTTACTAAAAATATCATGTATTAATGTAAGGGTATAAAATTTGAGGTTGGATGGAATCAATGTGGTCGAACTATTAACACAAAAATTTCAATTTTCATTAGTAATATTTGTGTAACAATGAGGATGAATGTGCAGATTGATATAGATTTGTGGATCTATGTCCAACCTATAATGAAGGTTACCCTTTGGGAAGATATAAAGGTAATTTTTTGATATAGTTTAATTATTTGATAGAAAAAGATATAATGAAATATTTATTTAGTTGTAATTATTCCTGGCAGAGTTCATTTATTTTACAATATTTACATAAGATTTTTTTTCTTAATAACCGCTATAAAATCACAAAGAGGATTACAGACACTTCTAACCAAGTTTTATCCTAGGGATGCTGAGATGAAAGTAAAGCCTCACCCACCAGTTACTTCGGCACACATTATAAATCAGAAAATATGGAATGTTTTCCTTAGTCGTCATGATAGGAAATCATTTCAGGTTCATTATAGTCGATAATATATTACATTAAATTATTTATTTTATCAAATTTTATTCAAAAAAAATATTTTATGATACAAAATTGGTGTTCTGAAAATTAACAACATGCATCATAACCAATGAACCCCTATCGAAAAACAATTATGGGGTAGGCTTCACTACATAAGAACATGGTAAATATTTTATAAAAAAATAAAATTTTTATTTGACATTAAGCAACAAATATTTCTTTATTTATATGTAGATTGATGAATCAAATTTTGAAGCCACTTCCATTAAATTTCATGTGTTATGGAAGAGGGGCTTGCGTAAATAAAGAGGTTAATCTAATTGATGAAAATGAAAAACTAATAAGGGAAACATGTGTAAGTAAGGAATAATAGTAATTCGTTATGATTTATAAAAGTATTAAATAAAAATATCTATCTATTTTAATGTGTTTTAATATGATTTGATATAATATCTAGTTGACACCATACCAAAATAAGAACTACATTCAGTATCTTTGAAGCGGCCAGAATAATATAACTGCGTTAGAGGTGTACATTTTATAGTGTACCCTAAAACATATTTCAAGAAGAAAAAACCGTAAGGGGATATATATATATATATATATATAAGATTATGAAAGTATTGGAGGCACAAATAAATTTGTTTCTAGATATTATTTTCCAGTCTTGTTTGGAAAAATAGTATATTCTAAAAGATCATATAAAACTAGAAGTTGAACAACGATCATCACATGAAAAAACAAATAAACCCACTATATATGAGGATAATTGTTCCCCTTTACCATATACCTTAACTAAGGTAATTACTTTTTTCCATTAATATTTTCCTTAAATATGAATCAAACAACTTCGGATAACATTAAATTACTAAAATTCCATAGGGTAATGATGTATGTGATCTCTATCTATCAACACCCATACACTGCATTGTTGTGAGGGGTTCGGTTTTATAATATCCCAAAAGACAAAAAAAAATACAATGATATAAAAAAATAACATTACAGAGTTTGGATTGAGGTATCTCATGAACTAAGTGCTGAGTTGCATGTTCCACTTAAGGATACAGATTTTATAATGATCAACGATGCTATTGGATCTATTGTTTCATGGTCGTATAATATTATAAATATACATGAGCTATGACATTAACAAAAAATTTCAAATGAAAAACCTATGATAGTTGATGAAAAAAGGTCAGAAGTGTGATATATTATAAGATATAGATAAAAAGATGGGGAAAAGGAAGGTCGAATCATGAAAATCTAGTGAATAGTCGAAGAAAAAAATTATCTTCTCAGAATACAATCTCCCCACCAATTTCACTGAAATATATATTATCATTACAAAATCAAGTAGAAACCACATTCAGAGATGGAGATGTGTCCTATGTTCCATATGAAGAAAAAATATACGAAGATTTCAATGTAGACAAGGTTATCTTTGGAAGTGTAAATGAGATTCTCATGTTTGAATGGATTGGAGCCACAATTGTGAATAGATACATTAGGTGTATTTTCATAATATGCATGCACAAAAAATGATCTAATATATTCATTAAATTTAATAATTATTCATATTTCCTATAGGTTCTTATATTACTACTATATAAAGGGAAACCCCTATGAAGCATGGTTTAGATTCATTAATCCTTATATCATTTCTATATATGAAAATAAATTTGAGTCAATTTAAATTGATAGGAAAAGTTATGCTCTAAATATGGTGTTTGAGAAGAGAATAATTGATGACATATATATTTTTATTTTATTAATTAATTATTATTTTTTCAGAATCATAGGATGATGATCAAAATCAATCTAGATACACCAAATATATATTTTTTTGCATCCAATTTATGGATATCCATCAAAAATACAACAAATTATATTTATTGTGATTTTTAATGCACTTAAATAAACATATTATAGATAAACATCAAATAATATAATCCATTCTAGGTTTTAATATGAAATTTTTTATGATAGTTTGATCTCTAAATATAAGATAAATCTTGGAATGAAGTTAGTGAATGAATATAAGAAGCCTATGGATTACTTAAAAGTAAAATATATTAATGTATATATAGAATTATTTAACTATGAATACATATTTCAAAAACAATTTACTTACTTTTTTTCATTGTTTATAGAGTTTCCAAATCAAGATAACACTAGCGATTGTGGATATTATATTCGAAAATTTATGAATGATATCATAAACAATTAAAATACTAAAATCCCAAAAATGGTAATTTTAAAAGACAATTAAAATTTCATTGAAAATATTTCATAATCTTTGGTTTGTCTATATTTTTTCAGTAATACCAATATTGATGAAAATTTAAATACTGAAAAGAATAAGTAAATTTTTTTATAGATGAGTGGGCATAATACTGAGTGTTAAAATGTTTCCTGACAAGAAATTTAGGTGATTACCATATATATTTGTGATATAGTATAAGATATGACATTATAAATATATTTTGAGTGTAAAGAATTATTATCAGAACTATTATATGTTTTTTTTTTCTATCTATCATGGATAATTATAAAAGAGGAAATTGATCTATTTTGAAATGATTGGGATGAATACATTATGTTAGTATGTATATAGACATCATGACAAGGTGAATTTATACTAATTGTTTAGTTAATTTATTCATTACTTTATCCATTTTTTAGTTCTTTTCATTATAATTTTTATTTAATACCTAGCTTTTTAAATTTACTTATCAGTTCAAAACCCACATCACATGCCCAGAACATATAAATTTTTCTCGGATTATTTTCTAAATTTAGGAAAATAATCCATAATTCATTTTTTAGATGTAGGAATTGACCACATGCCAATCTGGCACATGGTGTGATCATTATGAACCTATTTACATGCTTTCAATATAAAACTATTATTTTAGTTTCAAGTCCTGTCACATAGAAAAAAACATGAAAATGAGCTCATATATTTTTTTAAAAATGAATGTAAATGATCCATAATTCATTTTTCATGTGTATAAATTGACCACACCCCAATTTGACACTTGATGTGGTTGGTAGGACCCAATGTATGTGTTTTCAATAGAAAAGGGTCATTTTATTAAAAAATGCACTTTACATAGCCATTATTGAGAAACAATCTCAGACTTTTTTGAAACTCAAGGATAAAAATTCACAATTCTGTTTTTATGTGAAGGAATTGAACATATATCAATATGACACCTGATGTGGTCTGTATGACTCAATATATGTTTTTTCAATAAAAAAGTGAAATTTTAGATTAAAAAACACATCCAATAGTCACAACTGAGTAAAAAAGCTCATATTCTTTTCAAAGTTTACAAAAATTATCCATAATTAATTTTCCCCATGTTTGAATTGACTACACATCAATATGATACACAATGAGGTCTATATGACATGAAGAGAAATTTTTTGATAGAAAGGATCTATTTTAGTTTAAAAAGCATTTCAAATATACAGAATCAAGAAAAAATCTAAGATAGTTTTCAAACATTAAGATATTGATCCATAATTCATTTTTTAGGTGTAGGAATTGACAGTACACCAATATAACAAACGATGTGGTCGTTATGACCCGAAGTATGGTTTTTCAATATAAAAGTGTTATTTTAGTTTATAATTCATGTCACATAGGAAAAACTGGGAAAAAACAATTAGAATTTTTTCAAACTATAGTAAAATGACCCATAATTCATTTTTCATGTATAGGAATTGATCTCATGCCAATCCAACACATGATCTAGTCTGTATGACTTGAAGTGCATGTTTTGAATATTAGTGTCATTTTAGATTAAAACACACATCACATATCCAAAACCAATAAATATAGAATATATTCTTTCCAAAATTAATATAAAAATCCATAAAACATTATTCATGTGTATAAATTGATTACTCATGAATCTGACACCCGATGTGGTTGGCATGATTCAAATTATGTGTTTTCAATAAAAAAGTGTTATTTTAGTTTAAAACACACATAAAAAATACATGAATAATAAAATGGTATTGGATTAGTTTCAATCATTAAAAAACTATACATAATTCATTTTTCATGTGTAGGAATTGATTGAACATAAATATGAGACACTATATGGTTGATATGACCTGAAGTGCATGTTTTCAGTAGAAAGGTGCCATTTTAATTTTGAATGAATTTAAAATATAAAAAACATAGAAAAATTGATCATATCATTTTCAACCAATAGAATAATTATCCATAATTAATTTTTATGTGTAGGTATTTACCTCACATCAATATGGAACATGATGTTGTATATGTGTCCTAAAGTTTATGTTTTCAATACCAAAGTTCCATTTTAGTTTAAAACACTCATAAAAAATCCAAAACAAAACAAAAAATATTATATTGTTTTAAATATTTTGGAAAATAGTCCATAATTAAATTTTCACATGTAGGTATTGACTGCACATCAATCTGACACATGATGCGATCGATATGACCTGAAGTGAATGTTTTTAATATAAATGTTCCATTTTAGTTCAATAGAAATATCAAATAGCCATAAACAAGATCAAATTATTTTCAAACATTATGAAAATGATAAATATATAATTATTCTCATGTATAAATTGACTACAATCAATTTTAGACATTATGTGTTTGGTATGACTCAATATACAGGTTTTGAATATTGTAGTATTATTTTTGTTAAAAACACACATCACCTAGAAAAATAGATAAAACTAGCTTAAATTGGTTTAAATAATTAGTAAAAATATCTATAATAAATTTTTTACATTTAATAATTGACCACACATCAATCTAACAAACTATGTGGTCATTATGACTAAATGTATGTGTTTTTAATATAGAAGTGCCAATTTTGTCAAAAAAAGAAATCACTTATCCAAAACCTAGAAAAATAGCATATATCATTATCATGTTTCTTGAAGAAATCCATAATATATTTATAATTTGTAGGAATTTAATGTATATCAATCTGACACACAATGAGGTCGGTATTACCTAAAGTTCCTGTTTTTAATAAAAAAGTGTCATTTTTGTTTAAAACATGTATCATGTAGACAAAACCAAGAAAACAATCTCATATTGGTTTCCAATTTTAGGATAATTATTAATAAAATATTTATTTTTTGTAGGAATCAAATTCATTTCAATAAAACACATGATTCATTAAGTATGAGTCGAAGTTTGTGTTTTTAAAAAATATGTGTCATTTTAGTTTAAAACAAATATCAAATAACCAAAACTACGTAACCAAGATCTAATTTTTTTGAAAAATTGGTAAAAAAGACCATAATATATTTCTAAGAAGTAGGAATCAACCAAACATAAATCCAACACATTATGTGGTCAGTATGACTAAAAATTAATTTTTTCAATACAAAATTGACATTTTAATTTAAAGACTGTATCACATAACCATAAATAAGAAAACAATCTCCGATTGTTTTAAAAATTTAGTAAAAATATCCATAAATTTATTTAGAGGTATAGGATTTGACTGCATGTTCATCTGACACATAATGTGGTCGGTAAAATTTGTAGTACTTTATAACGAACCGTCCCCTGGGGCCCATTCCATACTACCCCAAGCCCACCTTCAATAGGACAGGGGTTTCCAACTAGCACCAGAAAGGAATGTCCCTAAAATGGGAAGGCATTACCTCTAAACCTGTACACACACAGACGAGGTATTCATCTAAAGTAGACCATATAGTATAACTTCTAAAAGTAAATGTAAGTTCTGAAAGTAAAGGGGCTAGTATACAAGCCCAACCGGAAAGAAAGTATAGAAAAAAGAAAAAATATCTCCTGAGGTCGTCCGCCAAGGATCCTACCAGAAGGGTAGGTATAACTCATCTCTGTGGCTCACCATGCCAACAAGTCACCTCCATACACTGTCTATTCAAGTATCCCAAGTCTCATTCAAAGCTGCATGTCGTATGTAGAAGACACAAAAAGGTGCGGGCGAAGCCCGTGCAGGGGTGAGTATAATAATACTTAGTAGGGACCCCGAGACCCCTGAAGGGTTATGAGAATTCCAAAAAAGGAAAAACCACAAATCATGATCACAATTACACAGTATAAATCAAAAGATAGCTCAAACTAGGTATAACTTAAGTATATAAGTACATATGACTAGTCATAAAGCTAGATCATCTTATTCTGTGGAGAGGCTCTACTGCTGACCCACACATAATTGATATATGTTGACCCCCATATGATCGCTTGGTGTTGACCCACCCAATATCGTTGATCACTAACCCATACAGGATCAATTGGTGCTGACCCACATAGGATCTGTGAGCACTAATCCACACAGGATCGATAGATACTGGCCCACACAGGATCACTAGTCATTATTGACATCATAACCAGCCACTGGATTTCCTCACTTAGCACACTTGACACTGGAAGGATCCACTCATCTAGAAATCAGTCAAAATTCAACCACCATGAAGTCCCATGAATAATTAACCAAATGAATTTCCATTCGATAAGGGTTCTAATGCAACAGATGGCGCGTCAATCGGACTCACGGTCTGTATGTTATAGAAATGTTAGTGCTAAGGGCCCGGTTAGATTCGGGTTCATTCTAACCCAGCCATACTCCAAATTTCTCCAAAACTCAATTAGTGTATCTCAAAAGTACAGCCTCATCCTATGGGTTATATCTCTATAGACATTTCATAAAACGAACATCTAGTTTAGAAGATATTCCCCTTTAAGTGAAACTGGGCCTAAGTGGTTCCAGGTCCGAACCAACCCTGTCAGACCTACCCGACATGACTCGGCCCGGTCCGGCCCACTGGGGAGTGGGACCAGCCCGGTGCCCTCGACTGGGAGAGGCCCACCAGGACTCTAGACCATCCCGGCCTGCTGGATGGGTGTGGCCCACTACGGACCGACCAACTTTACGGTTTCCTATAAAAGGCCTAAAATGGATCCATGCTGATGGTGGAGTGATAATTGTTGTTTTATGAAAACTCCACCAGTGGTAGCTGGTCCTCCCAACTATGGCCGAAATCAAGGACACAAGCACGAAGCATGTCCTCAAGTGTTTGTATGGTCCGCACCGTCTGACCATCTCTTTGAGGATGAAAGGAAGTGCTCAAGCATAACTGAGTCCTGAATGCCTCTTGTAATCCCTTCCATAACCAGGATTTAAAATGACTATCATGGTCTGAGACGATCATCTATGTTACCCCATGAATCTATACAATCTCTTGTGCGTAGAGACATCCCAATCCCTCTACTGATCCCTGCACTCAGATGGGTAGGAAGTCGGTCGACTCGGTGAGTCAATCTACGATCACCATGATGGAATCGTGGCCCCTAGACGCACATGTTAGCCCTTTCAAGAAGTCTATGGAGATACCATCCCACTTCTATTTTGGCACCTCATGTTGTTGTGATAAGCCTTCTAGAACCTCATTTTTTGCCTTCACTTGATGACATGTGAGGCATCGTGATATGAACTCTATCACTACTTTCTTCATCCCTGGCCCCTAGTACTAACACTATAGGTCCTGGTACATATTCACCACACTAGGATGTACCTCCAAAGGGGATTTGTGGAACCCCCTCAACAACTCCTCTCATGGAATCACCAGTACCTTGGTGTTACTTCTGAAAATTAGGACATGCTCCCCACCTTCAGAAAATACATTAGTAGCTCGTCTTAAGGATATCTGAGCATGTCGGGCCTCGTAGTCAACATCCTCATGTTGTGCCTCCTTGAATCACTGATGGAGTTGGTGAGTCACTATCATAGACTGGAGGTAAGCTACTCTATCACTATCCATGAAGGATATCTTCAATGTGGCTAGCTGCTATATCACCTCACTCAGAAACTGTAGTCCAAACCTCCTACTGTGTGCGTCTGCCACCATGTTCCCCTTCCCAAGAGTGTAGACTATCTAAAATTCATAGTCTAGGAGGAACTCCAGTCATCACCATTGTCTCAAGTTCAGGTACTTCTATGAGAATATATACCTGATACTCCTATGATTAGAGTAGACAGTAAACCGTTCAACCATTAAGTATTTCTACCACATCATTAAGGAAAAGACCATTGCTCCTAACTCTAGGTCATGGGTTGTGTAGTTCTGCTCATGTTTTCTTAAATATAATGAGCCATAGGTGATCATCGCTCTCTCCTGCATACGGATAGATCCTAGTCTAGTCCATGATGCATATCGGTAGACTACATATCCAACACTCTCTTTTGGTAGCCTCAAGATGGGGGCACTCGTCAGTCTCCGCCTTAGCTCCTTGAATCTCTACTGGAATCTCTCTGTACAAACAAAGGGTTTCCTCTTCTTTGTCAAAGATTAAAAGAGTGTTATTACTCTAGAAAAGTTAGTTACAAATCTCCAGTATTACCCGGCAAAACCCAGAAAACTCCGCACCTCAGTCACATGCATGGGTGGCTCCCAAGCATGCACTACCTCTATCTTTTCCAGATCCACTACAACTCATGTCTCTAAGATAATGTGCCCTAAAAAGTGGACTTCCGATATCCAAAACAGGATCTTCGAGAGATTTCCATAAATCTGGTTCTCTCGAAGTGTATCTAGAACTATCTACAGATGTTTGGTTTGCACCTCCTTTGTTGCTGAGTATACCAAAATTTCATCAATGAAGACCACCATGAATTTTTTTGAATTAATTCTAGAAGATCCTGTTCATGAGTCCCATGAACACTGTCGAAGTGTTGGTCACTCTAAAAGGCATAACCTAGAACTCATAGTATTAATACCGACATCTGAAGGTTGTCTTCGGTATGTGTTCAACATGTCCCACGAGCTGATGATAGCTTGATATGAGGTCTATATTTGAAAACCACCGTGCTCCCTTCAACTGGTTGAAGAGATCATCAATCCTTGGAAGAGGATACTTATTCTTCATGGTCACCTGGTTCAGGCGCCGATAGTCCACACAAAGCCTCATACTCCCATCTTCCTTCTTGGTGAACAAAATCGGGGTTGCCCATGGAGAAACACTTGGCCTTACGAACCACTTTCTATGAATGTCTTCCAACTGTACCCTCAACTCATGAAGTTTCACGAGAGCCATCTGATATGGTGGTGTAGATATTGGTTTTTTATCAGGGTACAAATCGATATAAAATACTACCTATCTACAAAGAGGTAGTCCTGGAACATCATCATAAAGACAACATCATACTGCTCCACCACAATAGGATAGCTCAGATTCCTCTCATCCACTACATCGAGGGTGAGGCTAGCCAATTGATTAGTGATTGGTTTCACCCTCCAATGAGAATATCCATCCTATGCTACAAATGTTTTATTCTCACCGGTGAAGGAAAAAATTATCCCATCCTCACAGGAACACCGCACATTGCGCCTAAAACAATCTATATGAGCATGGACAATGGATAACCAGTCCATACCCAAGATGAAGTCGTAAGGCCTGGATTCTGCTACTAGGAAATCCCAACCAATGATATCACCTCCTAGAGTAAGCTCAACATACTACACCAGTGTGTCATCATTGAATCCTACCCTATAAGAGTCTTTAAACATATGTATTGAGCCAATGGCTCCATCAGAATATCCATGCTCTAAATGATAGTATTGGTAATGAAAGAGTGACTGGAAATTGTGTTTATAGGTACTACTTCTAGGGTGGAGTAGACATAGATCATACCTAGATTCATCTCTAAAGTGACATGATCATATGAATCTTCCACCTGAATTTGAGCTCGTCCATGTCCACCTTCACCATGTGGTCGGGGTAGACCACCTGGGGTGGTGGTGGTAGAACCTCAAATCGCCGCACACCACCTGCTGTATGACCAACTCTTCTACCACGTCTGCTACCATGTGGACCTCCCCGCTTGGTTCTTTGCCTTTACCTTGGTGGTACCTCAACTATATAATGATCATCAGTATGGCGGGTCAGGTAATCGTGATCCATGTGACCCTGCCCGCCACATGTGTAGCACAATCTGTTCCACTACTTACCTCCTCTGTCCCATGAACTCTTCACTTCCGAACCTACATCTTGGGGTCACCCTCCAAAATGTCTAGTCCGCTTGGACCTCTGCTTCATTTTCCTACTACCTGCTGCAGATGGCTCAGCTGCCTTTCGTCTAGTGGTGGATCTCACCGTCGGTACCTGATCAGTTAGGAAGATCTCCACAAATAGTGTTCACTTTAGCACTATAGTTTGCATAGGGATATTGAGCGATATCATCGATGCTCAGATATCCCATCGAAGACCACGCTCAGGGGTTCGAGCCTTGAAGAAAGGGTCTTGTACCATGTCAGTGGTGTAGAGAGAGAGAGAGTTCAGCGAATTTCGTCATGTTCTGGGCTACTATCAGGCAGCCCTACTATAAGTGCAGGAGCTCCTAAATACCCACAGATTATAGAGTCGTTGGAACGAAACCTTCCCTGAAGAGGACCTTAATGTCCAACTATGAATGTGTCTCCTTGTGCATTTGTAGATTCAGGCTCCACCATCTCCCTATTGTTCCCTAGTAGAGGCTAGCAGCAAGGATCGCCATTTGGTCTGCTGGTGTCTCGACCAAATGAAAAATGCATGCCACAGCCTCCAGCCTGTCCTTAGATACCTATGGATATGTCTCACCTCGAATCCTCAAAGACCTCTGTCTTGGGAACTCATGCAACAAGCTCATTCAGTGTACATGGTCATCTGGTGTGGTTGATGGCATTTTCTGCCCTATGGTTAGTGGTGTTGCTGGTACACCACCCGAAGGTGCTATTGTCATAAGAGGGACATGCACCAATGCCTAATCGCTCAGTAGGCCTTAATCACGATCTCTCATTGGAATAATAGATGGATGTCTACGCAGTGGTATCCTGTAAAGAAACAGGAGTTCCACGCTTAATAAGTTTTACCTGGTGAGTTGACTCCCAAAAGATCAAAAGAAAAACAACATTTTCAAAACACATTCAAACAGTGGCTTCATGCACCGAGTCATAAATCCTAATTCGGGGTCCTAGTGTATGGATACATCATCCACTGCACCAACACAAGACTCCTTGAACTAAATCCTAAACTCAAGACACATAACACTATTGCTCCATTGAAAAACATAGACCCTTAGTCCTTCTGGTAGAACTAAATGCCCTTTGATACCACTTTTTCACGACCCGTCCCCCATGGCCTGTTTCGTGACTACCCTAATCCCACCTTCCATAGGCCAAGGGTTGGAGACTAGCATCGGAATGGAATATCCATAAAATGGGAAGGCATTGCCTCAAAACCTATACACACACATACTAGGTATACAGTGAAAGTAGACCACATAGTGTAACTGTAGATTGTAAAAGAAAGTACTGAAAGTAAAGTAAGCCAGTATAAAATCCCAACCAGAATGAATGTAAAGCAAAAAGAAAAAAAAACCCTTTAATTCTTTCGCCAAGGATCCTACTTTGTGGGTCGGTACAACTCGTATTTGCGGCTCACCACGCCAAACGGTCACCTCCATACATCGTCTAGTCCATGATCCCAAGTCTCAATCAAATCTTCTCGTTGTCTAAATTGAAACAACAAGGTGCGGGAAAAGTCCATATATGGGTGAGTATAATAATACTTTATAGGGACCCCAAGACCCCCAAAGGTATCTCAGAATTCCACAAAGTAAAAACCACAAAGCATGATCTCAATAACAAGGTACAATGAAAAAGACAACTCAGACTAGGTATAACTTAAGTATAGAAGTAAATATGATTAGTTCTAAAACTAGATCTGCTTATTTGGTTAAGAGGCTCTGCTTCTGACCCACACATGATTGACAGAAGCTGACCCACATAGGATCTCTATGCACTGACCCAGACATGATCATTGAGCGCTAACCCACGCAAGATCAATAAGCACTGACCCACACAGGATCGCGGAGCGCTAACCCACGGAGGATAGATAGGTACTGATTCACACAAGATCATTGAGCACTGACCCACACAGGATCGATAAGTACTTACCCACACAGGATCACTACTCATTCTTCACATCACACCCAACCACAGGATTTTCACACAAAAAACTCATGATTCTAGTAGGATCCTCCCCTCAAGACAATGGTCATACCTCAATTGAATCTATGTCCCAGGAAGAAGTAACCCAAAGAACTTCCATCTCATATGGGTTGCAATGCAATAGACAGTGCGTCAATAGGACGCCCGGTCTGTAAGTTATAGGCATTTTAGAGTCGAGATCCCGGTTGGATTCAGCTTCGTTCCAACCCATCCATACTCCAGCATTCTCCAAAAAAAAAGTTGAGTATTTCAAATGTAACTCCTCTTACTAAGGTTTCCTACTTCATAGACAGTTCATTAAAAGGCATTCATGTTAGAAAGATATGCCCCTTTAAGTGAAATTTTACGTAAGTGGGTCAGGGTACGGTCTGACATGGTCAGACCTACCCGACCCAACCCAACCTAGCATTCTAGGCTCGAGCCACACTGGTTGGGCCTGGCCTAGTCTGGCAGGGTCTGATATGGTCCACTAGGCCATGTGACCAGACCGGCCCACCGGGCCGGCCGAGGCCTGTTAGGCCACTAAACTAACCCGACTCCCTGGCAGGGCGTGGCCCGCCAGCTGGGCGTGGGGGTTCGCTCCCCTCTAGAAAAACTCTAGTTCGTTCGGTTATTCAAACAGGAATCACTAGGCGGGCATCGCCCTTCCAGTTGACCAGTCTTTTTTGTGATCGTGGACTCGGTACTCCACCATATAGGTACCTCCTCCGTGGTGTGCTGCCACTATCACCATGGTCGGCGTCGGCTGCCGGCCCCTATTTGCAGTGACACCTTTGGGCATCATCACCTCCTCGCTTCTGGTGAGTTTTAGCTGATGTCTCCTCCGGTCATCATCACCGTCGTGCTGAAAGAGTTTCTATGGGCCTCTAGTGAAGATCTGGAGGTCTGTTTTCTTTTCCGACTACACCTACGGGCCTCTCGAGATGCCTCCATTACTGTGTGGCCCCCCGGTTTTTTCTTGCTTCCATATTGGTCGCCTATCCATGAATAACGCAAAAAATACCTAGATCAATGGAGGTTCGAGGACTTGTTTGGTTCCGCCCGCACCCTCCAAGTTGTTGGGACCAAGTTAGAAAGATAAGGAAGTAAGAAAAGTTTGTTGTTACAGAGTGTTGTCTTTTGTTGTCAAAGAAGATAAATCAATTCACATTGTAAAAGAATTTAAACCAGATGATGCTTTTCTGATATTTATTTCACACATATCATAAGTTAGGAGAACTTGTGATGCAATCCTTTTGAAGGAAAATGGGAGAAGTGATGATGTCAATCATATACAGTTTTGATTGGAAGGAATGATGCTGCTGGAAGATAGGGATGTTTCAGTACTTCCCATGGTAACTCTGATGATGATAAATCTGATCTATCAAAGGATATATATCACGATAGTGGAGTTCATGATGAAAGCTGATGAATGGTTATGGGAAGCAGTGAAGAGATAAATCCCAAAGCAATGGACAAGATTATGAATGGTTATGTGTTTTTGAAAATGGATGTTGCGCACAATATTGAATATGGTTTATATTTTTGGGCGCAAGGCATTATTCAAGGTCAAAACATCTAAAAATAGAAAAGGCATGGAGTGCGTGGAAATTTAGGCATATTGCGTGAAAAAATAATGTGGTGCGCGAAATAGTAGCTGGATGGGCGAAAAATAATGGTTGCGCAAAATATTGGCATGGTGCGCGAAAAATAGGAATGAAGTTTTTCGCGGAAAAGTTGTTTCAAGATCAGAAGCTCGAAAATTGGTAAAGGCATGAGGTGCGCGAAAAATTGGATTAATGCACAAAATACAATGTTGCATGAAAGAGTTTTTTTACATGCATGAAGAGGTTTTTACACACAGATTAGTGTTTTTCGTGAAAGGATAAAAAAGGCATATAAATATGTGGTGAACCCCTCTCATTTGTTAATGCTCGACACTTAGATGAAATCCCGAGCTTTGGTGCATGTAAAATTATATGCTAAGTGAGTTGCATGAAAAGAAAAGAATTTTCACGAAAATAGGAAAGATGCATGAAAAAGAGAAAAAGTTTGGCGAAAAAAGTGAATAGTTACGTGAAAAAGGACGTTGCGTGAAATAATTTTTCCAGGCCAAAAGCGGATTTTTTTCGCGTAAGGCTTTTGAATTGTATGCAAGATACCCTAAAGGCGTTGAAAAAAATTTGGGGTCTTCGCACATATTCAGTTGTGCGTATAGGAGTTCTTACTAGCTTCTAGGTAGGAAAGTGAAGATTTGTACATCAGAGATTACAACTGTTCAATTGTACAGAAGCACTGAAATACTGTAATTCTATATTTGTGCTAAGAGGGTGCACACACGCTTGTGGATTGTTTTCCAAGTGCTACACTACTGTAAGGGTATATCCTACTCATTGTATTCCACATCAGAGGATTGTTTTATAGTGGATTGTGTGGTATTGGATTGTTTCCATACCATACCAAGGACGTAGATACTCTTGTTGAGTAGTGAACCTTGTAAATATTGTGTTCTTGTGGTTTTGTGTGTTCAGTAGGGAAGAAACTCTTTAACAAGAGGCGAAGGTTGTTTTAAAATGATGGAAACTTAAAAATAAGAAGATATCACCGATTCACCCCCTCCCCCTCTCAGTGATACTCGGATCCTGACTGGGAACTTCACAAGTTAGCGTTATAGCATGGGAAGAGTTCAACATCATCAAGGGTAGATGAATCCTAAAAACTCTAAAACAAATCCCCTACCTAGAACTCGTTGGAAGGTACTGCAGATGATGGAAGGTGAACCTGCATTTGAAGGGTGTTAATTGGAATTCATCGATCTCTCGATCAAATCCTCAGTGGCATTTCCTAATTTTTCATTCTTCTTTGAAAGCATAAATTTTCATCACTTTGTCAATATTTCTCCCGTGGGTTTCCAAAACCCACACCAATAACTAGATTAAATAAAATAAAAGGAGTTCAACTCTCTGCAAAATTATGTGGTCCATTAATTAATAATTAATGGACCCATCAATCTCTCGATGGTGTGGTTAAACAACCAAGTGTAACAGGTCATTAAATGACCTTCATTAAAATGAATTTTATTAAAATGACCATCCAACTCTGCGGTCCCACCACCATCGCTCAACGGTTAAAAAAAGAAATGAAATAAGTCATGGAGTTATTTTATTATTTTTTGTAAAGTCCAAAAATTGACATTTTGGTCCGACCATTTCCGTTTGAAGTTATACTTCGTCTAAGTAAATCTCGGAGCTTCGAATTCAATAGTACCCTCATATTTTTAATCCGAGAACCGACATAAAATATAGAAATTGTTTCTTGCATGATTACTAAACGTACCTTAAAAAATTCAAAATTCTATTCCGAGCACTCCGAGCCTCAGAATCACATGACGTCAATTTTTGCAGACTTATAATAGTCCTAAATAATTTTAAAAATAATATATATAGAAAATTCTGGGTCTTTATATAATCATTTTCTATATTTAATTTCCATTTTAGTTTCAAACCCATATCACATTTCCCAAATTGAGAAAATGAGATCATATTATTTTTCAAATTTAGTAAAATAATCCAACATAAGTTTATGACATGTAATAATTGACCACACATCAAAATGACACACAAGGTTTTTTTTATGACTCAAAGTGAGTGTTTTCAATATATGGTTCATTTTAGTTTAAAACACTCCACACAAAGCTAAAACTGAGAAAATGATCACAAATTGTTTTTTTTTGAAATTGATCCATAATATATTTATAACTTGTAGGATTTGATTTCATTTCAATCTAACACACTATGTGGTCGGTATGACTCAAAGTGTGTGTTTTAAATATAATGGTCATTTTAGTTTAAAACACGTATCATATAGAAAAAATAGAGAAAATGAGCACAGATCATTTTAAAACATTAGGAAAATGATCTAAACTATATTTATGATGTGTATGAATTGACTGCACATTAATCATACACACGATTAACTAATAATATCATTAATATATATAGTAATTAACAATATAATTTAGCATATGAAGATTATATAACACTAAAATTATAATTTTTTTTATAATTTATTTAATTTTATTAAAATAATCCTTGGTAATATACTAGTGATATAATTTTATACAGAGGTTGGTCATGGTAAAGATTACAAGTTTTGATTTTTAATATGGGTTGTAATTTTGTTTGTTAATTATAAATATATTAATAATGTAATTATTTTGTATGTTAATTTTTAATTGAAACTATATTGCAATTTTTTATTTCAATTCTAATATAGTTTATTTTATATTTCTATTAATTTTTTGTATTCGGATTTGGTTTGATTTTTTAGGGCTATTGCATGGCTGTTGTGGGGTTGTAGCTATGAAGAAAATGAAATGGGCTTTAGGAGTGATAGATGAAGCACTGATAGAGGGTACACTTTTCAGTGATTCGTCTAGAACGGATAAAGGTATTCTATACCAGTGCTTCATATATCACTGAAAAAGGGTCTATTTATCATGGAATTATCTAGCACTATTATATGGTATTTTTATCAGTTGTTGATTAAGCATTGATAAAGAAACCCTTTAACCGCACTTTTCCTATCACATATAAAGTTCATGGGATTTTAATATCGTTTAATTTTTCATCACATTTAGGCACTTAAAAATATCATTTTTATAATTTCTATAATCTCATTAGGTAGTAGTGTCTTTTCTTATTTCTAAAAATTTATTTTTTATGACCTAAAATATAATATGCTTAGTATTTCTAAGTTCTGTAATGATTGATTTAATGTTAAATTTGAAAACAATGCTTATAAGATTTTTTATTTCAAGAAATAATTAGTATTTAGTACTTTAGGAAATGATAATTTTAATACCACTAAGTTAGATTCCTTGTTATCTAAAAATGTTTCATCTTTGAGTGATTATTATAGAGAATCTTGGTTGGGGCATAAGAGGCTATACCACTGTAATATATACTCACTTAAAAATCTAAATAAAAAAGAAATAATCATGGACCTACCCAAGATATAATTCCCTACAGATAATTATTTTAATTCTTTTCAAAAGGAAAAAAACCGAAAATATCATTCAAAACAAAGAAAGAGGTTTCTAACTATCAATTGCTCGAATTGGTTCATATTAATTTATTTGGACCATGTAGAATTCTATTTTACTAGAAAAAAACTATACATATGTCACTGTTGATGATTATTCTAGATATACATGGGTGGTTTACTTTTCTCAAAATAGTGAATCTTCTACTTGTTTTATAAAATATGAAAAATCAATAAAGAAACTTAGTGGACTCACCAACAAAAACATGAGAAGTGATCACGGCCAAGAATTTGAGAATCAAGAGTTGAAATCAATTCCTTAACAATATGGATAAACTCTCAATTTCAATACACCCCAAACACTGCAATGGAATGTGATTATTTAATGGGAAGTATGACCCTTCATGAAATTTCTCGGAATATGCTCAGAGAATATGACACACCCATCTATTTTTTGGTCTGAATCCAGTAACACAAATTGTTAGGCAATTAATAGATGTCTTATCTAACATTTCCTGAAAGTATATCCATATGAATTATTGAATTATAAAAACCCAAATTAAATTAAATTAGTTCTGTTTATGAATATTGTACAATCTTAAAACCCAAAAGACTATGGAAAATTTTACACAAAAAATCTATAAAGGAATATTAATTGTTTATTAAACCACTAGTAATGCTTATAAAGAATTTAATAAAAAATATAAATTTGTGGAATAAATTTTTCATGTAACTTATTATGAGAAAAATCTCTGTGAACTCAAACAGACTTTAAAAAATCTGTAGGATGATATATCAAATTTGATTATCAATAATACCTCTATGACTTAAGACATTTCAACTAATTTACCCAATAAATATCCTAGAAAATATCATCAAATTCTTTATAAACTATATGAAAAATATGAAGAACCAATTTATTTAGTCCCCAGTACCATTAGAACCCTCAAAACCTTCTCATTGATTTTTCCTATAGGAGACCTGGATAAATTTATTCAGACATGAGCCTCACTAAGAAACCAGGTTGCACATCAAGCCTTCTTATAACAACTTTAACCTAAGAACATCAATGAAGAAATAATTGATAAGAATTTGTTAATATCAATTCAAGAAGAATTAAATCATTATAAATGAAATAATGTCTAGTAATTAGTTAATAAAACTAAATACTACCAAACTATTGGAACCAAGTGGGTATTTTAGAAATTTTTTGATGAGTTCGACACAATCATTAGAAGAAAAGATAGATTGGTTGCACAAGTATATGGTTAAAAAGAAGGTATTTGCTATGAATAAACCTTTTCAGCAGTATTAAGGCTTGAATTTGTCAAAATAATTCTTTCATATGTATCAAATTTTAAATTAAAATTATATAAAATGGATGTCATGACTAAACTTATAAATAGATATATTACTGACAATGTTTTCCTTTAACAATCCCCTATATTTTATAAATTGCACTTTCCAAATCTTGTCTAAAATAATCTCCTAGATCTTAGTATGATAGGCTAAACACTTTTCTTATTTCAAATAGTTTGTCAAAAGCTTTTGGGGACCCTACTCTATTTATAAACATAATTTCCAAGGTTGTTTTCATAGTTCAAATATATATTTATGAGATTATTTTCAGATCATCCGAATAGTAATTTCGTATTGAATTTTCTAAAATGATACAAAATGAATTTGAAATTAATTTAATAGGTGAATTAAACATATTTATTGGTTTTTAATTTTATCAAAAAAAATTGAATTACATTAAATCAAACAGAAAACAAAAAAATGTTTTAAAATGTTTTGTTGTAGATAGATCCAAAGGTATTGATACTCCAATGAATACAAGATGTAAATTAGATTTGAATGAAACTATATGTTAATTGTAAGATTTCCCCCCCTTATTAAAGGTATTTATGGAGGTAAAGATGGATTTCGTTCATGTAATGGAGCATTGTTGAAGGGAAAATACTTATTTTGTGGAGATTATAGAACCATTTCACTACACCATAAGACAACAACCACGATATAACATCCCATGATTTGAAGCTCTCATATGTGGCCAAACTGGTTGGTTACTAGACCTCAAGCACACCTCCCCATATGCCAGAGGCTTCCAACAAGTAGCAGGGGTATAAAGATCATATTGGGGAGACTATACCCCAGATTATTTAGTTATAATAACAATGGAATAAATTTTATAGTAAAGGATATAAGAGAAATAGTATAATACAAGTATTTAATCAAATTAGTGAAGCCAACTGATCAAACCAATAATTTGAAAAATAATGTAATGGGATGCTGGAATTTAGCTAAGCATCTATCTGAATGTAAAATGGATAAATGGAAAAACAAATAAAAGAAGAAAATAATGACCCATGCCCCAATCACCTTGTGAGTATCATCTCCAAGATCCAACCCATCTACTAAGAAACAATCCACAACATGGTTCTTTATTCTTGTCCAAAACTACATCCATATAATCATTTGGGGTACCAAGCTGTGGCCTGAATAGGGTATAAGTAAAACTCAATTTTTTTACACCATCATGTCTATTAAAACCCAATACAATAGTAAGTGAATTCAATAAAGTTATAAACAATGGTATTGATTAATCAATTAATATAACATAATAATTAACCTACTTCGAAACCATTTCAGAATAACTCTAAGCATGTATCATCATCATGCCAAATAAAACCACATGTCCTAAGTATAATCACATAACTGATAAAAGACATATGTATACTAATTTTAGCATAACCAATCGAATCCCTTTATATAAGAAATTCAATAGAACTAGGCCAAGCCCTCTATATAAGAATTTTAGTGTAACCGATCTACACCCTCTATATAGGCATTTCATATAATCAGACAAATCAATTTATATAATAGTTTTAGCATAACCAGACCATGTCCTCTATATAAGAATTTTAGTATAACAGATCCAAGATATTTAGATAAGTATTTAATCATAACAAGGAAAAGAATATTATATATACATTTCAGTATAACCAGGCCACACCCGTCATATAAGAATTTCATCATAATTTATCCACACCCTTTATATAATCATTTCCTTAAAACTAGGACATTTCATTTATATAAGATTTTCAATATAAAAGTATCACATCAATGTATCACTATAAAATTCAATAAACAATTAAGATATTATAAAAAATGATCACATCATAATTAATCACCTAATGTCTCATGTCATACTATTTCATTTTTCAAGAAAAAAACCAATTCATTATTATTTAACTATATTCTCACCCTATTGGAAGATGTAAGCATGGTATCAACACTATTGGATCCAAAGGGATCTATAGAGTAGTCCAAATACATGGTTATCATCACCCATTATTCTATTTTTTAACCCAAATTTTGTGTTGGAATGATTGCATAGTATTGCACACACATAAAAAAATAGAAACAAAATGATCAAAGTGATAAAATAAATAGGGAACACCAATGAAGAATAAAAGGAAAATGCGATCATTAGGAAAACCTAGATCACAAAATCATCATTATCAAAACCTAATTCAACGGTGGTCTAGATATCACACCACCATAAATAAGGATATTGGAATAAATGATAAATCCAAAGATAAGGGACTCACCAAATATAAAATTCTAGACTAATATGTATGGGAGGTAAGGAATCACTTGAAATTCACCTGGAGTCACCATAGGGTTTGAGAGATGAGTTTGAACCATGAACAAAAAGAAATCATATGTACAGTGTGGATTAAAACTATTGTCCCCAAAACATTAATGATGTTGAATATTTTCATTGTGTGAGTTTCTTGACTAATGATATTCCATGTAAAACATGTTTCGTCGGCTTTAATTGACACCAATTGGCCATTTTTACGATGTGAACAAGTTTTATGGCATGTAAAATTTTCATGTTTTATGGTAGTTAATATAATCTACCTAGAAAAGGATTCACATCATATAACCAATTCATTGAGTAAAAATGTTATGTAATAATTTTTCTAGAATCATGTAGAAAAATCCTTAGTTTAACCCATACCCCAAATGAATCCTTCTTAAGTGTTTTCCCATTTACAACCGGATACATTTAATTCAAACAAACACACATTCCCAGACATTAAGTCTTTTTCCCTGAAAAATTCTCTCCATCCCTAAGAAAAGGTTCTGCAACCAAGGTTAAAACAAATAATAATACAACAAAAATTAGTTTACCAAAAAACTCAAATATGGATGTATTAGGAAAAGATGGGATCTTAAAACCTCCCCTTCATAAAACAGCTCATTCTTGATTATCTATATGAATCAGTATGGGTTGCCTGCAAACAAGTCTGGAAAATACGCTTGCACATTGGTCTCCCTCCCCCAAGTCTCCACTTGAACATGAAAATGCTTCCATTGTACTCACACTAGTGGTATTTTATTTCCCCAACGATACTTCTCACTAAATTCTATAATCTGTATTGAATACGCATCAAAATACAAATTTATACTTGGATTAATGTCATCAACTTCTATTATGTGATAAGGGTGATGATGATATATCTAAATCTATGGAACATGAAACATTTCATGTGTGGAACTATATAATTTTGGAATGGACAAATGGTATTACAAAAGATCGTGCCATTCCACTGTCTAGAGTGGCCCCACAAACATGGGAAATTGTTTTAACAGCTTCATGATATAGTGTTTCCAAAACTAGACGACACCCGAAGGAAAACATGATGGACCACCTCAAAATCTCGAGGTTATCCCCATTGGTTAGCTTAATATTTCTACCTAATCTACATGGTCACCAACCTCTTCATTATCAATTGAACTTGATCAGATGTATCCTTCACAAAACTAGATCTATCAAACACTGAATCATCTACCTTTATCCAAAAAGGAGACGAATGACATGGCCTACCATAAAAATTATCAAAAGGGGACATTTTGATCAATTCCTATAAGATACTATTATATGGAAACTCATTTAGTGCTACCTGATTCTTCTAGAAACCACCTAAATTTACTACATAATCATGCAACATATTCTATAAAATATTAATTTTTCATATAGAACGGTCGTCAATTCGAGGATGATAGGTTTTACATAGAAGAAACTATGATCCTAGAGCCTTTTGAGGACCCTACTAGAATTGAGATGTGATACAAGGATCTCTATAAAAAAATATTCCTCCAAAAAACATGAAAAACTATTTCCCACATGTAGATACTACCCAGATAATCAAAAGTTAAGGTCTCCCCAATGGGTAAGAAGTGTTTTATCTTTTCTATTCGATCTATAATCACCCATACGGCATTCCTATTATAATTTTTATTGGATAATACAATTAATAATTCTATAGAGAGATCCTCCCATTTCTATTTAGGAATGGGAATTGGGTTAAATATCTTAGTATGCCATTTATACTAGTCTTTCTCCTACTGATAGGTGAAGAATCTGGCCACGATTTCCACTATATATTTCTTCATTCCAAACCACTAGTACTGTCTATGAATATCATGAAGAATTTTTTTTAAACATAGGTTTACATTATATCTAGAAGCATGAAACTCCCTTATCATCTCCTTGCACAAGCCTGTAGAAACTCATAACCAGTCTTGGAAAATTATGGAATATTCACTGCCAAAGGACCATCTTGATAGTGGATCCCCACCATAAATGTTTTCATTAAAAGCTAATCCCTCTAGATCAGATAACTAGTGAGTCTTGATCCAGTCCAAAATCAATGGTCACATAGATATTGAGGTCATATCTACTCACACATGAGACTCCTAAACATCTAGATGTGTATTTTTAAAGAGTGACATCCTCTGCCCCTCATCGCTAGAGTCCAACACCACTATTGTCCGTGTATTTTAGCTTAAGGTATCAACAAAAAAATTTCCCTTACCCAGTGTACAATCTTTCTTAAAACTAAAATAAATTAGATACTCGACCCACTTCATCTTCTAAAAGTACATGTCCTACTGAGAAAAGATGTACCTGAGGCTCTTGTTGTCCGTTTACACCACAAATCCCTCACCCAATAGATAATGTCTGTGGATTAACATGGAAAGAATTTGTGTAGCTAATTATAGATTGTGAATAGATTAATTCCACTCATGTTTTATTACTTATCTATATCTATAAGAATCCACTCGATCCTCATGCATCCAAACTACTCTTAATGAAACTCTTGATGTATTGCAGTACATGGTAAAATATTTTCCTGATAAAGAAAAGGTGAGAATCAATGATGTGGTCAGTCTTCTCTTTAGCACCAAAACACACTCTCACAAGGATCTAACTAAACAAACCTCACGCTTTCCTTGGTCACCCTGATCATCGGTTCATCTATTTGGGAGAAATTTTGAATAAAATAATCATTATACCCTAATTGAATAATAAAATGATAATATTGATGAAATTATTTGGTTTGAATCCATGATACTATAGCTAAAACCATATTGGGGTCTTCGCCACTCCTTCAATTGAGATAACATGTCCCAGGAAGTGTATTTTATCAATCAAGAAACTACATTTGGTTATCTTTGTATAGATCCAATACTCTCTCAGTATACTCAACATGATATCAAAATTTAGGGCACGATTGACTGTAGAATGGGAGTACATAAAAATGTCATCACTAAAAAACACCAAAAAACTATCTAGGAAAATAAGGAAAATAAATATCATGAAGGACATGACTATCATTAACATGTTTTTTATACCTAACAACATCATTATGGACTTGTAAAAATCATACCTGCTCCAAAAAGAAGTTTGAGGTATGTATGATGGTTTCACTCCCAACTAAAGATACCCTAATATCAATTTAATCTCAGAGAAAATCTGGGAACCAATCATCTGATCAAAGAGATCATCTATGTATGAATGGTGATACTATTTATTGATCATGATCTGGTTAAATCTATAATAGTCCACACATAGGTTCAAATTACCATTAGCCTTCTTGAAAAAATAATAGGAGAACCCCGATATGACATACTAAGTCATATGAAACCATTGGATTCTAGATCATCCAAATTAACATTCAATTCATGAATATCCACTAGTTCCATCATATTGGGTGTAAAAGAAATTGGCTCTACTCTAGACACCAACATGACCATGAACTCGATCTCCCTCTTTGGGGGGTAAGTCGTGGGGAACTTCATGAAAAACATCCTAAAAATAGTCCACCGCTAAAGGGAAAGTATCTTTCAATATTCAACCATCATCTTGAGAAAACATACTATGTTAGCCATGATATAGTCAATTCTTTATTAAATTTTTCGTGTATGAATATCGTGAAGATTACACTAACCATAGTTAAAATTCATACCTATTTTTGAGATATATTGGAAAATTTCCTCCAATAACAAGCAATGTGATATTGTTATATAAGTAGCCATTACATAACCATAATAAAATTTAAACCTATCATTTATAACTCAAATGGTTCCCAAAAAAAATAATAACTAACAATTTCTAGAGAGCATACCTAGCAACATTTTATATTCATTAACCACATCCCAACTATGCGTCGATAGTTAGGAAAAAATCCATGACTTCAACAAAAAAAATATCAAACTAATTGTAAAAAGAGAATATATAATGGAATTTGATGATCCGGTATCATCTAATTGATAGGTATGTGAAGATGATACAATAATCATACCTCATATGTTTGATGGTCCGTCATTAAAAATAACCGGAGTAGACTGCATAACATGAAACTGGAATTCCCCTTTACCCTAGGTTCTAGTATGACTCACATGTGTTTCAACCTCTAGACGGTATTTCTGCTCTATCACTATGGTACCACATCCCCTTCCCAGACCTAAACATCCACTCGGTCACTAGCTACTAGTATTTTGAGGGGTATGTGAGTCCTTTAAAGAATTAGGTACCTTCATTGATCCCTTTCCACTACACTACTAATACATTCCCCTAAAGAACCTTTGAAAGTGGCCCGACATTCCCCATGCATGACACTCAAAAGTATGTTATGGACACTAAGGCCTCTTATTTCGAAACATGAAATAATAATAGTACAAAAATGATCCATATTATTAATATGGATGTCCACTACCCTAGATTCTCTGCCAATTGTTTCCTTGGAGATATATGTTATTGAGGTGCTTCATTCCATTAGAAGAGAAGCTACTTTTTTTCTATCTAAAATAACCTAAATGATGCTCAGCGCCACTCTTAGATTCCCTTAAATGGTTAGAGTGTGATTAATTACATCTGAACTATGACTCATGCGAATGGAATTCACATGTCTACTAATTTCATTATAAAGACCAGCCTAGAAATGCCTTGTTCGAGAAATCTCATCATCTTCTAAATATGGAATGAATAATTTTATGTCAGTGAAATTTAAATCATAGTTCATCACTAAAATAATATCCTACATCATATTCATGAACTCATGATCCATCTCACCCATCAGGTTTTTTGGTATAAGTGGCTAAAGAACCTCACCTCAATGTCCTATGATAACTCCACTTACTTTTTATCTATCTACAGAATGTCCCATAAACCCTCGGTAGATCCATTAATCATATAATTATAAATACTCACCCTCCTCTCTATGAATTTTTCAATGTTCTTGAAAATCATCTAGACTAATTAAATCAAGAAATCGGTAGCCTAGGGGCCTCCCTCACCATTGAACATAGGCAGATTTTATGATGAAAATCTATCATAATCTCCTACCACAACCACAAAACAGGGTTTCCACAGTGAAACCCTTTAGAAACTCTAACAAAAGTATTGATATTGGGGATTTATCAATCCTTTTTAGCACTGTTATAGGGGACCCCTTCAG
Source organism: Viscum album (assembly GCA_963277665.1). Classification (NCBI taxonomy): domain Eukaryota; kingdom Viridiplantae; phylum Streptophyta; class Magnoliopsida; order Santalales; family Viscaceae; genus Viscum; species Viscum album. The sequence goes on along the minus strand of OY728160.1, from coordinate 1,719,699,647 downwards.
AAGCTCTTCTTTTAGTAACGTTGACAAAGGGAGGGCTTTATCACCGCTTTTTTCTTAGCACTGATTAATTTCCAAAAAAACTCCTGAAAAATAATATATTGTTATATAAGTATATTTATATTGATATAAATATAATATATATTTTTTAAATATATTTTAGATAAGTTTAAATATACTGTTACATTTAATATATAAGAAATTTAGTGAAAATTTCATTAATGTTTTTAAAAAAATATGATTAATAAATAATTTTCTAGTTATCAATGATTAATAATCATTTAATAACAATTTGAAGACGCAAAAAATCCAAAATAAATAATAAATGATCTAAAATAAGTTGAAAATGTAACTGAAACTTCAAACGACCATAAATTTTGATCCGGGTGTTTGTTTGAACTCTAAAACATATCAAATCAAACACTGCGATGAGATCTACACACTAGGGATTGATGGAACCTTTTGTCACATTTTTAGAGGCAAAAAAATTCCTATAAGGCCTCCAAAACTGAGTTTTTAGTCGGGATACCCTGCTTTTTTAACATACAAATAACTATAACATCTGATCTAGAATTCCTCTATGCCTGTACCACATATCATATCGAATTTTGTTTCATTTTCTTCGATTTTACTAGTTCTGAAGTTGAAACGGACTTCTGGATTAGATTTTATGGTCGTTTTAACATTCTTTGGATTTTTAGATACACATATATATGTATTTATTCGTAAATATATATATGTGTGTGTGTGTGTGTCTGTTTCTGTGTGTGTGTTTTATATATGTATGTATGTATTTATTTATTTATTTATAAACACATATAAAAAACATATTTTATAAATTTATTTAAAACTAATTTTATAAATATATATTAATATACAAATAAATATACGGATAAAAAATTAGAACTATATATATATATATATATATAGATATAAATATATATTAATTATAAGGAACCGGCCATAAAACATTATATAATCATTAATTAAATTAATAATTCACATTGAGGATCTTTTCAGATTTAGAATTTTAGATAATTAATACATAACATATTACATTACATCTCAAATATTACGATGGAGACACTTCTACTCAGTATCCATTTTTTTCATAAAATAAATACTCCTAAAAAAAGAGTCATGTCTAGTTCCATATTTTAGACAACATTTCTTTTCCTTGATCCCATCCTTTCCCCTATTCATCATTATGTCTTGTGAAAAAACATTTCAAAAAAAAATTGGATGAGCGTAAAAATCTCCGTAAGAGATACACAAAGAAGGAAAGCTATTAGTTTTTCAAACCAACAAGTAAAGCATGAATACTTTATCATAGGTAATAAATTTCCCCTTTACGATGTAGTAAATACTTTTCACTGAATAAAAGATCATTTCTTACCATTTTGTAACCAAAAGATTACCATAAAACCCATAGAAAGAACACATAACATATAAAGGTTACTTGGGACATAAACATACATAAATAGAATAACCATAAGGTCAACTTCCACACATATCACTAAATAGAATAGCCATATGGCCGACTTCCATACCCAATGCATTGGAAGTAAAAACTTAACCACCCATCATAGTTTATAATAGCACCACCCGTTATTTGGTTCATCACGTAACCACCCGTAAAATGTCCAAGTACCATTATAAAATCAAAACACATAAAATATTTCAAATATAAATATTTTACTAATAACATTTATTTTTCAGTAAAAATAAATAATTTCAATATATTGAAATAATAAATAAATTTTAAAAACCATTTTCATTAACAAAACACCCAAAAAAATAATAAAGGGTTCCTTTTTAATTTTAAAAACATTAAGGCTTATAGAGGAAGCCAACAAAAGATTACAGCGGCAGAGAAGTCATTGTCGCCGCAAATGTTAAAAACATTCCTTTTGTCATTTAGTAAAACACTTCTAAGAAAACAGATTCCTTTTTAATAGAATTCAAAGTCAAAGGGGTTTATACACCATATAAAAGAAAGTCATTTTTAAATCACAATATACCTCAATAAAAGGAGATTGATACGAAGTCCCTTACCTCATGTCCAAATTGAACTGTTCGTTCTTTAATTTCATGAATAATAAACTTAAGATAATTTATACTTACTTAAGAACCTTTTTGAAGTTTATTATTATTTTTATATCACTTATTACCATGTTATAAACATTATGTAATTATTTCATTTAATAACGGTCATTTTGTCGATATTTTGTACTTGAGTCCAAAATGAACTTCTTATAATTACAAGTTGTTAATGTGGTCAAAATTCCATTATATCCACAATAATATTCATGATTTAGATATCATATATATCATTTATATCCAGTATATATTTTTATTTATAATAATATATAACATTTTGAGGTAAGAAATGAAATGCACCGTTCGTGGAGATGGTAAGTCGTACGTACGCATGAATGCTACTTTCTTTTCTATTTCATATTTATTGGAATAAAAAATCAATGATACATAGGTATATTATAATTCCAGTATAATATCATATATATAATTTTATTAACTACATCCTTTATACATTGCACGCATGGCATGAATGAGTCATATCACTTTTATGGGGCGATAGTCCGCACTTCCTCAAATTAAAATTCTAGTATTTACCCACTATGGAAACCATAAATGTACTATATAAATAAAAAATAATGAAGCATATAAAAATTTTAATATAATATATATCACATATAAATACAGTGCCATCTTAATGGCCACCATGATAGGTGGTAGGAGATAATTGAACAATCATCGTTTCATGAGGTGTTAATTTGTTGTCCATAGAAACAGTATGTTGTTTTCCTATTAGATGGAGGTGTGTGTAAGTGTAGCTCGAATCCTTCTCATAAAAAAAATCTAGTATATTGAATATACTAGTGTTTTTATAAAATAAATGAATAAAAATTGTTTATAGGGTTGGAGAAGTAAAATAAAAGAAAAGAACTTAAGGGAGGACATTACATTTAAATCAAGTAACTCTCTTTGGTTTGAACCAAAAGGATTTCTTGAAGTGACTTATGGATAACGTAATGCTTCTAGGTAAAAGAGAGGGATGTATGGAGATTAATTGGAAAGAGGTGGGATGAGCCAAGGGGCTTGATATTTGTGATTAATGGGTTATAGGTGAAAGATTTTTATAAGGGGGTGGAGAGAGGATTTTTAGGAATGTTTGAAAATATTATATTATTATATAATGATTTTCGATTTCTAAAAGTTCAAAACTTATTAAAGAAGAAGATAAGATGACTCATGTTCAAAATAAAATCATTCAATAAGATTTGGACAGGTTTTGGATATTGGTTTAATATTTATAATCTTATTTATTTAAATCATTCATGAATGAGATAAACACTACATCATTATTGTGTCATAAATAATTTTATTTATTTGATGTCTAAAAATTATTAAAAAATACCATGATGTAATTAGTATTTCTTGATTTCACATGAATATTTGTAGTCAAAGGGAAAACTTATATAACCTCATGTAAGAATTGATTTTCTAAAAGATATATGTTTAAGTCATTTTTGTCTTTAATTTAAATAAATTAATTTAAAGTGTCATTATCACTTTTAAGTGGCTCCATGGGGTCCCAAAATTGACCCAAGGAATTCCATGGTTGGAAATGTGTCAACCAATAGGATTAGAACACATGTTACGGTAAATTAATATTATTACAATATTATTTTTACCTTCAATTACCCTATTTACCTTTAACTGTGATAAAAAAAGTAAAAAGTTACAATATTATTACAATATTATTTTTACCTTGAATTACTACTTAGTGTTTTTACTATTCATCAAAAAATGAATGTTTTCTATAAAATAGAAAAAATTCAACCAAATATATATTTGATATCCTGAATTCAAAAATGATGTCTATTTTAACAAATTCAAAAAATATATGTTTCATTAATTAATTTAAAATTAATTATCGTTGTCAAAACAAAAAGACTGTTTTTAAGAAATAATAACCATCAAAAGATTGACACTTTTTTATGTCCAATTTCAAAGTGAAATTATTTCCAATGACCAACATTGGATTAAATGGTAAAAATATAATCTAATTACACTTTAAAAAAATTAAAAATATAATCTAATCATATAAATAAGTTAGATTAAAAGGCAATTTTGAATTAAAATACTGTATTTTTCACTATTCACTAAAAAATGAATTTTATCAGAAAAATACCAAAAAATTACCCAAAGTAAAATTTAATGACCTGATTCTAAAGAAAAATATTATTTTTTCAAAGATAACATATAAAAGTGACAAAAACTATATTTAAAGAGGGTTCTCCATCAAAAGGTTGTAAATCAACCTTTTAATGAATATTAGTGTAAAGACCTGAAAATTTCTAGGAAACTTTTTGCTTAAATACATTGGAATTTTTCGAGTCCGTGGTTTCTAACGGCACCTGATTTTGAGGCCCGGTGTTCCCGAAATCAATCTATGAAGTTTTGTTCAGGTACATTCAGTAAATGTAAGTGTGGGTTTTTCTATCTTTTGAACCGGTGCTCGAAATTGAAATATGAGGGCAACGATGAACTCATAGCACCAGTATTCGTTTAAGGGGACCTTTACCGCAGTTGCGTTTTCTCTAGAGATAATGTTAATTTTTTGTGGATTTTTTATTAAATTAAATAAAATTGTAGTACACAATTTTATTGTTTAAGAGTTGGTTATTTTGTACAAGGGGAGTTAGAAGTAGGGCCCAAACCCACATAACCTCCCATGAGATGATAATGTGTGGTGGGTCCCACACGATCCCCTAACCCTTCAAATCCCCATTAACACCCCTTCATTTAATTTGACAACTCCCCTCCTTTATTGTGAACTCTCCACCTTCTCTCTTTTGAATTTTAAACTCTTCACCTCCACTTAATTAATGCCAATATCTAGGATTAATTAAATGCCAAATTTAATTAATCCTTGAATTCATTTGAATAAATTTGAATTGCATGGAAATTCTTTAAAAATTGGGAAGCCTTATTATAATATTTTCTTCGCAAATATTTCAGTGGGGAAAACCTCTGGAGATTTAAAAGGATGTGTTCATCTTGGCGAAGAACGCTCCATGACTCAAAGAACCGGAGGAAATTTCTCCCCACTTTTCTTTTCAACCGGAACAAGATCGTGAGGAATGCCTTCGTCCTTTCTTCCTCCACCGCATCAAGGGAGAAGACATCACTCGCAAGGAATGTCGTATACAACAAGGAATTCCAACATTGATGGGATGACATTGTTCTTCGCGACGTCGTCTTCCGCAATGCCAGACTACCGTGACACACGTCTTCCGCGGATCATCGACGAACGAACCTCAATTACGAGGTTGGGGGTTTGATATAATTTGAAGTGAATAAAATTATATTATGTCCTTGGTGAATGATTGATTTTTCTTCGGCCAATTGATAACGCCTAACGTGGAGGGCACATGCCGAAAGAACACGGCCCAACGACCCTCCGATGGTACTTGAATATTTATTTTAGCAGCAGAAACGGGAGGAGTGGTGACCAGAGAAAGAGGCGGTTGTGTGTCGGTCGTGAAGAGAAGAACTACAGCCTGCATCTGTGTGCTGCTCATGCAAGGAAGAACCGGACATCCGGGTTAGAGAACCGCGGCACCTCTCAAGTGTCGCGCCTTGGAGAACCCCGGCCTGTGCTCCTAGGGCCGCCTTGGCGGAGAACTGGCCGTCTGAGTTGAAGTAGGTCACGACACCCGCAGGTGCCGCGCGGGAGAACCGCGGCCCGCCTGTGTGCCGGCCGGACAGGAGTGGCGATGCCGCTCGGCGCCGCCAGTTCGAAAAACCGGGGTTCCTGCCCCCCTCCCCCACCCCACCCCACACTACTTGGCCATCCGGGCTGAGCCGCCGCCAGCCGCGGGCCGGGCCGCACCATGCCGGGTCAGGCCACACCATGCCGGGCCGGGCCGCACCTCACCAGGCCAGCTTGCGGCCCACCGGGATGGGCCACGCCCCACCAGGCCGGGCCGACCACCATGTCGGTTCGGACCCTCCGAACCAGGTTGGGCCGACCCGCCATCCCACTGGGCTTGACAGTTCGGCCCCGTTTCACTTAAACATGAACAACATTAAGACCGCACGTCCGATTGAGGCGCCATCTATTGCATTGGGTTCCTCGAGATGAGAAGGTCCTTTTGTATTATTCTAAATGAGTTTTTGACTATTTTTGGAAAACAGACGGATTTGGAACGAGCTTCCAACTGGGCCCCTAGAACCGAAAAGCCAATATCTCTCTGACCGGGTGTCTGATTGACGTGTCGTCTGTCGCGTTGGGTTCCTTTTGACGAGACCGAACTTCAGGATACATCAGCTCTAGAATTAGTGATAATTGATGTATCGAACCCTTTTCTCGAGGAGTGTACCCTTCTGAAATCAAGCGTGCTGTGTGCGGGAACCCTAGAGCTGGCTCCAACTGCGACGACTACCGTACTGGAATCCTCCATGGGTTCGATGAAGATGACAACTTTTCTGGAATCCTTAGTGGGTTCTACAATGATGAAAACTATAATTGTATCCTAAGTGGGTCCGAAAGTTTGACATCTATACTACTATCCTGAGTGGGTCTGACAGAGTAGCTGGTCTAGTATCCTTCATGGGTCCGACAGCTTAGATGATCCAGTATCCTACATGGGTCCGACAGCTTAGATGAATCAATCACTACATTTGATCATCTCTATCACTATACGAAAGATGTATATCTATGTGAGTAGATTCTTGACTTTCAATCATTATAATCAATGTGATTGACTTGCTTTCCTGTGAAGACTGGGTTGTGCTTGGGCTCAAGAGTTGGAGCCAAACTGTGATTGATAACTTAGGTATATGTATGGGCATATACCTAAGTAGAGTTGGTTTATACTTCGTGGTTGTATCTTTCTTATATGGTTTATCCTTCATGGATTCTAGGAGACCTTAGGGGGTCTCGAGGTCCCTACTGAGTATCGTATACTCACCCCTGCATGGGCTACGCCTGCACTACATTGTGTGGGATGAAGACGACAGACAACATTAATCGAAGTAGAGACTTGTAGAGCTGGATGATACCTGGAGGTGGACCACTTGGCAAGACATACCTAGAGCAGACGAACGGAACCGAGGTGCTAAGGAGGCCATCTGTACCAACCCTTCAGGTGGGATTTCTGAAGCATGACTCAGTGGTTGCAGTTTTACTTTACTATAGTTGTACTGTACTTACTGTTGGTTTTGTATTTCCGGCCCCCTTTCCTTTCAGCACTTACTTTGGTATTCAGTATTACTTAGTGCTTACTTTTTTTGCGTACTCTATTGTGTTTGTTTACTTTTATAAAGGAAATTCCTTCCCTTTAATCTGGATTCACGCCTTTAGTGCTAGTCGCCAGCCCCTGGCCTATGGAAGTCAGGCTTCAGGTAGTCACAGCATGGGCCTCGAGGACGGGTCGTGACAATTAGAGTATTTTTTCATAAAACCAGATTTTTTTAAGCAATTAAAATTTATTAGATAAATGTAAAACATTTAACAAACATGTATATTCATATTGTAGTTTTTTCTGTCCATTCCTGCAAATACAACAGCTAGGCATTAACTACCATTTAAAAAATATTATATTATTATTTTTCAGTGTGAACCAACGTTGTGTGCAACGTAAGATTCAAAAAAAACTCGTTGTTGAATATCAGGTATTCCATCGAACATAACATCCCCTTTAATGTAAAATTAATATTTAATTCAAAAATATTAATTAATATGAATATATCATATTTCTTTGTTTACCTGGGATGTTACATCCTTCCCCCCTTTGGGAAATTGTGCCCTCAAAATTTTATTCAATTATAAAATAAATAAGGGTATTTATCCCTCATAGAATTTTCAAATTTCCATGTTGCCTCTTCAACAATATGGTTATCCCACAAAACCGTTACCTAAATAATTACCCTATTCCACAACACTTTCTCTCTTCGGTCAAGAATCTGGACTAGTTGTTCCTCAGAAGTGAGATTCTCTTCCAAATGAACTATCTTTGGGCTCAAAACATTAGACTAATCTAGCATATACATTCTCTACATTGAAACATGAAAAACAGTGTGTAACTGGGATATAATTGGGGGTAAATCCACTATGTAGGAAACTGATCCAAATTTCTCCATGATTTCATAAGGTCCAGTGAACCTCAGACTCAACTTTCTCTTCTTACCAAAATTCATCACACTTTTCCATGGAGAAACATTGAGAAAGACATGATCACCTACCTTAAATGAAAGATCCTCCCTCCGGTTATCTACATAACATTTCTACCTGCTTTTAGCTATTCTCATGTTCTTCAGAATCAACTGAAGCTTTTCTGCCATCTCTTCTACCAATTTTGGTCCCATCAACTTCCTTTCACCTATTTCATCCCAAAAATATGGAGTTTGACACCACTTCCCATATAATTCCTCAAATGGAGCCATCTGTATACTGGAATGAAAACTATTATTATAAGAAAACTCAACCAAATAAAGATGTTGGTCCCAACTTCCCTGGTAATCCATTAAGCAAGAACGTAACATATCCTTCAAAGTCTGAATTGTTCATTCTGACTGCCCATCAGATTGAGGCTAAAAATGTGTACTAAAATTTAATTCAGTACCCAAAAACATTTGAAGGCCTTTCAAAAATTTGGAAGTAAAATTGGGATCACGATCAGATATAATTGAGAGGGGAACTCCATGAAACCTGACTATCTCTTTAACATAGAACCGAGAAAGTTGATCTAGAGACAATGTATCTTGAATAGGAAGGAAATTAGTATATTTAGTCAATCGGTCAATAATAACCCAGATTGAATTATTATCTCGATATGTCTTTGGTAATCCCACAACAATGCCCATGGATATATTTTCCAATTTCCACTATGGCACTGAGAAAGGCTGAAGCATCCCTTTCGGTAACTTATGCTCTTATTTAACCTATTTACAAGTCAAACACTTCCCAGCAAAGTCATAAATATTGTAATGATCCGAAATTTTGAATAATTGGTTTCCTAATTTTTTGTGACATTTTATTTCATACTCAACAAAATTATATCCTTAAATTAATGAATTGAGTATAATTTAAATGAGACCATTGGGTTTTGAATGTTATATGATCGTTGGTCAATATGAAAATTGGAAACTATACTCTTAACGTTATAATTATATTTTATAAATTCAAATGATCATGGATAATTAATATATAAAGAAGAGTTGATGGCCTCATCTAGTAGACTTAGGCCATATGAAGCCCATCAGTCGGATCTTGGGAAGGAGGTAGCATCACTAGGTTGTGCTCTGGACCAAGCCCAAGCCGAACTTCAATATGTGAAGCTTGAACGCAATCACCTATGGGAGCAGTTCAAGATGATAGAAATCACCACTTGGGAAATGTTTTCTGAGCCACACCAAGATTCTATCACGATATCACACCTTACACTTTTGTACTATGTAGGTGTTATAAGGGGTTATGTAAGGCTATGTAACTAAGCCTTAGTTACTTTCTGTAATCCTTTTGTATAAATAAAATTTTTACCTCAAATTATGGTAAATTTTTTGAATTTCAAATGAATGAATAAATATAGGATGAATTTATAGAAGTTACATATTATTTATGAATTTTAAAAAAATGGGAATTTTAAAATATTTTTGTATTCTTAAAATAATTAATACTGTGAATTGATTTAAAAAATGGTCTTCTATAGTTGTGTTTATTAAGAAATTTAGAGTCCAATAAGATCAAATTAATTTTACAGAATAGTAAAGTATGAATACTAACATACCCATAAAAATAGTAAGGAATATTAATGAATATTAAATTGACTAAAACAATAGAAACTTCACCCATGAATGTATAAATAGATTTTAGATATCTTAAAAGTGAAAAAATGATCACAATATAGGTTTTGGTATTTTTTTATGTCAAAAATATTTTACTTACAATTGTATAATTATTTTAATAATTTAAAATGGAAATGTATTTTCATAAAAGTTAATCATATATTGTTACTTTATTTTCATATGGTTATACAATAATTTTACAAGACCTTGATTACTTTTTAAGGTGTTACGAAATGAGTAATAGTCTTAAAGTTATATTTTTGGAATAAATAATGATTTTATTAAAAATTAAATTTAAAATATTTAGAACATTATTTTCACAAAATGAAGTTAATTTTTGAATTCAGAGCATTGATATTAGGATAGAGTGAATTTTTTGGATTATTCTGAAACAATTGATTTTTCGGTGAATAGTAAAAATACAGTTTCGAGTTTTGTGTGTTTAATGACATCATTGATGATGTAATAATGATGTAATAAATATGGTTGACTTTTGAAGAGTAATATATGTTATTAGGTGTCCCCAGTGGCCAATATTGTGGTCAATCTAATGGTTTTGAAAATACCACCGACGAGGTGTCCCTTTGAAATTAATTAAATATACCCTCCTTTTTGCTATAAATACCAGGCCATTCCCTCTTTTATTTCATAACAAAATCCTCCTCAACGAATTTATTGTCTTTTTACAGATAAAAGAGTCCTCCCAATGTTCCCTCAAGCCTTCCAAGGTCCCATCCATCATGAGTTCGAATTTACTCTTCAATGTGAGGGAACCGTTCACCCTCCTCTTTTAAGTCATGACTTCCTATATGTTTTGTCTTCTAGTTTTCATTTTATTATGTGGGGGTATGTTATTATAAATCATTATTACTTTCAATTTCATGTTAAATTTATGATATACCCTTTCTTCTCTCATCAACTGATTTTCTGAATTATTAAGTGACGTCGTTAGGCTGCCGAAGTTTTGTAAAAGAAATCACATCTTCACTTTTCCTCTGAGTTTCATTTTCATATGGTATTTCATTCAAATATCCATATCATGATATTATTTATTTCTATTATATACCCATACCATATTGTGAGTTATTTATGAGTTTTTTACTCTTTTCCTCTCTTTTTTCAATGTTTTCTAAAACCATGTTATATAGTCGTTATGCTGCGGAATTTTCGTTAGAAAATCACTCTATTTTTCACAAGAAATTCTCTTGTATATTTTTTGTGAATACCCTAATCTATTTTTATTTTTAGGGGTATTAATAAATACATAAAATTTTTCTATTATATTTGGTAGTTGACATACATATAACCCTCACTCCCTTTCCATGGGTTATAAATGACAGAATGATCTCATTTTCAAGCACCTTTTAAAAACATCATGATTTTAACATGAAACCCATTTCATTTATTCTATTTGAGTTATTTATGATAAATATGATTAAGATCAATGTATATCACGTGAAAATAAATACATATTAAGGGTAATCCCTGATAGTTCTTCAATTCACTGGGTAAAGAATTTAATCTCTAGAGATGACAAGTTTCACGATACCTTGGTGAATAAACTTGGTAAATTTTTATGACACCTTGGGGATAAACCATGGTGATATGTTAATGAATGTATAAATGAAATGTTTTAGCCACATATTCAAGTTATATTTAAAGTTCTTTTAATTATGATATGCCGATAGTTCCATTTCTCATGTTCTTATGTTTTAATCAAGTTCTTATTGATATCATAAGTAAACTAATTCCCTTGTTTACCCTTACTGGGACTTCTGATCACCCTATCCTTTAATGTATGTCTCCAGGATATGAGATATCGTAATTGTACATAGGATGAACCTATTATAAATCCTTAAAAGTTGTTTAGAAGGATATTTTATGTTTTTTCTGGTATTATGTTCCTGATTTTCAAGACACTAGACTTTAAAGATCATCTGTTTGTAAAATGTAATAAAAAGTTATGTAATAAAAAGCTGGGATGCAATAGTTGGTATCAAAGGGAAGTTTATTTATATATGGAAATTATTCTATGAAAACATTAGGAAGAACCATATAGAAATGTTTAAGTATAGAAAAACTTCTTGGTATTTTGGTGAGTATTGAGTAAGTGCTTTATCAAGAAAATACATCCCTGTCTGGATACGAGCAAGAAGAGTAGGCTCTGGAACAGATGTACCTAAGATTGAAAAATCCAACAAGGATTTTCGGGCTTGACCCGGGGTATCATGGTATACAACAACGGGACATGATGCACTCTTGGTTATGACACTCCTAGGGGATATGTTTAGTTAATCATAAGCTTTTTATGAATCTTTATTAAGGATTTATAGAGAAATGTAATTGTTTAAGAATGAAGTTTTAATACATAAAATACATTATATTTAAAATATTTTTAAATGAAATAAGTTTCTCATTATGGTATTATTATTTTTGAAAATGGAAGGTAATAGGAGGAACCATGCAAATTGTGACCGCAATGGACCATGCACTGATGGCCCTCTGATGGAAGATGGAATGGAAAATTTCATGTGAATGATGAACAAACGGACTCAAGTTATGGAAAATAACTTGAATCAAGTTGAGATACCAATCTCACCATGAAAAGAACAACTTTTGGTTGAATCCTGAATGCATCAACGACCACCAACCATAAGTGGATCTACCAACCCATTGATTGCTGAACAGTGAATGATCTCTATCGAGAAGATCTTTTCTATGCTTCACTACTCTGAACAAGAGAAGGTTACATTGTCTATTTATCACTTAGAGGGAGAAGCTTATCAGTGGTGGGAACTGATTAAAAACACAAGGCCAAGAGTGAAAGTTTAATCTATGGAGTGGGAATAGTTTTGAGGTATCTTCTTTAGAAATTATTTCCCTCGATCGATGAAAATAACAATTGAGAAGGTGTTTCTTCAGCTAAAGCAGGAGGAAAAAAAATTATGGGAAGCTACGAGATGAAATTCACCAGACTTTCACATTATACATCAAGATTTTTTCATGGATCCGAGTGGGAAGATTGACAGATTCTTTGGTTGACTAAGACCTCATCCGTGGAAGAAGCTAGCTAATCGATACTATGATAGCTGTGAGAAGATCGTGCGGAGTGAGATGAAAGTCGAACTGGACTTTTGTGAGACACAGTGGTATCATAAATCCAATGAAAATAAGAGATCGATGGAGCCCATCTTAGGGAGGTCCTTTGATCAGGGAAGAGGAGGAAAGAAAGTGAAACTTCCCACGTGTAATAAATGTGGGAAGAAGGATTTGGGGAACTGCCTGCTCAGAAGTGGAAAATGATACAATTGTGGAAGAGATTTACATATTGCGAGGAATTGTCTTAGTGAGGTGAAACATCAAATTCCAAAAACTAACGATAAGGGGAACATAGTGCATCCCTACCTGATGTCAAGTTTTTTAAGTGTTGACAACCTGGGTGCTTTTCCAATCACTATCCAAATCTGAGGGCAGTGGAGGGGAACCACCATCTGCCTCAGCAAGGGCCAAGGGAGAAAGTTCAGGATTTTTCTACCATGACAGCTGAAGTTGAAGCTCTGAATGATGTGGTAACAGGTACTCTTTTTGTTCTCTCAAATATATCATGTACTATATTTGATTATGGTTCTATTCATTCATTTATATCCTCAATGTTTTCACAAAATTTAGAATCATCCCCCAGTTTTCTAAAAGTATAATTATCCGTCATGACTCTTGGTGGGATTATCCAAGCATCGTAAGTATTTAGAAACTCTAGAATTTAATTTAGTGAGCACAATATTATCACAAATATAGTAGTCATTCTAATGCTGTAATTCGATATTATACTAGGGATGGATTGGCTCTCAAAGTATAATGATAAGATCAAATATATAAGGAATGAAATCTTAGTAGTCTTGAATGAAAAACCTGTATTTATTTTCCAATCAGAGATATCTCAACCTGATATTTGTCTAGAAGAACCTCTTATACCATTATTTATGGATTTGATTAGTGGAGAAGAAGGAAATGAGAGTTTGAGGATAGAAAATGCCCTCGTCGTCTAGGAATATGTTGACGTATTTCATGAGGAGTTACCTAGACCTCCCCCAGAAAGAGAGGTAGATTTCTTCATTTAACTCATGTTTGGATCCCATATGATATCAAAGACCCCATATAGGATGGAAAATGTGGATTTCTAGGAGTTAAAGAAACAAATCCAAGATTATTTGGAGAAGGGTTTTATCCGACCGAGTGTGTCTCCTGGGGGAGAAACATCTCTCTTTGGGAAGAAGAATGATGAATCAATACGGCTATTCAATGATTATAGAGAACTGTAAGGGATCACAATGAAGAAAAAATACCCTCTTCCAAGAATTGATGAATTATTTGACCAAATTTGTAGGGCTCAATACATCTCTAAGATTGATCTTCGTTCTGGTCATCATCAATTGAGGTTGAAGAAAGAAGATATTCCAAAAATTTCCTTCCTATCAAGATATGGGCATTATGAGTTTGTTGTTATACCTTTCAGACTAACTAATTCACCTGTTATTTTTATGGATTTGATGAATATAGTTTTTAAGAACTACCTTGATAACTCTATGGTAGTTTTTATTGATGATATTCTGATATATTCCAAAATTCATGAGGATTATAAGGATCATCTAAGGGTTATTTTGAAAACTCTACAGAAGGAGAGGCTTTTTGGGATGTTCAGAAATTGTGAATTCTGGTTGAAACATGTTGCTTTCTTGAGGCACATTGAAAAAAATTGAGGAATCATAGTTGAACCTTCAAAGACAAAAGTTGTAGAGGAGTGGACTCAGCCTACAACAATAACAGAGATACATAGTTTCCTTGGACTAGCAGGATATTATAGGATGTTTGTGAAAAACTTTTAATTACATTATAATCCATTAAACAAGTTAACTTGAAAAGATTTCAAGTTCATCGGGATAAAGTAGTGTGAGGAAAATTTACAAGAGATTAAGAAGATATTGGTTATAAAAAATGTGTTAACTTTTCCCTCAAGTGGAGTGTAAGAACCTGGTTCTTATTCTTGACTTACGGGTTTATTCATTTCCTATTTCCTTATGTGTTTTCGTGAAAATAAGGAAAATGGGGGGAAATCCCAAATTTTATGGGTACACGCCATGTACTTTTCTACATGTCATGTACTTTAGCCGTGTGGGAAGAGAATACAGGGCGTGCAGTCCTGTCAGTGCTGAAGGGTGTAAAAACGGACTACACGCCATGTACTTCATATACACACACACACACCGTGTAATCAGTCAGCAAGTGAACAGTAAGGCGGTGGGAGTAGCCACCAGCTGAATGAAAGTACACAATGTGTACATAGAAATACATGTCGTGTAATCATGTTGACAGATGAGCAGTGAGGCAGTGGAAAGTGGCCACCAGAGGAACAGTTAAAAAAATGGAATGTACACACCATGTACTTGAGAGTACACTCCGTTTAGTAATGTTTTTTTGCTAAAAATTGGCAGTAGCCTCCTCTTTTGACAGAGTAAGCTTAGAATGCATGAGAGTCGCAGTAAAGAAGACCAGATCATGGAAAAGAACTTGACTGCACACTGGGATCCAATTCCTTCGTCGTCGATCTCATTTAAACCGTGCAGGTGAGTTCTTCTCTCAACTCTTGTCTCTCCTTCAAATTATTTCTTGAGGGGATGTTATTTTAGTTTTAAGGGGTGGACGTTTATCTCAGATCTACGTTGTTCTCAGTTGATTCAGGAGGCATCGTTCATGTATATCGATCAGAGGAGATTGGGGTAGGTGGTATTTTGTTAATTTCCAACTATTGAGTTGTTTTTGTGTACTGTTGTGCTACGAGCCCATGTTTTGGGTGTTGTATGGTTGAGTGTATAGCTGATAAAATATCTAGAATTTCATAGATAATCTAATGATAAATATAAACTACTTTTTGAGATTGTTGCTTGGATCTAGGGCCACCCCGTGGGTGCGTTTCCCTTCTTTAGCCGTTTGGCAAGGATACCCGTGGGTATGCCATAATGATAGCATGTTTTGGGATTTCTTGAGAGGAAACATATTTATTACTTGCTTATGCATTGGGCTCAGCCCAGTTACTTACTTAGAATGAGGGAAGTGTTTTTCTTAGCCTGGGGGTAGTGTTTTGTTTAGCTCGAGGGCAGTGTTTCGTTTGGCCAGAGGGAAACTCTTCTCATGCCTGTGGGTAGTAGCTTCTATGCCTGAGAGAGAAATCTCATATTCCTGAGGGTGATATTCATTATGCCTATGGGCAGTCATCTGTGGGTTTCGATTTTGATTTCCTGAGGGTAAGGATTTACATGTCTAAAGACAATGTCTACTTTGAATATTTACTATGGTGATTTCTTATATTGTACCTTCCAAGCTAAAGCACATGCTTGGAATTGATAAATAATTATTAAAATGGAAATGTGACTGGTAGAGATGGTAACTTTTTAGTACCGCCTTGTTACTTCATTTTATTATTGCACACTATTGATGCACATTTTCATGGATAGTTGGGCACGCTCCTTTGGTGGTTGCCTACTAGGATTTATTTCTCACTCCCTATTTGTGTCATGCCTTTGGCCCAAACAGATTATATTGTTGTATGTGTCGATAAGGGAAATAGTCCCTAAACGGGTACATGATTGTTGTAGAGGAGTAGGAGAGGATGAGACTGAGCTTAGTCTTGTGATGCTGCTGAGTTCCTATTGCACTGCTTTCGTTTTCTTTTTTGTACATGGTAATTTGTACAGTATTGTATTTGATTGCAGTGTATCCTGTTTTGACTACTTTCTTAGAAATAGGACATATTGCATCATTATATATATATGAATATTGGTTATCTTTTTCTTCAGTACCGTTGTCCTTTCATCTTTGTATTATTACTACTTCCACTTTTAGTATGTTTATATTTTTCAACTGCCCTACGCTTTGACAAATGAGGGAATAGTTTCCCCACTATCAGACCTAGGCCCTCACTGCTAGTCGGCAGCCTCTGGTATTTGGGGGAATGCGCTTGATGTCATATGACCAACCGTGTTCGGGGCACCCGTTTTGTGGCTTCCGGAATCGGGATGTTACAAAGTGGTATCATAGGAGGTTTCTTTTGTACTTGACTTACTGTTTGTAGCCTATATTCAGGAATAGAAAATAATTGGTATTTGGTAATAATTTGTGCCCAGGAGTAGCTAACCGGTATATAGGGAAAATCCAATTTACCTCGTGTTGCAATTTTACTGATTTTTCACTTTACAGTTGATCTGATTTTCATCATTGGGTGCTGCACCTGTGGTGTAATATTTATATTTTTATATTGGGTTATATTTAGTTTCATCCCGATGAGATGAGTGTATTCCATAACATGCACCATTTAGGCACATGTGAGAATCACATGTCATGCATAGTTTCCATGCCATGTAGGTGCATTAGAAATTGCATGTTGTTGTGATAGATGATGTGCTAGAAAATTCATGTTTTTTTGATAAGTACCCTGTTAGATACACTTACTATTTATAGGGTATTGGTACATATTATGGTTGGGTTTATAGATTCTATAATTTAGTTCTTGAGAAGTATGGGCTCTCTTGGACTGGAATTTACGGGATCATGATCCAGCTTTTTTTTTACGTTTGGTACTATAATGCGAATGGTCATGTGCTAATCTTTGGTTCGCGGGGAGTATGGGCCCCCATCGATCGGAATTTGGCAAACCGACACTTGAACTTTAAGGAAAATGGATCTATGGAGTAGTTTTTGAGGTCTAATATTCAGAAACCCAGACAACACACCGTGTGGTTCTATGAACCCATGCCATGCAGTCTTCTGTTCGGGAAGAAATGATAAATTTTTATGTACACACCGTGTACCGTACGTACACACCGTGTACTTTTTAACTTTGTCATAGGCCATTTAGGCAGAAACACAGGATATAGAAACTCTTACAGGAACATATCATGTACTGATTGTACACACCATGTCATGTTGACCTTGTGTCCAGTATGTAACTAACAATAAAAACAGAGAAAACTATGCTTAAACACGACATTTCAATGCCGAACATGCCGTTTAGTTTAATATGGGGATCCGGCCATGTCACTAACAACACGGGTCGATGTTACCACTTATTGTGCATTCTGTGTACCTGTGGGACATGTCGTGTGGTTTTGACCGGTGAGAGACTGTGTGGACCTGGCCTTGTGGTTGGGGAAACAGGGTGGTGTACACGCCGTGTGCGGGTGTAACACGTCGAGTAGTGACAGCCAAGTAGCCGACCGTGTCACTAAAATCATGTACAGTTGGAATATAATCCATACATGTATGAAATCAGGTTTTGAGCCTGTAAGACTTTGAAATTTTCTTGATGTTATTCCAGAGCAGGCCGTTTAGACGGTGTGTGATTCTGAGCCCCGATGTGGCCAGAACTAAATTTTAAGTGTGTTCACACTAGACACGCCAAACAAACAGAATAACTCCAAAATGGTTCCTTGGATGGTAAAACCGATGGCACCATTGATTTCGGAGCATTCCCTTTACCATTGGAGGGGTGTAACATTCGCGGGTGCGGCCCTTCTGTGGAAAACGCCACCAGGGGCATTTTTGTAATTTAGCAGCCTCAGGCGTGAACTTTATAACTTTTGAACGGAGTCTCAGATTAAAATTCGGAGGCCACCGTTGTTCTTAGAACATGGATTTTATCCTAGGAGCGGCTTAACCTTGGCCAAATCGAGAGTTCGGGTACGAGCCTTCTGGTGGGAGTTTAAAATTAATTAATTTTTTCCATACTTAAACAAATAAACCCCCTCCTTATTCCCCCTTAAAATCACCCTGGTGGAATATATCACAACAAAGGATCCACATTCTTCAAGATCCTCTCTCCACCTCTGCAAGGAGGTTACGGCTCTAGCAGATCGTTTGTGAAGCGACGGGCTACGCCCTGCGAGTTAGGATCATTGCGCTTTCATTTTAAATTTCCGCAACTTCTTCGAACTCAAATTATATCATCGAGATGCTGTATAACTATCGAGTGGAGTCCATTGATGAGTATGGTTCGTTACAATATTTCCAATGCTCTGTTCGGATCAAAAATCCTAGTCCTAGGGCATTCGGGGTGGCCCTAGGAAGTTTTCCGGCCAAAAACACTTGTTTTCTAGCAGTTCTAGGATGGTCCGACGGGCGACGATGGTTGCGCGGGCTCCCTATGATGCAGCGCAGGCTCCCCAGGTGGCGGCATGACTCCCAGGTGGCGGCACAACTCCTTGGTGGTCAGCACGGGTGAGCAGGATGGCGGCCCGATGCCTCAATGGTTCAGGCGGCGTGGGGCAGGGTGGCTACTCGGCTTCGCCGATCGGCGTGCGACGCGAGACCGGGGTCGTCGTGACATTTGGAGCAAACTAATACCCGCGAAATGCAGGTTCCATGTTAGAAAATCCGGACTGGCTTGTTCCAGTCTAGGTGAAGCAGCATGACCCACACAGTGAACTGTGGGCCGTGGTGGACCGGGCGGTCCAGGCGGCCGAGCTGTGGATTGCCGGTCTAAAGTGGTGGACCGGCCAAACCAGTCAGGCCCACCCAATCTCCGTCCGTCGGTATTAAAACTCCTCTAACTTGAAAACTGAGTGTCAGATTCACGTTCCGTATATGGCGACGAAATCCTTGGATCGTGACAGAGGTTTTGAGATGGTCTCGGGGATTTTTAATTCTCGAGACAGGGGCTCGATGGGGTGACACGCCTGTTATGTGTTACTTAGCACCTCACTGTGATTCTTGTTTCAGATGGCGTGAACAAATTCAGAGTCCATTTTAGGAATCTTCAATGGTGTTGTGACTCTGGAGTCATGAAAAAATTGTTTTGGGTGGTTTCAGGAATTGAAGCCTGAGTTGAGGTGTGGGCCTCATCGTCTGTCTTTTAAGCTGTGTGCATCGTACTACGACTTTTTCATTAGACGTCCGTTCGGGGCAAATGAATAGTCATTTTGGCATGCTTTTCCGGTAGCATCATGATGGCGCAGTTCACCAGACCTTTTTCAGAACCTAGGTGTGGGCCTCATGAGACACCATATGGGCATAAAGTGGTGTTGACTATCTTTTTCATCAAGAGTCTCTTTCAAGTGAGTAAATAGTCTCTCTCCTGTGTTTTTCTACAAGGATTGCAATGGTGTAATCTGTTTGGGCATGCAAAGCCTCATTAAAGATCTCCTTAAATGTGGAAACTTTAAAAGGCATTGGTCGGAGTTTCATTTGACGTGCTCTGAACCAACGCACGGTAGCGATATTAGTGACACCCAATGATGGCATGGCCAGTGCAGAGTTACTAGACCAGCCCTAGGTTTACCTTCTAGCGGGGCAGAGGAGTGGGTTACCCATTGACCTTAGGGTTTACCCTCCAGGGGGGTTGGGTAGTGGGTTACCCATTGACCTTAGGTTTTACCCTCTAGTGGGGTTGGGCAGTGGGTTAACCGTTGACCTTAGGGTTTACCCTCCACATGGGCTGGGCAGTGGGTTACCCGACAACCTCCCAGGGTTTACCCTCCAGCTAGGCTGGGTAGTGGGTTACCTGATGACTTCTTTCAGACTCATCCCTTTCTATGAGGCTAGTCAGTGAATTTTTCTTCATGATTACCAGAGCAGTACCCCTGGTTCTACGGTTCAACGATGAGATGACATTGGCATGTGGGACCTTTGAGTTTTAGTGATGGACATCCTTAGAACTGTTGGTGACTTTTTCTGAGCTGATCTTGGAGATGGAGATCCCCTTACACACTCATTCAGGTTTCTGGTTGAGAATATATACATACACACCGTAATTTTGTTCCCACTCCCTGGGATCAGTTACTCTCTTTCTAGGAGGGGAAAAGACGCATGGGGTATGCCATGTGCTTTTCTTTTCTAACTCTTCTTGGTTGGACGAGTATACTTCCTTTCTTCTTTTGGGTTGATCTGAACTCTCTATATTGTACTCTTACACTATTCTTTGCTTTGACTACTGCTTACCATTTTAGTACCTCCTTTCTTTCCCCCTCGAGCTTTTGGGGCATCCTACTGAGTATCTTTATACTCACCCCTACTTGGGCTTTGACCGCACGTGGTGTGCCCTTGCAGACGACGGATAGGTCGATCAAGACTACAAAGGAGCGTAGAGGGCACATGTGCTTGGGCCGCGTACTGAGGTCGCAATATAGTTTTCAGGTGTGGGACTCTCCAGTTGTTTAATTTTGTTTAACTGTTGTCGTTTTGTGGCACCTTTCGGGTTGGGAGCATCTTTTTTTCCTTTTTCTATTCATTTTCCTTTTTAGCACTTTACTTGTTTTGTTTTTAGAGGTCGATGCATGCTTTTTAGTTGGGATATTGTAGTCTGTGCTTTGGTTTCTTTTTTTTACTCTTCACTTCTGCATTGAGTGGGCTATGTTTGTGGGTACAGGTACTTTGGTAAAGGCCTCCCCAAGATTGTTACGCCTTTGGCGCTTGTCTCCAGCCCCTGGCCTATGCATACAGGCATCGTGTAGTTCCAGCTTGAGACCGATAGGGTTGGGTCGTGACAAAGGGGTATTAGAGGATGGTTCGTTCCATGGGGAATTATTCGGACGTCCCTAAAAAGGAATTGGTTGGGATTTAGGGCAATAGCATCTACGTGTCTAATGAGAATCTATCAGGATAAGGAGTCCAGTGATGGTACGTGCGGCTGATTTAGCCATTCACCAGGACCCTAATAACCCGTTTGTTGACTCGGCATGCTGAGACATGTGTTTTAGGGAACTTTGGAACATGCATATTGTAGGATTGAGACTTCGACTGTCCATTTTGAGTTAGATCCCCTTTGTTATTACTAATATATATATATATATATATATATTCCCATATGATCAGGGTAATCCTTGATAATTTTCCGGATGCCCCCACAACAGCAGCCTGTTTGGTTACCCGCTCCAGTTCGTGACGACGACCCGGTGAGTGACAAGGCTTCAGTTCAGGGACCATCATGTGATCCCCTTCCACCCAGTGGTTCAACAATAGCCCCTCAATATGGAGAGTGGTAGTTAGTATCAGAAGAAGAGGTCGTGATTGAGCGCAGGCTAAGTGTTCTCCAAGACTTCCAACGTCTGCGACTGCAGAAGTTCTGCGAGGACCCGGATGCCCAGACAGCGGAGGACTAGATAGAGTGTGTGGACCAACTTTTTCGGCTGGTACAGACACCAGTGGACCAGATGGTATCCCTAACTTCCAGCCGTTTCCTCAGGATGGTCGGGTGTTGGCGGGGGTTGGTTATGCAGAACCACAACGAGTCGTTTCTTACGTGCGATAGCTTCTAGCAGACCGTCCAGGAGGAGTACTCCCCCTATTTTTTACGCTCTTTCCGGATTCAGGTGTTCCTGGAGCTGAAGTTGGGGGGATGAACGTGGCATAGTACTCATCCCGGTTTACTGATCTGACACGATACTCACAGGATATGATCTGCGATAGTTTGTTTAGGGCGTGGAAGTTTGAGCAGAGTCTTTGCAGGAAAATCCATGCTAGTGTAGTACCCCCGTGCATCCCTACTTATGCCGGGGTGCTAGAGAAGGTGCTCGTGACACAGAGCTTCTTGGGTAACGGATGCCAGCTGACAGGGCCTAGCAGTGGCCGCTTCATAGCAGAGTCTTCGGTAGTAGGAAAGTGACAGGGAGCAGGGCCTCAGTCAAGGAGACCCTTCCTTGGGAAGACTCAGGGGCAGGGTCATACACCGCAGTGGCATCGTAGAGCACAGAAGCATTCAGGAGAGAGCTGATGCTATGATTGTGACGAATAGGGTCACCTAGCATGGGGTTTCCTGACCAGGCGTATTGAGCAGCCGTGGCACGTAGTGGGCACACCGCAGTGGCAGAGGCAACGCCGTGACCTAGGATCTCCCAGGCGAGGACTGGATGGTCCTCAGGGTGGTGGTTCAGGTAGAGTGGCAGGACCTAGAGTTGGGGGATGGTGTTTCGAGGTCCTTCCACTGCCACCAGTGGGCGACCCACACGAGGCCCAGGGAGCTAGCGGTAGGGGTCGTTGGTAGCATCAGGGTATGGGTGTTCGTGACCCCCCCTGCACATTGGGTGGTCTGAGGTACGCTTTGTGTTTACTCTACGCTTTATTCGATACTAGTAGACACAAGAGCCATCCAATCTTTTATATCGCTGCTCTTGGTATGGGATTTGGAGCTCCCAGTAGAGGCGCCGACACCTGCACTTATCCTTGAGGTTCCTACGTGAAGTGCCTCCATAGTGACCTTTGTTTTAAAACAGTGTGAACGATCATCCGGATGAGAGAGTTTCATGTGGGACCTACTGGTCATCACGATGGAACCTTACGACATTATCATGGGCATATATTTTCTTTCAATGGTTCACGCCCAAATTGACTGTCGTCGCAGATGAGTAATATGCGTGCATTCTGATGGGACGAGGTTCACCATCCTCGGTGAATGAGACCTTGTGGCAGAGCAGGCAGCTGCTCTAAGAAGGAGACCACAACCTTTTTTCTCACTAGTTGGAAAGCATGGCTCTCAGAGCAGTAGACACTACAATCACTTGGAACCCTATCGTTGTAGAGGACTATATGGACGTTTTTCTTGAGGATGTCCTAGGAGTACCTTCGAGGAGAGAGATGGAGTTCTGCATTGACTTTCAGCTGGGGACTACCTTGATATCATGTAAAGCATATCGGATGGAACCCACAGATCTTTCAGAGCTACAACTTTAGTTGGAGGACCTTCGTGAGAAGGGATTCATCAGTCTCATTGTGTCCCCCTGTGCAGCCCCAGTTTTGTTTGTGAAAAAGGAATATGAGAGTCTACAACTTTGTGTGGATTATCATCACCTGAATCTGGCCACGATAAAGAAAAAGTACCCTTGGACGAGGATTGATGACTTCTTAAACCAGTTGAGTGGTGCGAAGTGGTTCTCTAAGATTGATCTTTGATCCAGATACCACCAGTTGTGGTTTCGTGAGGCAGACATCCCGAAGTTGGTTTTCCGTTGTTGTTACGGGCATTACGAGTTTCTGGTGATGCCCTTTGGCATGAAGAATTCCATCGCCGATTTCATGGCTTTGATGAACCAGATCTTCCATCCATACTTGGAACGGTTTGTGGTTGTATTTCTTGATGACATACTAATCTACTCTACGACAGAGGAGGATCACGTGGATCATTTGAGGATGGTCCTAGACTTACTCCGGGAGAACCAGTTGTATGGGAAGCTCTCGAAGTGTCTGTTCTGGATTCATGAGGTTCACTTTCTAGGGCATGTCATTTAAGAACAAGGATTAGTTGTAGATCCCGCAAAGATAGTGGTAGTTCCTCCTTGGGATCCACCCAAGAACGCGTCTAAGGTGCGGAGCTTCCTTTTCTTGGCAGGGTACTATAGGAGGTTCATGGAAGAATTCTCCATAATTGCTACCCCTTTGACCGCATTGACTCAGAAGGGATGACCGTTCACCTAGACAGATCAGTGTCTGAAGGTCTTCGAGGAGTTGAGGCAGAAGATGAATAGTGTTCCAGTGATGAGGCTGCCAGAGGAGGGCATTGAGTTTGTGGTATACTGCGACACTTAAAGAGATGGGCTCGGGTGCGTGCTAATGCAACAGTGGGCAGTGATTGTATATGGGTCGAGTCAGTTGACGCCTCATGAGCAGAATTATGTGACTCATGCTTTGGATCAGGTGGTGGTGGTCTTCACCTTTAGGTTAGGGAGACACTACCTTCTTGGTGAGCGTTTTGTGGTCTAATCAGACCACCAGAGCCTCAAGTACATCTTCACTTAGAGGGATCTGAATCTGAGGCAGAAGAACTGGCTGAAGATTCTGCAAGACTATGATTTTGAGATAGTCTACACTTCAGGGAAGGGTAACGTTGTAGAATTTTCCCTTAGTAGGACGTCTCAGGCTCGTCTATTGCGGAAAGCTTTAGATTAGTTGGCTTCCCTACAACTGACCTTGGTGGAGATGGATGGTACGAATTTTCTACAGTCGACGATGTTTACTCCTTCACTCCTTGAGCGTGCGAGAGATTTGTAGTTGGGGGATGTCGACAGTGAGGTACTGTGTGCTTAGATATCCACTGGTGACACAATCGATGGGTATTCTGAAGAAGGGAATCACAATATCCTATTCCAGGGGTGAGCTGTAGTTCCAGTGGAGATGTGAGAGTTGGTGATGTAGGAGTTCCACACTTCTCCCTTGGCTGTACATCCCGGTGTGGAGAAAATGTATAGAGACTTTCAGTAGCAGTTTTGGTGGTCTGGCATGAAGTGGATTATAGATGAGTTCGTTTCTCAGTGTCTTACCTGTCAGTAGGTAAAGGTAGAGAATCCGGTTCTGACAGGGTTGTTGCAGCCCCTTGATATTCCGGAGTGGAAGTGGGATGGTGTATCTATTGACTTCTTCACAAGGCTTCCACGCACAACGAAAGACCATGATTCTTTTTGGGTGATTTTGGACCGAATCACGGTGTCAGCGCACTTCCTTTCCATTAGGGAGTAGAGCTTAGTGGAGTGTCTAGGGAAGCTGTACGTCTGGGAGATCATCCGCCTTCTGGGAGTACCCTTAACGATCATCTCCAATTGTGACAAACAGTTTAGGTCGCAATTGTGACAAGGACTACAGGAGGCATTCAGGACTCAGCTGCGGATGAGTACAAATTTTGACCCCCAGATGGATGGCTAGACCAAGCGCACTATCCAGGTGTTGGAGGATATGCTTAGGGCGTTCATGTTAGACTTTGGCCTAAGCTGGGAGGATCACCTACCCTTGGTGGAGTTTGTGTATAACAATAGTTAATACACTACTATCGGCAAGGAACCTTTTGAGGCCCTCTACATTTGACCCGGCAGGTCACTGTTGGGCTGGATGGAGGTTGGGGAGTCAACCCTCATGGGCCCAGAGTTGGTGCGGCGACGATGGAGAAGGTGCAGGTCATTTGTGAGTGGCTAAGTACGGCTCAGAGCAGACAGAAGTCCTAAGAAGACCGTCGTCGCATGCCTTTGAATTTCGAGCAGGGGGACCATGTCTTTTTTAGAGTCTCCCCGCGGTGTGGAACACAAAGGTTCGGTTGGGGAGGCAAGATATCCCTAAGGTTCATCGGGACCTTTGAGATCACGTGTAGGGTTTTTGAGGCTGCCTATCGTCTTGATCTACCTCCATAGTTGGAGAAATTGCATGATGTCTTCCACGTGTCGTAGCTGAGGAAATACGAGCACAACCCCATGCATGTCATCAACTGGGTAGAGTTGGACATTAAGGATGGATCCACCTTTGCGGAGCACCCGATGGTGATTAAGAACCGACAGGAGCGAACTCTGCCTGGACAGACCATTCCTTTTGTTCGAGTGTTGTGGTAGCACGGGAGGGTGTAGGAGAGCACTAAGGAACGAGAGAGCTAGATGTGGGCTTAGTATCCTGAGTTGTTTTTGTATTTTTGTTTTTCGGGGATGAAAAACTTGAAGGAGTGAATGATGTAAGAACCTAGGGTTTGAGCCTATAAGACTTTTCAATTTTCTTGATGTTATTCTAGAGAATGGCGTTCAAACGGTGTGTGATTCCGAGCCCCGGTGTGACCGGAATTAAATTTTAAGTACGTTCACATTAGAAAAACGAAATAAACAAAATAACTCTTAAACAGTTGATCGAATGGAAAAAATGATGGCACCGTTGAGTCTGGAGCATGCCCTTTATCCTAGGGGGTGTAACTTTCACGGGGCGGGCCCTTCTGTGGAAAACGCTAGTAGGGGAATTTTCGTAATTTAGCGGCCTCAGACGTAAACTATATAACTTCTGGACAGAGGCTTGAATTTAAATTTTGAGACCACCGTTTCACTCAAAATGTGGATTTTATCCTAGGAGCGGCTTAACCTCAACCCCGTAGAGAGTTCGGTTATGGGCCTACTGGTGGGAGTTTAAAATTAATTAATTTTTAATTCATTTTTTCCCTGATTAATCACATCCATCCCCTCCATCTCCCACCTTCAAATCTACCTGGAAGATGCTCTCCCAAAAAAGGATCCACCTACTTCAAGATCCTCTCCCCACCTCTCAAAGGCGGTTATGGCTTCAACAGATTGTTTGTGAAGTGATGGGCTATGCTCTGTGAGGTAAGATCGTTGCACTTTCATTTTAAATTTCCGCAACTTCATCAAACACAAATTATAGCATCAAAATGTTGTTTAACTGTCAAGTAGAGTCTGTAGATATATAGGGTTCGATCTGAGCTTTCCAATGCTCTTTTTGGATCGAATATTCGAGTCTCGGGGCATTTGGGGTGGCGTTGGGAAGTTTTTTGGCCAAAAACTCTAGTTTTCCAGCAGTTCCAGGATGGTCCGGCGGGCGACGACGACGGTGCGGGTTCCCCAGGAAGCGGCACAGGCTCCCCCGGTGGTGGCGCGACTCCCAAGCGGTGTCGTGACTCCTCATCATTCGGTGCAGATGAGAAGGATGGCGTCCCGGTGCAACGAATGTCCAGGAAGTGCGAGGCGGGGTGTGCAGGCCGGCTTAGCCGGTCGGCGTGCGACGCGAGACCGGGGTCGTCGTGACCCCGGGAGAAAACTGAGACCCGCGAAATGCAGGTCCAGTGGGGGAAAAGCCAGATCGGCTCGGGCCGATCCCGGTGACGCAGTGCGGCCCATGCGGTGAACCATCGGCCGTGGTGGATAAGGTGGTCTGGGCGGCCAAGCCACGGACTGCTGGTCTAAAGGGGTGGATCGGCCGAACCGGTCCGGCCCACCCCATCTCCGTCTGTTGGCGTTAAAATGCCTTTTAATTGAAGACTGAGTGTTTTATTCGTGTTCCATCTATGGAGACGCGATCCTCGGATCGAGACAGAGGTTTTGAGATGGTCTTGGGGATTTTTAATTTCCGAGACGGGGGCGTGGTGGTGCGACACACCCGTTAAGTGTTACTTAGCGCCACACCGGGATTTATGTTTTAGATGGAACGAGCACATCTGGAGTCCGTTTTAGGAGCTGTCAGTGGCGTTGTGACCCTGGTGTCATGATGAAGTAGTCCATGGTGGTTTCAGTAATGGAAGCTAGAGTTGAGGCATGGGCCTCACAGGCCGTCTTTTAATCTATGTACAGCGTACTGCGACATTTTCATCAGACGTCCTTTCTAGGCGAACGAATAATCATTTTCGCGTGTTTTGCCGAGAGCATCGCAATGGTGCAGTTCGCCCGACCTTTTTTGGAACTAAGGTGTGGGACCCATGAGACGCCGTATGGGAATAAAGGGGTGTTGACTACCTTTTTCGTCAGGAGTCCGTTTTAAGCGAGTAAATAGTATATCTCTTGTGTTTTTCCACGAGTATTGTAACGGTGTAATCCGTTTGGGAATGCAGAGCTTCATTCAGGATCTAATTAAATGTGGAAACATGAAAGGGAATTGGTCAGAGGTTCCTTTGAAGTGCTCTGAACCAACACACAATAGCAATATTAGTGACACTGAGTGATTGCACGGGCAGTGCGGAGTTATCAGACCAGCCCCAGGTTTACCCTCCTGCGGGGCTGGGTAGTGGGTTACCCATTGACTTTAGGGTTTACCCTCCAGCGGGGCTGGGCATTGGGTTTTCGGTTGACCTTAGGTTTTACCCTCTATTGGGGCTGGGCAGTGCATTACCGATTGACCTTAGGGTTTACCCTCCAGGTGGGCTGGGCAGTGGGTTACCTGATGACCTCTTAGGGTTTACCCACCTGATGGGCTGGGCAGTGGGTTAGCTGACGACTTCTTTCAGACTCAGCCCTTTCTATGAGGCTAGTCAGTGACTTTTTCTCTGTGATTACCAGTGTGGGACCCTTGGTTTTGTGGTTCAGCGATGAGACAGCTTTGTCATGCGGGACTTTTGGGCATCAGTGGTGGACATCCTTAGAACTGTTAGAGACTTTTACTGGGTTTTTCTTGGAGATAGAGATCCCCTTACACACTCATTCGGGTTTCTTATTGAGAATATACATATATACAACCTACTTTTTTTCCCACTACATGGGTTAAGTTACTATCCTTTTAGGAGGGACGAATACACATGAGGTATGCCACATGCTTTCCATGTCGCGCTCCTCTTGGTTGGACGAGTCTACTTTATTTTGTTGGATTGAGCTACACTCTCTATATTGTAGTCTTACACTTTTATTTTTTCTATCTACTGCTCACCATTTTAGTACCTCCTTTTTTTCTCCCTCGATCTTTCGGGGCATCCTATTGAGTATCTTTATACTCACCTATACTTGGGCTTTCCCCGCACTTGGTGTGCCCTTGCAGAAGACGGATAGGTTGACCGAGACTATAGAGGACCATAGAGGGAACATGAGCTTGGGCTACATATCGAGGTCGTAGTAGAGTTTTCAGGTGGGGGACTCTCTAGTTATTTACTTTTGTTTACATGTTGTCTGGTTGTGGCACCTTTCGGGTTGGGCGCGTGTTTTGCCTTTTTTCTGTTCAGTTTCCTTTTCAGCACATTACTTTTTCTTTTTTTATAGGTCGATGCATGCTTTTTAGTTGGGATATTATATTACATTCTTTGGTTTCAATTTTTTACTCTACACTTCTGTATTGAGTGGGCTGTGTGTGTGGGTATAGGTACTTAGGCAAAGGCCTCCCCTAGATTTCTACGCTTTCGGCACTAGTCGCCAGCCCTTGGCCTATGGAGGCTGGCTTGGGGTAGTTGTGGCTCGAGAACGGTAGGGTCGGGTCGGGACAATACACGTCGTGTCTATCTGGAACATGTCGTGTAGTTTGAGCTGTGTACCCATCCGTGTCACGAAAAACAAGTGTTGGTCAATCTCATCTTGTAAACGCCGTGTAGGACTTATACATGCTGTGTAGTCTTGTTCTAAAGAGATCCGTGTAGCTTAGCCATATAGAAGGACTCGGGAAGGGGAAGAAAATTCAAGTACACACCATGTGTGTGGACAACACTCCATGTTTTTGGGGAGTTACACAACCCGTTCTGGTAGAAGTACATGCCCATGTGAAAGACGTAAGGAAACACACTGTGTAGTTATTATACATGCCGTGTAGTCCTGTTTTTGTAAAACTAGAATATTTTCTGTTTCCTTTTACCTTCCTACGTTTCCAGTTCTTAGTCTTTGATGATCTTAATCTAAGGAATGTGTTTGACCTTGTAGATTCATGCCTCCAAGATGACCACGAGTTGTTCGCCAAGAGAGCAGCAACGATTATACTCCAAAAATGGTAGGCCATGGGCTACCAATGGATCCTCCAGCAGTGCCAGATGCGGTGCCAGCTGTTATACTAGACGTAGGCGTGGATGCGCAGATCTATGAAGGCTTCATGCGGTTCATGTTGACCTTCCAAGGATCACCACCGGTTTCCACATCTATGGAAGACCTGACACATACATTCTAGTAGCAGCATCCACCTACGTTTTTAGGGGATGGCGGACAACAGGCTGTAGAGTCATGGCTGGATTCATTGTAGACTATCTTCGAGCATCTTGAGACATCTTCAGGTAGGAGGGTAAATCTCAATACTTATATTCTGTGTGATTACGCCAAGAGATGGTGGGATGTTACCACCCAGAACGAGCATCACCAAGACATGGCGTGGGAATATTTTAAGGCAGTCTTCTATGACTTTTTCTTTTCGAAGATGCTAAAGGAAGATTGAGCTCAAGAGTTCATGAATCTGTAGTGTGGTGTCATGTCAGTGATGGATTATTCTGCCCACTTCATTGAGCTACAATGTTTTTCTCCGGTTTTAGTGGGTGAGGATACGTTGTGGTCTAGACACTTTGAATATGGTATTCGATAGGAAATCCTTGCACTGGTGAAGGTTTTCAGGTTTCCTACAGTGCATGTAATTGTGACCCAGGCGTTGATTACTGAGAAAAACCTACGAGAAGCTAGTGGTGCAGGACAGGGTGATTCGGCACCAGTTTCTGGTATTATTTCTACCAGTAAGAGGAAGATGCTGATGGATTTCTCTCATAGTGACAATACTAGCCAGAAGAATTCTTCAGGTGTCCAGGTCATGTGATAGAAGTGTGGTAAAGAGGGGCACAAGAGACCTCAGTATCCACGTGACCCAGCAAAGTGTCAAGTTTGCGGTATGGTGGGCCATCTCCATCATTTTTGTAGGTAGTTTCCACCAGTTACTAATGAGAGGGGTTCTGTGAAGACTCAATATGCAGGACAAGGGCCAGAAGCTTCTTACTAGTCAAGGAATTAGAATACGTTAGGACATTCAGGGTGAGGTGGTGGTCGTGGTTGTGGTAGCCAGACACCATCTTCTCAGAGACAACAGGGCAGGTCAGCTCTGGGTAGCCAGGCTATGTTGCAGGGCCACAACTCTGGGCAGGCATATGCAGTGCAGCAGACCCAATAGGAGCAAGATCCCAGAACTTCCACTGTCAAAGTCACAATTCAAGTTTCTTCTATTTTATCTTCTTCACTTTTCGATACTGGTGTTACACATAGCTTTATATTGTGCCCATTGTGGAGAGCCTTGGGATTTGTGTTTCTTCTTCCTCTGATATCATGACTCTAGACACTCCGTTTGGAACTAGTACGGTAGGTTTGTGTCAGTGTAGTGTTTTCCCCCTAGAGTTTGGTGGGTGTCACTTTCTATGGGACCTCTATGTCTTTGAGATGAGGACCTATGATGTCATTCTCGGGATGGATTGGTTGGTACCCTTTCGATTCTTTGTGGATTTCTATCATCACAGGGTGATTTTCACGTCACTAGAGGGTAGAGAGTTTCTATACAAGGGAGAATGGGAAGTCTAAGCGAGCTGACCTGGACCCGAGCATTGTGGGTGAGGTGGAGTAGCAACCCAAATTGCGAGTCTATATCTGGATGAACAAGGAATTTTTCAGAAGGATTCCCCTCCAGTGGTTGATAGTTTCTAGGATGTCTTCACGGATGACTTTACAGGTCTACCTCCCAAGAAAAAGGTGGATTTCTTTATTGATCTTGTTCCAAGAGTGGATCTAGTGTCCATTCCTCCTTATAAGATGGCCACACCAGAATAGAAGAAGCTCAAGAATCAGTTAGAGGAGTTATAGTCCAAGGGTTTTATTCAACCTAGTACTTCCCCTTGGGGTTCGTCTATCCTGTTTGCAAAAAATGTTGATGGTACCCTCAGACTCTATGTGGATTATTCAAAACTGAACCAATTGATGGTTAGGAACAGATATCCCTTACCGAGAATTGATGATCTTTTTGATCATGTTCGAGGAGTACAAGTTTTCTCGAAGATTGACTTGAGATACATATATCATCAGCTACACGTTAGACCAACGGACATACCGCTTATAGCCATTTGGAGCATGTATGGTCTATATGAGTACTTGGTCATGCCATTCAGACTCACAAACATGCTAGTAGTTTTCATGGCTTTGATGAATCGTATTTCCCACCCATATCTGGATTCTTTTGTGGTATTCTTTGTGGAAAATATCTTTTTTTACTCTCACACTTGACACGACCACGCCACCCATCGTGATGTCATACTGCATACATAGAGAGAGCATCCGTTATATGATATTCTCTCAAAGTGCCAATTTTGGATGGACTAGATTCACTTCCTAGGTCGTATTATCTCAGAGATAGGAGTTGCAGTAGACCCAGAGAAAGTGAGAGTAGTAGTTTCCTGGGAGCAACCTAAGAACATGTTTGAAATAAGGAGTTTCATGGGGCTGGCTAGTTACTAAAGGCTATTTATACAGGTCTTCTCCCACTTAGCAGCGTCGTTGACAAGTTTGACTAAGAAGTGTATGATGTTCATTTGGTCAGAATCTTACAAGACAACCTTCCAGAAGCTTA
This sequence comes from Viscum album, assembly GCA_963277665.1. Classification (NCBI taxonomy): domain Eukaryota; kingdom Viridiplantae; phylum Streptophyta; class Magnoliopsida; order Santalales; family Viscaceae; genus Viscum; species Viscum album. The sequence goes on along the minus strand of OY728160.1, from coordinate 1,719,666,995 downwards.
AGGGAAGGTTTACATCACCACCAGTGCTGATACTTCCTGAGCAAGGGAAGAGTTATACAGTTTGTTGTGATGCATTAGGTATTTGGCTGGGAGAAGTGTTGATGCATGGTGATAGAGTAGTTTTGTACAGGTCTCAGCAGTTGAGGCCACATGATTGGAATTACCCAATGCATGATCTCGAGTTGGCTGCAGTTGTTCATGTGTTACACTGTGAGAGACATTATCTCTTGAGAGAACATTTTGTGGTGTTTACAGACCAAAAAAGTCTTAAATACATCTTTACCAAGCATGACCTGAATTTGAGACAGCAAAGGAGGGTTGAATACCTTCAGTCTTTCGACTTTGATCTTTCCTATACACCTAGTAAGGGTAACACATTAGTTGATGCACTGAGTAGGAGGACTTAGATACAGGCAGTGCAGGAGGCCAGTGGTGAGTAACGGTTTGTGGCCTAGTTTTCTAAGATTCATTTGGAGGTGCACGATATTCAGGGGAAAAATTATATTTCATCCTTAGCTGTGACATCTACCCTCCTAGATTGAGTGAGGATGAGACAACTATTAGATTTAGAAGGCCTAGTTCTACGGGAGTCGGTAGCAAGTGAGGACCCTCCTCCTGGTTGGATGATAGGTGATGATGTCGTACTGCGAATCCATGGATGAGTGTGGGTTCGAGGGGATGTACACGAGGGGTTGATTTGGTAATTTCATGCTTTTTCTTGGGCTGTGCATCCTGTAGTTACCAAAATGTACCGTCACTTGAGACATTAGTATTGGTGGCTGGGTATGAAAAGATAGGTAGCTAGTTTTGTTACGAGATGTTCCACCTATCAGTAGGTGAAGGCAAAGCATCAGAGACCTGCTGGACTGTTACAACAGTTACCCATTCCGGAGTAGAAATGGGATGATGTCACGATGGAATTCGTGGCTGGGTTTCCAAGGTCACCTCGAGGCAATGATGTCGTATGGGTTGTTGTGGACAGACATATAAAGGTAGCTCACTTTTTTCTGATCAAGTAGACCTTCGGTGTTGACAATATCAGGAAGTTTTATATCCGAGAGGTAGTGTGTCTTCATGGTGTCCCTCATTCTATCATTTCAGATAGGGATTCCCATTTTATGTCTCGTTTCTGGAAGGGTTTCCAGGGGTCACTTGGTACACAGTTTCTTCTGAGCAAAGCTTACCACCTTCAGACCGATGTCCAGTCAGACTGTATGATACAGATGCTAGAGGACATTTTTCGTGCATGCATCCTAGACTTTGGGGGCACTTAGGAGAAGCACATACCCCTTGTCGAGATTGACTACAACAATAGTTTTCAGGAAACTATAGAAATGGCACCTTATGAGGCTTTATATGGAGTCCATTCCAATCTCCCTTGTGCTAGCTAGAGGTAGGTGAGGCAGCTTTACTGGGACCATGTCTCGTGAAGGATACTTCAGAGCAGGTCTAGTTGATAAAGAAGCGGATGGCTACTGCACATTCTCATCACAAATCTTATGCTGATCGATGCAGATGACCTTTGGAGTTCATGGTTGGGGATCAGGTTTTCATGTGTGTTTCACTGAGGTTGGGACATAGACGGATCAAAAGATAGGGTAAAATTTCACAAATGAATGTGGGGCCATTTGAGATTTTAGAGAGGGTCGGGATGGTTTCCTATCAGTTGCAGTTACCACAGAGGTACCAGACCATGCACGATGTCTTCCATGTATCTCAGCGACACCGTTATCACTTAGAAATGTCTCACATTTTTCAGCCTCAGGAGGTTGAACATCAAGTCGATGCATCCTTTTTGGAGCATCCAATTCATGTTGTTGATATGAGCATGAAGGTTCTCCAAGGCTGATTAGTTCCTCTCATACGGGTGCTCTGGCCGCCTGACTAAGTTCAGGTCGAAACCTGTGAGCAGGAGACCGACGTACGTGCTTAGTGACTAGAGTTATCCTCATCTTTGTCTTCACCACCCCTAGAAGGGAAATTCGGGGATTAATTGATTTATGTGGGGAAGTTTGTAAGAACATAGTTCTAATTCTTGAGGTACGATCTTCCTCTTTTCCTTTTTTCCTTAGGGTTTTTTGAGAAAATAAGGATAATGGGGAAATCCTAAATTTTATGGGTACACGCCATGTAATTTTCTACATGCCATGTACTTTGGCCATGTGGGTTGAGAATACAGGGCGTGTAGGCCTGTCGGTGATGAAAGGAGTAAAAAAAGACTACACACCATGTACATAGTATATACACACCATGTAATCAGTTGACAGGTGAACAGTAAGGCAGTGGGATTATCCACTAGTGGAACAATAGTACAGGTCGTGTACCTAGAAATACATGTCGTGTAATCAAGTTGACAAATAAACAGTGAGGCGGTGGAAAGTGTCTGCCAAAGGAACAGTTAAAAAATGGAAAGTAACAACTATTTACTTGAGAATACATGCCATTTAGTTGTGTTTTTTTGTTAAAAATAGGTAGTAGCCTCCTCTTTCTATAGACGAAACTTATAATTCTGGAGAGCAGTGGGAGAGAAGGCCAGATCATGGAAGAGCTCCCGACCGCACACCGGGACTCCGATTCCTTCCTCGTCGATTTGGTTTGAACTGAACGGGTGCGTTATTCTATCTCCTTGTGTCTCTACATACAATTCTTTCCCAAGGGGAAGTAATTTGAGTTTTAACGGGTGAACTTTTATCCCAGATCTACGTCATTCTCGGTTGATTCGGGAGGCGTATTTCATGTATATCGATCAGCAGAGATCGAGGTAGGTTGTATGGTGTTAATTTACAACAATTGAGTTGTTTTTGTGTACCTTTATTCTATGCGCCCTTTTTTGGGGTGTTGTATGGCTGAGGCCTTAGCTGATAAGATATCTAGAATTTCATAGATAATCTAATGATAAATATAAACTGCTGTTTGGGATTGTTGCTTGGGTCTAGGGCCACCCCATGGGTTCATTTCCCCTGTTTAGCTATTTGTCTAGGATACCCATGGGTATGCCATAATGATAGCATGTTTTGGGTTTTCATGAGAGGAAACATATTTATTACTTTCTTATGCATTTGGATCTTCCGGGTTACTTGCTTAGCATGAGGGCAGTGTTTTTCTTAGCATGAGGGCAGTGTTTTGTTTAGCCTGAGGGAAGTGTTTCATTTAGATTGAGGGATACTACTCTCATGCCTATGGGTAGTAACTTCTATTCCTGAGGGAGACATCTCGTATGCCTAAGGGTGATATTCGTTATGCTTGTGGGCAATCACCTGCAGGTTTCGATTCTGATTTCCTAAGGGTAAGGATTTGCATGTATGGGGATAATGTTTACTTTGAATATTCACTGTGGTGATTTCTTATGTTGTACCTACCAAGCTAAAGAAAAAGTTTTCAATTGATAAATAATTATTAAAATGGAAATGTAACTTGTAGAGATAGTTACTTTTGAGTACTGCCTAGTTTCTGCATTTTATTATTGCACACTACTATTGAACATTTTCACCGACAGTTGGGCATAGGCCTTTGGTGGTTTACTATTAAGATTTATTTCTCACACCCTGTTTGGGTCATGTATTGGGCCCAAATATATTATATTTTTGCAGGTGTCGATAAGGGAAAGGGTCCCTATATAGGTACATGATTGTTGCAGAGGATTAGGAGTGCATGAGACAAGGCATAGGCTAACGATGCTGCTGAGTTCCTGTTGCACTACTTTAGTTTGGTTTGTTGTACTTGGTACTTTGTACTGTATTGTATTTTATTTCAGTGTATCCTATTTTGTCTAATTTCTTAGAAATAGGAAATATTGAATCATTATATATATATATATGACTGTTGGTTATCTTTGGCTTAAGTACTGTTTTCCTTTCAAGTTTTTATTATTACTGCTTTCACTTATAGTATGTTTATATTTTTCTTCTATTCTACACTTTAACAAATGAGGTAATAGTTTCCCCTCTATCAGACGTAGGCCCTCGCTGCTAGTCTTCAGCCTCTGGTGTTTGGGGAAATGCGCTTGAGGTCATTTGACCAACCGGGTTCGGGGCACCCATTGTGTGGCTTCCGGAACTTGGACGTTACATGGAGAAGGCATCATTATTTTTAGCGATGCATCTCTGAAAGGGCTTGGGTGCATCCTCATGAAAAATGAAAAACTCATTGCTTATGCATCTCAAGAGTTGAAGACTCATGAGTAGAACTATCCTACGCATGATCTAGAGATGGCTGTAGTCGTTTTTCCTCTGAAGATATGGAGGCACTATCTTTATGGGGAGAAATGTGATACATACACAGACCATCAATGTTTGAAGTATATTTTCACACAAAAGGAATTGAACTTGAGACAAATAAGATGTTTGGAACTTCTTAAAGACTATTATTGTTCAATTCGTTATCATCCTGGAAGAGAAAAAAAAGTCGCTGATGCATTAAGCTGGAAAGACCCAATTGTTCTTTCCATGATGAGGATTCAAAGAGATATTTTGATAAATGACCTAGTAAAATTGGATCGGGGAATTGTAATGGAAGGGATATCATCAAACCAAACCCAAATTATTTCTCAATCATCATTACCATAGAAGATCAAGAAATCTCAGAATGAAGATCTTTTGTTACAGAAGAAGCATGTGGCTTTGAAGGATGGGAAGTTTCCTGAGTTCAATATTCATCAAGAAGGCGTACTAAAATTTGGTACAAGACTAAATGATCAATATATTCTGGAAATAAAGAAGGATATGACAGATAAAGCTCATATCTCTACTTTATCTATACATCCTAGAATCACAAAAATGTATAGGGACCTTCATGATCATTATTGGTGGGATAATTGGAAAATTGAAATTGTTGACTACACTTCAAGGTTCCTGGTATGTCAGCAAGTGAAGGCATAGTGACATATTTCTAAAGGGGTATTGCAACCATTACCCATAACATCATTGAATTGGGACAATATCATTATGGACATCATCACTGGACTCTTGAGAACATCAAATGAAACAATATGATATGGGTTATAGTGGGGCATCTCACCAAGACTTCCCATTTTATCTCTATTTGTGAATATTTCTCTCTTAATCCACTTTCCAGGATTTATGTAAAGGATGTGGTAAGGCTACATGGATTTCCACTATCTATCGTATCTAATCTTGATCCAAGGATCACATCAAAATTTTGTAGAAGTATTCAACATGCTCTGAGAACTGAACTGAATTTTAGTACAACATATCACCCCCAAACTGATGGTCAATCTAAAAGAAAAATTCAAACACTCGAGGACGAGCTAAAAATAGTCTCAATGGAATTTAAAGGTGGATGGGATCAACATCTCCCTTTAGTTGAGTTATCTTAAAACAACAGCTTCCACTTGATCATTCAAATGTAACCCTATTAAGATATAAATGGGAAGCAATGTTGAACTCATACTTTTTGGGATCAAGTTGGTGTGAGAATGATTCTTGGGATGGATATTGTGAAAAATATTACTGATAAAGTCCATGCCATCCACAACACATTAAGGATTCTCAGAGTCGGCAAAAGGGCAATGCTGGAAACTGTTGAAGGGACTTGGAGTATGATATTGGGGACAAAGTGTTTCTTCGGATTTCACCTTAGAAGAGACAGATGAGATTTGGGAACAATGGGAAGCTCATCTATAGGTACATTGACCACTATGAAATCCTTGATCTCGTGGGAGAAGTGGCCTATCATATTTCACTTCCTCCAATTCTATCACAAGTTCATGATTTCTTCCACCTATCCCTCTTGAGGAAATACATACCTGACCCATCACATGTACTAAATCCATAGAAGGTACAAATAGAACATGAACTCTCTTATGAGAATATGCTAGAGGAGATCTTGGATCATAGAGACAAGGTTCTACACAACAAGAATACCCACCTTGTTAAGGTGTTGTGGAATAACCACAAATGTAAAGAAACCCCATGGGAACCAGAGGAGTCTATGAGGCAGAAGTTCCCACACCTTCTCTATTATGAGGGTATGAGTTAAAATTTCAGGGATGAAATTTCTTAAGGGGGAAGAATGTAACGACCCAAAATTTTGAATAATTTGTTTCCTAATTCTGTGGGTTGTTTTATTTTATACTCAAAAAAATTATATCCTTCAATTAATGAAGTGACTATAATTTAAATGAGACTGTTGGATTTCAACTATTATATGACCGCTGGTCAATATGAAAATTGGAAACTATGCTCTTAACATTATAATTATTGTTTATAAATTCAAATGAACATTGTTAATTAATACAGAAATAAGTGGAGATGGCCTCATCTTGTAGACTCAGGCCATATAAAGACCATCCATCAGAGTGTGGGAAGGAGGTAGCATCATTGGGATTTTCTTTGGACAAAGCTGAAGCCGAACTTCAACATGTGAATCTTGAAGGCAATCGCCTATGAGAGAAGTTCAAGATGATATAAATCACCACTCGGGAAATGTTGTCTAAGACACACCAAGATTCAATCATCACAGCACACCTTACACTTCGGTCCAATGTAGGTGTTATGAGGGGCTATGTACCGAATCCTTAGTTACTTTCTGTAATCCTTTTGTTTAAATAAATTTTTTAATTATTATTATGGAAAAAAACTCTAAATTTCAAATGTCTAGATAAATATAGGATGAATTTATAGATGTTCCATATTATTGATGAATTTTTCAAAAAATGGGTATTTAAAAATATATTTGTATTCTTTATGTATTTAATAATGTGAATTGATTTTCAAAAAATGGTATTCTACAGTTGTTTTTAGTAAGAAATTTAGAGTCTAATAAGATCAAAATAATTTTTAGTGAATAGTAAAGTATGAATAGTTACATACCTGTATGAATTGTAATGAATAGTAAGGAATAGTAAATCGACCAAAAAAATAGAAACTTCACCCATGAATGTATAATTACATTTTGGAATCTAAAAGTGAAAAAACGATCATAGTATATGTTTTGGTATTTTTGTATGTCATAAATATTTTATTTAAAATTTTATAATTAAATTAATAATTTAAAATGGAAATTTATTTTCATTAAATGTAATCATATATTGTTACTTTATTGTCTTATGGTTCTACAATACTTTTATGGGACCTTGTTTACTTTATTAAGGTGTTACAAAATGAGTTATAGTTTTAAGGTTGTATTTTTGGAATAAATAATTATTTTATTTAAAAATTAAATTAGAAGTACATAGTAAATTATTTTTATAAAATGGAGTTAATTTTTGAATTCAGATCATCGATATTAGTTTGGAGTTAATTTTGGGGATTTTTTCGGAAACAATTGATTTTTCGATGAATAGTAAAAATACAATTTTGAGTTTTGGGTGTTGAATGACATCATTGATGATGTAATCATCATGTAATACATCTGGTATACTTTTAAATAGTAATATATGTTATGAGATGTCCCAATTTGTCAATTCCATGGGAAAATATCATGGGAAATCTAATGGTTTTGCAAATACCACCGATGAGGTGTCTCTCGAAAATTAATTAAATATACTCTCCTTTTTGCTATAAATACAATGACATTCCCTCATTCATTTCATTTAATAATCCTAATAAACAAATTTTTAGTCTTTTTACCTCCCAAGGAGTCCTCCCAAGGTTCCCTCAATCCTCATAAGGTCCCGACCATCAAGCTTTTGATGTTACTATTCAAGGTAAGCGAACCGTTCACCCTCCTCTTTTAAGTCATGATTTCCTTTATGTTATGTCTTCTAGTTTTCATTTTATTATGAGGGGGTATGTTATTATATATCATTCCTACTTTCCATTTCATGTTCAATTTATGAGAGACCATTTTCTCTCTCATCAACTAATTTTCAGAATTTTTAAGTGATACAGTTAGGATGCCGAATTTTCATAAAAGAAATCACATCTTCTCTTTTCCTTCGAGTTTCATTTTCATGTGGTATTTCCTCAAAAATCCATAGCATGATCTTATTTATTTTTATTCTATACCCATAGTTTATTATGAATTATTTATGAGTTGGTGTCTCTTGTCTCCTCCCATTTCAATGTTTTCGAAAACCATATTATATTGTCGTTATGGTGCAGAATTTTCGTCTCAAAATCTCTCTATTTTTCTCAAGAAATTTTCTTCTATAATTTATGTGAATACCGAAATCTATTTTCATTTATAGGGGTATTCATAAATACATAAAACTTTTCTATTTTATTTTGGAATTGACATACATATAACCATCACTCCCATTCCATTGGTTATAAATGACAAAATGATCTCGTTTTCAAGAACCTTTTGAAAACGTCACTATTTTAACATGAAACCCATTTCATTTATTCTATTTGGGTTATTTATGATATGTATGATTTTGATCTATGTGGATCCCATGGAAATAAATACATATTAAGGGTGCACCCTGATAGCACTGTAATGCATTGGGTAAAGAATTTAATCTCTATAGATGACAAGTTTCATGATACCTTGGTGAATAACCTTGGTGATTTTTGTATGGAACCTTGGGGATGAACCTTGGTGATATGTTCATGAATGTATATATGAAATATTGTAACCACATATTCAAGTTTTTTGTCATGTTATTTTCATTATGATATTCTTATAATTTCATTGCTCATGTTCTTAGGTTTTTATCAAGTTCTATTTGATATCACAAGTAAACTGATTCCCTTGTTTACCCTTACTAGGCCTTCTTCTCACCCTTTCCTTTGGTGTATGTCTCCAAGATATGAGATGTAGTAATTGGACATATGATAAACCTATGATGAAGCCTTAAAAGTGTTTTATAAGGATGTTTTATGTTTCTTTCTTGTATTATGTTCCTAATTTCCAAGATACTAGACTTTAAAGATCCTCTGTTAATAAAATGTAATGAAAAGTTATGTAATAAAAAGGTGAGATGCAATAAATATCACTTTTCATTCCATCCAACCAGTAATACTCTTGAAGAACTCAATACGTCTTAGTACTTCCAGGATGAAATGAAATCCGAGAACTATGAGCTTCACATAATAATTCTTTCTTCAATTATGAACCACAAGACACACATAGTCTCTTCCCAAACCTCAAAACACAATCATTATCAATGTTAAATTTAGGAAACATACCCCTCTGAACCAACTCTACCTTTTTCTGCAACTCACTGTATTCCTTCTACACTAGTTTAATTCTTTCTGATAGATATGATTTCACTGACACCTAAAACAAAAAATTGGAATGTCCTGCATCGACAACTTCTATACCAAATTTAATATAGTCCTTAATCAAAGGATTTTGTTCCAAACTTAACAAGGTTAATGAATCATTATGTTTTCGACTGAAACCATCAGCCACTTTATTTGATTTTCCCAGATGGTAATGGATTGTGCAATCATAATCCTTGATTAATTCCAACAATCTCATCTATCTCATGTTTAATTCATTCTATGTGAATATATACTTAAAACATTTGTGGTTAGTATATATTTCACATTTTAATACAAAAATATGATACCTCCAAATTTTTAAAGAAAAAAAAGCAGCTAATTCCAAATCATGTGTAGGATACTTTAACTCATGTGGTTTCAACTGACGTGAAGCATAAACAATTACCTGATCATTCAGTATTAAGACACAACCAATTACTTTCAACGAACCATCACTGTAGATAACAAACTCACTATTTCTGGAAGGCAGTGTCAAAACTAGATAATTCAACAATCTTCTTTTAAATTTCTAAAAACAATCATCACATTCTTTTATCCAAATGAAATTAAAAACTTTTCGAGTTAACTTAGTCATTGGGATAGATAATCTTGAAAACGTTTCAACAAAACTCCATTAATAACATAATAAACCAAGAAAACTACAGGTCTCACTTATATTTTTGTTTCTTGGCCATTCTTCAACAACTTTTGTTTTATCCGGATCAATAGTTATTCCATTTTTTGAGAAACAATGTGACCATGGAAAGAAATTTATTGTAACCAAAACTCACACTTTCTGAATTTTCCATACAATTTATTTTCTTTTATGATTTGGAAGAAAAAACATAAATGACTTTTATGTTTCTATTTACCTTTGGAATAAACCAAAATATCCTTTATGAACACAACCAAAAACTTGTCCAAAAACTCATGGAAAATTCTATTCATAATATCCATGAATACAGTAGATGAATTGGTTAAACCAAAAGGCATAACCACCAATTCATAATGGCCTTATCTAGTACAAAACATGGTCTTTAGAATGTCTGATTTCTTTACTTTCAACTGATGGTACCCTGACCTCAAGTCAATCTTCAAGAAATACTATGCTCTCTGGATCAAATCTAAAAAATCATCGATATGAGGTAAAAGATACTTGTTCTTAACAATAACGTTATTCAATGCTCTATAATCAATGAAGTGTCTCATTGAACCATATTTCTTTTTAACAAACAAGACAGCAGCACCCCATGGTGATGTACTAGGTCGAATGAAACCTTTATCTAATAACTCCCAAAATTTATTCTTTAACTCTAAAAGTTCAATTTCAGCCATTCGATTAGTGGTTTTTGAAATTGGCTTAGTATCTGGAATTAAGTCAACAATAAATTCAACTTCTCGATTAGGTATAATACCTTGCAACTCATCAGGAAAAAAATAAATATACTCATTTACCACTGGCACATCATTAATATGAATAGTTATATTGTTTTCAAAAATGTGTTTAAGGTAACATTCATTTCCATATATTACTAGTTTCTCAGCTTCCAGATAATTTATCAAAAGTAAGGGTTCATTCTTGTACAAAAAATAGAAATATTTCTCAAATAAAACATCATTATCTCTATATTAAATCTTATCATGATAAATATAAATCCAATCCATACATAAAATAACACCAAACTCTACTAGACGCAAAACAATAAGTTTTCTAGGTAGATTCTTTCCACACTCAAGGATAGGAAGGTTCTTATGTTTTCTTTTTATCTCAACATTTCCTCCAAGTGTTTTTACCATAAGTTCATGATTCATATCTTGAGATGGAATTCCCAATTTACTAAAAAATAATTCAGAAATGAACTAATGTGTAGACCCCAAATCAAACAACACATTGGCATAATCTGAACAAACAAATAGTGTTCCAAATACTACTTCATTCGATGGACCAACATCTACTGAAGTAGTTTCAAAGGATTGCACCAACCCTTTTTTATTATAGTTTGGATGCTTTCCCTCAATTGAGTACCTTGTTGGACACTCATTTGAATAATGACCCATTTCATTACACTTAAAACATCTTACCATTGGCTTTTAGTTTCATGCTTTATCATCTTCCCTACAGTTACGAGTAATATGACCATACTTACCACACCGGAAGCACTATCTAGTCTTTGATAAACATTCTCCATGATGGGTTTTACCACACTTATCACAAGATGGATATTTAATTTTCTTACCTCCAGGATACTTTGATAAATTCATTCCCTTTTCCTTCCAACTGGACCTCTTCTTTTTTTTTTCTCCCTTGGAACACCTGATCATCATAAAACACAATTTTTTTTGTTCTCAGCACATCTGACAAGTTTTTCATAGCTTTTGAATACCCGAGAGGATAATTCTATTTGATATCAGAACATCAGTTCTAAGTTAAATCGATTTATCTTAATATCAAGATATCAGATGAAATTTGGACCATACCTTTACAGTCAAGTGACTTTTGCTTCATAAGTAGCCACTGAGTCATCCTCATGCCTTAATTCCAATAATTTTTTTCCATCCTAAGATAAAACACCATAGGAAAATATTTCTCAAGAAACATACCATGAATTCATCCCAACCAAGAGAATCAATCTCCTCACTATCCTTGATATTTTTCACCATCGACCAGTGCTGATCAGCTTCACCTTCAAAACGGTAATCAACAAGACTAACATTTTGATATTTTGAACACCCCATGACATAAAAAATCTTTTACAATTATTTAATCCACCCTTCTTATAGGATAGGGTTAGATGATCCTCTAAATAATGTGGGACATTACCTCATTAAATGCTCCACTATAGACATGTTTCTCTATGGTTGTTCTAGATGATCTCGTGCATGGATATCACCACCATTTATAGCATGAGTCAACTATTCCATCACTGCAACAATCTGTTCAGCTCCAATTCCGACCATCTCATGTTACTGATTTGGAAGGGTATTCTCTTCTGTATGCCTTACCAACATAGCAGACCTATTTCCTATGCAGAAAACCATTCTGAGCACAGAAATATCTCATTAAAAGCAACATGGTAATCTGTAAATGATATATCATTTCAATCTTACCATAAATTAATTTATAGACACTAATTTAACCATATTCTAACCCCTAAAGATGTCTAAACCGACCTCTGAAACCAACTATAAGGACCCGGACTTAACACATTACAAAATCTTGAATTAAAGGAGTAATTAACATTGAAGATCTTTTCAGGTTTAGAGTTTTAGAGAATTAGGCCAAAACATATTACATTACATCTCAAATATTACAATGCAAACACTTCTACTCATTGTCCATATTTTTCATAAAATAAAAATTCTTAAAAAAGAGTCATGTCTAGTTACATATTTTAGACTAAGTTACTTTTACTTGATCCCATTCTTGACCCTATTCATCATTATGTCTTGTGAAAAAATATTTCAAAAAAAAGAAACTTGGGATGAGCGTAAAATGATCAGTAACGGATTGACAAAGAAGAAAAACTTTTTGTTTTTTAAAACAACAAGTAAACCATGAATACTTTATCATAAGTAATACATTTAACCTTTATGATGTAGTAAATAATCTTCACTAAATAAAATATAATTGCTTACCATTTTGTAACTGGTAGATTACCATAAAACCCATATAAATAACACATAACATTTAAAGGTAACTTGGGAGATAAACATACTTAAATGGAATACTCAAACAGTCGACTTCCACACATATCACTAAATTGAATAACCATATGGATGACTTACATACCCAATGCATTGGAGGTTATAATGTAACCACTCATCCTAGTTTATCACTACACCACCCATCATTTGGTTTATCATGTAACCACCCATCATATGTCCAAGTACCATTATAAAATCATAACACATAAAATATTGAAAATATAAATATTTCACTAATTACATTTAATTTGTAGTAAAAATAATTCATTTCAAAATATTGAAGTAATAAATAAATTTCAAAAACCATTTTCAATCCCAAAACACCCAAAAACAGAATAAGCGGTTCCTTTCTTATTTTTAAAGCATTAAGTCTTATAGAGGAAGCCAACTAATGATTACAGCGGCAGAGAGGTCATTGTCGCCACAAATGTTAAAAACATTATTTTTGTCATTTAGTAAAACACTTCATAAAAAAAGATTCCTTTTGAATAAAAGTAAAATTAAAAGGGGTTTATACACCATATAAAATAAAATCATGTATAAATCAAAATATGCCTCATTGAAAGGAGATTGAGACGAATTCCCTTACCTCGTGTCCGACTTGACCCGTTCGTTCATTAATTTATTTTATAATAAACTTAATTTAATTTACACATGATTAAGATCCTTTTTTGTTTATTATTCTATATATATCACTATTACCATGTTATAATCATTATATAATCATTTAATGTAATAACGGTCGTTTTATCGATATTTTGTACTTGGGCCAAAAATGAACTTCTTATAATTAAAAGTTGTTCATGTGGTCAAAAGTACATTATCTCTAGAATGATATTCATGATTTAGATATCATATATATCATCTGTATCCAGTATATATATGTATATATAATATTACATAACATTTGGAGGTAAGAAATGAAATGCACCGTTAATAGAGACGGTAAGCCGTACGTACGCATGAACACTACATTCATTTCTATTTCATATTTAATGGAATGATAAATTAATGATACATAGGTATATTATAATTCCAGTATAATATCATATATTTAATTTTAGTAAATCCATCATTTATATGTTCCACTTATGTCATTAACATGTCATATCAATTTTATGGGGCGGTAGTCCTCATTTCCTCAAATGAAATCATATTATTTACCCACTATGGAAACCATAAATGTATTCTATAAATGAAAAATGCATAAGCATAGAAAGAATATAAATATAATATATATTACATATAAATACAGTTCCATCTTAATGCCCACCATGAGATGCGGTAGGATATAATTTAACAATCATGGTTTCATGAGGCGCTAGTTTGTCATCAGCAGAAAAAATATGTTCTTTACCCACTAGATGGAGGTGTGAGTAAGTGTAGTTATAATACATTTCATAACAAAAACCTAGTATATTTTGGATATTAGTTTGGTTATTAATAAATAAAGAAAAAGTGTTTAGGGGGTTGGAGAAGTAAAAAAAAGAAATGAACTTAAGAGAAGACGTTACCTTTAAATTGGGTAACTCCCTTTGGTTTGAACCAAAAGGATTTATTGAAGAGCCTTATGACTAAGATAAAGCTTCTAGGTAAAAGAGATGGATTTATGGAGATTAATTTGGAATAGGTTAAATGAGACAAGGGGCTTGAGAGGTGTGAGTAATGGGTTAGAGGTGAGGTATTTTTATAAGGTGGAGGAGAGGCTCTTTAGGAAAGTTTGAAAATATTATTTTATTATATAATGATTTTCTATTTATAAAGGTCCAAAACTCATTAAAGATGAAGATAAGATGACTCATGTTCGAAATAAAATCATCCAATAATATTTGGATAGGTTTTGAATGTTGTTTTAATTTATAATCTTATTTATTTAAATCATTCATTAAGGAGGTAAACACTCCATCATTATTGTGTCATAAATAATATTATTTATTTGATGTCTACAAATTATAAAAAAATACCATGATGTAAGAAATAGTTTTATCTTTGAAATAAATATTTATATTCTAAAAGATAACTTATATAACCCCATGTTATAATTTATTTATTAAAAGATATATGTTTAAGTCATTTTTGCCTTTACATTAAGTTAATTAATATAAAGTGTCATTATCAATCATAAGTGGCTCCATGGGGTCCCAAAATCGACCTAAGGATGCGAATGGTCTCAAATGTATCAACCAATAATATTAGGAAATATGTTAGGGTAAATTAATATTATTATAATATTATTTTTACAATGAATTACCCTATTTACCTTTAACCGTGATAAATAAAAGTCAAAAGTTACTATTCACCAAACATTATTTTCATCTTACTGAACCAAATTTTACTTACTAATAACAACCATGTATGTCGGATTTTAAAAATTAAATTCATAGAAATTGTAAAATTTCATTTAAATGAAAAAGTCAGTTTTTAACTACTACTCAGTGTTTTCACTATTCATAAAAAATTGAAGGTTTTCAAAAAATTACCAAAAATTCAGCCTAAGATATATTTGATATTAAGAATTCAAAAATGAGGTCTATTTTCAAAAATTAAAAACATAGAATTTTCATTAATTAATTTAAAATTAATTCTTGTTGTCAAAACAAAAAGTGGGTTTTTAATAAATAATAACTATCAATAGATTGACACTAGTTTAAATCCAATTTCAAAGTGAAATTACATTCAATTAACAACATTGAATTAAATGGTAAAATTATATTCTAGTTACACTTTAAAACAAATTAAAAAGATAACCTAACCATTTAAATAAATTATATTAAAAGGCAGTTTGGAATTAAAATACAGTATTTTTAACTATTCTTTAAAAAATGAATTTTATTAGAAAAATAGAAAAAAAATTCCCAAATTAAATTTTGATGTCCCGATTCTAAATAAGAATTTTATTTTATCAAATTGAACATATAAAAGTGTCCAAAACTATATTTAAAGAGGGTTCTCCATCAAAACGTGGTAAATCAACCTTTTAATTAATATTAGAGTATTTATGCTTAAAATTAGATTTTTTCTTATTTTAATCCTCTAAAATTTATTGTATAAATTTAAAAAATTTAAAAAACACGTATGCAGATATCATTATTAGTTATGTCCTTTCCCGCCAATGCAACAACTATGTGTTAGCTACCATTTAAAAATAATAATATTATTATTTTTTAGTATAACCCAATGGTGTGTGTAATGTAAGATTTCAAAGAAACCCGTTGTTGTGTATCAGTTACTCCATCGAACATAGCATCCCCTTTAAAATAAAATTTATATTTAATTCAAAAATATTAATAAATATGAAGATATCATATTTCTTTATTTACCTAGGATGTTTCATTAATATACAAATATATATATATATATATATTAATATGTGAATAAATATATATGTATTAATATAACTAAATATATTTATATTAATATGAATATATATTAATATACGAGTAAATATAACTATATATATATATTTTTTAATATATAAATATAAATATATATATATATATATGAATAAATATATATGTATTAATATAACTAAATATATCTATATTAATATATGAATAAATATAACTATATATATATAAATAGATATATCATTAAATGGAGAAAAAAACCAAATGGCTTAGTGGTAAATGTGCAGGCACGCAACTGGGAAGGTCGCGGGTTCGAGTTCTGGTGGCAGAAAGGGCGCGCAGGCAAGTGGGAGGGGGTTGCACGGGTAAGGGAAGTATGAGAGGTGAGAGGGAGGGGGCTCCGCCTAGCGCTGATGGGGGGGGGGGGAGGTAAAGTGATGTAAAAAGCTTCCCCCCACATTATATATTATTATATATTTTTTTTAATTTTTTTTACTTTTATCAGTGCTTTAAAAAGCACTGATAAAGGACCTTTTTAGCAAAACTTTTTTTTAGTGATGATAAAAGACACCTTTTATTGGTACTTTTCTGAGTGCTGATAAAAGAGACCCCCCACCCTTTATCTTCAACTCAATTAATAATGCTTTTCTAGTGCTTTTAATTCCATTTTCTAGAACTGATAAATTCCATATTTATAGTAGTGTACAATGAATCTAAATCATGATCAATTTTACTTTCCATGGATTTTAAGACCCTTAGGAATATTTCATGAAGTTGGACATCCAACTAATTCTCAATTTCAATAGGATACTCTGGTTCAAATGTGTTATGATTGCATTTATTTTCACCCTCCTGATGCTCAATTTGATGTTGATGATGATGAATTTTCTCTATAATCCAAATACACTATATTGAACAACATATTACTTCAAGGTGAACCTCTATAGGTGACAAAAATAGAGAAACACTAGATCGGGATTTATTTACACATAGTTTAAGAGGAGAATTGGCATGAAATAACAGTTCATTTATTTCCTTTTTTCTTAGATATATCAGGGATCTCATTTCACAGTTCATACACAAAAATATATCACTTGCAATAAATATATACCTATTAGGAAAAATTCATGTTAATTTGTATCCCTAAATTCCAATCATGATGCATGCATATTCATCTTCCGCCATACTAGGACATGTTTATAAATCTCAAGAAACAATAACATAACACAACATCTAAATCACCCAAGGTGAAATAATATCAACCGTATTAAGAGAATAGCATGAAAAAAAATCCCAACCCTTGGTACATAGATTTTCTAACATGGTATTTAACAAATGGATTGAATGCCTTATTTTTATTTATTTTTTTATAATCCACATTTAAAGGGTTGAGGGGGAACCCTTAGAAGGCCCATAGGCTTAGTGAATTACATAACCATTAAATTAACGAATTTGTGACTGAAACTGATAAAACCAATAATACAAAGAATAGTTTAATGATATAATGGAATATAATTAAGTGTCAAGATGAATATAAAATATATAAATGAAAAAACTCAAAGAATATGCCTAGGACCCAAGTCTCGATCCCTACATTGGCCCTATCTCAATGTTCCAAACCATCTGATTAGAAACAATCGACAACAAGGTCCTTTTCCCTGGTCTAAACTAGAATCCATGTAATCTACTCAGCTTCTATATGGAAACCCAAATGGGGTGTGAGTATAACTCAATAGGTCAACAACACCATGTATAAAAAACTATTCTGATAGTATGTTCATGAAGAAAATATATAAATAATCGTATTAATTAATCAGTTAATACAATATAAGAATTATCCGTCTTCAAAACCATTCCATAATAAATCTAATCATGAATAATAATTATGTTAATGTAACCAAAACTCCATCAAAAAATCCCATTTCTGGGAAAATCCCTCTTTATAATCATTTCTGCATAATTGGGTTAGTCCCTTTATATAAGAATTTTTGTATAACCAGACTTTAACCTCTATATAAGCATTTTGTTATAATCAGACTAAGTCCTCTCTATAACCATTTTAGTATAACCAGGACAAGAAATTTATATAATCATTTTAGCATAACAAGGTTAAGACTTTTATATAATAATTTCAGCATAACTAGTCTATGTCCATTATCTATGAATTTTCAGAATAACAATATCACATCAAAGTATCATCAGCCATTTCAATAAACAAGTAATCTATTATTTAAAGTGATCCCATCACAAGAAATCACCTAATTAATCATGTAATTCTAATTCATTTTTAATCCAAAAGACAGTTCATTGTCATTCAAGTGTAGGCTCACCCAATTGGTAGCTACAAGCCAGGTCTCAACACAATTGGATTCAAAGGGATATAAGGAGCTGCACAAACACATGATTGTCATCACCCATTATTCTATTTGTTTCTTAAACCATTGTTTTAGAATGATCACATAGTATTTCACACACTTAAACAAATAGAAACAATCCATACGGCTTTTTTCACAACCACATACCTTTATCCAGTGATCAATGAGAAAATCTCAACAGGGGACTCTGATAAATAACAAAGGTGACAGAGACTGTAATGAAAAACCTATATCACAAAAGAGTCAAGATCAAAACATAATTCCATGGAATTCAATAGATCACACTACTATAATAGGATATAGAAGAAGATAGGATAAAACAAAAGAGAAGGGACTCACTAGATATCAGATGCTATTCAAAATCGTTAGGAGAGAAGGAATAGCCAAAAAAAATCAGGAGTTTCCCTTGGGTTCAAGAGAGGAGGATGTATCAGGAATGAGTAAAATCATACCTATAATGTAGTTTAAAAGAGTAGGTCCCAAAAAATTCTTGGAATGAAATCCTTTTACATCATGAATTTACTGACTAATGAGACACACCGAAAATGCATTTCCTTGGGTTTAATTAACATTGATCGATCATTTTCATGAAATGAACCGATTTCAGGGCATGTAACATTTTCACTCTTTGTATCAGTTCATGGAATATTCCCAATAAAGAATTCACATCATGTAACTAGTTCACGATGTTAATGTTTCCTATAAAAAACTCTATAGAAACACTTATAAAAATCCCCTAGCCAACCCAGACCCCCCAAAGGGCATCCTCTTAAGGTATCCACATTTATACCCAGACTCCATTAATTCAAACAAAAGAACATCCCCATACTGTATGTCATTTTTCTCAAAAAAATATC
Organism: Viscum album; assembly: GCA_963277665.1. Taxonomy (NCBI): domain Eukaryota; kingdom Viridiplantae; phylum Streptophyta; class Magnoliopsida; order Santalales; family Viscaceae; genus Viscum; species Viscum album. The sequence goes on along the minus strand of OY728160.1, from coordinate 1,719,647,541 downwards.
TCAATCCCTAAGAAAATATTTCACCATAAAGGTTTTAAAGAAGAATAATCCAACTAAAAGTGGTTCAATAAAAAACAAAATGAGGGATGTACCAAGAAATGATGGGATCTTATACATCACATGTAAAGCCCCGACCCCAGTTACCCAGAGTAGGTGCATTATTACATAACATTAGCATGATCACCAAAAGTTCATGTCTCGAAAGAACAATTAGTTTTGTATCCTTGGAAATACTGGATACATTCATAAGGTGTACATTACATCATAAAATGGAAAAATACAACAACATTGTTTCCATAGACAACACTGAGATCCCATAGACTATCCCTACAGGTCATTCATAATATACTGCTTTGGATCCTGGGAAAAATAAAACATAGAAAGGGTTGTGATCAGATGCTCAGTAAGGATAACAATATAGCAGAAACTTTCATATATAAGCATAAACATTTAAGGAAATGTATAAGGCTAAAACAAAAGACTTTTAAACTTAAAATTCAGTATAATATGGAAAATATAAAATCAAATAATTCCATTTACTAACTCACATGGATATTATACTAGTCGAATAATCACATGAATTATCAATATCCACTTTCATAATGATGGAATGAATAATTCCATACTTTCATAACCACATAATAGAGGCCTTGTGCCAAGACTAAAATAAGATTTTTTCAAGGCCTTGTGCCAAGACACTAGTTTGTGTAATGAGACATACCGATGCATCGAGGAGCTATAGTGGGATTCACTCATCACATACTAAGTCCAATGCATTCCTCATATGAAAAGGTTTTAAACAGAACATAAACATTCATATTAAACTATAATACAAAATGTCAACCATTTATCCATAAACCATGAATGGTATGAAATAACACATCCACATTCAAACATATCACAAAAACTTCAATACAATATGGATTTTTTGAATCATAATAAATCAACTTCAAACAAACTTAAAATCCTTCAAAAGATGTTGACATAGATGAAATTAAAACCTTTTTAGATAAATATATATTTCTATTATAAAATCATTTAAAATTCATGTAATAATAAAAGGAAACATTAATATTTGAAAAAATTCTTATAATATTGTAAGGTAAGCTTCGACGATGTTATAATGGCGGAAAATAGCTGCACCTGCCGTATAAGTTAAAAAACATTCTTACATAAAATTTGTCGAAAAGGTCAAAAAGTACCTTGTTTGGAAAACGACAGAAAGATTCCTTTGAAAACATATAAGTTCAAATAAGGGTATATATGACATTACCCCATTGTCTAGTAAATTGTAATTTTTTTTGAAATACATTTTTAAGAAACATGGATGTGGATGATAAAGAGGTCCTAGTAGATAATTACGTATAAACAACCTCAGATAATAAAGAGATTGTGAAATTAACCCTTACCTTGTAATTTTCCTTGGTCTAGGGTAGGTTAAACTCCTGTATAATGGTTAAATAAGTTTTATTAAACTATACAATAATAATATACATTAATATGATATCATATATGATCTTTTGACATTGCTTTGTTAATAATATCTTAGTATTATCATTGTTTCGGGTGTTAACGAATTTGTTTTTATTTATATTATTTGTTATGTGAGTCATATTTGTTATGGAAGGGATGAATATGATTCATATATAGAATTATATGATGTCTTTACAAATTATTTTTAATCATCTAATTAAAATTATTCTTGAATGGATATGATGGGGAATGAATCTCATCGCGTTCGTGGAGACGGTAATCTGTACGTACGCACAGGCGACAATATCATTCTTTTGATATGAACATAATATATAAATGGTTTGTATATCATATATAAAAATAATTATCATGTTATATTTATTATTTATATCAATTACACATCATTATTATACTCATCCAAATAACAATTTATTGAATAACAATTACACCACGACGTGGAGACGGTAAGCCGTACGTACACATGAATGGTGACGTGTCATTCAAAGGATGGATAAAATAATGAATATGGTTGTACCATATTCATAATAACATCACAGTATATAGAATATACTAGAGTTATTATTTTAGAATGGAAACAATAAATACAGAGGAAGTGGAAGAAGAAAGGAACTTGAAAGAGGTGACGAAATATTTACCTCTTTTTCAGGTTCTTCTTTTTGATTTGATCAAAAGGGATCATTAGGTTGTATTTCTGACTAAAGTAAGGACTCTAGGATGAAGGGAAGACATTTTAGAGGGTATTTGGGCAGGGGTTGGCCAAGCCAAATGTCTTTGAAGGTGTGAATTAGAGAGAAGGGGGAGTGCCCTTTTATAAGAGGGGTGAGGGGCACCTTAGGAAAAGCTAGAAATATTTTTTTATAATAAAATAATTTTCAGTTTATAATGAAAAGAAAATGAATGATTTAAATTATAAGGTGGGTATGGGTAAAAAACATTCAACCAATATGTTTTAGATAGGTTTGGGTCACTATATTAACTTTATCTTTTAGATTTAACTCTTAGATAAATAGTTTGACATTTACCATGTCTCTTTGTATTTTTATATTATATGGTTAATAAACATACTATATACTTCCAAGCGAATCTAAAGTGGTTCATTAAAGATACAACTATCATTATATAAGTCCTTTTGATGATCCATTGATTTTTAGGAATATAATATCAATTAATAATATAATATGTTTTAGAAAAACTATTTTATGTCAATTTTGACACTATTTGGTATTTTGTTTTTGCTAAACTCATAAAATCATTATTACTTCGAACCATATCAATATAACCAACCCTAACATGTCATATTAACCTAAAAATTAGTGGAATTCATAAAAAGGCTCAAATTACATTTATTTGGATATTTATAATATTAATTATTTTAATATTTCATTAATTAGGTAATTACTGCATCATCATTGTGTCATAAATAAATTAAATTATTTAAAGTTTAAAGAATATAAATAAAATACCATTATGTAGGAAATAGTTTTATCTTTCTAAATAATATTTATAGTTGAATTTATCTTTTGTTTAACCCTATATTAAAAATGGTTTAGTTATTAAACGTTGAATTTAACACTTTTAACCCTTCTTTGAATTAAATAATAATAAATGTCCTAATCTAATCCATGTGGAACAAAGAGGTTCATATTTTATTCCTAATATTGTTTTTGGTTAAATTACACTAATCCAACGGAATTAGGGCATGTTTTAGGGTAATAATAATATCATTTTTATCCTTAATTACCCTATTTACTTTTAACGGTGGTAAATAAATGTAAAAAGTTACTATTCACGAAAAATAATTTTCATAGTATTGAACTGCATTTTACTTACTAATATAAACTGTGTCACTCAGATTTTTGAAATTCTTCTCACAGAAGTGGTAAAATTATGTTTTATGTGAATTTGAAAATTTTCCTAGGAGGTGGGTAAAAGACGGTTAAAAGTTCAATAAAATTTTTATATATCTAAAACTATTATAAACTGACTCCAGTGAATTACATTGAACTTATATAGGTATTATGTATATATTTTGACCGAAAATAAATTTAAATAAAATAAATAATTATTTAATTAAAAATTATGCTTTAAACTTTAACTTAGTGTTTTTCACTATTCATAAAAAATTGATAGTTATTAGAAAAATACTAAAAATTCACCCTATGATAATTTCGATATTCTGAATCCAAAAATGAAGACCATTTTGAAAGATAAAATTTATAAAATTTCAAAAAGTGGGTATTACTATTCATATCAGCTAGTTTGATTGGTTTTGGTGTGTTATAACTCAAACTTGCGTACACCACATGCTATTGTATTATTCAAATAGAATTGTACCATAGAATCATGGGGTCTTACATTATCCCCTACATCAAATAATTTCATCCTCAAAATTTCTAGAGTGTTTCTGCGTAAAAATACATGGGTGGTTTTTCATCATAAGTTCCTCGGGTTCCCACGTCTCCTCTTCGATCTTATGGTTTCTCCATAGAACTTTTACCAGACGAGTCGTCCAGTTTCTCAGCACTGGTTCTCTTGTATCAAGAACATTGACAGGCACTTCGCAATAAGACAGATCGGGTTCTAGTTTTAATCTTTCATAGGTGAGTGCATGCGTTGGGGTAGGCTTGTGTTTTCTCAACAGTGATACGTGGAACACATCATGAACTTTGGAGAGACTTGGTGGCATAGCCAAATGGTAAGCTACAACCCCAATTCGTTCTAGGATTTTGAAATGTCCAATGTACCTGAGACTCAATTTACCCTTCTTACCGAAATGTATAACACCCTTCCATGGATATACCTTCAAGAAAATATGATCTCCTACTTGAAATTCCAAATCCTTACTCTGGTTATCAGCATAGCTCTTATGCCTACTTTGAGCTTCTTTGATGTGGTTTTGGATTACCTTCACCTTTTCCATCATTTCCTCCACAAGTTCTGGGCCGACAAGTTTTCTTTCACAAATATCATCCCAACAGGTTTGTGCACGAAATCTCTTTCTATATAACGCTTCATATGGTGCCATCTGAATACTTCAATGGAAGTTATTGTTATAGGAAAATTCAACCAGAGATAAATATTTATCCCACATACCTTGAATATCAAGTGAGCGTGATCTCAACATGTCTTCTATGGTTTGAATAGTCTGTTCTGATTGTCCATCAGTTTGGGGGTGGTAGGCAGTGCTCAAACGAAGTTCAGTATCCCGGGATTTCTAAATAATTTTCCATAATCTTGATGTAAAATGTGGATCATGATCAGAAATAATCAATATGGTCACTCCATGAAGTCTCACAACTTCATTAATATATAGTTTTTCTAGACGTTCAAGTGGTAAATTTTATCTCTTAGCAAGAAAATGTTCTGACTTGGTTAGATGATCAACAATGACCCATATTGCATCCTTCCTTCTAGGAGTCTTTCGTAGTCCCATGAAAAATTCCATCATAATATTACCTCATTTCCACTACGCTATGGGAAGAGGTTTCATGACTCCTCTAGGTTGTTTCCTTTCTACTTTCACTTGTTGACAAAGCATACATCTTGACATAATATCAGCAATCTCCCTCTTGATGTTATCCCACCAAAAATGTTCCTTCAAATCATTATACATCTTAGTGCTACCAGGTTTTATAAAGAAATTGGAACTATGAGCATCATCAAAAAATTCCCTTTTTAGATCAAGTATATCGGGAACATAATTTCTCTTCCCAAATTTCAAAATTTCATCTTCATACACAAATTCAATCAATCTCCCATCATTCACAGCTTTAATCTTGTTTTGAAACTCTTCATCACCAGTCTGGAAACACTTTATCCTTTCTAGTAAAGATGGTTTGGCAACCATTTGAAAAATCATTGATGTTTCACCTTCCAGGGTTATTCCCATATCCATCTTTACTAGATCCATGTATATAGGTTCCTTTTTAAATCTCATCTTGTTTAAAACTCCATGATCCTTTCTACTCAAGTCATATACCACCTTATTTTCCTTCTCTGGTTGGTAGTGTATAGTGTAATCATAATCCTCGAGTAGTTCAAGCCATCGCATTTGCCTCCTGTTGAGTTCTTTTTGTGAGAAAATATAATTCAAACTCTTCTTATTGGTATATATCTCACATTTTTCACCATAGAGACAGTGTCTTCAAATCATCAAAGAAAAGATTACAGCTGATAACTCAAGATCATGAGTAGGATAGTTTTTCTCAGGAATTTTTAGCTATCGTGGTGCATAGGAAATAACACTATCATTCTGTATAAGGACACAACCAAGTCCTTTGTTTGAAGCATCACTATAAATAACAAATTCATCATTCCCCAATGGTAGTTTCAATATAAGAGCATTGATTAATCTTCTCTTCAGTTCCTAAAAACATTCTTCACAGTATTTTATCCAAACAAATTTAACCCCTTTTTGTGTGATCATTGTTTATGGGTTAGCCAAATGGGAACAATTTTGGACAAAATTTCAATAATAACCTGGTAAACCAATAAAACTTCATACCTCAGTTATAATCTTCAGTTCTGGTCATCCTTGGATTGCCTTGGTCTTAGAAGGTTCAACAGAGATTCCATCCTTGGAGACAATATGCCCAAGAAAAGAAATCTTCTGAAGCCATAATTCACACATGCTAATCTTCCCATAAAATTCATGTATTCAAAGAGTCTTTAGAATAATGCGCAATTGATTTTCATGATCTTCGTAGCTTTTGGAGTATAAAAAAATATCATCAATAAATACTAATAAAAAATCATCAAGATATATTTGAATACTCTATTCATTTGATCCATGAAGACGGAGGGTGAATTAGTTAATCCAGAAGGCATTACAGTAAACTCTTAATCCTCGTACCTCGTTCGAAATGATTTTTACGGAATGTCTTCCTTCTTCACAGACAACTGATGATATCCAGATCAAAGGTCAATCTTTGAAAAGTACTGAGATCCATGCAGTCGGTCAAATAAATCATCAGTATGAGGTAGGGATAATTGTTCTTTATTGTTATAGCATTGATCTCCCGGCAGTCAATGCACAACCTCATAGATCCATCTTTCTTATTAACAAAAAGGATAAGGGATCCCCATAGAGAAACACTAGGGGTGAATAAATCCCTTATTACTCAATTCATCTAGTTGTTTCTTTAGTTTCACTAATTCAGCAGTCTCCATTCTATAAGGGGTCTTCGATATAGACCTTGAACCAAGAATTTAGTCAATGAAAAAATCAATTTCTCATTCTGGATGATGTCTAGGTAAATATTCTGGAAACACATCTACATATTCTTGCACAATAGGTACATCCTATATTTGAACATTCTTTTCCTCACCCACAATTATTTCATTCTCTTCCTCCCCAATAATTGAATTTAGTTGAGTTACTGGGGTTACATCTATATAAGAATTAGGTGGTGACGCTTTTTCTCTAAATATAAGGTGTTCTTTATCATCATCATCAAAAATTGTAACCTCCTTCTTCTTATAATAAATCATCACATCATGGTCTGAAAGACAATCTATACTAAGTATTATATCAAATTCAATCATGGGTATGATGATGACATCATCACATAAAGAACATTTATATACTCTAATGGGAACTTATTCACAAAAAAAAATCTTGCAATGATACTTCCCTTAGGATTTTTGACTAAAAACTCCCTTGTTAAATCAGATTGTAAAAATCTAATTTTCTTAGAAAAATGGGAAGATATGAAACAATGTAATGATCCAGAATCAAATAAAGCATATTCTAAACTTGATGAAACTATTAAATTACCTACCACCACGTCTTTAGGAGCTTCAACCATAGTAGTAGTGATAGAATAAGATTAGACTTGATCCCTTTTCCTTTTCTGAGGTATGTTCCTCTGACACTTAGGACATTCATTCATATAATTCCCCCTTTCTCTACAATTGTAGCATTCAAAATTGACAGCCTCTTTCTTCCCCTTGCAATAACAAGCTTGGTGGCCTTTTTCACCACACTTGTAACAGACTTCTATTCCCTTCAGGTAAGTACCAAGGTGTTTCTTCCCACATTTACTGTAGTTTGGATAATCAACTTTTCCCTTCTTCCCCTTATTTCCATTTCTAGAGTGTTCTGTAGATCTCTTCTTCTCTTTCTTTGATTTAAAGTTGCTAGATTTAGAGAATTCTTTTTCTGTATTGATAGCACATGAGACAATATCTTCATACGATGAGAAGGATTGGGAGACTAATGCTTGATATAAAAATGGTTTTAACCCATCAAAGAAATGATCAATCTTACTTCTTGGGTTATGTATATAATCTTCCATATGCCTCGTTAACCTTGTAATGTTACCTTCATACTTTGCGACATTCTCATCCTCCTTTTTCCTCAAACCCAGAATTTTTTTCCATAACCACTCGATGGTCATGAGGAAAGTATTTTTCTATGAAAATTTCATTAAACCCCATCCATTCCGTATTTTATACTTCATCTTATTTCTTTGTGTTTTGAATCAATGGACACCATTGATCAGCATCTCTAGTGAGGCTGTAAACTTCCATTATAGATTTTTCCCTTTTTCTACTCCTTAAGGCATGGAATATATTCGCTAATGAATTTATCCATTTCTCAGATACTAGTGGATTTGTACCCCCATTGAATGTTGGTGGTTGTTGCCTCATGAAGCGATCTAACATTGATCCTCCACTCTATGGATCAGGGTGCTCTATACGGGTATGGTTATTATTCATAACCTGAGTGAGTTTTCCCAATATGGTGATTTGCTGTTCAGCACTAGTTGTATCACTAGATCCACTATAATTATCATGAGTAGGAGGGAAATCCCTACATTGATTGCACTCATTGATATAGTTTCCATTCCTACCACTAGGCACCAATTCTAAACAATGACGTAAACTAGATTAGTTTATGAATCCCAATACATAAATCCAAACTTGTAAAACACTTTACATAAATTGAAGAGTGTATAGATATAATACATAATCATAAAAATGTTTTCTTTGAGGAATTATATACCTATAAACCCTTGATAATGGTTTGTAAAGAAAATGAGAATTATCCAAAACATATCCCCCTAGAGTGTCGTAACCAAGAGTGCAGTAAGGCCCATTGTCATGCACCAATTCCCATTCGAGTCTATCTCAAAGTGGTGTTTTCTGGTTTTACCCCAAGGTACATATGTGCCATATCCACCTATACCTGCTCATATCTAGACATGGTTTTATTTCTTGGAAAAATCAAAAAATATCTACAATACCAAAATTCTAGGAAGTTATTCTATACTAATCCTCAAAGTCTATCTTAGGGATATGAGCTATAATTAGAGTTTATCTAAATCTAGTTTCCAAAGTTTGTACTAAACATCCTCTGATACCAACTGTAATACCCTAACCCTAGTTACCCAGTGTCAGTACCTTATTTCATAACATTTGCATGATCACCAAAAGATCAAGTCTTGAAAGACCGATTAGTTTAGTAGCCTTGGAAATACTAGATACATTCATAAGGTTTACATTACATCATAAAATGAAAAAATACAACAACATTGTTTCCATAGACAACACTGAGATCCCATAGACTATCCCTACCGGACATTCATAATATACATCTTCACAACTTGGGAAAATAAAACATAGAAAGGGGTGAGATCAGATTCTCAGTAAGGATAACAATACAACGAAACATTCATAAATAAGCATAAAAATTTAAGGCAATGTATAAGACTAAAACAAAATCCTTTTAAACAAGAACATAAGAATAATATTGAAAATATAAAATCACATAATTTCATTTAATTACTCACATTGATATTCTATTAGTCGAATAATCACATGAAATATCAATAGCCACTTTCATAATGATGGAGTGCATAATTCCAGACATTCATAACCACATAGTCAAGGCCTTGTTCCAACAATACAAATAATATATTGTCAAGGACTTGTTCCAAGAAACTATTTTGAATCATGAGACCTACTGATGTATCGATGAGCTATAGCGGGCTCCACCCATGACTTACTAAGTCCAACTCCTTCCTCATCTGAAAATGTTTAAACATAACATAAACATTCGTATTGAAACAAGAATAAGAAATGTCAATAATTTACCCATAAACCATGAATGGTTTGAAATAACACATCCACAGTCAAACATATCACAAAACCTTCAATAAAATATGGAAGATTTGTATCATAATACAAAAATTCAAACAAACTTAAAATCCATAAAAGGATATTGGCATAGATGAAATGAGAACCTTTTTAGAGAAATATCTATTTCTATTTTGAAATCATTAAAAATTCACGTAATAATAAAATGAAACAGTTATATTTTAAAATATTATTATAAGCTTGTAAGGGAATCTTAGATGATGTTATAAATACAGAAAATAGTTTCATCTGTTGTATAAGTTAAAAAAAATTCTTACCTAAAATTTGAAGAAAAGGTTAAAAAGTACCTTGTTTAGAAAATGACGGAAAGCTTCCTATCAAAACATATAAGTTCAAAAAAGGGTATAAATGACTTTACCCCATTTTCAAGTGAATAGTAAAAATGTTTTGAAATACATTTTTAAGAAACATGGATCTGGATGATAAAGAGGCCCCAGTAGATAATTACGTATAAACAACCTCGGATAATAAAGAGATTGTGAAATTAACCCTTACCTTGTACTTTTCCTTGTTCGAGGGTAGGTTAACATCTTGTATAATGGTGAAATAATTGTTATTAAATTATTCAATAATCATATACATTAATATGATATCATATATGATATTTTAACACTGTTTTGTTAATAATATCTTAGTATTATCATTTTTTCGTGTGTTAGTGGATTCCTTTTCCTTTATATTCTTTGTTATGTGAGTCATATTTGTTATGGATGAGATGTAACTTATTAATATCTATAATTATATCAAGTCTTTAAACATTATTTTTAACCATCTAATGAAAACTAGTCTTGAATGGATACAATGGGGAATGAATATCATCGTGTTCGTGGAGAAGGTAATCCGTACACACACGTGGGGGTGATATCATTGATTTGATATTAAAATAATATATAATTGGATGGTATATAATATATACATAATCATTATAATTTTATATTTATTATTTACATCAATCACACATCATTATTATACCCATCCAAATAACAATGTACTGAATAACAATTACACCACGATGTGGAGACAGTAATCCGTACATACGCACGTACGGTGACATGTCATTCAAAGGATAGGTAAAATAATGAATATATTTGTACCATATTAATAATAAAATCCCATTATATTTAATATACTGGACTTATTATTTTATAATGGAAACAAAAAAGAAAAAGGAACTTGAAGAAGAAAGAAACTTGGAAGAGGTGATGAAATATTTACCTCTTCTTCGGGTTCTTCCTTTTGATTTAATCAAAATAACTCCTTAGGTTGGATTTCTGACTAACTTAAGGACTCTAGGATGAAGGTAGGACAGTTGGGAGGGTATTTGGGTAGGTTTTTTCTAAGCCAAATGGCTTTGAAGGTGTGAATTAGAGAGAAGGGGTAGTTCCCTTTTATAAGAGGGGTGATGGGAACCTTCGGAAAAGCAAGAAATATTATTTTATAATAAAATAATTTTCGGTTTCTAATGTATAAAAAATGAATTATGTAAATTATAAGGCGGGTATGGCTCAAAAAACACTCAACCAATAGGTTTTAGACTGGTTTGGGTCACTATATTAACTTTATCTTTTAGATTTAACTCTTAGTTAAATAGTCTAACATTTACCATGTCTTTTTGTATATTTATATTATATGGTTAGTAAACATACTATATACATACAAGAGAACTCCAATTGGTTCATTAAATATACACCTATCATTATAAAAGTCCTTTTGTTGTAACATAGATTTTTAGGAATAGAATATCAATTAATAATATAATATTTGTTTTAAAAAACTCTTTTATGTCAATTTTGGCACTATTTGGAATTTTGTTTTTTCTAAATTCATAACAACATTATTACATCAAAAAAATTATCTAACCAACCTTAAAATGTAATATTAATCTATAAAATTAGTGTAATTCATAACAAGTCTCAAATTTCATTTATTTGGATATTTATAATATCAATTATTTTAATATTTCATTAATTATGTAATTACTTCATCATCATTGTGTCATAAATAAATTAAAATTTTTAATTTCTAAAAAATATAAATAAAATAAAATTATTTTGGAAATATTTTTGTCTTTCTAATGATTATTTATAGTCGAATTTATCTTATGTGTAACCCTATATTAAAAATGGTTTAGTTATTAACCTTTGAATTTAACACTTTTAACCCTTCTTTGAATTAAATAATAATTAATGTCCAAATCTAATCCATGTGAACCAAAGAGGTTCATATTTTATTCCTAAGGTTGTTTTTGGTATAATTACACTTATCCAATAGAATTAGGACATGTTTTAGTGTAATAATAATATCATTTTTACCCTTAATTACCCTATTTACTTTTAAGCGTGGTAAATTAATGTAAAAAGTCACTATTCACCAAAAAATTATTTTAAACTTATTGAACTACATTTTACTTACTGATATCAACTATGTCTCTTGTATTTTTTAAATTACACTCACAGAAGAGGTAAAATTAATTTTCATGTGAATTTACAAATTCTCCTAGGAGGTGGGTAAAAGAGGGTGAAAAGTTCAATAAAATTTTAATATATATAAAATTATTATAAACTGACTCCAATGAATTACATTGAACTTATATAGGTATTATGTATCAATTTTGACCGAAAATAAATTTAAATAAAATAAATAAATAATTAAATAAAAATTCAGTTTTAAACTATAACTTAGTGTTTTTCACTATTCACCAAAAATTGAATGTTTTCAGAAAAAACCAAAAATTCACCCTAATCTAATTTCGATATTCCAAATCCAAAAATGAAGTCCATTTTGAAAGATAAAATTTTTGAAATTTCAAAAAGTGGGTAATACTAATCATAACGACTAGTTTGATTGGTTGTGGTGTGTTAGAACTCAAAGTTGCATACAACACACTCTATTGTATTATTCAAAGATAAGCGTACCATGGAAGCTTGGGGTGTTACATCACACCTCCATCTATTCCCATGAAAGCTACATTTTCGGCTCATATTTCAGTTCAGCTTCAGACCAAATTCAATGTTGTTAGTCCTTTTATACTTACTCGTATAGGGAGAGTGATTCATTTGAGCATAATTGCCTCTATCATTGTATTTATGCCTCTTTCACCTCTTTATTCCCCTTCTCTTGAATCAACCACTATTGGCTAAGGAAGACACCCTATTGATCATACCTCCCTTCATAATGAATATTCATCCTACTCGTACTAGTATTTGGTTGGGTTTTTTTTATTTTATTAATAATATTGACGTTGTAGTTATTTGACTTTATTATTAATGAAAACTCAATGTTATTTATTACTTTTTATCTTAAATGATTAATTTTCTCTTCTACTTTCCTTTTAGATAATCCCAAAGGGGGAGAAAATAATGTGTGTAGATATATAACATGGAATGTAGAATGAGTAAATTTAATAATTACTGTTATTATATTCTTTTAAAAAACATAGATATCCCCTTTAAAACATTTACATTATGTAAATCCACTATTTTTGAATTTAGTTTTCAACAATACATTATGATCATCAAAGGGGGATTTTTTGGCATAGTCCAAGAAATTCCATTTTTTAATTCTCAAAAACCACGTTTTCTTTAATAATGTTATGATTTTAAATTTATATTTACCCTTGTGTAAGTACTATATGTAAATATTTACCCTTACATATGTATTTTAATGCTCATTTTACACTAATTTATCCCTCGTAAATTTATTTGTTCATTTAAGTAAGACTTATAATATCATTACATGAGATTTCTAAACATGGTTCCTCCTTTATGCAATCCTTGTGTGCCCTTATTCAAGTATTTTATCTACTCTTATAAAAGCATTATAATTTTTTCCATACCTTTATATAATTCTAGTTTACCCTTATGCATGAATTTTCTTACCTTTACAAGAGATTTAGAAAATCTGGGTTACCATTACATATGTATCTTTTTATCTTTACAATGCATATGAAAAATATGTTTTACCCCTACATAACATTCTATTTATATTAATGAAACCTATGAAAAATATTCATTACCTGTACACAACGATTATCTAACTATTAAAAAACATATGAACAAGTGTTTTTTCATTTTCAAAAGGTTAATTGAAAATATTTCTCTATTTCTATGTTTTCATTGATAGTACATTTATGCTACCTCTAGTTCAACCATGATACCTATATAATTTTTTTTACTACTAGAGTATTCATACTACCATTATAAAAAACATGCTATCACCAAACCGTATCGGCTATTGTAAAGGAAGATGAGCTACCTATAAAGTAGTATGTTACCTCCAATTTAATCATGCTACCACTCGTTGCATTTTTTCAATTGTTATTTTATGTTTCTACATATAGTTTAAACATTGCTACAATAGATTTCTAGAATAAAATTAAAATTAATAATTCCAAAAAATAGTTTAAGGTATTTAGTGAAAGATAGAGACACATGGATTTTATAATGTTTATTCTTAAACTACATAAACACATTAAAGATAAAATCAGACATTCCACATTTTCCACCTATTATGAGGAATTATCTTATTTTATTATTATCCCATAATGAATAATTTGAGATTTTATAAAGATATAAAATTAGAGGAACCCCTCACACAAAAATGAAAAAAAAATCATTTTCTACTACTAACTGAGTGGATGTGTTTCAGTGGAACATAGAGTATTGTCGAGTGCTTCATAAAAAACATTGTTTTTTCACAGAAAATAAAGAAACATTCAAAGAAAAATTAATTGTTTACTTTGGTAAATATTAAAATAAAATTGAAAATAATAATAATAAATTTCTTTATCATCTCTTTACTTTATCATAGAAAGAAAAACTACACAAACACCTATATCATCTTTTTTTATTCTAAGTTTATGTACATTTGAGTTGTGCCTAATTTTCACTTTATATTTAATATAACAATATAATACAATATATTGGAGTGTATTGGATACTCTCTCTTATTATTTTTACTCTTATAATTCCACATATAACTGTGGAAGAGGTTTTTTGTACCATCGACTGCCTTGTGTGCGGTTGTATGTAAAAGCCTAATCCAGTGGGTGAATCAAGATTATTGTTTAATAAAATAATTGGAAGTGGTTGATTTCTAAGTATAGAGGACTATATTTTGGATTTATACTAGACATGATGTTTTTATTCTGCAACATGTTTCCTTGTTTTATTACTTTGTTTTAAAATAAAGTTAGAATTTTTCTAAACACCTTAGAAAACAATTACCATGATAGTTAACTTTAATTAGTGTTTTATATATAATATTTAAAGTTATTGTATTTATTTCAATAGATAAAGTGATTTTGAAATTATTTTAACTATTCTTTTATCAAGCCTTTGATACATCATTAAGAAAATTTAAATTGTGTATTTCTATTATTCTAGATTAGTTGGTTGTTTTTATAAACTGTGAAATTTAGTTTTAAATTAATTTAAAAAAAATATTTAATGGAAAAATCAATCCACCCTGTCCCCTCTTGATTTTTCAACTTGAACTAAAAATTATATTAAATATGAAGGATCCTTCTTAGGGTATTTTGGGGTTATTTTTGTCAAGTTCTTATGATTTTATCCACTGATATTAGTGAAGAACAAAAATTGGGCACAAGACCAATGCTTTTATTTTTCACTAGAACTTTTAAGTGATATTAGAAATTTCACATTATAATTTATAAATATTTATAATTTCATTTTTTTATTTTCATTTTTTGATTTTTCTTTTTCATATTCATATTTCCATTCTTAATCCATGGTTAAAGATAAATAATTAATGATGTTTATATGGCCACGAACAAACCATGAATTCATGAAAAATGGTTAATGAATCCATCCAAGGATTACATGGTCACTAGTTACATGAAATAGGTACAAAACATCTAATAGAAAATTACACATCGTGTATCCTTGATCAACCACACAAGGAGAAAGATAAATCAATCCTTGATCATTGTGTGGGTCAGTATTCAACATTATTACATGTCGCATATTGACTTTTAGGGAGACTTCTAATTTAAAAGGTAATGCATGTGTATAAATTGTACAAGTTGTGTAGCTTCATGTGATTTTAATATAGAATAATTTTTATCATTTGTTTGGACAATAAATAGTTTCATTTCATGTTGCATATTTATTTATTGGTGAGAAAAAAGGCCAGACACAAACCATACATCATGTAGTTGTCTTAAAAACATCTTGTATCATGTGTCAACTCATGAAAGGAAGAAGTCATATGTTTTTCTTCATGTCATGTTGGTCAACCCATAGAATAGTAAAATGGAGACATGACTAAATGATGTGTAGTTGGCTATATAAGCTAGGTGTCATGAGTTTTCTACACTAGGTACATGTCAAGTTAATTTCAGCATGAGATCCGACTATACATGCTTAAAATTATACTTTGTGTAATTTTTTTTAACACAAATCATGTAAAATTCGTCATACATGTTTTTACTTCATGTTCACTGATAGTGGTAAACATTGAATATATTTATGGCCTGCCTTGTGGTCATACAAATCATGATGATACCAACTTTATATTTCCATGTGGATAGATTCTTGTAAAACTATTGTTTTATATTTCATGTTTCGAGAACATTTATCTCATTTTCTAGTTCTAGAGAGGATGATACATTATTTCATGTATTAAATTAGTGTTATAATGGTATACGATAATATTTTATTGTTTATTTATACTTTAATCACAAATGTAATATATTTAAAATCAATTATGAATATAAAATTTAAGACTCAAATAATACCCATTTATAAATATATAATTCACATTCAAGTTAATCTAAAAAAATGTCAAGGATATGCCAAAAATGTGTTTAGAATATTTGTAATTAAAACTCATAGGTTTTACACATGTTTACTTAAAACATTTTATGAAAAATAAACCTTTATAAATTAAAGGTGATAACTCCATAAATATTATAAAATTAGTTTACCAAGATATATTTGAAATATTCTAAGGATAATCTAGATGTAAACTCATTAAATTCATGAGATTCATTTAAGATATTTTTGGAATGTAGGATGAATTATAAGATATTATCGGTAAGGATGAGAGATACTCTAGAAAGGTTGGTCAGAGAACATCATAACCAAGCATTCATTAATCATTATATGTAGAGTTGATTAATTACTAAACTCACACATCATAGTGATAATTTTTTAAAAAGGGGAATTGATGATGAGTCTTGTATGTATTTCATGTCTTCCATTACTTTTGTGGGACATTTTTTATAGAAATTAGTGTTAACAAATTATCATATTCCAACTATAATGGTAAATGGTTATCAGATAAGGTACATATGAAGGAAATTTATTATGTCCCAACTTCATTTATTTTGATTGGAAGAATTTTTTAATGTTTATTTTAGAAAAAAATATACATAATCAGAAATAAAAAGTTCATCATAGTCAATTATCTTATATCACTAATGGTATAACTATCCCTAATACAAAAATGTATTAATAAGGTGATTTTCTATATTTTTATAAGAGGGAAGAACATCTCTTTTGAGATAGTTGGGGAGATCTTGATTTCAATGTATTGATGGATCTAGATTCATTTATGTTGAAAAGGGAACACTAAACTCTATGATAATTACTGGGAGTAGTTGTTCCAATGTCACATACTACATAAAAAATATAAAACCAAAGATAAATGGTTTTATATTCATTAATTTAGGTGAAATATTTTTCAATAAGAATAATTCATATTTATTTTATAAGGAATATGTAAATAACAATATGATAAAATTGCAAAGTTGATATGATCTCAGAAAAGGATTCCATAAAGAAAAATGCAATTCTATATTCTTTTTTGTTTTCTCTATTTGATATAAATTCATTGGTGGATATTCATGAAAAATCTTGGAAAAATGGAAAATTTATTACCTATTATACATGATTGGTTACTAAAGGTTTCAAGTGATTTTATGGGATAAACTATGATGAAACATTTTCACCAGTTAGTAAAATCTATTGTAATTGTACATGTTATATAATCCTTCTATATTTATTAAATTAGAAAATATAAGTAAAGACCATATTCCTTAACAGAAACCTAGAGTAAGATTTATTTTTGACACAACCATAATGTATTGTGATACCAAAGACTGACAATAATATAGAAAACATATAGAGAAACATTTATAGGTAAAAGAAATAAATCAAGATCCCAAATAGTTATTTTCATGAGGCCATGAGATATTTTTTTCTTAAGAATGAATGTCAGCCCTATTCCTACATGAGATTAGGGAGAGTACAATAGTTTTATAATTAAATTTATTGATTACATAGAGAAAAAATATTAATCCTGTAATTAGTAAATACCTAGTTTAAAAGATATTTTTACATGAATGACTTGATGTAGTAAACCAAGTTCCAGGGAAAAAGTTCAACTAATATAGATATGTTGGGTTTCTTAGATGAGGTTATAGTACACACATTGATAAAGTATAGATTACACTAAAGAGATAATTTAATAATGAATTTATAACTATGTAACATAATATAAATATCTCCAATATGTCATGTCACAATACTGGAGGAGATTAGGATCATAAATAGAAATATACCTTACCAATGGGGTCTATCATGAATTCTATGATATGTATAAATTTTTTTATATTTCTTATGCATAATGAATAGTGATAAACTATTATAAAAAATTCATTGAAATTAATAGGGTATCAATTAGAACAGTCCAAATGTATATTAGAAATTACGAAAGATAAGTTCATGATATACAAAGAAATATGATTTCTTGAAATCAAGGGGATATTAAACTAGTTTTATTTTACATAAATATGATATTACGTTGGAATAAAATAAGGAAATAAGTTATGGAAGCTTAATAAAGTCTATGCCATATATATCTACATTGAACGATTATGTTATGGCTTAAGATACAAACAAATAAATAGTATTAAACATGCAATTATTTGTTCCAGATCATGTACTTTGACCAGGATAGTGAAGTATTATCATAATATATATTTTTATAATCTTATGACCATGGTAATTTCTCAGATGTCATGTTTATAATAGATAAAAAGGTAAATAATTAGGAATATCACTTATTATTAGTTTTTCTTTGAGAATTGAGTTTACAGTAAGTAGAGTGGACCTAGAGAAAAATGTGTAAGACCAATAAAATATAGTCATAATTCATGTTTATTATGAATTTATTTTCTTGTAGTACATGATGACATATGGTCATAGTGTGGTAACATACCTTGTTTATTTCTCATGTTTTGTGTAATTAATTAAATAAGTTAAGTGATGATTTTTTCATTCTATATTAATGGGAGAAGCTATTTTTATCCCATTTATTGAAGTATGATTTTCAAATAAAATCCTTAACCATGATAGATTATAGATGAGTTCATTTTGAAATGTTAAAGGAAGGAAATTGAAATATATATGGTGGTAAAAAAATTATACATACTTCATGAGGATATTTCAGTAGAGAAATGTGTTTTATTACATATTATTGCTCATTTGATGGTCTTGTTTGCTATAACATTGACTTTTTTCTCCCTGTAATAGTGGAAAAGAATATTTTAATTTCAGGATTTTTAAAAAAATATCATCAGTTCTATTTGATGTAGGTGGAATTAAAAACAATATTCTGAGTGATTTTTTTAAAAATTATGTCAAAAAATCAAATAAAAGGCAATGTATTAAATGTTTTAATGTTGATTCTATAATAAAATGGTTGTGTAAAAATTACCTTTGAGCTTCTAATGTTGAGTTTTACCCAAAAAAGATGTTGAAAGTCATATAATTATGATTCCACGTTAGTTTCTTAAAAAACTATATTGAATGCATAAATTAAATAAATAATATTAAATTACATGAACCAAAAACATATGAAACCTTTTAAAAATAAACATAAAAGACCCACATAAAGAAGAAAACTATTTTCTAGATACTTATTTTTAAAACATTAATCAACACAGACACACCAAATTATTTAAAATTTAACCATACATAAAAAAAGTTCAAAAAAAACATTAAAGATGGGCATGGTATTGATTCATATACAACCCAACATCATTGAAAATATTTAATAATAATGAATTTTAAATGATTAAAAAAATAAAATTATGATATAAAACCTAAAATAATTAATTTAAAAAACCTTGGAAAATTCATTCATCACCCCAATTATGATTGTGTAAAACATGAATCATAAAACATAATAACCACATTACACACTTATATTTTTTGGATGAATATACAGTTTAAAAACATTAAATTGAAATTAAAAACAGATATATATATATATAATAGAAAATAAATATTATCTTATAAAAAATATATTTCCCATTAATTTCACATATTTGATTTTATTTATATCCTTTATTGACATGTGAACATAATTAATCTTTATCCATGAAATATTTTTTCATATATGAACTATCAAAACATGTATGAACAATAAAAATTAAGAATAAAGAACTTATAAAATATAATGATAATTACTTGATTAAAAATTTTCTAAAAGGATTATGAACTCTTCCTAATAAAGAGAAAACCCAATATAATGTCCACTCATGTAAGAAGAATACACCTGACATCCAATTAGCATTAAAATATATAAAAGTTCCAATTAATGATATTATAATTAATATTAATTCATAGTTATCTTAGTCATATTACCGTTAAAGGAATGGAAAATCCAGAAGTCAGTCTCCATATTTTCTAATCATTCACATAAATATGTAATTATATCATCATCATTTAGATATTTTATAAGCGTTGAAATGCATTTTCACTCTAGAAAACCATAAATATCATTGGTATTATTTTTAAAGAAAAGATTGAACATATACGTAATTAAATAATTAATAAATTAAGTCACTTGAATTCATATATACTTAAAGATACAAAAACTAATACATAAATTTAATTACATTGAAAACAAATGAAGCACGGGTATGATAAGATCATAAAAATTAACAAGATCCATGATATCTTTTTGTAATATTCTCAAATAATATTCTCTTCCATTTATATTGACCATCATTGGAATTCATAATTATTATCCATGAAATAAGAATTCTTGAATTATCTTTTTAGCTAGTCTGAAATATCTGAAGTATCAAAAGTTGTTGGTTCTACTCATTTTTTTATTTTTTACTAATTCTGTTTATTATAGACACTGCTATATTAATTAAATATAAGAAAATATTATATGTAAATTTTAACCAAATATAAATAATATATTAAAAAGTTCATACCTCATATTTCAGATGATGAAGAAGGCTAGTCAGCCAGATTGGAAATGACTCACACAATATCCAACTCTGGTAACCTCCTCTGTCAAAAATGAAAAT
This sequence comes from Viscum album, assembly GCA_963277665.1. Taxonomy (NCBI): domain Eukaryota; kingdom Viridiplantae; phylum Streptophyta; class Magnoliopsida; order Santalales; family Viscaceae; genus Viscum; species Viscum album. The sequence continues at coordinate 1,719,626,537 of OY728160.1, read as the reverse complement.
AGGTAATCTTAGTTAATAATATCATGTATTGATACTCTAATCAAACCGAACTACATAGGATGGTGATGTACATATTTCACAAAAATATTTATTACTCCATGATCTACAATATGTACATGGGTATCTTCAGTATACAGCTCACTGTATAAGGATGATTTTGAATGAATAGGTAGATGATCATAGTAGGCAAGCTACATAGGCTGTAATTTTTCTATCAATTTATCGAACATAGCGTGCACAATAAATTTAATTTAGTCACTCATGGACTATTTTTGGTTCTTCTACTAATATTTTAGGAATGTATTTCGGGTCTCTCGATTTCTTACTTTGATGATTAAAACATTCCTAATACTGACACCCACCTCATATCCTCTTATTCGTGTAGGGTATTATGGATTTCCTTAAGTAGTAACTAGATTCTCCATCCTACCCTCAATGATGAAATTCCGCTCATCGCATCTACATTAAGGTAATCCTAAAATTATAAATTTTAAATGTATATTAGTTTTATTAATTTAAAAAATAAAAACATTCAAGGAAAATAAAAAAATAACTCCATAAAATTTTGTCATCTACTTTTTTTATATTGATCTACGAGATACATTTTATTTTTTTACAGCTTGCTCTTTCCTATTTTTCATGGTAAGTGGGGGGATATGGAGGACCATACATGACCTCTTCTAAACCAATTATATATTTATCACTTAATTAATCAAATTTTTTTTGAAATCCTTTTCTCCTTGATTAAAATATACCTTCCTTGTTATAATTTATATGGGTATATATTCTTCAACTAGATATTTTGGAAGGATCTCAAATATTCCTTTTAAATAAAAATAAACTAATATTTAATTAGGTAATATATAATAAATTTTACAAGATATAATATTTATCATACCAATATTTCTTTATCATGTTGGCTAGAGCTAAATTTTTTCTATTTTTCTGTATCTAAAAACTCAAACTTGAGGCTTCCATTTTTATTCTGTAACTGCCCAAAATTATGTTTTCCCATTTGGTTTTAAAATATCTCTATAAAACCATAATTTTTTTTTGAAAATTTATCTTACATTATTTCTTTTCCTGAAATTATAATTTCAACTGTAATTAAATAGACTAAATATTAGTCCTAGAAAATTAATAATATTATAATAATGATATAAAAATAAATCAATTAAGATATTTTAATTCTACGAACTCCCACAACTACCTTTTTGTCATCATATCAATTGTATTATAATTAGGATATAAAAATTTAATCCTAAAACGACTCTGAATGGTTATATAACTCATATATTATATTGCATTTCGTGAAATTGGTTTTATATCATTATTAACAAAATTACTATTTATCCTCTACTCTCCAAAAACAAGTGATAGTTTCAGTAAACATATAATCCCACATCTACTAACTCTAGGAATTTGTTTCTTTTTAGAAGAATAAAAATATATTTTTGATGGAGGTGCACCCATAGTCCTATATATAATTTGTGGATATTAAAAGATTAATTTTATTAAAAATATATTACTAAATATTTAATAATTGAAATAAATTAACATATACCTCAGTAAATATTCTTTTTTATATATGTTTTTCATTAAAATAGATGAATGTAATTGTATTATATATACCTTTATATTATTATAAAAGCTATTTTTTAAGATAATGAATATAATAATATTCAAGTAAAAATATTGTGTCACTCATGAGAAAGTTTCAAAAAAAATAAAAATATCATTATTCATTACCAAAAAATATGAAAATTAAACTATAAAATATAAAAATTAATTCTAAAAAGATAAAAATGATCAAAATTTATATATTTAAATATCAAAGTTACAAAAAAATGTATTTATATGTGTCAATTTAACTAAAATATAATTACATATACCTGGTTTTTCAATCGAAACAAGTTTAACCATAACTATTGAATATAAAATTAGACATAAAAAATCATATAAAAAATCAATATATATAGAATTAAACATCCATATTTAAAAAAATATTGTTTTTACAGAGATATATTTCATAGAAGAAATAAATAATAAATATTTACCATAATAATTATGTGTGTAAAATAGTATTTTCTCATATCCCTTCAGCATGATCATTTTATACATAATGGACTATGATTGAATTATATTCATTATTATCATCTAGAAATTGTGTAATTTATGAAGAAACTTCACATAAATCCATAACATCATCATAATCCTTATCACCCAAATGAGTTTTTTCACTATAAAATTATGGACCCATAATCATTTAATTTATTGATGGATAAATGCCTAAAATATTTTTTTCATGTGTTTCCATGAAAAATTGTTCTTCTTTGGAACAAATGTTTTTTAATCAATGAGTGTAAATCCAAAATTGTCATGTTTCACACCACGTTTACTGTCATATTGACCTTGTTTTTTTATTGTAATAATTTGAAATATATTAAGGAATATTTTCAGATCCAGGCACTATGATGGTGTGAGATTCTGAGGCTTAGTGACTCAAAAATTGATATTATAAAAATATTAAATATATTAATATCATGTGCATGCATTTTTTAAGAATAATAGATTAATTCCCAAGTCGAGACATAGATAAAAAAATATAAGACCATAGTTGATTCCAGAACATTGGGGTTTACCCTAGGCACAACATAAGTATGGTCGACACCAAATGTTCAGTTGAGGAAGTCATTGGGGGTGCATTTAAGTGAAATAAATAAATAAATTGTTTTTTTTTTGTTTTTTTAAAATGCCTATTTTAAATAAACTATAAATAACCACTTAAAAATATTTTCAAAGGTTTATCCAAATAACCCTTGATAGTTCTACGAGGAGGAGGAGAGAGCTCCTCATTGTAATGTTGACATTAGATGTTGAATGTTAATCAGATTGAAATGGATCGAGAGGCAGTAGATACAACAGGTCTTCTCATTCACTTCCCAATATTGATCCTTTTTCTAGGTAGGAATCATCAATTGTATTTTCCTCCCAATTGATTAAACTGTTAATGCATATATTTGTTATGTTTTTTTCTTGATGATAATTGCATTCCCTTTGCATGAGTCATTTAATGAATTAAATTGTTTTCTTCAATTTAAATTTTTATATTTCATGTTATCACCCTAGATATATGTGGTCCATAATTTGTTTCCAAGAATAATTTTCCAATGAAAATTTCACCTTTGTACGTATTCTTTCCCCACTCTGTTCATTACATTCTTCAACGTTGTCCTACAGGGACATGGTTCAACTTTAATGGTGTGTATTTGAGCATGATCAGACACCTATAATCATTGTGGTAGCATGAACAACAAACTGATCGATGGTTTGTGGATAGATTAAAGAATGATGTGGGTTATGGGTGATACTCTATGGATCTTGGATCTATAGGGGAAATGATATTTAGAGGGAGGTGCACAAGTGGCATTGTATGATTTTTTTGGATAACTGGGTTCTAATTTATATTCACTGGTGGGATGGGAACAATAGTAAGAGGTGTTTCCCAATTATTTTGGGTTGGAATTACGTATGATTTGAGGTGGCAAAGAAAAATCTAGAAGTTGTATGGTGGATTAGATATTTCTGTGTAAAACATGACTATATAGTATGTAATGGGAGGAACAAAAGCCATGTATTCCCACCCAATTATGGGACAGAAATCCATTTACTCAAGGATTATATTGTCAAGGGTTGATTCCCAATAATATCTAGGTACATGTCTAGGTAAATGTCATGACCTGACATACACGGGCATGGTGAGGAGCATACGGGTGGGATCCGGGTGGCTCAGATACACTGTGAGGGTCCCATACATGCCATGAATAGTGACATGGACTCCAATACAAGTCCATTTGAGAACATTTATACTTAGAAGAGTGGGACCATATTCTAGGTGGGATCAATATATACATTGTGTACCTCTATTTGAAACTTACACCTTGTGCATCTCCTTCATCTGGACTCAAATATTGGACCACAAGTAGCCTATCCTAAGCAGTTTTCCACATAGAACACAATTCTATACTTCATAGTGGATTTTTCAAAATGATGTAGAATTTTTCTATCATTAATCTTCTTTAATAAATTCTTGATAGTGGTAGTGATCAGGCCGGATTAGCGGAGTGATTCCAATTAGAGGCTGTACTCCCCTATTAAGGGTGCAATTTCTCTATCCCTAGGGATGGTAATCCCCTTTGACAATAGGGAATGAGTCTCCCATACTCTCTAGTTGGATAGAGATGATATTATCCTATTCATATCATGGGCCCTTCATCCATGGGGATGGTACTAGCCTTTTGAACTAGGGCATGGTTCCCTTATACTCTTTATTAAAGGTATAGATGATACTCCCTTAATCAATGAACAATTATTCTATATATGGATACAATACTCACATGACACACCAAAATATGGGTCACCCATAATATTTAGTCAGGTAGATCTGATTCACCCATATTCAGGTCAGAGGGTCCTCTATTTACATAGGGGTACTCCCCCATCTTTCAGCTTCGATGGGATGTGGGTCCTCCATGGAGCATGGATCACTTTTCTATAGAGCTCAATGGAGACCAGTAGGCCCCTTAACACATATTATAATGAGTTTACAATTGATTATGGGAATTGGTGGTGAACTAATAGATCTACAGGATTACTCCTCGACCTAGGTTGGGATGTGAGATAGAGATCCACTTTATCTCTTGATTGGGTTTCTTTTGGAGAATATATATTTATTGGTTTTTATTTCCATATTTTATTTGGTTGAGATGACTATTATTGTATCTCTACATCACTGGGGTTTTATATTCATGGTTTTCCACTGGGTATGTATATACTCACCCAAGCATAGGATTTTCCCACAAGTGGCGTATCTTATACAGATGATGAAAAGAACATCAGTGATTACGATGGAGTGTAGTGATGCCTGGGTTCTTTGACTATGTGTTGCGGTAGGTCATTGAGATTAGGAGGTGGGCTCTCTCAACATTACATTATTTAAGTTGTTTTCATGTTGGGTCATCTTTTTTTACCCTTTACATTTTATATTACACTGTCGTACTCTTTTTTATTTCCTAGAGGTTATTACATGCATGGTTTTTACTCTAGATGTTACTATAATTTATTATTATTCCCATACACTTCTAAATGGATATGGTTGGGTGCATGCATAAAGGTACATTAGTAAAAGGTCTCCCATTTTATTTATGTATTCATGGTGATTGTCACCAAACCCCTTCCAATGTAGGTAGGATAAGGGTTGTATCATCTCATCCTTCCACCAACCGGGCTGACCTTGGTGGGATGGGTTGTTATAGAGTGGTATTAGACCAGTTCACTCCATAGGAAATTGTTCCAATTTTTCCCCTTATTAGAATTGGATGGAACTTATCTTAATGGTTTCAAAGTGTCTTTATTATGTCATTCAGGCCAGGTAACCCAATGTCGATGTGGAGGCCAACCTACCAATTCACCAAGATTATAATTACCTACTTATCAACATAGTCTATAGAGTCATTGGTTTCTAGGAACAGTGATATATACATTATATAAGATTTTTTTAACATTCCTTCTTGAATCTAGTCTACATATATATATTCCCCTCAAACCTTGGTAATCCTTGATTAATTTCAGGATGATTCCATGAGGATTGAAAACTAGGATAACGATTCATGATCATGATGATGGTATGATGAGCATGGAGGTCTTAGTTTAAGTTCTATTTGATGAGATCCTTCCTATAGGCAGGCATGTAATAGCACCCCCAGCCATTTAGAAATAGACTCTAAAAGTAGGGAGGGATGAGGATGCCAACTATAACAGAACACACTATGATTTATTGTGCTATAGACTTCTAATGTTCCTTGGTAAGAAAGATCCCCATGTATTGGATGATTTTATTGATTCATTTATGCAATTATTTAAGCTTTTGTGAACCCCGAGTGATCAAATTTTTTCACTGGAATCCTATCTCTTCCACGGAGCAGCGGGGTGTTGGAGTGTTTTAGTCATGTAGATGCATGAAGAGTTGGCACTATCTTGGTATGACTTCAAGAAGTTTCTTTTTGAGGAGTTTTACCCATAATGCTTTCACTCAGTTGGAATTTATGTCATTCTAGAGCTACAATAGGGTAGTATGTTAGTAGATAAGCATGCTATGAGGTTCACTAACATTATTTTTTTCTCTATCGACATGGTGTGAGATGGATTATTTCAGATGAGGATGTTTGATTATGGTCTCTATAAGGAAATCTAGGAATGCATGGTATCCTTATGTCTCCCCAACTATGTAGGAGTTTTGGAGCGAGCTCTAGCTATATTGATCTTATTATTAGAGGGAAGTCAAGTCGATGGTGTCAACAGTGGGAATCCCAGGGCTGAGTCATCTTCATTGGATGGTAGGTGATATATATTGAGGTCCCATCATAGGAGATGTCCACATGATCAGACTCAAGATTTTATTCATGAAGTGTAGGGACCATGTATAGGACCCAAGAATCCCTGAGAGTGGATATGTTATGCATGTGATGGTAAGGGTCACATGGTATGTGACTTCTCAATCCATCGAGTAGAGGAGGGTGGGTAGGAAATAGGTGGACCACCATGGTAGAGAAAACATTGTTCTCAAGTTTCTCCCATGCATGGCTAGGGTGGCCCCCAAGGAGGCGGGCTAGTAGGGGAGCTGATAGGGATCCATGAGGAGGAGTGGATGATAGAGGGTGATGTAATGATATACTTCCACTACAACCACTTGGTGACCCATGTTAGGCTGAGGTAGCTTGTAGACGAGGCCATGGGTAGCTGCATGCCATAGAGGCGTATGGTCCGTAAGGTCCTGAGATGGTACAAGGTGAGATCTATGTTAATTATAAATATTCTACAATACATATAATCATAGTTTAGAGTCACTCCTTCATTTCTATATCCCTTATTAATGTTCTAGAGATCCCCATTAAGACCGGGTGGGATTCATTAATATCACATATCTTTCAGCATTACGAGTTTTTGTTTAGTGGATAGAGTTTCACAAGGGATCCCTTATTCGTCATGATGAAGTTTTAGGATGTCATCTTAGGTATGGACTAGTTTTACTCTATTATATCCTAGATTTTGTATCATCAAATGTGAGTCATATTCTTTTGGATATATGGGATGAGATTCTTTGTTTCGAGTGAAAGAGATATCATGGGTGAGTGTGTGGGCCTTTCGAGAAAGAGGCTATAACCCATCACTCATTATTTGTTAAGTTTATACTTAGATTAGAAGACCCTTTAAGAATATGGGTTCCTTTAGTAGTGGATGATTTAATGGATTTCCTCCTACAAGAAATTATGTGAAAACCTATGAGGATGGAGATGGAATTATGTGTTGACTTTCAACATGGTACCACACCAATGTTTTCTACCACATATTGGATGGACCCTACATACCTCTTGGAGATGAGGGTGCAATTTGAAGTCTATCAAGACAAGGGTCTTATTAGATCCATTATTTTCCCTTTAAGACATCAATTTTTGTTCATGAAAAAGGTGGACGGGAGATTGTGGCATTGTTTTGATTATCATCACCTGAACTAGATAATAATAAAGTATGAGTACACCATTCCAAAGATTGGATACCTCTTTGATCAGTTTCAAGGTGAAATTTTGAATTAAAATATTAGTCTCAGTTCTAGCAACCTCCAGTTGAGGGTTTGTGAGGCTAATATTCTGAAGATGGAATTCCAATGTCACTATAGACACTATGAGTTCTTGGTGATTCCTTTCAGTGTAAATAATTCCCTTGCTATGTTTGAGGATATTACGAACTATATCTTCATGCCAAAGATGGATCAATTTATGGGTTTCTTTAATGATGATATACCCATCTAATCTATGTTATTGGATCATTAGAGAACTTGATGATGTTCATAGACTTACTATGGGAGAAAAAACCTTATGGTGAGTTCTTGAATGTCTGTTTTGGATCCATGAGGTTCTGTTATTGGGGAATGTCATTTCTGAGCATGGTTTAGCTATGGACCTAATGAATATTGATGTAGTACTTTCTTGGAATCCACCCAATTGTGTGTAGGAGGTGTTGTGATCCCATGTATTAGTGGGGTACACCATGTTTTTCCAGATATAATTATATAGTATTTCATCCCCTTTGACCACCCTAGTGTGGAATGGTTCTGGGATTAAGAAGTTTTAGAGAGCCTTTTAGCAGTTGAGGTTGAGGTTGATCATTGCTCCCGTGTTGAGACTATCATAATTGGGAATGGATACATAGTGTATTGTAAATACTCTAGATCTAGAATATTATATGTTTTTATACAGAGGTAGGTGGTGATCACATATGGGTCGGGGCATTTGAGACCCCATAAGATGAACTATTCAACTCATGTCTGGGAGTTGGCACCAATAGTCTTTGCTATGAAGATGTGGATGAACTATTTTTGGGAGGAGTGCTTTTTTATTTAATGAGACCAAAAGTGTATTAGGTATATTTTCATATATATATATATATATATCATAACATAATATAGATTCCATAGTTGTATTTCATGAAGGACTATGAATTTGAGATGGTATATATTCCTAGGAAGGGAAATTTTGTGCCAGAATACCTTAGCATGAAATCCTATTCTCCCTTAATGGTGGTGGTGTATGTGCAGTTGGATTCATTTACATATAAGACCTTGGAAAATGTTAAGTACCATTTTTGGATCCAAACATTCATATGGAATGATATTCCAAGGTTCAATGAGCCCAGAATTTATTTTATAAAAATATTAAGTATATTAATATCATGCTCATATATTTTTAGACGAATAATGGAATAGATACCAATCAAAACCTTGAATAAGATATCAATATTCACGGAAGATTTTTTAATATAGGGCTCAACCTAGAAAATATCTAAGGATGGTTGGTTCTGGACATTCAAATGAGGAAACTTTTGTCAGATGCATTGAATTAAAATAAATAAATAGTTTGTTAGGTTGATTTATTAAATGACCTAATTAAAATACTCTATAAATACCCTATTATGAATATTTGGAAAGGGTTATATTTATAACCCTTAATAGATCTAAGATGAAGAGTATAGATCTATTTGTAGGAATATCAACATCAGAAAATGGATGAAGATCCGATTGAGGTGGATCGAGAGGAAGCATAAACAGTGGGTCTTCTCTTTCACTGGAGAACGTGTTCCTCACTAATAATCAATAATTTTTCATGGTAGTAGTCATTATTTTTGGTTTCTACCCACCTGATTAAGTTTTTAAATTTTGTATTTGATCCTTTTTATTTATCTTTGGTGATTTTACACCCTTTTCATGGGCATGTTGGTAAATTAAATAATTTTATTAAATTTAAATATTTCTATTCCATGTTCTCACCCAATTTATCCCCGGTCTATGTGTTTTTTAAAATAATTCAGGGAAAACATTTACTAAAATTTTTTATTGTGATTTTACCATATTCTTTCATTATATTCTACATAATTGTCCTGAAGGGTTACAATTCAACTTTTTCGAGGTGGGTTCAAGAGTGATCAAACCCCCAGATTTATTGTTCTAGCATGAAAAATATGTAGATAAAAGTTTTATAGAATAATTATGAAACAATGTTCTATAATTTTGATAATCCATGGATACAAGATACATAGGGGAAATAGGATCAAGCAGAGGCTTATAGGTGAAATTGGTGGAATCATTTGGATCCCCGGGTATGGATTTTTAGCCACCAAAGAGCCGAAAATGTTGATTGGAGGCAGTTCACTGTGCTTTTGGGTGGTCCTTTGGAATGAATAGAGGTGGTGATGATGGACCAGGAAGCCATGTGGATGTTTGGATTGTTCTGGTAAAATATATACTATAATTGATATACTGGGATAATCACACACCATGTAGCCCCACCTAGAAATGATGACAAGGGTTTTGGGGAAGTTAAGGATCACATGACAAGTGGTGAGCCCACACACTGTGTGAACCTCCCAGAGTGGTTGAGTCATGATCCCATAGAACATGGCCCAAATCACCTCTGGGAGAACACACCATGTAATCGTGGAGTACAAGGTCATGAACTATTACCCAGTCACATCCAGGTACATGGCATGGTTTGATGGACATGAGCATGACCAAGAGCACACAGAGAGGCCTGGGGTTTCTAAGAAACTCTATGTAGACCCCTTATATGCTATGTAAGGTGGCATGGAATCCAAGACATGTATTTATGAGAACACATCAAGGTAGTGGAGTGGTACAACAAGTCATGTGGGCCCCATACACATCATCTACCCATATGAGTAACTTCCACTATGCATATCTCCTTCATCCAAACTTGGATGTTAGCCCATGAGTAGCCTATCCTAAGTAGTTTTCAATATAGAATTTGATGGAAGCATTCCTAGTGTATTTATACGTTTTACATGGAATTTTTCAAGTGTGAAACTAATTTATGAAATGATCGATGATTGGAGTGATCAGGTTGGATCATTTGAGAGATTATAGGTGGAGATTGTACTCACCTATTCCAGGAAAGAGTCATCTATCTACGAGGATAGTACTCACATATCACACTAGGGAACAGGTCCCTATACTCTCTATTTAGGTAGATATAGTACTAAGATACTCATAGAATGGTTCCTCCATCTATGGGGATGGTAATCCCCTATTTCACTAGGGTGTGGGTCCCCCAAAACCCTTTAATCTTGGTAGAGATGGAACACACCTATCGAGGGTGTATTTCCACTATCTATGGGGATAATACTCCCCTGTGGCACTAGGGAATGGGCCCCCCGTGGTCTTTATTCAGTTTGATATGGTAGACCCCTATTTAGGACACATTCCCTCTATCTATAGAGGGGTACTCCCCCATCTTCAAGCTCCAATGGGGTGTGGGTCCTCCCCAGAGTGAGGCTCCCTTGGCTGTGGAGCATAGTGATGGGGAGTGGTCCCCACAACAAATAATCTAGTGAGGTTATGATTGTTGTTGGGGGTTTGTTATGGAATACTAGAGTTATATGGTTACTCATTAACTTATGCTATAATGTTAGATAGAGATCCCCTTTCTCTCTCATCTGGTTTTGTTTTGGAGAATATATATGTATTGGGTTTTTTTACCTCTTTGTTTGGATGGAGCTGAATGTTTTTATATCCCTCTATCACTCCCTTTCTATTTTCATGGAATCCTACATGGTACATATATACTCACCCCTGAATGGGATATTTCTATACGTGTCATGTCTTATGAATATGAAAGATAGATCACCAGCGGTAATAATAAAACATAGTGATACCTTGGTTAATTGAATATGTGTGATAGTATGGATTTGAGATTAGGATTCAAGATCTATAAACATTTCTTTATACCAATTATTGTTAGGTTGGGACAACTTTTCAAGTTGGGTATTTAGTTTTCCCTAAAATGTTTTGGATTACATTTTTGAACTCTTTTGTATCCCTTGAGGTTATTACATGCATGGTTTTTAATGTAGATATTATTTTCCTTTGTTATTATTCATGTTCTCTTTTTTTGGAGATGGATGGGTATGTGTATAAAGGTATATTATTAAAAGGTCTCTCATTTTTGTTATGTCTTTTCAACACTAGTCTCCATCCCCTAGCCTATAAAGTCGAGCTTGGGGTTGTGACGACTTGGCCTTCCACTAGCCATGAGGGCCTTGACAGGTTGGTTAATTAAAATTATCAACCTAATTAACCGTAATCACAGTTACTTGAAATTTAGTATAATAAATTTCTCATATAACCTCAAGAACTCCAAAATATTTCATTGGTATAGAAATTGGGTTTTTTTCTTTTCACTCAAAGAATGTTGTTCTCCAATGATGATCATTACCACACTACTTTTAATAGTACTCATGATATCCTAAATTTTTATATAAAATGTGTAACCATTAATATGAAAATCACTCCATGTGATAACATAAAGAGATATTACCCCTTCCACACCTTTAAATATTTTTGATAAAAATCAATATGTATTGACATTCTATTTAAACCATCAAACAAATTCCTTTTTAAGCTCAATAATAAACAAATTTTTATTTATTTTTGGATATCATGCCTTTAATATAGTAATATGTGATTATATATATGGTTGAAAATCATTTGTGTTACTAAAAATCTATAAACGTGCATGAAACACTTCATCCTTTGGAATTAACTTTACATTTAATCCACAAATCCATATTCCTTCACTATCAACTATCAAATGTCAAGATATAGAGAGACCAAAATGCTCTATAAGATATAAATAATCAGTATAGATCATAATTACCACTTCCAATATATATTTTAAAAGATAGAGTCCTCTGAGCAATGAAAATTTTTAACACAACCCTTCAAAATTATTATATATATTTCTAGAAGATACATCCAACATAAATAAATAGGTCCACACATTCTTATATCAGACACCAAATTAATCACCATATGAACCATTATATCAAAAAACAATTGGGAGGAAATACATTTCTAATTGAAAATATATGAGGACAACATCAATTTAGAACACACTAATTTTTTTTGGACAAACAAATTTTCTATAAATGGATTAGAAAACATAACATAACATGATAATATTCATTCTGATAGGTGTGGTCAATATTCCACATAGTGTGATCAGTAGAATTTGTTGCATCAATACATTTAAACCATGAGATTTCATACCTATTAATTTATGATCCTTCAATAACACCAAATTATTAACATTTGAATAATATCCATTGGGTACATTAATACCATGAATAAACAGACAAAATTCAACTTCTCAATCTTTATTAATGTGTGACAAGACAAGGGCAAATATGTTCCGTTTCATTTTATAGTGGGAGATAACTCCAAAGGTATTTCCATGTGTATTAGTTCCAATTTATCATGTAATATATCTTTTTTTATTTCCATTTTGTGTCTAATAAAGTTATAATAAAATTACCACATGTGTTTCTCTAGACTTGTATATCATCAATGTTATGTTTTATCTTTGCAAATATCCAAAAAGGTAGTTTGAATAAGATATATCATTTCATCCTTTTTATTTTGATTTCAAGAACATTATTTCATTCCAAATGTGAAATCAATATTTTTCACCTTATCATAATATTTTTCAGCTGACCATGTGTAAAGAAATATCTCAGTTCAACCTGAAACATCACTCAATCTTACTTCTCAAAAGACTTCAATAGTTCCTCCCCAAATTTCATAGGGTTTTGACCATTGGTGAAGGTTATAAGGATATAGTGGGATGACTATTACCTCTAGTAAGAGTACAAAAATAGTTGAAATATCGAGAACATATATAAGGATGAAAATCATATGGATTCTAAAATAAATGGAATGAATCATACATTCATACATTCTCTCAATCATGAAAAATATAAAATAGATATCCTCCCAAAAATCTAGCCACATATACAACATAAAAAACGTAAAATAAATACAGCATGCTCTACTTACCGCATCAATTCAAACTACATACCCAGTTTCCATGAAGCTTGAGTTGAACCAGCCTGATCCTAAAGTTCTACGTGATTAGTTTCACTCAATTAAGTAACATTGGGCCTCATTCTATCCATCATGAAACATGTGATCAAACCTAAATGTAGACATCAAGACTACACGCAAACCAATGTTCATGTACATGGGGTTATAAGTAAATCATAGTTGGCCACCCCTAGTGGTAAACCTATTATTTTAGGTGATAATAAGTTCATGAACTCGTGATGTTCCCAACCTAGAAAAAGAATAATAATAGTTGTAATAAAAGAAAAACTAGATATAAAAGGGGGGACAAGGAAAATAGATTACTGAGGGTTCTATCCTAACACCCATGTTAAATCTACCCCCACTATATCCCAAGACATAGGATTTATAATATGGGTTTCACTCATCTATAAAACCTCAGGCACGTCAACCAGATATACCAAGGATATCCAATATGTATAAACTAAAAGGAGTGAATGTCAGACATTGGAGTTTTACCATAGGAATCCACATGAGAAATCACATATAATAAGCTCTAGGACTCCAATAATATGATATGAAATGGAAAAAAGAACATATAGGTTGACACAACTAGAGACCCTTTTAGCCTCAAAAGGTCTTGTAGAATAACTCGAGCACAAAATATAGACCCCAAAAAGAAGGGATCTACAACATAATATGGAGTCATCAAGCATGCATGGACTAGGAGCACAATAACATGGCACATAATAACAACTCCATGAGTGTCTATGCACCTCATGATCCTGATAGAACTATATTCATGGTGTCACACTAAACTATATGGGGTTTCACTAATCTAGATGATCCTTTATATCCTTAATCTCGTCTAACCATAGCTATAAAATGGAAGATACAACCAGATTGAACTCATGGCCCTTGTCCGATTCAATATATCACAAATGTCTCATCCTAAACCAATGTCCTAAGTAGAAAATACCTCAAACAACACAACCAACTAAAAATGGGATGATCCAACCTTGATCCCACCATCTAAATAGTTAAACTATCATTATTGATCAAATATCCTCAAACAAATAATGGGGCCACTCATGGATTCCAAGATCTTAGAATCAAAAAATTGACCACCTTAGACTCTCTAATAACCATTATTAGGGAAAAACCAAAACATGTTGCTCACATGGTCCCCAGGGCAACATCATAGAGTGATTTCCAACTAGTGAGTCTCTTAATTCACCCATGATCTTCGGAAATTATTGTCAGAAGATACTCAAATGGATCAAATTCATCATAAAGAGTAGGACACCCTATGAGGGCTTCCTCTAACTAATCCAAAATAACATGAAATTTATAATGAAAAAGAATCCTAAGAGGCCCTCAATGGCCTCCAAATGATCCTTAATCAACAGCGCTCCCAAAGGGGAATTCAAATGAACAATCACTACAATGAGGGATTCTATATGATCTTCATGACCACCCCAAAGCTAGACCATCAACAACGTATCCTCATCAAAGAAAAACTTTAGGGAATATTCCACATTAGAATAACCATAAGCTAGCCTTCCCATGATACAACCCATCCGTCGATGCAAACTCACCCACAAGGGAATCCACAGGATTCTCTCATACTCATATCATGCTCTCAATAGTTCCAAGTTGTAATCACCTTCCAAATGTGTTAACCCAACATAAAGCCTCCATCAGATCTAGTCATCATACCCATGAGCTATACCTCAGCTACTCAAACTTTGAGCAACCTACCCAAATAGGATGGGAAAAACCAAGATATATTTAGAGATATAACTTGATCCCACCATTCATGATCAGTCTAAAACAACCTTGAACAAAACTATGATAGAATAAACATTCCCTATCCATCTCATAATCTCTCAAGCCTCACCCAGGCCTCCCAACCAAAAACTGATCTATAAGATCCTAACTTATCTAGGTACATCCATCATTTATTTTCTTGGTTAAAAGACTTTTTTTGGGTTTTACATTTCCTTTAAGCATTGGTAGATGAGTATTGTTTGGATATGTAGATAATTTCATGGAGAAAATGTCCTAATGTTCAAGAATGTACGTTTATATTATTTAATGGAGTCCTGATTTAAATTTTTTAAATGTTTTATGAAATTTTTACTTGCTTAGAAGGATTTGGAGGTGGTTTAGGTCCTTTTGTTGAATCTAGGCTGGAAAGTACCTATAAAATCATTACATACCATGTAAATGTATTAAAAAATGTGTAAATTCCACTATAAATATGTCATGGAATAGTTCCATATGTGAAGTTGTTACATGTAGTGAACCTATTACACCTCATGCAATTTTAATGGAATTTAATAATTCCACTAAGAAGATGGGTTTTTCAGTGTATCCCTCTAAAAATAAATACACTATGTATAAAATAATTACACATCATCTAATATCCCAACCAGTAGTTTAAAGTATCACCATACATGATATTTTTTTTCATTACAACTATCACATACTTCCTCCTCTTGACCCTATTGAGTCTTTTAAGTGATTTTAGAGTACCTCCCTTTCTTCATGATATCTCTTTTATGTGATTGATCTTTGTTAAGTCTTTAGATTTACTTTCTATTTCATCATTTGTTGTTCCCCATTATAGAGGTGGAATTCTTGGACCACATTTGGTTGGTATCTTGGCCTAGGTTGATCTATATTATTTTTCAATATTCTTCATTGTGTTTAACAAGAAATGTGGTTTGGGAGAGTTCTTGATTACCTTCACCTTAGATGGGATTTTTATGTAAATTACTAGTGTGTTATTGGTTTATATTTAAATAATAAACAAAATGTGTCGTAGAAAAGATTAATAGTAATTTTTATAATTAACTATTCTTCCTTATGATGTGATATTATGATATTGTTGTTTTAATGACTCATTATGATACATTATACCATTCTTATATACTATTATTGTCCCTCATACTTGTTTTAATTCCTATATATTGGGATATTCCCAGATACATCCTCGATTTATTATATATCAGGATTGGCCTAGATACATGCTATAAGGAATTTATACCTTGATAAGCCCTGAATTATTATTTAAATTATTATATACTAGGAATGGTCCTAATAAATGATAAAAAAATTAATTCAAGGATCAACCTAGATTTATTGTTGAATTTCTTATATAGCGGGTTGAACATAGATTTTTTTTAATTTACGTGATTATTATATGGTTATGGTTGGCTTGGTCAAGAGACATGCTCAAATAAATTGCAACATGGCACCAATGAAGATTATGTTTTTCTATGGGAATATGGTTATTATTGGCATGGTCATGAGACATGCTCAGATATATTCATGCATAAAGCTAAATAAAGTTGATGTGGTATTAATTTAATTTTTTAATTAATTACTAAACCAATTTATTGAACTATTTCATGCACTTATTATCATATTGGTTCTTTTGGACATGGTGGTGTTGAACCACTATATTATACACATACCATACTCGGTCCACCATTTGTTACCTGAGAAGAATACATGGATTCAGGATTGGAAAATTGAAAGGAACGATGCTATTGATTAATTGTTTGTTGTATGGGATTCATTGTAGAGATGGGACTGAAATGGGGTTTGGTATAGGGGACTTTTGAGTATTTATATCTATATTCTAGTATTTTATATTTATTATTTCTATCATGAAATATAGTTAAATTATAGAATTACATTACATTATTCCTTTATTATTTATTGGATTATTCAGTCAGTTTTTATTGATTGATTTTTTCATTGTTTTATACAATTTCCATTATTTACATACTCTGATATTTAATTTATATTGTTTACATACATTCTATTGTAACTTTTTACCAGGGTGTTTAGTCTCCCTACTATACTTATCACACCCCTTCTACTAGTTGGAAACATGTTCCATATGGGGAGTCACACCTGAGGTCATGTAACTAACCTGTTTTGGGCATGTGAGAGAGTGACATAATTAGGGGATGTTTTAATGCAGTATTAGAGAACACTAGGTTTATTTTTTTATTCATTAATATTTTATAAAATCAATATAGGATACTAGGATGTGTTGAGACATGGTACTGAGATTGCGCATGGGAGTATCTAACCCATTTATAGGGGGACATATGAGTTCCCATGAATGGGATTTCTATTTATACAATTTTCTTGTTATAGTTAAAGTTATTTCACCTTGGGTGACTCACATGTTGTGTGATGTTATTATTTTGCGATGTTATTAGTTTGTGAGATTTATACTCATGTCATGGTATAACATGAGTTGAGTATTCATGATTCATGATAGGCATATAAAAATATACATTGATATGAATTATTCATGAAATGGACATGTGTATTTCTATGTGATATATATTTTCCCATATGCATGGCAATAAAAGAATCTTGTTATAACTAATAAATGAAATAAATGAACTGTTATGTCATGTTATAATACTTTTAATAAAAGTTTAGAGAGACTAGGAGTTACTGTTTCTCTATTTTTGTCATGTGTTGTGGTTGAGCCTATTGTTATAGCCAATGTTATAGGGAGTGGTTTTTTTCCTATAGATAAAATGAAACCTTGTCATATTTGAGTTGAACATCAATATAGTGTAAATGAGAATGATCTTCATGTAGATGGACCATAGATTCCTATATCTCTAGAGTATCATATAAATGACTAGCTTCGTGAAATCTTCCTTAGGGTCATGTTATCCAAAGAAAGGGAGATTGTTCACAGTGTTCCTTTGATGTTTGAGTTGATGAGAGAGTTCCAACTACATAATCCCCCTATGTTAACTAGATAGGGAATCCACTAGGCATCCAAGATCAAGATTGAGTTAGTCCAAACTATCTTTATGCAACTTGGGAAACCCACATATAGAAGGGTGAATCTTACTATATATATGCTTCATTGACCAACCAAGAATTAGAAAGACACTATGGTGTAGAGTGGGATGAAATAGGAGTTATCTTGGATATAATTTGAGGTGATGTTCCAGATCCACTTTTATCCAAAGAGATCAAGGGATGATAAGTCTTGTGAGTTCATGAACCTGAAAAGGAGTGCATGTTAGTGCTAGACTATGATAGATACATCAACAACAATCAGTGATTTTCACCATCCTTAATAGCTGATGATAACTACAGGGTGAGACATTTTTAGGATGGTTTTTCTATGGGCTTTGGTCATACATGAACATGTTTTGTTTGTTCAGTTTTGAAGATGTTATGAATTAGGCACTCATCATGGATAGAAATATACGAGATACCTCAAGTAACTATCAAACTCTCTTTGTAGGGTGAACTGGGAACTCTAATTCTAGTGCAAAACGAATTTATATGATAGTTTTCTCCAATTAATTAGTGGATAGAGCATTTAGGATAGTGTGAATCCATAATAGGATTGTATTCCATTACAATTCTATCTATGTGGAGAGATGATCCACAAATTGTATTAGTTTTCATAACTTCATTTGGAGTGTTGTGCTTGTGTCAAGATGGGCCACCTATAGAGGTTTTGTAGGGGAATTCCTTAGTAGAGTAGTGGAAATGGATCATGATAGGAACTAGAGTCTATGAAGGACGTATCTACTCTCCAAAAGACAGTTAGTTGGAGTTCCCCTGAAGGTTTTGGTCGATGATGGGGATGTAGTACCCTCGTGTAGGAATGAAAGTATCATTTAGAGGTAATAGATCAGGGGAGTCAGAATAGATCCCATAGTATAGGGGATTGTTATCTTAACATTATGAAGACTAATCTAGATATAGTGGATTCATAATCATCAAACATCAGAGGTATGATTCTGATATCATCTACCCTTACTTGTGTTTTTTTCGATATAAGATTATAAAATTCAATTTTATACCCTCTCTTTTATAAATGTTTTGAGCTTGTATATGGATATCCTGGATGATACTTTGAC
This sequence comes from Viscum album, assembly GCA_963277665.1. Taxonomy (NCBI): domain Eukaryota; kingdom Viridiplantae; phylum Streptophyta; class Magnoliopsida; order Santalales; family Viscaceae; genus Viscum; species Viscum album. Next base: position 1,719,607,145 of record OY728160.1, on the reverse strand, counting down.
CGTTGATACTCTTATGGGAGTGCGGTCCGATAATACCAAATGTTGAAAAGTGTGTTCTCTAGATATTGGTGGTTACCATTTAATTTAAAAAACCGTAGTGTGAGAAATGATAGTGTTCTATTTAATTCTTGCTATGGATTGTATAAATCTATAACATGATCATATTGATTATTAATGGATAATAATTACCATTCTATATCTATAAGGAGCCAGTTATTCTCACCACGGTGAGTGGGATCTTCAGTCTGTTCATACATGACCAATTCAGTGCAGATTGATTTTTCTCATATCTTAGATAGCCAGTCATGACCATGATGATGGTGGAATACAACATGATTATTTTTCTCTAGTGGTAAAATATTTTTGAGTCATCTTTCTTGATAATTTCTTTGGATTACCACCCGATCGAGATATCGAGTACATGATCGAGTTGGTTATAGGAGTAGAGCCTATTTTTATCCTCCCTTATAGAATGGAATCACTAGTGCTTTGGGAGTGGATAGTTTAGTTGGAAGATTCGGAATATAAAGGTTTCATACAGCCAAGTACATATCCTTGGAGATATTTACTTCTCTTCTCTATAAAGGATGATGATACATTTATATTATTTGTGGATTATTGGACATTGATCCAAATGATGGTGAAGAACCTGTAACCCTTTTTTCACCTTGATGATCTTTCCGATTAGTTCAGAGGAGCTCATTTATTCTCTAATTTTGAATTAAGATCAAGATACCACCAATTGTGGGTGAGGCCATTAGGTATACCTAGAAATTATGTTAGGAGAAGGTATGGATTTTTTGAATTCTTAGCGATTCCATTTGGTTTGACTAACATATCTGTAGTATTGATGGACTTGATAAATCAGATCCTTTATCCTTTTATGGATTAGTTTGTTGTGGTTTTTGCTGATGGAATAATAGTGTAATCAAAGTAAATAGATGATTATTATCAACATATTGAAATTTTCATGAGTATATAAAGAGATAATTGAATTTATACCATGCTGACAAAATTAAGTTTCTAGGTTGATAAAGTGCACTTCTTGGACATTGTCATCTCAGAGGTAGGGGTGTTAGTGGACCTAGAGAAGGATAAAACCAAAATATCATGGTATAATCCTAATAATTCCTTTTATATTTATATATTTCTAGTTTCAGTAGTCTATTATTGACTCTTTATCACAAACTTCTCCCATCTTGCATCACTCATGTTAGGACTGACCAAGAAAGGGGTGAAGTTTGTTTTATTAGATGATTGTGAGAGAGATTTTCATGATCTGAAAGGTAGGATGACCTCGACACATATCCTCACATTACCATGTCGACTAAATCATAAATCATGTATTGGGAAACATCCAGAGTTGTAATCAGAGATGTTTTTATGTATGAGTACTGAGTGGTTACTTAGGCCTCCAAACAGTTGAGACTACATGAGTGGAATTACCCTAAACAAAATATTGAGTTACCCGTGGTTGTACATACCCTGATATGATAGAGGAATTATCTCATGGGTGATAGTTTTATGTTATACAAAAACCACAAGAGTCTCATGTGGATATTTTCTTATTGGGATCTAAACCATCGTTAGAGGAGGATGGTCCAATATCTGCAATATTTCAACATTGAGTTGTCATATACGCCGAGAAAGTGAAATGAAATTATCAATGGTTTGAGATGGAAGATGCAGAAAAAGGAAAAACATGAGTCTTATGATGGGTGTGGGATGATGAACCTCTTTTCATATAGGAATATAGATGTTCAGGAGTCCTAAGGATGAGTAGCTCTGACATCGACATATGTTATAACCATGATTTTGGACCAAATCAAGACTAAGTATTTATCTAATCTAGAGGTCTCAGTTACAAAATAAAGATTATATGGTGGGGAGACACTATTGGGATGGTCTCTTGATAGTGGAAATTATTTTCTTTTCCATGGTTGAGTATGGGTTCCTAAGGACATTTGGCAGTGTCTAATGAGGGAGTTTCATTCTTTTAGATGTGAGGTATATCCTGGTTTAAAAAATATGTTTCATGATATCCCTAGACAGTATGAGTGTTCAGAAATAAATAAGGTAGAAAGGTTTTTGGAGAGATATTTGGCTTATCGTCAGGTGAAAGCTGTGCATCAAAGGCCAGCTAGGCTTTTGTAGCCTTTTCCATTTCCACAGGGAAATGGAATGATATCACTTTGAATTTTTTGATAGGATTACCCAAGACTATTATAAGAATGATTCATTATAGGTGACCTTTGATCAATTTAATAAGGTATCACACTTTTTACATATCAGGGAGACTTTCATTTTTGATGGTATAGGTAGAATTTACATGTGTGAGGTAATTGGGAGAATTGTTTTTTGGGGATTATCATTTCAGGCAGAGATCCTAGTATTACATCACAGTTCTAGGAGGGTCTTTATAAGGATCCAGGATTGCAGGTTCTTAGATGTCTATCCTATCATCCTTATACTTATGGTTAATCTAAGTAGACTATTCTAGTTCTAGAGTATATGTTGGAATCATGTGTTTTGGATTTTTTAAACATGTGGGAGCACCATCTGGCACTCATGGAGGTTCTTTATAATAAAAAAATTTAGGAATCAACCCAGATGGTACCATTTGAGAATTTGTATGTAAGTTTATTCCATTCGCCTCTTTTTTGGTTAGAGGAGGGTGAGATAGTACTTGTTGGGACCAGTATCATATAAGAGATATCTTAGTATGTTCAGTTGATCTTAAGGAATTTGAATACCATAAAAATATGGAAAAAACCCTATGATGACCTTCAGAGATAAACTCTAGAGTTCAAGGATGGCCATTTTTTCCGTTGGGTGTTTCCTAGGATGGGGAGACACCATATTAAGAAACTGGGAATGCTACCACCTAGGTTTGTTGGGCCTTTTGAAATTGTCGATAGGGTCAGTCCATTGGTGCACCAATTCCCCCCCCCCACAATGCTATACTCCAATGCACAATGATTTTCACATGTCACAACTTCTGTGATATCTTCCAATCCCATATCATGTGAATGTCATAGTACATTTCAAGAAAGGAGTAGATGGGTTCTTTGAGGAGAATCTAATATGGATTCTAGACCATAGTGAGAATTATCACTATGGTAAGGTGATACCTTTGGTTCATGTATAGTAGAAACATGGGTGACATCAGGAGGAGACCTGGGGTTGGCTTTCTTATTTGTGAGAATAGTGGCTAGTCCTGTTCATCGAGACCCTATAGTTCCCCTTAGAGAAACATAGAGAAGAGATATTATATGGTGAGAAGGTTATAAGACACTGTATTTTTTTAGGTATGTCCCTCATTGATATGTTTTGTGTTAAATTTATTCCATTAAGGGGTTTTTTTCCTTAAGCCTTGGTGGACGAATCTTATTTGGACATAGAGATCATTTCTTGGGAAAACGACCTAAAATTTAAGGATTTTAGTTTTTTTGAATTAATGGAGTCGAAATATAAATACATTTAATGGTTTATAAGGGGTTTCCATTAATGGAATCCTTTAGAGGTGTTTTAGGACCTTAATTTATTAAACAACATGTAAATGCTAAAAAAACGCATGCCATGAAATCGTTCAAGATGTGTGGTGGTTACACATGATGAACCTAGTACATGTTCTACAATGTTTAGGTAATTTAAAATTTCATATGAGACGATGTGTTTTTTGGAATATCTCTCTAAAAAAATACACTACATTTAAAAGAATTATACAACCTGTAATATCCTAATCAATATTTTAAATTTGAATCGTGTAAGATATTTTTTAATTCCATCCGATGCATCATTCCTCTTCTAGACCTCAGGGATTTTCTAGGTGATTTTGGAGCACCTACATTCATTTTGGACGACTCATTTATACGATTGATCTTTGGAAGGTCTTTGGATTTAGTTTTTCTTTCCTCATCCATAGATCTCCATTAGGGTGATAGAAATACAAGATGGATTTTGATTTTGATCTTTATCATGTTTGATCTAAGTTCCTTTTTGATCTTTCTCACCTTCTTCCTCATTGGTGTTACCCCTTTGGAAGGACTGTTAATCACTAGTTAAATGTAGGGCATCTAAACATTAAACCTATGGTCTATTTAATTAAAAATTATGATAAATATTTCATTAACAACAACATAACATGAACCTAAATTAAATAAATTATGAATTTAATTATTCTTTATAATTATTTTGTATTCAATTTTTATTTACATGGGTTGTGGATAACGGTTGTGTGAGATAAAACATGATTATAGATTAACTGAATAATGGATTTAGTGTGATTTTCTTGAAATGCGTTTTGGGTGATTTCATGATATATATTAACCTTGTCTTGGAATGATTATTGAAATGATTAACATCTTATTTTTTATGACCAATTGATAAATGAAATGTGTTAATGAAAATATAAATTTTAATTTTTAAAATTAACCATTGATCCTTATGATGTGTTATTGTGATATCATTACTGTTTTGACTCATTATGATACTCGATGTAATTCTTATATAATGGGATTGGACCTAATACAATTTTTGATTTTTTTTACTATGATTTTATATAATACATTTTTTAATGTTCATATATTGGTCTTATCCAAGATACTTTCTATATTTCTTATATACCGGGTTCAACCTTGATTTATTGCTGAAATGATTATATACTGAGTGTGGACCTAAGGAAAAAAATAATGATTATATATTGGGCTTAGACCAGATTTATTACTTAAATTCTTATATAGTGGGCTTGAGTCATATTTATGTGATTTCAACCGTGGTTAATGATTATAGTTGGCATGAATGTGATACATGCTTAGAGACATGCCACCATGGAGCAGAGGCAAGATATGTTTTAATATGGTTATATGGTTATGGTTTTCATGGTCATGAGGAATTCTTAGAGATATTTCAACATGGTGTTTAATCAGGTTGATGTGGTATTAATTTAATTGTTCAACTAATCAATACACCTTTCTATTAATTTTTTTGCATGCACTTATTATCATACTTGTTTTTTTAGACATGGTGATGTTGTCTTAATAAGTTATACTGACACCCTACTCATGACACCATTTTATACTCAAGAAGAATACATTGTTGTAGGATTGGATAAGGGAAAGAGAACTTGTTGATGATTGTTTTCTTCTGGATGGGTTGGAGTGTGGAGGTGAGACTAACAAGGGGTTTTTGGACTAGGGATATTTCAATTATTATTTGAGCCTTCTAGTAATTTATTTTTATAATTTATATCATGAAATATAGTTACATTACAACATGAAATTATATTATTCCTTTAGTGATTATTAAATTATTATGTTTCCTTTTATAATTTAGTGTTTTTACACTGTATCGTATTGTTTCAATTATTTTCCCACTATAATATTTTATTTATATTCCTCACATATGATGCATTGTAACTACATAATAGAGGGTTTAGTCATCACACTATACTTATCGCAGCTTCTCTAATATTCAGTAGCATATTACGTATGAGGAGGTGTGCTTGAAGTCAAGTGACCAACCTGTTTTAGCCATGTGAGAGAGTACCAAAATCAAGGGATGTTACACAACCCACTAGATGATTTTGAATCCAATCCTCAATGAAATCCTCATAATGAACACTATTATTACAAAACACCATGAATATTTCCTCTAAAACCCAAAAGGATTCCATCATCCCAATATTTGTGGAAAACACACATGATGGACTACTCACAAAACGAATTATGACCCCAGGGAAAAAAATGTGGAAAATGTACTAAGAGGGAAAAGGTACATTATGTGTACTTATCAGTACATGACATGTATCCCCAAAGGTCTTCTCTGTTCATGTTCAATAGTCCTATAGGTGTGTAATTTTCTAAATTAAATATTGTGTGTACCCTATACATGGTGTCTACCCTCACATGGGCACCTACCCATGTACCTCATCCCCACTAGGTGTGTACACTGCCAAACTACATGATGTGTATCACCCCATACATGGAATGTACCCCACATGAGTCCCTAGTAATGTACATGTCCATGTACCCTCACAGGGGTCCGGGAAAGCATCATACATGGATACTAGTAGTTTACCTCACATAGTTTATGGTCGTGTACCATAAACAACCATATGTCGCAGACACACCCTATGTCTCCACTATATAGTGTGTACCATTAGTACACAGAATGTAGTCCCAAAATATCATTTTCCATAAATAGGAAGAACTCAAATCTTTTGTTTACTAAATTTAATGTCATATACATAGGTATTCACAAACTAAAACCCCCATAATGGCATAAAATCATCGTTTCTCCCCAATTAATCCTAGATCAATGCACATGGGGTCCCCAAAAATCCCTGAAAGGATTTAAAAAATTAAAAAACTAATATATATATATATATATTTGTGGATTAAAACATTAAATGGACCTATGTACATGTGAAAACAACCATATCCTCCCACTATATACATACCATGCCCCAGTGGATGCCCGTTATACCTCTAGACGAGCTCCCAAGACTCCACATCCCCCTCCCACTCACTCTTTTCTCCCTTTTCCTCTATCATTTTCATGACACAGTATCCCAAAGCAGTGTATCCAAAAATAAATATGGGATAAATAGGAAAATAAAAGTGAAAAGAGAAAGAAATAAAAAATAAAAAGAAATGGGAAATAAATGGGGACTAACCCAGGAGCCTATAACGGGTCTACGCCTCACCTAGGAAAAACCCCCTTTCACAATTAAACATGGAGAATGAATCATAATTTATACTCTGTTTACAATATATTTATGAAATAACAAGAGTGAACAAAATAATATTTATTTATTTAAATTTTTTTCAAAATTCCAATGGATTAGATTTCCACCAAACTCTTATACTAGTGTTAACTTCCTATTTAGGGAAAACATAGTGGTACAAAAATTATCCAAGATCATATACTCAGGAAAATTATAATTTTTTCTTTGAAACACTTCCAGGAACAAAAAATTAAAATTTTCTATAATTATTATGAATGATGAGGATGTGGGCCATCACATAATGGTTGTCTGTATGTGTGTGTGTGGGGGGGGGTTATATTCTTTTAAATCATTAAATGTTTTTTTTCTAATCTATGATAAGGATGGTCAATTAAAAAACTCGTAAATGTTTTGTGTACAATAACGTTCTTCCATTATAATATTGAAAATATGAAGTCTCTTCATCAAAAATTAGACATTCTTTATGTCTCTTAATGCTGTATCTCGATAAGATTACATATGCAGGAAATGATCTTATAGTAAACATTATCATTTCACAAACAAAAAATATTCTTTCTTGTATTCATAAAAAAAATAATAACATCTATCTCCCATAGATGTTTCAAATCATCAATAAATGGTGAAAGATAAACATAAATATCATTTCTACGTTGTTTTGGTCTAGAAATCATCAAGATTATCATAAAATATTATTTCTTTATAAATATATGTGAGGAAAAGTTGAAAAATACTAAAAAATAAGCTCTGTACTATGTTGGATACTAGGGCTCTGATATGGATTCATTCCATATATACATAGTCCCCTTATGAAATTTATAGACTCACTTTTGAAATAAACTATTTTTTAATTAATTCCCTTACACTATGGTCAATCAGTAAGGTGACATAAGTTTCCATCTGATATATAATCATATTTAGGCCATCTTAACCATATTGTATCATTTGAGTTTGAAAATTGACTCTTAAAATAACTAATTATTAAAATATTTCAAATTTATTTAGTAATTATTTTGATATCGATACTTGAGAATAAATAAAAGTTGAATTTTATATCCATCTTATATCATGATGTCATAAATTTAAGATATTTTGATAAATATCTATATTCTTTCCAATACAACACACAATCATTGGGGAAAGTATGTATCTATTCATACCCCAATCCCATTATTCATAATATATTTATTGCATCATAAAGAGAATCTGGAAGCCTGTTATATAATGGAAGTATCTCTTTTAATATTTCAAGAATTTTAGAGAAAAATTTATCACTCAACATATTTATTTCTATCAAGTTAAATAATTTTAGAACTACTAATAACATCGTAAGTTTAGTGCAACATGAGAATAGTGGTTTCTCATAATCTCTATAAAATTGTTTGATTGTGGATGTTTTTTCTGTTGTTGTAATTCCTATAACATGAATCAGTTCTTCAATATGATCCCCTATCTCATGATGAATATTTTCTTTAGAATTAGATGTCGAATTTCCTATTATTTGACTATGTCATATCTAACATGTGTAATTAATTATAAAACCAAAAAATCGGATGATCCATGATTTCTCTATAATTAAACTTTCTTATATTCAAGAATATCCCACATTGACTAAAAATAAATAACTTTTTTATTGAAACTTTTGTTTATAAAATACCAAAAAAATAATTATCTCCTTTTTCATTCTCATCAGTGGTTCTTCAAAAATATTTCCAATTTTGATCCATTAATTACATAAGATCATAATAATAAAGTTGAATATAATAAAACATATAAATATTTAAATATATATAAAAAGAGATAAATTTTAAATGTAAAAACATATAATAAAAATAATCAATTATTGATAAGTATTTGATCATAACAAAAAAATTATATAAGTTATAAAAATTTATCATTGATCAATATAAATATAAGTAATTATTCATATATATAAATATGAATAAATCATTAAAAATAATTTTTCGTAAAAATAACTTAAAATTGAAAAATAATTTTCAATTTTTTTCAAAAATACTTATATCGGAAAAAGCAATTTATAAATAAAAAAAGTAAAAAATATTTCAACCAAAAATTTATAATAAAAAAATAAAAAAATAATATAAAATAAATATAAGGACTTTTATAAAAATCTAATTACTATAAAAAATTGTGTAATATCCTATAAAATTTCTAACACTAAACAAATTTTTACAAAGAAATATAATTGATAATAAAATTCATACAAAAAATTAAAAGATGAATCAAAATTTTAACTAAACAATATTTAATTTATCTTAAAAAATAAAAATATAACTTAAAATATTTGGAGGTTGATATTTCAAAATAAATGTTGATTTCTGATGAACTCACTCGATGTTGGTGGCATTATGCAAAACACTACTTGATTGAAGGAATGTTTTTTTTCAAATATTAAATAGAAAAAAGAACCAACAAAAACCATGAACCACTATATTTGGTCAACGAAGATAGGTTTTACATGAACTTAATAGAATCAACGATCATTAAATAAGGATTAAGGATGAATATTGAGGAGAAACAATGTAAAAATATGATTAAAATTGACTAAAAAAGAAGTATGTATGTCCTCGTGGTCATCGGGTGTTGTTAGGTGTCCTCGAAGGTTGATTAGAGGAGGGATTTGAAATGAGGGTTTTAGGGGTTTTTAGGTGTTAGTGTTATTTTTAAAACACTTTTAACATCGGTTTTATAAAAACCCAACATTATTTTTTTATTATATTTAACTTTTTTTCTTTATAAAACTGAAAGTAAAATTTCACGATCACATTATAATTGTCGCTTTCTATGAAATCAACATTAAAACCTTAATATTGAAGCCCATATTTGTAGTAGTGTTGGCTGCCTAGATGTGTCTCTTATTATTTATCCTAGAATTAATGTAAATCAAATAATTCAACTAAAAAAGAGACCTAGATGGTCACATGCTATGTGTGTCCAAAATCTCATTAAATTTTATGCGATTTCATGTTAAGGTTAAATATTATTTGGAGTTTGTGGAAAATAGTTATTCAAGTAATGATGATAACATAAATTCAATCATGAAATAATTATGTTCAGAATATGTGAGTTGAATTTCATCTCTTATTTTTTTATTATCAAGGAAATAAAAAAAAAATTATTCATTATTTAAGTAAATGGATTATTATAAATATTTATTTAGTTACATTAATACTAAAATTAATATTTATTTAAAAATTAAAGAATATAATATTTATTTATTTAATGGAAAAAATTTATTTGAATAATATTTTGTATTTTATGGTTTAATATATATCATAAAGGATTAACCAGTCATTTTAATGGCCTAGAGGAAATGATATAATTTTATTTAATATCAATCAAATAAATAAAAATTTATTTATTTAAGGAATGATATTTAAATAGACACATTACATAGAAATAATGATAATAATAATATTTGACATGATGATTACGTTGAATAAATAAATTGATAAAGGGAACTTATGAAACAATCAATTTTTTTACACTAAGTATAAATTCCCAGATAAAGAATTTTTAAATTGAGTGAGAATTATTGTGCATAATGAAACCCTCTTTGGGGTTCTCTCAGGACTAGAGAGAATTATGAACCTATCATCTTGATCTTAATAACATAGAGATAAAATTACAAACTTCTTTTTATGTTCAATAATGAATTACGTAAAACACTTTAATCTACTGTTCCATCACATGAATATTCATAAAAAATGTTCATTGATTCATATAATACATGTGGGTATAGTTTGAGGAATCCTTGATTGGATTATCCACTATAATGAAAACAACTTTAGAGGGATTATAGAAATTTATTGAGAGAATTATCATGTTTGAGGTAATTTTTATTTTAAATTAATTGTAAATTATAATTGAAAGAATCTATATAAGTGATTTTGGGGTTGTGTTCATCAAGTTCTTTGGATTTTATCTATTAAAATTTGTGGAAAACTAAAATCAGGCACCCATCCAATGCTTTCAATACATCTTAAAACCTTGATCCCATATTATTCACTACAATAACATAAATATGGATAATTATCCTCTATTATATATAAGAAAGAGGATATTATTAATCCAATAGTGAGAGAAAGTGAGGTTTTATAAAAATAAAAAAAGACAAAAATCATCAATCCATCAATAAACCATGTTAATTAATCAAGAAAAAGTGATAATATATTGTAGTTATTTAGTTATAAATAATACATGTAATGTTAAAATATTTTTTATCATCACAATAGATTGAGGAAAAATAAGATATTGTTACCAATGCTAATTTTCTTAAGCAATACAAGCACTTGTTCATGATATGTCAAGGAATAAAATCTTATGTATTGGAACACCCCGTTACTTATTGATCTACCTAAAGGAGCCAATAAAGTGGATAAGGATGTCTGCAAGAGGCACGTGGAGGATTGATTAGATGTGAAATGCATCATTTTATCATAAATATCTTTGAATCCATAGAAACAATATGACGAAAAAGATGTTTTTAAAATATTATCAAAAACCTAGGAACATTGTCACGATGAATTTAAACAAAAATTACATTAGATATTTGATTCACTCATTATGTGAAATGTGAGAGATGGGATAAAAATTGAGCATCATGTGTTCAAGATGATTGAGTGAATTGATTAACTAGTAAAGGTTGGATTCATGTGGGATAAAACATTATCCACAAATCTCATTAGTATGTCCTTAACTTTTAATTTCTCAAGTTTTATTGATGATTTTAACTGGAATAATATGGAAAAAAGCTCCCATATATTTTCTAGGATTCTAAAAACTAAGTAGGATATGAATAAATATGGTTATTTTGTTCTTATAATGATTAATGAAAATGAAAAGGTAAAAAAACGAATGACATGAATACATTAAAATACACCTTTTTAACCTTATACAAATAGATGTTTATTGGTGGGAAATGATAACCAAGAGACATTCTGATTTGCATGTCATAATAAAAGTTAATAATATTTTATTATTTTTATTTATTATTGTTATGGTCATTTTTTATTTATAAATAGTATTAATCCAATAGGTTATTAATTGAATTTTTAATCTAAAATCAAATTTAAAATTATTCAATGGTGATGATAAAATGGTTTTGGTTGATAAAAAATTGTCTTTTATCAATAATCAAAATATTTTTTTTTGTTTTAGATATTAATTTAAATAAAAAAAATTTCAAATTTATAATATTTGATATTTGTTAATTTAATTTTAAACTTATTATATAGATTTAGTTACAATAATTCAATAAATAAAATAATTATTTTATAAATATAATACATAAATAGAAAATATGTTCAATTCCAAAAGTTTAATGATTTATTTAATGTATAAAATGTTCACCCATTATCGTTTGTGTCTCAACCGAAATATGTCATTAAGGGATAAATTCCTCACATTATTAAATTTACAACAGAATTTTGCATCTTAGTAGTTTATATTGAAAAACTAGATGATTAACTGAATTATAAACTAGTAATAACATTAAAAATAATTTAATGATAACATTAGATTCACTATTGAAATTAAAAAATGTAAAACTATTATCATATTTTATGTTAAAATTATAACTTAATAGAAAAACATTATTTTAACATCAATATCAATATTAATGTTATCATGCTTAGAAAAGAGGATGTGAAAAAAAGGAAATTTCAAAACAAATGGTGGTTTTGATTTTCAAATTTAGACTGATTGTATGAAAGGAAATAACTTTGATCTAAATTTTCTTATTATCACATATAACAACATGATATTTTAAAATAACTCTATATTTTATAGCATATACAACACACAACCCTATGCTTAAATGAGACACAATATTTTAATATTTAAATGTAATAGTTGTAACTCAACAGTTAAATTGATGGGTGTGACTAGGATTGACTAATTTATGAAATACAGAGGTGCTAATTAATACACTTTTATTAATTAATTCTTATAAAATAAGCACCCTATTTTTCGTCAAATTTATTTTAACCTTCAAAAATGTGTTTTCTTCAAAATTGGATTTTGTTTCTTTTAAAGAGATGATAATTTAATGAAATTATGATTTTTTTGAAATTTAATTTAATAATAATTAAAAAAAATTAAACCTGTATGTAAAAGTTATCCTAGAGTGAATTTTTGGTAATTTTATAGGAAGACTAATTTTCTAGTGAATAGTGAAAAATATGGATTTTTATTGAAAACTATACTTCTGTTTCATGTATTTAAAATATTCCATTTTTTAAAATGGATTAAACATAAAATCTGTTCTATAATTTTATAAATAATAAAATTATGTTTATTGGAATCAATTTTATTGTACAATTTGTCATCTAAACATTTGTATACTTAGAAATGATTTTTTCTAGAAAACTATTTTCTATTTCGTTTTTCATTTTAATATTTAAATTAATTTCCAAAAATTTTAAAAACTAAATCAAGAAAAATGGATTACATATTTCAAATCATTAGGTCCAATTTTTTTAAATAATTCTCTTTTATTGTTTTCATTATGAATAGTAAATATGGTAAAAAATTATCATCATGGTAAGGGTACATCGGGTAATTAAGGTTAAAGAAGATATGATAAAGAGTAAAAAATGACCCTAAAATTGCATTTATTCTATTTTCTGAATTAATTTTGGACATTTCTCTCAATGTTTTGAAAAGTTTGAATCTAGATGTCGTATTTCATTGATTTTTACCATTATATTATTTTATGTAATGAAATATCAAAATTTTCATTCTCATTGATTTATTATCTCTATTTTTTTACACGGAGTTAAAGAGAGCACATTTTTTTGTTATAAAAGGTTATTTGAAAGATAAATTATTTTTTTCATGGTAATTTATACCTAAATTATATTGATGAAACAATTACCATAAATTCTAACACAACACTAACCCAATATTTAAACAATTAATATAAAAATAAAATAAATTACTTTAAAAAATATTAAAAGTAATATAATTTGAAAGAATTACTATATTACAATGATTGTTTGGTAAATATAACATGTTAGATATATTTGAAAGGAATATACTCAAATTAGATTTTTGTGATGTGGTTTTCAAAGTCAAATTAAATTTATAGTTTCAAAATTGACATTAAAGTTTTTTTATAATTAATAATATTTTTTATTTAATTATTTAAAACATTAAAAACTGCAATATTAAGAATAGTGATTGAAATATTATTTAAAATACTTACCATTGTACATTTATGGGGAAATTTGTAACATACCAAGATTTTATGATAAAAAATATTTGTAATTCTTTTGATATATTGTGTTGTATGATACTCCACGATTAGCTTGTGCTATACGCAACACCGTGTTACCTTTAGTATATGCAATACTATTCTCGGCTTGTGTTGAACACAATTTCTAGTTATTTTGATAGAATTAATTTCACGCAACACTGAGTATAGGTTTTGTTCAATGTACAAAAGAACTGTGTTTGGATTATGTTATATGGAACACAAAAGTAAGATTTCACTAAATGTTACACTAACTTGGCTTGCATTACACAGAAAAGAGACCTTCCTCAGTAGCTTACGTTGTACGCAGTACCGAGATTCACTAAACAATAATGTATTATTAAAATATTATTTAATGGGATATAAAATAGAAATTATGAACAGTATTAACAACATATTTATTTTTATATAAAATTAAAATTCATTTTATTTATTTTCTAAAAAATGATATAAGAACAAAATCTATTTTTCGGATAAAAAAGGTATTTTTTTAGAAAAATACAGTTTTACCACCTTTTGATGGCGCAACCATTTTAAATATAGTTTTGACACTTTTATAAGTTCAATTTAACAAAATAAACTTATTCTTTTGAAGTGGGAAAAAATTAACTTTTGTTAAAATTTTGGATTTTTTTTGAGAAAATTCAAATTTTAATGAATAGTAAAAAATACCACTTTTTAATTCAAAACTACCTTTAATATAATTTATTAATCTAGTTAGATTATATTTTTAATTGATTTTAAAGTTTAATTTGATTATTTTTTAATCATTTAATCTGATGATGGTCATTGGAAGTAATTTCACATTTAAATTGGATATAAAAACATAACAATATTTTGATAAGTTTTTACTTCGTAAAACATCGCTTTTTGGTTTTGACAACAAGAATTATTCTTAAACTATTTTCGGCCAATTTTATGATTTGAATTATGAAAAATAGATTCCATTTTTGGAATCAGTAGGTCCAAATTATGTTAATAGGTTAGTTTTATTCTTTGGATATTGTGAATAGTAACGATAGTAATTTTTATGTACCATAGTTAACAGTAAATCAGGTAAATTAGGGTCACAAATCATATCATAAGGACAATAAAATTATCCTAAAACTGAAAATAATCCAGGTAGGTGAGAAAAAGTCATCCATTAACATCTTTGGTACAAAACATAGTCATTTCATGTCAACTTGACAATGAAAATGACATAGATATCAATAAAACCAATGAAAGTGACAAAATGTCAAACTCACATTTCATATAAGTATAATAATTTTTATATACGGATAAACAGGTGATATTTTAGAAAATAAATATTTTTTCAAAATTCAAAAGAATTACGTACATCATGGTAATTTATTTTTAATTTTTAGGAAATGAATAATTACTATAAAGTCTTATTCTTTGATGATGTAAAAATTAATTTGTTGATGAGAAATCAAGGAAACAATTTTTATTAAAATCCTAATAACCATAAAAATGACCAAAAACATGACCAAATTTTATTTATCAAGTATATATCAACCATAAACATCCAATGGTCTAATAATAGTCCATTTTGAGCCATATATAATTGATCAGGACAATTATATTACTTTAATTTAAAGTAATGTTTAAATTGCCTCATTCGTACTTTAATAAATATAAATTTTTTAATATTGGGTTTTAAATTACATTATTTTTACTACATATATTATTCAGAAATATAGTAAATTTATCATCATAATAGTATTTTATTTTTAATTTTTCTTCATAAAATAAGTATATTAAATAATTAATTTTTTTTATGTATTAATTATTTTATTATGTGAAATATCAAATAAATTTTATTAAAAATATTAAAAGAACAATTATTTTGGATAATTAAATATTCCAATGAATTTTACAGATACCCATGACCTTATATGAATATAATAATTTTTTTCTGAAGGTTACTTGTTATCATTGTATTTTTAAGAAATAATAAATTGAATAGTGTCAAAATCGGCACTATTGATTATTTAAAAAAATAATGTTTTATTAAATTATTTAAAAATCATAAAACATTTTTAAAAAATATATAATAATTATGATATGGTCAAAAATGATCTAAATTTTAATTTATTATCTATTTGATATCATATAAGTAAATATTTAACCCTTTTAAAATTGAAATATTTGTTACCCTTGTTAAAATTAAATCGCATAACCAGGTGCTAAATTGAAAATATAAGGTTTAAATGGGAATAAGAAATTGTGTAAAATTTATTGGGTGATGATATTACAACCCTATCTCATCTCATATTCTAAATTTGGACATTTTGGTGGTTTTTTGAGTGGGTTTTTAATTTATTATAAATTAATATTTTTGAGGTTTCCAAAAGTGTCCATCACCCTGATTATAAAACGACACCTCCTCCCTCATTTATCCTTAACTCATTATGAATTCATGTTCGTCCATATCCTAACCATTTCTCTTATCTTCTACCCTAGTTAAATTATAGAGGTTCTGGTCTTCTCAAAAACCAACTCTAGTTCCATTAAGAGGAGATCTAAAGAGAGCACGTCAAAGAAGAGGTAATCTCCTCTACTGATTCTTTCATATTTATTTTTATTTCTATTTATACTTATTGAGTTGTATAATTATATAATAATAAATCATGTATCACTTATATTCTTATATGTTATTATAATTATGAAACAACCATATTCAACTTTCTATCCATCCTAAGAAAAATGAAATCACCACACATGTGTATGTACAACGTACCGTATCCATGCCATGGTGTACTCTATTTTTTCCCACCACCTTACTTGGATGTGTATAATGATGGAAATAATAACTATATATGATTATTATATCATGATATTGATTCTAAAATTTATTACAACATTTACTTCAAAACCATTAAACAACTATTCTAATGATGTTGTCGCTCATGCGTACGTACGACCAACCATCTCCACGAAGCGATGTGATTCATTATACATGATATTCATTAATGCAAGATTATATAAATGTATAAAATGAATAAAAATGCTATTCATTATGTTAATATCATTTTCTAAATATATCACTTTTTCTTAATAAGTAGAACTAGAACTTATTCGATGAAATATGTATAAGAACATAAAGTAGTTAGCACCTAAATAATAAGTAACAATGAAATGTTACAATCAAATGATTATAATATGATCATATATGATATCATAAATAAGACTATTATTCAATAAGAAGTCAATAACATTATTTAAATCATTATACAAGAGGTTTTAATATATAAGAAACATATCAGACCTATGGTAAGGGATTATTTTGTCTAACTTTTATTTCTCTGGGACATATGCCGTATACACCATCAAATTCTTTTGTGTGGTCATTATTTTCCCCATGAATGTTGTTATTATTATTATTATGAAGGTTATGATATTTAAATATGTATATAAAATTATTTATTTTATTAGTCATACGATTTGACTAATTATAAATTGGTAAGAGATAATTTTGAAATCTCATTTATATTTGAGATTGTTTTTACATAAGTGTTTACTAGGTGTATATTTATCCTCAATGTCCTTTTTTTCTAAAAAAATTTCACAAATTGTTTAATATTATTTTATGTATGTTTAATGTAATTTTTACCCATTTTTTTCTATTACTACGTGGTATGGATGGAATCGTTCCTTTGTTTACAATATGAGGTACTTTTTTACTTTGTTGCAAAAAGTACGAGGAGAATGTTTTTTTAACTTACACAGCATAATCGAATTTTTACATCTTCATAACACCTTATTTACAATAATATTCCTCTACATTTTTCAAGTGTATTTTCAATTAAATTCTTTTCTTTTAAAATTTCACATCATTTTGATAAAAGAAATCTTTTTTGAATAAGAAATGACATTTTTCACAGGAATTAAGATCAAGTATTTTATCAAAATTATTTTCCATCTAAAATTATGTAGGATCATGTTTCTATCCATATTATTACATTTATTTTATTGTGTTTATGATGTAATTATTTATATTAAATCCTTTTATTTTATATAGATTATGATGGAATGATGTTTAAGAAATGCATTTTATTTCATGGGTTATTCTATGATGAATGATTTATTTTTTTATGGAATATGTAAGCATGATTTCACTATGAGATGGGTGGGACCTATATCTCCCTCCAAAGAATTGGGTAAGGATTTATATCAAATTATATAAACATGTATGGAATGGAAAGTAAATGTAGTTTAGTAATATATGGCTGTAATGATAATTAAATCTAGTTCAGTGATAAATGGCAGGAATGGAAAGTAAACCCAATTTAGTAAAGAACATTGTCCACTATGATGGTCTTGGAAGAAATGCTTTGGAAACTATGGAAATCATATTATGTGCTTATTTTTTCCACAATTCCATGTTTTATGTCAATGATATGTTATCATGTTCATGTAAAATTATGATTTATGCCTTACAAACTGTCCTGATTTATTTCATGACTCAATATTTTGATATTTAAACTTTATGATCATGTTTTTACATTCTAATGTTTATGATTTGTTTTATGTTCTCAATGTTTAACATTACTAAGAATTTGAGCTCACTATTTTTATGTTTTATTTTTCCCAGGATATAAAGAATGGTTCTAGGTATGAAATCTAATGGGGAAGTTCATTATATGAGATTTTGAAGATCTTTCATGAAGCTAGATGAATGTGTTTCAAGTTTCCAAATACACTAAACAAATATGGTCATTGGGAATCTATTTGTGTAATGTATTATGTTTCCCATAAAAGAAATGTAATTTCCATGTACATCAATCTTGGCTCTCTATAGTTGGTATCATAGTGAAGGTTTAGTCAACCTTTGGAGACTAGGATGTGAAAAAATTAGTGATATCCCTAGAGATATTTCTATGGCATTACTAGGGATGTCCTTAAGGGTATGTGTAATTATAGTATACAATCCTAAAATTATGGTAACGATCATGGAAAACCTAGGATTAAACCTAAGATGTTAGGGATTGAAAGTACTCGATGTTGATTATGTTGTTTTCCTAGTATGATTTTTTCACCTTACACAATTCTTTTTAGGATTTAGAAAATGGTTGAAAAAAGGAAGATTGGTGTTAATGGAGAATATAATGGATAATGGAATGATAATCTTCATGAGAAACCAAATGAAATGGGAGTTGGTAGGTGAAACAAAATTATTACAAATAATCAAAAATATCACAATATAATTAATAATATTAACTTTGGTGAGTTTCCTGACCTAGATAATAAGAGAAAGGTGGAGTTTCATGGTGATTATAGAAAAAATAATGTTCAATTTTCCTCATTTAAATCATGCAGGAAGGGGAATCAAGGAAAATGTTTTAAAGGAACTTTAAAATGATTTCACTGTAGAAAATAAGAATACAAATCCAATAATTACAATGTAAAAAAGTTCACTAAACACAATGGACAGGGATAATGGTATTGCGAAGACATCAATAATGGTTAAATGTTTTAAATCTGGAATGTATAGGCATTATGAAAACATATGACCTAAGGGAAAATATCATGAAGAAAATCAGTATGGTCATATGGGTAGTATTCATATTGATGATGATGAAGAGACAACAAATGATATATGAAATGAAAGAAGTGTTGAGAAATAAAATGATGAAGCTCAGTCAATGGTGTAAGAAGATAGTGGAATGATTGCATGTTTATTAAGAATAATGTATGGTACTATGGAGTAAATAAACATCTATGAATTATTACACTATTGTTTTTCCAAATTATTTGAAAGTATATGTTGAATGGTAATGATAACCATGATATGTTTTTCAGATATTTTTAAAAGAAACGTGATATATGAATAATGATGAGATAAAGAGACAATGAGTTGTTTGATAGTATTAAAGACCACATGGCTGATATAATGAAAATGTGATCACATGGATCGAATATATAGATTTTTTGGTATTTTTGGTTAGTGGAATGAGTTAATTTAGACATAATGCATGTTTTCACTATGTTTCTATTGTAATTAATGTTATTATCATGTTTTAAGAAAATACATGAATAATGTATTCACATGTTTGGAATGTGAAAACCATGAACTTCCAAATGAGATATATGATACAAATGTTATGTTGATTTAGTTCACCTCTTTAAAAAGTTTTATATTTTCAGTTATTGGATGGATTATAATGTTATCCATTTATGGATAGTATAAGTTATATTCCAGTTGAAGTTTGTATTATCTCACTATATGTGGCCTTATGCGTATTTCATTTCCTCTGCTAAACATTTTGTCGAGACAAATTAAATGACCTATAATTCTATCGTATGATCTTCTAACACTTCAATAATGATAAATTCAAATTCATTTCATTAAATAAGAGATGAAGTGGAATTTTTTCAAGGCACGAATAATGGTGATATCGTACCAAAATCAAGTTAGTATTTATTATAATGAAAAATTCTTCAACTTTAAGAAAAGGATCTTGAAAACCAAAAATTTTATCTGAGTACCATCTTATCTGATGAATAATAAGGTCCCTTAAATCATCTCAGATTTATGGATTTTTGGTAGTTTTCTTTCTCCAAACATTGTTTTCTATCACTATCAATCAGAACATGAGGGTTAGATTTCTCTTTAATATCCATTTTTTCACTTCCCACCTATGTTCTCCTATATGGAAACCTAGTGATGAGTTACTTTGGGTAGCCGTTATGTTTCTAACATTCCTTTTTAAAATAAAGTTTCATTATTCCTTTTTATGATGTGGTTTCTATGGACGAAACTTTCAAGTAGTAAATCATTTACATCCCCGATGAATTTCAAGGGAGAAATTAATTTCAAGTGGGGTAGAATGTAACACCCTGAGATTTTATGAGACAAATTATTTTTAATTTATTTCACATCTTATGTGGTATTCTCAACCAAGATTAACTAGCTCTATACACAACACTGTGTCATCTTGCATTATATGCAACACTATTCTAGGCTTTTATTACACACAATTTCATGTTCTTTTGATAGATTTCGTTTCACACAACACTAAGTATAGATTTTTGTCAATGTATAAAAGAAATATGTTTGTATTAGGTTATATGATACACCAAACTAATCTTTCACTAAATATAACACTTACTTGGCTTGCATTACATGCAAGAGAAACCTTCCTCGCTATCTTGCATTGTACGCAATACCGAGTGTCACTAAACAATGTTATATTATCAAAATATTATTTAATGGGATATAAAATAGACATTATGAAGAGTATTGACCACAGTTTTAATTTTATATAACATTAAAATTCATATTATATATTTTATAGAACATGATATAAGAATAAAAGAATTTTTTTGTATAACAGAAGTATTTTAAAAAAATGCATTTTTAACGCCTTTTGACCGCAAAAAAATTTAAATCTAGTTTTTGACACTTTTATAAGATCAATTTGACCAGATACACTTCTTATTTGTAAGAGGAAAATAAAAAATTAATTTTCTTAAAAAAATTTGTATTTTTATGATAAAATTAAAATTTTAATGAATAGTGAAAAATATTATTTTTAATTCAAACCTATCATTTCATTTAATTTATTTTTCTAGTTATATTATATTTTTAACTTGTTTTATAGTGTAATTGGATTAATTTTTTTATCTTTTAACCCCTTGGTTTTCATTGTAAATAATTTCACTTTTAAATTGGGCATAAAAACATAACAATCTTTTGATAAGTTTTTAATTTTTTAAACCCGCCTTTTGGTTTTGACAACAAGAATTAATATTAAATTAATTTCTTCCAATGCTGTGTTTTGAATTACGAATAAATGGATTTAAAATTTAGAATCATTGCGTCCAAATTATGTAAATAGGTTGCTTTTATTTTTGGATATTATGAATAGTAACTATGATAATTTTTATTTACCGCGATTAAAGGTAAATAGGGTAAATTATGGTAACTAATAATATGATAAGGACAATTAAATTGTCTTAAAACCTTAAAAAATCCCATTTGATGAATAAAATTACACCATTAACATCTTTGGTATGAAACATAGTCATTTAATTACCAATTAACAATGAAAATGACCAAGATATTAATAAAACCAACAAATGTGACAAAATATCAAACTCGCATTTCTTATAAGTATAATAATTTTTATATTGTGATAACTAGGTGATATCATATAAAATAAACTGTCCATAGAAAGATAAAATAAATACCTACATCTTGGTAATTAATTTTTAATATTTAGGAAACAAATAATTGCCTTAAAGTCTTATTCTTTGATGATGTAAAAATTAATTAATTGATGACAAATCAGTGAAGCAATTTTTATTAAAATCTTAATAACCATAAAAATGTCCAAAAATAAGACCAAATTTTATTGGCCTAGTATATTTTGATCATAAACATTCAACGGTTGAATTATGAACCATTTGGAGCAATATATAATGGATTAGGGTAATTATATTTTTTTAAATTAAAGTAATGTTAAAATTATCGCATTCATACTTTAATAAGTATAAAATTTTTAATGATGGGTTATAAAGTATATAAATTTTAATACATATATCATTCGGAAATAAGGTAAATTTATCTACATAAAAATATTTTTATTTTTATTTTTATTCATCAAAATATTATACTAAACTATTAAAACATATTGATGTAGTATTTTTTTTATGATGGAAAATATCAAATAAATGTTATTAAAAGTATTAAAATGAAGATAATGTGGTCTAATTAATTTTTCCAATTAGATTTATAGATACCCTTGACCATAAATTAATATAATAAAAGTTTTTTTTCGAAGTTTACAGGTTATGTTTATATTTTTAGAAATCAATAAATTGATTAGCGTCAAAATTGACATTATTGATTGTTTATCAAAATAGTGTTTTATTAAATTACTTAAAAATATTAATTTTTTTAAAAAATATATAAGAAATATTATAAGTTCAGAAATGGTTTAAATTATTTATTTATGATCTAATTGACATCAAATATGTAAATATTTTACTATCTTAATGTTGAAATATTTGTTACCCTAGTAAAAATGAAATAGAATAACAATGTGTTAAATTGAAACGATAATGATTTAATGATCATATAAACTTGTCTAAAATTTATTTTTTGATGATATTACTACCCTATCTCATATAATCTTTGATATTGGGAAATTTTGGAGGTTTTTTAGGGGGATTTTATTTTCATATAAATTAATATTTTTGAGGTTTCTAAATGAGTCCCTCACCCCAACTATAAAATGAAAACTCCTCCCTCATTTCTACACAACTCATTATGCCTTAAAGTTCATCCATACCCATCCCATTTATCTTATATAATTCTATATTTAAATTATATAGGTTCTTATCTTCTCAAAAGACCAACTCTATTTCCATTAATCAGAGATCTAAAGAGGGCATGTCAAAGAAGATGTAATCTCCTCTACCGATTCTTTCCTATTTCATTTTATTTCTATTTCTACATCATGAATTGTTTTATTATATAATAATAAATGTAGTATCAATTATATACTTACATATTATTATAATTATTAAAGAACCATATTCAACTTTCTATCCATCCGAAGAAAAATGAAATCACCACTTGTGTGTACGTACAACTTACTATCTCTACGTTGTGGTGTAATCTATTTTTCACCACCGCCTTACTTGTATGTGTAGAATTATGGAATTAATGACTATATATGACTATTATAGAATGATATCTATTCTTAAATTTTATACACCATACACCTGAAAACCATTCAAGAACTATTTGAATGATATATTCTCTCGTGCGTACATACGACCGACCATCTCTATGATGCGATGTGATTCATTCTACATGATATTCATTAAATAATGATTATATAAATGTAAAAAATGACGAAAAATGATATATATTATGTTAATATCTTTTTATAATGATATAACTATGACCTAATAAGTATAACTAAAACTTATTCGAAAAAACATGCATAAAAAAATTAATCATTTAACAACCGAATAACGAGTAACAATGAAATGTTATATACAAACGACGACAATATGATCAAATATAATATAATAAAAATAAATATGCTTCTATAATAAGTCAATAACATTATTTAAATAATTATATAGGAGGTTCTAATTCATAGAATGTTTATCATACCTAAGGTAAGGGATTATTTTTCCCACTTTTATTTTTGTGGGACATATGCCTTATTAATCATATAATTATTTTGTGCGGTGTTTATTTTACCCAAGAATGTTATTATTATTATTATTATGATGGTTAGTATATTTAAATATGCATATAAGTTTTTTTATTTTATTATCTATATGATACGACTAATTATAAATTGGTAAGTATAATTTTGCAATCTCATTTTTATTTGAGATTTTTCATACATAAGTGTTTATTGGGGGTATATTTTATCATCCATGTCCATGTTTTCTAAAAATGTTTTCATAAAATGTTTACTATTCTTATATTCATTTTTAATGTAATTTTTACACATTTTTGACTTATACAACATAGTATGGAAGGAATATTTCTTTTGTTTACCATATGAGGTACTTTTTTTGACTTTTCTGGAAAAAGTACGAGGATAATTCTTTTAACTTATATGGTATAAATATATTTTTACATCTTCATAATGACTTATTTAAATGGACGTTACTCTAAATGTTTTCAAGTGTATTTTCAACTAAATTATTTTATTTTAAAATTGTGTGGGAGAAAAGAAAACATTTTGGAAGAAGAAAGGATATTTTCCTTAGGAATTAAGCTCATGTGTTCTATCAAAATTATTTTCCATCTAAAATGACAGAGGGTTATGTTTCTATCCCTATTATTACTTTTATTTGATTTTATTTATGATTGAATTATTTTTATGAAATCCATATATTTTATATGGATTATGACTAAATGATTTTTAAGAAACCCATTTTATTTCATGGGTTATTCTATGATGAATGATTTATGTTTTTGTGGCCCATGTAAACATGATTTCACTATGAGATAGGTGGGACTTATATATCCCTCAAATTAATTAGTTAAAAATTTATATCTCATGATATAAACATGGATATAATGTCTTGTTTAGTAATATAGGGCTTGAATGACAAGTAAATATAGTTTAGTAATACTTTGCTGGAATGGCATGTAAAGCCAGTTCAGTAATGGACATTGTCCACTATGATGGTCTTGGAAGAAATTCCTTAGCTACTATAGAAATCATATAATGTACTTATTTTTTTCCACAGTTCCAGGTTTTATATCAATGGTATGTTATCATGGGTGTGTTCCCTTTTGATTCATGACTTACGAACTACCATGATTTATTTCATGAATAATGATTTTGATATTTAAACTTTATGTTCATCTTTTTTCATTCAAATGTTTATGGTTGGTTTTATATTCTCAATGATTACCCGTACTGATCATTTGAGATCACGCATTTTATATTTTATTTTCCCAAGGATATAAATAAAGTTTTTAGGTTGGAAAACTAAAGGGGAAGTTCTTTATAGGAGTTGTTAAAGATCATTAACCAAGCTAGAAGAATGTGTTCCTTGTTTCCAAAGATGCTAAACTAATATGGTCTCTGGGAGTCTATTTGTGTAATGTATTATGTATTCCACAAAATAAATGTAATTTAGATGTATTTCAATATTGGGTCACTATTAAATTTCCTTTTTATAGTGACTATCCTAACCCTTGATGAGTAATAAATATTGTTATCATAGTAATCATCAAATGAGTTAACCGAGATTAAAATAAAAAACATAGGCTGAAAACATCACAAAAACTTATCCAAATATTATTTGATGAAAAAATGATTAAATAATAAAAATATATCTTCTAAATAAATCATTTTGGATGAATTTTCTCTTTTAAGTGAGTTATATTAACTTAATACATTATAAAATTCAAAGAATTGGTCTCCCCTATCTTATCAATGGGAACCCCTAAACTCTTTTATTCACACATTAAAAACGATTTTTTTTAGAAAAAACCTACCCCAATACCTTCCTAAAACCCCATTACACATTTTAGAGTTCTTATTTTGGGAAAAGTACCAACCTTATAGTGATTAAGGTGAAAATAAAAGGATGTTTTCCAATAAAGAGGTATAGAATTTAATCAAATGTTTTAGTTTTATTTCATCTTATTCCCCTTTATAATCTTTATAAAAAATGATAGAATAATAAAAACAGTATCTTTCATAGACTAATATTTTATTATATTAATTTCATCACCTATATTCATCTCCACTTCCATCAAATATAAAATGAAACTAGTGTTCGTGTGTATGATGGACTATCACCTCACGAAATGATGTAATTAATTTTCAATCACAACCTATCGATACTGGTTATAATGATGAATATAACGTAGATATATATGATATTAGTTTAATATTTATAATTTTTTAAAATTAATATATCATATTTTTCTTACATTTCTATTCATTGAAAAATGATAATGGCGTTCATGTGTATGTGTGGATTAAAAACTCTTCAAAGTGACGCGATCCTTTTTTTATCAACACATCAGATGAGTAGTATATATAAGTGTATTTAAATAAATATATGGTATTTATTATATAATAATAATTATAGAAAAATAAAATTGTATTTATCTTTTTTCTATCCTGATCATTGAAAAACAAAAACGTTACTCAAGTATACATACTACCTACAATCAATTTGATTATAATGTAGTTCATTCTTAATTACCATCATTCATGGTTGGATATAAAATATATAATTAATGTATAAAAATAAAAAAATATTTCATGATTATTATTCTTTATATGATGGAATAATTACCCCTTCAACCATATTCTTCCTATCGAATTCATTTCAGACATATGAGCCTAATATCGTAATAACATCCTACGTGGACTTAATTGATTATGTAATTAAATATTACATGGTAATAAATAAAATAAAATAAATAATAATCATGAAATAATTTCTAAATAAAATAAATAATTTGAATAATTTTATTATTTAGTAAGATAAGGAACATTTATGGAAATTGAGACTTCAGGTAAGAGACAATGTATTGTAAAACCATATTTTTAAGGATTTGATGATTTATTTCCAAAATATTATTCCTCCATGATGAAATTATTTAAATTATTTTATTGAAATAAAAGAATTATAAAGGTTATTTTATGTCTCTTTTAAATGTTTTCAAAAAAATAATCTTTTTAAAGAACTTATTGTTTTTCTTTACAAAAGAAAAAGGGAATGTATTATTTTAATGTATATTGCGTCAAAAAATTGTCCCACCATAGAATCCATTACTTTATATCTGTATTTAATTATAGGGGTCTTTGTTTTATTCCAACAAAAATCTACATTTTTCCAATAATTTATGTTTTCAAAATGGGATTCTTTTAAAAGAAAATATTATTTTGATATCTTCAAGTGTTTTACATATGAGATTAAAAGTGTTTTTCAATGGTTTTATGATGAAAAGATACCATCGTGAATTTTTTTAATCATTATATAGTCTTTGGAAAATTTTTATAATGATGGGTGGTTCAATTATAAAACAATTAAAGATGGATCCATTATAAACCAATGATAGGTGGTTTCGTCATAGACCAACGACATGTGGTTACTTTATAAACTAAGGACATTTGAGATCAATATATCCCACCAATTAATCGGGTAAGAATTATTTTTCTCAGATAATTATATGAAAAGTTAACTATATGGTTATTATAATTGTAAGGGTTATCCGATGTTTATTTCCTAATTAACGTACATGACTTTTCTGTTCATTCTTAAGTGTTTTTATGGAAAACATTTGATTTCAAAAGGTAATCTAAAATATTTTGTTTTCAGGAAATGATGATTTTCTTTTGGGTAAAAATATATGTTTTTAATAAATTATTATCATGGATTCTCATGTTTTCTATGAAAACCCCATGTTTATGATTTTTTATTTATGATTTATTATAAAGAGTATTATTGAAATTTTTGGGAATAAATAATGATTACATGTTAATGTAAATGAATATTTTTGAGCTCAAAGAATATTATGTTAAAGGAAAACTCTTTTTATGATTTTGTGGTATAAAAATAGACCAACAGGTTTATGTCTTTCTTTTTATGTTCCCAAATGAGATTTTTTTACTCATCAAAATTTTTAAATATTTTTTATAAGGTTTAAATATGATTATAAAAGTTAATAAATTCAGATTTCTAGATATTGAAGTTACCTTGAGCAAAGTATGCATATATTTATAAAGAAATTATTTTGTGGAAAAATGGATACTGTCTAGAAATGTTCACTTTGAAAGTGTTTTCCCTAATTACATAAATATCTAAATGTAAAATGGTTTTACTATATGTAATCAATCAAATATTTCATTTTTATGTGGTAAGTTTTTATGGCTAAAATTCAGTCATATTTATTAATATCAAAGGTATAAATGTATAGATTATGTTATTTTCACCAGAACCCAAAGTGCAGGTTTGGAGCTGTTATAGTTGCTATCAAAAAAGAGTTTAGAAAAAAATAATAGATTATAATTATTTAATTAGAGGTTGTCTTAAGAGGTATGGATACCAATATGAATTTATAAGTTTAAGGTTGATCACAAATTCAAAATATTAGACTACTATTTTTAGGTTTTAATTGATGAGATATTAAGGTGATTAATGATATTTTGGGAGACATTTTATTGGGTTGGGGTATATGTAACCCTTCTGTTTAACATGAAGTATTTTTTAAAAATAACTATATTACATTTTTTCAAATGTTAATCATATTTTGGGAATGTTATAATAATTATTTTAACATTGTTTTGGTAAGAGGATAATGCATAGTTCGGGAGACATCCCATCGTATCCGGCTAGGCTATGTGTCTTGAACCCATAATCGAAGGATGATAAGGGTAAAACTCCAACTAATGTCCTACATGATTTCTTAGTTAGTATGAAATTTTTCTTACTTCAATTTTTTGAAATATAATGATTATTATTTTTTGAACATATGTTTTATCATATATATAATCATGATATTGAAAAGTGATTTTGTGATTAAGTGATTAATGTTGTTTCAGAAAAAATGCACTTTTCTTATAACCCTATATTATTATGGTAAAAATAATATTATGATAAAGGAACAATTATTTTATGGTAGAATATATGAATCTAATGTGGATTTATAATGATTCAGGTTATTTATAAAAATTATTAACATATTTTGGAGACTATATGATTAGGGGAAATGAATTTTTTGGTATATGAATTTATGAGTGACTAACGTTGATTGGAGTTAGTTGTTTTATTAATATTCAAATACAATATGATCAAATACTTATTATTTTTTTGGTTTTATAACTTGGTTGGGAATATTTTCCTGAATTTAAATGATATATATTTATTGAATGATCTACACTGAACATTATATGTTTTCATTGAAGATTTGAAGATTAATATTGTATTTCATCATAATAAGGTTCATTAATTTTGGGTATTCTCTTAACTTATGCTAGCCATTTTGGTTTTGATTAATGTCAAAAGATATGAGAAATAGCGTACAGATTATGTGATCTGTTAGTAGTTTATTTTAGTACTTTAGTCATGAAAAAATCATCTTGAATGATCATCATTTGGATCAAAAGAATATATTGTTGTGGTAATTGATTAATTTATTAAATTAAACTTCTTGAGTAAGTATATTTACTTAATTTATTTTTCAGTATGGTTAAATAATAAGTCAACTCTAGGGAAAATCTCTTAAAATCAAAATTTCATTTTATTACCATTATTCTAATGAACCAAAGGTCTTTTTCACACCTTATTGACTTTTTCATGATCATTCAAATTACTATGATCAATATTCTCTACCACTCTTCATAATTATTTTGACTTTACATTTTCCCTTCTTTCTCGTAGTTCCACTTCCCAATAATATCCTTATACATGGAAACCTGGTTATGTGTTCTTCCAGATGACCTTCATACTTTCTTTTCAAACTTTTCAAGAGGAATTTTTATTAATATTTTTCAAAATGTGAGATTACAAAAATGGTTGTTTTGAAATGTAAAACCCTTGATTAATCAGACTGATCTAAAATTATGTGGATTAAATTTATTAAATTGGGGATAATATGACACATCACGTTTTTAAAAATAACATTATATTATATGACATATACAACATGAAACTTTTATCTTAAACGAACCATGATATATTAATATTTTAATGTTATAGGTATAACTAAGATACTAAATTGATACATGTGACTAAGATTAACTACATTATAAAATATATATAGAGAGAGGTCATACTCGGTATATGTTTAGTGATTAATTCTTATGAAACAAATTCTTTATTTTTAAATTAAATCATTTTATGCTTCAAAATTGCATTCTCTTCATAAAAAAATTTTATTAATTTTTAATAGTGAATAATATAATTAAATTCTAAAAAATTTGTACATTTAATTTTTTTTAAATGATATCATTTTGGAAATCAGAATTTCAAAGTTATTATAGAGTGAATTTTTGATATTTTTCTAAAAAGGTTAATTTTCTATTGAATTGGGAAGAATACTATTTTTTATTGAAAACTGTATTTTTGATTCAATAATATTTAATGATCCATTTTTTAAAATTATTTAATTGTTGAATTAATTATATTATATTAGGAACAGCCGAAATATTTTCATTGGAATTAGTTTTATGGTTTAATTTGGTTTAAAAACATTTTTATATTCAAAATGGAATGTTTCTAAAAAAAAGTTTTCCTTGTTTTTTAATTTTAGATATAAATTAATTTTTTCACTTGTAAAAATTGAATATTGAAAAATTAATTACATATATTCAATAAGGACGTACAAATTTGGTAAATATGTCCCTTTTCGTCATTATGAATGAGAATCCCATGTGGATGGGTGATGAGTGGGTTTGTATTTGTTGTCAATATATAAGAAAGAATCAAAAATAAATGTATGACGAAATCCTCTATGATAAGTGTTTAATCATGGAATTATATTCAGATGTATTCATGAATGATGGTGGCGATGATTCGTATAGAATTTTTATGGACTCATTAGATTTGATTTGATAAGATAGTTCTCCACGATCAGTGATGATGCATAGTGAATTGTTATGGATTCATCAAATAGAATCAGATTTCACACATGGACAATTATATTAGAAAATGTGATGATTATTTGTGTTTTTATTAAATGATTATGACATGGGTTAAGGGAGAAAAATTATTTAGAACAATTTTGGGTTTTTTATTGATGTCCATGTAATATGAATTTGAATTTTCGATGATAAAAAAAAATCTATTGATGCATTAGAAAGAATAATGATATGGTTGATATGTGAGTTGGAATTATTGGGATTCAATATTACACAAATAGAATATATTTTATGTGATTTTACTAAAATATATGGCTAAGACACATAATCCCCAATGGGATATCCCTCAAACAAATATAGGGTCCTAGGGGATCTACACCCATGGGAAAGCCTACCAAAGGAGGAATCATGGTTTCTAGAGCCATGTGTAAACCCTAAGTGGACCAATATTTAAGGATTATGGGGTGAAAAATCCTTAATAACTCAGAGAATGTACCAAAATCCCACGGGGATGAGGCCTAGTGGTGGGTGTGTGCAGGTGGAACGGGTATCGAACCCTATAGTTAGCTCAACCAAATAGTGGTCATGCTTTATCTAACAAATCTCATGGATGGCCCATGTAGAGTTTTATTTGGGAAACTATCTCAGGTGAATTGTTCACCCACTCTTAAAAAAATAAATATAAGGAGGGATGTATTATTAGTATGATCTTGTCCATCTAATTTCCCTTGTTGTTTTTGTTAAAAATTATCCACACATATTTCAAATGAATCCATAATCTTTAACCTCTCAATGAGGTGACTATCCATGTGAGCTTGAGACAATTGGTCATCCAAACTCAACATGTGGAAGGCTCCAGACAATTACTATAAATAAAATCAAATGATGAAAATTTTTCTTGTATGTGAATTGTTTACATAGTCAAATCACATGAAGTTGTCACATAAATCCTGTAACCTATCACATGATGACCTTAAGATCATGTGACCAAATGGAAACAACCAAAAAACTATTGATTGAATGTTTCATAAGATATAAAGACACACACAGAGACATAACGATAGTAGTAAGAAAAACATGAGGTTTCCATAAGAGGATGAATGCATCTCCGACTGTGTGAATGTTCCATATTTTGTAGGAATTATTGACTGTGTTATTCATAATTATTTATAGAATTTTAATAGAGGAATAACATGATAAAAAAAGTAACCATGTGAAGATATTTTGCGGTTTGCATGATTATACAATTTCTATTTGAGATGTTCAGTATTCAAAATACCAAAATATAATGGTGTTTAAGAGGTCATTGGCATGATGCTTATTTTGTGGAGTAGAGGCATTGTATACACATCTATAATTTTTTTGTCTTATACAAGTGAAGGGTAGGTATTTTTATTGATAATTTTTTAGCAATCCCCCAAAACAAATTCATTTCATGTACCATACAAGCAAAAGACAATGATTTCTCATGTGATTGAATCATGGGAATTAGATTCCATGACCCACCCAAATTTTACAAAGAAAAAATAGACCATCTCACAGGTTCCTATATAACATAAATCACATAAAGAAAGGAAGAAAAACCTGCAGTACACAATTCTTGTGAAGTGTTTGAGAAGAACCCATAGACATACCTTTTGTCATGTGGAAGAACTCATAGGAACCAGTTAAGTCACACAAAGGGAATAATCATTGAAATAATCACTATTGTGAATCCCTTCCTTGAATAATTTTAAAATACCCCATGAATAACACTTATTATCATGCAATTTTTTTAATACGAGGTTGTGTGATCTATGGAGAATAGTTATCTTAAACCTTACCTGGTCACATGAAGGAGGTAGTGGGATGATAAGATCTGCTCATGTGAAATAAGAGCATCACCCATGATAATTTCTAGTTTCTCATGAGAATATTGGTTTTGAAGAGGAGAACCTGTGATCCACTCTCTAATATGTGGTGGCAGTGAACATATCACATGTTCCATTTATGATCACATGAAGGAGTTGGAAGGAATTCATGTGATCCCACCTTGGTAATGTGAAATAGGTAGTAGAAAAGTGGAGGTGGAATTAGAAATTAACATGAAACCCATTAATTATTAAATTAATATGTTAATGGAATTTCATGGTCTCATACAAACAAAACAATAAAAGGCATCCATCACATGTATTATCTATTATACACATGCACATGTGAATAATAACTTGAGTGATTGAGACACTGAAACACCTTTAAAAATATCACATAAAATAATAATGTTCATAAATGAATGTTATAAGGTTTCAGATTCTATGAAAACCATGCATGATGTTTTTTAATTTGATATTGAATTCGAGAGGATTATCAAAATAATTTACATCAAGGTTGATAATGTTTGAGAATTTAAGAAGATGGAAATATTGAAATTGTGAAAGGTCATTCTTTTATATACTATTCTTGAATAAGTTTGGTTCACCACATTATAACATATCATTGAGGTTGTGAGATTCATTGATAGAGGGATTATATGCCCGAACAAATTTATATATCATAGAAGAAGACAACATGAAGTGTGTTTAAAGATTAATCAGTTGATCAATCATAAAGGCAGTGAGTTAGAGTGGAATTTGTATCTTCATATTATTGTAGAGTAGTGGGATTGCATGCATATAATCAAATTGATTCAGTAGTAGTTGAAGATATGCGATTAAGTAATTATATTTTTTAGATTATTCTAATCCATATAGTTTAGTAGAGAATATATTTTTCAGTGTATTTACTGAATATAATTTGAATAAATAGTGGTGCCAATATAAATAAAACCACTGAATATTAATGGTTCCATTATAAATAATTCCACTTACTAATGAATATTGTTAATTTATAGAATAAAAATTATGTTCCAATTATAGGAGTTTGTTGTCATTGCAAGATGTAGTGATAATTGATTCTTTGAAAAACATAGGTTTATCAGAAAAAGGAGTAGGCCTTATTACTAAAGCTTGTAAAAATATTTTTTTACTGATTTGTCTTTTATTATCCTCATTCCATGTGTGTGTAATTATAAATATCACACAATATATCCATTCCTCTTAACTGGGTTAGCGGTTTGAGATTACGAGGGGATAATTGAAATTAAAATTGATTTGGTAAAAAATTGGGTATAGTGATTCACCCCCTAAGTGTCCTTCTATAGTCCATCAAGGCTCTATAAGTGGTATCAAAGTTAAGGTCTGCCTCTGATTGTATTAGAGTTTATTTTAGTTTTTTACAAGGTTTATATAAATAACACATTTGAGGATGATTCTGAATCACCTCAGGTTGAATATTTAATCTTCAATCTTATTGGAGAAAACATTATGATATCTTTTAAGACTATGAATAATAATAATAAGAGGTAAGAAAAGGGATTGAGAAATAATTAAAATAAATAAGAGAATATTCAATTCCATCTTCTCAAATTATTTGATAATGATTCTCATGAAGAATCAGGTTCAAGCTATGGATAGTAAGAGGAAGTCAAAACAATAAAAATTCATGGAGGTGACTACTCTCAATTTCAAAGATATATGAATAATATTCGTGAAGAATTGATTTTATATATACATTTCTCATTCAAGTATATTTTTTTATCATAGAGATAGTATTGAAGTAAAAATCATTAAATAACAGGCTGCACATGAAAATGAATTCAAGAGGTTAAATATTATGAGGGACCTAAATGAAAAAAAGGAAGAGTTTTTGACTCTTAGAAATAAATATAGCTCAATAATTAAGGAATAATTTAAATGTAATGGTTATTAGAGAACTATGAGTAAAAATTTCTTTGCTGAAGTAATCCATGCACTTGAATCATTGTTTAATGTTTCTCTAAATGATAGAGAGGATCAACTTGAAGATAAAACATGTATGGTCAATGTTCTTGAAAAGTGAGTAGAAAAAAGGCCAAGTTACATGAAGATTATATGGAAACATTCTGCGATCTGGAATAATCTCATAAATATATTATCTATGTTAAGGAATCCCAATTGGAAGTTAAATCTAGAATAATCAATGACCTTGAAAACTCTGTGATCGAAGGTAGTGAACAACGTGAAGATCATATTATAAAATTGAAAATTAATTGGAAAGGAAAACTAGAAATAGTTAAAAATGATACGTTTTCCCTCATAATGAAATGTATAATACTAGAAATTAATTAGATCATTTTGAAGGAGACACATGTTGGAACATCACATGTTTTTTAGAATAACTCTTCGACCCAAACATATAAATAGAGTCAAAAATAAAAAAAGGGATATTTCTATAAAATCTACCACTGAGACTCATGTATCCAAATGAAATAATACTGTTTGAAATATGAACTCAAAACCATCTCCTGATAAAACTCCTATAAGCTCATGGAAGAAGGTAGCTCGTAACAAAGTGAATACAGTTTCTTCTAATATAGTCTCATCTGGTAGGTCAGTTTTGAAGATAAAATCTGGGAAGACATGGGTTGATAAAATTACTAATAAATACAAAAAAATGTGAAGGGTGGATTATATAAATATTAAGAAAAATAAATCCCAAAATGATGCTCCAAATAAGGAAAGAAAAATCAAGGAATTATAGGGAACTAAATCCAGTCAAACTGACAATACAAGAAAAAGTAAGAGATTAATTTTCAGTTGTTGGTGTTTTCAGAAATTTGGCTATCAAGCCTTTGATTATTGTAATAATGTATTATAATATGAAAAATATATAAGGAAGTAATTAAAGGGGATTAAATCAGAAGTGAAGAAGTATCCTATAAAACTAGTGAATAATACATTGATAAAAGAGAATATACCTATCTAGAAAATATTTGGGTGTCTTAAAAACATCAATTATTATTTTCATATAACAATACATAGTTATTAAGTGTGACGGTATATACAAATCACACACTATTAATTTTTTGATAAGAATAAGAAGCCAAAAAAAATTAATAATAAAATAATAAAAGTAAACATGTATTCATTGTGGAATAAGTAGAAGATGGATGTCATGAAAATTGTAAAACAAGTTACTCCAAACAGTAATTATAATATATATTCCAATAATTTCATATCAATGAGGATCAAAATTCAACTAATTTGTAATGATTTTTCATACCAAGGACCACCTCAAACAGGTCATGGGAATTAATAGAAGAAAAATGAAATTCCAAATAGAATTAATGAATAAGAAAAATCTAAATATAAGATTTTTTTGAGGAACATAAAAAAGAATTTTTTTTATTCACCTAAGAAAGGTAACTGAAAAGCACTAAAAAATCATTTTGGCCTCTCCCAAAAAGATTATGCTAAGAAGGATTTCAGGATAATTTTTCCTAATCAATTGAAATTTTCTAAATAAATGAAAAAGATAAAGATTGAGAACTAGGTAGAGACTAGGAAAATGGAAATCAAACTATTCCACATATAAAAGAATTGTAATTTCATGAGCGTTTTTCAACACATGAAAACTCAAGTGTCTCACAAATGTTTTATGGAAGGTTATATTAGGATTTACATAATGAAAACAATTGTATAACATTTCTACTAGCTCATAAAAAGACAATGAAAATAGAAAAACACTCACTAGGGGAAGCTACTTCACTACTCGTAGAAGTGAAGATAAATAATCCACATAATATAAAGGATAATGGAAGTTATGTATACTTGCATCGAATAAAGATAACAATGTAAAATGTAAAAGAGACAGAAGCATGAAGAGTACCAGTCACATTAGAGCTATAAGTAAAGGAGTTTATGGTTTAAAAGAATCTTATCATCCTTGTTTTGCCTATTAAAAATCCCACAAGTTTTCCATATTATTACATTATTATTTTGTAGTATTTTTTTAATATTACATGTAATTGAAGGTGATGTTCATTCTCAACATGAGAGATGAATGAAAAAAGTTGAAATAAATAAGTTGCAATGATTTTTCATTATATGATAAAAAAATAAATTCTTCCATAAAGATGGATCATCAATTTGAACATCTTGAAGACTATCTTAGGAAATTTTTCACCAGTTCCAATGGAAGGGATTCCACCCCTTGAGGGGGAAAAACATAAAGGAGATGATATCAACTCTTATTTCATGAATATATCTAAATTCTTGTTTTCTCTAAATAATTTGAAGATGGAGGAAACTAAATTACACTTATTTACCTTATCTTGATTATATCAAATATATGAATCATGGGGGAGTGTTGGTTGATGAGTAAGATCAATTAAATGGGGTGTCAAATATTCTTTCACATGAAATTTCAAAATTTTTTAATAATGTTTATAAGATAATATATTCTTTTGTAAAAAAATTAATATTACTCCCCACATTGAAAATGAGATATGAGCATGATATCACACGCATGATTTTTAGTGGATTCCATAGACATCCATGGTTGTATAAATATTGTTTTATAAATCATTTTATCCCACATAGAATTGGAGAAGACAAAATAAATGATCTTTTCCAATTGAACTATGTGATTCCATCCTTCATTCATAAAAAGAGAATTAATTTCCAAATGTATTTAAAGGTATAATAAAATCCATGTGTTAATCCATTCAATTTACTTCAAATAATGGGGAGAAGGGAAATTGAATTTAAGGAAATGGAGTTGAAATCAAAGACAAAGGGAGATATTGAAAATCCCATGTTGATGGGTGATGAGTATAGTTGTATTTTTTTAATATATATGTTGGAATTAAAAATAAATTTATGATGAATTAATATATGATTATTGATCAATCTTGGAAAGAGTTTGAGCTATATTCAAGAAGGATTATGGTGATGATTATAATAGAATTTTTATAGTCTGATTGGTTTTAATTTGTCAGGATAGGTCTCTATGATTGGTACATATTCCAAGAGAATTGTTATGGATTCATATAATAGAATTGGATGTCACTATTGCATAATTATCTTTTTAAATGAGATGAGTGTTTATGATATTATTAAATGACCAAGACATGTGTTAAAGAGGATCCATTTTTTATAAAAATGTTTGTGAGATTAAAGAAGGCCATGAAATATGAATTTTAATTTCCATGAAAAAAGAATTTATTAATGCATGAGGAATAAGAAGAAGATGGTTGAGATGTGGGTTGAAATTCTTGGCTTGAATATTCTATAAATAGAATATATTTTATCTGAGATTATTAAAATTAATTTTCCAACCAAAAAATCTCCAATGGGCTATACCTAAACCACTTATTGGTACCTAGAGGTCAGTCCCTATGGGATAACCTGCCCAAGGAGGTATTATAGTGGATAAAGCCACATGTAAGCCCTGATCGGGGCCATGTGTAATGATCGTGGAGTACTCATGCTCATAAGTGAACATATCATGGGGTAGAATCCTACATGGTTGATGCATGATGGTGGGTGTGTGAAGGTGGAATGGGTTCAAAACCCCATAGCAGGATTGAAAGAACATCGATCATGCATTAAGTTATAATGAGAAGGGATTCCTCATGTGGAGTTTGATGTAGGATGCTATCTCAGGTGAACTGCTCACCCACACTTAAAATTCTAGATACAATGAAGGGATAATGATCATTTTGATATCAATTATTATATTATCTTCATTTGTTTTCTTCAAAATTAGATGCACGAATTTCAAAAGTTTCCATCATCTTTAACCTCTCAATGAGGAGACTATCCATGTGTTCATGAGACAACTAATCATTATCACTCGAAATCTCAAGGGATCATGAAAAATTGTATAAACCAATGAAAATCATTAAAATTAATCTTGAGTGTGAATGATTGACACAATGATGTGGCATGAATCCCTCACCTTCAGTTAGAATGTTTTTTCATGATGATCTTAAGACTGGGAAACAAAATAGAGACATCCAATGAACAATCATGAGAATGTGTCGCAAGATTAAAAGGCAATCACAAAGACATCATGAAAGTAGTGAAAAAAACAAGGTCATCACAAGAAGACGAACGTATCCCCTACCACATGAACATTCCATTATTTATAGAAATTATTTCATTTATTATTCATAATTATCTTGAGGATTTTAAAAAGGGAATCTCATGATCAAAAAAGTGATCATGTTAAGCTATCTTGTGGTTCGTGTGATCATATCAGTGTTATCTTGGATGTTTGGAATTAAATATCTATATATATTTGGTATTTTAAAGAGTTCACCAAAACATATATTTTTTTAGAGGAGAGGTGGTGTATCCACCTATATAAAATTATAGTCTTGGATAAGTGAAGTGTATCAGTTTTAAATGAGAATATTTGTACAAGATCTAAAAATAGATCCATCACATGAACCATGAACATGAATGTTATTTATTTCTCATGTGATTCAATCATGTAGAAGAGATTACATGACCCACTATAGTTTTGTGAAGAAAAATGGATCATATCACATGATCTAAGATAACATGGATAATATGAAGGATGAAATCCTACAAGACACAAATATTGAGATGTGTTTGAAAAGATCCCATGGAGATAATTACTATCACATGAAGGAACCTGTAGACACCAATTAATTCTCATGAAGGCTATAAGTTTTTGTTTGAACACTCTTATGATTCACTACTGTGAAGAATTTTAATAGACACTATAGGTAATACCTATTTTCACATGATTATCTTAAGTGAATGTTGTCGGATCAAGGGTAAATACTTAGCTTAAGACTTAAATGATCATGTGAATGAGGCAATCAGATCACAAGATAAATTATGTGAAAGAGGAGTAGCACATGTGACCCATTCTAGTTTCTCAAGAGAAAAATGTGTTTGAATGTGGAGAAACCATGAGCATGGATCTGATACATGAAGTCCATGAAAAATAATGTGTGATCCCTTACTGATCACGTGTATGAGGTGCAAGACATTCTTGATATCCCTCTATGGCCACACAAAGGAGGTAATAGAAAAGTGGAGGAGGAATTAACAATTATATTGAATCTGATGCTTGTTTAAATGAATATGGGAGGGTATTTGAATGGGATCAATAATACATAAAAATAAATTTCAACCATTTCATGTGTTATCTATTATATACATGCACATGGGAATAAATAATTGAGAAATTGAGATACCTGAAACACATTTTAGAATATCACATGATATAATAAATTTCATAATTTAATGTGCTAAGGATTTAGATTCCATGAAAACCATTTATGAAGTGTGTTTAATTTTTGAATGAAGCCAGGAAGATTATCAGAATAGATTACACCTGAGTTGATACTAGTTGAGAATTCGAGAATATATAATGAATAACAATTGTGCAAGATATTTATTAGATATATATTCTTGATTAATTTTTGTGCACCAATTTCAGACATATCATTGAGTCTTGGAAATTCATCGAAAAAAGGAGTATCTACCCAAGAAATTAAAATTTCAATTATTAAGAAAACTTCCAACGTGTTGAATGATTTATCCGTTTATCATTTCTAATTGTAGTGAGATAGAGTGTATGTTGTGTATTACACTATTAGAATATTACTGGGATGGCCTACATATAATCTTATTGATTCAATGGTAGTAAAAGATCTACATTTAAAGAATAATATATTTTAGTTGAGGAAAATCCATCCAGTACATGTGAGAAGGTCTTTTTTAGAGTTTTAATTGAATATATTTTTTATGAACTAGTGGTGACAATATGTGCAATTACATTTAATACTGGTAGAACCTGTTTAAATAATTCCACTAACTTAGGAAGATTGTTTATTTCCTTCTTAAAAAAATGTGTGCCAATTCTAGGAATTTGTAGTTACTAAAAGATATTATGACAAGAAGATTTGTGAAATAACCACACGTTGATCATAGAAATGAGTATGTCTTAGTACTGATCCTTATAAAAATTCTTATGTGGTTTTGTCTCTTTTATTATCTTCATTACAACTGTGTGTCGTTATTAAGAGAACAAAACAGATCCATTCATCTTAAATGAGGTAGGGATTCAAAAGTAAGAGGGTCTAGTTGAATAGAAATTTAATTCACTAAAAATTTGGGTACACTAATTCCCCCCCAGTGTCCCTACGTGATCCATCTAGGCTCTACAATAAATATTAATCATCCTAAATAAATTTCACCATGGTAAGAGTAAATATGGTAGTTAAGGTTAAAAATAATAGGATAAGGACTAAAAAATGACTACAACAATTTATTTTATCCTATTACAAGACATAAGTTCAAATATTTTCATCTACATTTTGAAAATATTGATACTTGGTGCCATATTTATTTTATTTTTACCATTATATAATTTTATGTAAATAAATGTAAAAATTCCATTTTCTTTTATTTATAATCTCAAAATATTTGACATAGGGACAAAGAGAAGCTATGTCTGGTTCTGAATGGTTATTTGAAAGATAAATGATTATTTTATCATGGTAATTTATTTCAAAATTTTATTTATTAAAAAGATTCCTTAAATGATTATGCAATTCTGACACAATATTTATTCAATTAATAGAAACAAATAAATGATTTTAGAAAATATTAAAAGTATTATAATTTAAAGGGATTACTATGTTCCAGAATTTTTTAAGATAGATATAAAATTTTATATAGGTGTAAAATGAATATATTCATATTACTTTTCATTCATGTTGTTTTAAAAAAAAATTAAATGAACAGTTTCAAAATTGACATTAATGATGTTTTAAAATATATAATATTTTGTTAAATGATTTTAA
This sequence comes from Viscum album, assembly GCA_963277665.1. Lineage (NCBI taxonomy): Eukaryota > Viridiplantae > Streptophyta > Magnoliopsida > Santalales > Viscaceae > Viscum > Viscum album. The sequence goes on along the minus strand of OY728160.1, from coordinate 1,719,565,350 downwards.
TATTATAAAAATATTATATAAAACCATTTTGTTATGATATGATTTAAAATACCACCCATGGCCCTTTTATTTTCCAATTTTACTTTTTATTAACAATACTAAACATTAAAATTAAAAAAGCATTATTATCACAATAATCGTCGAAGGAATTAACAGAGGGTTAAAACAAAAAGACAAGGGTGAAAACATCACCCATAATTTTCCAAATTTTTATGGATGAGAATATTTAGAATAATCCTCATTGTATATTCTATGTATATCATTTTTGATCCATTTTCCATGGTAAATAATTTATATTAGTGTAATAATTTATAAAATTAAGAAAATTCCCCTCCTTTCTCTTGTAAAAGGGAAAACCCTCTCCTCTATTCTTCACAATTAAATAACCATTTGGTTTGGCCAAGATATTCCCATATAAATTACAAAAATACCTCCCAATTTTTTTAGTTTTTTTATTTTTTGTATAATACCAACCATATATTTCTTAAGGACTAAATAAAAGAAGGTTTTCTAATGAAGTGGTATAGCTTTTAACCGAATGTTTTAGTTTCATTCATTCATCTCCCTATTTAAAATATTCTCCAAACATACTAAAATAATAATAAAATTGTATAAAATACACTAGGATGATATTATTATTGTCAAATAAACTTTTTCATCTCATCTTTCATCAAATTGTAAACGAAACGAATATTATGTTGTACGACGGACTATCGCCTTGAAAACCGAGGTAATTCATTTTCCATTAACACATCTTCTATCAGTTTTTAATTATTGATTTAATGTATAATTATATATATGTTATGAATGAAACTTTTATCCTTTTTTTAAATTAATATATAATCTTTTTCTTACCGTTCCATTCATTGAAAACTGATAACGTTATTCTGGAATATGTATGGATTAACACCTCCACGAAGTGATGTTATTCATTTTTCATCACCATATCACATGAATGAATAATATAAGTGTATTTTAAAAAATAAAATGGTATTTATGATATAATTTCCCTTTTGTAAAATTATAATAAAATTTATCTTGTTGTCATTATGATCATTGAAAAATGGAAACGTTACCGATGCGTACGTCCAACCTACCATCCCTATAATTGTAACGTAGTTTATTTTATCGTAAAAATAAGTAATTTTTTGTTATAAAAATATAATTTATGTATAAAAATGATAAATATATTCTTATTATTATTCTAGATATGATGGGATAATGATCTCATTGATCATAGTCAACCTACAAAAGCCATTTTGGACATACAAGTCGAATATCATCAAAATAGATGACATGAAATAAAATGATTGATTAATTAAATATAAAATGGGAATAAATAAGATAAAGGAATAAAAAAAATTAAATAAAATTTATGAAATAAAATAATTAAATTAAATTTATTATTTGGGAATACAATGATTTTTCACGATGAGTCGGAATTGATGTAAGGGAAAATTTTAAAACCATATTTTTAATGTTTTAAATATTTGATTTCTAAATATTTTTCTTTCATATACATATTATTAAAAGTATTTTATGTGTTAAAAAGAAATATAATTGATGTTTTATGTGTCTTTTAAAGATTTTAAAGAAACTATTTACATAATTTTTTTTGATATTATTTACAAAAAATAAAAGGAATGTTTTATTTTAATATATATGGTTTCAATGGTTTGTCCCACTACTATAACGACCCAATGTTTTATAAATGGAAATTAATTTATTATAAATATTTCATATAATCACATGAAATCACAACCTAATTAACTACTTAGTTCTATGTGACCTTTAAACACATGTTTGTCACTTTGTTTGGAATTTCCAAAATCTGACATTCACGGTTGCGATTAGTATGTTATTAGGAGTATAATATATCCAAGTTAGTTTTTATGGAATAGTAACCTAAACTTATGAATAGTAACATACCTTTATGAATAGTGATATACCCTAGTGAATAGTAACCTCAAAAATGATAGTATAAAAATAATATTCAATTGAATGTGTGATGTACATATATTTTAGAATAAGTAAATGAATGTTTTAAAACTGGTTTTTTAATAATAAATTATGTTTATAATTAAATATTAAATTAATAATATTTATAAAATTATTTTTGAAAAATTTATTTCATTTTTGGATTCTATACGTTGATAAATGGTTAAGTTGAATTTTTGGGATTTTTCTAAACTCTTGAATGTTTTATGAATAGTAAAATACGATAATTCAAAATAAATGCTAAAACCCAGGATTCTGCATCATGCTTGAATCATGGATGATGTAAATGGCCATTGTTTTGAGATCACATGCATTTATTAATATTCTAGGTCATGAAATCATCCATCTTTCTGGTCTTTAGGGAAATTAATAAACTAATGATTAAAGAATTATGAAAACTCTTTTTTCCTCAACTGTAAACCCCCTTACTCCCTCTTCTCTTTACTACACTCAAGCCTTGTGGCTTGCCAATATTCTACCCAAATAACTTCATAAGCTTCTTACCCATGTTCAAAAGCCATTAGTTTCTTTAAAATACAAAAACCTCACAAATTAAGAGGTTCTCCAATGAGACAAACTCAAGAGGTAAATTCCACTTTCCAATTTTTTAATTTCTTTTTAGTTCTTTTTATTTCTTGTTTCTTTCCACACTTCCCATTACAAAAATGGTATGATAACTCCAGTAACATAAATTTAATGGAATTATATTATGATAATGGGATAATTTATTATCTCCTCTCCTTCTCCTATCATTTATTTGAAATAAATGAAAACACTTTTCGAGATGTGTTAATTTAGCACATTAAAGGAAAATAGTTTATCAATTTCTATTATAATCATTAATTATGGTCCTTAAACAATTTGTCTTATGGTTAAACCTGATTATTATATATTTAATATAACCTATTTAATGTTTTTTAATCCTTTTGTTCAAATGGTATTAATTTATAAAGAAAAACATGTTAATTTTAATTAAGCCCACCGATTAACCAAAACCGTTATCACTAAGGTTTTATATAATAATTCATCTTCGATCCCAATAACAAAATGATTTTTTATAACAATTTAATCTCCAGGATGTTCAATAATAACATAAAACATTAATTTGGGACAACCACTTTCATCTTACATGTTTATACTAACATGAAAATAAGTTAACTGATCATTAAAGCCAAGTGAGCAAATGGACACAAACAATGAAATTCAACCTCATAACCAATAATAATGGTTATAAATGATCTTTAAATTATTATACTAAATATTATAAAAATATAATAGTTTATGGAGTTATTAATTAAGAAACCTATTTTTATTATTCAGTTCATTAAGTTCAAGCAAAGATCACCATCAGATTTAAGGTAAGGGATCCTCTCCATTTCACTTTTATTCAAGAATGTCTTCTATGTTATTCGAATTTATATATAATAACTATTGATGGTGTATGATTTCTCACCTCCCCCATACTACCCTCACAATATAAAAGTAATTAGAAACCCCTTTCACCTTCATAAAACCCTATTAAATATACTCGATACCATACCGATAATCCGTAATGAATTCTACCCGAACTGCCTTTATTTTTTCAGGTCTCTCTATCTTTCTTTTTACCCAAATGAAGTTTTTTTACATTTATTTAAAAATTATAAATAATATATATATTCGTAAAATTCATGTTTCAAGATCAATTCCTCATTATCTATCGGTTTTATACATGATTTGAAGTGATTCCCTCCTCGATACTTCCCAATAAGCAATCTTGTTTTAAGGGATCATCCAAAAATTTTACCCAATTTCATGTTCACTTTATCCTCTGTTTCAATCCACCATTGTCTTTATAAAATCATAATTTTTATTATAAAAACCTTATTTTTTTAATTCTGGTTTTATATAAAATAATTTCCTCTTTTCCATTTTAAAATCTCTATAGTATTTTCTTTAAAACCACACATAAATGTTTTAATGCTAAAATTTCTGAAATACCTTTCCTATATGTTGTGAATTCTATTTGTCATCACTTTACATGATATATGACTATTTTAACTTTTTAGTGTCCATGTATGTTTTAATTCCTTTCTTCCATTGACATTTTCCTAATACACCCATTGGTTATGCTTTATGTCCTGATTATGGTACCCAATTGATTTCCATGGGAAACCCTTATGATTATGCAATATTGATTATGTATGACTCTTTATGTGGAAAAAAAATTCATTAAATGTACTATGGGTGTGACCAGATAGCGCTCCAATGCATTGAGTAAAGTTAAGTCTTATGAGATACTATGTGCAACGGTCTTGGCAGTTAGCCTTGGCTTGTGTTACTATGGGAAATGATATTGACAGTTTTCCTTGACCCATACTACTATGGGAAAAAGGGCTGGCAGTTAGACATGACATGTAATAAATATGTGTTTTGTGATTCTTCTACATTTATGTGATTCCATGTTTATATGATCCCATGTTTATATGTTATGATCCTGTATATACCATGCTTTTTGATATCATTTTTTCATGCCTCCTAACACATGTTATTAATCTTTATTCTAATGTACATTCCCTTACTAGGATCTTTAGCTCATACCATTGTTCATGAGTTCCCCCGGGTACCCTATGCAGATGTAAGGCCTCAAAATAAGTTAGGATCTCTTTATGTATATGAAATAATGAAGTGTTTTTTAGCCCCATGTTTCATGTTTTATATACCTAGTCTTCAAAAAATGATAAACTTCATGATCCTTGGATTGTACTTTGATGTATCATTATGCTTAAATTCATGTATTGTTATATGTAAAAGGCTAGGGTTTCTATAGTTAGTATCAGAGGATGGTCTATTTCTTTTTGGATATTAGGAATAGAGAAACTTAGTGGGAACCTTAAGGATGTTAATAAGTATAAGAAAACATCCCTAAATTTTGGTAAGTATATATCAAGTGGTTTCTCAATAAAATATGTCTCTATCTAGATATAAATAGATAGAGGCTGCTCAGGCACAAATTTACCTAGGAGTGAAAACTCTGAAAAGGAGTTCTGAGATTCACCTGGGGTATCCTGGTACACAAGAATGGGCCTTGTTTCACTCTTAGTATTCACACTCCTGGGGGATATGATTTGGTAAATTCATGACCTTAGTAAAAAAATTATTAAGGTAATTAAAAAATCCTATAATAATATATGTTAAGAAATAGATCAAGGATAACCTAGATTGAAACATAGGTAATCACAAGTTAGGATACACTTCTCCTTTACATGTTTATCCTTTTATGTAGAAATTTTCCTTTATATACTCAATATATAAGTGTTAAAGCCCTATAATTATATATTCTTTTTCATCGTTAATTGGGGGAAATAGAATAACATGTTCTAAAAACCAATGTGATAGGAAATGTGAGGATCTCCATAATGATATGACTGATACGATGGGTGCAGGTTCTCAAAATATCATGACATTACATTCTCACCTGGATCAAGTTATGAATAATAACTTGAATCATATAGAACACCCTCCTCCTCCAAGGAAAGAGAATGTTGTCATATAATCCTTTATGCGGTAAAGGCCTTCCATGTTTAGTTGATCTTCTGATCCGCTCCTCATGGAAGAGTGGATTAACTCCATTTAAAATATATTCTCTGTTCTCTAGTGCTCAAGGGAATAGAAATTCACACTATAGGTCTATAATTTTGATGGTGAAGCTGATTTGTGGTGGAAACTGATCAAGAATATGAAGACCTGTGATGAAATTGATTCCATGATTTGGGAGGAATTCAAGAGGACGTTTTTCAATAAATTTTTTCCTCAAACCCTTCATATCATGATGAAATGAGAGTTACTCGGACTCAAGCATAAGGAAGATAATTCCATTGAGGAAAATGAAGAAAACATTAAAAGGCTTGAAAGATATGCCTCTAGATTTGTCAAAAACACTGAATGCAAGGTGGATCACTTCTTTAGTAGAAAAAAGTTGAGTCCATGAAAATCATTGGTGATTCGAGACTTTTACAGTTATGAGGATATTGTACGTTATGCCCTCAATGTTGAAATGGATATTGGAGACTCCTAGTGGTCTCATGGGACTTGTAAAATGAAGTGAAAATTGGAGAAAAACATGGGTGGTTCAACAAACAAATTCCATGATGGAAAGAAACCCAAATATCCCACATGTAAAAGATATGGGAAGGAGCATCCTGGGAACTGTTTGAAGAGAACCAAGAATTGGTTCAAATGTGGAACATTTGGTCATCTAGATAAAAACTGCAAATGAGTTATGAATAATCCCACTAATGAAGAATAAGAAAGAAAATTTCAGATCAAATCTCAGCCAATAGTGTATTTTTACAACTGCAAGGAGAATCAGCATTATGCAAAAAACTTACCTAAGCTAAGGGTTGTCGGAGGAAATTAACAACAATCACTTAGGCAACAAGGAAGGCCTTATGTTATCACTATTTAAAATGTGGAACTGGAAAATAATGGGGTGATTGGTAATCAGTTATTCATTTATGAATAGCGAACAAAGTACTTCATTCTGGTTCTATACATTTTTTCATATATTGTAAGTTTAGTAAAACTATTCAAACAACACAAAAAATTTAGAGGAAAATTTATTTGTGATTAAAATGAATGAGGAAATTATTGTTTCAATGGTTTATAACTCCTCCCTGGTTAATATTTGTTGACCGAACCTCCCATCAAATCTATTCCTACTTCCTTTAGTAGTGTTTGACGTAATCTTGGGCATGGATTGGGTCTCTTAATACAGGGACAACATCAACTATCGAGAAAGGGAGATCTCTCTTCACATCCTGAATCATCATCTGATTATTTACAATTGTAAGGAGGAAGATGAATCTCCTTTAGAATAATCATATCAAGTGTGGATATCATTTCTTTATGATCCCACTGGGCGATGAGGCTTCGGTTTAGGGCCCTCTTATGGTGTTATCACCTTAAGGTGGTGCACTACCACCCATTGGGAAGAAGATGCCACCAGCCCTACCAATAGTGGGTGCACACCGAATGAGTGTGTTGCACACATTTCCATGGCATAGAGATCTGAGGTTCTGAGGAAAGGTAGAACCCCAGACAGCTGAGAATTGGCTGTAGGTTGTGGATGAGTTCCCACCTAGCCATGACACCATTCGATCAAAAGGCAGTCCTGGTAGAGAGCCTTTTATGAGCCTCAACAGGATAATGATAGTGTTTATATTACCCTGATCTTGTGAAGTTGTGACTTTTATATGGAAAAGATTGAGAACCTTCCTTAGATAATGGGATCTCTTTCCAAAAAAATTTAAGGGGTGAGTGTTCCCAAGAGCTTATACGGCTTCGACAGGACGACATGTCAGTAGTTGAGTATTCATTGATGCATACTGACCATCCCAACTACAAGATGAATACAGTATGGTCAGTTCTTCAGGGATAAAACCTCTGAGAAAGGTGCGATTACAGACATCTGAGTCAGTACTATTCCTCTATGCATTTCTTCTTATGTTAGGGTACTAGAGAAAACATTTTTGGTTGAATTTTTTTCTTTGGATGAGAAGATGTAGCTAGTGATTGTTAGTAGTGGGAAAACAGTAATCTAAAGCCGGTATCAGAGGCATGGGCATGTAAAATGTTTTGTGAAATGGAATTGTTAGGGAAAAATGAATCTATGGGGATGTAGAAGTGGAAATGGAGCTACGAGAGTAGCATGAGGTGGTATACATTTTGACATGTTAAAACCACCACCCTAATGTGGTCCTCACCAGGCTTAGGGAACTAGAGGATAGGGGAAGGGAGTAGCTGCATGCAGTCAAGGAGTGTGACTAAAGGTCTCCAAAAATTATTGGAGGAATGGTCTCTGTCTACTACTAGTTATTGTATTAATAGACATATGTACTAATCATTCCATCTTTCCAGGAACCATTTTCAAGACAAAGAGTTTCTGGTTAAACCATTGAATTTACCCTTACGCCTGGAGATACATTTTGGTGGAGACTCGATAATCACACTTATGCCAATGGAGTGATCTGATCCTTGAGGTGAGAGTTTCAGTTGTAACCTCTTGGTGGCATCATAGAGGCCTTACGGTGTTAGTTTGGATATGGATTGGACATCTACAGTTCATACTCAGATTGACTGTATTAGGAAAAAAGTGTGTGGTTTATCTACAACAATGCAATGGGGTTTTCCTTGGTCGGTGAAAAAAGAATCTCAGGAAACATAGGATAAACTCAGGCATAGGAGGGTGCAACCGATCACTCATGAGTTGGCCAGCCTTACTCTTGTGGCAGTATGAGTTTTGAGTTTTTAGTTCCAAACAGGAGTGGAAGAGTGTGGGGATATCGTTTTAAAAGATATTTCCAGGATTATGTCTCTGAAGGGGGAGAGACTTATGCTTTGGTTGGGAACAATTAGAGATTTTTATCGGACTTCACTAGGGTAGTGGCACTCCTGACAGTTTTGAAAAAAAGGGGGAGCCTTTCTTGTGGATGAAGAAGTGTCATTAAATCTTTCAAGAGCTGAGACTAAGACTGAAAAGCAGAACTATGCTACCCATGACATGGAGATAGTAGGAGTGTACTTTACGATAAAGATGTGGTGTCACTACCTGATGGGTGAATGGTTTATTGTTTACTCTGATCAAAAGATTATCAGGTGTATCTTCTCAAAGAAGGACCTAAACCTGAGACAACAACGATGGCTAGAGTTCCCACAGGACTATGACTTTGAGATAGTCTATACTTCTGGGAAGGGGAAAGTGGTAGCAGACGCACTCAACAGGACGTCAAGTCTACAGATGCTAAGTGGGGTGTTGGAGTAGTTAGTCACGCTGTAGATATCCATCATGGATAAATATAAATTAGATTACCTCGAGTCTATGACTGTCACTCCACCAAATCTTCAGTGAGTTCGGGGGGCACAACTCGAGTCGTTGACTGTGAGACCGGATGTGCTCAGATATCATCAAGACGGTCTCTTGAAGGATTTTCTGAATGTGGGGAGCATGCCATCCTCTTAAGAGGACACACCATGGTACCACTAACACTTTGGGAGGAGGTAATTAGGGATATAAATACATCCCCTTAGTGGTACATCCTAAAGTGGTGAAGGTGTACCGGTACATTCGGTGTCAGTACTGGTGGCCAAGGATGAAGGAAGCAATGGAAGAGTTTGTATCATGATGCCTCACTTGTAAACAAGTAAATACTGCACAATGTTGGAAGATGTCTTATGCCGACAGGATGAGGGAGACCATGCCTTCCTATGGGTCTGGTCTCGACGAGGATTGTAGAGGTTTGGCCAGCGCGACAAGCTATCTCTGAGGTTCACCAGAACTTTCTAGTTTCTCAGTAGAGTGGACGAGGAGGCATACCATCTATCTTTTCTCCCACAAATTCACCAGGTGCATAATGTGTTCCATGTGTCATAGCTAAGGAGAAGGGTGCATGATCCATCACACATTATCGACTAGGGCGAGTTGAAGTTTGATGATGGAGTGAAATTTATGGAGTTCCAGGTGAAGATAGAGGATCGATAGGAGCGAATCCTTTGTGGATGGTCAATCCCTCTAGTGCGAGTTTTGTGGCATCACAGGGACCTTCAAGAGAGCACATGAGAGTGGGAGGATCATATTCATGCTTAGTACCCTCTTTGTTTTGATATGCCTTTGTTTTGGCTTTCGGTGACGTGAAGACCTATAGTGGGGAGAATGTAAAGAACCTAATTTACCATGTAATTTTTTTAATTATATGGAATTATTTCGAGACCACAAAATCTGATGGCACATGATTCTGAGGCTCAGAGTGCCCAGAATGATCCATCGAAGTTTTCTTAAGCTTTAATTAGAGCGTTTATGCAGTTTTCCTGAAAAAAGTGTAATAAATCTTAAACGGTTGCTCAGATTCGAAGGCACCTTTGTGTTAAAGATGGAGATTTTACCCTAGGCCTGACTTAATTTTAGTCGGTGCAGGCTTCCGGTGAGAAAACCAGAAAATGGAATAATCGTAAATAAAATAATTAAATATAGTTATTTTATTTTTCAAATGCTTATAACTCATGAATGTTGACTTGGATTAAGAATATGAGACCACTGTTGAACTCGTGAGGGTATGCTTTCTTTATGAAGATACTGACATTGGCCGTCACGAGCCACTAGTGAAATTTTGTTTTTGGCTGTAAATAAATTAATTATGTGACAATTATTTTATTATAAAATCCATAACTTCTAAATGGTAGCTTAGATTGAAAATCAAAGAGTACAATTGAGTTTGTTGGGTTGTGTTCTCCTTAGGTGGAGCCCAACCCCGACCGGTGCTGGTAGAGGGTGAACATTGTTAATTTATTAAACTTTTTTTAGGTACATTCAGTAAATGCACGAACGACATTTTCTAACTTTTGAAATAGTGTTCGGATTAAAAATTGGAGGGCACCGTTGAATCCGCATTGTAGGGATTCACTTAAGGGAGTCTTACATCGACCATAGTAGGTCTGGAGAAAAATTTATGTTTTGTGACCTTTTAAAAGAAATGAAATAAAATAATTTTATTATTTTATTTTATTTCATCTCCACCAACAGACAGGTGGAGTGTGGGTCCCGTGATGTGTCAAGCCAATAAATGGATTGACATGTTAATCTTATGTAATGATTTCGTTGGGGGGATTTCGAAGGTTTCTAATTAATGAGCCCCCATTAATTCCACATGTTGTTACTTACCCACCCCTCTCATATTTATATAGAGCCTTGGGAGAGGTGTTGGCACATATTCTCCAAGGAAGGATGTGATGAAGGAGTGTCATGTTGTCGAACCCTTAGAAAATGGTGCATATCCCAGTGGGAGGTGACGGGTAACACAGAACCACGAACCGAAGGATGGCGTATGAACAACGTCGTTGGGAACCTGTTGTGGGAATGAAGAACATAACCCACATTCAAGCGCAGACGTTCTCTAATGGATTTACGAGGTAGGGGTTTAATTCTTTTTTATTTAAAGTGAATTTATATTGAACCCCTCTATCCTACATCTTGTTACGAGCTAACACGGAGGGCGCGAGCCAAATGTACCCGGCCTGAACCGTCCAATACCTTGCTACCATTTCACCCTCTGAGGAATAATGCCAGTGCGGTGACACCAACCAACTATAAAGAGGGTGTGCACCAATGCACGCTGCAAGAGGAGGCCGCGGTAGTCATTGGGGTGGCAGACACTGGCCTGCCATAGAGGAAGTGTGGAACGCCATCGCGCGCTTCTAGTGAGCAGGTGTCCATGGCTCATCAGTTGCGGCGAATGCAGGAGGCAGACGTCACATCGGCTAGCCATGCATGGAGAGTCGGAATGACTAGTGCATCACCGGCGTGCAGGGAGGAGATGTGACCAGAGTGCCACAGACGAGAGGAAATCATGGCCAAAGACGCAATGGAGGCCGAACCCACACCTCTGGCAGGTTCCCCGGTGCCCGGGTAACGCCCACGTGGTGCCACCATTTCATGAAACCTAACATCCTCTGGGTGTTTTGGGATACATGGGGGGAAATTCTCCCCCCCCCCTTTCTGGCTTGGGCAGACAACGGCCGGGTCTCCCACTTATGGGTTGCGCCCGACATGGTCAGGCCACCCTCTTGTAGGTTGTGCCCAATGAGGGCTGGGCCACCCCCTTGTGGGCCATTCACTACTTGGGCTGAGCTTCCCCCTTGCGGGTCGCGCCCTACGTGGTCCGGACGGACACCTCATCGGATGCCACCTACGCAGGCCGAGCCACCCTTTGTGTATCGGGCCCCCCTTGCGGTCCACCTTTGTGGGCCTCCCCCTTATGGGTTGGGCCATACCTCATCCCAGTGGGTCTAGTCTGCCATGACCCATTCTAGATCTGGTTCGGCCGGGTTGGTCTGATTGGGTCGGACCGGACCCGGGCCCAACCGGGACCAGAAACACTTAAAGGGCCATATCTTGAGAACCAGACATATATTTGATGAACCGTCTACGACGTTCATATCCTTGGATCGAGATGATCCTTTTGGTATTCTCCACTTGATTTTTGGAGACAGTTGGAGTAAGGCTGGGTTGGATTGATCCTGAATGCAACTGTGCCCCCCCGAGATAAAATGCTTATGACTCACAAACTCGGTGTCCGATTGACACACCTTATGTTGCATTGGAATACATACGACAAGACGGTCATTTTGGTTACTATTTTGTGGAACTTAGTATCGGTCTAGGTATGAACAATATCTTGAGGGGAAGATACTACAGAACTCGAGCGCACCGAGTGTGAGGAATGTAGTGACTAGTAGTGAGGCAGAGGTTTGAGACAAATCATATGGAGCTTAGTACCGAGCAATCCTATGTGGGTCAACACCGATCCTGTGTGGGTCATCTCATGTGTGTGTTAGTGCTCATCTATCCTGTGTTGGTCAGCACATATCGATCCCTTGTGGGTTAGATCCTGTGTGGGTCAGTGCTCAGAGATCCTGTGTGGATCAGGGCATACCTATATTTTTTGGGTAAGATACTGTGTGGGTTAGCGCTCAGCGATCCTGTGAGGGTCAGCGCATACCGATCCTATGTGGATCATATCCTGTGTGGGTCATTGTGGGGGGTAGTACCTATCGACTCTAGTTGGGTCGGATGCTGTGTGGATCATTGTGGGGGTTAGTTACTATCGATTCTATGTGGGTCAGACTCTGTATAGTCAGAAGTAGTGCCTTTTGACAGAATAAGATGATCTAGCTTCGCGACTAATCATTTGTACTTATATACTTCAGTAATACCAGGCATGAGCTGAGTCATTTATCTTTGTGGGGATACCTATGTGGTACTTTTACTTTTGTGGTACTATCTTCATGCTGAAAACTATGTGGTACTTTTACATTCATGGTTCTATCTTCGTGGGGATACTTATGCGGTACTTTTACCTACATGGTAATATCTTCATTGTGATACCTATGTCGTACTTTTACCTTCATGATTCTATCTTCGTGGCGATAGATGTTTTGTACTTTTACCTTCATGGTACTATATCTGTGGTGATACATGTGTGGTAATTTTACCTTTGTGGTACTCTCTCCATGGTGATACCTACGTAGTACTTTTTCCTTTTTGGTACTATCATTGTGGTGATACCTATGTGGTACTTTTACCATTGTGGTACTATCTTTGGGGTGATACCTGTGTGGTACTTTTACCTTCATTGTGTAACCTTACTAGTGTGGTACTTATACCTTTGTGGTGTTACCTTAGTGGTCTTACCTTTGTGGTATTCATCCATCATGTATGATATTAGTATATCTGGATAACTTAGGTATATGTATGGGCATATACCTAAGTAGGTTTAAGTCTTTCTTTATAGTTTATCCTTCGCGTAACTCTAGGAGACCTATGGGGTCTCGGGGTCCCTACTGATTATCGTTATACTCACCCCTGCACCTACTTTACCTGCACCTGGTTGTGTCTTGTGAAGATGATGTACAACATTGATCAGGGTTGAGGGAGCCAAGACAGAATGATTCTCAGAGGTGGGCCATTTGGTGTGACGTGACACAGGGACTACTGATCATGGGTTGTACCTAACCTTTAGGTAGGATCAATGGTGGATGATCTAGGACCATCTTTTCACTTTTCAGTTGTGTGAACTTTTCAGTTGTACTTGTACTTTTCCAGTTGGGCTTGTATTCCGTCCCACTTTACATTCAACACTCTTTTACTATAGCATTTTACTTTCTGGTTGCTTCTTGTTACATTCTACTATGTGCATTTGTACAGGATTAAAGGTAATGCCTTTTTTTAGGGATACGCCTTTCCGGTGCTACTCACCAGCCCCTAGCCTATTGAAGGTGGGCTTGGGTTAGTCATGGCCCGAGCCCTAGGGGATAGGTCGTGACAAACAAGGCATACCATAAGTGATGTGAAATCTATCTTTTATTGTGATTCACATTTGATAAAGACCACCATTAATAGAATGAAAAATCTTCCAGCATATAAGGATACTACACCGACCAAAGGTTCCTGAAACATTTCTTGAGGATCAATAAACACATAAGGGGTACTAAGGTCCCCACTTAGTGATGAACTAGGACTCATGTGGAAAATATTATTGGGATTCATACATACAATTGGTTACTCCAAAGATGAGGGATCTCATCCCTTTATATATCAATTATTGATGCATTTCATGTGATTAGACGTGTCTGTCATATTCAATGTGTTGTTATATTTTTTTTCTTTTTGAACTTATTTCATGAATTACTTAAATGAATTAAATAAATTTAATCCATTTATAATGGATTATAACTAATGAAACTGTATAGGAAGATGCATCAACATAAAACTGTGCATATATGGAAGATGCGTGCGCTCAACTTGTGAGGTTACAGATGCATGGACTCGACATAAAAATTTGGGTGCAATGTATTATGTCATATGTATCATACATTTATTTGTTTTTAGTACATGCCAAATAATTATGTTGAGGATTCCTACACACTATACCATTTCATCTTCCAATTTCCTAAATCCGGTGACTGAAATTTTGATGAATGAAATTATGATATACTAAAATAAACATCACAACCCAATAATCCTCCACTTGAAGACATTTTTTTGGGAGGCTTTGAAAGTTCTCTATCACTTAGTCAGATTCTTTCACCTCACAAACATTATTGTTCCTCTAACTCTTTCCATTCACCCATGTCCACCCAACACACAATGTCAACTCTGAGTTTTATTAATTATCTCTTAAATGAACATGTCTGCCAAATTTTTTCTTCTAGAATTCCTTCATTACTCTATCATTTTTTCATCAACAATATTTCTGATGAAATAATATTTTATTTCACTACGATTCATTTCCACCTGGAACACCATATTTTTATCTAAGTCAATTGCACTTTGACTATCATAGAAAAAAGATCATCATTGTTGACTTCTCCCAAGTTCATTTTGTTGTGTAAATTTTTAAAGGCACATCAATAGATATTTATAGATGAAGAAAATATAGAAAACAATAGGATGATGATAATGAATAGATACACAATAATTAACATTGTTTTGGAAATGATCCCAATATCTCCAGAGAGGCAGAACAATGCACTTTAACCAAGAGCATAATTACAGAGAAGCTTTCCAGATTTTCTCTCACATAGAAACCATAGGTTTAATGTGATTATAATGAAGAAGAAATATTATGTCACCTAACTCATAGTAAGTCCACTATGATACAGTGACCCGTGGCTATAAGTAGACACTTCTACATTGATGTGACCACCCATGTCGAAGATTCTATAGTGTCATTGACACTAATTACAAAGAGTTATATAACCTATCACATACTACAACAATAATTCCACACTACTATTGTGACCTATCAATGATGTTGGTTAGTTCTTATACTCTTAGTCAGAGATGTTACAGTTACCGAAAATTTCGACTGGGGGCATTTGACCCTCTATGGAGGGGCCTGTTTCCCCTATAACCACCAACAAGATCACTACGGTGCTTGACCCAAGAGAGTTGTGTTTTGGTGTAATGTATTGAATTTTTAGACCAACATCGTCCAAATATATTGAGCTACATCAATCCAACACCTTGAGAAATATCATAAACCATACAATTTTTTCCCAACTTCCATTATAACAACATTTAATGATTCCTTCATACATAGAGAAATAATCCACATAATCCATGACATCAAGATAATAATTTTTCCCCCAAGGGTAAACATAATCCTCATTGTGATCATCTAGGTGTATGAATCGTTAACAATGTTAGAATAAATAAATCTATTAAAGGGATTTTTCATACCAAAGAACAAGTACACATCTTTCATTCCTTTCAAATACCGTCGAATTCATTTTATATCCTCCCAATGCACCCTTTCTAAATTTTACATAAATATACCTATAAATCCCACTACATTGGAAATGATTGGATGAGAGAAAACCATTAATTACATTAGACTTCCTAAATCTGATGAGATAGAAATATTCACCATGTACATGGCCTCAACTTCGATTGATTTTGTCTACATCATTGGAAAATTAAATTTTCTAATCAGAGGAGTTTATACCTATTTACATTTGGTTGTTTCAAATCCTCTTATGTCCTTTCAAAAGTTTTACTTTGGTTATAGAACCAAAGTCCTGAACCTCCTATCTCTTTCGATACCCATCCTCAATATTTTATTGGCATGTTACAAATACATCATCTTGAATATTTTGGTCAACATAATTTTCATCTGTTGTATCCCTTGAATTGATAGATCCACTAGAAGCATGACATCCACGTACAATAATATTACATATAATGTCATATCGGTACACTCCTTTCCATAAAAAAAATGATATCCATTTCACTTTTTGAAACATTATTATATGACAAATGAATCAAATTTTTATTCCATTTCCTTGGAGATTACTTTAGTCCATAGAGGCTTTTCTTTAGCTTACAACCATCTTTTAGTTTTCATATTCTGTGAAACTAACTTGTTGGTATTTTAAAATTTCTTCTTCCAAATAATCATGAAGGAATATTGTATTTATATATATTTATTCAGGATAATGATATTCTAATGCTACCATACTCTGTAAATTCTGAATAATTTAATGTTTAATTACCGGTGAGAAAATTTATAAGAATTAAACACATTTTTCATCTTGAATTCCCTTATGCACATACCATGATTTGTATTCCATTCTTCCATCAGATTTCTCATTTAAATGATAAATCCATTTATTATTTAGTTCTCTTATCCCTTCTAGTAAATCAGTCATCTCCAAAGTTCTATTTTATTTCAATGCTCAAATTTCCATCATCATTGATGACTTCCATTGCTTCACGTCATAGTGTTCTGTTTCTTTTCCCATGCATTAGGGTTCCCCTACATCCATAAAAATAATAAAATTCATATCAACCCCAAACCATTGAACGAGTTTTCTAACTCTAGTTGATCTCCCTAACATAGTTAGCTACTCTAAACTTCTCAAATTTTCCCTTTTATTCTAGAACCTATACATTTGTTACCCTAACTTTTGATGTCCTACCTTTTGGTTCTCCCATTAAATCTTTATATGTCCATAAACTTTCTGGAACATCTTTTGATGGTCTCACCCCAAAAAGTTGATGCTTTCTTTAGGGTTATTTGAAACATGACCCCTTCTCATGTTCATACTAATATTAAATTTACCTTCAATAGTTTATTTATTTCCCTCAACATTATTCTTTTTCAAGTTCTATTCTTTCTATGGAACCCATTTGTTGATATGAACACCTTGGATCATGATGATTTGTCTTTTTTCCTTATCTCATACCCATAAAGCGATGTTCTCATCACTATAACCAATAAAAATAGTATTTTGGATTTAGAATTAAGATTCTCTCCATACTTACGATCAACATGCACATAATCAAAGATTCAAAAGAATTTAAGATGGTGAACATATATCCATTTACCAAACAATATCTCCTCTAGATGTTTCCCCCCAACTGTTGATGTTGGACATTGTTCACAAGGCATGTCGTAGTCTTACCTCCCATCACCCAAATTTTGTAGCATTTGTTAGAGTTAAAACACATCCTTCTAGCCTTCTCTGTCAGTATCCAATTCATTTGGTTTACTCAACATCATTATCGTTGTGACTAAATTTCAATTTATGGATGTTTTCTCTTTCAAACAAAACATTACATTGAATGAAATTCAGAAATTCATTAGAATTACACATTCAAATGTACACCCAAACATTCCTCATATCATTATCAATGAATGTAAAAAAGTAGAGTGAACCTCTATAGAACTGAATAAAGGAAGGTCAGCAAACATATGAGGGCGTTGGATTTAAAATTTGAGATATGGGATTCCATCCATCTAAGTTAAAGGATAACCTCCTTTTTTCCCCAACAAACAACATTCACACCTTCCAATTTGCATGTGATCAAGACACATTATGCCCTTAAACAATATAAATTTCAGGATCTTCTCATTGATATGACTATGAATGGAATTTAAAAAATCCAAATCACAAATAGTTTAACTTTCATTCATTATTATTTTTTCTAAAATTCAGATCATGTGAAGAGTTCTTTCTTTAAATCCTCATGAAACCACTATGGATCCTCATGAATCGTTCCATAACTTGTAATGAAAATTATTCCCACACACTACCTCATCTAGTTGTCTTTTTAAAATAATATTTTTCCCATGGAAGTCAATTTTTCATTCTTCAGTTAGCTTCATGATTCCTCCATTCTTCATTTAAAAATTCACATCACCCTTTTCAATGACATCCTAGGATTCAACATTCACTAGATGAACCTTGACAAAATTTTTGGATACATAATTCTCCATGAATCAACATTATTATATTCATTGAAAGGATACTCAGAATTCAACAACCATTGATTCCACCATATCATTAACACTGAGCAACAATATGTTGGTTCCTTTGATTTATTTTATTTAATTTCATCTACCAAAAGTTGATGCCCCATGAGAGTTTTCCCTCTGACTTTTGAAATTCTTTTTTATGTTTCCTATATTCCCTCAACTCCAACATGTAAGACAAGAAATTCTCAACTTTCTAAGAACTTTCTCTCGATACTTATTTTCCAATGGTCTCTTCTAGTGTTTTCGTAGGGGTGACCATCATTATTCTTTAACAATAAGAGAATTGTAAGAAGTTTCCTAGACTTACATATGATGAATTTTTTCATTGATGATAAATTTCTAGATATCATCAAACACAAAATCTATTTTTATACTAGATTTAATAACCATTGTTCTCATAGCATCCGATCTCCCCAAAAATGATGATAATAAGAGAAAAAATCATACATCATCTGAGAAATTCATGTTAACTGGTTCAATCTTTCCTTGAATCATATTAATGTCACAATTGATGTTCATTTATTTTAACCTTATAATTAATAGTAATCTCTTCATAGAAACTTCACTGTCGTAGGATTATCTTATATATCCACCAAAACCTTCGTAAATGTTTCTAATATATTACTTACCCTTTTGTTAAAGGGGAAATTTTGTTCCAAATAAATTATTTCCATCAATAGTGCATTCATATCCAATCATAATTGTTGATACTACCTCATATTCTCTAGAGATTTACTAGAGCGCAAGTACATTTGAATGAGATGATCCTCTATCTGCATTATCCAAAATATAAAATCCATTCCACAAAATTGTTCAAATTGATTCTTATTATCATCATATGTAATTTATTCTACTGATAGTGAACTCCCACTAAAAATTTGAAAACATCAAGGTAAGAGAATATTTTTTGCCTCACCAGAATAAAACCCCTTCTTTGATACCACTTTTCCTATAGGTTGAGTCAATCACTAGAACTAGGTGCTTCTTTCCACTAGAATTTCATACATCATAAATTCAGAGCTATATAAGTAAGCCTTTGGAACTTTCCCTCAACTAATTATATCATAAGTAGGTATTAAAACCACCTTACCCACCACACACATTTGACCCTTACAATAAAACAATAAAACCCACCAGAATTCAAGGTAATCGAACAAACCATGACATTCTAGACTTGGTTCTCATACAATTAAACTAAATTGATTATTAACATGGAATCATGTGTGCCTCCCCATACACCAGATTCTTCCATCAAGAAATGAGGGTCTATAGTGGTTCGATTGGGAGATTATGTCCTCATTATAAGAGTGGATCACGAAAATGATATAAAAAAATAAAATAGTGTAAGGAATGAAATGAACAACAAAATAATTAATCATATAGATATAACAATCTGACAAGCATTAAAAATAATTTAAACTATATACAGTAACATAAAAAAATTGATGTTATGATTCTATAGAAAAATTAAAATAAACATACATGGAAGTAGGTGTACAATATGATACATGTACACCAAAAGAAAAAAACACCCCAAAATATCCCAATAGCATCTAGAGAACAAGCTCAATCATCTCCTACCGAGATTCCATCCAAATATATAGTCAAGCATCCAAACCAAGGTGCTTCCCTGTGTCACTACCTACATCCATGAAGTCTGTTTGGGTACTAATCAGTGGCTTAAACAATATGTGATTAAAATTTAGTAGGCCACCACCAATGGTGTCTAGAACTATACAGTCCACAAATATAAGATTATAAGTGCGTTGGTATAACAAGTAAGAACAGTAAATAAATAAACCCAATTAGTCGAGGTTCCTTACAGGATACCAATTTGACACTACCATCTTTGGCCTAGGAAAGAAGTTGTCTAATAAATTATCATGATAAATTTATAATATATATATATATGGATATATATATATGTATATGTAAAATTTCAAGTTCTGATGAGGAATCAAGGCTTAAAAAAATTCAACCACGTGTAATTCCATAAAGGTCTTGCATTTTGATACGAGAATCAATCACAAAATTTATCCTTGGTTATATAATATCATCTTCTTAAAATTTCAATCAATGATGTGAAATTTCATGTTCAAGATCCTATCCAAGGGGGTGTAAAACATCATGTAAAACTTCCTAATAAATGATGAGGAGAATCTTTTATAACATCTCACATCAAGGGAGCATGAAGCATCATGTAAAACACTTTCCTTGATTGTGTCTCAACAACCAAATTCCCTTATTGGATAATCTCAATAATAATTAGAAAATTCATTCCATTCTTTATTATAATCCAATAGGTGGTTTCAAATTAATTTAACATTCTATTTCATCCAATTCAGTCCTGGGCTTAATTTCACTATTTAATAAGTTTCAAATTAGATGATCATATAATTCAATTTCCATACAATTCATTCTATTAATTTAAAATAAAATGCAATACAAGCCCACATAGATTATGGTTTGGTCACAAGGAATTTATGGTCCAAATAAGGAAATTTAACTAGACACACCCAAAAGGGGTAGTTCTAGTCGAGGTTAAAAACCTACGACAATGTCATGGACCTATGAGAGTATTTTAAAAAATGTATAGACATTTAATTAAAAGAAAGATACAATTTAGAGATGATGCATGGGAATTTCCATCACATGGAACAAGGATGACTGATATAGATATCATGTATTATAGAGAAAAGTGTTACACCACCAAAATTATTCTTTTATTCTATTCCTTGTATGATATTTTCTTCTAATATAGGATAGAACTAGAGAATTTAGACATATATAAAAATGCCCAAAAAATAGGGCATATTATCACACATTTATTTAGCATTCCATACGGTAAAAAATGAATAAAGGAAGAAAAAATACACATTTTATAACTGTTAGTTATCCAACGTGATGAATGATGGTAAAATTATAAATCATTTAATAGAGATCTATGTGAACCTAGAAGAGGTAAAGGAGGAGCATCAAAAATGAGGGAGTTGATGTGCAATTTGGGAAAGAAAAGTGAAGAAGAAGGGTTAAATGAATGAAGGAATAAATAATCATTTCATTCTTTTAAAAGTGGTAAATATTTTGCATAAATATTTGTCCCAATAATGCGCTAACCATGTGACACCACTATCCATGTTACACACCCCCTTGAATGTTTTTTTACCAAGTTTTACTATGTGAACACCATTAAAATCACCTCTAAAACAATTCTGACTATTCTACATAGTCATGTGACCTCCCTTAAATAGTTTTTAAAAATGTGATTCCCTTATTTAGGGCCACACAGTTGATCCACATGGTTATCACTAACTGTGCGCTTCATTCATTTTATCCAAAAACAAGAGATTCGATCTCTTAATACACCCCCAGAACTCTTGAACAATTCCTTGCGCTCTTATAAACTTTTATTAGAGTAAAAAATATGTTCAAATAGAGAATTAAAGGATTTTTTATTTTAGAAAATATGGGATCTTATAACCTCACCTCTATAAAGAAAATCAACCTTGAGTTTCCCTTGTGAGGGTGGTTGATAATAACTTGAAAATAGTTCTAGTCACCGAGCATTTACATTGGTGTCTTTATCAGAGGTTTCATCCAATATATGGTCATGCTACCACAACACCCATAATAGAGGAAAATAACAACATTAGATATCATTCATTCTCTAATCAATGATACATATAGAATACTCCTCAAATGAAGCATCAACATCCAACTCAACCTCATCAGGATAAAGAAGTTGAGACCGGTCTGAATGGTAATGATGTGACTGAGAAATTTGAAAAATGACCTACAAATCCTTGCATGTATGAGGTTGTGCTATCTAATAAACCAATGATCAGACCATATCCAAAATCTCAAAAGGTCTGACGAATTAAGGTGATAACTTACACTACCTCCAAATCCATCGATGACCAAACATAGGTGAAATGTGCAATAAAACCCTATCTTCCACCACAAATGAGAGAGGTTACTAGTGACAATTGATATAAGAAATTTTCCTAGGCTGAGCTATATTGATTCTCTATCTGATAATTTGTACCTACTTCGATATCTCCTTAATATGATAATGTCCCAATAGCGTTGCCTCTCTTTTCCATTACCAACAAATCGGTTAACTACATGGCCTACTATATAGGGCCTTATAAGGATCTGTCTACATAATATATTGGAAGCTACTATTGTAAGATAATTCAAAAAGAGGAATATTTTTATCCCAATAATCATCAAATTCAAGGATGAATTCTCAGATAACTTCCTCTAACATCTATATTTTACGCTCAGAATGATCAATGGTATAAGGGTGATATGTTATACTCAAGAGTACCTATGAACCTAGTTCTTTTTTCAATCCTTATTAGAACTGCAATGTAAAATTAGTGTCCCTATTTGATACAATAGTACATAGAACTCATTGAAGATATATGATATCACTGACATATAACCTCCCTATATCATCCACTAAGAGGTTTTCCAAACAAACAAAATGGGGGTAACCTTCGTTATCCAATCCATGATGACCCATACTGCATCGCTTCATCAAGGGGGATTCAGAAATCAAGTCATGAAATCCATTGTGATGTTATCGCATTTCATCCCACGAATGGGTAATAGTTTTAAAAATCCAGCAGTTCATTGGTTTTATCCTTCATCTATTGATAGATGGAACACCGATTGAAAAAACCTGCTATTTTCCTTTTCATACCAGAATACAAATAATAGCGGCGTAAATCATGGTGCATAATGGTGTGACTGAGACTTACTTCCCATTTAGAGGCATAAGATTCTCACATCAACTCTTCTTGTAAGTATTCCAGACCCATACATACCGATGAATGTAAAAGATATCATCACCTTTAATGGCCCAATCAGGTGGTGGGTCCTCACCAAGAAATGCTCTCCATTAAGACCAATCTTTTAGGATCCAAAAACATTATCGTATTCACTTTACCCAAATGTAAAGAGTTCACTGATAAATATTTGAGTATAGGCTTCCCAAAATGGCCCAATTCCTCAATGTAAATTTCAGAAAACAAGACCATAAACTACCCTTCATCATTGACCTCCTAATCCACTAGTGTTTGATTTTACCAGGTCATTGCATCACCACTTGAATACCTTTAGAAGATTTATAAGAAAGATCAAATTAAAAATACTATAGGTGTTCAACCTACCTTCATTTTTTTATATTCAATTATCACTGGGTGAAAATTTATTCGGGGATCTTATGGTTTGAGTACTCCATAAAGAAATCTTCAAGCAGATAGTCTCTCCGACAACATAAGGCATGAATGACTATAGATATCTCAAGATTTTTCATAAGGTAATTCTACTCATGAGGTATCAAATGATGTGGCTCTTATGCCACGTCTCACTCATACCACATAAAAATATCTCCCAGACTGATGCTAGATGTATCATAGTAAACTTGATAGACCTTACCAGGATTAGGTAGAATCAGGATCTGTACTGAGGTAAGTCTTCCTTTCAACTCCTCAAAGCATTTTTTATAGAATTCAGACCATGATAAATTAATACTGTTCTTTTTAATTGTATTAATAAGTGATTCATGTTATGATAAATCTTGAACAAAGAACATATAATATTCATCTAGCCCCAATAAACTCCAAATATCATTGACGTTCATGGGTTTATCCCAAGAAACTACAAATCATACCATCTCAATAACTGAAAATACTCCCAACATGGATATGATAAGTCAAAGGAAGTGAACTTTATAAAAATAGAATTGTATTTTTCTGATCTTGACATATAATCTATGATCTCTTAGTGTATTTGACAAAATTTCAAGGAGTTTTACATGATCATGACTAGTTTGAGAATACACCAAAATATTATCCAAGAAAACTACGATGAAGGAATCCAGGTATGTGTCAAAAACATAATTCATCAAGGGTATGAAAACATATGGCACCTTTTTTAACGCTAGTTGACATTACCAAATAATCGTACGAGATTTATCTATTGTATTGTTATTTCTTGATCCATTTGGATGATATTGGGCTGAAAGATAGTGTCCCATACTTAACACCTGACTGCACCCCCAACAAACAAATTGGGTAACTATAGAAACTACAAATGAGTATAGTAGAGTTGATCAGGTGACACCAACATGGCACTATAGTAGTGTGGATTTTTGGAACAATTACTTTAGAAACATGAACATTAGAGATAATGATACAATATCTCCATAGTTTACTTCCACTTGTCATTTTAGCAACATGGACTTGGGTGGCCGCAACACTGTATCTGTGAAAAAATGCATCCATAATTCACTATATCATAGTATAATTACACTATTTTTGGTGGAATATTGTTTTATATTTTTTTATCCCATTCAATCTATGGTTTTGTGTGTGTTGTGAAACTCTTATCTCCCTATAATTGTGCTCCCAAATTATTAGTGAAGTGATTCCACCACTCTATGGACATAGTAATAATTATTGAATGACATAAATCATTATGTCTATTTTCATTGTATTTTTCCACTTATATTCCTATTTTTTAATCATTTTAAAACCAATGGTGTGTGACTCTAAGTGTTTCTACAATAATAACTTCTATAAAAATTTTTAAATGGAATATCTATGTGTCTGAATTATACCTAAAGACTTTATGAACTCAAATAAATCATTGAGTATATCCTTACTCCATAGTTTTTATTAATTAGATCGTCAATATGAGGTACTGTGTAACAATTCTTAATTTTGAACTAATTCAATTTAAGATAATCCACACAAAGACTAAGGTTTCCACAGACATTCTTTTCAAATAGGATGACTGAACCCAAAGGTCGAGTATGTGGTCATATAAACATTTAGGATTATAGATTATCCAATTGCCTCTTCAGTTCCTAAAACTCAGCTGGATTAATCCTATAAATAGGAATAGATGCTGGTGTTCCTTCTAAAACAAGAACAATAGTGAACTTTACCCCTCTTTAGAGGTATCCAAGATAATTTATCAGGGAATAAATCCTTGAAATGATCCACCATTGAAAGAAAATCTGTATAATGTGTTCCATGATTTTCTATAATGAGATATGAAATTTGGACTATCCCTCCACCCAACTAACAATGCTTGGGTCCAGCTCAATTACATTGGACATTCCATTCTCCCTTGTGAATATAGTTACCTCCATTAGGTGATAAGAAAGACACCCATATCCAATAATAGTTGATAAAAACATGATTTAATTCCAACATATATATGCCATGAATTATTTCAAAACCACTCATCATAAGGATGAAAAGGTTCCATATGAAATGATAACCACTTACCTCAAGGGGTAATTCCTTACGTTGTTGTAAAATCTCCGATAAAATTCCAAATGGGGTATCAAGATTCATTACCCAATAGAAATAATATATTTCATTTCCATGAAATTCTATAATTGTCACATATATGAATGATGTTTTTGAAGAAGAAGATAGGGCCTTGGCACAAAGACCAAAGCATGAATATTATAAAAGGAAGTGGTTACATGAGTCTAATATAAAGAATCATATTACAATCCTTATCTTAAAGAGCACGTAAATCAATATGGAGATCATCTAGCCAGGTAATGTGTTGATTTACTCCCCTATTAGAGAGGCAATCTGCAACTGTGTTTTCTTCATGACAAATATGAGTGATGATGTAGTTGATCTAGAGAAGTGAATGGATGCAATCCATCCAACTAGTAGTAATCATCCATTCAAGATGTGTCACACCATCCCAGATCACTTTTACAATGGTAGTTGAATCACTTTTAATCCAGATATTGTTTCAACCATAGTGTATTGATAAATAAATATCATGTATCAAACTCATCATTTTGGCCACCAAAGAAGAGGCAATGTCACAGCTACCAAAACATCATCCTAGGATCTGACAAAGGTGTTTCCAGAAGATGGCTACACAACCCATTGGACCTGGATTTTCATAGGAGCCACCATCAAAATTTAAATTAATGAAACCAGAAAACAAAACTATCCAGAACACATAAAAAAGTGGGTCATGTTTGGAAAAAAAAATTCATCAATCTGAAGATGCCACAGAATCCCAAAGTCATTCAGAGTGTTGTTACAATGGCCCTTTTGCATCGATTCAACTTCACATATGGAAATAAATATGCACATCTGACCAGCATTATGGCAGAATGAAAAAATTTATGACTAAGAGAATTTCTATCATACCATATCACATGATGAAGCTTATTAACAATAGCAAGAAAAAGGTTCTTAATTTACTGAGAGATTTATATTTCCACACATATCTTTAGTAGAGAATTTATAGAGTTATGAATAAACCATATACAATAAAAAATGTCAAAAATACAGTTCTAAAGAGTAGAAGTAGTGTCACATGAAAAAAAGGAATGATTAGAATCTTCCATGTGTAGATTAAAGAGTTGACATTTAGAGCAGAGTTGAATTCCAAATGATTGAAGGCACCTATTTGTGGGAACCCTATTGTGAGAAAATCTCCAAATCAGAGTGAATATTGAAGGATTTATCCAAGGTTTTTTTTAAAATTATCCAACCAAAATAATTTTCATAGTTACGAAAATAATGATTACAATTTTTTTTGAGTAAAGAATACCATTGTGACCAGGCTGCCAAATTAAACAGTCATCAGTTTTAGAAAATGGTTAGTTTTCAATGACATGCCTAATAGTGTTAGGGAGATAATGATTTTGAGAATTTATAATATCTCTTATAGAATAATTGGTACTCTCAGTAATTTTTCTAGATTAAATCATAAATATTAAGGGAATTACGGTCCAGTTATCCAACCAAAAATCTGTGGGGAGAATCCCTAGAAACCATCCATTTGGAATTGTTCATAATGATAGAATAAGATTGATTAATGGATTTATAGATAGAGGAGATGGAGACATTCAAGTTACCTTTATTTAGTTTATCAAGAAGTATATTTTATAGAAAAGCGATAGAATCAAATTAATTTAAATGAAGGTTCCAAGTGAGTCTATCTTGAAGGGCATCATTAAAAAATAGAAGATTTTTTTATGCCAATACCACCTTTAAAAATAGTCTTTTAAAATTTCTACGAGGTAATGGTAACGAGTTTCTTTTCCAAATTGCTACCTGTCTAGAATTTTTTTGATTGAAATATTCATTTTTTTAATAACACCAGTGGAAAATTTATAAAACATAATATAATAAAACATTTTAGAAAAAGTATTAGATTTTATAAAGAAGATTCTTCCTTCAATAGAGATAGATTTAACTTTCTATGAAGATTGATGATTAATAACTTCATCAGTTATTGTAGAAATCTATAAAGACTTGGGTATTTCCTAATAAATGGGATCAATAAGATAAGAAATTGGAAAAGAACCTTCTTTTATGCCCATGTCACTAATAATATTATATTTCTTACTAAGAGGAATGTTTTTTCCAAATAAGATAGAGGATTTTTTCAAACTAATGGCCTAACTATAAATGTATTCATAATGAGAGAGGGTACTTTTGGGGTTTCGAGTATTCTTTTATCACCTTGTACAAAAAGGATGATATCATCTTCATATAATAGGTGTGTGGGAGAATTCACATTCCAAGAAACATAAATGGACTTGAGTTTTTTTTGGTCCATGAGATGAGGGAGAAGGAGACTAAGATAGTCTTCCGCAATAGGGAAAGAAATGGTAGAGATGGGGTCACCTTTCCTGATACCTTTGATGCATTTGAAATAGCCCCTGGGAGATCCATTAACCAGAATGGAAATAGAGCCTGAATAGAACAAGGTTTTTATAGAAATGCTAAAGTAATCACTAAAACCAAAATATTAAAGAAACTTGAAGATAAAACACTTGTCCATAGAATGAAATTCGTTACTAATGTCATGTTTAATGGAAATATTACCTCCTCTATTAGCTTTGTTTAAAGTGTTAACACACTCTGAGGAAAGACAAATGCATTCTTGAATGGATCTACCCTTAATAAACCCAAATTGGTTCTAGGAGACTATTTTGTCTTTGATAGTTGAAATACTATTAGCAATGAGTTTTGTGATGATTTTATAAAGAGTGTTAATGAGATAAAGGGCCTAAAAAGATGACTCTCAAATGCGTTGTCCACATTGGGAATCAGTGAAAGAAATTGAGCATTTAGACCACGAGGAAGAATACCATTGGAAAAGATTTTTTTGAAAAGATTACAAACATCAAATTGGATGACATCCCAATAATGTTTATAGAAACCATTATAAAATCCTTCAGGACCTAGAGCACTTTCAGGATTTATACTAAAGACAATGTCTTTAATTTCATGATTGAGAGGAATACATAAAATAAAAATGTTTTACTCCTCTTTTAACATCACCAGAATAACCTCAGGTAAGAGGTCTTTGTTTTTGTCAAGGCTATTAAAGATAGACTCAAAGTAAGAGACAATATTATTAGAAATATAATCCTCACCATCTAAAAGGTTATCCAAATATCATAAAAAGTTTAATGTTGTTAAATATTTCCTAACTCTTTATAGAGAGTTATAAAACCTAGTATTCCAATCACCATATTATAACCATTTTACATTATAATATTGTTTCTTCATGTTCTCTTTAAACATGGGAAGATAGTTGATCTTGAGAAAAATGTTGATTTATTCATTCAGATAAATGGTGAAATTATATCAAGTGTTATTGTTTTGATGTTGTTTGAGATCATCCTCAAGAAGAAGTTTTTCATTGTTAATTTTTTGTTTTAGAACTACAAAATCCTTTGGGAATATGTTTATGGTATTTTAGCGTAAAAGAACTAGAAAAGGCATCATTATAGTGAATCATATAATCCCAAAAATTTTGGATGATTTCATTTCATTCAGCATTAGAAAACCACACATTGTTAAACAAAAAAGGTAGTTAGGGTCTCATGATTTTTGTGAAGATATTGACATGAATTGGGTGGCGACCAGAGATCATCTTGTGTAGAGTGGTACTAGAGATGATGTCCCATTTATATAAAGCAAGTTAATTCGTGAATGCTCTATCCAACTTTCTGGAAACCACCCTATTATAATGCCTTCTATACCAAGTTTATTTCTCACCAGTAATATTTATTTCCAAAAGGTTTTTATCTTCAATATAATTCTTTATTTCTCTTGAGGAATTAGTAGAATGAGACAGAGGTGCCTCATGTAGATATTGAGGTTTCTGGAACTCTTACATAAAATCATCCATAGAAGGGGTTGTTCATGTATCTCCCTATATAGACATCAAAACTACTAAGAAAACCTTTTGAAACCGAGAATTTACACCCATATCAGTAATATTATGAGGTGCCTTAGGTGGAACAACATGAGGTAATATTAGTGGTTGAGGGCCCACTACCTGCAAAGCAGGGTCACTTTTACCAACCTGTTATTCAACCTAATGCCTTCATGGTGGCATATTTCTACAATTAGAAACACACTCCTCAAAAAAAATTTGATAAGTGAAAATATCATATGTAAATAAGTTTGACTGATACAATCCTTCCTATGTAAGATTCGACACCCCATTGTCTTCTCCTAAAGTATGGTCTAGGTACGTAGAAGATCATGATGGATCACAATAGACACTATCAACTAGCCACTACTATGGTCAATTCGATTTCTAGTTCTCACATTTTATAGTATAGGTTTTTGTATATGGAGTGTCAGTTTCCTGTTAATGAAGAAAACACCTTTTAAGTTTCAATTTAAATTTCCGTTTAATAGTAATAAATTCATTAAACATTTAGGTTTTGTTTGTTCATATGTATTTTTCTATACACATATCATGGTCAAGTTATATGAGTTATTATTCCAAATTTATAAGGCAATATACTTTATTTTTTTCAATTGACATGTCATGTAACTCCAATAAACCTTTTACATTCATTATTAGAATTCTAGAAGTCCATATATGATAACATGATTAGATGTATCGGAATCCCCAATTTATATAGGCCCCCTATATAAATTACAATTAACATCCATGTAATCACTACTAACCAAAGTCTTAGATCAATTAACTGAGGACTTATAATTTAAATATGTCTATATTCGTTAGATCAGGTGACACAATCAATCTAGGTGGGAAAAAAATGCTTATGTTGAAATGACCAGTTTATCCTTCCCATCTGATGATATTAGTGGAAAATGTGAATACAAAATCCAAGGCTCACACAATAACCATGAGTGACACTGACAATGAAAGGAATAAAATAAAAATGGCATGACATATGTGCAGCATGTGAAACCTAATGCCCCTATAATGATGCATGATACAATACCTCATCTCCATACCTAGATTAGGGTAAAAAAGGCCATTAAAAACAACATTATAAGTCATGTGCATCACCCTATGGTGAAATTAGCACAACCCTAATAGGAAAAAAACCAGAACAACAAGTACAATTCTAGGAAATTTTTCTTATCCTTATATTTAGGTTAGCTACACATAGGAATAGACTCATTACTGAAGTCTGACATGTCTTAGTATCCTTTATACCAACCCCAAAAATTAAGGAAAATAAAATAAGGACCTGATACCTCTTTTTGATATATCAGACTTGACTCAATCATATATTACCAGAACTGGTTGGTCTCATGGCCACCAGTGTTCCAGCTTGCAGGCCATAGGATATCGACTATCATACAGTGTCTATGGTGGTATGGTGAAGATACTATTCCCTTTTTATCAGAGTGGAGAACAACAGTTACATACCAATAAGAAAATATCAAAAGAAATACAATGAAATATGGAAGCATTAATCATCTAGATTTAATAACCAGATAGACATAAAAAGTAAGGTGAACTATATTCAGTGGAATATACAAAATATGATGTCATGATTCTATACAAAAACGAAAACATGCATATCTGGAAGCATACATACAATATATTACATGTAAAAAATGAAATAAACACCAAAACTATCCAATGAACATACCGAGCACTAGATCAGTCATCCACTACTATGCTCTAATCCAAATAGACAATAAATCATCCAAAGGCACATAAGTCTCAGCCTAGTTGGAGAGGAACTCTTAAGTGCATCTAGGAGACCCAAAATCAAATCCAGACGGAGTATAATATCTGGTACTATAGCAGGCAATGTTGCAGTGTCGTAGCGGGGACTATAGAAAACACTATTTGGCACTATAGCAGCCGGGAATTTTCCCCCGTTTAGGCCTTCAGGCCACCGATTTGATCCCCGAGTCCTTTAAGTCCTTCGGGCCACCCGAGAATTTGGGTCAGCAAGGCCTTCGGGTCACCTCAAGGCCTTTGGGACACCTTAATTGCAGATGATAACCAGAAAACCTACAACGAGCAAGCTTTAGAAGGAGGAGCAATGAGCTTTCACCATAGTAGAAGCTAAATGGATTGCAAGAATGAAAGGGTATGACACCTTCCATCGAGACAAGCCTGCGCATGCACAGGAAAGGCTAGCCGAACAGCCATGCGAAGGTGGAGAGCTGATTTCACGATAAATTTAGTATTCCATATTTAAAAATAAATGATTAGTGGAAGAAAAATGACAGACAATCTTACCATTATCTATCCAATTCCTCGAATGCAAGTCATATTGGATGTCGTTTGAAGAAGATCCTAGAGAACCTAGAAGGGGGTAGGTAGGGTCTATGGATGTGGTGGTGATTTTGTGGGAATGAAAATTTATTATCATGGGTTAATTTAACCAAGGGAAAAATCATATTTTCAAACTTTTAAAAGGGGCACACAGTTTGGTTGTATAGTGAACCAAATTATACACCAACAGTGATCCACCACTGTACATATTGTACAACCCCTTGAATGGTTTTAAAAACATGAGAAAAACTTGTAGATCACCTCTAAGGTAATTATTCCCCATTATTCATGGTTTTGTGGCCTTCCTCACATAGTTTTTCAAAATGTGTTTCCCTTCTTTTTGGGATCATGTTTGAGAAGCATGATTTGAATTAACCATGAACCTCGTCTAGTTTATCCAAAAACTAGAGATTCATTCAATAAAAAATTATTAGATACACCCTCACTCTCCCTTACACTATTAGGAACTTTTATCACTATAATAAAATTGGTAAAAAACAAATAATTAAGGGATATATACCTCATAAAAAATCATGGATCTCACAAAAACAAAAAGAAAGATCCTATGAAATTTAAATGCATTAGAAAATTTTTCAAAAATACATGAGGGAAACAATCCTAATAACATTTACATTATAAAACAAAATTAAAATATATTAAAAAATTGATTAATTTGTATGAGTAATCCAAAAAATCTCTAATTATCTCCTTGATATATTCTTTCTTATTAATTACACTACCATTCCACTAAGGTATCAAATGCTTAAATACTAAGCATAGTCTGGTCAAAATAGTTAAATATGTTCCCCTAAAATCATGGATAACTATACACAACCACCTAGGATGGAATGCTAAACTGGTGATACTTCATCTTCATTGATTTTTTGGACCTCCACTAATTCATCATACCTCTATCAGAAGATGAGAACTTCCTATGTAACTATTTTCCATGAAGATGTTATGTTTCTAATACTTTCACACTGTACCAATCCACCAAATGATTTCCAAAAAATTTTGAATGAAATTTTGATTAACTAACTCTTAGTTAACCAAAACAAACTTCACATTACGACTAGAAAAACTTTTCAAATCCATTGTTACTGCCAGCAAGGAAAAATCGATTCCGGGTCCTTTATCTTTTGTTATTGATTCCCATGTTCCTACAACACATTTTATTAGGAAGAGAAAATTACATATGCATATGGTACCTTCATCATGTTCCAAGTCTCACTCCATCCTCCAGAAACATGATCAACTCCCCGAGTAAATACATCAGATTTCATTCTCAACATTCCTTCACTCGGACTCGACTATGCTCCATCCACAGGACATGAACTTGTCTGACTTTTACTGCATACATGAAATTATGAGTGTCTTGTTGAACTTACATTAAACATATTTCTATTGTATCCAATGAACATACTTATGTTGTCTTAAAAATATATATCTTATGGTGTTGGTGTACTTCATAATTATAGGTTCTCAAGTTTTACTTTTAGTGACTGAACTTTGAGAGCATTGATTCTTGAACACGAATATATATCTCACCACAAACCCAAAAATATCCAAATTGAGAATTGTTTTCATAGGTTGAGTCAAATAGTTAAAATGTTGTGTAATTTTACACATACTTGATGTTCCCTAGACATAAATTTATTACAAGGTCCCATAGTTACTATTCCTTCCCAAGATGCACTCTGATGAGATCTCCAAACTCAAAAACAATTATCTACCTTTTTTCAATTTATTATTAAGATCATTAGTGTTTGGGTGAGTTTTCATAGGTGAAAAGGTAAATAATTATTTTTTCTTGGTTAATTAATCTATTATATTGTGACTATTGTTGTAGGTGTCAAATTCAAATTTCCATGGTCACCCAAGCATTAGTTGAAAAACATCCATCTATTCCAGGTCGTAGGTCATTTGGTCTTTGTACTGTATAATGGAAATGGTATGTTGAAATTATTCATGATTTGAATGTTTCCCATGGAAATGATTTCCCCAATACGATAGGGAAGAGAGTGCTTTATTTTCATTAAGTATAACATATATTTCATGTCTAGTGGGATCAAATTTTCTTAAAAACTTAAATCAGTAATGAGCTCGAGCATGCATCTATTCATCTAGAATCAATCATCAACCACCTCCCCCTCATCCTTGGCATCAATTTATTGGTTAACCCAATATCAGATTGAAAATATATTTCAAATGTGATTGTTTTCTACCACCGATAACCCTAGTTTTTGAATCTACAGGCATAAGGATTGTTATTTTGCTGATTTTGAAGGTATGTTAAAGTTGTGTAAAGCTATTGGAAGTACCAACATGGAGGTGTTTGGGAATGTAATCACCTGATTCACCCATATTCTTAGGGAATATTACCTATTATATAGAGGATTCACAAACCTAGGGTTATTCTTGGACAAATCATTGGTTTTATATGTCACAATGGGATAATGGGGGTGTTACTGCAATTGATCCCCCACTCACAGATCGTATGAAATTGACTCCTCCAAATGGAATGAAGTGATGATCCTCAATTGACCCCAAATGGAAGGATTATGGATTCTAATAAAACACAAGATATGATTATCCTCGGTCACCAAAGGGTTTTTAGCTTAAAGTCAATTTTTATCTTGCATGTACAGTTGCACGATCTATGGACCTTGGCAGAAACATTTATTCTACTTCTAGAATACCAGATCATAGTTTTTTAGAATGAAAAAAAGACACGTGGAATTGTTCATATTCCTCCATGATGGTATGGATAATTTTCATTGCTTTTTTACATTTTTATATATCCCCTTCAACCACATAAAAGCTTCACAATGTAGGTTGTACACTACATATTTGACTCAAAGGTGCTCGAGGATGTACATCATGTTAAAGAAAATTTCATACCTTTGCGACCCAATATTGGAACTCTTAGACACCAATATTTACAGGGAAGGGTGTATAATCCTCATTAATATGATGAAGAGTATAGTAATCAATTTTCCCATCATAGTCATCATTAGAATCAGAATCATCATCTTGTTGTGCAAGTAGAACATGAACTGACATGTTAACATCGTTATAACCTGTATGAATTGATGAGACTCGATTGAGGGCCTCAATTTCATATGTTTGGGTATTTTACATAAATTTTTTTAGATGAAACATATTAAGGTCCCCTAGTACCCCCATGAGAGCCTCATGTTGGTTACGAAACTACACCTGTTGGTGTGGTATCTTCTCTTGAAACTGATGCTATTGGCACATGTGCATCTGATTTGAAGAAACTCATAGAGTTTTGTTTATTGAGATGGTCTTATTTATGATTTTGTTTCTAGTCGTGAGGATAGTTTTGTTTCAACATGTGACTGGGGCTGAGGTGCACTATCATGGTGCACACCGAGTTGGTTGTTGGGGTTTATGCTATGATAAGAGGATGTGTGCCCAAATGGAAGTGGAACATAAGCTGGAGGGGGTGGGTCATGTAGTAGTAGAAAACTATGAGGATTTTGAAGGTTTCCCTAATAGATGGATTTCATGGAAGGAGAAGGGTAGGTAAACATCATGTCTCTAACATCGCTGGATGATGGTACCGATAATGGATTTTGTAAGAGGCCACTGATAGGGGTTACTGCTAGAGGGTTTCACTGACTGGTGTGGGTATTTACCAATGGATTCAAGCAATAGGGTGTGTGTATAATTGGTGGAAAATAAGTAATGACCTCACACTAATACCCACAAATTTTATGTATAGAAATTAATGGGTCCTTAATTTATGCTATGGAATCTTTTATAACTACCAAGTGGAATGTGATGGGGATCCAAGGGAAATATGTTGGGGGAACCTAGGAGAATATTTCAGCAGTCTATAGTTGTTATAAGAGAATGTTAAGAGGGAGATGGATGGGGAGAGACATATAATGATAACTATCTTGGAATACTGATCAACTTAGAGGCTTGGGAGAGGGAGAAAATTTCCGATAGAAGGGAGATATGTCACCATTCATCTCTTCTTCTTCCTC
The DNA here is from genome assembly GCA_963277665.1 of Viscum album. NCBI lineage: Eukaryota > Viridiplantae > Streptophyta > Magnoliopsida > Santalales > Viscaceae > Viscum > Viscum album. Next base: position 1,719,529,406 of record OY728160.1, on the reverse strand, counting down.
CCTCCTATAATAACTTCCTCTAGTTTCATTTAATACATTGAAGTAATTTTTTGTGTCTAATAAATGTGGACAGTCTTTGATATTTTACTAGGAAGAATAAAACTGTCAATTTTCTCTCTCTACGGAGAAGAAAGTTATTAGATTTCCATCCAAGGTAGGAGTTCAAAAAATAAAATCAATGCATCACTATTGTATAATTCCATTAAGGATTGTGATCGTTAGAATTATATGAGCAACTGAATTGAGTGGAACAATGTATAGAGTGAGACACCATAGAAACTTCTAAATTAGTGTTGGAAATGGATCAAGAAAGGAAGGATCATGATGAATTTTGAAAATCCATCTGAAATATGATTATAAAAATAAAATGGATGCTAAAATTAGTGGAATAATGTCTTTTTGTTGTCCCAAGTATATTAAAGGTGAATTTGGTAAGATCTGGTGTTTTAACAAATTTGGGGTGTACTCTTAAGGCTTCATCTGGATAGAAATTAATGAAAAAGGAATCATGTCCCTAATAATGGCCTAGTGAGGCTATGGTCTATATTATACAACACCCAAAAAATATGATGCTTCATATGGATAAGGAACACCAATTGATTGAGATATTTTTTTCACCATTCTACTTGGTGGAGGTTTCTGATATTGTGAATTGATACAATAACCATGGGTTGGTCACAAATCCCATCAATTATAATCCTAATTTTTGTATAAAAACCCAATGGATCAATCTATATATGTTCGAGGGGAGATATATGTTGCTACAGGAGGAAGAAATGGCACTCTAGGTAAGAATATGGTTCTCTAATTACTATGGAAGATCAGGAAATGGTTTTTTATAAAAATTCTACTACAATTTAGTGATGGATATGGGCAGTCTTGTCATGTTTAAATATTTTTCTCTGAAATTGTATGTACGGGATTCAGTCTAGACACTGAAAAAATATTTAACTCCTCAATTGTGCGGTGTCTGAACAATGATATATTTAATCAAATAACATGTGTGATGGTGGGGGGGGGGGTACTCCCTTAACTTATGTGTCTGTTTTTTCACTTAAACTTAAGGTTTAATATATTTGACATGCATCAGCAATTGAAGAGGATATGGGTCTCAAGTGTCTTTTTGTATCCCAATTCCAATAGATGCTTGGTAGAGTTTATAGAACCATAAAAGATGGAGATTCAATCCCTGAAATGACTTCCATGACCAATTTTATGTCAATTTTATCACAGTTTTCTATAAATGAGCCACACTTGAGTAAAAACAGGATTATGGCATGAGAATAATAGATGATGAAAGGAATGTGCCATCCGGGATCTCATATATGGTCAAAATGGCCTCTAGTTCATAGAGACTTGGAGAAATGAAATGAAATCCAAGTTATATCCTCCTTAGATGAACAAACATGGGAGATATAATCATTTTAATAATGGGTGGTGGTGATGGGTTATAGAAGATGACATAAAAAAGGGCATCAACATTGAAATCAACTCCACATGTGATTAATATGGTAATTGTGACATTCGTTTTTTTAAAGGATATTTTCACATATAGAATTGTACATCAAAAAATTATTTATATTTGGGGTACAAGACACCAATCTAGGACATGCAATATTTATAGGAGTTAATATTTTCATGCTCATGGGAACCCAGATTTGTAGTCTCCAAAACGTTCAGCTATTGGATAATTATGAAATATAAGCTACGGAAAAAAGGAACATTATAGGAGTAAAGTATTTCAATTGGCCGAGACATGCTTTTATGATCAAGATATACCCCATTCTAGATATAGGAATGAATTTAATTTGTTTTTGATGAAATCTACATACTAACGAGATATTTGGACACTATTTTTCCTTTTACCAAAGTCTTATCAAGGTATTTTAATAATATAGTGGAATTTATTCCAATGTATACATGACATTGAGAAGATACATAAACATGGCGATCTAGTTAATAATTATTTATTTGTGGATGAGAAATCTATATTGGAGAAAGACAATAAACATATGAGGACATGGGGATGTAGAAAACATAGGAAAATGGGGAATTGCACCACTTTTTGGGTTCAGATGTTGCAGTGTTTCTAGAATAAATTTCCACTGAATATATTTTAGGCATATTTCATGGACATGGAAGGACCTTTTTCTACTATGGTATTCTATTTATATATTATGGGACATGTCCAACACCTTTGGGAAAAAGTGGACTTTTGGGATGGAGGGAGTGATATAGATGTGGTGGTGTTGTTGTTATAAGGGCCAATAGTTGTTAATGAATTATTTTAATGTGGGTATTGCATGAGAAAGATATTGGCTAGGATAATTATCTTTCGAGTCTTATCTAATGAGCAGCTTGGGAGAGGGGGTGACTGCCTCTTGAAGGGAATTGCGTCTCCATTCATTTCTTCATCATCCTCCCTCCAGTATTTCTTATTCTAGTTTCCTTTTATTGAAATAATTTGCTGATGGTGTCTTATCAGTTTAAAAACATATTAAACAAACCCATACATGAGGTGTTCATGAAGAAAACAAGGAGAAACTAATAGAAGGGGTCAATATTCTATCAAAAAAAGTCTCTATAAAACAATAACTATGGATTTTAAAAGAAAATTCCCATAGTAGATATAAAAATAGGCAAACAAAAAAATCTCCTACCTAAAGAAAAGAAAATATTAGATAGGTAATATATCCCCTATATAAAGCAAAGGAAAGAGTCTAATAAACTAGCAATAGGGTTGATAATCGAGGTGTAGTAGGGGCATTTCAAGCCCAATATGAGGTGAGGACAACTAGAGGGCATGGGGTTGGTCCCATATGGGTGGGGTGTAGTAGGGAGACCCTATCCAATTATACCTCAAGAAAATCCTAATTTATTGGCTATTTCTTCTGCTAAGATATTAAGCAGTGGACTATTTATGTTATGACAGATGAATATTGAAGGATTTGGTCTTGGATTTGGAGTAAATCTGGTTTTTGGGTGAAAAAAATTGATGGGTGTTGTAGAAACATTTAGAGTCACATGATTGAAGTATGAATATGTATAAAATACAGAAACAAAATAATAAGAATATTAACAGAGATACAATAGTACAAATAGTTCATAAATAATCCCTACATCCCCAGAGAGGAATACTATTACTATATTAGGGATCACAAATCATACGGATAATATATGAGTTTCACAACATAGAAACCCTCTCTGGAAATGTGCTAATAAAATAGACGATGAACTATTCCACCAACCCTAGAGTAAGTCCACTATGATATAGTTAATAGTGTCTAGAAGTATTCACTACTATCGTTTTGTGGCCACCCAAGTCCAAGATGATATAGTGGCTAGACAAAAGAAATATTTTTCTCTATAGTAATGTCTCCTCTGAAGTCTGAGATGCTACCGTAACCATGCCAAAGTCAACATTGATATAGTTCCTTGTCAGCTCTAGCTAGTCATCTATGCTATAAGTAGTTAGAGTTTCCATGCTCTCAAATATTTAGACTAGGGGCCTTACACCCATGGACCAGTGGATCATGGACACATTTCCCCCTTCAACCCACAAGGAGATCTTTGTGGAGCTCGACCCATGGTATTTGTAGCCTGGATTTCAGTATAGGCCACTAACATTCATACCAACATCATCCAAATAGATCAGGATATGAAAATAAAACAAAGGGAACACACTATAGTGATCAAAACCTATAGTGATACCAAATAATCAAAACATAATAGGGAGAACGATCAGTAAATATAATGAATTCTAATATCTGAAATATTATTCTCATTAATAACATATTAATTAAGTTGATAAAATCTCTATAAGAAATACAATAAAAGTTACAAAAAAATAAACCAATCTTTTTTGAATAAATGTAATATTTTTAAGACCACTTATAAAAATAAATCATTATTATGGGTATTCAATAATTAAATGTTGTGTTAATCAATGACAATTCCATATTATAGATCTAAAATTTTCAAAATAAAATGATTCAAATTATTAGATTTAAAATTAACTGACAACTAATAAATCCCTATTTTTAAGGTTAAATGGTGAATATATAGAAGAACCTTGATATCTTAGTTCAAATCTCCCCGCCTCTTCCTTATCTATAAATTTTGTCTATTTAAATTTATCTTCTTATTCCTTATCTGTATTTTTTTACCACTGCTTGTCTAACTCAGCATGTTTTTCACATTTTCCCCAACCTAAATTATTAAAAAATAGTGATTTAATCAAAAAAAATTCATTCAATCAACATTATTTTGATCAATATATTAGAATTATTTACATATCCTTTTCTGGTTAATGATCATTGTTTTTCAATCCATGACCACTAGAAATATTCTATTCAGTTATTACTGTTTTGTTTTCAATCATCATTCAAGATTACATTTTTATGAAACTTCTTACAATCCATCCAATAAATTACACGAATGGTATTTCATGTTGTTACATTAAATATGAATTTTATAAATTTTAACTATATCAATATCCCTTGTGAAATTTCTTTTGCTGAATAAACTTCCATTTTTAGGATTTGGTGTTAGGCATGCTTTCTATATTGCGTAGTTTTGATTTATTATTGTGTGTGTGCTGATATTAGTCTAGTAACTTCACCTTGATAGTTAAATTTTATCAAAGGTAAATAAAATTTACTTTCTTTTACGCAATTCCTAATACTAAAATGGGAAAAATCCAAATTACTGGACCATTTTGGTACCAAAAAAATAGAACATACTACAGCACTCGAACAGGTGGATATTGGAATATGCTATTGTTTTAGTCAAACAAGAATAAAGTTTTTAAAAATTTATCATGCCTTCATCATAATCATTCCATGGTTCATATAATTGTTCAAAAAAATAACTTTTACTGTGCTTTCATCAAAGTTAACAAGAATGCTACAAGGTGTAATTGACCATGATTTTTAAAAAAAATGTAAACTATAAGAAAGTCATTTAGTTGAATATGGTAACTAGGATAAAATTTATTAGGACATACATGGACCTAGAACGTGTTTAATAAAATCAATCTCTAAAAAAGATATGGTAATTCCCAATATAAGCACCAAAACACTGAAAAGTTATAGAAAATGGGTTACTCTTCATTATCATCAGAAAGTGGGTGTATATTGAAATGTGTATACATATACCATTTTTTTATGCTTGATGAATGAAAGTGTCCAAAAAGTGATTTAATCGGATGGTTTAATGTTTATGTATTCACTTTTTTGGTAATTTAATGGGTTTTTTATTTTTTATTCATAAATTTTCTAGGTGTCAATTTGAAGGGCAAAATTAAATGTTTTGACAATACTATTATTTTTAAATACTTATATAAATATCTTTAATGAAACCCTAATTCATATTAGGGGTGGAAATTGGTTTTGTGTCATGTAGACCTATTAAATATTCATTCCATGATTCACAAGACCAAGGCCAACCCATTTATTATATGGATTAGTATGCTCTTTAATTGTTTCATATCTTATTTATATAATTAATTATTTAATAAATATATATTAATTATATTTCATACCTTTATATTAATCAAAAACTTTCTTATAATACAAATAATTAAAAATCAAATAATATTTTATTATATATAATATTTTATATAAAAATAAAATATTTAATTTTTTTAATATACGTATTTTTTTTTAAAATATTTTAATAATAGAATCATTTATCTTATTTTTGTGGTATGAACCATTAACCCAAATATGATAAATTTATTTAATCATGTATATGGTTAATGTCCTACTTTTTCGTGTTCTCATGTTGCGTTAAAAATTTCAACCTTTAATAATTATGTTAATATCATTAATAAATTTGGAAAATAAAAATTCAGGACTAAAACAGAAAGTTAATTATTGTTCTGGATAAAAAACTTGAGAAAAATGTCATTTATGGGTCAAAAAGATTATTATTTATCAAATTAAATGATATTTTACTTTAGTCCAAAAATGTGATGGTCCTTAACAAGAATTAAGGGACATTTTTTTGCCTTTGATTCTCATTTACCCTAATAAATATGAGGTTTATTCATCACTTTTATCCATTTTTTGTATATTAAAAATTACAATAAAGAGCTATTTTTATAACCAAAATAAAAAATAGATTTATAGAAAAATTAACAACATATAAAGTAACTAGATTTTTTCCCATTTGAATTATTCATCCAAATAACATTCAATTATACATTTTGAATGCATACTTCCCTTAGGGTGAATCTTAGTGGTAACTGCCCATGTGGGTCTCAATGAGGTCTCACATTCAAGTATCACTGAGTTCTCCCTAAATTTGTGTGTTGCATTATTTTTCTTGTGATGAACCTCATTTCCCTGATTAATTAAAATATAGTAAGAATGCATGCTGATTGGTGTCCCCCTTTTGGAGTATTGAATAGGGCTATTGTATGAGCCTCACACTCATTTAGAGATTTCAAATTTTTTGATTATTATTTTCAATATATAGAATAATATCATCTTAGTTTTGACTCTATTCCTAAACCTCATGTTTTAAATTGGATGATTTCTAAAAAACTCCATTGTATCTAGATTTCTAAAAAATAATGTACTAAAAATTAATATCTCCAAAAAAAATAATGAAATTGAAGTCTAAAGTTGGTTCACATCTAATGAATACTAAAATGGTTCTCTGTTGGGTAGGATCACAATAATACCAATGAGACAACGTTAATGCTTCTTTGGTAACTTAAAATAGGTACCGACCTCACTATTTTCTCCATAATATTTCACATTTCAAGAAACTAATTGATAGGTATGTTGAGCATGTATTTTTTTATTTATGATTATTTATGAAACCTTGAAATAAAGTGGTAATAAATTTCATTAAAAAAATTCATTTTTACCTCATTTATAATGGGAATTTTATAGAATGTTTTGAGCAATTTAATCATTTTTAATGTCATTAATAATATTAACAAAAAGGCCAATCTACTAGAAATTCGACTATTAATTTTCACTAGGATTTTACACTATTAATTTCCAAAAGTAATATCCACTACTAATTATGACATCAAATTTCCCAAAGGAATTCTAAAATTTCAACTCTATTAGAAATTCACACTATGAATTTGTATTTGGATTTACCATTTGAAATTTATAATTGTTTAGGAATATGAGGTTTGTGATTTCAAATTGATTTAATGTGGAAATGTAATATGTTCTTTCCACTGGGAATTTCTATATGGAATTACCAGATTAATTATTTACTAGATATTCATAATAGGAATTCATAATTGGGATTCCATCTTAGTATTTTATAAAAAAATTAGAATAAGTTATTCCTGATGACTAATTGATTTAAAGAGTAAATTTCATATTATATTTTTATTTAATGATTCAAAATTGAATCAATGTGTATATTCCCACTTGTAGATTCAATTGGGACTTTCCAGTGAACGTTTCCAATTGAAATTTCAAAATTATTAAAAATAAAGAACCCTGTAAAATAGTATTTATAAGAAAATGTGATCTAACAGTTTGTGATCTTATATTGATAAGGGTAGAATGAATGGTACTGAGATAAATTTAGATGGTGTACATGATTCTGAATACTTACATTCAATCGGTTTATATGTTGTGCATTATTTTTCTAACACTTAGGTTAGGGATCATAATAGATATGACCTTACAAAATTAAATTACAATGTTGAAGTTTTCATCGATAGAGTTGAAGTTATAAATTCAAAAAAAAACATCCCATCCAATATAATTTATAAGACAAGCACCACATAGAGATTGTGTATAGGGATGGTTTTAAAATCATATTCTAAAGTATATTAATTTTATGTTTCTTATAGAAGCAGAATTGGTTTTAGTGCATGAAAGAATTATGTTAACAAGAATATAAATGATAAAAGTTTAGTAACATAATCATTGTATACATTTAGAAATGAAGGATTCTGAAGATCAGAGAATCATGTTATCAATGTCAAAAATCTATGTGCTGATACAAGGACCAATTTTCAACTATGAATAGATGTTTTTTACATTTCCAATAATCATTATTATTTTATGAAACTAGTTTAGGATCATAAAAACTGTTTAAATTATACATACACAATGTATTTGATGAGGTCACAATGACATAGTAATGATGAAAAAGGTGTTGACTTGGATGTAAATTATATATCTGTTCTTAAGCTCGATGATTCATTTTCACATGTAACATCCATTAGAGGTGGGACTAAGATTATTGGATATACATTAGTATACTAACATAATTTCCTATATCCAAAAGATAGTGAGAGTTGAATCTAAGTGATGCTATTGGTATGTTATAATACCTACAGAAATAATCAAGGGATAACACATTATTCTTTTACACATTGCAACAAGACACATGAGGTCAAATTATCAACGAATTTTGGATTTATCAAAAATGAAGGTGGATTATGATCATTTTTGATAATTTTCATGTTTTACACTACCTTCAACAAAAACATAGAGTATAGGATTTTGGGAGTGTTTTCCAGTATAAACCATCATAAAGAGATTGTAATTTTTAATGTATCATTTTTATATGATGAGAAAATACACTCATTTAGTTGGTTGTTTAGTTTAGTTTTTTGACATTCATAGTAGGAATAATCCTAAGATGATTTTCAGAGCTCATATTGCAGCTATGGATAAAAAAATTACATTATCCATGCCTAGAAAAGACAAGCCCCACGCACTATTCACGTAATGAAAAATATAATGAAACACTTAGGATATATAAGGAAATATGAGATGAATTTGTTGGAAAAATTTCAAAAATTCATGTATGGGTTTGATGAAACATCAAAATTTGAGACATTATGGAAATATTTCCAAGAATAATATTGTGATAAAAATTCAACATTGTTATAATAAATGTACAAAGTTAAGGGAAAATGGGCTACTTGTTTTATAAATACTATTTTGACATTATGCCTTCGAATCACATAGTTGAGTGAGAGTTTCAATAGAGTATTAAAGGATTATTTGAATTATAAGAGAAATGTATTTGAATTATTTCCTCAGTTTGATGGTGTGTTAGAGAATAACTAATATTTGGAAATAGAGGTTTAATTTTAGGGAAGGTAAAAACTGCCCCACAATTATTTTACATTTCATCTGATCATGGTTTAAGCAATTAATTCACACACGTAGATATTTTTATATCTTTTTAAGAATTAACTGCAACTATGTAGTGCTTGTTTCCTTAGGTTTTGTAATGAAGAATTTTCCCAATTTTTTTTAGTTGGAATGAATGATTCCTAAAATTAGTTTTCAATTATAGTGTACCCAAAATATCCAATGATAATTGGTTGAACTAGCATGAATATTTTGAGTTACATATATTTTTATTATCATGTGCTCAAAATATTAGAGTGGTTTGATGTACAATGATTTCCAAAGTTATATATCTGTAAGAGATGGACATGAAATGATCATGAAATCCACATGGAAAACATTATAGTTAATCATGTTGAATAAGATTTAGTAGAAATAAAAGCAATACGTTACCAATAGTTGGAATGAATGGAAATAAATCTTTTAATGAAATCCTATGAGTTTGAATAAGGATATATGATTGGGATGTCAAATATAAACAATTATGAAAGGGAATTATAGGAAGCTGGAAATAATTTATTCTCAAAACACAGTCAAGAGTAATCTAACATGAAACCTTTGGAATAATATAAAACATCATTCAATAATAAATATAAATGAAAAGGAAGTGATAGGTTCAAAACATGTCTAGATCAGGCATGAACAAACATAATGAATTGGAACAATATTGGAAATAATGTGACAAAAAAACATAAATGTAATTGGTATTTTATGCACATGTTAATGAACTACTGTAGGTTCTGATATCATGGAAAAATAATGTTATATTGTTTTTATAGTAAATTTATATAGAACAGTCAAATGATGGATACCATAGTGCTCCTTTCATAGATCTTAATTTATGTAATTACTACAATGTATGTTGAAAACATCATATTTAAACACACTTCAAAGAACATCATATATTATTATCTATGAATTTAAAAAAAATTGTTATTATGAAACAATTATAATGTTTTTATTTGTAGTTATCAATATAAAATTATTTCTAGAATTAGGAAAAATTTATGACCACTTTTTTCAATTAGGATTATAAAATTCATCAATAAATGTGTCCTTTCTTGGATTCACCCAAACCGACAACAATATTCCTCAAGGTCAGCTAGTTTATTAAAAAATCATAAACTTAAAGAAATAAAGACAATAGTTTATCTACAAAATGTAGGTAAAATGTTACCAGAAGTCACTATGATAAATAGATTTCGAAATAATGAACCGAAAATCAGATTGGTAGCTGAAGTTTGTGGACTGACATGCTAATGGAAACAATTTGGAATTCATTTAATCTACATATTCAACAATATATGTCCTCAAAATGTGAAAACATTTATGAGAACTAGTTTTTATAAATAATTATGTGCATGATTTCACTACATTATTGGTAAAATTGGTTCCTTTATTATTAAGTTAATAACTTTAATGTCAAATACATTTTTGAAGGTATCCTAAACTTATAATATTTACAAGTATGAGTAATTCCAATTTTCATACTCTGAATATTAACTGCCAATTTGTTCTTTGATCTAACAACTATAAAATTACCATGGAAATTTCCACTTATAATTTCTAATTGATTTGTGGTGTAAATCTCCACTTCCATTTTTTAGTTCTATGTTAGAGTACTAGAAATTTTGGTTTGAAATTTTCATAGAATTAAACTAAAAATTTCTAGTCATAGTTTAGAGTGGGAATTGCAATGGAAATTTCAAATGAGAATTACGTATTGAAATTCTATATAGTACATGTTTCTAGTTTATAGCAACCATAGACATTGGATACTATAAAGTCATATTGTAGTTTAATAGAAACATATAGTCACACATTATTACAATATCTACAATATCAATATATTCATAGAAATCAATAAATAATTGTTTCCACCCCTTATCTCTCTAATAAAAAGTATTCTCAATTATCATGTCACATTTATTTTTCTTCGTATCATATAATAAATTATGTCAGAAAATGTTTTCCATATACAATTTATATAAAAATAGAAATGAGAAGTCCATATTCCAATTTGTTTATTTTTTTAAACACTATATAACTTGTTACTACACTAACTACATCTTTAATAAATGAGCCACTAGTTATTGTTCCTAAAATAGTTTTCATAAAATTATAATATCTAAAAAAATTAATATCAATGAATAAAAAATTCCAATGAATATTGTATGATTTTACTGTGAAGAATAAAAATGTACAGGACCTCATATTGACAAATGTTTGATAGTTTAAAAATATCTCCATCAAATTATCATTATCTGAATATAAAACTACATAGAATACAATAAAAAATAAAATAAAATAATTTAGTCTTCATTCACTTTAAAAAAATTAAATTAATATAAATAATGAAAAAATAAACTACTTTATTATGTGAAAAATGAAAAATAGTCAAACTATAAAGGTTATAGGCATAAAGGAAAATTTTCCCATTATAGAAATGCCAACCATATTATATACCCAACAGATTTCTTTAATTATCATAGTGTATAAATTGATGACTTATTTCAAGAAAAATAGAAAATAATAGACAAAATACTAGAACTTGTTTCATAAATGAAAACAAAACATACTTTACTCAGTGTGAAACTCTTGTTTAACAAATTGATAATGTTTTGCATATTGATGTGATATGATTTTTCAGTGTATTCCCAAACAAACCTTATGACATCATGGAGGTAATATTATAATTATGTTCAAATTAGAATATATTAGGAGAAATTATAACTACATAATTTTAGTTACATTACTTCTACCGATATGCTTCAAACAACATTTGCAGCAACCTTGTATCATGTACCATCACTATAGTCTAATTCTTCACCCACCCAAGATGTAGCTGGGATAACTACTGAGGAATTGCATGTCTCATATTTTTAGTCACCTATATATATATTGATATTGAAAATTCAGTTTCCTCATCCAACTCTAGCAACCTATGATTAATTAGGATTTTCTTTTTGAGGTTGATGAGGCTATGTTGGAATACTGAGGATCTTTTTGTTCATTCATACATAAATCTTCATTGAATTATTCCTCTCACTTTCATAACTATATCCTTCTAGTTTTCATAATGTCATATCTATGAATTTAAATTTTTTCCCCTCTATAGTAGTAGATGATGTTTTATTTTTTCAATATGTATTTATAGAATCCAAATATCCTCTAAAATAGCACCTCTCTCCCCATTGGGAACATGATTCATCTCTGACTTCTTCTTCTATATTACTATCAAAAGAATAATTTTTAGATTATTTAAATTTAATTGGGACTCTAATCTCATAATTTTTTTTGATGTTTCACATTCCCCATATAACATCCAATTGTTCCCTCATTCGAAACTTCTCTCACCCATCCTTTTATAAAAATTGCAGGTTTTTTCATCCCTAACCCCCTAAATAGGTTGTTTTGTTTCAACAAAAATAGAAGGTTGTTCATGTTTTCTTTAATCAAAAACAATATGAACATGTTTTTTACCCTTAAAAGGACGTCATTGTATTTGTGGAGTGATTTGAGTCTAAATGTAATAGTTGAAACATAAATGCATAAATTAAAAATTAATTTGAAAAAAAAGGATAGTTTGGAATCATATTTTAGTGACATTACCATAGGAATTTCTTATAGTGAAATACTAACGCCCTGAAAAACCCACCTAAAAATAGTGGTGTGCCCTTTATTTTTTGTTGTCACATTCAAAAAATAGTTATTATAAAAATACTACAATAGTTAATATTGTCAAGAATAACTCATGTAACTTATAAAAGATAAACACAGTTGAAAATCCATTAAATCATTACCAAAAAACTGACAACAGAAGCTACAACATTTAATGGAGTGGTGATTTTTTTTTTTCATAAGTAATCACCTGGTGATGAATACCAACAACCCAAGAATAACACTTTAATGTTGAGGTATCTTCAATTTTTTAGGAAATTATAACCCACATAAGAACCGAAAGGGGGGAAAAATAATGTTATACATGAAAAAAGGGAAACCAAACACATCACATTAGAAATATATTACTCTTGACTGCCTTTAACAGTTCCAATTATGGATATTCACAACATGAATTAGGATAATATCTCCCCAACATATGCAAACCTCATCCTCAAGATTACTGATCTTTTTTCCATAATATATTGGTAGTTAAAAATGGTATGTCTCTATCCTCAATTCCATATATATAGAAGATGTTGGAGGTGTTAACTTCATAATCCTTCCTTCCATGTTAAAAAATTGTAAATTTTCACTGTACCTCTATATAAAAAATATAATAGAGCCATCAGTTTTTTTTTAAATCATCTAATGATAGTGTGTTGTCATGAAACACATTAAACAACTACCAAATTGGAATCCATTAATGAAACTTGAATTGATTCTCAGTAATTTTTATCTAATAACATTAAATATTTTCCACATCCTATTTTTTTTACCTGTATTGGCTGGATATTGATGTAGATTCTTATTAAATCTTTAATAAAAAGTATCCCTAACAAATTATCACCTATTATGGAAAATAACTGAATATAGGAAACAACCAGTGGAAATTACAACTAAAAAATTACAAAGATTTTATAAATTATTAAGTTTTTCATTATTCTAATATGAAATTCTTGGGGGAAAATATAAAATGACTCTACCAAAATTTCTCTAGTTGGAAATTATAATTAACTTCCAATAGGTATTTACAGGGGAAATTTCCTATAGATATTTCCACTGTCAAATGCCACTGCGAATTTCCACAGTGAATTCGCAATAGGGTTTTCCACTGTTAATTAAAAATTGGAATTTCCATGTGGAATGGACAATGGCCATTCATATTGGATGTTTCCCCTTTGAATTTCTAGTGGTAATTTCCATTGGTAATGACCAGTGGGATTTTCCAATAGTATTTCCACATGTTAATTTCGACATAAAAATTTATGTTGGGTCTTCTAGTTGGAAATATTTATCTAAGTGAAGTATAGTGTATTATATAGAAGGAAATTATAACTGAATTTAATTGGGAATGACCACTGGGGAGTAGAATTGCAATTTAAACTAGAAATTTCCACTGTGAATTTCCACTGGTAATTTACACTGAGAATTTTCACTAGAAATTCTACTAGAAATTTCCACACGAAATTATTAATTGTAATTTCCACTAGAATATTTTTGTTGAAAATTTTAATTTATTATAAATAATATTTTACTATTCGAAATATTATAATTGAATATGAAAGGGAATTTTCAATTGTAATTTCCTCTGGGACTTTCCAGTTGATTTTAATTAAGGAAGTCACAATATGTAGCAAGTGGAAGTTTATAATCCAGAATTTTTTTGAGGAAATGATAGAGGGAATTTCAAAATAAAAAATATCAAATGTAAAATATGACTGATTAATGTTCAAGTTATAGTGTATTCAAAACATCATCTAGAAATATAATTCTTACCACATATATATTTGAAATTTCAAATATGTTTTAGAATCATTTAGAAATTGTTAATAAAAATTTATAGTTATAATAATTTCTGAATTCCATTGGGGATTTCCATTGGAAACATGAAATATAAATTACTAGTGCATAAAAATTCTATATAAGAAAGTCTACTTGGAATTTACATATGGAAATTTATATTGAGAATTATCATTTGAAATTAATAACTCGTTTAAGTAAAATTTATTATGCAGTTAAAAATTATAATTAAATTTATTTGGGAAAAAACCCCATGGATTACACTGGAAATTCTCACTGGGAATTTCTACTAGAAATTTCCACAAGGAATTTATGTAAAAAAATACCACTGGAAATTTCTACTAGGAATGTCAACTTGGAATGTACATTGGGGATGTCTACTAAGAATTTTCACTGCAAATTGGAAACCGGAATTGGAAGTATGAATTTATACTATGAATGTATTTTGGAAATTTCCACTAGAAATGAATACTAAGAATTTCCACTAGAAATTTACACTGGGAATTTACATTGGTAATTATTTCTGGAAATTTTCAATTGATTATAAATAATAGTTTACTATAAGGATTTTTTTAGTGAAGATAATAGGGAATTTCCACTAAGAATTTCCTCTTTGACTTTACATTTGATTTAAGATAGGAATAAACTCTATGTAATTTCTAGTAAAACTTTAAAATCTATAATTTATAGTAGGGATTTATAGTTGGAATTTTTACTACAAAAATCTCCAGTGGAAAATCAGACTACTGAAATTTATAGTTATAGTGCATTAAAGATAACATCCAGTTTAGATACCTATATTTAATTCCAATTGTAAATCTAAAGCGGAAAGTTTGATAGAAAATTTTAAATTTTATTTAACTTCTAAAATGAACTGAAAATTGATGAATTAGATTTGAAATTTCAATAAATTGGAATTTATAATACTATTATATTAAATTAAATCTAAATTACCAGTGGAAATTGAAAAATGAAATTTATACTAAAATCACACTGTGTAAATTTCTAGTGAAAGCTGCCACAGAAAATTCCTACTAAAAACTCCAAATAAATAATGTAAGAAAAATTCACAATGAAAAATTAATTACACTAGAAATTGATAATGAGAAATCACTATAAAAACTTCAAAAAACAATTTCATTTTTTCCAAATACTCCGAAAAGATAAATGTTCCTAAAAAGTTTAACATTTCAAACTAGTTTCAAAACACCAATAGAAACTGATAGTTATTTAATGAAAATAGAAAAAATTAGTGCTAAATACTAATAGAAAATTATGGATATAAATGGTAATAGATAATGTGAATTAACCTAAACATGTTATAAAAATTCACACTACAAATCATTTTGATAACATTGGAATGTTCCAGTTGAAATGCATAGTGAAAAATAGTTGTATTTTCTAATGATATTTACCAGACTTGGAATTACTATAAAATAAATGAAACATCAACTGAAAATTTCTTGATGAATATATTACTAGAAAAAAAACATCATCACATTAATAGTGTATTATTTACTAAAATACATCATGAAATAACTATATTTCATAAATAAACAAACACCTAGAAGCAAAAACATCCAATCAGAAACCCAGACACACCAATATGAATTGAAACAATATTAATCTCTCTATCTCTATAGATTCAAATATTCTCAAATAAAAAATCTAATAAGGATATATCTCAAGGAGTATTATTATTTATAAGCAAAAAAAATAACTTAAATGTAAAGACCTGTAAATTTCAAGGAATTTTTTTTCTTAATTTTATTTGGAATTTTACAAGAACGCAGCCTCTGACGGCACCTGATTCCGAGGCCCGGTGTGCCTGGAATCATTTTCTGAAGTTTGGCTTGGGTACGTTCAGTGAACGAACGAGCGGGTTTTTCTAACTTTTGAACAGGTGCTCGGAATCGAATTCCGAGGGCACCGATGAAATTGCAGCGCTGGTATTTGCTTAGAAACGCCTCTTCCAGAGTTGTGTTTGCTCGGTTATGGTTTTTAATTTTTGGGTTTTAAGTTAAAAATAAAATAAAAGTTGTGCGACAATTTTATTTTTTTATATTTCACTGAAAGCCACTTGGAAGCCACTTAAAGCCACTTAAACAGGGTTGAAACGGATAGGGTACTATCCAAAAATATCCTACCCTCTTGGTAGGATATTTGTGAGGTGGGTCCCTCACGAGCCCCACCGTTTCTTTTCCACTAAGTAACGCACCCGCGAAAACCCGTCATTATGAAAGTCAAGTGACGCGTTTTCTTAAATTCTTAACGCACCAATTAATTGGGCAGTTTTATTCGTCGAATTAATTGGGCAGTTTCATTCGTTGAATTAATTCTATGAATTAATTTAATCGTTTCTTAACCTGTTTGAATTCGTTGGCGTAATAATAAAATAAGACCAACGCACGACTTCTGGAAAAATACTCGTTGAGAGGATTTGACAGAAACCAAGATTTCATCATCCTCCTTCGTGAAGAACGCGAAGAATGCGAAGAACGCCAGCCTCCGACGAAGAACACCGAACCCACAGAAATCGACGACGCGACGCCGTGTGCCGCGATGCCGATGTTTCCTCTCTCGCGACGTACATCAGCGACGTTCCTTAATCCGCAACAAAAATCTTCGATCATCCGTTGAGGTGAGAGATTGCGGTTCTTTAAATTTCTTTGTGGTTTATAACAACATCATGGATTTAATTAATATAATTAAATCTATATGTTCTTGAACCTCGGAGTTCGTCGACGCGACACCCTTCTGCGACGATGCAACGCCTTCCACAACGTGACGATCGCCTCCTTCCGCGGTGATCATTTCCGCGAAGAACGCGCGTGCGACACTTGACGAGGTAGGGATTTTATTTGGATGTTTTACATTCCCGTGTTTGTTTCCGTTCAAAATGAATAACCCGGTTCATAAAAAATAATTTAATTCATTAAAATTGTTTTTGGTTATGTATTCATATGTTGAATAATTCTCCCGTTGTTATTATCTAACGCGGAGGGTGCGGGCCGAATGAAAATGGCCCGAAAACCCTCTGTCGTTCTTCATTGTTGTGCGAATTTGACGGGCGACGACAAAACGTGACGCAATGGCGATTTGATGATCCCGCAGTGAAGAACGAAACCTGGGAGGAACAGCGGTGCAAACGGGAAGGAAAACGGACCACCGGAGCAACTCCGGTGGCCCGCGGAAGCTACCGGCGGCGCGACGATGGCCAACAAACCCGCGACCGCGCGGGTCCGGCTCTCACGCACGGGATGCGGCATAGCCGCGTCCGTTGACTCTAGCGCGGACCTTCGAGGGCCGCAACTTCTTCATCCTGTGGGGGCAGCGCCCCGCGGCTCCCTCGGTCGACCGCCCGGCCGGGCCGGGCCGCGCCCTGCCCGGACCGGACCGGGTCCAGCCGGGTCGAACCGGGCAGGTCGACCCGGTTTGGCCGACCCAGGGGGGTCGGGCTGGGTTGGCCCGGGCCCGGACCCCCTGTCTTCGGACCATTTTTGGTCTTTTTCCCGTAACATGAGCTACGGGCCTCCGAATGACGCGTCGTCAGCGGAAATGCGATCCTTGGATCGAGACGGTCGTTTCGGTATACTGCAATCAAGGTTTTGGAATACTTTAGGTTTGGCCGGGTTGGTTCGTACACGAAACCAACCGGGCCCTCGTAGCGGAAACGCTCATATCTTGAGCTTCGGACGTCCGATTGATGTGCCGTCGACTCTGTTGTTTTCCTCTAAGTGAGACGGATCTTTTGTCATACTCCACCCGAGGTTTGGACGCAGGTGGTGTATGGTCGGGTTGGTTTTTCCTTAAAAACCAACCGGGCCCCTGGGACAAAAAAATCCAATAACTCTCAGACCGGGCGTCTGATCGAGGCGCCGTCTGTCACGATGAGTTCCTGTTGACGATACGGAACTTTTGGATACATAAACTCCGGACTACGTGTCAGTTGATGTATCAGCCCTTCGGCTCGTGGAGCGGACCCTCCCGAACGATCTTGTTGTGTGTGGGAACCCTAGTGCTGGCTGCGACTGCTACTGTGACTGTGACGACGACTGTGCAGAGATTCTCAGTGGACTGCGGCGACGACTGTACAGTGATCCTCAGTGGATTTGACTACGATGATGATGATAAATAGTACGGGAATCCTCCGTGTTTTCGGCGGTGATCACTACGGTACATCTTGTGATACATCAACTCCAGACTACATGTCAGTTGATGCATCGACCTCTTAGCTCGTGGAGTGGACCCTCCCGGAACGAGCATGCTGTGTGCGGAAACACTAGAGATGGTTGAGACTTGACGACTGTTGATCGAATGACTCGGTGTGTTACGAATAACCCGGCAGAGGTGCACTTGGTTGTAGGGGCACAGGGGAGCGCTTGGTTGTAGCGGCAGACCCACGATAGAGGTGCGCTTGGTTGTAGCGGCAAAGGGGAGTGCTTGGTTGTAGCGGCATAGGGGAGCACTTGGTTGTAGCGGCAGACCCACGACAGAGTTGCGCTTGGTTGTAGCGAAACAGGGGAGCGCTTGGTTGTAGCGGCAGACCCACGACATAGGTTTGCTTGGTTATAGCGGCACAGGGGAGCGCTTGGTTGTAGCGGTAGACCCACGACAGAGGTGCGCTTGGCTGTAGCGGCACAGGGGAGCGCTTGGTTGTAGCGGCAGACCCACGACGGAGGAGCACATGGTTGTAGCGGCACGGGGGAGCGCTTGGTTGTAGCAGCAGGCCCACAGTACCCGATAGGTGGAGAACTACAATAGTCCAAGGTAAGAGGGAAGCGCTTGGTTGTAGTGGCATAACCACTGTACTTGATGGAGAAGGAGTTGCCCAATAGCTTTGGGTTCAACATCATGATCGTTCCTATGTGGGTCTTTGCGAGGGTTAGTACCTACATATCCTTTGTGGTCCCGACGGCTTAGATGAATCAGTGGCTACATCTGATCATCTCTAACGCCATACGAAGAAGTACCTGTGTGAGATAAATCCTATTTTTCTTTCCTTTGTGGATTGTGTTGTGCCATCCTGTGTGGATTTACGTTTTTCTTTCCTGTGTGGATTGGGTTGTGCTTGGGCTCAGATGTTGGAGCCAGACAGAAATTTATGACTTAGGTATATGTATGGGAATATACCTAAGCTGTGTCGGATGTTACTTCGTGATTGTATCTTTCCGTTGTGGTTTATCCTTTGTGGATTCTGGTACACCTTCGGGGGTCTCGGGGTCCCTACTGAGTAGCTTATACTCATCCCTGCACGGGCTATGCCCGCACTACGTTGTGTTGGTTGTAGACGACGGAAAGCGCTGATCGTGGTGGAGGCTTGCGGAGCAGGACGGTACTTGGAGGTGGACCACTGGGTGGGGTGTACTCAGAGCGGACGGCTGGACCGAGGAGCTGTGGAGGCTATCTATACCCACCATTCAGGTGGGACTTCCAGAGGACGGCTCGACGCTGCGGATTTTTGTTCAGTTGCTTTTTTTCCCTTCAGTTTTACTTTACAATTGGGCTTGTATTTCCGGCCCCTTTTACTTTTAGCACAACTTGTTACAGTTTTTACTAAGTGTTTACTTTTCCGCTTGCTTACTCTGTGGAGCTTGTTTACTTTACAAAGGCAATGCCTTCCCTTTTTCCGGGATTTATGCCTTGGTGCTAGTCGCCAGCCCCTGGCCTATGGAAGGCGGGTTTGGGGTAGTCACGACACGGGACCCAAGGACGGGTCGTGACAAATTGGTATCAGAGCGGGTCGGTTCTACCGCAGACTCAGATCTTTCTTCTATGTGAAGCAATAGTGTTTAGCGTATTGAGTGTGGTTATCTGTCTAGGGAGTCTAGTGTTGGTGCGGCGGCCGACGTATCTGTACACTAGGACCCTGACTTCTGATTCCCGACTTAATGCACGAAAACATTGATTGCATATGTGTTTCAAAGTTTTCTTTGTGATTACTTTGTGTCAGCTCACCAGGTACACTGTTCTGAATGGCGCACCTGTTTCCTTTTCAGGATGGCCCCACGACGGCAGCCAGCTAGGGTGCCGAGCGTTGTGCGTGGCGAGAGCCCACCGAGCGACGAGGGCTCGGTACATGTCCCTTTGACAGTTGAGGCACCGGCGGTACCTATACCCGCCGAGCCACTGATGCTACCAGCCCCAGCCGCTGACGATGCGCGTCGCCTTAGTGCACTGCATGAGTTCCAGTGCCAGCGACTGCCCAGGTTCCGCGGGGAGACAAACCCTCAGGCCGCCGAGGACTGGCTGGAGGCAGTTGTACGGGTTTTCAGATTAGTGAGGACACCAGCAGACCTCATGGTGATCCTCGCAGCGAGCCTCCTGCACGCGGAAACAGGCAGATGGTGGAACTTGATGCTCCGGGTGCACGACGAGACATCTCTCCTATGGAAGGACTTTGAAAGCATCTTCCGCTCCGAGTTCGTCCTAGCCACCCTCCGAGCGGTGCGCATCCAGGAGCTACTACAGCTGCGGCAGGGCAGCATGACAGTGGCCCAGTACTCGGCGAGATTTACTGATCTCTCGCGCTACTCCACAGATATGGTACAAGACCCGTTCTTCTGGGCCCGGACCTTCGAGCAGGGACTGAGGAACAAGATCGGGGCTTCGATGATCTCCCTCAACATTCCGACTCAGGCATGGGTGTTGGAGCGAGCCCTCTTAGTGGAGAGTTTCCTTGCTGAGCAGTCTCCAGCAGCAGGACCCACCACTTGCCGGCATGTGGCAGAATCTTCTAAAGCGGGCAGTAGACAGATGACGCAGGGGTCCAAGAGGACTAGACCTACAGGTGGTCGACAGCATGACTCTGGATCGTTTGTGCGAGGCACTCGGGGTGGACAACGACTTTCCATGAGAGGGCAGTGTTACTCCTGCGGAGGGATTGGTCACATGGCTCATGACTGTCTGACCCGCCATACGGATGACCAGCAGATGAACAAAGGACCCCCCAGGCAGAGGCAGGGGTTCGATCAGGGCGGGCCGCAAGGAGTAGGCGGCCATGGAAGGGGAGCTGGCCATGCAGTTGGAGGTGGACGACAATTCGGGGTGTTGCCACCACCACTACCAGGAGGTCCATCCCGACCATAGGGAGTTGGTGGACATGCGAGAGCTCATCTTCAGGCAGTTGAGGCCTTCGATCATGGAGCTCTGGGAGTAGATGAACAGGAGCGGAACTAGTGGATACGCCCTTTTTTACTTCTAGTTCCTTGTTGCTGTTGTGTAGTGTCCTTGTATTATGAGATGCAATAGTAAAAGATGCTTACATTTGTGATGTATTCATTCCTGTCCTCTTTTGTGTTGTTACTAAGAGGTTCCAGTTAGACTGTTGACTTGATCCTCACTTGTGAGACATCTACAGGAGGAGACCCAGTTACCAAACACTGATGCTAACAGTGTGACTCGACCCTCAGAGGCGAGATTAACGGTTGGATCTCTTGGTAGTAGCGTCGAGGCCTTACGACGTCATCTTTGGAATGTATTAGTAACATCCATATCGGGATTGACTTTACTAGGAAATGGAAGTGGTTCATCCAGGGGATGAGACCAGATTTCTCTTATCGGCAAAGGAGAAATCTTAGCATCTCTTGTGGGACAGGAGATGGTCCCGGCCACGATAGAGAAGGTACAGGTCAACCAGGAGTGGATGAGGATAGCTCAGAACCGACAGAAGTCTTTTAATGATAGTAGGCAGAGGCCACTAGAGTTCTAGGATTGCGACCATATCTTCTTGCAGGTCTCACCTCGATGGGGTTTACGGAAATTTGGCGAGGTGACTTATCGCCTGGCTCTACCACCTCAGTTGCACCGGGTGCACGACGTTTTCCACGTATCTCAGCAGAGGAGATACGTGCACGACCCGACACAAATATTTGATGATGGGGCGGCTTTTGCGGAGGTCCTAGTGGAGATAAAGGATCGACAAGAACAGGTCCTGCGTGGACGATCGATTCCTCTAGTGCGCTTCAGATGGCAGCTCGGGAACCTCCATGAGAGCACTTGGGAGCGGGAGGCTCAGATGTGTGCTCAGTACCGCCTTTGTATCCCTACGTTTGTGGTAAAGCTTTACGGGGACATAAATCCCTGTGGTGGGAGTAATGTAAAGACCCATAAATTTCAATGAAATTTTTTTCTTAATTTTATTTGGAATTTTACAAGAACGCAGCCTCTGACGGCACCTGATTCTGAGGCCCGGTGTGCCTGGAATCATTTTCTGAAGTTTGGCTCGGGTACGTTCAGTGAACGAACAAGCGGGTTTTTCAAACTTTTGATCCGGTGCTCGGAATCAAATTCAGAGGGCACCGATAAAATCGCAGCGCCAGTATTTTCTTAGAAATTCCTCTTCCGAAGTTGCGTTTTCTCGGTTGTGGTTTTTAATTATTGGGTTTTATGTTAAGAATTAAAATAAAAGTTGTACGACAATTTTATTTTTTTATATTTCACTGAAAGCCACTTGGAAGCCACTTAAAGCCACTTAAGCTGAGTTGAAACAGATAGGGTACTATCGAAAAATATCATACCCTCTTGGTAGGATATTTGTGAGGTGGGGCCTGCACGAGCCCCACCATTTCTTTTCCGCTAAGTAACACACCCGCGAAAACCTGTCATTATGAAAGTCAACTGACGTGTTTTCTTAAATTCATAACGCACCAATTAATTGGGCAGTTTTATTCGTCGAATTAATTGGGCGGTTTCATTCGTTGAATTAATTCTATGAATTAATTTAATCGTTTCTTAACCTGTTTGAATCCGTTGGCGTAATAATAAAATAAGACCAACGCACGACTTCTGGAAAAATACTGGTTGAGAGGATTTGACAGAAACCAAGATTTCTTCATCCCCCTTCGCGAAGAACGCGAAGAATGCGAAGAATGACGGTCTCCGACGAAGAACGCCAAACCCATAGAAATCGACGATGGGACGCCGTGTGCCGCGACGCCGACGTTTCCTATCCCGCGACGTACTTCGGCGACGTTCCTTAATCTGCAACAAAAATCTTCGATCATCCGTTGAGGTGAGAGAGTGCGGTTCTTTAAATTTCTTTATGGTTTATAACAACATCATGGATTTAATTAATATAATTAAATCTATATGTTATTGAACCTCGGAGTTCATCAACGCGACGCCCTTCCGCGACGACGCAATGCCTTCCGCAACGCGACGGTCTCCTCCTTCCGCGATGATCATTTCTGCGAAGAACGCGCGTGCGACACTTGATGAGGTAGGGATTTTTTTTGGACGTTTTACATTCCCGTGTTTGTTTCCGTTCAAAATGAAGAAACCGGTTCATAAAAACAATTTTAATTCATTAAAATTATTTTTGGTTATGTATTCATGTGTTGAATAATTCTCCCGTTGTTATTATCTAACGCGGAGGGTGCGGGCCAAACGAACACGGCCCGACAACCCTCTGTCGTTCTTCGTTGTTGTGCGAATTTGGCGGGCGACGAAAAAACGTGACGCAATGGTGATTTGTTTATCCCGTAGTGAAGAACGGAACCTAGAAGGAATAGCGGCGCAGACGGGAAGGAAAAAGGACCACCAGAGCAACTCCGATGGCCCGCGGAAGCTACCGGCGGCGCCAGCGGCCGGAGGCGGCGGCGCCCCGGCGCGCCGCCGGACAGGGCCGCCGCGGCTGAAGCCGCGGACACAGCGGCCAACGGACGCGCGGCCGCGTGGGTCCGTCTCTCACGCACGGGACCCGGCATAGCCACGTCCGTTGACTCCAGCGCGGCCCTTCGAGGGCCGCAGCTTCTTCATCCCGTGGGGGCAGCGCCCCGTGGCTCCCTCGGTCGGCCGCTCAGCCAAACCGAGCCGGGCCGTCCGGCCGGGCCGGGCCGTGCCCTGGCCGGACCGTACCGGGTCCAGCCGGGTCGGAACGGGTCGGGTCGACCCGGTTCGGCTGACCCGGGGGGGGGGGGGGGGGGGGGGTTAGGCCGGGTCGGCCCGGACCCCCCCCGTCTTCGGACCGTTTTCGGTCTTTTTCCCGTAACATGAGCTACGAGCCTCCGAACGACGCGCCGTCAGCGGCAATGCGATCCTTGGATCGAGACAGTCATCTTTTTATACTGCACTCACAATTTCAGAATACTTTGGGTTCGGCCGGGTTGGTTCGTACACGAAACCAACCGGGCCCTCAGAGCGGAAACACTCATATCTTGAGCTTCAGACGTCCGATTGACGTGCCGTTGACTCTGTTGTTTTCCTCTAAGTGAGACGGATCTTTTGGCATACTCCGCCCGAGGTTTGGACGTATGTGTAGTACGCTCTGGTTGGTTTTTCCTTAAAAACCAACCGGGCTCCTGGGACAAAAAAAGGCAATAACTCTCAGACCGGGTGTCCGATCGACCCGCCGTCTGTCACATTGAGTTCTTGTTGATGATACGGAACTTTTGGATACATCAACTCCGGACTAAGTGTCAGTTGATGTATCAGCCCTTCGGCTCATGGAGCGGACCCTCCCGAACGAGCTTGCTGTGTGTGGGAACCCTAGTGCTGGCTGTGACTGCTACTGTGACTGCGACGATGACTGTGCAGAGATCCACAGTGGACTTCAATGACGACTATACCGATATCCTCAGTGGATTCGACTATGAAGATGATTAAAAACGGTACGGGAATCCTCCGTGTTTTCGGCGGTGATCACTACGGTACATCTTGGGTACATCAACTCCGGACTACATGTCAGTTGATGCATCGACCTCTTAGCTCATGGAGTGGACCCTCCCGGAACGAGCATGCTGTGTGCGGAAACCCTAGAGCCGGTTCAGACTTGACGACTACTGATCCAATGACTCGGTGTGTTACAGATAACCCGGTATAGGTGCGCTTGGTTGTAGTAGCACAGGGGAGCGCTTGGTTGTAGCGGCAGACCCACGACAGAGGTGCGCTTGGTTGTAGTGGCACATGGGAGCGCTTGGTTGTAGCGGAACAGGGGAGCACTTGGTTGTAGAGGAAGACCCATGACAGAGGTGCTCTTGGTTGTAGGGGCACAGGGGAGCACTTGGTTGTAGCGGCAGACCCACGACAGAGGTGCGCTTGGGTGTAGCGGCACAGGGGAGCGCTTGGTTGTAGCGGCAGACCCACGAACGAGGTGCGCTTAGCTGTAGCGGCACAGGGGAGCGCTTGGTTGTAGCGGCAGAACCACGACGGAGGAGCACATGGTTGTAGTGGCACGGGGGAGCGCTTGGTTGTAGTAGAAAGCCCACAGTACCCGATAGGTGGAGAACTACAACAGTACAATGTAAGAGGGAAGCGCTTGGTTATAGCGGCATAACCACTGTACTTGATGGAGAAGGAGTTTCCCAATAGCTTTGGGTTAAACTTCATGATCGTTCATGTGTGGGTCTTTGCGAGGGTTAGTACCGAAAGATACTTTGTGGGACCGACAGCTTAGATGAATCAGTGGCTACATCTGATCATCTCTAACACCATACGAAGAAGTACCTGTGTGAGCTGAATCCTGTTTTGCTTTCCATTGTGGATTGTGTTGTGTCATCCTGTGTGGATTTACGTTTTGCTTTCCTGTGTGGATTGGGTTGTGCTTGGGCTCAGATGTTGGAGCCAGACGGAAATTTATTACATAGGTACATGTATGGTCATATACCTAAGCAGTGTCGGATGTTACTTCATGATTGTATCTTTACTTTGTGGTTTATCCTTTGTGGATTCTGGGAGACCTTCGGGGGTATCGGGGTCCCTACTGAGTAGCTTATACTCAGCCCTGCACGGGCTATGCCCACACTACATTGTGTTGGTTGCAGACGATGGACATCGCTGATCGTGGTGGAGGCTTGGGGAGCAGGACGGTACCTGGAGGTGGACCACTAGGCGGGGTGTACTCGGAGCGGACGGCTGGACCGAGGATCTGTGGAGGCTATATGTACCCACCCTTCAGGTGGGACTTCCAGAGGACGGCTCGACGCTGCGGATTTTCTTTTCAGTTTCTGTTTTTCCTTTCAGTTATACTTTACAGTTGGGCTTGTATTTCCAGCCCCTTTTACTTTCAGCACAGCTTGTTACAGTTTTTACTTAGTGTTTACTTTTCCGCTTGCTTACTCTATGGTGCTTGTTTAATTTACAAAGGCAATGCCTTCCCTTTTTCCGGGATTTACGCCTTGGTGCTAGTCGCCAGCCCCTAGCCTATGGAAGGCGGGCATGGGGTAGTCACGGCACGGTCCCCAAGGACGGGTTGTGACATTAAATCACATAAAAAACATGTCATATTCTATCCTTTGTGGTAAAATAGTTAGACTGAATTAGTATAACTGTAGTTAGCAAGTGGTACACCAAAATATTTATGGAAGGTTTGGATAAGAGATTCATTGAGGGGGTTTTCAAGGAATTTACCAAGTGGGTCACCGATGGAATTGTGGAGAGTTCACCAATGGATTCACTGATGGATTCATCAATTAGGTATCCAATGGAATCATGGAGGGTTTCCATTGAGAGTTATGCCGATTGAATTGTAGAGGGGTTTCGAAAAGGGTTCATTGATGGAATCCCAGAGGAGTTTAGCAGGCCGCCAATATTTTTTTATAGGATACTAAAATTTATTTTCAAACCCCAGGAATGATCAACAGACCATAAAATATGTTACCCTAATTTCACTCATCCAATGGCCAATCTGAGAGTTAGGTTCAAGGTTGAACCTACGGCAATATTTTTTGGTGATCTTCTCTATCTATCTCTACAATCACTGATGGTGGGACCTTCTCCATCAGGTGATGTGGCTATTTTTCTACACCCTAAAACATTTAATAATTATAGTTGGCGTTTCTTACATCATTACAACAACGAAAGGCTTCGTCACATCTGAACTATTTTCCTCCATGTTCCCCAGAAAGATAGGAGCTCCACCCGACCCTCTGAAGGCGATTAGAAAGGACCTACTGGTGGTCCCTGGGAAGTCCTTTTCATCTTCACCTCATCCTTACACCTCTTTTTTAGTGGTAATGTTGGTTGTTTATTCCCTTATTTCCATTTCACATGAGTCTATTTCGACTAACACTCTAGTTCTAGGAGAAGAAAACCCATCTATCTCCATGTATGAGGATGCTTTTACTATAAATATTGACATTCAAAAATGTATTTTGGTCACCAGGTTTAGTCCAAATTGTCCATATATTCATATTTGAAATAGTTTCATTTCTATATAGAATCATTCATGTCTGATAGTGATTGTAATTTTAATACAGATGGATTTTAGCATCCTCCTCATTTCTCAATAGGAATTTATTTTATCCTAAGATAGGTTAGGAAAGACCAATGAATGGAATCATTTTCTTCTTTATCTTTGGTACGTGGAAGATCATGAAGGGCATGATCTATCTTCAACGGTGATCTTAGAGAGACTTCTTAGCTTTCCTTTACACTTATTCAACACATTTATCTTGAAGAGTATTGGGGAATTATTTGGATATTTTATATTCTTCGAGGAGGCTACCTAGAGAATTTAAATCTCAATGGGGGTCATGAGTTTCATTGATATGGATTCTCCTTCCCCTTACCCAAGTGTATTTTGGTACATGTTTTCACCCTCTTATTTCAAGGGAATGAACATAAATTATTCCCCAAATTCATCTTTTGTTCCCTTAGAAATAAACAAGGTCACTCTTCCAGTTTATGTAGGAAATCTTCTCAGTATTTGAAAATATATGATATGGGAAATATTCAATGGTAAATCCCCTTTATGTTTTAGAATTTCTTTGGGGACCCATCCTTCTTTGACTTAATCTCTTAACCCCCCCCCCCCCAATCCCAGTTACTGCCTTTTAGGAGAACGTTCATCCTCACCTCTGGGTTGGGTATTTCTCTCCTAAATCCTTTTTGGGCCCCCTCACTAACCATACAAGGTTTGGTGATGTTCCCTTATCTATTTCCATCTCTTCGCAACCCATCCCATGATGTCGGGATGTATTCGTCACCATTGATACCTCTCCCTCCCTAGCTCACCCTCTCCCTCATACAAGCCCTTCCTTGGGCTCACCCACTGACCTTCCATGACATGGTGATGTTTCCCTCATTGTTGCTGCTCAGCCTAATCCATGGTGGGGGATGTTGAATATAAGGCCCAAACCCTAATCATTACTTATTCTTAATATAAGTCAATAATTTTACATTAATTCACATTGAGGATCATTCCAGATTTTGAGATTTAAGAATTAGTTCATAAATTATACAAAACATCTTGAATATTACAAGTAGATACTTCTAATTAGAAACCATTTTTTCATAAAACAAAAACTCTTTAAAAAGAAACAAGACATCATTTCATATTTTAATAGAATAAAATTTCTTTGATCCCATCCTTGATTGTAATATTCTTTATGTCCGAAAAAAAAATTCAAAAAATGGGATGAACAAAAAAAGCTCAGTAAGGGATTCATAATGAATGAAAACTGTTAGTATTGCAAAAACATGTAAACCATGAGAACTTTATCATAAAGTAATCATTTTCACCCTTAAGAATTAGAAAAAACACTTAACTGAATATAAGGTCATTTCTTACCCTTTTTAACCATAATATTACCATAATGCCCATAGAAAATGACATATAGCATATAAAGGTAACTTCAGACATAAACCTACTTAAATTGAATAACTATACAGCTGACTTCTAGACATATCACTAAATTGAAAAGCCATACATCCGACTTCCACACCCAATGCATTAAATGTTGTAATGTAACCACCTATCCTAAATTTATCACAGTACCACCCATCATTTGATTTATTACACAATAACTTGTCATGTGTTGATCACGTAACCACCCATCAAATGTCCATGCATGATTATATAATCATAAAACATAAAATATTTCAAATATCCATATTT
This sequence comes from Viscum album, assembly GCA_963277665.1. NCBI lineage: Eukaryota > Viridiplantae > Streptophyta > Magnoliopsida > Santalales > Viscaceae > Viscum > Viscum album. The sequence continues at coordinate 1,719,499,979 of OY728160.1, read as the reverse complement.
CACTAATAAAATTTCATTTGTAATCTTAAGAAATCATTTCAAGATATTAAGATACTCAATCCATTTAAAAAACCATTTTCAATACCAAAACACCTAGAAAGGGAATAAGGAATTTTTTTCCTTTTAAAAACATTAAGGCTTATAGAGGAAGCCAAATATCAAATAACAGTTACATCAGCAGAGAGGTTTTTGTCGCCACATACGTTAAAAACATTACTTTGGTCATTTTTTAAAAATATTTGTAGAAAAAAGAATCCCTAGGAATGAAATTAAAATTCTAAGGGTTTTATTATACACCGTATAAAATAAGGAGGTATATATTATCAAAATATGCCTCAATGTAAGGATATTTAGATGATGTCCCTTACCTTGAGTCTGATTCGTCATGTATGTTCCTTGATCTTTCTGAATAATAATCTTATTTTAATATATACATGCTTCAGAGCCTTTTTTAGGTTTATAATTATTTTTATATCACTAATTACCATGTTATAAAAATTACATAATTATATAAGTTAAATCAGTTTTTTTTGTCGATATTCGATACTTGAGTCAAAAATGAACTTGTTTTGATATAAATTGTACATGTAGACAAAAGTATATATCTATAGAATGATATAAATGATTTAAATATCATTTATATTATATATATATGTATTTATAATTTTCCATTACATTTATAGAAAAGAAATGAAATACATCGTTCATGGAGAAACTAGGTCGTACGTACGCATGAACGATACATTCATTTATTTGTCATAATAAAAGAATAATAATCAGGTGGTATAAATGTACATTATAATAACAGTATTATATTTATTTCATGTATGTATCATAGGTTTAGTAAAACCATCCTTTATACATTCCATGTATATCATTTACGAGTATTATCACTTTGAGGGGGTAGTAGTCCACACTTCCTCAAATGAAATTGTCATATTTGAACATCATGGAAATCATAAAGGTGTGTTGTAAATAAAAATTAAATAATGATAGAGATAATATATACATAATATATATCATATATAAATATAGTGGCATCATAATGGACACTATGAGATGTGGTAGGGGGGAAATTGAATAATAATTGTTTTGTGAGGCAGTAGATCGCCGTACACAGAAACAATATGTTCATATCCATTAGATGGAGGTGTGTGTTAGAGTAGTTAGAATAATTATCATAAAAAAATATTAGTATATTGATGATACTTGTGTTGTTATTTAATAATTTAATAATATGGGAATAGGGAGTCGAGAAGGAAAATAAATGAAAGGAACTTGAGAGAAGACATTACCTCTAAATCTGTTAACTTCTTTAGATGTGAACCAAAAAGATTTCTCGAATTGAATTATTCCCAAGATAAGTCTTCTAGGAAGAATGGAGGGATGTTGAGAGCTTATTGGTGCTGAATTTGGTTGAGACAAGGGGCTTGAGCGGGGTGAGTTATGTGGGTAGAGGTGGTGAACGTTTATAAGAGGGAGGAGGGGCACTTAAGGAAAGTCTAAAAATATTAATTTATTATAAATTCAATTTCAATTAAAAAATGTCCCAAACTAATTTAATTCAAATATATGATGATTTTTGTTCGAATAACCATAATAAAAAAAATTTAGACTATTTTTCAATATTTGTTATCCTTATCTTTTTGGTTTAACCTTTATTTTACCCATTTTAATCTCATAGAGATATCATGTTATTTACACATTGTGAGTTAATGTAATTACCATATCATGTCAAACGACACACAAAAAAGTAATTTATGAAATACATGGATTTATCCTAACCATTTGGCCAAATCATAGATTTTTAGGAATATAATATCATTTAATAAACTATTTAATATTTTAAGTTATGAATTATGTCAATTTGGGACATTATTCATACTTGAATTATTAAAAAAATCATAAAAACCTGATTCTTTCAAAACAAAAAGCAATTAAATAAAAACTAATATGTAAATATCAACCCAAAATTTTTTTTATGGCATTAAAATAATCAAACAACATATATTTTAATATTTATAAAATCATTTATTAATGAATCAATCATTACATCGCCATTAGGTTATAATTAAATTTATTTATTTAATATATAAAAACTATAAATAAAATATAATGATGTATGAAATGTATTTAGATTTATAATGAATATTTACAGTTGAATAGATCAATTATATTACCTTATTTAAATTTTTTTTAGTGAAAGATACATGTTAATGTTATATTTCTCTTTACCTAAAATAAATTCTCTTTACGTGTCATTATCACATCCAAGTGGCTCCATGGGGTCCCAAAATCGACCCAATGATTTCAATGGTCATAAATAAATAAATTAATAGGTTTATAACACTTGTTAAGATATTTTAATTTTATTATAATATTATTTTTTACCCTTATTTGCCCAATTAACCCTTTAACTATGGTAAATAAAATAATTAATGAAGCTACTATTCATAATGTTCAAAAATAAAAGGTACCTATTTACGAAATTAGTACCTTCTAATTCAAAATGTGAAATCCATTTTTCCAAATTCAAAACAAAGAATTGGTAGAAATTGATTGAAAATTAATTCCCATTGTCAAAACCAGAAAGTGGGTTTAAAGAAATAATAACTATCAAAAGATTGACATGTTTTAATGTCCAATTTCAATGGAAATTTACTTAAAATGACCTAAATTCGATTAAATGATAAAAAAATAATCCAATTAAACTTTAATAACAATCAAAATGACAATCTAACTATATAAATAAATTAGATGAAAATGTAGTTTTGAATTAAAATGCAGTATTTTTCACTATTCCTTAAAAAATCAACTTTATGATAAAATTAACAAATATTTAACAAAAGTAAACATTGATGTACCTACTCTATAAAATAATATTATCTTATCAAATAGAACATATAAAAGGGAAAAAAACTTTATTTAAAAAGGGTTCGCCATCAAAAGGCAGTAAAACAGCATTTTTAGAAAAATATTTCATTTATCTAAAAAATTGAGTATTTTATTATATCATAACTAGAAAACATAAATGAAGAATTTGAAACATTAAATTTAATTTATAACACAATTTTTTAATCAAATAAAAATATATAAAGGGTGATATTATTTTATAAAAATAATTATTCTCTTTTAAGTTGGTTTTAATAAAAATACATCCTTAATATTCAATTGATTTTTATTTCCATTTTTAATAAATTTAGTAACCAATGAATCATTATTTAAACATGTGTAAACCATAGTTCAAAATTCAGATTATACTATTCATTCCCACCATTCCAACAACATGGCGTTAATTACCTTTTAAAATAATAATAATATAATTGTATTATTTTTTTGCATAACTCAATATTGTGGGCAACGTCAAATTTTGGAGAAACCCATTGTTGCGTATCGAGTATGCTATCAGAAAAAGCGTCCCATTTAATTTAAATTTAATATCTTATTAATACAAATTAATATAAATGAAATACTATTATTCTATAAATACCGGCGTTGTTACATTGAACTCATCATTGTTGTCTATCCCGATTTGCTCGCTCGTTCCCTTCACCAGGCTTCTCTTTGGGCTTCCACCCTGACCCTCTATGGGGTGGTGTCATACCCCTCAACATTTCTGGCACACTAATTCAATATTATACAGCACTTCACAAATCCAGTGCATGTTACCTTGATCTCACCCAAATGAAATGGGTTTATTATCCTTTACCACCTAAAATATTATCCAAAATCATGCCCAATGAGTAACATCTAATCGTATCTTGTGTCATGCACCTAAAATATAGACTATGATCCACCAGATTTAAAGATCATCTAACCATAATCACCATTGGCCCTCCTCCTAAAAATTGGGGATCTCACCTATGATATGTTTATCACACAATTTCCCACTAACTGTCATCGTTACCAAATCAAAATTGTCTACCCATGCACTCACCATGCTTGGAAGACCATCTAGAATCACCAAGTAAAGTCACTTAATCAACAATAACCTTGAAAACTCAAACTTTATAGTAAAGAAACATAAGGTATCTGCATGATCTACCTTAAAACCCCTTAACGGTATTCATAAATACGAGTTAACCCATCCCATGGGTTACCCCCAACTGTAAAAAGTCACTGAATCTCCACTATATTGATCCACACATCAAGGTCACATGGCCTCTAACCTAACCCATAAGTTAGTTCTCATATGGGTCACAACCCATGAATTTTATATCGCACACCTGTCTCAAATATCACAAATGCTATCAGGACAACACACCCATCCTAGGTTCTCATATACATATAACCATCATCACATTCCAAAATCATTGCCCACTCTCTCATTCCACTCCTTGGGTACCCATCCTATCTGATCATATACACATCAGACTACTACCTAGAGGATAAAGTCTCATCCCCACCTAAAAACTAGAATCATCTAATGACGACCCATATCAAGTGAATCATATTCACATTGTTCAGTTAAGTAGAATTTCATTCCAAGCTATATGGGAAAACACCATATATGTTTTTATTGAAAATTTAAAATAGAAAACACTTTTGACTCAAAATAGAATCAATATCACCCTCGTGGGGTGGATCATAGAGGCATCAAATAATAGTACTAACCTACCAGGGTCACCACACATCCCTTACATTGAGGGGCTACATATTCTCCATCATCGAGCATCTCACAATTGAACCACATGAACCGTCACAAGGATAAACCACAACACGGTCTATTTGAGTATAATTCCACTTATAATTAATAATGTAAAACATCATATGAACTTTTATCGAAACTTTAAACAAATATACACTATCATTAGTAAAATCAAGGCACTCAACAAATTTGTTTCAAGTGAATTATATATACAAAGAATGATTGATGAGAAATCTCTTTCCACCCTGGAGAAAGATAAAAAATATAATAATAAACCAAAAATCCAAAAAAAATGTTTCATTCTTGATGAAAACCATATAAACATAAAAATAGAATCCAAGAACATCAATCTCATGTCCTGGTAACTGGGAATTTCTATAAAATAAGGTTTTTGGAATACACCAATATGTGGTTTTCCATAATCCCCAACACTTTCCTATATCATTTTTATACCATATCTCTACATAGCAAGACAAAATAAAACTCTGATAAACTTTTTGATATCATTTTCCTAGATGATCTGATAACACTTATTCATTTTTCAATCCGATTCAATAGGAACAACATCCAGATTGATGACAATTGGACCTTAGGCCTGCCTCCTTTTATGCTAGAACATGAAAACTTGGAGAGAATGTCAAAGGTGTTATCATGGGGATCCAGTACCCTCATATTAGAGTGCACAATAAAAATGAAAATAATCAAGAATTATAGAGAATGATAAACCATAAAAGTTCATAGGAATAAATAATGATACCAATCAATAATAATAAATAATGTAGAGACATACAATTATACAGTACATGACCTCCCACCATGTCTATCATATATACAAAAAAGTAGTGAAAACATATAGAGGCTCTAAAACTATCATTTTTCTTCACCTCATCCTAGTATCCAACCTCATCTAAGCTAGCCAGATGAATGATCCAATATTGGGCCTCTACCAACCATGAACCTATAACCATGTGAGGGTTTCTCGGATACCCATGTTTAGTGATTTCCCAAGTATGGTGTTAGTAAAACTCAGTTGGGAACCAACAATGTTTATTCATACATAACTAGTAAATGCATTTTATACATGTGATATTCTCTGAATAAATAAATTATTCTAGTGTATAAGACATATTAAATTACCACAAATGATCCCTGGGTTCTATAATGTATCCCTGATCGACCCAAACCAACCTCAGATAATGCCAGAGTGTTTCTGAGAATTTTGTGTAATTATGTATACCAATGTAACCTCCAAGGGTATGTCTCACCTTGTAAAATGGATGATAAAAAAATGGAGACTATCATAATACATATATAGAGGAAATACATCAGGGGATATCCCACAGGGTACCCAATGGATAAACACCCAGGGGATGAACCACCTAATATTCATGAGATAAATATATGGAAGATGGACCACTTTATATATATGAGATACACCCCTAGGGCTAACCCACATGTTATACGTGATATAAATACAAGGCAATAACACACTCAGTATACAGGCTCAATAGATGACTCTCAATTAGGGTAGTCCATTGTAACCAAATCTATGTGTGGGATTGCATAACTTACTCAAAGATCCAAGGATCTTGTCTATGGAATCCCATGTACATGGATACATCTTAGAGGGTAGTACTTATTCCCACAATATCTCACTGGGGTTTTGCATCAACTCAACCTTGTATAACATAATCAAGGTCAGATTCTTAGGAGAATTACTTCCAATCATCACAGATTTAACATATGCAGACATCAATACAGGTTCTTATTTGATGCCAACAATCATATCTTTCTAATTTCCCACATAAACCCTCTCGCATGGGGTAACAAATAATGAGAGCACCCATAGAGGTCCCATTGGTCTCATCTTCACTCAGACACCCTTATTAGCCCCCCCTTATCTAAAAATATCTATCAGGTCAATGTCCATCACTCTAAGGGAACCATACCCCTATATATCATTGGAACATCCCAAGGCCTCCTTGGCATCCTTGGAAAATCCATACTGAAACCTCTCTAAAGATAAGGGTCAAGGAAATTCCACGTACCCATGTCATCCCAATGTTAGTTTGAATGCCCGATAATTCATTCCACTACTCATGTCAAATACACATTTATAATCACATCTGAGTGGGGGAGGAACACTCTCCACCTTAAAATATCTTTTTCCAAGTAGCTATGAGGTATATCAAAATCACATCCCAGGCTAATTGGGCCCAAGAATCATAGTTAATCACTCAAATCAACAATCATGAATTAATGGAACCTGTTACTAGGTCCACTATGTTTTATTTGTATTATACCATATAGTGTATTCCCCTCAGGTTTCATATGTCACAAGGAAACACATTTGTAAAACAGGCCCTATTCATCAGGGGATGAGGAAATAAATCCATCACCTAAGGATATCTCATGTCCCTTGGCACATTTTACATTTTAACCATAGATATTAATTTTTAATTAAAAACTTATTTAAAATGAATAGTATAACAACCCTTGGTGGTGTTGCCTCATATCACAAGCTAACATCATTAAGTAAAAGAACTTTATATAAGGTAGAAGTCACAGAAAAGATCATGGAAACTAAATTTAAGTATTTAATGCAACATTTCCATCATATTTATACTATTATTATTGCACTATTATATACAACTATGTTGTGTAAAATTATTGTGTTACAATTACAATAAATGTAGAGATTCAATGTATATATCATAACCATCATAGAGTTGACTGTCCACATCTCCACTCTATTATGCTCAAGTTTATCACATAGAGGACAACCACACCTCTAGTTCATTACTACTAGTAGGTCTTCTATTCAATGAGATTTTCCTTTTACCCACCCTCAACACCTTCATATATACATTTATAGGTAAATTTAACAAAGGAAAATTCATAAAATAAATACATTTTATCCCCTAAATTTTATTTTTCAGTAAGTGTAAATAATTGGGGGACTTTTTGTAACACTACTAGTACAACCAAGACCAAAGATATTACTAATAATTTCCCCCTTCTCAACTAATACATTTATCTCAAGGAGATAAGTCGGAAACTCGTGAGTAAAATATTCTGTATCTCCCCAAGTGAATTCATAAAAAAGAAAACCTTTCTATTTGATAATTCAATCGCCATATGGATTCTTAGGAACCACCTATATCTCAAATAATTCAGTAGGAATGTTGATAGGCTTTAAACTAGAGTCCCATAATTCTTGAAGTTGAGTCTATCCAGAAATATCTACAATGGAATGTTTAAACTATGAAATATGAAACAACTATTGAAAATGGGTAGCCTATGATAATAAAAACATATAGGCTATAGCCCTCAATTAATAAATAATCTAATATATACCATAATAACAAGAAGTCTGTATGGGACACAACTTCCTCGATTTTGATGTCTACACTTTGTGGTGAAGTTTGACGAACAACAACTGAAAAACCTCAAATGTATCACCACAATAATGATTATTACTATACATGGACATCAATTGATAAGCTCAGATTAAACTTTCTCATATTTGAACTAACATATTATTTTTTTAACAATTTTTTTTCTAGATTCATCGTGTGTTTCCCCTTTCAAAAAATATCAAATGCAGTGTGGATTACGTCCATAAGAAATTTCAAAGGGAGTAATCTTATTAGAGGAATGGTTAGTTGTATTATATCAAAATTCAACATAATGAATCCAATGAGACCAAGAAAGTGGAAATTTGGAAACAAAACACCTTAAATATATCTCTAAACACTTCTTAACAATCTAATTTTGTCCACCCATTTTTGGATGATAAGAAAAACCTATCTATAGTGTGGTACCCACAAAATAAAGATACCTCCAAATGTTACTAAAAATAAAAAGTCCATATCACTAAGAATCGAATTTGGAATTCAATGTATGTGAAAAATCTATTTCAAAAAATATTCATCTACTAATTTAGTAGTAAATGATTGTCGAAGGAACATAGAGTGGGCATACTTAGTCAATATTTTCACAACATCCATAATTACATAAAATCCATCAGACTTTGGAAAATAAAAAAATGGTGTCCAAGGAGATTTCATCCCAAACTAACTCATGATGTGGTAAAGTCTATAACAGACCAGCTAGTGACATTTTTTGGTACTTCTGCTACTGAAAAATAACATAAGCTCTGACATACCGTAGGATTCTCTTCGACATTCCCCTCTAAAACAATCTAGTTTCTAGTTGTTTATAGGTCCTGTAATATCATGAAAACCCCCTATTGGTGATGAACATTTATAGTCTAAATTTTTCAATATAAGTAATTATGTTTTGAATAGATCAAATCAACCTTTAAAATATTATTCCCTCTTGAAAAAATATATGCAATAGATGAAGTTGGTCTTGATTCTAAATCATTTATAAGGTGCTTCATGTAATCATTCAATTTTAATTCTCTCTGAAAAACTTCTATCACCATCCAAAATGACCCAGAAATGGAAGAACAAACAAAGGATGCGACAAACCCAACCTAGATACCATCTTCATCTGGTATCTAACCTGAATAAGTAGATAGTAAAAGGGAATTCCTGATCACCATTGTTTGGAGACTACCAGTCAAGAATCAAAAATAACTAAAGCGAATGATTTCTCCCAACATTATACAGAAACCATGAAATACAAATAAATTACTTAGAGAAATAGTATAAAGTATTACAGGAAAATATTCAATAATAAAAAGGAAACAATAGAAGTGATAAAACTCAAAAGTATCTTAACAATATCTAAGGTACATGTCAAAAAGCAAAGGATTATCATGGTCAAAATAGCTACTCAATGTGACAGAATGGGAAAATTATGACCATCTCACAACTAGCTACCCAGACACAGTTGATAGAAAATCACCTCCTCACTATAGTAAAATTTCATTCCTTGAATCAAATGAAATAACAAGGTATACCCACCGCCAAAGGGTTATATAGGGTTTGAGAGAAAGAGGCTCAGTAATATTTCATCAAGTTTTTCTATATAATTTCTCTATAAATAATCTAAATATGCTCAAATTTAATGAAAACAAGGTATGAAAAAGTATTAAATAATTTTTAAATGAAAATAACAATAAAACCATTCCCTCTTCTATATATTTCTAAATAATCTTTTTAAAATAGTCTCAACTCATTTAATATACATTAAAGTAGTCAAACTAAAGATCGATCACATATCATATCAAATTTAAAAAAGTAAATACCAAATAATAGGTAACATCACAAGGAGGATCACACTTGATCAGACTAGTTATAACACTTGTACCCAATTATAGACAATACCATACATCATGTATCTTGATATATGAATTCAATCTTCAGAATAGAGGATTACCTCTACAACTAAATATCCCATTAGGTTTAATAAGTGACTTGAACTATGGGCCTAGGGAGCAGAGGAACGCCCCGTGAGTGAACACTCAATAGTATCAATGGATGAGGCCTATTACTACACATTCCACCTAAGTACCCATGAATTCTCATATGATATATCTTCCAAACCATTTAATTAAAACTGTGATTTTAAAACCATATCATATTTTCATTTCAAAATTCTTTGAAAATTGATTTTCTTTCAACAAAAAAGGGGGAAACTATATATCCTCAAAACCCCATTTTTAGAAATGGAATTCAATCATCCCAATTAATTTATAAAAAAATTTATGAAACAAAATAAATACAATTAATCTATCGTAATATAGCGATGAAACCACTTACCTCAAACTCAGGTCACACACACCCACAATGGGATCCACCAACATGGAAGAAGAAAAAGAAAACAACTGAGTCTCTTGAATCAATCCTTATAACTTAGATTCAATTCATAATGAAAATTGGTCAATAGATCAGATAAAAAAACATGCACATCAAGAAACTCACATGCCACACCACAACTGAAACAAAGGTCATCCTTCGAATAAATATCAGGCAAGGGATCTATAGAGGATCAATAGAATCAACCACACAAGACCAATGGATCTGAAAATGCAGTGAAACGATGATGTTTTGACCAATGATAATAAATAAGTAGAAAGATCACATAACCAGAGATACACACCACCAACACAACAAAGATAAATCACTGAGAAAAATGATCTGAAAGGAATGAAGATCCCCAAAATTTTCTGGGAGAGCTCTTAGGTTTCAAGGCAGAAGGATTCACTCGAATAAAAATAAAATCATACATTCAGCATGGTTAACACTAGAAATCCTAAAACATACATGATGTGAAACCCATTCAAGTAGTGAATTCCTAGATTTTTAAGATACTCCTAAAAATTATTCTCCCTAATTTACCATTACACAACATGAACTAGTCTCATGACATATAAACATTTATTTCTCTAAACTAGATCATGACATCTTCCTAGCATTAGATTCACATCATATAACCTATTCACGGTATTAAAACATTCCACATGAATATTCTATAAAAAAACATAGAAAAAACCCTCAATTAAATATAGACCCGAAAGTAAACCCTTTTAGGCCACTTTCACATTTACACCTAGACTCAAATAATTCAATCAAAAATACATCCCTTAAATTTAATTCATTTTCCTCATCAATGACTCTCAATCCTCAGAAGTCCAAAAACACACCCAAATAAGTAGGGAAAAATGGGAGATGATAAATACCTAAAATATGGTAACATGATGTAATAAAGAAAATGTAAGGAATATAATAATATTATCTATCGATTACTTATGAAAAATAATCCGAAACATGATTCATTATCCTGTGTTTATAGATGAATTCAAAATCCATCCCAAGAAATTTGTATTTTTGATATTGCGGGTTGATGGATGGTATCCACTTTTTGAATAAATTTTGAAGGGATTTGTGGTTTATATACAGCATAATGTTTTTCCCAAAGGGTACTAACACAAATTATTTACTTCCAACACTATAGAAATGATCTCCTTATCCTATACTATTTTTCAGATATTTTCTTCAGCTAATTATTTGGTGAAATATTCCATAGGCTAACCCCATTGTATTAAAATACCCCCAAAACCCTTTCTTGAAGAATCACATTATATAAAAAAATCATTGGATTTTGGGAAGAACAGACAATGGTGTTGTGGTCATTCACATTTTAAATGTCTAAGTGTATTCTCCCAATCCACATTCCATAGGAAACCCAATTTTTTGGTCAAATTTGTCAGTATTTTTTCTATCAATTAACTACCAAAATAAACTTCCAATAGTATCATAATGATCCCAAAAAAATCCAGACACCATTCATATTTTTTGTTTGTAGCCATCTCAAAACACATTCTATCTTCACTGGATCCATAGAGACCCCATTCTGAGTAATTATGTAGCCCAAATATTATATATCATCATGGATGAGTAAAAAAATTATTTTCAGTAATTGTTTCAGAATTGAGTACCTATAAAACTAATTTTAAATTATGGTGATTATCTATCAAAGAACCACTATAAAAATAATTTCTAAAAAATACAAATAAAAACTTCTGAATCGTTTGTTTAAATAACATATTCATCGTGTATTGAAATGTGGATGGGGAACTCATAAGATCAAATGGAATAAACATATATTCATAATGTCCTTCTAGAGTTTTAAGAGAGGTATTATGAACATCTTCTACCCCCATGAGAACCTGGTGGAATTCAAATTTCAGCGAATGTTTGGAAAAATACCAAGCTCCATGTAATTCATCATGTTACTCTCCAATAACATGAATTTGAAATCTATTCAGAATAGTCATCTTGTTTAAGGCCCTGAGGTCCACACACATTATTTTTACCCTGTATTTTTATACAAAAATAATTGAGATTGCATATGGAAAATTATAGTATCTTATTATATTGGTTTTTAACTTGTATTCCACTTACCTCTGTACCACATATTTTAGGAAATGTGCTAGCTTATATTGATGAATATTCATTGGTAATGTTCCCAGTACCAAATTAGTAGTCTGATCTATCAACTAGCTAGGTGGGAAGTTATTGGGAGAAACAAATAGATTCTGATAATTGGTCAAAAGTGTCCCAATATACTACTGAACATTCTAATTTTCTAGAAAACTGTCTCTGTCTAGATTTAACAAATCTATTTTCCAAAACAAACCCTCCAAAATTTTCCGTCTCATTTTTTACCTTAACTGCACCCCAGGTGCTAGCTAAGTCTATTCTATTATTCCCTAAATATAGATCTCTATCCCTTCCCACAATATTTCCCCCATCAATTGACAACAATTAGTCAATATATTTCCAAATGTTTTTATCAATTTCCTTCCCAACACCATATCTTCCCCCCCAATCCATGATAATTGAATCTAATGTAATTATGAAATTCTCCAAAATAACCACCACATTTCAAAAGATGCCTTATGAAATGGTCTTGTGTCCATTAACTAACTTCATAAAAAAATAATTGGTCAATGTAAAGTCAACATTGACTATCATTTTGTGGGACATGGATGGGAAATTATGAATTGAGATACTATCAACCAAAATAACTATTGGTACCACTAATATGTGGGCATGAAAGTATAATGAATCAGCATTCCCCTATCCCATACTTCTACACTCCACCTTTACTTTTATATCTTTGATTCTTGATTACTCTGATTTTAACCCATTATACTTAGGTTCTTAATTCAAATTCTCTTTTAATGGTTTGTCTACCTCTCTAACAAATAGCCCAAAGTGTTTTTATAGGAAATGATGCATGGGATTAAATTGACCACCACAATGAAAACAAAAACCTTTCAATTTTGTTTCTCATGAACCTATTGTATTTTTTTAATTCTATTCCTACATTATTCCCCACCCGAAATCTGTAATCTACATTCCTTATGATCTCTATCATCATTTAGTTTATTAGTTGAAAAAATTGTAATCTGAAATCGAATTCCTCTAGAAATTGGTGCTGCCACTATCCTTCCCTGAACCCCTCAATGAAATCATTATTCATTATAAGAGTAATAAATTTAAAATGTTTCTCTAAATCATGAGTCAAAAAATTATTTTCAATTTTCGGCAACTCCCCCCCCCCACTTGAGCAATCTCATATAACAATTTTTTCAAAAAACTAATATTAGTGGTGCCACCTGTTTGAGCTCTTAGATATATTTTTCTACCATTACCAATTTACATAGTGTCTTAAGAAATTTCAATACATTCCCATAAGTTTTACTTATGTAATGTTCCATCAAAGCTAGATTCTGGTGCCCCCATAGTTGATCTAAATTGACACTCCTCCATGAAAGAATCTAGTACAATGCATAATTGTCCATCTTAATTTGAGATAGTAGAAAAATAATTCCCACAAAATTTTAGTTTATTATGAAATATGATTTTTCCTTGGTTATGCATCTTAATAGGTCTTTTCATAAAAATTTATGCAACTCCATGCACCTCATCAAGTTTATAACATCCAAATATCTCTACTTCGGACTACTGTCACATCCAAAATTGTGCTTTGTTTTACTAACTCTTTCATCACTTGGAATTCGAGCATCTATCTAGATTTTCATTATCATTTCATATGCTCTTCCCCAATTTGGTATTTCTTTCCTCAACATATTGATTATCTATTATTTAAAATTATAGATCTGGTGAAAAACACATTCCTCTGTATATTGAAGCTGAGAATGTTCAATCTAATAATAGTCTGCTTCTCCAAGAAATAATTTTTCAATAAAACTTGTATTTCATTCTTCTCATGATCACGCTCTATATAACTCTATAAATGAACATGTTCCATCTCTTATAACCACAATCTCTAACTCTCACTAGATGATCCAAACTTTAGTATACTCCCTTCCGTCATAATTTTCATTCTAATGGAGTAATCTGTACCAGTCAGATGAAGTTTTCTATTCTTACTACAAAACCAGCATTAAGAGTGTATATCTACATTGAAATTCTCCATGACTTAATTGTTCAACACCTTCTGTTCTCAAAATTTCTCAATATACGTTAATTATGTTTCACTGCTACACTAAATTTTCAGCTTCGATTGATCACTCTTAATGATGTCACCAAATTTGTTATGTAAAATACTATAATAGATGAAATGGAGGATTTAAGGAAATTTTTCAATAATATTTCCACAAATATATTTTTACTATTCAATAAAACTGTGTTGTTTACAATTATTGTGTTACAATCAGAAGAAATGTGGTGATTCAAAGTTTGACCCTTGGCTACTGAATCATTGAGCATCAACCTCTCTACTCTTCATATCTTGAATTGATCTCCAAGAGGACTTCATCCCCTCTTATCCACTGCTACCAGAAAGTCTTCAATTCATTGATAATTTCACTCTAGACACCCTCGACACCATTATTTCTCTATTTATAAAGACATTTAATAGTGGGAGTTTCATTAACTAAAGACACTTCATCCACTTTATTTCCTTCTCTGGTATGTTAGAATAATAGTAAACCGTTTTGTAACACTATTAAAATAGCCAATACCAATTGAATTAATAATAGTCATTACATATGGACCACTAATATCAATTGCAATCCATTTCCATTTGATCATCTCCCAATTATCCCCATCCAGACCAATCATATCCCAACAACCATGGTTAAAACACTCGAGTCCCTAACCCATGGAAACCAAACCAATAATTAATTACATACATTTATAATTAATAATAATATTCATTCCAAAAAATTTAAAATTTATTAAAAAATAAATGTAATTATCCTTAATGCCTAAAATATCCCTATCCACCCTCATCACGTCCAAACCATGACCAACGACATGATAACATCCTATAGCATGCTCTTGAAACTTACCTGATCAGAATACCTAAAAAACTACACCCTTTTAACAATTAATTTCCTTTAATTTAATCCCAACCTCTTAAAAATTGATATAATAGCATACCTCCACTGAATAGATGAGTGAAAGATTATGGAACCTATTTCGGGACCTCTTCGATAGTAGTTGGTAAGAAGAACCATTAAAATCAGCTGACTCTACTACACTCTTGTTGAATTGACAACAAATCCCAAAACTAGGAAATAGAAATAAAGAACAAGTGACTGAGAAAAAGAATGGAGGTCAATATCAATGAAATTGAACCTCAAAAGGCAGAAAATTCCATGTAATCAACCAAAAATCGAAGGGAAATAGATGTAGAGGTTTCTCAACCTCCTGGTCTCTATGCACATAAGGTAGAAGAAATAGGGGCTTCCCCTTTTGAATTTTGAATATTATGTTTTTTTAAAAACCCCATTTTTAATGATTCACATAGTTTTTCAAACCGTTCACCCATCACATTGTATAAAATATCCATGAAAACCCCCCTTTAAATGGTTGGGATTCATAATATACTAAACCATGCACTAATAACGAAAATTGATATTTTCTCAATAAAAAACATTTCACATTATTTATCTGTAACCTTGCACCATTCCCCAAAACCAAACAAGGATACATAGTTCATCCTAAAATATATAAAGTTGACCATTAACCATTAACAAATTGTGCCAACCAGTTATGTACTATTGATGTTGAACTAAAAACCTCGTCACACTTAAGGTTCTATGTTGTTTCTTATAAACCATGCACACTAAACTGTGTACCCTGGCTAGAAACCTCCAAAACTACCAAAATTCATCAGAAAGCTCTCAATACTCACCCGAGGCACCTAAAGAACCCCTTTGGCCTCAAACCATATCCAAAAAAATTATCTCATGATGCTAAAACTCTTAGATTCTTATTATGTATCAAGGTTCTCAAAATGATCCTTCCACCAAACACAAAATTAAAATTCCCATATAAATTTTTGACATAAAGTGGTAATGTGTTTTTCAATTGACTTGTTTAATTCCATGTCAATTTCCAAATGAATTTAATCAAAATAATTACTAATTACTTGAACATCCCTCTTAATATATTTGGGGACTTACTCCCAATTACAAGATTCTCTATGGGGTTTATCTTATCCCTCATGATAATCATTTTACTCCATATTTTTGTGATTAAATTTCCAATATATCCCACAAAATATCATTCCCTGTGATGTAGTGACCATAGTTCTATCTCATTGTTTTGGTTTCTACACTCTCTCCATTTCCATTACCCACATAAATTAACAGTGAAAGAAATAGTTAAATCCTTAAGAACAATGTAATGATTAATCACAATAGAAGTATCAAATTACTTAAAACATAAGGAAGAATTAAACCCACTATATAGCCCAAAATCAAAGCCTATACAAGAATATTAAATGTTGTGGGTGGAATTTAGAGTTAGAATATTTCATTCATTATAATGATTAGCCTTTATCCCCCTCCTCGAGTAATTATGGTTGATTCCCTCAATGGATGGATGCATGATGTCTAGAATGATATTACTAATTAGAAAGGCATTAAAGGAATGAGGATGGATTATGTAATGGTTCAATGTATTAATATGGTTGAATGATTTTATGGAATGAATGTAATGAGATATATTTATGGAATCTTTTTTTACATCCTAGAATATTGTTTTGGGTTGCTTCCTAGTATGTGAATTCCTAGATTCCAAAAATATCACTTGATCTTTAAAAGTATAATTATTCTTTTAACTGATCACCTCCTTATGTAATAATTCACTTAGATTCATCTAGTTTTAGTTGATTCCTTTGAAATCTCTCTTTCATTATAATAAATGAGATTTAATAGCTTCTTCTATCACTTTAATACTCTCTCATGTGAGATTTTGATAATAAATTACTCCATTATTGTAAGAAATAACTCTAAGAAGATTCTTATTTTATGCAAGAATCCCACATATCATTGACATAAAATCAATGTCTCTTATTTAACTCAAATTTCTCCTCTATTTATAACATTAATCATGTACTCATGGGTGATCAAAATTTTTCTATGTAACTCTTGGCTTGGTTCAGTGTTAAGTATATATTATGAATGGTTGATACCATGTTTGAAGGCGTTAAGAGTATGTTTGGGATTAATGATCCATTGGTAGAGGTTATGATTACCTTAGGGGATGATAGTTTAGTAAAAAGGATCAATTATATATTTAATGTTTAGATATGGAAATACCTATATAAGAAGTGTACTTTTATTCCTCATGTATCTAGATAATGACCATAAACAATAATTATCAACATTGAACCGTAGAGTAGTGATAATGACTTTTTTCTACCTTAATATTCTTCACAAATATGGTGTAATGATAAAAATCTCATGTTTTTTCAGGGATGGAGCTCATAATGTTTTAGTGGGGTGTGGTCAATTATTTAATTTGGATATAAGGAATTGGATCTCATAGACGCCCCAAAATGATGATGATGATTTGGGTTGATAGCATAAATCACTAAGTGCAACGTGTTGTTCACTTTTCCAATTATTTTACCTCATTAAAAATATAAAATGTGAATGGGATAGAGATTTTTTTTATAAGCCTCTATACTATACTCATCCATTAGATCATGTAACACATGTTACATATGGTGGTGCCTCTCATGTAATTCCCTCCCCCCTTTTCACTCAATCCACCACATTACTCGGGGATCTTTCTATGGGTTTTTTTATTTCCCAAGGACCACCTCATGTTCACCATGTCTTTTCCCTAGGCTTGTGTAGACCTACCCTTTACTGGGTATCCACAAGATTGGGTTAGAAACAAGGGATTAAAACAATTTTTTTGTCAAATTATATCTATATTATATACTCTAGAACATCCGAATATGTTGATTGATTAGGAAAAATAACAAATATTACCTTTATTATTAACCTTCATCAATCCATCCAATGGCCCGAAGGACTTCATTTTTTTATTTATTTTTTTAATCCACCTTTCAAGGGATGAGGTGGAACCCTTACAAGTCCCATAGGAGTAAGTATTACATGGCTCATAGGCCTTAGAGGAATTCATTGCCCGTAGGCTTTCAAACATTACATAAATCCCAGACTAACTACCTGGAACTTCTCCTCACCATCATCTTAATATTGAAATCAACTCCCCACCTTTTTATGGTTGTTCAACTAGGCATTCCCATGCATGCACAAGCTTTTCCCGATGGCAGGTGTCATACCCTCTCATTCTTGAAATATGTTGAGCATCTTCTTTGGTGAAAGCTACTTTGCTCATCCTATTTATAGAGCTTGTTCCTTGTAGGTTGTCAGGTTTTCATCTCCACTTAAGGTGTCCCGAAGGCCTTGAGGTGGCCCGAAGGACATACTGACCCGAAGGCCTGGGTGGCCCGAAGGCCTTAAAGGACTCAGGGACCAAATCGGTGGCCCATAGGCCCAAACGGGTGCATATTCCCAGCCGCTACAGTGCCAAACAGTACCTGCTACAGTACATGCTACTGTACTTGATACAGTACTACATAGTTCCAGCTACAGTAGATGCTACAGTGCCTGGAAATTAGGCCTCCACCTAAATTTGATCCTGGGTCACATGGATGCACTTACGGAGTCCTTACCAAAAGGGCTAAGACTCATGTGCATTAACCTTCATCAAACAATCATTCAACATTATTGTCGCTAAATAACAGTCTCAAAATAAAATTTCAATGAAGACCATATTATAGTGATTTTAGAGTACACACACAATTGCCGTTGAATTCTTATTTATAAAATACTAGAAACTCTGAACATTATTTATTCAAACAGACACAAAAACTGCTAAAAAATACTTGAAAAACAATAAAATATAGTGAAAAAATTGGGAATATAGAATTATATGTGTTTTGATAAATATTATTAAAAGATTATTTTATTATTTAAAATATGAAAATATTTAGTGGTAGTAACTTTTCCCCCATATTTTAATTGATATATCAAGTAAAAAAATTATATTTTATAAAACAATTACCCTTATCATCTCTTTAAACAATGTTATAATATTAGATAAATCATAAAACATGTTAATTATTAACATAACCTAGTCTTATTCAAAAAATTATTTTTTTATAACCAATCTCATCTCATATAATAGAAATAAAATAAGATGAAATAAACAACTTTTTTTCAAAATTATTCATGATTTCAAGTAATCCATTACATCTCATTAATGTTCCAATCATTTTCTTCATCACCTTAATTCAAACTTCATGGTTCATTCATTAATTTAACTTCCATTTTTAATTGGTATATATTTCCCATAATTATAAAATAAATATTTGGTATTATATACCCTTCAAAATAAAAATAATAATTTATATAAAATTTATAACCAACGGGGACTCTTCTAGGAGTTTATTCTAACTATTTAAGTAATGTAGAAAATTCTATTTCTTATATTTAGTCTTCACATAATGTAAACACTTCTATTCCTTCCTAATGAATTCTCTGGGTTGCAATACCCAAGATAACTATTAGTTCTTCTAATCTTGTTTTTTAGTGCAAACATTTATGTAGTTATACTATCACCACAACATTAGAGTTTTGACCTCTTATGTTCTTAACTATCCGAAGTAAATAGAGAATATCTGGTAAACTTTTATTAAATTCCATTGTATTTTAACTCACAATAAATTATAATACATTTTCAGTAATGATTTTTTTAAAAAGTTAGTATCTAGATCCATTGTTAAAGGATACACCAGTCTATCAAAATCATTAACATTCCAAAATCATATGAGTCATGTAAGTGAAGTAAAAAGTTCTTCAGTCATTTTTCATCTAAAAAATATTTCTAAAACCTTATACCTCTCATATTTTTCATACTCTTGAAATATTATATACAAGTTATCTATAATATTTAATTCATACATATTTTTATGTTTCTTTCTAGACATGGGTTTTTTGGATATAGATATAAAATTAGAAACATATGTTGTATCCTTTTTATGCTTTTGATAAATCTTAATCTATTTCAAGATTATTTTCACTAGTTAAATGCTCAATAAGTTGTACCATGACTACATAATAGTCCAATCCAATTCCTTGAGTTTCATTGAAATTAATGAAATAAAAAATTCAAATGAAACTAAAACTATGTTGGATTTTAAAAAAAATTTATTCATTTTAGAGGAATTAAATTTTATACATGTTTAAAATGTATAAATTGATTTTTTTGAAGTGGATAAAACTTAAAAAATTGGGAATTAATTATTAAGAGTTTAGTATTTTAAAATAAATTAGGTATTTATTTTTGATTCCACTATATACTATATAAGGTGCCACTAGGTATTTATTATTCTGATCAGTAGTGTTATGCTACTTTCCAAGCCATTAAAATCCTAATGGAACCCCACCATAATCCTTATGGGTTAGTTGGTGCCCAATTAGACCAATGATTTTTTTATGTGATGGTAGGGGGTTTACAAAAACCAACCCCCCTTGGGAATTTAAGAAATATAAAAAACAATGGGAGGGGAATCCATTCCCCTAGTTCCCCTAAGGTATGATCCCTCCACTATCATATTATTACATATCCTTCATCCATATACTCTTATTTAAAGCCATTAATTATTATGATTTGGGTATGATTTATTTGAGTCCTTGAAAAAAACACCACATTGATGGGTCTTTCATGTGACATGGCTAAAAGAGGACTGGGAGTGATGAATACTCGTGGTAGATTTTTTTTGGTAAAGGCATGAAAATAAATGGGAAGTTGTTAATTTTTGATTAAATTTTAATTTAACTCATGAATAATTTGGGGATATAATTTTGGGGTTTTTCATGATGGAGGATCAAGTGTAAATCAAGATTGGTGTATACCTTGCTACATAGTTTTCTTATCTAATTGGAAACACCACATTTAATTAATTATTTAATTCATAAGTATATTAATTTTATATGTTTTTGTAAAGTCATGTGTTATTGAACCATGTTAAAATATGAATGTTTTTGAATTTTTTTCATTTTATCAATGGGTCATTTTTTTTAAACTGATCTCTAAAATTTTATTCTAAGTGTTGGAACACCAAAAGGTGTTCTTTTTTGGACGTGCGTAATTACCCAATAATTTTTGCAAGTCTCCCGATGAGTCTCGGGAACACCGATTTCAGAAAAGTCCACTTTAATGGATATGCACAGGCAGTTCACAGCTGTGTTCCAACCCGTTCAGTTTACCCTATTTAATAAATTATTTAATTTAATTAAATAATATTATATGAGAGTTTTTAATTAATTAAAATAATGTTTTAATAATAATAATAATAATAAAGTAATTATTATTATTATTGTGGTTGTTTAATTAAATGAATGTTAAAGAATTAATTAAATGATAATTGAAGAAATTAATGTGGATTATGGGTTTATCGAAGAACCATTTTATTTAAATTAAGAGTTTCAAAATTATTAAAGGACCATTTATTATTAAATTGAGGAATGTGCTAATAATAATAATGTTATTATTATTATTATGGTGTCATAATTTATTTTGATGCGTTGATATTTTAATTTCATGATAAATGAGTATATTATTTATGATAATTTAATGACACTTTTGAGCTTCTCAATGAAAAATTTAATAAAATGAGGAGTTTCATATTTAATTAAGTGTTGTTATTAAATTGTGGTGTTGGGTTTATCAATTGTTTGAAAAATAATAATAATGAGATTATTATAAATTTTGTTTTATGAATGTAATAATAATAATTATTATGACAATTAAATTAGGGGTTATGGGTTGGAGTTTTTATCATATTAATGATATTGTAATAAATTGGGAGTTTCAAAATTAATTATGAAAAGTTTATTAAGATAATAATGAATGAAGAATACTTTTTAATTAAATGGGGTGTAACATTTATGTTAAAATATTTTAATTGGATGTTTAATGAGTTATAATATTGATGTGAAATTAATGACTCTTTTTGGTATCTCAAAGAAACATCAAATTAAATAAGGAGATTCGTAATTAATAAAGAATTTTTTTCATTTAATAAGAGGTGTTGGGTTTTATCTACGGTTGAATAAAAATAAAAATAATAATTAAATTATTATTATTTTGTCTTTATGAGCGGTTATAATTATTATTATGAATAATAATAATAATGGATTTATTTTTGGTTGAATTTAATTAAATTAAAAGTCAATAAGAATTTAATTAATTGCTACGATGCGGGGGTTTTTATTTAATTAATTTGTGTTGAGATAATTAATTAAATAATTATGACTTGGGAATTATCGAAGAAGGGTAATTTTAAATGGTAAGATTAAAGAAGTAATAAATGTGGAGTTGGGTTTAATTTAATTAAACCATTTTAAATATATATATATCGTGTTGTGCACGGGTAGTCAAATGGTCCAGGTAAGTTGCGCGATCATCCTGTTTTTAAATTGATTTATTTTTATTTTATTTTAAATAATATAATTATTTAAAAATAATAATAATAAGGATATTATTATTATAATTTTATTAATTTGATTGGGTGATTAATGGGGGTTTTCAGAATTAATTATGAAACATTTATTTAAATATTAGTTAATGAAGTAACATTATATTAAATAAAAATAATAAATGATATTAATATTATACTAATACTATTAGTTTATCGTGGTTGTAAATGATAATTTGGGGAGAGAACATGAGGGTGGAGCCCAACCATATTGGAGAACAAAAAAATGAACTAGGCCCCTCCTTTGATGTGCACTACACCCCCTTTGTGGGCTCCTCTTCGGGCGATCAAATCCTATAGGTGTCTTCTCAAATATCGTCTTTCACAGTGAGGTGAGTCCATCTACATTTGTTTTGTGATTCGCATTGGCCTTTTGGCTCCTCCCTCACCCCGTTTTCTCGGCCAAAATCCTATGGTTCACGTTTTATTGGGTTTCCTTGTTTTTCTTCAATTCTAGGGAAGTGCAAGGGGCTCCTCTAGACCCTTTGGACCGTATTCCAGTATCTGCTGACAAAGGCGTGGTAGTTTAGTTCGTTTTCTCTTTTCCTTCATGTTTATGGTGCTGTTAATTTACTTTGGTATTGTTTCACATCATTCAATTAAGGGTGTGATGATTTTTATGAGTCCCCAGTACCTAGTAATAGGTGCGTTGGTCCATACTACTTTGATTCTTAGTACCTATTTTAATATTTTGAATTTTATTTATATTATTGTAGGGAATACGTATGAATATATATATATATGGTGCACGGGCGTGCGATTTCGAACCAATTGTGGACTAGTTGCCTCCAAGTATATTAATTCTCTTCAGATTTAAAATGGTGTCACCCCGAGGTAGGGTCCCAAATACCATTCACTTTATGTAAGAATTATAGATTCTTTAAATAAATTGAGAATGTGAGTTTCATTGATTATGATATGTCTATGCATGACACTTTTGATTTTATTAAATGATGCCACCCTCTTGAGATAAATGAGGACTTGAACATGTGTTGATTTTAAGCATGTTTTTCTAATTTGGTTAAAGTGATTTGATTAAACAGCTAAATGATTTTAATGGGAAAAATGGGTAATAGGGTAATCAATTGTAGAATTAATTATCATGTCATGAGTTGGAATAAAAATTGTGGCTATTATTCGTTATTGAGAATATTGAATATTTGACAAGTTTGAAATATAAATTGGAAACTGGTAATAATTAATTGATGGATTAATTATTACATGATAAATGGAAAATGGTTAATTAATTGATGACTGGTTAAAGAGATAAGATTTAATTAATTAATTGTTGAATTAATTAATTTGAATGCATTAAATTAAAATTGTGAATTAATTGGTTGTTACGACTGTTGGCCATGGGAACCTTTTGATTCATGTTATATTTCCATGCATTAAGTTGTCTTGTACGGAGTTATTTTATATCTTTAGATTCTATGTGAGATGGTTGTTAAATATATGGTCTTTGTTCAACATGTTTTGTGATGATTATGACATGTGTGTAAATTGTTAAAGTCTTCGATGAATCACTGTTTGAGTGGATGGGTTCAGAACTGATAATGAATTTGGATACATAAATGTTGAGTTAATTATTTATATGGATTTATAAGAATAATTAATTGTTAATTAATTATTTACTATTGATATATTGAATGGTTAATTAATTGGTGACTTTTGATGGGTGAGTTATGTTGTTAATTAGTTGTTGAATTAATTAAAGGATTGGATTAATTAATTTATGAATTAATTAATGGATGGTTTTGGGGTGTTTCACATTGAATTCTCCACCAATGATAAATATATATGTATTATTGATAAATGGGATGTGAGACATGGACTGATTCTTTAAACAGTCACGGGGTGCTAGACATTGAGTTCTACACCCAGCTTGCAAGAAAATATTCTTTTATGTGTCAAGGACTGATGCTCGAAATACCCATGGGTTGTGAGACAAGGACTGACGCTCCAAATACTCATGAGGGTTCTAGACATGATGTTCTTCACCCATTAATTGACATTGGACCGCAGGTCCAATTTGTCATACTTGAAATGAATTATTTATTTAATGAAAATTATTGTGACATAATTATTTGTGAATTGAATATGAGAAAGGGTTCATACTTATCAATGAATTGGGTGAATCACTATTAGTGGAGAGACCCAGGAGCGAATCACTATTTTTTTCGTGGACGGGCTCAGATATAGTATATGAAAAATTAAATTGAATATCTTATGATGCATTATCCAAGCCACAACACAATATTGGATTTTGTCTTAACATGGATTACTTAGATGTTCTTTAGAGAAATATGTGGTGAGTGACTTATACAGGGAATTTTGGGTTCAGTCAAGATCATGAGAATTATGTAGTTTAATGAGGTTTGAATAATTGATAAATAAAAATGATTGTGCAATGATTATTGTGTATACATGAGAAATTTATAATATAGGTTCACACACTAGCTGTGAGCTGAAGCATGTACTTGGGTGTATAGTTATGTTGTACTGCTTACCATAATTATGCATGATTGAACTGTTTAAATTATTTATTGATTGTCAAGATTTAGGGTAAACACTGGTGGTCCTGGCCTACTATGATTTATAACTCACACTCTACTCAGGACGCCATTACACTGGGGTACCTGATTAGATTCTATATGGTTGCAGGATTGTGCTGTTTGTATTTACATGGAAGATAGGTGCAAAGGACCGAGAAGAAGATCGGGATGCTTGAGGATACTGCCCTTGGGGATTGGAGTCATTGTTTATTTATTTTTATAATGGAGGGTTCAGAATGCTATTTTTTCACTGTTTCCAATTTTTGTATCATTATCATGTCATGAATGCATCTACTATATATTTGATGTTGGCCATTTGTTTGTACAAGATTTATAAAATCTACCTTCCAATTCATTATCATTTATTAGAATGCTTCCTCTATTTATTGCCATTGTTTGTTATTTACTCTGATATACTGTTGTGCAACTCTGATAAGAGGGTACAGTCTCCCCAATGACTATCCTTAGACCCTCACTTCTAGTCAGCAGCCTCTGGCATATGGGGAAACGTGGTTGAGGTCATGTGGTGACCGGTCTGGCCACTAGTTTAGTGGCGAGCCACGTCAGGATGTTACAAAGTGGTATTAGAGGTTTTCTTTTCCTTTGTCTTAGAATTTTGGGGTTGGTAGACAGGAGACTAGGAATGTGTCAGCTCTTTGGTTAATATTTGTGCTTGGGACCGATCACCCCATGTACTGGAAATGACCCTGTGTCCATGGATTTAAATTTTTGTTTGTACAATTAGATGTTATAGTTGATATGTGTTCACCTTGAGTGACTGGCATATTTTCTATAGTATATTGATTTTGTGAATTTTGAAAAAAAAAATCTTGGCTAGATATGGAAAGGAAGTTTCTTACATGCATCATCTTAGTCACTTAGAGGTCCACATGTCAGGAATATAACATGCAATGTAGTTTCATTAGTAGGAGGCCTTCTAATTTGGATTGTGTTCCTTGGGTGCAATTCCATGTTTTGATATTTTTTAGCATGCCTCTCTAGAAAACATGTTTCAGTGATAGATTTTACATGCTTGTGTGATTATATTCCATATTCCCTTAGTTATTAGCAAGTTTTGTTGTTGTTCCATGCTTACGTGTTATATCATGTTGTTGTTTCACTTCTTATTCTAACATTCTATTGATGTTTTGATATATTAAAGGGCTGATAAAGTTAAAATATTAAATGAAGGTTGATTGAGATTAATGGGAGCCAACTTCCAGTGATAAGGTGTGTGGGCGCCTTATCGATTGGTAAATGTCCACCGATGTGACTAAATCATATAACCATAGTATGTTTTGAAAATGGTTATAAATGTAATATTTCGGAGTTTTGATTGTAATGAAACATTGTGGGGTTTCTTTTGAAGAACTGGAAACCAATAAATGGTACTTTTGGAGGTCTCCTTTTCAGTAAAAGGAATTTAGATGCTAAATTTCCTGTTTATATTTGAATAACACTGAATTTAAAATGTTTAAAGAAGATGTTTGTGATATCATGCTTATTTTTCCGTAGGGAAATATTTTGAAAACCTAGTGTCTTTTTGTGAAAAAGCACTTGTGTGTTTGTTGAAATTCATTCAAATCATGAAAGGTTAAAATGAATTAATTAAAATTGCTAATACGAAAAAAGAAATTTTGAATCTATTGTTTTTGGTTTTGTGTGACCAAGAGAGAGGGTCAAAAATAATGATCGTAAGGGGATAACCCATGGTAGGTAGTACCCGTAGAATGTTCGAGGCTATTAAAGTAAGTTCGTCCCACTACTTTGGAGGTCTTCTTGGGGCTCGGCTGTTTTGGCACGCCGATAGGTTTAGGTTACAGATTCTATGATCAATGTTTGATGTGGTGATCATGGTTCGAGGAATGTCACACGTATGCGTTAATGTGTTCTAAGAACACGCGCTAATGAGTGGATGATATTTTTTTGTGACGTCATGGAAAATCCTAAGGTGGGTGGGGTTGCATCATTTTCGATAAACGTGTCAGCAGGTGATGTTAAGATTTTCGAACAGAGTTTTCGGGTAATAGTTTGACTAATCTTTTTAATGACCTTAGTTTTTCTGTTATTACACCATTTTGAATATGACTAGAATGTCCCCTATATTTAGTTCATCATAAAGAGATTAAGATAGTGTCAATCTTACGTTGCGCTACATTTTAAATGTTGATGGGCTTGATGGGTGGTTATTATATGGGTAGTACATGGGATGCGTTGATTCTTTGGGCTACATTTCTTTTTGTGTTGGGGAATGGTTGTTTTAAAATATCCTTGTGATGAATTGACCTTGAAATTTCACTGGAGGTCGGTTAAGGACATCATTTTACATGTGGATGGTTTTGGATTGTTTTAATGGAATATCGTGAGATAAAGGGCGAAATGGGGTTTTGGGTCCGCAACGTCTTTTGAGGGAATCATGTGAAACCTGTTCTGTTGATTGATCGACATTCAACCATTTTTGTTAAAGAGGTCCTTATAATGACATAATATATAAGAACTGTTTGGATGTTTAAGCTATAAACTAAGAATCAGATCTAGTTTTAAAGGCTTAACCAATAGGCTTGTGAAGGGATAATGGTGTTTTTGGCATTAGGAACACAACAAGTCACTTCTAAAAAGATTAAATAAACTTTGTAGGTCAGTTTTTTTAGTAGTGGCTCCCAATGGATTCTCGGGGATGAGAAGTTTTTAAGGTGGGTATATTATAATGTCTCGTGTTATTGAACCAGGTTAAAATATGAATATTTTTCTAATTTTTTTAGATTATCAACGGGTCATTTTTTAAGCCGAGCTCTAGAATTTAATCCGAGTGTTGGAACAACTAAAGGTGTCATTTTTGGACTTGCATAATTACCCTATAAATTTTTTAGGTGTCCTAATGTGTCTCGGGAACATCGATTTCAGAATATTTCACTTTAATGGATCTTCACTGGCAGCGCACAGTTGCGTTCCAGCCCGTTCAGTTTACCTTGTTTAATAAATTATTTAATTTAATTAAATAATATTATATGAAAGTTTGTAATTAATTAAAATACGATTTTCATAATAATAATAATGAAGTTAATATTATTATTATTGTGGTTGTTTACTGAAATTAATGTCATAGAATTAATTAAATGATAATTGAAGAAATTAATGTGGTTTATGGGTTTATCGAAGAACCATTTTATTTAAATGAAGGGTTTTAGAATTATTAAAGGACCATTTATTATTAAATGGAGGAATGTGCTAATAATAATAATGTTATTATTATCATTATGGTGTCATAATTTATTTTATTCCTTGATATTTTAATTTCATGTTAAATGAGTATATTATTTGTGAGAATTTAAGGACACTTTTGATCTTCTCAAAGAAGAATTTAATAAAATGAGGAGTTTTAGATTTAATGAAGTGTTGTTATTAAATAGTGGTGATGGGTTTATCAAAAGTTTGAAAAATAATAATAATATGATTATTATTATTTTGGTTTTAGGAATGTATTAATTATTATTAATATGAAAATTAAATTAGGGGTTATAGGTTTGAGTTTTTATCTTATTAATGATATTTTAATAAATTGGGAGTTTCATAATTAATTATGAAATGTTTATTATGATAATAATTAATAAATAAGTGTTTTTAGTTAAAAGGTGTGTAAAATTTATGTTAAAATAATTTAATTGGATGTTTAATGAGGTATAATATTGATGTGAAATTAATGAGGCTTTTGGGTATCTCAAAGAAATGTATAATTAAATAAAGAGTTTCGTAATTAATAAAAAAGGGTTTTTATTTAATAAGGGGTGTTGGGTTTTATCTAAGGTTGAATAATAATAATAATAATAATGCAATTATTGTTATTATGGTTTTATGAGTGGTTGTAATTAATAATAATAATAATAATAATTTATTTTTTGGGGGTTTCATTTAATTAAATTAAAGGTCAATAAGAATTTAATTAATCGCTAAGAAGCAGAGGTTTTTATTTAATTAATTTTCATTGAGATAATTAATTAAATAATGATGACTTCAGCGTTATTGAGGAAGAGTAATTTTAAATTTTAATATTAAATAAGGAATAAATTTGGAGTTGGGTTTCATTTAATTAAACCATTTTAAATATTGATATCGGGTTGTGCATGGGTAGTAAAATGGTGTGGTTCAACTGTGCAATAATCCGGTTTTTAAAATGATTTATTTTTATTTTAAATAAAATAAATATCTAATAATAATAATAATAAGGATATTATTATTATTATTATTGTATTAATTTTATTGGATGATTAATGGGGGCTTTCAGAATTAATTATGAACCATTTATTTAAATGTTAGTTAATGGAGTAACATTAGATTAAATGAGAATAATAAATGTTATTAGTATTATATTAAGACTATTAGTTTATCATGGGTTTAATTGAAAATTGTGGGAGAGAACATGAGGGTGGCACACAACCATATTGGAGGAACAAAAAAAATACACCAGGCCTCTCTATTGAGGCACGCTACACCCCCCCTCGCCGGCTCCTCTTCACGTGATCGAATCCTCTCGGTGTCTTCTCAAATCTTGTCTGTCTAGTTTAGGTGATTCCATATACATTTTTTTTGGGATTCTCATCATCTGTTTTTCTCCCCCCTCCCCCAGTTTCCTCGGGAAAATCCTATGGTTCAGGTATTATTGGGTTTCCTTGTTTCTTAGGTTCAAGGGAAATGCAAGGGGCCCCTCTAGGCCCTTTGGACCGTATTCCAACATCTTCTGACAAAGGCAAACTAGATGATTTCGTTTTCACTTTTCCATAATGTTTCATTTAAGGTTATTAAACTGTGGTATTATTTTAGATCATTCAATTAAGGGTGTGAGAATTTTTAGGAGTCCCTAGTACCTAGTTAGAGGTGCGTTGGTCCTTAATACTTTGATTCTGAGGACCAATTTTAATATTTTGAATTTTATTTATATTTTTGTGTGGAATTCATGTGAATATATATTTATATAAGGTGTGCGCCCGTGCGATTGCAGACCAGTTGTGGGCTGGTTACCGCCAAATATATTAAAGTGCTTCAGATTTAAAATGGTGTCACGCCGAGGTAGGGTCCTAAATCCCTATCACTTTATTTAAGAGTTATAGCTTCTTTAAATTAATTGAGAATGTGAGTTTCATTGATTATGATATGTCTATTCATGACACTTTTGAAGTTATTAAATGATTCCACCCACATGAGATAAATGTGGACATGAACTTGTGTTGATTTTAAGCATGTTTTTCTAATTTGGTTAAAAAGATATGATTAAACAGTTACATGATTTGAATGAGAAGATTGGGTAATAGGGTAATTAATTATTGAGTTAATTATCATGTCATGAGTTGGAATAAAAATTGTGGATATTACTGATTATTTAAAATATTGAATATTTGAAATGTTCAGAATATAAATTGGAAACGGGTAACAATTAATGGATGGATTAATTATTAAATGAGAAATGAGAAATGGTTAATTAATTAATTATTGTTTAAAGAGATAAGATTTAAATAACTAATTATTGAATGAATTATGTTATCTACTTTAAATTAATATTGTGAATTAATTGTTTGTTACGACTATTGGTTATGGGTACCTTTTGATTCATGTTAGATTTCCATGCATTAAGTTGTCTTGGATGGAGTTATTTTATATTATGAGCGGCTGCATGAGATCTTTGCTAAATATATGGGAATTGTTCAACATGTTTTGTGATGGTTATGATGTGCGGGTAAATTTTTAATGTCCTTGACGAATCACTGTTTTAGTGGACAAGTTCAGACTTGTTAATGAATTTGGATAATTAAATGTTGAGTTAATTATTTATTTTCATGATAAGAATAGTTAATTGTTAATTAATTATTTACTATTGAGATGTTGAATTGTTAATTAATTGTTGAGTTTTTATGGGTGATTAATTAGTTCTTGAATTAATTAATAGATTGGATTAATTAATTTATGAATTAATTAATCGATGGTTTTGGGGTGTTAGACATGGCATTGGACACCAATGATTAATATATATGTATTATTGATAAATGGGTTATGAGACAGGTACTAATGCTCCAAACACTCACGGGGTGCTAGAAATGGCGTTATACACCCATCATTCAAGAAAATATTCTTTTATCAGTCCGGGACTAAGGCTCTAAATACCCATGGGTTGTGAGACGAAGACTGACGCTCCAAATACTCACGAGGTTTCTAGACATGATGTTCTACACCCATTAATTTACCTTGGATTGTGAGTCCAATTGGCCATAGATGAAATGAATTAAATTGGTAATGAAAACTATTGTGGCATTATGATTTGTGAATTGAATATGGGAAAGGGTTTATACATATCAATGAATTGGGTGAATCACAATTAGTGGACGGACCTCGGAGCAAATCACTATTTTTTTAGTGGACAGGCTCAAATATAGTATATGAACGATTAAATTTAATATCTTATGACACATTATCCAAACCAAAGAACAAGTGTGGATTTGGTCTTAACTTTGATACTTAGATGGTCTTTAGAGACATCTGTGGTGAGTGACTTACACAAGGAATGTTGGGCTCAGTCCAGATCATGAGAATTATGTAGTTTAATGAGGTTTAGAAAATTGATAAATGAAAATGATTGTGTAATGACTATTTTGTATGCTTTACAAATTTATAATACAGGTTCAGACACCAGCAGAGAGATAAATCAGGTACTTGGGTATATAATTACATTGTACTACTTACCTTCATTATGCATGCTTGTAATATTTAAATTATTTATTGAATGTCAGGATTTGGGGTAGAAACCGGTGGTCCCGGCCTACTGATATTTATATCTCACACTCCACTTAGGACGACATTTCACTGGGGAACCCAAGTAGATTCTATTTGGTTTTAGGATTGTGTTGTCTCCATTAACTTGGAAGATAGGAGGAAAGGACCGAGCGAAAGCTTGGGATGCTCTAGGAGACTTGCCTCAGGGTATGGAGTCATTGTTTATTTATTTATGTAATCGAATTTTCAGAATGTTTTTTTTACCGTTTTCCATTTTTGTATCATTAGTATGTCATGAATGCATCTGCTATATAATTGATGTTTTCCATTTGTTTGAAAAATATTTATAAAATCTACCTTTTGCTGCTTTATCATTTATTATACATCTTTCACTATTTATTTCCATTGTTTGTTATCTATTTGGATATTCCACTCTGCAACTATGATAAGAGGGTATAGTCTCCCCACTGACTATCCTTAGACCCTAGTTGCAGGTCGGCAGCCTTTGGCGTACGGGGAGATGCTCTTGAGGTCATGTAATGACTGGTCAGGCCAATGGTTTATTGATGATCTGGGTCAAGACATTACAGTTTTAAAATTAATTAACAGTCCTTTTATTGAAATAGAGGATTATAAACTCATAAAATTGTTAATTTTTTCCTGGATGGGAAAGAAAGAATGGGACTTAAGGGGTATCTAGTCACTAATTATTACAATTTTTTATGTATGTGCATTTTTTTTAATTAAATTTTGGGAAAAATGGTTGTAACTAATCTGAGTGAGTTCCCATGGGGCTTATGTGATTATGGGAAAATAAGTGAGAGAAAATAAGTGTGTCTTAATAGGTTCCTGCAAAAATAAATGTGATTCCCATCAATATTTTAATATCAATTACTAAATAACCACTATTGAAAATCCATTGAATATATGTTATATAATAACTAGAATTAAAATCCTAGTGATGATGGGTTTTTCATCAATTATAAAAAAATACCTCCGAGTTATGTTTATAAAAAGAGTTCTTATAAAATATTACATAAAAATCCTTCAAAAAAATTAAAATATATGGATGTCTCTTCCTCCCAATTTTCCACGATGGTGATAGAAAAACCCTAATCCTAACACTCAATGACCTCCTTTATTTTTTTTCTCAAACCAATATCATAACTCCATACATATCCATAGATAAGAAATTAATATTTCATCGCCATTTCTCTATTGTTTCACCATCAGTATACTACATATTATTCCTCAACTAGATAGTTTTAGGAAATCCTTCCATATTTTTGTTATTTTAATGATTTTAATACTTCCAATATAGATTTGTTTTACGAATCATAATAGGTTTAAAAAACATTCAATTTTATATTTTCAAATAGTTGCTAAGGATTTGTGAATGTAGCTTTGAATTTTTGTTCTTTATTTAGATGGAATTTTTTATATATTGTGATTTAGGTGATTATTTTTTATTTATTTATTTATATATTTGTTAAAATCCATTGTTCTATTAATTATAATAAAAAACATACATGCATATGTTCATATAAATATAAATAAATAAATCTATACATATATACAAATATATAAGCATGTAAACAAATATATGATTAGATATATGTGTGTGTGTGTGTGTATGTTTATATGTATATATATATATGAAAATATTTTTATATGTTCATATATTTATATATTTTTAAATTATATATATGTGTGTGTGTGTGTGTGTTTTATATTATGTGTGTGTGTTTTATATTGTGTAAACACACACACAGAGACATCATATATTATTATAAAATTAAATTTATGTTGTTTGTGTTTGTGTATGTTTTATAGACCATGATATTTCATACATGTTTACTAATATTTAATGTAAAATTATTGTTTTATTTTTTTATGATATAAATATTAAAAAATAAAATATATGTTTATTCCCTAAATTTTGTAATTATTTTTTTAATTTTTATTTTTTTGTTTTTGGTAATTAATGGATCTTAATTAGATAAATGATGAAGAATAAGTAACAGATATAATAAATGGGTTGGTTATTTCTTAGAATTTTGTAAATGTAATTTTAAAAATTGTGATACAATTTATAATCCATACAGTAAGTGTTCGAATATTAGAAAATTAAATTAACAATAAATTAAATATTATTTAATTTTTTATAGACATTATCCAAGTTATATTTTTTGGATAAGGCATTTTGAAATAACATATAATTCATGATCTAAAATGATAAATATTTTCAATATGAAACACTAGATAATATTGATGTATTACTATAGGATGTAGGAAATAGAAAAAATGAAAAAATAATTACAGTAGAATTATTATATAAAGATATTTAGAAACTAGTCTAACTTGTTGGTAATAAATTTATTTTATTATCAAGAGTACTAATATTTGTTATATTGAAATCAAAAAATGGTTGGAGTGATGATATTATCAAGTAATTACTTGAAAAATTAAAATAGATAATTTTAGAACACAAAAACCATTAAAATAATAATTATAGTGATAAAAAATATTATTCCCAATATGCCTTAATTATGGAAAGATACATTCTTTCCTAAGTGACTATTTATTGTATAAGAAGGAATTTGAATTTTTTTAAAAAAAATTTAAATGATGGAAATCATGATATAAAATGATGATAGATCCCATTGTGATTCATCTCTTCGGCTAGGAACAATACCTATTACACAGGAAATATGGTATCGTTCAATAATTATTAATTTAAATAATTTATTTAAAAATTAAATTGATGTAAATAGGTTAGGATTCCCTTAATATGAGTTAATATCTGAGGGAAACTGATTTCACCCAACCAATTCACCATAATATAAATGGTCCAATCGATAATTTTAATATTTTATAAATTCTATTAGAAATATTTTATTAGGACTGTTCACAAATAGAATGAATCCTAATTGGATTCTCAGTAACAAAAATAGAATGTGTCTTGTTATTTTGGTAGTTTATATATTTTTATCCATATATTTTTATGAAGTAATAATAAGTTATGAAAATATTGATGGTTTCTGGACCAAAATTTCCAAATTTTTTATTTTCTACTTATCCCCTTTCAATGATGATTTGAAGTTGTGATGAGAAGAAGGTGTTAAAGTGATTAATGCATACAAGAAGATTCATTCTACATGTTAGGATAAATTTCAAAATAAATGGATTTCCTCTGTGTATATTTTTTTGGAAACAATATTATGGGACACAAATATTTTCCAATATATGAAGAAGGGAGTTATGTAATCAACCACAACATGGGATAAAGTTTGTGTATATGGACCAACGATGATTTTTTCTAATGAATCACCCTTATTAAATATCAATATGGAATTTAACAGTTTTCAAAAGTATTATTTTCCTCTATAACCTTTTTCAACAAATAAATATTACTCTAAGGTGAAAACCATTGATGTTACATTTTAGAGGATGTAAATATTGGGTAATAGAAAATACATGTAAAAAGTGGTACATATTTTTCGATATACCTTATTATATTTTTTTAGAAGTAAGAAATAATATTGATTTTATGCATGTTGAAAAAATAATATGTGAGAGTTTGATTGGAACATTATTAGATATAAAAAAAAGAAAAAATATGGATTACATGCAATTTTGGACTTAATATCTCTGAGAATACATAAGAGTAATCTTCATCTATAAAACAAAAAGGAACATACTTACCTAAATTTTGTAAAATGTTATTCAATAGAGAGAGGGGTAAATTTTTGTCAATGATTTCATGGTTTTAGAGAACATATTTTAAATTCTTAAAATGTTAAAAAATTATGGTTATTAAATGATAAAAGTTAATAAGCATGAGTTATCATGATTATTATGCATTTATGTTGTAATTAATACTAGTTTCACTATGTGTCATATTGTTGATGCCTATTATAAAGGGTATCATAAAGTTGTGTTAATTTTTCAATTCTATTTATTACAAATAAATATATCCAAATTTATTAAATATGTTATTGAATAATGCTACCATTATACTCTATTAAGAATAGAAATATTTTCCACCATAATTTTTTAATATAATAGTAAATAAAAATGTTTTATTTTATATAAGGAATATTGTTATGTGGTCTAGTATATTTATATTATATATATCCATTTTAAACAATATATGAAAATCATAGAGGGATATATTAGGAGTCTACATCAACTATAGGCATATATTATTTAAAAATATATATATGAGGAGGTGGATGAGTTATATACAGAATAATTATATAAATTAGAAAACTTTGGTCTCTCTAAATCCAACTATATGGGAGATTACAGTGAAGGTATTTGGATTGGTGTATTAAAAGTAAATTTAATGGAATGTGATGAAATAGTGTTGGTTTATTTATATATTTTTTAACAAAACATGTGAGGTTAAACCATATATTGTTTGATTTGAATATTAGATATATTGGTGTTATGGACAAAAGAATATGATCTTTATGGATTAGATACAAGAGGGGTGATTTTAAAAAAAAATATTTTTTTAAATGAATTAAACAAACATTTTTAAAAAACCACTATTAGAAAATAGATCAGATTCAAACTTGGCTCTTAGTTCGATTAATAAAGTATTTTAATCAGGTTGATTTTGATAATATTGAAGATTGAATATAATAATGAGAATACATACTATCAAATCAGAGTGAAATGATATTAATCCAATAAAATTAAATTAAATCAAATAAAATTGATCAGATTCACATAAGATCTGATTAAATGAATAATGTTTATTATAATCAGAATTATTACAATAATAGAATTACAATTTATATAGTGGAAAATAAATATTTTATGAAAAAATTCAATGTAATAGCTATAACAAAGTAAAAATTAATTATATCTTTTAAAATTAATAAACCCCTTTTGACCTTAAAAGTAAGGTAGCCACAAACCTTGGATAATGGTATCCCTTGTTTTATACTTACAAGAATGTCTTTACTTCCTCGACAAGGAAAGACCTAGATATGAATATAGTATTATCTATCTACCTAGCATCAGTAGGCGTAAATCCAATTGATAGGCACTATCTGGCTATCCCCATATTCCCTCGATTAGTAGATCAGATTCTCTATCTTCCTATCCCCACAAGCCCTTGATCATAATCACATATCAGACACATGATTACAATGAAAAAGTTTATAAGGAAAAAAACCTTAAAAGGTTTCATTAGAACTAAAAAAATCAATAAAATTACAATGACTATGAAAAATATGTTCACACTGTGTAATCTCAAGAGATTTAGCACAATGAGAAAATTGCATAAGAAATTGATTAGCCCAAAACTCTTTAAATGACTAGGCATTTATAGAAAATTCTCTAACAGTCATATTTCATTCCCAATGGTATTATTTCACAATGTTTTTTGTAATGACTTAGACACCGAGCACTTCAATGACACTTTTTTTATCTAAATATCAAGCATCATATTTATTTACACCATTATAGTGTAAGGTGTTTTACTTAAATCAAAAATCAGTTTTCCATATTCAAAATTTAAACATAGTTAGTCTGATAGACTTCCATACAAATGTAATTATGATAATATTTATGATTGTGAACCCAATGTTTATTGGTTCCTTTATAATTATGATTAAAAAGATTTGGTCAGTACAAACGACAAGATTGAAATTAATATATTTGATCTGATAAAGATGAATATGATGTTTATACGATCAATACTCAACACGACAATCCTAATGAAATTTTTTTGTTTATATTCATGAATACTTTATAATTAATTATATGTATGTTAAAATTTATTGATTTCTAAAAATATATTCTAAAATGGATTGGACATAAAAAAATATTAATAAAGTGAATTAGAAAGTGTTTGTGATTTCCAAAATAAAAGGAATGGAAAAGTTATAAGTACAAATAATGACTCAACAATATCCCCCTTTTTGGAAAGAACAAAACCAAAACATAAATGAAAATAAATCATTGAAAATATTATAACCCATTTACATTTAGGTTCTCTGTATTCATAACTAAACATTAATCCTTTACTCCCACAGAGTTTAGGAATCATCTAAATATAGTGATTAACTCTTTCTTAGGATAAAAACTCCCTATAAGAATTGTTTTCTCCCTCTTAGTGTGATACATTCATCCTTGATGAAAAATTATCCCCCTTTAAGAAAAACCTATCCCCATTTATATAAAATTCCATAAATTTTGTGATTTTCAAAATGAAATGGGGAAAACTAGAGTATCAAGAAAAACGGTTTGAAAAGAAGCTAGAAAACAATATAATGTACTAACTAATCATGAAAAAAAATTATAAAAGAATATTAAACCAATCAGAATTAGGAATAACTTAAGAAACTAATATTTGGGTGAAAATGATAATTCCTTGATGACCATTCAAAATTTTTTACAATAAAACAAGACATCAATATAAATCAGTATTTATTCATAAGGGGTTTGACAAAATATTTGGTCTTATTAAACTAAAGTCTATCGTACTCCAGTTTCCCATATTTTTCTCAGGAATCCAAATATTCTCTTCTTGAAATAAAGTCTTTTTATCTTCAAACCGAATCTTTTCAGACAAATATTCATTCTGATTTTTTAAATTGATTATTTCTTCTTTATAATATTTGAGTCTTCACAAATCCAACTAAAAATATTTCATCTTTTAAATGATCTCTTTTACTTCATGATTCCAATTTTTAGAAAACAAAATTTTTAAAATATACTTTTTTTTAGAAATATCCATTGTGGAAAAATAATTATTTAACTTTATTAAAAGAGAAATTATTTTTTCGATTTACCACCATATTGAAAATTAGTGGAAAATGGGGATTTTTTTGGAACAAATAATGTATTTTTGAAAATATGTTTTTTATGAGCATAACCTATTCTGGAACTTGTCCCATGAGAATTAAGTCGTTTATATATTTCATCAAAATTTTCATTACTAGTGGTAAATGTTGATAAAATTTTCCTTAGAGAATAAGTTTCAAATTTTTTTATTTCTAAATTATAATTTTTTTTAGTAATAGTTTTATAACTGATTTTATCTAAATTAGTTTGTAAACTATCCTTAAAAAAATTACCTTTTCAAAATATTTATTACTAGATTCATTTTAAAATGTTTCATTATCATGATATTTAGAGATATCTGATAATTATTTTGCTAAAACATTTATCCTTAAATTAGACTTATCATGTTTTTTATTGAAATTGAAATTATCATTTTCAATTAGTTTAGAAAAAAAGATACTTTATCATATTAAGAAGAATATTATCTTTTTCTGAGGAATATTCTTCATCTAAGGATATATAATACATTTCATCACAATATATTGAATTAAAAGATATGTTTGTAAGGTTCTCAACATTGCATACCTTAGCCATAAAAGAAATATTTTATTTTGGTACCCTAGTAGGAATACCAATGTTCATTTGAATGGAACTATTATTATCAAAATAATTATCTGAGGAATTTCCTCCACTTTCACTTCATGAATCATTATCTTTATGAAATTTCTATCCATTTTACTTATAAAACCTTTTTTGATTCCTGTCAGAATTTTTCTCACTTATATATTTCCATTTTATATTTGGATAATCTTGCCTAATGTGTCCAACTTTATTACACTAATAACAAGTACATTTATCCTTATTATAAATTATTTACATTTTGTCTTTATTGTACTGGTATTGGAAATATTTCATTAAATAAATTTTATTCATCCTATTGGATAGATTTTAAAATTCATTTTCAAGTTTTTCATGATGAACTTGAGTCTGATTTTGTAACAACTTTTTTCTTTCTAGATGAATTCACTACTTTCTTAGCAGACTAAAATTTAGGGGGTAAGGTATTTTTTGCAGAAAAGGTAACACCAAATTTTTTATTTTTCTCATTTTTCATAATCCCTTTGCAATATTACCTAATACTATATAAGGTTTCCAATAATATCATCAATATTTATATTTTTTAGCCTTCTAATATAATCAATAACTTTCCTCTTAGACTCAGATTTATTGGGCATGATATCTATTCTTTTCTTCAAAATTATTTGATCATATAACCCTTTTATCAACGATATTGTAAAATATTTTTGATTGTTATAAACCATTACTGCATATTATGAATGGTTTCTCTAGGTAAAAATTCAATATCCTGATAGTAATTTCTTAGCATAACTCTTCTAGTTTCAGCAAGAATAGAAGTACCAAAATGTGTAACATCTAACTTCTTCCAAATAATGTTAGCAGCTTCACAAGATGTAATTTAGATATAGATTCTTCTCTCCATAAAACATAACAATGTGTTCCTTACTCATTAGTTTAGTTGATACTCTTTATTTTCATGATGGGTGAAATTTTTAAGTTCCTTATCTGGTATTTTGTAATCTCCGGCCTGTGTGATAAAATTATTAACACCAGTGTTGAAACAAAATTCATTCTATCTCTCCAATATTCATTGTCAGTACCATAAAACATTGGTGGTCTATTTTTTTGAGATTGTAAATGGATCCGACATTAATTCTTTCCAAATTAATAGAAAACATTTTTCTTCCACAAACACAATTGTGTAGTAATGTTTTATAAAAAATGGCTATAAAAATTTAAATAAACTTGAAATATTAAAATAGTAAAAACGTATTAAGTATTTGATCAGTGGAATACTACTCTAATTCAAATTTTTTGATATAAATATTAAAAATATTGACATTAGGATTGAAATAATATGTCCTTGATGTATCTATTAAAATAGGGGGTGAATTTTAATTTTGAAAATATTATTTAAAATGAATTAAACTAAAAAATTTCACTAACCAATTTTAATAAAATGATCAAATTCAGACATAGACCTCAGTCTGATTACCAAAGTATCACAATCAGGATGATTTAGATAAAATTAAAGAATAAAAATCATAATCAGAATAGATATGATTATATCAGAGTGAAAGAATCATAATCCCATAATATTCAATTAAATCAAATTAAATAGATCGGATTCAAAAAACATATGATTAACATATTAATGTTTATCATATTATGATACATTGCGATAAAAAAATTATCATTTATACAACAGAAAATAAAAATTGTAAGAAACTAGTTATGTAATAGCTATAAAAAGGTAAGATTGACATATAGCTATTAAAATGAAAAAACCTCTTTTAACCTTATGATTAAGGTAGACACAAACATTAGCTAATAGTGTCCCCTAATTTCTATTTAAAAGAAATCATGCCTTACCTCGTCAAGGAAATCCCTCGATACAATCATCAGATTCTCTATCTACCTAGACATTCTAGCACTTGATATGAGGGATCGACTCTGTCTTTTTATCCCCATAAAACCTTAACCATAAAATCAGAGTCTACTTCTTGTTTTTCCCCCAAGCCCCTGATCGTAATCACATATCAGATACACGATTACAAATAAAAAGTTCATAATGTGACAACCATGACAAGGATTCCTTAAAACTACAAAACTCATGAAAATTACAAAGAATAATAAAAAGAGTTTCACACTATTTAATCTACAGATCTCTCACACAATTAGAAAATTTCAAAACATATTGATCAACCCCAAACTCTTCAAATGACTGGGTATTTATAGGAAATTATCCAATGGTCATATTTCTTTCCCAGCATTAATATTTCACCAATTTATATTAATGACATGGACAGCTAGCACATTGAGAACTATTTTTTAAATATTTTTCTAATATTGTATTGAATTACACCAATATAGTGTAAAAATATTTCCTTACATTAGAAATCAATTTTTCATATTCAGAATTTAAACATAGTCATTCCAAGGGACATTTTTACAAATTTCATTATGATAATATGTATGTGTGTACACTTAATGTTTATCAATTCCATCATTAGTTTAATTATAAATAATTTTTTAGTATGAAATTAAAGGCAATAGGTTTTATATTAGATCTCATAAAGATGAATCCGATGTTTATCATATCTATAATAATTATGATAATCATATTGAAAATTGTTGTTTTATATTCATGAATACTTTATAACTAATTCAAAGTATGGTAAAATATTATGTTTTCCACAAAAACATTATTAAATTGTTTTGACATAACAAGTTAGTAATCAAGTGAATAAGAAAGTGTTTGTGATTTAAAAAATAAAAGGAATGGAAAAGTCATAAGTATAATTTCTAAACCAACTTATATGTCATCAGATATTTATAAAATGAAAATATGATATCTGAAAATAAATGGTACGTTGTTGATGAATTAGCATAAAAATATTTTTTTACATGGTTTATGCAGAATGTAACTATTTATTCATCTACATTGAAAAATTTGAATGGTTAGCAAGGGAATGTGTATTAATGTGACCACATGGT
Organism: Viscum album; assembly: GCA_963277665.1. NCBI lineage: Eukaryota > Viridiplantae > Streptophyta > Magnoliopsida > Santalales > Viscaceae > Viscum > Viscum album. The sequence continues at coordinate 1,719,457,325 of OY728160.1, read as the reverse complement.
ATTATTTTGACATTAATGGTTTTAAATTTTATATAAAACTAGGAAAACACGATTATGATTCAAAATAATGGAGTAATGGTTGTCACTAAAGGAATTAATTTTTTTTAATTTAAAATATGAACACCCAATTCTTACATTAATATAATGTTTTGGAGTTTTTAAAGATATTTAGAAAATGTATTACTCTAAATTTCAAGTATAATTTTTTAAGAATAAATAGATTAATAATAAAAATGTTGTAAAATAAAATTATTTCTTATTAATACATGTTGATTTGAAAAGATTTATTTGAAAAGAGGATTCATTTATCATAAAGATACATGGAAGATATATATTAATTATTTTAGTTGAAAACATTATCTGTGTTCTATCATGTTGATAGGGAAAAACATTTAGGGGGTGATAATGTTGATAATACTATAGATTTATATGAGCATCCTCCATCTATTACATGATTAACATAGGTTAATTATGACTATAATGAAGGTATGGTCTATGATACTTTACAATATCACATAAAAGGTATATGAACAAATATTTTGTTAACTTACTCAAAATTCGATTAAATATCTATTTTTTAATGTTATTCAGTTAAAATTACCCTCGTAAAAATACTTTATAATTTTAATTAAATATTTATATTTATGGATATTAATAGATTCTACCATGTTTATATTACTTTTTTACTCATCATTTTCAGGTAAACATTTTTATTTAAGAATCTTCGTTCCACAACTAATAATTTATATTCATTGTTTTCAGGTAGATGTTTATTTATTCATTGAAAAAAATAATAAATTAATTTCTATTTTTATTATGAATAATAAAGTAAATAATTTAAATGATAATTTATTTCTATTTAAATATTGTTATAGATAATTTAATTACATTAGAATTCATCAATTTAATTAAATTACATAAGTACATAGAAATATTTATATCACGTCATATAAATATACCATTGATAATTATATTAATTTAATAAATTTAAATTATATTTATTTAAATTATTTTCAACCTTATAAAGCCTATATCTGGTGATCCTAATACTATCGAGTCTTCTTATTGATAGAAGGAGAACATCTTGAAAGTTGGTATATGCGGGGGTTCACATTAACCCAATATTTCACATTCTTATTAGAAGGAGCATATGTTACTACAAGATTTCGATGATAATGGTAACCTATGATACTCAAATTCAAATAAATTGAGGAGTTTTGTGACACTACAGAGATGGGGTAAGGCCATCATCATATATCCTGATGGGAGGAGCCTCAACTGGATGATACGATATAAATTATAGAAGTATGTAATTGTATAACATATAAATTATATTCTTACATTCCAATGGTTAAAATATTATATGTTTCATATAACCAGTATTTTACCTATTAAATTATATTTAAAAATATTCATTACCGATAAAAAAGTTATTAATAAGTAGTAGTCATATTTTTTAGTAATTTTAAGGGATTTGAAATCAAAATGGACTTCATATTACTTTTTTGGTTATAAAAACAATGATTTTATATCCATTGAATATGATTATTTAAATATAGAGAGATGGGATAATTTATCACCATCAGATAGGAGGAAGAATTTTTTGTATATTAATTTTTGTATATAAAATCAATTTTTATCATTATTTAGAAATTACTAAAAAACTAATTATTTTATTCCTATTTAACAAGAATCTAAGTGATTTGGCCAAGTGATCATTACATAGAATTTATACCCTCATATGTTTTCATAGAGAGGGTAAATTCAGTCAAAGGAGAAAATTATTTCTAAAAGGATTGAGGTATTCATATGATGTTTAAATATTTTATTTTAGGATATTATTCCTGGGTAAGAAATATAGGGGACCTTCAACCTCATGGGTAAGAAGAAATGAACACATGAACCACATATGTGGATATGAATTAGGTGTTAATATTAGTAAATATTTTTTGTTTCTAGTAATGTATCAAGAGAGCATGCATTTAAGGGGAAAATAGATAATTTAAGGGATCAGATTAAAGATTTAGAATATTCAATAAAGTACTAAATTGGATCATATATGTTGTCAGTGTTGGAAAATATGTTGAGATAGGTGTAACATATGCATCATACATATCATGATCCTCCACATCATAGTTCATATATGACTGTAAATTTTGATTTACATATTAGGGATCCATATTACTATATTATAGTGTACATAATCATACCTTATCTGGGGGATTATGTTCATCATCATCTTATGAAATAAAATCTTCTAAGACTGATGATAAATGATGTTATTAATCTATCTAATCTAGTGTTATTTCCTAATGAGGATGTGGTTATTGTGGGATAAGACCCTTTATACTTTTTACCAACACAAGTTATAAGTTTAATACATTTGGTGATTGAGGTATATGTAATATTTATATTTTTTATTTACATTTTTATTCAAATTACATGAAATGTTTTCCAGCATTAACTTTCTATAGGAGTATTGAAAATATAAAGAGTTATTACAAATGTTTCAGGAATTAGAATAATATTATGATCCCTATTTTTTCAAAGAGTTATTTAAAGTATCAATAAATTCATTTATATTGGAGTAATGTTATTATTTTTTGATGACTATTGACATATGTGTGATAGATTACATATTAAATATATTAATGAAATAAATCATGGATATTTTTCTAGTTATTTGATCAGAATAACCATATTTTTTTCCATATAAGTAAATTTAAATTTCCATTGATATATATAAATATAACTTATATTGATTTAATTTATTACACATCTCATTAGGAACCTCCACACTATTTTCATAAAAAAGATACCACTTCTATATATAGTTTACTGATCTAGAATACATTTCAAAAAATATGAAATATGTAACGACCTACCTTCTAAACAAAGGTAAAAATCATATTCTTATTTTAGAATCATTACATTAATCATAATAATGGTGTACTACACCCTATGGAAGGTTTGAGGAGTGTTCAAGGATTGTTCAAAGCTCGTAGCTCTTGAAAAATGGCTAACAGACAAGGGCACACGGTTAGTTTTAACTATACAGTTACAGATAGAAACACATGTAGGCCATATGACATCAAAAAAACCATGAAACTACAGGTTCATGACCATGTGGCCACCTATAGGAAAGGCATAGAGCCTTACCACATGGTTGGCACGTGGTTTTCGAACTGTGGGCCTAAACCGTGTGGCCCCAGATTTTGCGGTCGAATGAATTTTTTTCCCGCTTATTTATTAGGCATATTTCCTTCTTTCCCCGTGTTTTCCTATGACTACATAGTGATTTTATCTTCCTACAGATCAAATATACCCCAAGCTTGTATCTCTTATATATATTCCATCCAAGAACAAATTTTTGATCCAAAATATGCATTGGATTAAACAAGGTACAACTAACCTCATGCCCCCTCCTATCTTGGTTATTCCTCAAATAAATTCTGTTATTTGGATACAGGTTCGTTTTCCATATCTTTAGGTAGACCATATTCTTCTCACATTTCGTTATTAATGCTTCAAATCAGAGGTCAATATCGAGTGATTCATCATCTACGACCTTAATAAAGGTGGTTATATTGTATTCCCATTATGTTTTAGTCAATTCATAATTATATCATTATTCCATATGTCAACCTTTATCGAGCATTTCGATTGTGAGGATTATTTCATGTCAAATTGACCATAGTTCCATGATACATGTGAATTGAACCTCGTTTAGTGTTTTAGATCCTACACATATCTTATATGGTCACCCCTTGGGTGCACCATGTGGAATTGGTCCTTTTGTCCAAATGGAAAAAAATTATTGGAACCCAATTTAGATCCTTGCATGTATCTTAAATGAAGTGGTCCATGTCTCATGTGTCTTTCAGGGATTTCAAGACACCAATTTGGTGTTTGGACCCATTAGACTTGGAATTTCCCATGAGTGAATATGGATTGTTTCTCTAGACACTTCCATTAATAAATGATCATTATTTACTAATTTTCCATGTTTAGGAAAATTGAGTGAGTTTCCCATATATGGGATGGCTCACATATAATGGATTTATTTAACTTAAAATGAATTTAATGGTATTGACATGTATTATATGGTTTTACCATTACTCTTTCTGATGAATTAAGAAATTTATATCTTCAGTTGAATTTTTTTGAAAAGGAATAGAATATGGATAATTTCAAGCATTAGAGGTCCCAAACTCATGAATTAAATTGTATATGTGACCATGATTTTTTTAAAATTTTTAATTGAAATTCTTGAGATGTTATTCCCTATGTTAAATTAAAATAAATGAATGTTCATATTATATAGATATGGAATAGTAAGATCATGAGAGGTTTTTGACTCATGCCTTATGATATAAATGGAATGGATTAGTAAGAGCATGAGATGTATATGACTCATGCCTTATATAGTAAAAATGTTAAACCATATATAGGATAGGAATCCAAGGGACCATGATAAAACATGGGGTTGAAGACTGTGTGAGCTTCCATGTGGGGTTTAAAGTACTATAAGATCCTTTGGGTAATGAAGACCATGAGATCTTCCTTGTTGATTTTCAAAAGACTGTGGGAGCTCTTGTAGTTGGTTAGGGGTTATAATGTGAGCTCTTTTCCTTGTAGTTGACGTCTATGAGTTATGTCCTGGTCCATCCCATATACATATATATATATATATATATATTAAATTACACTATATATATACTATATATATACTATATATATATACTATATATATATACTATTATATATATAGTAACATGGTCAGAAAGACATACCAGCCCTGCGTTGAAGCAGGTAGACCCACCAAAATTCCTTTAGGGACATAAGATGGAGGTTATTTATTTTTTCATCATTTATTTACAATATGAATTATAACTACACATTGTTTAGCTACGAAAATCTACTCGGATTACACATAAACACTATTGGTGGGGTACTACTGATATTTATCTCACACCTTAATCAATCCACTTTTGGCACCCAAGAAGAATGTCTTCCTGCAAGTATTAATAACGTAAATCACCCTTCAATAGGTTTCTTATTTATATTTCTTTAGGTGGATCTTTGGAGTAAAGTATCTAACATGAAATATAAATTCTATTAATAAAATTTTGTCATTTCTAATTTTTTTTTCTTTTGTATAACTTGAATATATGCATGTTCACCTATAACCCTTTTTGTATAATCATATCGTGCATCATGTATTGACACTGCCTTATGGAATTTTGGCTATATCAATTCATCTGTTCAGTATTATATTTATTTCGTTGATTATTTTTTCAGTTTTATATTTATGCTACCATGGATTATTGATTGTGTCTATTTGTTTTATGATTCCATTACTATTTCCATATGTTGTATCTTATGTGCTACTTTGACATGAGGGTATAGTATCCCCACAAAATCCCCTTTACACCATCATTGCAAGTCAGCATCCTCTAGAATATAGGGAAGCATTCTTGATTCCATATAACCCACTGTTTCAGGGTAGAAGTTAAGTGGAATCCATGTTTGGGATGTTATAATGTGGTATCAGAGTGTTTCCTTTCTTTAATTATAATTTGGTGATAATATAATGGAAATTGGGAACACCTAGGAACTTGTTTATTATCCATACCAGGGTGTCATGAACTCATGTAAGGGGTAAAGTCCAAGTTTCTTTAAATTATCATTTTTATTGATTCTTATAATTATTGTTGATACGATTTCACTATTGGGTAATAAACATATCTAGTAATGTTATTGATATTCATGCCATTCAAATTATGTTTTCTTTTTTATTGAATGAGGGAATAATGGATTTTCATTATATTATACATCACTATGGGGACAATATGAATAATATGCCATACATTTTTTCCATGTCACATCTAATTTTTAGTAATAATTGCATATTTCATAGTCATAGTGCATTTTCATGTATATAATAAATTGTGATGAAACCTTTTTTAGGATTTGGATCATTTTATGGTGGGATTTTGGTGGGTGCTACATTTTTATTCATATATTTTTGGGCTCTTATGGATCAGAAAATGGCATTGTATCTAACTCAACTATTTAAATGTATTTTAAATACTAGAAAAAGAATAATTTAAGTGAAATTTTTTTCCAATTTAAATCCATGTTTAGTTTTACAAGTTCTATAGGCACTTGTGGGCTGAAAATGGTAAAACAACTAGTTCGTCATTTTTTTAAAATGATTTAAAATGTTTCAAAAAGCACATGTTGAAATTGAATATGAATTTTAAATTGATAAACACCATCTTAAAAATGTATGACTTAGAAATTTTGACCCCCCAACCTGACCTTAATAGTGTGTGGTGGGAGTTTCATAGTTTTTATTACTCATTTTGGTCTAATACACCATCTAGAAATTGATTTTGAAGTAGTAAAATAGGAATTTTCATTCAAATAGTAATGACTTTGTACCTTTCATTGTATCTTAAATAAAATATCTTAAATTGTTTAAATATTTTCTAACATGCTCATTTATTTTTGTATCATTATTCCACCATGAATTACTCGAGTCGTGCACCCTGAAGGAAATGGAAATCATGTTCCTGAAGTGGAAGACCGTGATTTTCTAGTCATTCCTCATGTTGATCCACTATGTCTCCTCATACTATTCTAGATGTGGGTGTTGACTCCTAGTATTGAGAGTTTTTTCTGTATATTCTTTCAGGTATGCGAGGAGGAGTGAAACATTCCTTGAGTATGTCTTAGTTGACTTGTGAGTTTCAATAGTATCATCCAACCACCTTCATGGGGAATGATGGACCTCATGGTGTAGAGTTTTGGATCAAGTTGATCCTATATATATTCAAGAATATCGGGAATCCTCTAGAGTGGAGGGTCAATCTAGACACCTATATGCTATGTAACTCCTCTAATTGGTGTAAGGATGTTTTCACCAAGTTATATTGGTTATGTGAGATGGTTTGTGATGAATTTTAGATTGTATTATACAAAAAATACATTTCCCAGTCATTGAGGGCTGATAGAGCTAGGGAATTTATAATTTTGTAGTAGGGAAATATTTCAGTTATGGAATATTCTTCTTATTTCACAGATCTATAGTTGTTTCCTCTATCTCTAGATACTTATGATCTATTGACGGCTAGGTGATTCGAGGATGGGATGGGTTACACCATCCCATCACATGTCAATGTCTTCAGATTAATGATAATTACATATATCATTAACCAAGATATAATCATAGAGTAGAATTTGATGGATGTTGAAGGTGCGAGCCAGGAAGGTTTGTCACATAGGTATTCTAGTGGTTCCTCTTTTGGGTGAAAGAGGTACATTGAGGTTACTCATAAGTGTAGACAAAGTCATTCCCTTCTCAGAGATAGATCCCTTTCTATCATCGGTGTGGGAAGCATGGGCTCATCCGTTTTTAGTGTTTGTGGGATCTAGTGTATAGTAGAGGTTTTGTAAGGATGGACCACAATTAGAATTTTGGAAGGCCTTTCCTAATTGTTCCTAATGAGTGTGGGTCTGTACCAACTACTCAGTCATGATCCGGGTCGATAGGATCATAAGAGTAAGGTAGCTAGAATACAATCAGTTGATCATGTTGAGGTGGTGATCAAGGAAGAGGTAGTCGAACGTATGATTCTCAATTCCAGTAGAGAGGACCTACTCAATGAATCCAAGAAGTGAATCAAGGACACAATACAAAACAACTATATGCATTACATCCTATGTCATATTAGTGAAACATTGGACTATCAATTTTATGATGTACTATTCTAGTAGCCTCCACTTTAGTGTCTGGTCTATCTAATGCAGGCGTGTCTCACTCCTTTATATATTTGGAAATTACTAAGAGTTTGGGCCAAAACATTGAGAACAATCATGGCGTCATGATTCTAGATACACCCTTAGGTATATATTTAGAGGTAGTTTATTGTTATCATTACTTTCCCCTCTAGATAGGTGGTTACAAATTCTTATGGAATCTATACATCCTCAAAATGATGGTCTTTTATGTAATCCTCGGTATGGATTGGTTAATACCCTACATATATTATATTTACTATTATCAATTTAGGGTGATATTTAAATAATAATAGTGCATCAATATTTTGAATAAGGTAGGATGGGATGTCAGTGAAACATGAGAAAGATCTGAGCAGTAGAGTCCTGGTAGTGTTACAGATTAGATCAGTAGTCTTTATCTCGATGAAAAAGGGTTACAAGTTGATTTCTTTCCCCCAATAGGGGAATGTTTCATTGAAAGTTTTTCTAACCACTTCTCTATTCTACCACCTATGATATAGGAATAGTTTAACATTGATCTTATTCTAGGAGAAGTATCAGTGACCATTCCTCTTTATAGGATGGAACCTACGAAGGTTCTAGAGTTCAAGAAGCAATTAGATGATCTAAAGGTGAGGGGATTTATTCTCATCATCAGTTCTTTGTGGGGTTTACAGGTAATTTTTTCTAAGAAGGAGGATTTTACTATTATTATTTGTGTTCATTACCATCAGATGAATCATCATATGACCAAGAACCAATATCCACTTCCTGGAATATATATCCTCTTTGATCAACTATATGGAGTAAAAGTATTTTCTATGATAGATATAAGGCCGATCTATCACCAAGTTAATTTTATGACTTCAAACATACCTCACATAGATTTTAGATGTAGGTATGTTCTATTGGAGTACCTATTCATGCCATATAGACTCACAAATGCACATATTGTCTTCGTAGCTCTAATGAATCGGGTTTTCCACCAGTATCTGGATATTTTTTGGTTGTCTTTATTGACGATATCTTGGTGTATACACACTCCAGACATGAACATTAATCCCATATTGATATCATTTTGAATATGCCGATATGGCATCAATTTTATGCAAAGCTCAGAAAATTCCACTTCTGGATTGAAAAATTCCACTTCCTAGCTCATATCATATCGGAGTCAGTTGTTTTCATTGACACAAAGAAAATGAGATATGTAGTTTATAGGGGGAATCTCATAATCAAATCTGATATTCATAGTTTCTTGGGGCTTTCCAAATACTACAAATTATTCATCGTGGATTTATCATGCCCTGCAGCGCCACTTACGAGCTTGATAATGAAAATTGAGAAATTAGAATGTTCTAAAGCTTTTGAAATATACTATCTTGAGTTCAAGGGAAGACTAAATTTATCATTGATACTAATTATATCAATTCTAGAAATGAGCTATACCTTCAATTATGACACATTAGGTATTATTTTGGTAGCTATTCTGATGCAGTTGGTTGAGTCATTACATATAGTTCTCGTTAGTTGAGGCCTCAAGAGTGGAATCACCAAAAAAAGACCTCGAGCTTTCTACTATAGTGAATGACTTACATTGTTGGACACAAAACCTACTAGTAGAGTCTCATATGCTTTTCACATATCATATAATCCTAAAATACGTCTTCACTCAGTGAGATCTAAATCTAATGAAGTGTTTGTGGGTTGAGTACCAACAATCATTTGATTTTGAACTTCCTTTTATGCTAAGAAAAGGGAATTTAGTAGGAAATACTCTGATCTAAAAGAGTCATACCCTGGCTATTATAGAATCCAGTGATGAATGGAAGCATATATCATTATTACCAAAGATTAATGTGGTGGTTCATGAGGGCCATGGTCAAACCATCCTATCAATCTTAGTAGTTAATTATACCCTTATAGAATATGTAAGGATGATACAACTATCCGATCATGAATGCCATGTCCCGAGAGAAAGAGTTTCTGATAACGATACATAATCATGTTGTACTATGAATTGAGATGATACTTTATTGTTTCTAGGGTGTGTATAGGTCTCTGAACACATTATAGAGGACCTGATTAGGGAATTTCATGCTTCACCGTGGGTGGTTAACCCGGGGGTCACCAAAATGTGTCGATACCTATGTCATTAGTATTGGTCGCCAAGAATGAAACATGAGATAACTATTTTCATCACTTGATGTGCCACCTGCCAGTAGGTGAAGGAGGAACACCATAATTTGGCTAGGATTCCACCAAAATTTTCCATTCCAGATAGGAAGTTGAATGATTTTTCCATATACTTCATTATTGTTATACCTGATTCACCTCGAGGAAATGGGGCAGTGTGAGTTTTCATGAATTGTCTAACAAAGGTTTCACACTTATTACATGTGAGAGAGACCTTCTCAGTGGATTAGATAGGATGATTATTAGAAAAAATGGTGGTATATATTCTTGGGGGACCTCATTCTATTATTTCTGATAAGGAAATGTTTTTCATGTCACGATTCAGGACGGGGTTATAGATGGCCTAGGGAACACAGGTACTTCTGAGCAACGCATATAACCCACATACCAATGGGCAGATGGAGAAATCAATTTAATAGCTAGAGGATATTCTACATTCTTGTGTCCAAGACTTTGGAGATCTTAGGAGAAGAACATTCCTCTCATCTAGTTTCATATAACAATATATTTTCGACTACCATTGAGAAGGATCCATATGAATCCTTTTATGGTTGGTCTTGTCGCTCACCTCTCTATTGGGTAGATGTAGGGGTAGTATCTTTTATTGGTCTTCAACTCATTTAGGAGACTATGGAGTAGGTCAACTTTATCATGATGTGCATTTTGATAGCTCAGTCTAGACATAATTCATATGTCAACATGCACTGGTGACCACTTGAGTTCAAGGTTGGAATTTTTTTTAAATTATCTCTTATGAGGGTTCATAAACATACTAGGAAGAAGGGTAATCTATCACCAAGTTTTTTTGGACCCTTTAAGGTTGTGAAGTATATTCACCAATAACATACAAGTAGGAACTCCATTAGAGATATCAGCCCATGCCAGATGTCTTTCATGCATCTCATCTTCATCGATACTATCCAGACCCATCACATGTCTTTTATGTTGATGAGTTTAATCTAGATATGAGTACTTCCATCAAGAAGTATGTAGTGTGTATTGTATATCAGAGCATAAAGACACTCTATGGAATGTATGATCCACTTGTTCGGGTGCTATTGAAGCATGTCCAGGTACATAATGAGACCTGGGAGTCGGAAGCTGATATACGATCTCAATAGCCTGAACTATTTGTAGAAAATAACTATTTACCCTCAGAAGTCCAACTTGGGGATGAGTTTCAATATGGAGGAGAGTTTGTAATGACCCACCATCTCATGAAAGGTATATATCATTTGTTTTATTTTTTAAAAATGACATTAATCTTGGTAATGGTGTACTATAAACTAAGGAGGTTATAAGGAGTGTTCAGGGTTTGTTCGGAACATTGAAAACATGTCTAACAAGAAGGGGCATAGTGTTTCTCTGAAAATGTATGGTTGAAGACAGAGGCACTTGTAGGATAAACAGTTTTAGAAAAACTATGAAACCTTTGGTGCATAGACATGTGGCCAATTATAGTTATGGGACAGAGACTTACAACATGTTTTAACATAGTGCACATAAAGTATGTGGCCCTATTTTTTTGGGTGAAATACCCCTTACCCTTTCTTACGAATATTTCCTTCTCTTCACATGTTTTCCTGTGGCTATGTAGTGGGCTTCTCCTCCTATAGATCATATATTCTCTATGATTGGATCTACTTTATCACCTATATCTAGAAAAAAAATTTATTCAGAATGAAACATTGGATATCACAAGGTAAGAATAACCCCATGCACCCCTCCTATCTCAGTTTTTCTTCAGATCCTCCGTGCTATTATGATGCAGTCTCATTTTCACTATTTTTATGGAAATGGTCCATTTCTCATATTTCATCCTACATAATTTGAATTTTATGTCAACATTGGGTGAGGAATTGTCTATATCCTTGAGGTAGGTGGTCAACATGTGTTTCCATTCAGTTTTCATCATTCTGTAATTATTTATTCAATCTATATGTCATTCTTTGCCGAGTATTTCAATTATGAGGAATTTTTTCATGTCTAATTGACTATAGTGCCTTGATACATGTGAAGTGAACCTTTTTTTCGTTTAAATCCTACACATATCATATATGGTCACCCCTTGGGCGCACCACATGGAATGGGTCATTTTGTCCAAATGGAAAAAAATTCTTGGAACCCAATGTAGGTCATGGCTTGTATCTTGAATGAAGTTTCCCTAGTCTCTTGTGTCATTAATTGAACCCAAGACACCCCTTTGGTGTTTGTAACCATTATACATAGAATTTCCCATGTGGGTATATGACTTGTTTCCCTTAAAACTTACATTGATAAAATTTCCATGTATAGGAATATTCTATGTTTTGAATGATTGAGAGAGTTTCCCATATATGGGATGGATCATATATAATGGACTTATTTTCTTTGAAATGAGTTAAGCGGTCTTGACATGTATATAAAGGTTTTACCATGCCTCTTTCTTATGCATTAATCAATTTCATGAATTAACTGAAATGTTTTGAAAAGGAGTTGAATATGTCAAATTTCAATCATGAATGGTCTCTGACGGATGAATTGAATTGTATATGGGACCATTATTTTTTAAATTTTCTAATTGAAATGATTAAGATATTATTCCTTAAGTTTAATTTTTCTAAAATAATTTTCCTCTTATATTGATATGTATTAGTTAGAGAATTGTAGATTTATGCCTTATGTCATATGATATTAATGGAATGGATTAATAAGATCATGGGAGGTATATGAATCATGCCTTATATACTATAAATATTACACCTTATATAGTTTGAGGAGATAAGGGATTATGAGAGCGCATGGGTAGGAATACTATGTGAGCATCCATGTGGGGTCCAAAGGACTATGAGAGCCTTTGGGTAAGGAAGACCCAGAAAACATATATATTTTTTTCCAAGAGACCATGACAGCTCTAGGAGTTGGGAAACGTGTTAGACCATGAGAAATTCTCCTAGAAGTGGATGTATATGAGTTACATCCTGGTCCATACCATATATATATATATATATACAATTAAATTAAAATATATATAAACTATTATATATATAGTATCATGGTTAGAAAAACATATCAGCCTTGAGCTGAAGTAGGTAGAACTATCTGGTGTCCTTTAAGAACCTAAGCATGAGGTTATTTAATTATTCAACATTTCTTTACCTTCTTAATTATTCCTCCACCCCATTTAGTTAGAGTACCAACTTGGATTACACATAGAAATCATTGGTGGTGGCCTAATTTGATTTATCTCAACACCTAATCATGACACCTTGGGCACCCAAGAAGATTGACATCATGTAGGCATGGATAGGGGTAAACACAATTCTACTATTTGTGGATTTATATTTCTTTAGATGGATCGTTGGAGAAGAGGATTGAGCATGTTCTCAGGATTCTATAAAGAATATTTTATCTTTTGTTATTTTTTTATTTTTTATATATTGACTATATCCATGTTACCCTATTCCCATTTTTGTATCAGCATACCATACATCATGTATTGACACTACATTAGGGTATTTTATTAATATCTATTAAACTATTCAGTTGTCAATTTATTTTACTTCTTATTTTTTTATTTTTCTATTGACTTTTCTACATATTATTGATTATATCTATATTTTTATTCTTCCATTACTATTTATATTAGTTGTATTTATTGTGATTCTCTAACATGAGGGTATAGTCTCCCAACCACACCACCCTTACACCCTCACATCTCGATGGTATCCTTTGTCGAACAAGGAGACATGTTTGATTCCATGTGACCCATCTGGCTCATGGTAGAGGTTATGTCACATCTAAGTCGAGGACATTACAAAATACATGAAATAGTGAAATAGAAATAAATATATATCTTAAAGATTAAGTAATATAGATATTAATTGTACATTCCTTCCATTTATTAATAGGTAGTAGGACTTGAATAATTATAAAATACTTTTTATTACATTATCTTTTAGGTTGAAGTTTTCAATTTTAGTGGAAACTATATATTATGAATATTATTTTCACATGAATGCATTAAATAGTAAATAGGCTTCTTACTAGGAATATTTTTTGAAAATTATAATGATTTTTTAGAAATACAATGAAACACCAAAACCTTATAGAGATAAATTTTCCATTAAAATTATTATTTATTTTTTTCTTACACATGATATCAGACTAAAATGAGAAATACTTTCATCCATTATGTTTAAATATTACAAAAAAATATTCAATACATTTCTATTAATATAAATGAAACATAATCATAAGAATTATAAATGGAATAAAACCATAAGTAAATTAATATACAATAATATTTAAGCATTCCTCATCTCAATAATCTTTGAGGCTCATACCACCAATAATAACCATGGAAATAATTCATAATGTTAGAAATATGATGAATAGTTATCGAAAAGAAATAATAGAACTAGATACATGATTTTGGTGTCATGTGTGTGGTTATATATAGAAAATTAATATATTCATTGGTCTTGTGTGGACATTGAGAATATATGGCCATCGAAATCATCATTAGACATAAGAATAATTTTTCAGATAAATTCAGAGTAGTATTCAATTAATATATGATCATTATAATATAGTTTATGAATTGGTGGGTATGAATAGAAGTAATCTAATTATGAAATATATATAGAACGGAGAAGTACTGAAATCAATTAATAGTAGTTTTCCTCATGGTGATCATTTTTTTTCTTTGAAAGGGGGTAGCATCACTAGTGTTTTTCCTAGACCATGCCCGATAATAACTTCTATAATCACAACTTGAGATAAATCATATATGAGAGAATTCACAAGTCATGAAAATCATTAAAAGATAATTATTATATGAATTGCCACACGTGACTGCCTCCATTGTTTATTTTACACTATAGTACTATGAAAAGGTATTGAGTGGTTTTGTAAGATTAAGTTTTGATGATATAAACATGAAATTATTAATGTAATAAATATTATCTTATATATATATATATATATGATTATTACATTTGTAATTTTTTTCTTTTAAAGAATTAATTTAATTAAATGAGAATATTTGTTTTAGTAGAATTTTATTGATCAAATTAAATTAATGATTATTAAATAAATAATAAAATTTAAATAATTACATAATTTTTTATTATTATTAAAAGACTTATTTTTAAAATAATTTTTGTATGTGTGTAATATATTAGTATCATAATAAATTAAATTAATCAAAACCAAAGATATATTTGTATGAAATTTATTGATAATATACATATAAATAAATTAACAAAAAATCACTTATACATTATTACATGCCCGTGAATAGTAATATATTCAATTTTATACTTAAAAATAAGTTTTTCTATAAAAAACTATGTGTTATGCATTATTATATTAAAATTAATTTGATAAATTTTATAAATTGGATCCAATAAAATGGATTTAATATTTAGAATCAAAATTACCAAATTAGTTAATGTGGACAATTTTATTTTTCTGGAATAAAAATTTGTTACTGGGGTAAAAATTGAGTTTCCACGATAAATGTAAAACAAGGATAAAGGGTTAAATTAAGTGGTAAAATATAAAAAAATCACTAAGAATTGTCTATAAATTTGTGGATGAGGGAATTATTGACCTCCCATTATCTTATCTAAAAAATGTTTCTACTTTGGATCCACTTTCCATGCGAAATTTCATTCATGATTCATTAATGAATGGGTACTTGTGAAAATGATACTCAAGATCACCAATAAAAGGACCCCTCCTCTACCCACATCAAATAAGTCATATAATTTAGTATCTTCATGAATATATGCCCAAATTATCTCCTTAATAATTATATCTCATTTTTGGTGGCCAATAGAAAAAATAAAGAGTCTCAAATCCTTCATTTCTAGGAATCACTTTAAGAGAAGATTAAAGTATTCAATATAAGTGTTATCGTCTCATTAATATTTATTCATTATCTTCTTCATACTCCTCCTTATTAATATAATCTAACTCTTTATTAACATGTTTTTTAAATCATTAATCTTTTGTTGGAGTGATATTATTATAATACAATGACATGTTCTTAATCATTGTTTCATTATAATGTGTTCATGTTTGAGTCAATTTTACCACCCACATCAATAATGTTATAACATTTAAATCATTAATTAATAAGAAAAAAAATAATTATTATTTTATATAATAATTAGGAATTTAATATGTTTCCATAATTTTTTAATTGAAATATATCTATAAGCATATACATTGAGAAAATCAATTCTTTTTTATTGAATTGAAATTCACTAAAAAAGGATATTTTAACCTCTCATGAAAAACCATCATCATAACATCAATTTAAATTACATTGGACTCCAAATCTATATCAAACATACATTTGTAACCTCTATGTAAATTCTTAAGGTGATTAACACATGATAAATGATCATGGATTGGAAACACCATACTGAATCTAGTAACGAAAAAATGGGATAATTAACAACCAAATATGAATTTTAACAAAGAATGATTATAAAATGGGTAATAAAAATTGTAAATGAATATTATAATATAAAATTAATATATATTATTCTGATATAGATTAATAATTAATATAAATTAATTATATAGTAGTTTATTGAGCATCAAACCACACTAGAATCCAAGGTAAAGGGTTTTGTTGAAACATAATCTTTTCTTTAAGTTGTAAATTATCTTCATTGAATATTTTCTTTAGAGTTTTTTATATTATTCCATTTCACTATTTCATATGGAATTTTAAATTTCTATTTTGGGAGATTATATTTTCAGGACGTAATATTCTATTTTAATATTATCTTTCTTCATAAAGATTTGATGTTGTTGAGAATAATTCTCATCACTTCATTTAGATATTTCTACTCTAGGAATTTATTATATATTAACAAAAATTTTATATTTTATTATTTTTAATTTTAAATAAGTATTATCTTCTATACTATTTATCTTTATCTTTAGCTATTTTCTAATGAAATTTTATAACCCTTTCATCGATGCATGTTTACTCTAAAACATCCAAAATAATAATAAAAGGGAATTTATTTTTTACTTTGGTATATTTTATAATTTTATCTACACATTTTTTGTTTAACCATTATTTATTTTCAAGTTTCTATTATGGAGAATTATATTAAAATAAGGTTTAAAAAATTAATCTCATCATCTTGTCAAAAAATAATTTATCAAAAAACTTCCAAACTTCATTTTTTATAAAAACATTAAAAATGTTTATAAAAACACTTTTTTTTTATTTTCACATCAATTTTCTTTATATTTGAAATAAATCAATCTTTTATAGATTTTTGATTCATTAATAACCCACTAAATTATCTTCTTATTTATTTATTTTAGGATATATAATTTTTGGTATCTACGAATAAAATTCTTGATTTTAACTTATGAGATAACATTTTAAAATATTATATAACCTATATTATTTCTATGGGGTTGTTAAAATAATATATATGATTAATTTCATGTGGGACACACCTGTATGGTTTTTATTATGTGAAAAGTAGTCCAAAAATTATTTAACTCTCCAATGTTTTGGGAAAGACTTTATATCTCATGAGATAATGATGTTATTAATGGACCTAATTGCATTTAGAAATGTTCATGACTCTATGAATTGACATAATTTTGATTATATATGTTCAAAATTTTATACATGGACCTGATTACATTTAACTACGTTCAAAAATCTATTATTTTTGTTAATTCCAAATGCGAATGTTTTACTTTATAGATCATGATTAATGTCTCATGTTTATATATTCTTATGTAATATTATATGTTATGATTCTGTGATGATCCTTTGGAGATAATATATACTTATATAGTGTATCGTATGAAAATATTAGGATTCCATATTTTTTTAATTAGATATTTCTCCCTTGATCAAGTTTTTATCACATTATTATTATCTAACCCTTCATGGAAAATAAATAATTTTTCATATATTGAGTGTTTCAGATCACTTCTTATGTTCTCCCATTTCCCCAGGAAACTATATGTAGGAATATGTGTAAAATATAGTCATGTGTTGAGAGTTTTTTGGAAGATATTGATATGATAATGTGAAATGAGACATTTGTATAGCTAATCTCCCAAGGGGACTAAACTTTTTCTTATGGAGTGTGATTTATTATAAAATATATTGAATAATAATATTAAATGATGTAATATATATATATATTTATATTAAGGTTTAGATGTCTCACATTAGTTTTATTCTACAATTAATTTATCAATTTTAAATTTTAAATTTTATTTATGATTTGTTAATATGAAAATACAACAAGTCATGGATAGAATTTCATGGGGTTTACTTATCAAA
The DNA here is from genome assembly GCA_963277665.1 of Viscum album. Classification (NCBI taxonomy): domain Eukaryota; kingdom Viridiplantae; phylum Streptophyta; class Magnoliopsida; order Santalales; family Viscaceae; genus Viscum; species Viscum album. The sequence goes on along the minus strand of OY728160.1, from coordinate 1,719,439,021 downwards.
AAAGAGTTTAAATAAAGTTAATTTTGTGCCTATATAGGTATAAATATTATATTAGTTAATAAAAACTTTGTCTTTCAATAATTTAGAGTAATTGTTATCTTCAAATTATTATTTCAAAACAATAATGATTCTATAAAAAAACATGATTAATTGCAGTTATTAGATTTTATAATTTATTTATGAGATAATCATGGTTGGAGTGGTGACATCTTTTTATAAGGTTTGTGTAAGAGCCCCAACCACTCTATCTAGGTATTTTAATATTTATTTTGTTTTTAAATTTATATTTCTGGGGACTATCGGGTACCTAGTGGCCCTAGAAAAGGTACATAATAACCACATATATGGTGAATATGGTTCTATTTTGAACCACCAATTACCCAATGCATTGTAGCAGGTACTTGGTATAAATTTGGGGAAGAATTACCTTAAATAAGTGATATTTTTATCATTTTAACTCTTATATTAATACTAAGAACATGGGGGATTATAATTTACTTTAAAACTCCGTACCCCTCTCATTACTAGGGATCTAAAGTATTTATTTCTTCATCCCAATTAATTCCAAATTCAATATTTGGTTCAAGGGGTCTGATTTTTAAAGAAGGTTTTAATTTGAAATGGTAATTTTTTATCTTCCCCACTCATTCCATCCCTAGAATTCTCTACATGGTAATAGTTATAAACTCTTATTATAATATTATAAGGCTTATCGGTTAATTTATTCAGTTTATATCATTTGAGATCTAAGTATGGCAGAATCTTCTCTTAGATAATTTTAGGGTAAAACTTCTCTTTCTTTCTTTAATTTCTTTTCCAATTTGAATTTAATTTTATAACCTAATTTGATTTTGTTCATGGGTTGTTCCTAGAAATCATGAGGTGTCTTAAACATCAATCAGAACTTATGTAAGACAATGTATCCATTTCTAGTCAGAATACCACTCTTCACACACATACTCTCTATGGTATTGGTTTACATTGGTACAAGGTGAGTGGATTTCTTTAAAAATGAGACTTTTTATAATAAATGATATTTTAAATGATATTTTTATTATTTTAAAAGGATTCTTGAGATTAATTTGAATTAATTTCTATTATTATCATACCATGGTTATTTTTTATTTTTTATTATCATGGTATTTTTATTCTTTGTGTGCACACATTAGAATGATTGTTTTACATCGAATGTTATATTAAAGATTGGACTTTAAGTATGTATTGTTTTGTTCGTTGAAATATCATATCATGCCTCTTTATGTAACTTATTTTAGTTGTTAAAGGGACCCCAACATGCTACTTTATGACTGGAATAAGTATAAAATGGTTATTTAGTTTCCATATTTTTTATTTATCATAAAGGTACATCATGAATGGTGCTTAATAATGGGATATGATCAGAACACCTTGACTATTTATAACCATTTCCCTATTATATGGGATAGGTTAATCCCTAAAAAATCTATAAACCTTCTTTCCATGCTATGAGAATATTCCCTATCTTTTTTTTCACAGCACACAGAGGGGAAGGTATAAAATATTGTCTTACCTCTAGCCTAACATAAATATTAAGATCACCTAAAGCAATAAAATTATAGTGTGGACCCTATTAGTATAAGGAATTACTTGTTGTAGTTATAAATTTTCTGTTCTATATCAAGATAAATATTTTCGCTGCATTAAATAGATTTACATTCCCTAATAATAGACATATAATATTTCCCACATGCACTTATGGTTGTAATAGGTAAGTTGGGGTGGGGTGGTGACTTCCGACAGATTATTCATACTCATTCCATTCATGATCCCCTATGTGATATGTACAGACCTTTTTATGGAGGATCCATGAAAGGGAAAGACACCAGATCATAGGATATAAAACCACATATATGTTGGGGGTAAGATCCCCATTTTTTTTAAAATAATAGGTAGTGTCTAGAGTTGTTTCTCAAAGTATATCCATAGCTTCTAGTTTGGTAGTTTACACTTTGGCTATACCATTTTTATTCACTGATTACCTTATTGGGCCTTGATTGGTTATAACTTTATGTAGATAAGTTATTTTTTGTTTCTTTGGATCAAATTGTATTTTTATGAAAATTTTGGAACTAGCCCAATTTTTTATGCATTAAATTTCGAAAACACATCCCTTTTTGATTGTATGACTACATAATAAATAATGGTGATGAATATTAATATCGTTTAAGTTGGGATAGATTTTTTTAGGATCATATAAGGTTGTGTCCAACATTGAGGGGGGGGGGGTGAATAACTATTAGTATAAATTGATCTGATTTTAATTTTTTCCCTTAATCACATATTTACTTAATAAATGAGTGGATCTATAATTATTTTTCTCTCCTTTGGATAGTGTGTTGATAGTGAAATATAACGAAGTATAATAGAACAACTTGTTTTGTTAATGATGTTCTTATGCTTAAGAATGAATACATACCCGATACAACTTGATTATTCTCCATCATGCACAGTTTCCTTATTATTATCAAAGAAATATTTGGAAAGGGTAATAAATTAAACTGGTTATCCAACTATTGATTAGGTATAAATAAATCAACTTAATTTTTTACCTTAATACAATATAATGGGCTTCCACTTCCATGAAATAGAATTACCAGTGTTTTCTTGAGTCCCTCCTAGATTATATGAATAATATTATCCCATCTCCCACAATTGTTTGATGGGATACCTCAATATTATATTGACTTATATGATCATATATTATAGAATGGACTTCTTTCCTTCTCATCTAGTGTGTTTTCTAATGAATTAGAACCGATCACACTACTTTCCTTTCATTCTCCAGTGAATCAAGAATCTTATGTTAAATAAAACACTAGATTTATCTCTCTATTTTTTCATGGAATAATGAATAATAATATATGGTCAGGTTTCTATTTCCTCCCCACCTTCTTCCTCGTTAGTTTGTAATGGATTTCCACACTGGAACACATTGCTATTCTCTATGATAAACTATATCTAAAATTGGTTATTGTGTCTATTCTTATATCACTCTCTCTTCTTATTCTTTTAAACTTAAAAATAACTTCAATGCTCACCCAATCAAGAATATGATATCTCATTCTCTTATTTATATATATATAATAATAATTTCAGTAAATTTTATATTAATTATATTCAAACTTCCTCAAATATTTATCTTCAAAAACTCATGATCCTAAATATTCTAATTTAACAGTTGTTTCTTATTTTATCTCTCAAAAACTAAGAACTTAGTATCAATTATTTTTCTCTAGTACTTGTAGACTCAAGATTTAAAATTACCACAATATTGAAACACCACAGACTTATTTTCATTCAAACACTCCTAAAAACATAGATAAATACCTGAACATATTACTTCTCCTATATTCATGATATATAAAAATATGATTTAATAAACTCTCAGTTTTAATTCATTTAAAAAATATTATTCTATGATAATATTTTTATCTGCATGAATTTTCAGTAACACAATGTAATCACAGATCATTTATTTTTTTCCCGGAGATCTCATCCAAATATTCTTATATTCCTCTTTACTCTCAACCAAGATATATTATTCATAATAACTCCATATTTGCATGTAAATCATACATGCACCCATAGATCCTTACTTTGTGAGTGGAGGTCTCCTACCTTATTGTACGAAGATTCAAAATATTCTTTTATCTGTTCTCATACAATTTAATTATAAAATCAGAGGGTGTGGTTCTTCTTATGAAGATCACGAATCTTAAACAATGTCTAAAAACCCGAAGGTAATTCACCATTATATTTCTAGTATCTATTCTTGAACCAAGATGAATTTATCAAAGCATCTTGATTTTTATTTGTTAAATAATATAAAAACATCATCATGTTCATATCATCATTTTTTATTTCTTTTGTTTGAAGCCTTATGAAACTGATAAAATATACATTTGATCACCCATTAAAATGTTAATTGGTTTACCACAATGGTTTGTTTAATCATTATTTATTTTTTTGTAAATAATATTATCATAGAGATTCTCATGGTTGATCACCCTTTGTGCAGTTGATTGTATTACCACAGAGGTTCTCATAGTTGATCATTTATAGGTTAAGGTAAACTATATTCATGATTAATCTATCCACATGTTTCAAATTGCTATCCAGAAGTTCCTGAATTGATTTATAGGGTATTTTATTCCTATAATATTCTAACTTCCTATTTTTTAATTTGAAAGTTTCTATATGTATGATTCTTGATGCAGAATGAATAAGTGTGGCACAACACATATGTGTAATGAAAGAGAAAACATATAGTGTAATAGGTTTTAGTAGATTATGCAGGTGTCTATATGTTTTAATAAAGGATAAATAGTAATCTCTTAGAACAAAATTAAACATCAATTTCAAATTTGATATATTAATCCTTTATAATCATCCTCACTCTTTTTTCTATAAAATAATGTTTGCTTGGGTGTTGATGTACTTCCTAGACTCACATCTTCTCCCAACATAAGAGAGTAAAATAATTTTTGTCCACTTGCACACCAACCCATAATTATACACTCACGCATAAATGTTTTTATATTCACTGTGATCCTTCATATAGGCTTGTTCAACACATATTAGAGCTTTCTTTTGTGCACACTTTGTGGTTGTTGTTTTGTGGTTAATGTGGCATGAAATGGTTATCAATTTTTTGGTTTCTCATATAAACATACCTTTTTAAAATAATGACTAAATATCCAATAAGTCTTGAAACTTATACTCTATATTTATTTCTTAGATATTGTAAATATAAGTATGGAACCCTTAAAACATTTTCATCTCAAAAATAACATCATCAATATATTTATCACATAAAAAAATATTCCTATTTAGTAAATGGACATGAGATAATCTAATAACATCTAACTTAAACCCTTAAATTCCTTTTTTCGACATATTTATATCATTTTCACACTTCATATACAATGACAAAAACTACTGCACAAACAAAAAAGTAATTTCCAAAATCTGCCCCTTTACACTTGTTATCAAAACCAATGCTATAAAATAAAATTTTACTATGTTTTCAATTTATTCCCTATTTACCTATTATATTTTCTTATGTGATCATTTTTAATAGGATTTTAATTTTATTCCATTAACCCATATTGACAAAAATTTCCATGTTCATGTAAGAGGGTGGTATAAACTCATTCATAAAAAATTTTCCACCATTCATCCCACTCAATGTATACATGATACATGCTTAGTGTAGAGAAAATGGGTGATTTAATTTGAAAAAAAGTTATCCATTGATCAAAATAAAATCATACCAACTATTACAACTTTCCAACTTAATTTCGTAGGGACTCATAAAAATATTTTATATTGATACCACTTTCTAACAATGGAAATTTTATGTATTATTTAGACATTTCTTAACATGAATTTCGTTAATTAAGTAGAAATAATATTGAAACCATTCTAGTCAACGTCAATAGGTTTAAATTTCAAATATCCCTAGAAATTTTCAAATAAAAAAATTAATCTTATTTTTCATTGATAAAATGAACCCCCTCCCTTAATATTTGAACAAGAGTTTGATAAACAAATGATGAGAGAGTATCAAGAAATTCTGGTGATTGAAAAACTAAGAAGATCCTTCCTAAATTCAATGGTATACAAATTATAAACTCTATAATATTCATAAGAAAAATCCCTCAGGGGAATAACATTATATTTTTGTCATTGAGAGTAATTCAATCATCGATACATATTTATGATATTATTTTTTCACCTGACCAGCAAGATAGAAACATTTAGAGTTTCTTCATTAGAGATGATTCACATATTTAAATCCTCTCTAGAAAATATTATATTTCATTACAATATAGTTTCTTCTTCATATGTATAATAGTTATTCTATCTTCATTTCATTATTCCTCAAATTGATAACCAAAATCACTTTCAATTCCAGGCACAATTAGAACAAAAATATAGCACGGATAATTTAAGGAATATGATGGACCACCATCTTCATAAATTTGAGAAGTTGGATTCCATATTTCTTCTCAACCAACTTTCCCTGTTAAATTTAGATCCATGTTTTGATGAAATCTTCATGACTACAAAATCATTTATAAAATCATATTTTTCTATAGGTAATATGGTTTCATTTCTATTATTCTTATGTGGGATTTTATTTTTATCATGAACCATAAAGGCATGTGCATCATCTGGTGTAGATTTTATTCATTTGAATATTTATCATTGGGCTAGAATAAATGTTTCATAATAATTTCAATTATGTCTGATAAACATTCACCTCCTATATAGAACTTTTTAGATAATTGGGGTGTCATTTTTTTACAACCTCATGAAATTTTATTTCTTCTTGTGGATTATTTCTTTCCCTTGGGATCTTACCTTCTTGTAGGCTTTCATTTTCCGTGATTAATTCAAGAGATAGCTGGTCAGATTTATAAACACACTTTAGGAATGTTCGCAAAAATATTTGGTACATTCACATGGATTTTCAGGTGATCTCATCTCCAATTTAGTCCATCAATTTATCTATTATATTGTTATTATATTCTATTCCATCATGTTCCATTAAACTCTCACATCCACGGCTTATTTATCAATGTCCATTATGTTAAATATTTTTTAATAAAGAAAACAGGTTCTCCTTTTTGGGGCAGCATCTATGTTTTACTTCCTAGGATTGTTGTGAACATCAATACATTTATTTTACTTTTCATTGAAGAAAGAATCACTAGAATTATTCAAATACTTCATGGTAATGTTCTTCTAAACATCTTTATAATTAATTTCTTCCATGGTAGGATTTTCCCTATTCTTCTGCCTTTATCATATTCTCTTCTTATTTGTTTTAGTATCGTGATTGAATTATTTATACTTGAATGCCTCTTCTCACTAATTATTTCCATTAAAATCACCATATAGTTTTTAAATAATTTTAAATCAGTTTGTTGAATAAATATTATTCTTTATAGTATATGTATATTTCATATTCTCAGAAATTCCCCCGTCATTGTAGGGCTTCCTCTTTTTCCAGTGGCTGACTGGATATTTCAAATGTCTATAGCCATATTATAGAGCCCCTAGACCCACGCTCTTGTATCCATTGCTAAAAAACGTAACCGACATTACTATATTTGATACACATATATGATAATTGTATCTTTTACACATTTACAATCAAAGGACCTTTTATTTCATAGTTTTAGAGAATGAAAAAAAATTAATACCTAATAAATCCAAAAGACCTCTCATTAAATGAATCTTTTTTACACTCTATAAGAAGCTAAGAAATCCACAATATATCTTCAATGAGTCCCATAAAGAATCCACTTAAGCTCCTCCTCTATAGATGTGATACGTATTACTTTCCTACATTAACTAAGGGAAAGAGAAATATAATATAGTTCGATCTCAAACACTCAATTGGGGTAAATATAGTAATAAAGAATAACAATAGATACTTGAGTCATAACCGGATTTTATAATGAGGATGATCATATTAATGGAAGCATAGAAGAAGAAGATGGTATCATATGAAAATGGATCAAAAAATGATCATAGCATAAGATTATAACATCATAGGAATTGTGGAAAATTCATAAACATAACATCACAAGATAGTGACACCTACCTAGATAACATAAAATTTATGGATAGGTTAACTACCCATGCACAATAGTTGGTTAGGCTCACTATCCACATTTCATGACATCTCATGAGATGAAAACATTACCTGATTCATGAGAGGGCTATAAAATTATTGTCCCACCTTCACATAATGATAATTATATATATATATATATATATATATGCCACATGGTTTCAATCAAAATATCAAAAAAACCCCAAAAAATAAAATTGGGTTTATAAACATTTCAAACGGTTCCCTAAGGTAGAATTCATGATTTCATTAATAAAAATGACATGATGAACCCATGAAAAATTAATGGGTATTGACTGAATTTAAGAACCAATCTAATTAAATACCACTCAACCCAGATGATTAAGAAAATTCTAGTTACACTATATATTAAATTGATACATGCTTCACACAATATTTTTTGAAATTAATCGATGTATTTTTACTCAAAATAAACAAGCTCCAGTCATGTAATGAAACACTGGTCATTCATAGAGGAAATGATTTAGAATAAAATCATTCCTTTCATGTTTAGGATTTAGAAACACAAAATTAGTGATGAATAATTCCATATATGTAAAATATAATATCATAATCCATAAAGAAAAATATGGAAGGTGGTATCATTTGAAGAATACCCTTAATCAAAAATATGACATATCTAAAGAACACCCTTAGATGAATTTATATAATTGATATGAAAATAATAATTTCAATTTTCATTGAAATTTTTTAAAATAACAATTTTATCAATCCTGAGAATAATAATATCCTTTTTTTAAAACTTTAAATTGTAGAGAGGAATTGTCTTTTAAAATGAAAAAGGTGTTAAAATGATACTTTCACATAGAAACATGTAAAAGAGATTACTTTCATAAAAATAACCCATTTATAAAATGTTAAATCGAATTCCTTTTAAATAATTTTTATAGAGTTTCAATATAGTTGAAAATAAAAATAATCCAACTTTTAAATTATTCATTTTATAAAATTTTAAAATAATACTTTAGAAAAAAAACTCGTTGAAAACTAATCACAAGGAAAATGTTTAAAGTCCATTAAAACATTTTATTTAAAAAAATGTTATAAAAAGGATAATTAAACATTGAATTGATAAGTATTGAAGATAAGTATTATGTAAACTTGCATCATTATAGTAAATAATATTGATAGGTAAAATATGGATATGGATGAAAAATATCTATGGAAAGTATTTGAGTTATTCTTATCAACATCATACTTTTATTTTAGGAATACTTTTATAAATGAGGATGATATAAATTAATAAAAGTAATATAAATAAATAAAAATTAATATACAATATTAAAAGATTATGATATGAAAATTGGGCTTTCAATATCAAAATCAAGAAGAGATTTCATGACTGATGAGAAAAAGGACTTTTATCGGAAAAAAAATTATGGCTCGAGTGCCATTTTATTCAAAACCCTTATAGGATAAATATATTTAAATTGAACCTAAATTAAAATGAATAAAATTTATTTCTTGCTAACATATCAATTGTGTAGCACATAAACCATATAAAATTAAATTTGTGTGTAATGTAAAACAAGTCACAATGAAGGGAGTTCAAGACAAAAATACATTATGGATTAAAGAAATTATAAATACCCCATTAAAATAAGGAGATATTAAATTTGAAGTTAAAATACGATTAATTATTTTATTACAAGATATTAAATAACCAATTGGTAGTATAAATACCATTTAGAAGAAATTAAGTGTATAAAATTTCATGTGTCTCAAATAAGGGTGTTTTGAGATGAAACCCTTACCTATGTCCAAAAGTGATCTGTACTTGAACATAACTTCTAGAATGTTAAAATTAAGTGTATTAAAAAAATAATAATAACATTATTAATATATAATTATCTTCCAAATTCTATCTTATTATCATAATTTTCTAATTTATTTAATTTTTTTCCCTAATATCAGTTCATCGAGGTGGTTCTGTTGATTTTTATGTGAATATCTTTGTAGGGTGACAATAGTTAATTTTAATTTAAAAAGACATTCAGAAAATAAATAATTTATATTTTTAAATAAATATTTTATAAATAAAAATAATTTTTTAAGTCATTCAGTATTGGAGGCAATGGAAAATAAAACAACTCGTTACGTTGAAGTTGTAATCTACACGTACACTTGATCAACAATTTTAATTTTCTTTAAACATGTGGGAGGTAGAAATTAAAATGATATAACATTTAAGAAATATAAAAATTTTACAAAAAATAATATTAGTTAGTTAATTATAGTTTTAGATACAACCATGTTAGGCAGATAATATAAATTAAATGCATTGTTTGTGAAATCAGTAGTCTTCTCATATACATGATTAATGATCTCATTCATTAATGAATGTATGGAATGAAGGTAAATGTAAATGGTGAACATTTCATAGTTTTATAGGATGAATAAAATTATAATTATTCATAAAACCGACCCTTGATTACATTCCATAGAGGTAGTGATAAGAAACAAAATACATCTTGTTGGGGTGGCGGTAATCTAGACAACGCACCATCAATGCTTATGTTTTTCTTAGTGGATTAATGGGAATATATAATTGTTTTTTTGAAATATAATGAAACTTTTGTAAATAAATGATACCGAATAAATTATATTAGTGTATTTATGGATGATAAGGACATGAAAAATTGAAAAATTGAAAGACTAAGCAGAAGAAACACTCATGTTTGAGCATTAGATTTTCCTTGAAACTCTCCTTGGAAATGAAGGTCATAGGTTAAATAAGGGTGTAAAAAGGATAAGTTTTGTGTGATAAGGTTCTAGGATGAATATATTTTATGATTTCCACCAAGTAAATTGAATGGAGGTGATTAATTGAAGGAGTGGAAGTGGTCTCCTTTTACAAGTGATGAAAATGGGCTTTTCCATAGACAATATTAGTAAGTAAGGGGTAAGAATAGATGTACATGAATTTTAGGTGAGGGAAGGTTGGTAATAAATATGGATATTAATTTTAAACCTAAAATATGGGTTTTATATGTTGTAATATTCAATTAAAATTCAGAAAATTCATGCCACATTTGATTACCCTCTTAAACACTAATTAATCTTAATTAAATATTAATAGTAGTAATTAATTTACTAATTCAAATATAAAAGGATACTTCCCACCAAATTTATATATGTTAAATAAAAACCTATAATATTTTTAGTCTAATTTTGTTTCAAAATATTATAATAATATATTTTAAATTAAGACATAAAATATATAAAAAACAAATTTTCTAATAAAGTACCACAACTGTTAAAAAATGCTAATAATGGGATCCCAAATATGATATTTCAAACATATTAAATAATTATAGATAATTATAGATAATTTTTTTCATACAAAATTTAATTAATTCTTATGTTATGATAATATTTGACTTAGTGATAAAATTTTCCCAAACATAAATTTTCACTGCTCACCTAAAAAATAACTATTTTAGAAAAATTCCAAAAACCATACTAAACTTATTTTGGAATTATATATTAAAATATTAATTTAATTTTTTCTAATAGTATTTATAAAAATTATATATTTAACTTTTAATTAAAAACAAACAATATATTGATAAAATATTTTATTAACCAATAATGTTTTAAATAATATATGATTCAATAATATTTTATACAAACCTTCATATTGAAAGAATTTTAATATATTAGATCACATATTGATAAATAATAAAAATTTAAAGGTGATCAAAAAAACATATTATCATATCATAATTCTCTTTTTAGGTGTGTGAAGGAAGTTATCAAATTTAAATTGATAATATATGTACTAAATTATTATTTTTTGTTAAAATCTCTTATCCTAAAATGAATTTAATCCTTGAATTTTATTTCAATACATTAATTATAGAGGTTAAAAATATATACATGACATAAGATAAATTTTAAAATGAAATATCAAGAGTACAACATGAATAAAAATATTATTCCTTTATTTAGTTAAATGAATTCTTAATTTTCCCTCAAAAACTATATTCTCTATATCCTCCTTTTAAACACATAAATCATTTCCCTATTTATTTAAGACATTAATGAGTGTGTTTCTTCCAACATTTTTGACATAATGGAAATTTAAAAAATTTTATTTCATCATCTTCATCAAATAACCTTTCATGAGAATCCATCCTTATTTTCCTTTGTGTGTTTTTGAATTCAAATGGGAGGTTAGGAATGGATGGGGTGTAAGTGTTATTATTTTATATGTGAATGAAGGGGGATTTTCCAGGATAAATAATGGTAAAGGTTATTAATGGAACGACACTAATGTTTGGTGTGTTTGTTGAGGGAAGGATGGTAAGACTTGTTTTTATGAATTTCCAACGAAACAATGGGGTTATAGATGGTATAATGTTCAAGTAAACATAAGAAAATTCATGCCACGTTTGATTAATCTCTCAAACACTAATTATACTTATTTAAATATTAATAATGGTAATTAATTTATTAATATAAATATAAGAGGACCCTTCCCATAAAATTTTATCATTATGGATCCAAATTTATCATCCATTTATTCTAATTAAATTTCAAAAAAAGAGAAAACTTACTTTTATATTAAAATTTTAAATATATCAAAAAACATATTTTATATGAAAATGTTGTTTATGTTCGAAAAATAATAATCATGCGTTTGTAAACATGATATATTAAATTATATATATATATATATATATATTTAGAGAAAATTGGTATCTTAAATATTTAATTCATTATTATGTTATTGTGACATCATAAATAGAGACAAATCTAGCAAAAATTGATATTTTTACTATTGAACTAAAAATTAATTATTTCATAAAAATCTCAAAAAATCATACTAAACTGATTTTTTTTTGTAAATGAAAATATAAAGTTAATTTCACCTAATTATATTTCTAAAAATTATGTATTTATATTTTATTTGAAAATAAATAGTATACGAATAACACTTTTTATTAACCAGACATATTTTTAATCATAAGTTTTTGTAATACTATTTTATTTAATTATTTGAATTGAAAGACTTTCAATAAATATGATAGTATATCATTAAATAATAATATTGTAAAGGATATCAACATATTTTATTAACCTAATTTAATATTCATTTTAGTAAATATGAAGAAAACTATCAAATTTAAAGGTTTGATATATATATATAGAAATATAGTAGGGTTGTAACTAATAGACCCAAACTTTTAGAAACACCAAAAATTTACAACAGACCATGATCTTTTGTTCTGATATTATATCTACCGGGAATTTATTATCTTCTTGTGTTGTGATTTCTTATTTAATAAATAATATTATTTAGGGGAAGAACTCCTCATACCCATGTTTCAAACCACTTTGGATGTTTTGGTAGTATCATTATCATTTTTAATCAAACAATATTGTATAGTTTATATTTCAATCCTAAACTGTACATGCAAATAGATTTGGAAGAATAATTATTTTTATAATTGGATGGTACCTATCCTTTTTTTATGCTTTAGGCTAATCATTAGATGATCTCAATATGTTCTTTCCACCAAATATTGGACTATTAGAATAATATTACTCATTAATAGTTTATGTTGTAGTAGCTCTTATTTCTACTTGTTTTGAAGATTTATCTTTTTCGGTTTCTATAAATTTCAATTTAATTAAAATCTCATATAATTTCATATTGATGATTCATTTCTCATCCTCCAATGATTTTTTTGGTGTTCGAATTATTTCCTCGTCTTTTTGATATATTGCTAAATATTTTTTTTTCTTTTTTTCCCTTTATAATGGTCAATATTTTTAATAATATTTTACTTGAACCCATTTTTATTTTTTAGTCATAAATTAATTCTCCAGATGCATTTATTATTTCATATAAAAAATTCTTTGGTACTCTCTCACAATAATTACAAGAGATATTAATTTTAAAAAGCCAAGAATCATTCTTTAAGCTCCCCATTCCTGATTTTTAAGGCTCTTATATATTTTTAGATCTTTATAGACACCAATAATATTTGTTACATGGAATTATCCCACATTATATCATAACCATAATGGTGGGTGATATCCTCTAACATAATTTTAAAAATTACACAAATATATGAGATGATTTCATTTAGGTAGTTATATACGATATATTTTGTTGATCCAATTGATTCATCTCATGAATCCAAATAGTTTTGATCTTCCCCAATCATTAATAGTTATTCAATAAGATAATTTTGATATATGATTTTTGGCACCCCTTCTTCATGTAGTTTTAATAAATTATATTATTCAAGACTATTGTCCAATTCATTAGAAGAAATTGAACTACCAGAGATATTTCCTTTCTTGATCTAAATTTTATTGAATCCTATAATTTGGGAACTAATTTTTATTCCTCCTTATTAAGATGGTTATATTATTTTCACCATCATCCTCATAATATAACTTATTATACGTTGTAAAGTAAATATTATCACATTGATTACATTCAATTAGTGAATATTCCTATATATTTAATGAACCATTTATAACTTCTTTGATTGTATTTTATTCTTATTCTTTAGTGTCTTGCTAGACATATATTTTAATGTGTAATTGATATGGAATTCATATTCCTCCTCAAATATTCACTTTATAACGAAATTGAAAATTGAAACATAATTATTCAACTAAAACATCAAACAAGGTAATGTGATAGATGTATGACATTTATATTATACCAGTTATTAGGATTAAATAAGTATACTCCCCACATTGACAAGAGGTTAAGCTATGTTGGTATACTTTAATCCATTTTTAAATTTTTCCCTTAATCACCTCTTCACCAATTCATCGAGAGAACCTGTATATATTTTTTCTCCTTTAGTCAGTGTGTAGATATAAAAATATAATTCATAAGATAACCCTGTAGTTTATTAATGAGGTTTTCCTACCTAAGGATTATTTTCTCCACAATATATCATTGTTATTATTCCACATGCATGGATTCTATCCTATTATTGACGAAATATCCAGAAAGGGTATGACCTTGTACCTATTACCATTTCATTGACTATGTATAATGCAAGTAATTTCATTTAACTTTTTTTATAAGGGAATGGGCTTGCAATTATTTGAAGAAAGACCCCCTTGTTGGATCAAGTCCCTCCCCAACTATATAAATTATCTTCTTCCCTCATTCATAACCATCACGAGAGCTTCCTCAATATTATTCAAAATTAAATGGAAAAATTTTAAAGGTATTACTTATTACCTTCATATTTATGGTGTTGTTTGATGAAGCACAACCAAAAAAGTTTCTTTCTCCCCTTCTTCATTAATGCACAAGGAAATTTCCCTTTATTCAGAACTAGCATTATTAGTCTCTTAATCCCATGAATAATAAATAGTAGTAAATGTTTCGGATTATATTTCAATATATATCTTGTTGTTTAGTGTTTAATATACTACACCACTAGAACACAATCTTATTCTCTTCAATACACTAAATCGGAAATAATGTTTTTATCAGTTCTTCTCTTTCTCGCTATTTTTATTTTAACTTGAAAAGTATATTTAATGCTAACCTAGTCAATAATATCATATATTGTTCTTTTAAACCTGTATATATATATATATATGTATGTATGTATTAATTTTTGTAACTTCCTCAAATTCAAACTTCCTTAAATATCAGTCTTCAAAAAATGATGATCTTTGATATTCTAATTTAGTACAAACTTCATCTTTTCTCTCTCAAGGACTCAAAACCCAGTATCTATTTTTATCTTCAAAACCTATAGAATTGGAATTTTAAAATCGATTAATATTGAAACAACTCAGTCTTATTTTCAATCAAAAACTCTTGAAAGCTCCAATAAACATTCAAACAAAATCCTTATTCTCTCTTTATGATATATAAAAACATCATATAGTCAACCTTATGTTTTAATTAGTTCTATAAAATTTACTTCTCTAATAATATTTCAATCTACTAGAATATACTGTAATACTACTTGTTTTTGGATCCAATATTCATAGAATAGAGTTACCCTAATAATCTTATATTACTCTTGTTTACTCTCATCCATGAAATATGATTCATGAAACCTTAAAATATGCATGTAAATAATTCATATCTAGTTATTCCTACATCTCATTACTTTGTAACATTCAGTTCGCCTTCCTTATCTCATGAAGCTTTGTGATAATCTTATATTTATTCCCACCCACATTCATTTTCAATGAATATGATTTTGTTATTCCTGTGATAATCATAAATCTTCAATAATTTCAAAAACTACTAAAAGATAGGTTTCCATGATATATCTTGTGTCAAAACATTATTCATGATGCACTCATCAAAGAATGATGATTATTCATCATTAAATAATACAAAAATATCATCATGCTCATATATTCATTTTTTCTTGACTGTGTTTTCTTCCTTATGTGGTTGATATAAGTCACAGTTGATTTCCCGTCACACATTAAATTAACTTATCATGGTGGTTTTCATAGTTTATCAACCTTAATGTGTTGGATTATCTTACTGTGTTTTTTCTTATAGTCGATCTCCCTTCATGTAGTCAATTTTTTTACCACAGAGGTTCTCACAATTGATCAATTGTAGTTCAATATATAAGATCTATATTCTACCTCTCTCCTCATGTTTTAAATATCTATTTTCATGTTAATGGAATAATTCATAGTGTATTTTTTCTTCAATATCCTAACTTCTTATTCTGTATAAAATTTTCTACATGCACGATTATTGGTGTAGTATGAAAAATTATGGAACAAAACATATGTTCGAGGAAGAAAAAATATTAGATTTTCCTCATTTTTAGTAGCTTACTTGATTTTCTATATGTTTCTATTATTTATTTATAGTTCTCACTTAAAACAAAATCTCATATCAATTTGATATTTTTTATAGTAATCCTTTATTTTTTATTTCAATCTTTAGGCAGAGTAGTGTAACCCGCATGGGTGCCTTTTTCCCTCAGGCTCCCATATCAACCTTCACATGAGAGAAAAATCAACATTTCCCCCTACATGTTAACTGATACATGTGTATTCAAGCACATGTGTTTTGGATCTCACTATTATCTTTCATAGACACTTGTGGAATCCATAGTAAAGATTCCTTCTATGGTAATAGGGTGGATTTATTTGAATGGTTTCTTTGTATTGAAATGGAATTCTAATTTTTAAGCTTCTCGTATACATATTTCTTTCCAAAATAATGATTAAGTTGACAAAAATAATTCTAAAATATCATATATATATATTTCTTAGATCTTGTTAACATTAGGATGGAACACTTAAAACATTTTCTTTATATAAATAACATAAAATGAATCTTGAAAACTTCAAACATCATTTCCATCAAGTGAAATAATCTATTAGAATCTAATGGAATCAACCTTCAACACTTTCAATAATTTTCATATAATGACATCATTTTTTCATTTTATATCCATTTTCCAAAAATACAACATAATCCACAAATTCAGTTCAACATCATCAACCCCATAGGTTATTCCATGTTTTTGGTAATAATAACCCTTTATTATTTTTATTTTCCATGGTGTAATACTAACTCCCTAATAAACATTTTCTTACCCATTATTTTTACAACATCCTAAGTTGACTATGATGTGTTCTTGAGGTGTTGTGTGTCTTGGACTAGTGTTTTTTTGAATGAGTAGGTCTTGACCATTATAGTTATTTTCACAAAAAATCATATATTTTACACTAATATATTTTATTGTTAATGTGATAGTACATGTTTCATGTTTTTATATATTCTTGAAAATAGATAATATTTTTCAAATTACATAATCCTTCGATGAGGATTATTTGTAGATATTTTTACCAAGTTTGATTAATTTTTATATGTATAGTAAAATTTTCCATGTGTTTTAATAATTTTTTTAATGTTTTTTTAGTTTATATTTAGAATGATATTCTATTTTTAATGTATTATCTTATCAACTAGCCACTCTTGATTTTTGTCTATTGGAATAGGGTTATTTTTATGAACATTATTTTTAAAAAATTAACTATTTTCCATGTTTTTAATTATGAAGAAAGGATATTGAAAGATTCGTATAATATAAATTATTATAAAAAATTATTTTATAAGTTGTTTTGATATTAATTATTATAATAATTAACATCAAAATTCCATCTCATACTATTTTGGATTTTAATTTCAATTTTTCTTATAATGATAATCAATGTATAAATTTATATATAATTTTAGTTTATATAATTGATGTTAAAACTGTATATTTAATGTTTATTGTATTAACATTAATTTTTATTTGATGCTAATTTAAAAAATAACAATCATTAAATAATTATTTTTTTCTATAGTTAAGTTCGTAGTGATTATTACACACATGTTACCGTGGTAGATAAGTCACAAAATTAATTTTGATAATTTATGAGTTGGGGATAAATAATGGAGGACCCAACTGAGGGTTCCAACCTTTGGTAATGGATTGATTGACCTTATAAGGTATTGGGTGCTAGTCTAAAATGCTTCTTATAGGGTGGTGAGATTTATGTGGCTTAAGTAATTTGCTTTCTTGAGTGATCATATAGTATTAGGTTATATCACACCCTGGCCTCTATTATTTTGATTGTTTTATTTAATTTTTTTTCTTGAACCTAAATTTCATGTTGAACCTATTTTAAATAATAAAATTTTAAAATTCTAGTGTAGGGAACAAATTTAGAACTTATTTCAGGGTTAGTACAAACCATGTTTAAAATTGTGTATAGACTTATAGTTTTTAATATGTCTATTTAACATGGTTGGTACATGATTTGACTAACAATGTATCCAAATCATGTACATTCCTTGGTGTGTCCAATATGGGGTGTAGGGATGGAACATGGATTCATAAAACACTCATACAAACCATGTAGTTTACCGAAGTTTTCATTTTTATGAAATTGTTATTCCACCTTAATGATTTTAACCTCTAAAATTCCCCCTCCCCTCCTTTCCTCTCTCATGCGACGCACATAGAAAAGGAGCCCCCCAGGAAAATACCCGTCCCTCAACAACTCTAATCCTTGGATGATTCTAGGGTAGTATATTTAATATTTGAGGTTAGATATCTGATGTTAGGATTATTATTATCTTTTTTATCCTTTATCATTATTTTTTCCTCCCTCTTATTGTGGTATGTGGATGAAAAACCCCTATGGTGTCAGACATGGCCAATTTTTGTGATTTTTTATGTCTAAGGTGCGTGATGTTGCTTTTAAGTCTCATTCATTATATATTCAAATATTCAGAAAAAATTCCATTAATTCTAGACAGATTTTCCTAATCCCACTTTGTGTGAGTTGTATTTGTTGTCAAAAAATAATTTCCATGGTATGTTAATATATTGACGAAGAAAAATCATCCTAGATGATGAGGGTTACAAGTATATTAAATAAGTAGTTACCATGATTTTTGTGACTCGGTATTATGTGATGATATTTACAAAAAAATCATAGAAGATTGGTTTAGTGTTTCTTCTCCTCTTTTAATATGATAGACTAGTTTCTTATTTTGAAAGAGATGGAGATATATTAATTATTGAAGGCAAAAGATAATTTGAAGATATCAGGAGATACATAGAGAGTGATATGTTAGATAAATACATTTATATATCTTGATGATGAAAGAGTTTTGATGTTCCATCCATGTGTTAGATAATGGTTAGAATGGAATGTTAAGGAGCTACCATAAAATTAATTGATACAAAGTGATTCTTTCTTATAAATATCAAATGTCTTGGTATTTATTATCATTGTTCTTGCTATAAGTTTGTGGATGAAAGGTGAAAGAAGGGGGAAGTATAGAACAAGGAAGTACAAGATGTTTGAAAATATGGTTACATAGGAGAAGAACTATGAATGTGAATCAATATACATTTTCCATGTAAGGAAATATATATGTATGTGATTTCCTATATAGTTGAATCTGAATACCCTAAAATAATTCTATATAAGGGATTATCCATATATGTTTTTTCCTACATAATAGAATCTATGTAGCTAAATACCATGTTTCATATATGAATTGATCACATTTTTGAACAAAATTTATATGTTAATGGACTACGTTTGCGAATAAATATTCACATATGAAAGTTCCAAGTTGGAGAATTTGGATACATGCTGGAGAAACATAGGTGAATGGTTTACTTATACTAAATTTCTATAGATAAGATTTGTCCATGTCCGATAATATGTATGCGGTGAACAAAATATGATAATTGTCCACATATTAAAATTTCATCATGGTGATGAAGAGGTTGAATATACTATATGCAGAAGACATAGAAGAGATATACACAAACATATCTGTATTCTGATGAGAAAAATTTAGATAATTCTTAGTATGTTGATCTTCATATGTTCCATATATCATGATGTTGGTGGTCATCATTTTTTCTAAATGAGTTAATGATGAAGTTTTAGAAAATAACAAAATAATATTTTCACAACAAACTTTATGTTTCAGAACTATGATGTATTTAAAATATTCCATGTAATATGAAATTCACTGAAATTAAAAATCATGAGGATCCAGTTAAAGCTGTGATTCGGGAAGTGGTAATGATTTTTGGAATGTATGATATGTTTCTTACGCAAGAATTGATAGATGTACAACATACTTTGTTCCATGATGTAAGATCTATTACTACTTCATGTTCATGTAATCATTTATACCATTCGATAAACATATTAAGGATTTTATATAAGGAATAATGAACATATTATGGGGTTTTTTCTACAAATGAAGAAGGATAAAATACTATATTTACAGTACATTCATATATATGTTGTTTAAAAAAATATAAATTAATCTTGAATTGAAGGAGAAAATTCAAATAATGAGGAATACATGTCATTTATTATATATATTAATATAGGATGAGAAAAAAGTTGTAGTTCAACACTATTATTTAAGAGACAATATTTTTGAAGTCAAGAAGTAGATCCAGCATTGTTATCTTCATTATAAAAATATAGTGGGAAAAAGAAGAAGGATCGAGCCAATCCATTTTAATTTTTATTTAAGAAAAAAGATTTATTAATTTAAAATAATAGATGAAAGTTGTGTCCATATATTTTTTAAAAGGAATAGGAAAAATAATGTACATACAGGAGAAGAATAAGAGGATCAAGTTGCATGTTGTTGTGAAAGTAATATTAGAAGAAGGAATAGAAGAGAAAATATGAATTTTGACAATTAATAGAATCATCAATTTTTGGAAGACTTTATTAATGTTTCCAACATCATGAAGAAGTTGAATACTTCATATGTAGATAGTATAAAGATCTATCTAGGTGTTGTAGTTAAACTAGGTAGTCGCTATTATAGGAAATCATAAATTTTCACACATCCCCCCTAAGTATAGGGTACCTAATATTAGTTACAATATTGTTTTCTACTAGACCCATTTTAAATATTCATCACATTATAGCAGAATGTACGACCGAGGATTATTTTTTGATTACACCTATGACTATTCGTTATTATTGAAAGATAAAGATTAAAATCCTCTATACACTTTTTGGTGTATCGAATGAATAATGGAAATATAATATAATTATAGAATAAATATCTAAATAAGTCAAATAAATAAAAGAATAAAAATTATTAAATTGGATAAATGAATACCAACACTGATTTTTCACCTCTCAATGTTAACTATATCCCATGTAGTCCTAATAATTGGTATACAAGAACAAGGTTCACCTCAATTGGATTATCTATATAGAAGTAATTCTATTTTAAATATTGGAGATTATTTCCTATTTTATAATGGAGAATTGTATTGGTGAATAATATTTTGTCTCAGATCAAAATTTAGTCCTCTAGAAGACTATGTTGAATTGGAGTAACAAAGAGAAAAGGATTCTAGGGAATTTTTCCCTTTTGTCTAGATAAGGGAAAGTTTCAAGTTCCCCATGTTAAGATAGAAAATAATAATAATATAGATTGAAAAGATAATATAGGGTAGATTATGTAACTATGAATATTTTATATTCTCATTCTACCTCAACTAATTCAATAAACTCTAGTGATCAAGTGGTTCATATTAATTTTGTTGAAAATTTTTCTGTAGAAGATCTAAGAACTAGAGGGTGTGATAACTGGCCAGTTGATTTTTCAATTGATGTATTATATAATTTGTTAAATTGGTTTGAAAAATTAATAGTTTTTTTATTCATTATGTTTAAATGAATATAGTAATAAACCAACCATCTTAAAGGTAAAACAAGTAATCTGGATAAGGTTGTGTATGAAAAGGTTCTAGAATGAACTAAATCTATCTAAGCAGGTTAGAGCCTTAGAAATAAGAAATGTGGAGCTTTTAATAAGTTTATAAAAATTTGAAAATATATTTCTCATATAAGTTTAATATTAAGATATAATCAAGAAGATATTTAAATAGAATATCCATACACATTTAAAATACTGAAAAATAACATTGATGCTAAGAATGAACAGGTGGAGATTAAATATAATAAAATCTTGGATCTTGGTTCATTTTTTATAAAATATAATTATCTATGATGAAGAATTTTGAATAATTTGGAAGGAATGTGAATATGGGGTTTCATTCATTTAATATTAGAATAATGTAATTAATATTAATTGTCTTGTATTGATGATTAAAATGGTCAATCTAGAAGTGATAAACATTTATTCTTCACAATTAAATAATGGATGATATATTATCATAAAATATTATGAATATGATTCTGATGTTAAAATACTAATTTTATTTGATAAGTCCATGACATCATTTAATGATCTTTCCCAAGAAACTATGATGTAGGATATAATATTCATTCCTTTTTGTAATAATTCCACTAAATCTCATTTCAGGAAAAGTGAAGATCTAAAAATAAAATATTCTCAACTATGGATGAATAAAAGTGGTGAGGATCCTAACATTGTGTCTATGGTGGATAGATGAAGTGGTATAGAAATTAGTTCCCCAATAATGTACCAACAAGTGGTAAAAAAGACCCAATTACCGCATGCCCATATGGTTGGAAATTATAGACAATATGAAGTAGATACAAGAATAATATGGATTATGGGTCATTTTTGGTGCTACAAAGGGTTAAGGTATTATGAATCAGACTATTAGAAAAAATATATAAATTTTAAAGTAAAAAAAATGAATCCCATGTTTTGGAATATAAATAAAGATATAATGAATCAATATCCCTATATTAAAAAAACTAGTATTGTCAAGATGTAATGTGAAGATTGGATTTACAACCATGATAAAGGAGTTGGAAAACGATTCAAATCAAAATAATTACAATAAAATCTCAAAAAATGTTGATTTTTATTCATGGGGAAAAATAATAAGAAAACCAAGAAGAGTATCACATCTAAATGGATTGATGTGAATAACCCTCACATGTTTCAATTTCTAGACACCATTAAGGATTCAAATATTCTTAATAATTTTCTACATATTTGGCTAGTGGATTTCAAAAAATAAAATAATTTTAAAGAAGTACAATTAAGGGATGGTGAAAAAGGAAAAGATAAGATTCCCCAGGAATATTCTGAATATCATGAGTGTTTTTTAAAAAAATATCCCTTATATTCAAAAAACATTCAGTTAGGGATACATAATAGAAAATGTTTTCTAGATATTCTTCAAGAATAATAAAGGGTCTTAAGAATAATCCAGAATTCTCTCAACATAAAGTATAATGTTGTTACAATATCTCTACACAAAGGAGTTGAAGAGGTGAAGATATCCATGCTTCCTAAAATAAAATTATAAGTGAAAAAAATATGGAATAATAAATATTGTAGAAACTTGTTGGAGAAAATCGTCTCTACCATGTTTTTTACATTGTGTGACAAAAATGTCCACATTATTCCTTTAATCCTTGTGTATTGTATTTGTGCATAAAAGGAAGGAAATTGAAGGTGAAACATGCTCTTAGTGGGATAACCTAATAAATAGTGATGAATTTCAATTCTGGACAGCCTATATGGGGATGTCACCATCAAATATTGATCTCTATATTGATATTTTGGAAATTTGATTATCATATAATCATGGATGAAGTTGAAGAAATTAATTACTATCGACACTTGATAGAAAATTAAATAAGTTACCATCTTGGTTTGATCATATATTTGGTATTCTATACAAGATGCATTGAAGAGGTTCATCCTTGGAAACGATGTGGATGTTTTCAAATCTTAACAACTGCATATGGAAGATACATTTCGGTGTTTTCTTGACATGGATAACCTAAATCAAATCTATTACAGAGATTCATCGTTATAAAGATCATGAGGAGTGTCAAGTTAAGGGGAGACATGTGAAGAGTGATTTAGAAGCTACCAAAATTATTTCATCACACATGCATCTAATTATTATAGAAGTTCTTGAAGTTAATTTCATTGAATAGGTATGATTTCTTTGTCTCCCATCCTTAGTAACATAAAAATAAAATCATTACATGAAGGGGGATAACATGACCAATGACATAGAAATATGTCATTGAAAGATATGACGACATATTTATTATTGAAGGTAAAAGATAAATTAAGGGGTGATCTTTCCAACGCATCTTGGAATATTGGCATAGCATTTCATCCCATATTTTAATTTTAAAAATTGGGATCTCTTCTTTGAAAGATATGACGACATATTTATTATAGAAGGTAAAAGATAAATTAAATATTTGAGGAGTTACCTGGAGAATGATATTTTCTTTAAATACATTTTTATATCTTTATTATAAAAGTGTTTTGAAGTTCCATCCATGTTTTGGATGATGTTTTTCATGATAGGTTGAGGAGGTACCATAAAATTAGTCGATGAGAAGTGTAGTTTTATTATAAAGATAAAATATAATGATATTGGTTATTATGATTATTTCTATACTTCTTTGGTAGGAATAGTTAAACAAGGAACAAGTATAGAATAAGTAAGATGAAAAAGTTTGGAAACATGGTTGGAGAATTTCAAATCCATGTATGTGAATTTGTATACATGGTCCACATAAAGAAATATTTGTGTCTTTGATTTCATATGTAGATAAATCTGCTTGCCCGAACAAATAGATATGTAAGGAATTATCCATATATGGGGTTTTTCTATATAAAGAAATCTATGTAGTAGAATGATATTTTAACTATATGAAATTTCCACATAGGTGGATGAATAGTGTATGTGAATAACCACTGTATACCAATGCACATACATAGAGAATGGACCATATAGAACAACATGTATATGTGATGGATCAACATCAGTGAATGGTGTACACATATTAATTTTTTTAAAGAAATTTATTTTCCACATCTGGCATATTTCTATAGATCACAACATATGTGAAATGGGGTCATATGAAAATTGGATCACATGAGTGAAGAGGTACTCTACACAGTATAAAGAGAAAATTAAAAATATGTTCATAGTAATGATACGGGCATTGATGTAAAAAATTTAGATGATACTTGGTATACTGATATTCATATGCTCTATATATCACGCTATTGGTGATTATAATATTTTCTAAATTTTATAATGATTAAGTCCAAGAGAAGAATAAAAGAAGAAATTCACAATAACATTCAAATTGCAGTGCCAATCCAGATTCAATAGATACCCTGTAAGATGAAAATCATTGAAATGAAAAATCATGAGGCGTCGGTTTAAGTTGTAATATAGGAAAAGGAAAATTTTGAAGGCACCAATTATATGTTTATGGTGCATGAATATATAAATGTTACATGGGGTTTGTGTCACGATAGAATCTCAAAGACTACTAAAAGTTCATGAAATATTGTATAGATTCCAAGAAACACAAGTTAGACTTTTGGAATAAATAATGAATAGAATGAATAGTTTTTCTGAAGATGAATTGGGAACAACGACTAAATTTATTATAGAATAATGCATATGTGTTTTTAATATAGATGAATTAATATTCTATTAAAGGAGTAGTTTTGAAGAATAATGAATATATTTAGTTTTTATGTGTGGTTATTATAGGAGGAGATGTGTGACAATGTATATTGTTGTGGGATTAGTTAATGTTGAGTCTTCATGAATTATGAGAATATATTCATGTAGAATATTGTGGATCTAGTTTCATACCATGATGGAAGATATCCAATATATTTGGATGACCAAAAATCTTGGTTATTCAAATCATTTAGGCACATGGGATAGTGTATACAGAAATAAATAATATAGTTGATAAAGTAACTAATATAGAAATATGTTATTATATATATATATATTCCTAAAGGTTTAAAAATGGATTTCAACATTATTTTTCAGTATAGAATATTTTTTGTGTCAAGTATAAGTAAATTCAACTCTATTACCCAGATTATATAAATGAATTCATTCAAAAAAAAAGAATAATAGTGCCAATTCATTGTGTTTTTCACTAAACAAAAATGATGGAAGAAAATATATGAAGAGAGAAATGTTGTGTGCATATCTATTTTTATATGAAGAAGAAGATATAGGGGATTAATTATATAGTATAATAAGAGGAGTATCTTCTTATATGATATCTTTTATGTAGTAGTATAATAAGGAAGAGAATAAAAAAGTATAGTTGTGATAATAGTTTAATGTCTTCACTGGTGGATTACTTTCATGATGTTTCCTAAAACATGAAGAAGTTGAAGACTATCATACAAGTTGTATAAAGATCCATTAAGGTGATTCATATGGACCAATTGATCACCATTCTAAGGAATCATGATAAATTTTTACCCACCCTCTTGAGTTTAGGATACCACAATTTAGGTTCAAGATTTTTTTCTTCCAACCCACTGTAAATATTAATCTCATTATTGTGTCATGCGTGATAAAAGATTAATTACCAGTTTCACTGAGGATTGTCTATTCTTATAGAAAGGTAAACCTTGTAAGTACCATGTACACTCTATGTGTGTTGTAATGAATAAAGGAAATATAATATTATTGGAGAATCAAGATTTTAATTAGTCAAAGTGGTAAAAGGATAAAAAATATTAAATTAGATAAAACTAGTCCAACATTGTTTCACCCCCAGTGTTGAGTATACCCCAAGTGGTCCTAATAGGTTTTCCCCATGCTTGACCCTTTAATTTTAGAATATTTCATTTCTTATATTCAAAATTTATTTTTTTTATTTTTAATGATAGTATAATGTATCTTTATTAAATATTTAGATAGAAAATTTTATTTCATTTTGGTTTCCATAGAAAGTGAATAGTTTTCCTATTTTAGATGTTCGTTCAAATCTTATTTTCCCTAACATTTCACACCAATAGTATATAAAATTGAATAAATGGATATTTCATAAGAATTTTAAAATTAATAAATGTATCCTTGGTTTTAAAATTTATTTTTTGAGAGTTTATTTTGACTTATGATAATCTTGGTTTTTAAAATAGAAATTCCAAATGATTAAGTGTTTTAATATATTTTATAAAGATAAATGTTGTTTTGATATAACCCTTGTTATAAATATCTTATTCTATCCCAAATATATATACATATATACTTATATATATATAATGACTCATTTATGTATATATTCAAAAAAACATATATGAATGTTTTCATTGAGAAAAATGTGTCTATGTATTTAAGTACATATGTTTGTAAGGATAAAAAAATAATTTGAAACATAAATTTTATAGTTAAAACATATTTTCAAGTGATATTTTAAATGTGGCTCTCCTAGTGGTACATTGAATGATAAGTATTATTTTCTAATTATCATGCATGTTTGGAAATTTCGAAAGATACTTTTCCTAATAAGAATGTTCTTTTGGATCCTACCACCTTGGAAGTATATTGTTAAATTGGAAGGGGTGTTTTTGTGGTAGGAAACTTCCCTAATATACATTTTTCTAGGGTGGTAAGGGGTTGGATTCCAAGGGGATGTTTGGAGGTGGGGTTTACTTATGGTTACTATTTACATGATTGGATACATCTATGTAATAAATATATATATATATATACATGATTTATATACATATATGTTATAAAGACTCGGCCTTAAACATTACATAATATTGAATTAAATGAGTAATTCACATTGAGGATCTTTTCAGGTTTAGAGTTTTGGGGAATTAGGACATAACTATTACATCTCAAACGATTACAAGGTAGACATATCCACATAGTTTCCATTTTTTCATAAATTAAAAACTATTGAAAAAAAGTCATGTCTAGTTCCATGTTTTAGACAGCATGACTTTTCCTTGATCCCATCCTTGACCTTATTCATATTTAAGTCCTTTGAAAACATTTAAAAAATTGGGATGAGCATAAAAAGCTCACTAAGGGTTATAAAACAATGAATGAAAACATTTGTTCACAAATACATAAAAAACATGAACTCTTTTACTTACCTAATGAAATCATAAGATTTATGAAATAAACATATAAAAAGTAAATCATAAAGGTAACTTGTGGCATCCATATCATACTTACATTGTACCTATCACAGCTACATAGGGAGTTACATTGGAATACCAATCATAGTATATTCCCTGAATATCTTAGGAGAAACATTCACATTTACCTCTTTCATGTTACCCAATGCATTGGAGAGCTATCTCAGGCTCACCCTCCCTAGTTTTATCACAGAACCACCCATATATGTAAATAATTCCCAAGAACCATAACATGATCATAACACATAACATAAGCACAAATGAAAGATAAAATTTCCACATTGAAATAATAAAATATCATTTCAAGATATTGAAATAATAAATCCATTCTCAAAATCATTTTCAATATCATAATACATAAAAAGAGTATATGGTATTTAGTTTTCCTTTTAAAATCATTCTAGCTTGTTAAGGAAGCCAAAGATCAAATAATACTCAAGTCGGCAGAAAGGTCGTTGTCACCACTTATGTTAAAAAAATATTCCATCTTTTCATTTAGTAAAATGATTCTTATAAAAAGATTCCATTTGAATAAAATGAAAATTCAAAGGGTTTTATACATAGTATAAAATAATGTCGTGTATAAAACTAAAAATGCCTCAATGAAAGAAGATTAAGACGATGTCCCTTACCTCGTATCTGACTTCACCCGTTCGTTCTTTAATCTCCTGAATAATAAATTAAAGTTAATTTATAATTTATTAATAACCTTTTTCAAGTTTATTATTCCTTTCATATCACTTATTACCATGTTATAAACATTATGTAATCATTTTAGTTAATAATGTTCATTTTGTAGATATTTGGTACTTGGGTCAAAAATGAACACCTTATATTTACAAGTTGTCCATGTGGTCAATAGTCCATTACATCAAGAATGGTATTCATGATTTTAGATATCATATATATCATATATATCCAGTATATAAATTTATTTATAATAGTACATAACATTTGGAGGTACGAAATGAAATGCACCGTTCATGGAGACGGTAAGTCGTACGTACGCATGAACGCTACTTTCATTTCTATTTCTTATTTTTAATGGAATTAAAACATGATGATACATAGGTATATTGTAATTCCAGTATAATATCATATATAATATCATTAACTCTATCTTTTATACATCCCACATAGGGCATTAACGAGTCACATCACTTTGTTGGGGTGGTAGTCCGCACTTCCTCAAATGAGATTATCATATTTACCCACTATGGAAACCATAAAGGCTTGATATAAATGGGAATTACAGAAGCATAAGGGATTAATAAACATAATATATATCATATATAAATATAGTTCCATCATAATGGCCACCATGAGAGGCGGTAAGTTGTAATTGAACAATTATCGTTTCGTGAGGTGTTAGTTTTCCATCCACAGAAACATTATGTTCATCATCGATTAGATGGAGATGTGTGTAAGTGTAGTTATAATCCATGTACTAACAACATCCTAGTATATTGAGGATACTTTTTTTGTTACAAAAGAAAATAAATAAAAAGATTTTAGGGGTTGGAGAAGCAAAATAAAAGAAAACAATTTAAGAGAAACTGTTACCTTTAATTTGGGTAACTCACTTTGGTTTGAACCAAAGGACTTATTAAGTTTTTTCATCCAAAGTTAAAGCTTCTAGGAGGAGGAGAGTGATGTAGGGGGCTTAACTGGGTAGGGTTTGGATGTTCCAAATGTCTTGAGAGGTTTGAGGAATTGGTTAGAAGTGGTCTCATTTTATTAGGGAGAGGAGGGGCTCTTTAGGAAAGTGTGAAAGTATTATTTTATAATATAATGATATTCGGTTAATAATGGTCCAAAAATCATTATAGTAGAATATAAGGTGAGTCATGGTCGATGTAAAATCATCCAATCATAATTGGACATGTTTTGGATAATATTTTAAGAATTATAATCTTATTTATTCAAATCATTTATTAATGAGGTAAACACTGCATCATTATTATGTCATAAATAATTTAATATATTTGTTGTCTAAAAATTATAAAAAAAATACCATGATGTAGGAAATATTTTTAGCTTTCCAATTAATATTTATAGTCAAACATATTTTTTATAAAACACTATATAAAAATTAATTACTAAAAGATTATTTTTTTGTCTATTTTGCCTTCACATTAAATTAATTAGTCGAAATTATCATTATCACTCCCAAATGGCTCAAAGTGGTCCCAAAATAGACCCAAAGATGACCATGGTCGTTAATGACTCAACCAATAAGTTTTGGACAAGTGTTAAGGTAATTTTGAATTATTATAATATTCTTTTAACCTTGAATTACCTTATTTACCTTTAACCGCGGTAAATAAAAGTCAAAAGTTATTATTCACCAAAAAATTGTTTTCCTCTTAATGAACCAAATTTTACTTCTTTATAACAATGATTTATGTCGTATTTTTGAAATTAAATTCACAGAAGTGGTAAAATTTCATTTAAATGAAAAAGTCAGTTTTTTTAACTACCACTAAGTGGTGTCACTATTCATCAAAAAAATGATGTTTTCCAGAAAAATACCAAAAATTCATCCTAAGAATTATTTTATATTCCAAATTAAAAATTGATTTATATTTTGAAAAATTCAACACATAGAAGTGGAATTATTTAATTTAAAAATTAATTCCCTTTGTTAAAACAAATAACGTGTTTTTATGAAACAATAACTATCAAAAGATTGATACTTGTTTATGTCCAATTTCAGAGTGAAATTAATTCAAATGACCAGCATTGGATTAAATGGTAAAAATATATTTCAATTTCACTTTAAAACCTAATAAAAAGATAATCTAACCATATAAATAAATTATATTAAAAGGAACTTTTGTATTAAAATACAGTATTTTTCTCTATTCATTAAAAAAATGAACTTTATCAGAAAAATATCAAAAAATTACCCAAAGTAAAATTTGATGAACCCATTATAAATAAGGATTATATTTGGTCAATTATAATGTATTAAAGTTAACAAAACTATATTTAATGAAGGTTCGTCATTAAAAGGTGGTAAATCGGCCTTTTTATTTAAATTATGATTAAAATTAGATTCATTCACATTTTAATCCTCTAACTTTTTTATTGGATAATGTAAATACATTTAACAATAATGTATAATCATACTGTAGTTAGTTTCATTCATTCCCACCAATATAATGGCTAGGAGTTAACTACCATTTAAAATAATAATATTATATTATTAGTGTGCAATGTAAGATTTAAAAGAAACCTGTTGTTGCGTATCAGGTACGCTATTGAACATAGTAACCCCTTTAAAGTAAAATTAATATTTAATTCACAAATATTAATAAATATGAAATATGTCTTATTCTTCATTTACCTGGGGTGTTACATATGTACTTATATAAAAATATATGTATATATATATAATATATATCTATGTTCATATTATCATTCAATACCTTTTAATTGGATCAAACTTTTTTATATACATACATCATGTGTGTTGGAGCCGTTATGTTAAAAACCTTGTGGGTGAATCTCGGTATGATTGATTAATACACTTCCCATTATGAATCTAGTTCACTATTAAGAAAACTCTCTTCTATATCATCATAGAAATATACAAACAAAAATGAAAACATGCACACTATACAAAAAAAATTACTCAGTTTTCCCTTTAATTGGATAGTCCAAGGAGAATAAAAAGGCAATTTTCAAATGTAAAAATTCTAATATAGAAAATTTCGTTGAAAAATTTTATAGTGAACTCACTATCGTTCATGGTTCTCTATGAATCATACATTAAAATCTCACCAAACTCTTAACAAAATAATGTGAACTACTCATCAATAAGATTATTCTATTGTTCTGACTCAGATCAAATTTGGCTCACAAATATTTGATTGTGTCATGAAGCTCCATTCTTCATAGACAAGAAGAAGCCTCCATTTATAAATAATTTTTCTTCCACATAAATCTCTTTTGAGAAATGTTCATATCCTTATGTGGTTTACTATTCACTGTGTGAGACAACCTTGTGATTCCTTAGATGTTCCACCTCACATATTCTTGTTTCAAAAACTCCATCATATGGTCACTATTCACCACATGGTGCCATATATGGAAAGATTATACATACTCCCTACTTTAAAAATTTTCTTTGTATTGCCTTAGGTTTTAATAAGCATCAGTTTTTCTTTTATAATTATAAATAATGTTTCTCTATTCATTCAAAAGAATCAATAATTGATTAGAGATAGGGGTATACAAGATATAATCTAAGATAATCATAATTCATTAAATTATAATGGAACATTACAATTGGGGTACATGAAACCATGTATCATATATAATGTATCATTTCACATCATAGATGATTACATCCATTAAAACAGTAAAACATAAAAGGGTTCAATAAATTAAAAATAATAATATATTTAGAATTATAAAATCTATTAGAGCACAGTCACCTTTAAGAATCATCATTATTATAAAAAAAACTACAATGAGAAAGAATAAAAATAAAGGTGAAAGAATGTTGCGAGATCTAAAATAAAAACAATGGAAATGAAAAGTGTGACTTTAGAAGTGAGAATAAAACAAATTATTTTGGTTAGAATACATATTTATATATATAAATGGAATTTGACCATTCCAAATATCGTCACTATAGAAATTTTCAATGGATATACATGTTTCAAAAAGTTATACCAGTGTTATGTATTTTTATTAAAGAGTTTAAATAATATATTTTATAGGTAATAATAATGAAACAAATATAAAATATCTAATGAAAATAGTTTTTATACACCAAAATATTATTAGTAAAAGAATGATTTGATAAAATTAAAATAAATATTTTAAAATTAACATATTTATACAGTTAAATAATTATTAAATAAATAATTAAATTTTATTATATTTAGGTTAATATCTTTTTTTTACAAAAAAAATGTATTTTTCTAAAAATTGGCTTTTCACACTGTTTGATTTTTTTTAGAGAAAAAATTATTACGATGAACCAATGAAATATTTTATTATTGATATATATTAACAAAAATATAATTTTTAATTTAGGTTAAATATGATTAACAACACATAAAATCTAAAAAATCATCTTTTCATATATTTTTAGTTTTCATTATATTTTATAACTTAATTTAAAATCCAAAATTTATGAATTTTAAGATTTTAATTTAATTTAATTTAATTAATTTTTAAATTCCTCATATATAAATACAATTATCATTATATTTTGGAATTTTTCAAAATTAGTTGATTTTATTGGTGAATTCTGAAAAATGATGTTAGACCAAAAAATGTATGTTTTCTATGATATTTTCAAAAGATAATATTTACTTGACAATTTATAAATAATGAATATGTATTTAAGGAATATAAATTATGAATTCTAAAATATGTTGACTAAAGTAATATTTAATCATAAAATAAATTATTTTGGTCTCTACATTGAATTCAATATTATTTCAAGAAAATTCAATTTTGGTTTTTCATAATTTCCCAAAATACATATTTGTTTTATAATAAACCAATATATTTCTTAAAAATTAAAATTCACTAATAATATTATCTCACAGATAAATTTTATTTTTAAAATTAACATTTACTATGAAATGGATTTTACATGTTATGTGTGCTAAAACTAAAATTAATTTCTCTTACACAGAGATATTTTATTTTATAAAATTATTTAAAAAAATAAAATTATAATTTAAAATATATTAATAATTTAAATTTTATTTCCATCTTTTAAAATTAGTTACATAGAATAAAAGTGGAGTTACCATTATAAGGGTAAAATAGGGTAAAAGTGGTTTAACATAATGAAAAGGGTTTGAAACATGTGAAAAAAGTATTATTGTAATGTCTTGAAATTCCATGTAATTTTTTTGAGAATTAAGTTGGATTATTCTAAGACCAAGATCTGAGACGATACGTGATTCCATTTCTTGGAGTGGACAGAATGTATTTTTGAACTATTTTTAAAGTTCATTAAATAATCCTATGAGCAAGTTGTTATAACTTTTAAATTGGTTCCTGGGTAAAAAATATTAGGGAACTGTTAAACTCATACCATTGGGATTCTCCTAGGAAGGGGATAACATAGATTAACATGGGTTGACCAAAAAAGATAGTTTTCATGACATTTAGATGAAAACTAATATAACTGGAAAATGTTATTTTATTATTTTCTCTTCATCGTTGTGCAATGACTCATCTGTGATGTGGTAATACAATGAGGAAATGATGAATCCATTAAGGAATATAATTAATGAATTAGCATGGTGACTCTACTATGTATATCACATCTTCCTTCTTTAATTATACATGTATTCCAGGCTGACGAACAACCCTTTAATCCATCTAATGAACGAATAAAGAAACCTATCCAAAGAAAAATGTAAACAAATCAGAAAGCAGTGACGACACCCATGGAGAGATGATTCATGAATGGAGATTGATATAGCATGAAAGATGATCATCCTTGACCAATATCCTTTTCCAAGGTATGTGTTTAAATATGAGTAATTGTTTTCCCCCTGTTCTTCCCATCTAGTCGAAGAATGTGGATCAACTCACAAACTAGTTGATCCACAGATAAATTTTTCTTGCGGGATTGGGAAATATTATTGTGGGATTGATATAGGGAATGAAATCTTGGTGATTTGAATTATTATTCATGATCTTCCCGATAAGAACCATTCCAGGATGACACAAACAAAGGTCGGTTTGTTCATTTTGTGTTCTTTATGATCCACCCTCTATCTCTCTCCTTGTTCTTTGATGACGGACCCATGAGGTCATGTCAGATCTTTGCGGGGGGGGGGGTCCAATTAAGTTCAAACCCCTAGAGATATGGAAAATTGGTGACAAGTATGCGGTAGTGATAGTGAAGCCCTAACAAGCCCAGAAGCATAGATAGATTGAGAAACAGACCACCGGTGCAAGTCTGGTGGCCCTTGGAGGAGACCGCTGGTGCTCCGAAGCCGGCCGCAACATGCCCTGATGGCATTCCATGGTAGTGGAATCCGTAATCAGCATGGGTCATTGAAGTGTAGGGTAGTGATGTTGGTTGGGTCCCACATCAAGTGGAGAGGCCTGTGGGGTGGGTCGTGATGTGCACTAGCATGCGGTTCACACGAGACCGCATGCAGAGGGGAGGTATCCAGCTTCAGCCAGCCGCATCACAGAAAATCTAGACACAATCCTCGAATTTGGGTTAGACCCAAGCCAGCCTACCGATGCTGGTTGGGCCAATGCGAGCTGAGCCAATGTAGTGAACCAGGCCACTGGCTGGCCTGAGCAAAAGAAGAACTGGGCCACCATGTAGGCCGCGTCGGATAGAAAACTAGGCCTTTTATGAAGCTCGGCTAGAATGAAATTATTTTGACTAAGTCAAACTAGCCCTAAGAATGGGGACTGGGTCATTGGGCTACCTAGTGGGCTGGACCAACGGCTGAATCGGGTCGGGTCCAGCAAGTCCCAATGAGCCTGACCACTAGGCCAGGTCGGATTAGTTCTCCCCAGAACTAACTGGGTCGAGTCGGGTCGGACGAATCAAGGTGGGTCTTGTGGGACTCTGAGCTGTGTTGGTTTGATTCGGTCTAACCAAGATCGATCGGGCTCAGACGCAACTGGATCCTATTTACTAAAATGTCAATTTATTTTAGGAAAAACGTCCGACTAACGCGTTTTCTATGGCATTGGGACCCTTGGGACTAGATGGTACAATAGGTTTACTCTAAATGAGTTTTCATGGCAGTTGAGATAAGACCGATGGCCTGAGGAGTATATTCTCTCAATATAAAATGCACTGGAGAGAAGGAATCCTTCGACTAGATATGACACAAATAATATGATGAGTGGGACCTCAGTGGCCCTGTAGTAGAGCAGACCTCGATGGTCCAGTATCTGAGCAGACCTCGGTGGTCCATTAGCCGAGTGTACCTTTGTAGTCCAGTAGCTGAATGGACCTCAATGGTTCAGTAGCTCAGTGGATCTCGGTATTCTAGTTGCCAATCGGACCTCAATGGTCCAGTAGCTGAGCAGATCTTAGTGGTCCAGTAGCTCAGTAGACCTTAGTGGTCTAGTATATGAGTGGGTGTTAGTGGTCCACTATCCTAGAGAACATTAGTGACTCATCAGGGATTAGTCCTTTAGGAGTACAACATGATTCAGCTTTACAATAGATAATCATACTTTCAATTCTTTGAGTTATACCTAGGGTGGGATATATTTTCATTGTGGCCTTGATTTGTGGTCTTACCTTTGTGATTTTGGTTCCCTACTGAGTACTCTGTTACTCACCCCTACACGGGCTTCACCCTCACATGTCATTTCTCGTGCAGATGACCAACGATTCGATAGTGACCTTGGTGGTCTGGGACCAGGTGGTGCTCAGTGGAGCGGGAAAGACAGGCGCACTTATACAGCTATAGATAGTTACCCTTATCCTACCATTCAAGTAGGGTCTCGAGTGGACAAACCATTGAAGCTATAAATTCCATTGTAGTTTTGGGCTTGTATTCTGACCCCTTTGTACTTTCATTTTGTACTGTACTCTTAGTAGTTGTCTCCGGGAGAGTTGTGGGTTTACATTGTGTTTAATTTCTACAGTTTTTTCATTGTGTGTGTGTTTAGGTTTAAAGAAAATTACTTCCCATTTTTGGATATGCCTACTCATTGCTAGTCACCCACCACTGGCCTATAGAAGATGAGCATGGGGTAGTCACGACACAAGACCTAGGGGATGGGTCATGACAAAGTGTTATCAAAGGGCGGTCGGTTCTACAAGAAGAACTTAGAGTCTGAAAATTTTGATGGGGAAATGGTGTTAAGTGTGTTGGGATTAGCTTTTAGGCTAGGTATTCCAGTGTTGGTATAGCGACCAATGTATCCATACACTCCGACCCTTAATTCTACTTTCCGACTTGGTACATGGAAACACCGGTTGCATCAGTATTTGAGTGTTTTTATCATGATTTTTTAGTCAAATAAAGTTCGCAAGGTATAATCTACTCGTCATGGTTTATCTTGATACCCTTAAAGATTAATCCACACATAAAACTATCCATGATTACAGTTTGTGACCATGAGGTAGGTCCAATGAATGATGTGGTTTTAGTACATGGATCGTTTCCCGAGATGGTACCATCGAGCGATGTCCATTCGATAACATAGCTCATTAGTTAGCAGTTAATATCGGCACTACTAGAAGAGGATCCACATAGGCTCAGTGCCTTACACATGTTCTAGAGACCAATACCTTCTAGGGAAGAGAAAAATCCTTAGGTCATTTATGATTGGCAGGAGGCGGTGATGTGAGTCTTCAACATAGTGAGGACTCCACATTACCAGATGGCGGTTCTAGCCACAATATTTCTACATGTCAGGGTAGGGAGATGGTGGAGTTTGACTATCTATACCCATGAGAAGGCAACCCTCATCAGGAAAGACATTGAGTGTCTCTTCATAGCGGAGTTCATTATAGAGACATTACACTCAGTGCGCATGCAGGAGCTACCACCAATCAATAGGTGGATGAGTCATCTGTGGCCAGTAGCCGACATATGATATATAGGCCCAAGTAGGCCAGACCATTTGATGGAAGACCCCAGTGCTCAGGATCGACGGTATGAGGATCTTAGGATAGAGGGATTTATCAGAGGATAAAAGTGTGTTACTCTTATGGCGGGTAGGGGCACATGGCTCGTGATTTACCAACACACCACGCAGAGGATTGATAGATAGTAAGGGGACTGTCGAGGAAGCATCAGAGATAGGAATAGGTTGGTTGACTAGGTGGCGGATGTGGAATAGGAGTGGGATGAGAATCAAGAGGTGGGAGTAGGTACGAGGTGGTACCACCACCACCCCCAGGTGGTCCACCATGCGCTCTAGGAGTAGGTGGATAGGGGAGGGATCAAATTCAAGAGATCAAGTCATATTATCATGATATCCTAGATATGATATGAGGTAGGATCTAGGTATTCTCCATTTTAACTGTAGTTCTATTAGACAGAGGTTCCAGCCACTCTTTCATTTCTGTGGATGTTGTTCGGAGCTCGCAGAATCTGATCGAACTGTTTTTTGGATCGATATGATAGGATACTATTACAGGTGGTATTTTATGCTCAAAAATTGTTTCTGATAGTGTGACTTTACTCTTGGAGGTGAGATCTTTGGTTGGGATCTCCTAGTTGTGGTGTTGAGGCCTTACGACATCATTATGGGTATTGACTAGCTATCAGTAGTTCATGCTCAGATCTAATTTCTTAGACGCATAGTGTGGGGTGTCCGTAGAGATGGGAATATGTTTTCCTTTGTCTTTGAGAAGGAAAATGGAGTAGTGTGGGATGGACTTCCACATAGTATTTTGAAACCAATCACTCATCAGTTGTCTATAATGACCCTCGGTGCAGTGGATGAGATGAGTCCACAATTTCCTATAGTAGTGGACGAGTATGAGTATGTCTTTCCAGATGATATTCCAGGACTACCTCCATGAAAAGATGTAGAATTTTACATTGATCTGTACCCCAAGATGACACTAAGGCACAAAATTCCACCATGGGAGCCCCAGTGTTATTTTCCAAGAAGGAAGATGGATGATTGAGGTTAGGTGTGGACTTCTGGAACCTGAACCAAGTGACCATATAGAATAAGTATTCTCTATCGAGGATTGAAAACCTATTAGATCAACTGAAGGGAGTGAGTTGGTTTTGGAAGATAGAACTCAGATTATTTTATCACCAGCTTTGAGTACGAGAAGATGACATCTATAAGATAGCATTAAGATGTTACTACCACCACTGCGAGTACATAGTGATTCCATTTGGCACAGAAAATGACCCAAAAGTGTTCATGGGAATCATGAATATGATCTTCCCTCTATTCTTATACTGGTTTGTAGTGGTCTTCGTTGATGACATATTAGTGTATTCAGAATCCAAGGAGGAGTACATGATACACCTAAGGATGAATCTGGACATGATCCGAGAGAACAAGCATTACAGAAATATCTCAATGTGTGAATTATAGATACGAAAGGTCCACTTCCTGGGACATGTCATCTTAGAGGATGGATTTGTGGTGGCTCTAGTGAAGATTGAGGTGGTTCTTTCTTGGGAGCCCCCCAAGATCGTTAATGAGGTGCGGAGTTACCTTGGGTTGGCTAGGTACTATTAGAGGTCTATACATGAATTTTACCGAGTGGCAGCACCCATAGTGGAATCGAGGAAGTTGGTAAACCCCTTCGTGTGGATAGAAAGATACCAGCAGAGCTTTCATCAGGTGAGGCAAAGCCTGACGAGTGCTCCAATCTTAAGGATGATAGAGGAGGGAACCGAATACATGGTGTTCTAAAACACATCAAGAACTGGTCATGGTTTTGTCTTGATGTAAAGGAAAAAATTGATTACTTGTGGCACATGACAATTAAGACCTCATGAGAAGAACAATATGACTCATAACCATTAGTTGGCATCGGTAGTCTTCACACATAATATATGGAAACAAAAAATTATGGGTGAGTGATTCATCATCTACTCTGACCAAAAGAGTCTCAAGTAAATATTTTCTCTTAAGGATTTGAATCTGAGATAGTGATGTTGACTAGAGTTCCTCCAGGACTACGACTTCGAGATAGTCTATACTCCTAGAAAGGGGAATGTGGTGGAAGATGATATCAGCAAGATATCGAGTTCACATCTACTAAACGAGGCCTCATAACATTTGGAAATACTTCATATATACTTCATGGATAGAGAGGAGACATATTTTCTTCATTCTATGGTAGTTTTCCCCTCAACTCATACAGTGATTCAGGGAGGTGCAAGTAAGTGATGCCAACTGCGATAAAAAATGTGCCCAGATGTCCACAGGGAATGCCACTGATCGATATTCGAAAGGTGTGGAGCAAGTCAACATTTTCAGAGGATGTATCATATTACCAGTGAAATTGAGGGATGTGGTGTTGAGGGAGTTCCATACATCCCCTTTGAAGATACATCCAGGTGTGGTGAAGATGTACCAGGACATCCGACGTCAGTACTAGTGGATGAGGATGAAGAAGGGAGTGGAAGTGTTTGTCTCGAGATACCTCACTTGTGAGGAAGTGAATTCTAAGTACTAGGTTATTGTAGTTCTACCACAACACCTCAAGGTATCGAATTGGAATTGGGATGGGATATCGATGGACTTTGGGATGGGCATACCACATACGCCGAGGGGGAATGATATTGTATGGGTGATTGGAGAATGAATCACCATGTCAGCCCACTTACTACACATTCTAGGGAATGGTTCAGTAGAGTTCTTGGGATGCCTCTATGTG
Organism: Viscum album; assembly: GCA_963277665.1. Classification (NCBI taxonomy): domain Eukaryota; kingdom Viridiplantae; phylum Streptophyta; class Magnoliopsida; order Santalales; family Viscaceae; genus Viscum; species Viscum album. The sequence continues at coordinate 1,719,398,560 of OY728160.1, read as the reverse complement.
CAAGAGATAGTTTGACTCCATCGAGTCCCATCAACAATAGTCTCAGATTGTGATTTACACTTTACATAATGGTTGTGGAAGGGGTTAGAGGAGGCATTTGGGACTCAATTTCTCTTTAGAATAGCCGTTTATCCAGAGATGGATGGTTACACAGAGTGGACTATAAAGACCATAAATGATAGGATTCATACTTGTGTTCTTGATTTTGGTCATTGTTGGTAGGATCACCTTCCACTGGTAGAGTTTTTATTCAAAAATAGATAACACTCCACCAACAGAATGGTATCGTTCAAGGCATTATACTAACCACCATGTAGGTCACCATTATGCTAGACAGACCTAGGTGAGTCAGCACTTATGGGTCCATAGATGGTACAACCAACCATAGAGAAGGTTTAGGTCATCCAAGAGCAGATGAAGACTGCACTGAGCTGAAATAAGTCCTCTGTTGATTGGTGATGGAGACCCGTATATTTTGAGGAGGGGAACACTTATTCATACGGGTCTCTCGTCAATGAGGGATATGAAGATTTGGATGGGGTGATAAGTTATCTTTGTGGTTCATCAGAACTTTTTTGATACTAAATAGAGTAGAAGAGGTATCATAACACTTAGATCTACCATTGAAGTTAGAGAGGGTGTGTGATGTCTTTCACATCTCCTAGATGAGGAAATACGTGAATGACCTTTCTCACATCATTGACCATAGAGAGCTAGAGATTGAAGATGGGGTGACATTCGTAGAGTACCCAGTGGAGATAGATGATTGAAATGAGAGGATACTTCATGGACGGTGGATTAATCTTGTGTGTTCTCATTAGTGGCACAAAAATCTCTTAGAGAGCATGTAAGAGCGAGAGGCTCAGATTCATTATCAGTACCCCCCCCCCCATTTGATTGATTAGCCCTTGTTTAGCCTTATGGGGACATAAATCCATAAAGGATGGGGGAATTTAATGTCTCATAATTCCATGTAATTTTTTTTAAAATTAAATGGGATTATTTCAAGACTAGAAACTAAGAAGGAACTTGTATCTAGGTCCTAGAGTGTCCAAAATGTATTTCCGAACTAATTTTTTGTGACCATTAAATAATCAAGTGAGTGGGTTTTTCTATCTTTAAAATTGGTGCCCAAATCAAATATATGAGGGAACAGTTGAACTCAGAGAATCAGAATTCTCCTAGGAAGGGTCTAACACCAACCGACATGGTTCGACCATAAGAGATAGTTATCGGGACATTGAGAAGAAAAATAAAATAACATTAAAAAGTAATTTTATTATTTTCTCTTAATCGTTACATAGTGACTCATCACCTCTGTGGTGCAGTGACTAGGTGACGTTGAATCCATTAATGAATCAATGTATCAATGATTTAATATATAGGGAATATTACTTCTTTAATTAAATATATATTAAGGGTTGATGAACAACCCAAGAATTCCTCTAACGAACGATGAAGGAAACCACTCCAACAACAAACACCGTAAAATTGGAAAGCAGTGATGACACCCTTGGAGATAGGATTTGGGACCAAAGATCGAGGGATGATGACCGGAAATCATCCTTGACCAATATCCTTATTCCTAGGTAGGGGTTTAAATCTGAGTAATTGTTTTTACCTTGTTCTTCCCTTCTTATCGAATAATGTGGATCAACTCACAAACTAGTTGATCCCTGGATGAATGTTTCTTGCAGGATTGAGAAATATTATTGTCGGTTTGATATCAGGAATTAAATTTTGGGGATTTGAATTATTCTTCGTGATCCCACTAACAAGAACAATTCTAGACCAACATGAACAAAGGTCGGTTTGTTATTGGGAGTTCTATATGATCCCCCCATCTCACTCTTTGTTTGTTATTCGTAGATAGACCCACGAGGTCATGTTAGATCTTGGATTGGGGGATTACAAATGAGGTCAGAACCTTGGAGTGATAGAAAAATGATGAGGAGTATGTGGTAGTGACTTTGAAACACCAAGACGCCCGTAAGCGTATACAGATTTGGAAATGGACCACCAGAGAGAGTCTGGTGGCCCGCGGAGGGGGCCGCCAGTGCGCCAGAGGTGCCCAATGATAGAAAGCATAGGCGGGAGGTAGCGTACCCCGGCGGTTCTCTGAGGCGGTAGAGGTCACGACAACTAGGGGACATGGAAGTGAAGGGTGGGGGTGCCAGTTGAGCACCACATTAGGTTGAGTGGCCTGTGAGGCGGGTCGCGGCATGCACTGGAATGTGGTACGTGCTAGAATTTGTGTAGAGGGGAGGAATCCAACCTCAGCTAATCATGTGGCTGGGAAAACTGGATGTCAGTGTGGCATCCATGGTGATGAAATGAACCAGGAGGTTGAGCGGCATAGGAGGTAGGAGAATCGATCTTCCAGATGTGCCAAGATGGTTGATAAACTAGGCTGTTATGCAGCCCCAATGGAATAAAACCAGTCCAACTAAGTCAGGTCATACTTGAGAATGTGGATTGGGTCACTGGTCGACTCAGTGGGATAGACCTGTGGCCAAACTGTGTCGGGTCCAAAAAGGCCCAATGGACATGGCCAATGGGCTAGGACAGACTGAGTTGGCCTAGAAACAACTTGGTCGGGTCGGGTTGGCCAAATCCGGGCAGGTCATATGGGACCCCAGGTCGGGTTGGTTTGGGTCGGTCCCACCAAGTCAGACCATGCCTGAATGCGATCGGACCATGTTTTCTAAAATGTCAATATCTTTTAGACCAGGGATCTGATTGATGCACCACCTATGGCGTCAATACCCTTGCAACAATATGGTCCTTTGGGTATACTCTAACTGAGTTTTCGTGGTATTCAAGATATGAATCATGGCTCGAGAAGTAGATTCTCTAGAAATTAAGTGCACTATACAGTGGGAATCCTATAGTTGGCTGTGACACGAATAATATGATGAGTGGTTTCTCGGTGGCCCAGTAGCAGAGAGGACCTGAGTAGTTCATTAGCCAAGTGGAACTCAATGGACCAATATCTTAGCAGACCGCATTGGTCTAGTAGATGAGAATACCTCAATGGGTTAGTAGCTCAGTAGACCACAGTGGTCCAATATCCGAGGGGACCTTAGTGTTCTAGTAGCTAAGCAGACCTCGGTAGTCTAGTAGCATAGCAGACCTCAGTGGTCTAGTTGCAAAGTGGAGCTTAGTGATCTAGTATCTCAGTGGAGCTCAGTGGTCCAATAGTTGAAAAAACCTCAGTGGTCCATTTGTTGAGCATATCTCAGTGCTCAAGTAGCTTAGTAGACCATAGTGGTCTAGTAGCTGAGTAGACTTCAGTGGTCTAGTATTGGAGAAAACCTCAGTGACTCATCAGGGATGAGTCCCTCAATAGTACAAGATGATTTATATTTATGACTTATAATCTTACTTTATATACATTGAGTTATACCTGGTGTGAGTTGTCTTTCCTTTTTTGTCTTTCTTTTTGGTATTTACATTGTGGTTTGGGGTCTCTGCTGAGTATTTTGTTACTCAACCCTACACGATATTTTCCCACACATGTCGCATCTCGTGCAAGTGATCAAAACATTGATGGAGACCTTGGTTATATGGACTCAGTGGTTCTTAGGGAGACGATATGGAAAAGCACACTTCTACGATGATAGGAAGATACCATTCACCTACCTTTTAGGTATGGTCTCGAGCAGACGGATTGTGGTAGTTTCACTTTCCTTTGTGGTTTTAGGCTTGTATTCTGGCCCCTTTGTACTTTTAGTTTTTATTGTACTCTATGTAGTTTTCTCAGTGATAGTTGTGGTTTACTTTGTGTTTACTTTCTAGACTTTTTTCATTGTGCGTGTGTGCATTTTTAAAGGCAATATCTTCCCTTTTTCGGATAGGCCTACTATGTGCTAGTCGCCAGCCCATGGCCTATGGAAGGCAGGCTTGGGGTAGTCATGACACGGGCCCTGGGGGATGGGTCGTGACAATGATATTGGATTGTGGAGGGAATATTTAACTTATATCTTCCCCATATCATTATTTTACATTTTTTTTGTCTTTGGACATGAATAATGGAATGACGTTTTTGAAAAGTATGATATTTTACAAAAATGACACTCTCTCCAATTATAAATGGATCTCACCTCATCCCAATTTCTCCACCCATTAAAACGGTGTTGATTGTACAAAACTCTACCATAGTATCTTATAAACCATATTCCCTTTCCGTTTCGGCCATGATATCACAAAATTAACAAGATAAGGGTCATTAATGAGTTACCAAAGGAAGAACTTCCAAGGGGTAGTTAATACTCTCAAACCAAATTTTCTAATTATTTTCTTCTTATACACCCCTTAAGTCCCATATATCCATGAATGTATGCTAAAAATATAATTTTTATGATGATAGAGTGTTATTAACCTATGGAATACCCATTTTATTTCTTCCTCCAAAATTATTGATAAAAATGAAAATGTCATCATGCTAATGTGAAAACTACCGCCTCCATGAATGATGTGTTCAATATTTTTCCACCACCTTAAATAAAAGGTTCATAAATATAATTTAATTAAGTAATATGATATTTATAACATAATTATATTTCAGAAATGGTAATTATTTATTCCCTCAAACCCTCTCATTCCATGTCAAATGAAAGTGTCGCATGTGTGTACATACAAACTTCCACCTTCATGAAATTATATGTTTTGTTATTTATGTCCACCTAAAAAGGTTTAGTTTAGACATTTATTTATTATTTGTGACACCATTAATAATCTAGAAGAATAATATTTTTGAATTCTATATGTGTAATCAACAATAAATGTTCATAGAAACCGTAACTACCTTAAATGGAATTATTATGGAACCTTTCTTAATTTGGGTCAATTTTGGGATAACCTTTAAAATTGTTTTATGAGTTTTATAATATAATAATAAATTGAATAAACCTACAAAATTTTCTATATTTGGAAGTTATTTTAAAACACCTTTTAACATAGTCAACAAACCATTAGTGTTATATAAAAATTAATCTAACAACCCCGAGTAATCGACAAAAGTAGAAGTGATATTAAAAATAAACAAAAATAGACAATAAAGAGACATTAAAAAATTAAATATAGATGAACATGGTATTAGGTATGAATTTAATGAGATTAGTTTATTTATTCAATAAGTTATGTATAAGTTTATATTGAATCCAGACACAGGGTAAGAGATATTCTATACCACCTTCATTACCCAATGGGTACACTTTATCTTTATATTTATCCTTTTTATGAAATATTATTCTCATAAACTTATACTATTTTTTATATATGTATTTTAAATATATACATTGTTAAATATCATTTTAATTACTGGGGTTATACATGTTTTTATTTCCCTTTGAAATTGCTACTTTAAAATAATCATGATTTATGGGAACATTCTTATTTCTTATCACATTCCATGAATCACCCTCATAATGTTTTTTTGAACCATGAATATATTTTAAAAAATCATCATTATTTTATGTATAACACTATTGGTTAAATTAGGTATTTTATGGATAATAATAATCTCTTTCCATCCTCAAAAATATACTTTACTTATTCTATAAATCCTAACCTACATAGTTCATTTTTATTCCTTCTTCTCCATATCCTAATGATTAATTTTATTCAATTTAATTCCATGTTTAGAAACTATGAATATTTTGTTCAATTATTAATATCTAATAAATTATTTCCTTCTCATTTATGGAATATTTATGATTTAACCTTTAGTTTTTTTAATCAAAATTATGAAAGCCACTTCCTTCTCATAGGGTTGATCATTATTTGGATTTATGTATGGATTATTTTACACATGTGGAAAAAATGAATGTGATTTTCATTATGTGATGTATAGGAGTGGAATTATATATCCCTATAATACCTTATGTAAATTTTCAAATCTCATGAGATTCTATGTGAGGGATTAAGGAGTGAAACTGATCCACGATGGGACATTTTCCACTTTAGGATGATTTTATTGGGGTGGACCCTTGGCTTATGTTTATGATATCATGTGTTATGTTTTTCCCAAATATTAAAATATTCCAAGATATTATGATTTTATTTCCTTATATAATTTTCCCATGCTTATGATTTTTTCTTTATGTTATCTTGTTATGCCACTTGACTCCCATGATATTTGTTATTACCACATTTTTTCCCTCACCCTTTTCCTTATGTATTTTCCACAGGGTATCCTCTAAATATTTATAAGATCTGTGGGAGTTAAGATCACTTTGTGGAGTTTTAAATAATGATTATGTTTTTACATTTAATGCGATATATTTATGTTTCTAATATTCCAAAGTCACTATACCTCTAGATCATTCGTTATTACTTTTTTGGAAATATTTATGAAAATATATAAAATAAAGTGTTTCTATGGATTGGGTTTCTATAGTTTGTATCATATCATGATCTAGTAATTTTTGGATATTAGGATTAGAGAAATGTAGATAAACCATACGGATAAGTATAAGGAATAATATTAAGAATAGTATAACATCTTAGAATTTTGGTAATGTTTTGAGTATTTGGTATTCCTAGTAATGAAATCCCTATCGGGATAATACAAGTTAATACATGATTTAGAAGAGATGTCTACCCTGGGGTAGTAACCCTATAAAAGAAATGTTGGGTATTTAATCAATCATCATTCAGTTTATGGAAAAGTGGCATAACTACACACATGGTTTGAAACTCATGGGGGATATGCTTTGGGAAATAAAATTCTACTTATGATTCATTACAGTGAATTTATTATGATAGGGGATTTGGTTATGAACTATTAAAGAACCCATTATATATAATCCTAGATCTAACCAAGAGTAATTTATTTTGAACAAAAATCAAATTTGATCATTTAAATATTAATACAATTCTAGGGTGAGTTTCTCATAAGATCATTTAGGACTATTCTCTTATAAATTCAATTATTCATCACTCGCATTAAACACCTTTGGTTATTATATTGGATGAAAAAAATAAGGAATCTAGTTAGCAATGGATTCCATATAAAATGTGGTTATTTTACCACAAATAAACATAATGTGATAATATATAGAGTGGGAAACACTATAATTATGCCAAAACAACTATCAATAATTATAACTAACAATATGGATTTCATTGAGTTTATGAACACATTAAATAATAGAATGATAGACCTTAATTGAATGATAGATGATTAATATGAGGAATAAAAGATGATCCAATCACATTCATGTCCAAAATGTGTGAAGATACACCTACGGTAATTACTTAATGGAATTGGAAGATATTTGATTTATGGTAAAGAATGCAATCAAGAAATAAATTTCTATAGAAACGGTAATTGTTTAGTTAACAAGGTGGGAAAAAATAATATACCCCTTAAGGAACAAAAATAATTTCAATGTTTTAGGTGTGCTGAATTTGATTGCTATAAAAAACCACTGAAATAATCAAAGAGATTAATATGGAATTTACCACAAACAAACCCCTATACCATCGAAGGAGGGGAAATCCTATGAAATGACTACTACTAAAGTGTATGGGGATAATTATGTTGTTCCAGGGACACTTATTTATCAAAATAATTTTTAAAATTTATTTTTCAAGTATGTTTTCTCCAACTATTTGATATTGAAATAAAAACACATACTTGTATCATTACTGTAAGACCTTATGTTTTTATGAACTATTATCATGAATAATAAAATTCATTGATGACTTTAATTGTGAATTACACCCTATTAATCTTGATTTATATACTACAAAAAATATTATATTACAATACATTAAAAACTAATATTAACTTTTGGTATACATATCAATATGTTTTTCTTATGTTACAGACAATGTTGATTTCCTCTGATATCTTTCATTACACTCATGATCGGGTTTTATCAAATGAAAATATTGCCATTAAAATATTATTATAGTTATCACCTTGCCTTTGTAATGAAATATATGAGTAATATTAACATTATTTTTAAACTATGTATTACAAGTGTTCAAAGAATGAATTATTTTTTTACTAATTAATTTGAAATTGAAATAAAACCCAATTGAATAAAAAGCGAGTTTTTATGAAAAATATTTTTATACCGAAAAAAGAATTTTATCATAATGAATAAAATTAATCACTATTACAGGGATATAATAATTATATTTATAAATTATAAATTCAACCAATAAAATTTACATTCATTCATCATGTTTTATATGAATAAAATAAGAATAAAAAATGGATTTGGCATATAAAGATGTATTATTCTAAAATCCAATTATACCTCCATTTAATTGGAGAAATATTTTAGAACTAATTTTTGAAAATTTATAATTTATATTTGAAAAAATAAACATTATTTTTTAAATCTTAATACCAAAATTTACTTTGGGTGATTTTTTTTCTTAGAAGATTCATTTATGTTGAATAGTGAAACACACAAAATTTTATTTAAAACTGAATTTTCATGTAATTTACATATATTGTTAAATTATATTTTAATTTGGTTTTAAATTATATTTAAAATAATAATAAATCTATTAATACAATTTCTTTCCTTGTAATAAATTTCACAATGAAATTCTATTTTAAAAACATAGCAAATCTTTGAAAATTTCTACTTAAAAAACCCACTTTTCCAACCCATCTATGGGACTAGTTTTAAATTATTTTATACCACTGTTGTGATTGGAATTTTAAAAAGAGTATTAAATGTTTATAATAATATAAATTATATTTTATAGTTATTTGAACTTATTTTTTGAAAGAAAATATTAGGGAAAGCATCTAAAATTAATTACATCGATTAATGTGAAAATGGGTTTACTTAGTGGTTTAAATTTGTTATTATGGATCCAAATGACCTTGAATCTTGTAAAAAATAATTTTACAAAAATATTTAGACAATTAACCTTATTTTCTATGAAAGTAACCATTATTGGAGAAACATTATGTAAAGGATACCTCCCAGTAGTGTTTACCTTTTTGTATTAATAAGAATATATATCCCCCATTATAATAGAGAACTCATCCCCCCCCCCCAAATATTCACAAAAATAAATCCTTTTAAATTGTAAAATAACAGAGAAAATAAACTCCCAAAATCCCTCCTATCTTTCTAGAATAGTCACTTCGGTCATAAATAAAACCAATGAAGTTTTTTTTGTGTAAACCAAAAGGAGTTATTCGAATAAGAGGTAACATTCTTCAATAAGAACTTTTTATTTACTTATTTATATGCCACTTAAATTTCTATTATTACTTCCTACATAATAACCTCAGTATCCACAATATAAATATATTTCATAATGTTAGTGTTTTTACCTACACCAACACACACTTACATCAAATGTGATATACAATCATTATTCGTGTGTATGGAAGACTAAAACATTGAGAACTGATGTCCCTTGTTCTTCCATTAACACCTAACATGGTCAGAAATAATGATGGAAATACTATTTTTATATGATATATATGATATCGGTGATGTATTTATTATTATTTGATTTTTTATATAACACATCCCTTCATGTTTTCCTTTTTTCGGGGAATATGATAACTTTATTTGTGGACATGTGGACTACTCCCTCGTCAAAGCAATGTGAACCATTCATGATTTACATGGAATGTATTAAATATGGGTTTACTGAACATAAGGGATTTATACTAAATAATTATTATTATTGAATTATAATATGCATATATATATATATATCACTTACTTTATTTCATTCAATACAAAAAGAAAATAGAACCAGTTTTCATACGTACGTATGACCTACTGTCTCAATGAATGGTTTATATAATTTGATATTTAATTCTTTTATATATTATAATAAAAAATATATACGGAATATATATTATATCTATATCAATTTTTAAATTTTTTAAGGAAATCATGATCAACGAAAAATGACTAAAAATAAAAAGTCAAAACATATACGAAAAACAAACATATTACATAAAACGTAACATTAACATTAAATTATTAATAAAAGTTAATATTAAGCAATAATTAAATTTTATATGGTTAAATATTTAATAATATTTTTCTATTTTATATGTATAATAAACATATATTTATTACACAAGAGGTATGAAAGTGTATGAATAAATTCAATACTTAAGGTACGAGATTTCTCGTGTCACTTTTATTTTTGTGAGATATATTCTATATTCACCACCTATTATTGTTTTTTGGTGTATAAAATGATCTATGAAATGTTATATCATGAATTTAATTTATTTAATGATATTTTAAGTTTCAATAAATGTTATTCTTTCACGTATCTCAGGATTCAAATGATACTCAAGTATTAAGGGGATTTCTAGTCTCGCTTTTATTTCTACGAGACTTATGTCATATTCATAACATGATTATTTTGTGTGTTATATATAATATATATGATTTTATGCTATAATTACTAAAAATAAATTTATGGGTATTTACAAATCCATTTTATAATCTCTCTTCCACGTTTTTTACTGATCAAAAGTCACCAAATGAGTAAAGAAATTTTGTCTCAATTTGCCTACTTTTTGACATATGTTATGTTATGGACCGATATTCTTTTACGAGGGGTATATTATAACCATTGAAAATTATTGTCACTAATATAAATATTTTAATGATATTTTATAATTCATGTAACGATATTTTCTCATAGGTATTATGATTCAATGTTGCCAAAGTGGTAAGAGTTTATTTTGACAGTCACGTTGTTTATTAGGATTGTTTACGATTACGCATTCATTGATGAAATCAGATGATCCAACTCCCAATAACTATCATAAATTTTCTTCCCCTACTTTTATTTATTGTATCTTCATGTATTGGAAACACTTTTTAACTCATTGTTAGTTAATATGATTAAGAATTGTTTTTAAGAAAATCTAACTTTATATCCCTCTTTGATTAGAAATATGTTTTATTCAAATAACCAAGTTCTCTAAAAATGTATTCAATTTTTAAATGATATTTTAATCTCATTTTCAAGAAAAAATATTTTAATTTTGTTTATATTTTATGGTTTTTATTTTTTTTAATCCTATTTTATAATTTTTTTTGGTTTCAAAGAAATGTTCTTTAAAATGTTTTATGTATTAAAAAGGGGTTTTCAAATTGGTAAGGATATTTTATTCAATAAATGATTCAAATAATATATAAATATTAATTTATAACTTTTAAATGATTTTTTAATGATAAAGGAATTTAAAAATGTTTTTCCTTTAAAAAATGGATTTTCAATGAATTATTATTTACCTTAATAAATGCTCCACATGATCTTTTAAAATCCTCCTCCTTCTAAGATAACATAATTATATATAGTTTATGATTAAATAGGGATATGATCCAAGGACTCTATTTTAATTATTTATTTTAATGGTTTATATTTTTGGAAGAAATGTTTTTTTTTTCAAACCTGTTTATATTCTATGGGTTATACAATGATAAAATTATTATGAAACTACCTTCCTTTCATGGATTATTATATGATTAAATGGATATGAAACCTATCACTTTTCCAAATTTCAATATATGATTAATTTTTTATAATACCAGTTTCTTTTATTGGGATTTAATATAATGAATTTTTATGATCTTTTGGCAGACATATGTATGATTTTATTATGTGATGGGTGGGACCTATATCTCCCTCCAAGAAATTAGGTAATTATGGATAACACATGAGTATATAAGTTATGAGTGAACATGGTTACATGTTCCCAATGTTGTGATTGAACCGTATTACATGTTCACAATGTTATGTGTGAACCTGATTACATGATCAAAATGTTATTCATGAATGGGGTTTTATGTCCATATCATTATAAATGAACCAGATTACATGTTCCCAATTTTATGATTGAACCTCATTACAGTATCAAAATGTTATGTGTGGACCAAGTTCCATGTCCATAATTTTATGTGAGGGATTGATTTCATATCCTTATCTTAATGAGTGAACCTGTTTCAATTTACCCATGTTTACAATGTTATAAGTTGATGTGTATTCCAAAAGTCTATATTTTATGTCAATGTTAAGCCCTCATAACTCGTGTTATTTGTATTCCTTATAATTATTGTCTTATGAATTCCCGATACTTTTTCCATGATTCATGTTTATGATCTTTTATATATAGGGTATGATCTTATAATGTTATGCTCATCTTCTGATACCCTTATGTTCATGTTATTCTTCATTATTTCCTTTATTTACCCTTTTTATGAATCTAAGATCACCCTTTTTATGTTTCTTTCCTCTAGGTTATAAATAATGGTTTTAATTTGGAGTAATAAATGGGGAGATCCCTCTGGGAAACATTGAATATCTTTCTCCAAGTTATTATATTGTGTTCCTTGTTTCCAAAGACACTAAACTATTATGGTCCTCAAGCAAGTACTTTTATATTATGTGGAATATTCATCTAAAATGATGTAATATCCAAATATTTTAAGGGTGTGTCACTATAGTTGGTATCAAAGGAAAGGTTTAGTGAACATTTGGAAAATATGATGAGAAATGTTTATTAGGACCTTTAAGGATATTTCTTTGTATTTTAATAGGTATGCCTCTGAGGATAAGTCCAAGGATGAGTAAAAGTATAGGGAAATATCTAGGATCTTTTTCAAAGGATTGAGTGAGTGTTTTTTAAGAATTTACATCTCTATCTAGATACTAAAAGAAGATGTGTCTCCATTATATATTTACAAAGGGGTAATAACCATGAAAACATGGTATTGAGCTAGACTAGATCTAAATATTCTGCAAGACAATAGGCCTTTCTACACACCTGATCTAACACTCTTTGGGGATATTATTTGGAAATTCACAGACTCTCTACGAACCATAATTAAGGATTTAAATAGAATATGAATATGAAAACCCTATGGTAAACCTATGTTGTCATAGGTTAAAGAATTAGGTGTCCTGATTTAAATATCATATAAGTGATTTTTCATTATTATCTGATTTTCCACTATGATAGTGTTCCTAAAATTATGTTTTTCATTTTACTAAATTGATGGAACTTGAAGGAACTATGTTAATGAGGAATGAATTGGAAGATGAAATGATTTTTATCCATGGAAACTAAATTTTATGGTAGATGGAATTCAAAACCTTATTTCTCTGATCACAAAAATTTCTCTAGCTACGAATCAGGGTGGATATCTGAATGAGAAAAGAAGGGAACAAAATTTTGTTGATTCCTTCAGGAGGAAACACCTAGATTATTTTAGTGATTCCACAGAACAATTAGTTACTAAGAAATAGATCAGTAACACTAAAAAGATATTTTCAATTCTCCAATGATTAGAACATGAAAATGTCTCCCTAGAAATCTTCTGTTTGGAAGGTGGGAAGGATTAATGGTGGAATCTTATTAAAAATATGGGTAAAAAATAATAAATTGAATTCATGATATGGGATGAGTTTAAAACTTTATTATAATATAAGAACATTTGTCATATTATTTTTACCAAAATGGAGAATTAATTCCAAGAGATTAAGTAGAGGGTTGATGAATATGATGGTTTCAATGAATAAAATTTTACATTTCTTTCATGGTACTATTTTGGTATTATAATTAATCAAGAATGTAAGGTTAGCTTATTCTTTAGTGTCTTGAAAAAAATTCTTTGTCGGGAGTTATCCCTAAGTGACATTGAATGATATGAAGAAATCATTTGATGTGAATTAACAGGAGAAATGGAAGCTGGAACCCTCTTGGTAAGAGAGATAAAAAATGGGGTTCCAAGGAAAATTCATTGATATTTTAGAGAGAGAGATGAAAATGTTTCAAACTCTTACTTGAAAAAACTATGGGAAAGAGCACTTATGTAACATCACAGGTAAATAAAGAATATTAAATTTTTATATTTATTAATATTTGTGAATAAAATATTAATATTACTTTAAGGGATATTCTATGTTCGATGGCGTACCCAATACGCAACAACGAGTTTCTTTGAAATCTTACGTTGCACACTAATAATATAATTATTTTAAATGGTAGTTGAGATCAAGCCTTTTTATTTGAGGTATTGAATATAAATAACTAAAATATGATTATAGATGTTTTTTAAATGTATTTACTTTTATCCAATACAATTTAAAGGCTTTAAATATAAATGAATCTGATTTTATGCATAATTTACATTAAAAGGTCGATTTACCGGCTTTTGATGGAGAAACCTATTTAAATCTAGTTTTGGTCACTTTAATTTGTTCATTTTGACAAAATAAAATTATTCTTTTGATTCGTATCATCAAAATTTAATTTGGGTAAATTTTGGGTATTTTTTTGATAAAATTATTTTTTAATGAATAGTGAAAAATACAGTATTGTATTTCAAAAGTGCTTTTTAATCTAATTTATTTATAAGGATAAATTATATTTTTAATTGGTTTTAAAGTTTAATTGAAATATATTTTTACCTTTTAATCCAATGGTGGTCATTGGAATTAATTTCACTATGAAACTGTACATAAACAAGTGTCAATCTTTTAATAGATATTGTTTCTTAAAAACACACTATTTGTTTTGACAGCGGGAATTTATTATAAAAATAATTAATTAAAAATTTATGTTTTTAATTTGGTAAAATGGACAAAATTTTTGAATTTGGAATACCAAATATATCTTTGGGTGAATTTTTTGTATTTTTCTGAAAAACATCATTTTTTTATGAATAGTGAAACCACTAAATGGTAGTTAAAAATCTGATTTTTCATTTAAATGAAATTTTAGCACCTCTGTGAATTGAATTCCAAAAATCCGACATACATGGTTGTCATTAGGATTTAAAATGTGTTTCAATGGGATTAAAATATTTTTTGGGTGAATATTAACTTTTAAGTTTTATTAATTGTGATTAAAGGTAATTACTGTAATTTAAGGTAAATATAATGATATGATAATATGAAATTACCTTTACACTGGTCCTACACATATTGGATATGTCACGGCCAACCAATACAATCTATGGGTCAACTTGGGGACCCCATGGAGCCACATGGGTAAGAAAATGACATTAGTAACGTTTTATTTATAGTAAAAATAAAAGTGTCACAAACATGTATTTTTTTACTAAAATTTTTTTACATGGGGTTATACGAGTCTTATTTTGAATATAAATATTAATTAGAAATATAAAAATATATTCTACATCATGATTTTTTTTATAATTTTTAGACATTAAATAAATAAATTTATTTATGACACCATGATGATGCAGTGATTATCTCATTAATGAACGATTTAAATAAAATGAGAAGATAAGGTAAAATCTAAGACTTACACTTTTCAAAAACCTATTGGATGATTGGATTTATAACCCTTATCACCTTATCCAATAAATATAAAATTTTGGGACCTTTAATATCTGAAAATCATTTTATAATAATGTAACTTTTCAAGACCTTCCAAGAATGCCCCTCCTCCCTCTTATAAAAGGCCCCCACCACTACTCTCATACCCACACATCTGAAGCCTTTGGATAGACCATAATCTCCTAATTTTATCTCTCCACATACCTCTTTTTATCCTATAAGCCTTACCATAGGCAGAGAGGTCTTCAAGAAACCCTTTTGGTTCAAACCAAAGAGAGTTACCCGATTTAAAGGTAATGTCCTCTCTTATGTTCTTTTGTTTTATTTTTCTTCTCCAACCCCCTAAACTCTTTTTATTATTTTATTTTGTAAAAAAACTAGTATATTAAATATACTAGGATGTTTTTATGATATGTATTCAAGATATAGTTACACACACCTCCATCTAATGGTTAAAAAACATACTGTTTCTGTGGATGGTGAATTACTGCCTCACGAAATAATGATTGTTCTATCTTCTCCTACCACCTCTCATGGTGGCCATTATGATGGAAATATATTTATTTATGATATATAATATTTATTTCATCTCTATTCTTCTGTATTTTACATTTAAAACATACCTTTGTGCTTTGCATGTTGTGCAAATGCCAAAATTTCATTTGAGGAAGTGTGGTCTACCACCCCCTCAAGTGATGTGACTCGTTCATGCAATACATGGAATTTATAAAGAATGAAATTATGAAATTATGTGACCTATAAAACATATATATTATACTGGAATTATAATATATATATATATATATCATTTATTTTTAATTCCATAAATGTGACAATGAAATGAAAGTAGCGTTCATGCGTATGTACGGCCTACCATCTCCATGAACGGTGCATTTCATTTTCTTATCTTCGAATGTTATGGAATAATATAAAATGAATACATAATGGATATATATGATATTTAAATCATTAATACTATTCTGTAGATGGGGTAATTATAACTACTTGTGAAATTCTTTTCAAACAAGTTCATTTTTTACTCATGTACCGAACATCGACAAAAATGTATGATATGAACTCACATTATTAACTAATTATTATAAAATTATAATATGTGACATGAATTTAATAATAAACTTTAAAGGAGGTTCTTAAGAAATTATTAATTAACCAAAGTTTATTATTCAAGAATATAAAGAAATGAACAAGACAAGTCGGACTTGAGGTAAGGGATCCAACCTCTTTCTTTTTTTTATGTACTATCATTTATGTCACTTCTTTTAAGATCCTATTTATTATGTTGGGGGATGTTCATTAATATTCCTCTTACTGTACTTTTTATTTTCATATTGTGAGAGACTATATTTTATTTCATCAATCCATTTTTTGGATATTTTAAGTGGCGCTGTTAGGCTGTTGTGTTTTCATAAGGGATTTTTCATCTCAGTTTTATTCCCGTGAGATTTATGAATCATTTGCCAATATTTCCTTTGAGTGGTGTATATACTTCCCATTATTATACTATTTTTGTAATATAATTTTTATATGGTTACTTACATCAATGTTGTACGGTCCTTCTTTCATGGTGTGAACGTTTTGAAAGTTACCCAAATCGGTAAGGGAACCTTTCACCCTCCTCTTTTTAAAAGACTTATTTTGATATGACTTTTAATTTACATCTTATTATGTTGGGATATCTTCTTATATATCCTTATTGATGTAAATTTTATGTCCAAGTGATGAGATACCATTTTCTCTCTCATCAACTCATTTTATGAATTTTAAAGCGACGTCGTTAGGCTGTCGAATTTTTTTAAGGAAACTTATTAACCCAATTTCAATTCATTGGGTTAAACCTATACTTGTTGATTATGTTTTTCTATGAATATGTGTGGATGACATCTGCTTGTTTTAAACTGAGTATCCACTTATATTTGGTGTATTTATATTTTCCACACCTAATTATGTCATTACTTTATCATTGCTCTAATGGAATGATCCTTGATTGCGATTACATCTCAATTTCTTCTCATTGAGACATTTCTTAATGATATGCACTTTTATTATTTTATAAAGTGTATATACATCCCCTTTGACATTCCATATCCATATTATTTCTATACTAATGTTATTTAAATGTTTTGAAAATGGTCTACTTTCTTGTGGCTTATAATTTAAATGTTCAAAACGGAAAAGGACCCTTTTATTAAAACTTTGTTTTAAGTGGTTTTAAAGATTTCTTCTTTTAAACATTTATCATCCATTTCCATGTTTTAAAAACGGTTTTAAGGATTTATTTATAGGGACATGAATGTTTTAAAACCCTTTCAAAAGTTTTGAAGTGGTATGGAAAACTTTGATTCTAAAATCTCTTTTGAATGTCTTCTTGTAATATTTTCAAAGTATAAAGGGGTTTTTCTCTCATAGAGTTTTAATGATTTTATTAGATGTTTTTATCATGATTTGATCTCTTATGATTGAAATGTGGAAATTTTATGTTTCCTTTATGGATGTTTTACGTTTTATGATTATGTTATGGTTCTTGCTCAATGTTTATGAAATCGAGCGGTTCCGTGATAAACTAATGGAGGGTGAGCCCGATATAGCTCTCCAATGCATTGGGTAACACGAATGAGTTAAATGACAAGGTTTCTCTGAAGAGATTTAGGGATTATACTGTAGTGGGTATTCCAAACGTAACCATGAGGGTTAATCCCGATGTAAGAATTTTATGAATGCCTCAAGTTACCTTTATGTATTATGATTTATATGAGTTATTCATAAATCTTTTGATTTCATGAGGTATGTTAAAGTGCTTATGTTTTATGAGTAAAGAATTATTTCATTGATTTTTATGTATACATGGACTAATGTTTTCTTCCTGTATTTTTATATCCCTTTCTGAGCTTTTTATGCTCATCCCATGTTTTTGAAATGTTTTCCACAAGACTTAAAGATGAATAGGTTCTAGGATGGGATCAAGGAAAGACATGATTTCTAAAACATGGAACTAGACATGTTTATTTTTATGAGTTCTTGTTTTATGAAAAAAATGGAAACTCAGTAGAAGTGTCTACATTGTAATCTTTTGAGATGTAATAGTTGTGTCCTAATTCTCTAAAACTATAAAACTGAAAATATCCTCAATGTTAATTATTCATTTCATTCAATATTATGTAATTTTTTAAGGCTGGGTCCTTATAGTTGGTATCAGAGGTCGGTTTAGATAACTTTAGAGGTTAGAATATTGTATAAGAATAAGTGAAAAATTGTGTATAACCACAATTGTTAGTATTTTATATGGATTCATTGTTATTTTTGAAAGTTGGAATGAGTATGTGATAACTTGGATAAGTATATATTAGTTTTTATCTTCCTCATTAGTACATGATGATTTTGTTGATATACTCACACTGACATTTTTGGTTTTAGAAAATGGATGGATCTAGCAGGCACTGTAACGACCCAAAGTTTCATTAATGGAATATCCCTCCTGATCTAGTTAAATGTATGTTTATGTAAAATGTTTATATAAGATGTCAAATTCTTTGGTTTTATGTTATAAATTTTGATCGTTGATAATATATCCATTGAACAGTGATCAAATGATTAGTATAAATATAGGGCTTTAACAAATCCAAATTTACTCAGACAAAGGAAGCGATGGCCTCATCCTGTAGAATTGCCCCATACGAAGCCCATTTATCGGAGCTCGGAAAAGAGGTGGCATCCTTGGGCTTCTCTCTTGACCAATTCCATGCTGAGCTTCATCATGTCATGCTCGAACGGGACCGTCTATGGGAGAAGTGGAAGTTGATAGAAATTACCACTCGAGCGATGTTATCCGATCCACCCCAAGAGTCTGTCACCATCGCACACCTTAACCTTAGGTATTGTGCGGCTGTTTTAAGGGTTTATGTAACAAATCGCTAATACTATGTTCATGTATATTAGTTTAATATATAATAATGAATATACCTCCTTGTCATTATTGAAACATTGTAAATAGTTTTTAAAGTACAAATAGTGTTTTTAGTTATTATTTAATTAAGAATTCTATTTTATTAAATTAAGGGATTTTTTGAATTGAATAATATTTTAATAAAATATTATTAATATTATTATTATTAAATTAATTTTTATTAAATATAAATGATCTTATAATTTTATGAATGCAATTAAAATTTTTATTAAGGTTTGAAATCCATTTCCATCAAAACCCGTGAATTTTTTATAAATGTTGGTTTTTATATTAAAATTGAAAATTAACATATTTAGAAAATTATTTAGATAAAATAAATGTTTTTTCTGGAATCAGGACGTCAAAATAATCCAACGGTGAATTTTTCATAATTTTCTGAGACAGTCAAATTTTTGGGTAAAAATTAAATACCGTTTAAATATATAATGTGTTTTATGACATCATAATGACTCAATAGTGATGTAATAAAATACTATAATCTTTATTTTCGGCCAATATATGTTTTAACATTAAAAATAATGTGATTTTGGGTTTGTTTGACTTACTTTTCAAAGCATTAATGGAGCCCTCAAGACTTATTAAACATCTTGTCTTATTAAATTAATTTCTATGGGAGTGTGACTCACCTCCACATAAGCAACCTCATTATTTTAATAAGTTCGGACCTTGGACTTATAAAATATTATTTTAATATTCCCTTTGCCAGAAACCATGTGAATGAACCATGGGATGGTTTGTGGTTTGGATTAATTTAATATAAGGGGTCCCAAACCTAAATAATAAACAATTCCCTCACATTTACTATATAAACCCAACCATGATCCCACTTCCTCCTCACTCATAGCCTTTTGAGTTCGTACAACCTCTTCCATACTCTTTATATAATCCTCCCAAGGTGCCCCAAGCTCCCAAGAAGCCTCTCTTAAGCCTCTCTCAAGCCTTTGGAAGCTTACTTCCACGTAAGGGGTTTTTCTTCCTTTCTCATTTTTGTCCAATTTTATTTAAGTTGTTTTGCCTTTTTAATTTCAATTATGAATGTGGGGGTATGGTTTCGCACCTCCCTCATACTGCCCTCTTTATGTTTGAATGATGTGAGACCCTTTCTCTCTCATTAAATTCCTCCCATGTACACCCGTTAGTATGCCAAAATTCTGAAAGGAACTTCTCTCTCCTCGTTTACATTCAAGAAATACTTTGGTGTCATGAATCTAAATTACATTACAATTGTTGGGAAATTTATCTATATGACCTCCTTAATGTCCATTACATTTAAATATTATGAGTAACCCCTTTCTCTCTCATCAACCATTTTTATGAATTCTTATGTCACGCCGTTACGCTGTAGAAATCGCACTGATTTTCTAAGCCAATGTCATTGTGTAGTGAATACCATGCCCATTTCTCCATCAAGGGTATTCAACTTTATGCACATTTACTTATTTATTATAAAGTTTCATGTATGAATTCCACATTCCTTTATCGTGGAATAAATTATTATGTTTTATGAATCCTTGTTTTATGATCCATGTGGCAAACTTGTGCATGAAATGAAATGTTTAAGAAGGGTGCACCCTTATAGCGCTCCAAAACATTGGGTAAAGTATAGTATCATGATACGTCATGTGGAATGAGTGTTGAATAATTCTAATTCAAGTGAAATGAGGGTTTACTCATGCTTTATGTGCAATGATGATTTACTCATGCTCCATGTGCAATGAGCCTTGGCTCATGCTAATTCCATGTTAAGTGTCATTGCACATTTCCATGTTATGATTATCATGATTTATCATGCCTTTATGTTCATGTTTCTCTTGTGTTCTAGTGATATGGATATTGTCTAAAATGTATTGTACTCCCCAGGTATTCCGTGTTTATTCCCTTACTGGGATTTATAGATCACCATTTTCTTATGCATGTCCTCAGGTTATCCCATGCAATGCTAAGTACAAGGGAATGTAGTGGTCATGTAAATGATGTTTTCCATAAAGATGTTGTATTTCATGTTTTAAGTTTTTATGTAATGATACTAAGCCCCAAATACACTAGACCTCTCGATCTTCCATGTTGTATCAAGTGAATAGTTTATGTAATAAATCATGTTTAAGTTTGTAATAAAATATGGGTTGTCATAGTTGGTATCAAAGGATAGGTTTAGTTATTTTTGGGATTAGGATTAGAAAACCCTAGTAAATCCTTAGATGAAAGATTAAGTATAATAAAAGCATCCCTATGTTTTGGTGAGTATTGATTAAGTGGGTTATCAATAAAATACATCCCTGTCTGGATTCGAGCAGGTAGAGGTGGTTATGGCATAGATGTATCCTTGGGGTAAAACCGGAAAACACGGCTTTGAGATAGACTCGAATGGGAATTGGTGCATGACAATGGGCCTTGCTGCACTCTTGGTTACGACACTCCCGGGTGATATGTTTTGATAAATTCACAAGCATAGTAAGAACCATTATTAAGGGAATTAAAAAAATCCCTTAAGAATATATGTTAGAAGGTAGATCATGAAAAACTTAGATTGAAGCCTATTGAATCCCGAGTTAAGGAAATAAAAGTTTATTTATAAGTCATAAACTTTTTTCTTTGGATTACCCTTTATGTGTTACCCCTATATTTCCTTTTATTCCAGCCAATGGCCGGTAATTCGAGGACTTGGGATAACAACCGATGTGAAGATCAGTGTGATGACTCTACTAATGAGATGCCCAATCCAATGGGAGTGGGAATCATGAACTTTGTCACACTTCTCTCTCAGCTAACTCAAGTTTTTAATAGAAACACGGGTCAAGAGGAACGTTCAACCCCCCCCCCCCCCCATGAAAGAACAAGTCACTATCAAGAACTTCATTGCACAATGGCCTCCTACTTTTAGTGGATCATCTGATCCCATGATCATTGAATAATGGATAAACTCCATTGAGAAGATCTTCTCCATCCTTCAATGTCCTGAACAAGAGAAGGTTATCCTGGTTGCTTATCGTATGGAGGGTAAAGCTGATCAATGGTGGACATTGATCAAAAATACGAAGCCTGAGGAGGAGATCGAGGCATTGGAATGGAAGGATTTCCGGAAGATGTTTTTCTATAAATATTTTCCGCCCACTCTCCGTCTTAAGATGGAAAGGGACTTCCTTTCCCTCAAGAAAAAAGACAAAGAATCTATTGGATAACACGAGCAAAACTTCACAAGGCTTGCACGATACGCTTCTAGCTTTGTCGTTACCTTCGAATGAAATGTTGACCTCTTCTTTGGTGGGCTGAAGCCTATCCTGCGGAAAGAATTGGTGATCCATGACTTTGAAAGCTATGAGGAAATTTTCTGATGTGCCCTCAATGTCAAAATGGAGATCCGAGAATCACAGGGGTATCATGGGGACAAGAAGCGTAAGGTGGACTTCAATGCTGGCGGTCCGATGGATAAATACAATGGTGCTAAAAATATCCAGCACCCCACTAGCCAAAAGTGCGGAAAGAAGCACCCTGGAAATTACCTTAAGGGGACGAGGAAATGCTTCAGGTGTGGAAGAGAAGGGAAACTATCTATTAACTATTGGAAAGAAAGACCCACAGTTGCGACAGAGGATAGGAACGCTCTGTTTGAACCTCAACGCGTTGTTCAATGCTGCAAATGCAAAGAACCGGGTCATTTTTCAAATCAGTGCCCTAATCCAAGGGTTTTTTGAGGCAACCAACAACCTCTAAGGCAGAAAGGAAGAGCTTTTTCCATTACATCTGCCGAAGTGAACCCTGACAACGAAGTGGTGACTGGTACGCTAGTTATTCATTCAAGAATAGGGAACGTCCTTTTTGATTCAGGTTCTACGCATTCTTTTATATCTCAAATGTTTAGTATAACAATCCCAGCACCACCACAAATCATGGAAGTTAAGATGTCGGTGTGTATGGAAAATGGGGCAATCATTGCATCCCATGAATATAAGTCCTCCCCTGTTATAATCTGTGGATTTAATTTCCCGGCAAACCTCATCATACTTCATATGGTGGAATTTGATGCAATTCATTGCATGGATTGTCTTTCCTTATATATAGCCAACTTAAATTGTCGGGAGTGGGAAATCACACTCCATATGGAGAATCGTCCCCCAATTCTTTACAAGTTTAAGGAGGAAGATGAATCTCCTTTAGCTTCATCATCTCAAGCATGGATATTACTGCGCTATGAGAATGAGTATCTGGCTCAGATGATTGAGTCTGAGGAAGAAACCATCCTCGAAGAAATGCCTATTGTGAGGGAATTCGCTGAAGTGTTTCTCGAGAAACCGCCTGGTCTTCCTCCTAGAAGAGATGTGGAATTCTCACTTGAACTTATACCAAGGGCTTTACCAATATCCAAGAATCCATATAGAATGGCTATTGTAGAGCTTGAGGAGCTGAAGAAACAACTACAGGAGAATCTGGATAAATGGTTTATATGCCCAAGTGCTTCACCATGGGTGCACTAGTCCTCTTCGTCGGGAAGAAGGATGGGTCAATGCAGCTTTGAATCGATTATCGTGAACTTAACAAAATCACGATAATGAAAAAGTATCATCTCCCATTAATTTATGACTTTTTCGATTAGCTGCATGGAGCACAATACATCTCCAAGGTGGACTTGCGGTCGGGATATTATCAAGTAAGTGTGAAGAAGGAAGATATCCCCAAGACTGCTTTTCGCACAAGATACAGGCACTATGAATTCATAGTAATGCCTTTCAGACTCACTAATTCTCCAGGAATATTCATGGAAATAATGAATAGTGTCTTTAGAGATTACCTTGACAAATTTGTGGTGGTCTTTATAGATGATATTCTCATATACTACAAAACCAAGGAGGATCATGAGGAGCATTTAAGAACTATACTAGAGACTTTGCACAAGGAGAAGCTCTATGAAAAGTACAGCAAGTGTGATTTCTGGTTGAAGGAGTTCTCATTCTTGGTTCATAACATCACAAGCAATGGGATATCTGTGGATCCCTCCAAAACAAATGCAATTGAGGGATGTCTGAGGCCAACATCGGTAACAGATATCTGTAGCTTCTTGGGGTTAGCAGGATATTATCGACGATTTGCGAGGAATTTCTCACGATTTTCCAACCCTCATACCAAGCTAACTTGAAAGGGAGTAAAGTTTTCTTGGAGTGATGAATGCAAAGAAAGCTTCAAGGAGTTGAAATGGAGTCTTATCACTACGCTCGTTCTCACTTTACCAATAAGTGGGGAACTTTTTGTGGTATTTAGTGATGCTTCGAAGAAGGGATAAGGATGTGTGATGATGTATAATGATAAAGTGATATCCTATGTCTCAAGTCAGTTGAAAATCAATGAGAGATACTATCCAAAGCATGATATGGAGTTATTGGCGGTGATCTTTTCCTTGAAAATCTGGTAGCATTATCTCTATGGGGAGAAATGTGAGATATATACAGACCACAAGAGTCTTAAATATATATTCACACATAAATAGATTAATATGAACTAGAGAATATTGATATAGCTCATCAAGGATTATGACTATTCAATACATTACCACCCTGGGAAAGCGAACAAGGTGGTTGATGCCCTAAGTAGAAAGGACCCAGCGATTCTATCAATGATGAGAATTGAGAAGGATCCAATCTTCTTAGACTTGATGAAGATGGACATGGGAATCATAAATAAGGGAACATCATCAATCATTTCACAAATGATTGCTCAACCGTCTCTTTTGGAAAGGTTAAAGGACGCTCCAAAGGATGATGTGGGAATTCAGGAAAAATTGAAAGGTATCAAAAAGGGGAAATCCTTAGAGTTTAATGTTAATGAAGAAGGAATTGTGTGGTTTGGGAAAAGGCTATGTGTTCTATCAATTCCAGAGCTGAAAAAGGAACTTTTGGATGATGCACATAGTTCAAATTTCTCGATTCATCTAGGGAGCACAAAGATGTATCGAGATCTCCGAGAAAACTTTTGGTGGGATAATATGAAGAAAGAGATCGCTGAATATACATCAATGTGCCTGGTTTGCCAGCAAGTGGAGAAAGAGAGGCAGAACTCTAAAGGGATGATGTAACCCTTGCCCATACCAGAATAGAAATGGGAAAACATCACCATGGAATTTTTCATCGGACTTCTGAGGACATCCAAAGGCAACAATGCAATCTGGGTTGTTGCGGATTTTCTTACAAAGACTGCACACTTAATTTCTATTCGGGAGGATTTCTCATTGGATCAACTGGAACAGATATATATTAGGGAAGTGGTAAGGATTCATGGAGTACCACTATCAATTTTTCTGACCGAGATCCAAGATTAAACTCTAAGTTTTGGAAGAGTCTTCAACATGCTCTGAATACTGACATGAACTTCAGTACAACCTATCATCCTCAAACTGATGGCCAATCTGAGCGGACTATCCAAAAACTTGAGGATATATTGAGAGCGTGCTCAATGGACTTTAGAGAAGGATGGGATCAACATTTCCTCTGGTTGAGTTCTCTTATAATAACAGTTTCCAATCGAGCATCCAAATGCTACCATATGAAGCCCTATATGGGAAAAGGTGCAGAACACCAGCATGTTGGGATGAGGTCGGTGAACATAAGTTGCATGGACTAGAAATGGTCGAGGAAATGGTGGAGAAGGTGAAAACCATTCAGCAGCATATCATGGTATCCTAGAGTCGACAGAAGAGTTATGCAGATAATCGTCGACAAGACCTTGAGTTTAAAGTTGGAGACATGGTTTTTCTACGCATATCTCAGTGGAAGAAGTTAAAGAGGTTGGGAAAGAAATGGAAGTTATGTTTGAGGTACATTGGACCCTTCGAGATTATTGATCGTATCGGGGCTGTGGCCTATCGACTAGAACTTCCACCTACTATGGAAAAAGTACATGATGTCTTTCATGTATCCCTATTAAGGAAGTACATACCGGACCCTTCACATGTACTCTCTTCTGAGGTGATACAGTTGGAAGATGATCATTCTTATGAGGAGAAACCAGTGAAGATCGTAGATCGTAGAGAAACATTTCTACAAAATAAGACAATGCCCCTCAACATGGTGTTGTGGAGAGACCAAAAGTTTGAAGAGGAGACTTGGTAATCCGAGGAAATGATGAAGCTGAGTTACCCACATCAGTTTTAGTGTGGGAAAAGGAAACTTTCGAGGGAGAAATTTCATAAGTGGTGAATATTGTAACGACCCAAAGTTTCATTAATGGAATATCCCTAATGATATAGTTAAATGTATCTTTATGTAAAATGTTTATATAAGATGTAAACTTCATTGGTTTTATGTTATGAATTTTTAACATCGCTGATACAACCGTTGAACAGTGATCACATGATTAGTATAAATATAGGGCTTTTACAAATCCAAATTTACTCAGACAAAGGAAGCGATTGCCTCGTCCAGTAGAATTTCCCCATAAGAAGCCCATCTGTCAGAGCTCAGAAAAGAGGTGGCATCCTTGGGCTTCGCTCTTGACCAAGCCCAAGCTAAGCTTCATCATGTCAAGATCGAACGGGACCGTCTACGGGATAAGTGGAAGTTTATAGAAATTACCATTCGAGCGATGCTATCCGAGCCACCCTAAGAGTCTGTCACCATCGCACACCTTACCCTTAGGTCTTATGTAGCTGTTTTAAGGGGTTACGTAACAAATCGCTAATACTATGTTCATGAATATTATTTTTTATATAATAATGAGTATACCTTCTTGTCATTTTTGATACATTGTAAATAGTTTTTAAAGTACAAAAAGTGTTTTTAGTTACTATTTAATTAAGAATTCCATTTTATTAAATTAAGGAATTTTTGAATTTAATAATATTTTAATAAAATATTATTATTATTATTAAATTATTTTTTATTAAATATAAATGATCTTATAATTTTATTAATGCAATTATAATTTTTATTAAGTTTTGAAATCCATTCCTGTCAAAACCCGTGAATTTTCAATAAATGACGATTTTTATTTTAAAAGTGAAAATTAACATATTTAGAAAATTATTTAGATAAAATAAATACGATTTCTGGAATTAGGATGTCGAAATTATCAAACGGTGAATTTTTCATAATTTTTTGAGACTGTCAAATGTTTGGGTAAAAATTAAATACCGTTTAAATATATAATGTGTTTTATGACATCATAACGACTCAATAATGAGGTAATAAAATACTATAATATTTATGTTCAGACAATATATGTTTTACCATTAAAAATAATGTGTTTTTTGGTTTTTTTGACTTACTTTTCAAAGCATTAATGGATCTCTCAAAACTTATTAAACATCTAGTCTTTTTAAATTAATTTCCTTGGGAGTGTGACTCACCTCCACATAAGAAAACTCATTATTTTAAGAAGTTATGACCTTGGACATATAAAATATTATTTTCCTCTTCCCTTTTCCAAAAACCATGGGCAAAAACCATGGGATGGTTTGTGGTTTGGATTAATTTAATATAAGGGGTCCCAAACCTAAATAATAAAGAATTCCTTCACTTTTCCTATATAAACCCACCCAAGCTCCCACTTTCTCCTCACTCAATGCCTTTGGAGTTCGTCCAACCTCTGCCCTACTCTCTCTATAATCCTCCCAAGGTTCCCCAATCTCCCAAGAAGCCTTTCTCAAGCCTCTCTCAAGCCTTTTGAAGCACACTTCAATGTAAGGGTTTTTTCTTCCTTTTTTATTTTTGTCCAATTTTCATTAAGTTGTTTTGCCCTTTTAATTTCAATTGTGAATGTTGGAGTATGGTTTCGCACCTCCCTCATACTTCCCTCTTTATGTTTCAATGATGTGAGACCCTTTCTCTCTCATTAAATGCCACCCATTTACACCTGTTACTATGCCGAAATTCCGAAAGGAACTTCTCTCTCCTCTTTTACATTCAAGCAATACTTTTGTATCATGAATCTAAATTCCATTACAATTGTTGGGACATGTATCTATATGACCTCCTTACTGTCCATTACATGTAAATATGATGAGGAACCTCTTTCTCTCTCATCAACCATTTTTATGCATTCTTATGTCACACCGTTACGCTGCCGAAATCGCACCTATTTTCTAAGCCAATGTCATTGTGTAGTGAATACCATGCCCAATTCTCCATCAAGGGTATTCAACTTTATGCACATTTAATTATTGATTATAAAGTTTCAGGTATGAATTCCACATTCCATTATCATGGAATAAAATATTATGTTTTATGAATCCATGTTTTATTATCCATGTGGCACACTTTTGCATGAAACGAAATGTTTAAGAAGGGTGCGCCCTTATATCCCTCCAATGCATTGGGTAAAGTATAGTATCATGATACGTCATGTGCAATGAGTTTTGACTCATTATAATTCAAGTGAAATGGGGTTTTACTCATGCTTTATGTGCAATGAGGATTTACTCATGCTCCATGTGCAATGAGCCTTGGCTCATGATAATTCCATGTTAAGTATTGTTTCCACATTTCCATGTTATGATTATCATGATTTATCAAGCCTTTATGTTCATGTTTCTCTTGTGCTATATTGATATTCCTATTGTATAAAATGTATTGTACTCCTCATGTATTCTGTGTTTATTCCATTACTGGGCTTTATAGATCACCCTTTTCTAATGCATGTCCTCAGGTTATCCCATGCAATGCTAAGTACGATGGAATGTAGTGGTCATGTAAAGGAAGTTTTCAATAAATATGTTGTATTTCATGTTTTAAGTTGTTATGAAACGATACTAAGCCCCAAAGACACTAGACCTCTCAATCTTTCATGTTTTATCAAGTGAATAGTTTATGTAATAAATCATGTTTACGTTTGTAATAAAATCAGGGTTGTCATAGGCACTAAAGTGAAAATGGGTATGAAGGAAATTGTGCTGGTTCTCTGATCAGGAGTGTCACGACCCGCCCTCGGGGTCCGTGCCGTGACTACCCCAAGCCCGCCTTCCATAGGCCAGGGGCTGGCGACTAGCACCAAGGCGTAAATCCCAGTAAAAAGGGAATGCATTGCCTTTGAAAAGTAACCAACTCCACAGAGTAAGCAAGCAGAAAGTAAACACTAAACAAGCAGAGTACAACTGAAAGTGCGGAAAAGTAAATGGGCCAGAATACAAACCCAAACTGAAAGTAAAGTACAACTCGAAAAGGGAAAAACAGCAACTGTAAAGTAAAAGCCGCTACTCCGAGCTGTCCACCGGAAATCCCACCTGAAGGGTGGGTACAGATAGCTCCTCTGCTCCACGGGTCCCGCCGTCCGCTCCGTGCACGTTCCGCCCAGTGGTCCACCTCTGGGTACCATCCCGCTCTACAAGCCTCAGCTAAGTCAACGCTGTCTGTCGTCTGCAACCAACACAACGTAGTGCGGGCGAAGCCCGTGCAGGGGTGAGTATAAGCTACTCAGTAGGGACCCCGAGACCCCTGAAGGTATCTCAAATCCACAAAGGATAAACCACAAAGAAAAGTACAATCACGAAGTAACAACCGACACTGCTTAGGTATATGCCCATACATATACCTAAGTCATCAATTCAGATACGCTCCAACCTCCGAGCCAAGTACAACTCAGTCCACGCAGGAAAGTACACGTAATCCACAAAGGGAAGCAAAATATAATCCACACAGGATTGCACAACACAATCCACACAGGAAAACAACAGGATTCAGCTCACACAGGTATACTTCTTCAAGGACGATAAAGATGATCACTGATCCATCTAAGTCGTCGGACCCACGAAGGATCGATAGGTAACTAACCCCCGAAGAAGACCCACACAGGATCGGGCTCACACAGAACCTGTAGGCGCTGGCTCACACAGAACCGCTGAGCGCAAGGACCCACACAGGATCGGGCTCACACAGAACCTGTAGCACTGATCCACGTAGGATCGCTGAGTGCTGTAGTCGTCGTCGTCGAATCCACACAGGATCTCTGTACTGTCGTCGTCCAATCCACACAGGATCTCAGTACTGTCGTCGTCAAATCCACACAGGATCTCTGTACTGTCATCGTCAAATCCACACAGGATCTCTGTACTGTCGTCGTCAAATCCACACAGGATCTCTGTACTGTCGTCGTCGGAGTCACAGTAGCAGTCGTAGCAGTAGAACAGTCGCAGCCAGTACTAGGGTTCCCGCACACAGCAAGCTCGTACGGAGGGTCCGCTCCACGAGCCGAGAGGCTGATACATCAACTGTCACAAAGACCAGAGTTGATGTATCCAAAAGTTCCGTATCGTCAACAGGAACTCAACGCAACAGACGGCGCGTCGATCGGACGCCCGGTCTGAGAGTTATAGGCATTTTCGTCTCCGGGGCCCGGTTGGTTTTTAAGGCAAAACCAACCCGACCGTACTCCACCTGCGTCCAAACCTCGGGTGGAGTATGCCAAAAGATCCGTCTCACTAAGAGGAATACAACGCGACTGACGGCGCGTCAATCGGACGTCCGTAGCTCAAGATATGAGCGTTTCCGCTCCGAAGGCCCGGTTGGTTTCGTGAACGAACCAACCCGGCCGAACTCAAAGTAATCCGAAACCTTGAGTGCGATATACCGAAACGACCGTCTCGATCCAAGGATCGCGTTGCCGCAGGCGGTTCGTCATTCGGAGGTCCGAGGCTCAAGTTATGAGCCAAAATCCGAAACTGGTCCGAAACGGGGGGGTCCGGGTCCGGGCCGACCCAGCCCGACCCCCCCCCCCCCCCGGGGGTGGCGCGGCGGCGGCACGGCGGCCGGCGGCGGCGGCGACAGCGGCGCGGCGGCGGCGGCGCGGCGGCGGCGGGCCGCGGTGGCGGCGGCGGCGGCGGGCCGCGGTGGCGGCGGCGGGCCGCGGTGGCGGCGGCGGCGGCGAGGTGGCGGCGGCGGGTCGCGGGGTGGCCGCACGCGGGGGGACAAACTCCCCCGCTTTTCCCTCTGACGGCGCGGCATAGCCGCGCGGTTTTTTTTAAAAAAAAAATGCCCCCCGCTCGTGGGGGGCTTGCTGAAGCGAAACCGGGGGGCCGGCTGCCCCCCCCCCCCCTCCTTTAAAAACCGCCCCCCCCCCCTCTCTTTAAGAGGGGGGTTTAGTAAACCGGCCGGGGAATTTAATTCCCCGGTTTAATGGCATCCGGCCGGCCAGCTGGCCGGCCGGTCTTCTCCAACGGGACCGGAAAATCCGGTCCCCTCTTCGGCTTCCGACGCCGGCGGCCCGGCCGCCGGTCTTTCCTTCCGCCGCGGCCCGGAACCGGCCGCGGTCTCCTCGTCCCGCCGCGGCCTGGAACCGGCCGCGGTCTTCTCGTCCCGCCGCGGCCCGGAACCGGCCGCGGCGTTCGTCATCCGGCGCGGTGCGTCGGCACCACGCCCCTTCGCCGTGCTTCGATTCTTTTCAACGCGGCGCGACGGCGTCGCGTTCTTGAAGATTCTCCTCGGCGTAGCGCGACGGCGTTGCGTAAAATAAACGCACGGTAAACCGCGTGGTGCGACGGCACCACGCCACTTTGCTTCCATCGCAAGAATTAAACAAGAACGTTGGAGGGGGGGTTCGGCCGTGTTCGTGCGGTCCGGCCCCCCTCGCGTTAATAATAATAACGCAACTTAAAGAAAATCATGTCACACGTTAATCTTGCTAAAAGCACGATCAAGAATAAAATGAGGAATCCAAAAGAAATTCGACAACCCCTACCTCGGGTTTAAGATTCAAAGGTTCGGCTACGCTCCGCGGAAGACGGCGTCGCGGAGGTCGGGTGTCGCGGAAGCCGTTCGTCAAATCCGATGACGAAGGGATGCGTTCGAAGAGTCACGTCGTTGGCGAAACTTGTACGCCGACGAAGATGGTCCGAGGAGGAAGCGGCGTTCCCTCTCGTTGACACCGAGGACGAAGAAGAGAGGCGTCGTTCTTCGTTCTTCGTCAGAGTTTGAGCGTTCTTCGTTCTTCGTTCTTCGTCAGAGTTGAAGATGAAGAGGAATGCTCTCAAAAGCTCTCAAGGGAACAAATGATCAACCAAAAAATAAAATAAGACTACATCTTATTTTATTCTCACTTTGCCAACCTTTCAAAATTCAAAAGTTGAATTCAACTCATTAATTAAGTCTAGAGTTGACAAAATTAAATGAAAAGATAAATTGGCCAGAGTTAAAGAAGGGGAGAGTTACATAAATAAGAGGAAGGGTTTTGAGAGGTTAAGGAATTTGAAAAGAAAAAGGGGTTCGTGTGGGCCCCACCACACTTAATCCTCCCAAGGGAGGTTAAGTGGGTGTGGGTCCCACTTCTAACCTCCTTTGGTAGGTTTTTAAAATAAGTTAAAATAAAATTTGTTTTGCACAAATTTTATTTAACTTAACTGAAAAACCCCAAAACGTAACTTTCAACCCGCAACAAACGCAACTCCCGAAAAGGTCTCAAAAAGCGAATATCGGCGCTGCGAGTTCATCGGTGCCCTCGGATTTCAATTCCGAGCACCGGATCAAAAGTTAGGAAATCCCGCTCGTTCGTTCACTGAACGTACCCGAGCCAAACTTCGGAAATTAATTCCGGGCACTCCGGGCCTCGGAATCAGGTGCCGTCTGAAACCGCGCTCTTGTAAAATTCTAAAGAAAATTAAGAAAAAATTTTCCTTGAATTTTACGGGTCTTTACAAGGAGACTGGTTGAAATGGGGGATTCAATGAGAAATATCTTGGTTTTTCGAAACCAATGATCAAGGAGTCATGATTAACCACTTGAAACTTGGTGAGTTCTCTAATGCATCATGTATGAGAGAACCAATTCGATTTGGATGTTCAGGTAATAATTATAATGGTACCAATTAGGGTTTATATGATCCTTACTTTTGAGGTAATTATGGGTTACTATATGATGGAAAATGAAAGGCATGAGATAAAATTGAAGTTAAATTATGTTATGGTTATTTTTGAAGATTTTTTCTCTTTTTGAGGAATGTTATAAAATTATATAGTTTTGGAAAACAGAGAACATGCAGACCGTGTGACAACCCGTCGCGTCAGACGAAGCTGCAGGAATCGAACCCACAACCAAAGTGCAACTGATATTTTTTCGCCTACCACTAGACTAAGTGAAGTCCCTGGTTAGTATGAAAAATTATTTTTAGTTAGATGGTTTTATGAATGAAGAATAAGTTAATTTTGGGTTATCTAGGAAATTATCGAACTATCATAGAAGATATATGATGTGGTTAATTACTTTTCAATGTGAGACTTTAAGAGAAAATGATATTATTTTGAGAAAAATGTTAATATTTACCTTGGAAGACTATGTGATTAAATCCTTCAATTTTTTTCAATCTTAGTTTTGTTTATATTGAAGAATTTTATGGAAAATTGTTTATTGAATGGTCTATGTTGAACTTTGGGTTTTGTTGGACAGATTTTGGAGATTAAGAATATATTTTCTTTTTATAAAAGATTATCCTTTTTGGGTATTATTTGATCTCGTACTAACATTGTTTTGGTTTTGTATTTGGTCTAATAACATGCGAAATATATAGTTCTCTTTTGGGGATTAGGTGATTCTCTAGAAGTTTATTATAGAGCTCTTAATGTGAACAAGTCATCCTAAATACTCGTCTTTTGGAGAAAATATGAGTTTGTGAAAGAAATGTAGTAATAGATGAAAGTATACACGACAAGTAAGTATGTTTCCTTATGATTTAGTTAAGCTCATAAATAAATTCCTCAATGAAACTTAACTTAAAGCAAAAATGTTTTCTATTAATTTTTCCTATTGGGGAATCAAATACCGTTTAACCCATCACAAGTTTGTGATTTTCTGATGGTTAACATTCTCCTAAACATGTTTTCTATCACTCTCCATTAGAACATGATCTTTTGTTTTTTCTTCCATATCAATGTTTTACTACATGGAATCCTAGTATGGGTTAACTCAGGTGACCTTTTTTACTTTACTTATTTTAAATTGACAGTTTAATTGACTCATTTTCTGATATGTGGCTTTCAATGATGTTTAGGAGCCCAATTTTTTTTTAAAAAAATTGCAAAGACGCAATTCCCAAAAGTGGAGAAGGTTGTAACATCCCAGATAAATAATCAATATTACATATTCATATTTATTAATATTTGTGAATAAAATATTAATATTACATTAAGGGATATTCTAAGTTCGATGGCGTACCCAATACGCAACAACAAGTTTCTTTGAAATCTAATGTTCCACAATAATAATATAATTATTTTAAATGGTTGCTGACACCTAGCCATTGTATTGGATGGAATGAATATAACTAACTAAAATATGATTATAGATGTTTGTTAAATTTATTTACTTTTATCCAATAAAATTAAGAGGATTTAAATGTAAATGAATCTGATTTTAAGTATAATTTACATTAAAAGGCCGATTTACCGCCTTTTGATGGAGAAACCTATTTAAATCTAGTTCGGTCACTTAAATATGTTCATTTTTAAAAAATAAAATTCTTCTTTATATTCGTATCATCAAAATTTACTTTGTGTAGATTTTAGGTATTAGTCTGATAAAATTCATTTTTTAATGAATAATGAAAAATACACTATTTTATTTCAAAATTGATTTTCAATCTAATTTATTCATAAGGTTATATTATCTTTTTAATTGGTTTTAAAGTTGAATTAAAATATATTTTTACCATTCAATACAATGGTGGTCGTTCTAATTAATTTAACTTTGAAATTTTACATAAACAAGTGTCAATCTTTTAATAGATATTGTTTCTTAAAAAACACGCAATTTGTTTTGACAGCGGGAAGTGATTATAAAAATAATTAATGGAAATTTTATGTTTTTAATTTGTTAAAATAGTGATCATTTTTTAATTTGTAATTTCAAATATATCTTAGGTTGAATTTTTCGTATATTTCTGGAAAACATCAATTTTTGATGAATAGTGAAACCACTAAGTGGTAGTTAAAAAAACAGATTTTTCATTTAAATGACATTTTTGCACCTCTGTGATTTGAATTTCAAAAATCCAACATACATGGTTGTCGTTAGGATTTAAAATGTGGTTTAATGGGATTAAAATAATTTTTGGGTGAATAGTAACATTTATGTTTTAGTAATCGCGATTAAAGATAATTATTGTAATTTAAAGTAAATAAAATGATATAATAATATGAAATTACCTTTACACTTGTCCTAAACTTATTGGATAAGTCATGTACAACAAATAAAATCCATGGGTCAACTTGGGGGTCCCATGGAGCCACTTGGGAAAGAAAATGATATTAATCACTTTTTATTTAAAGTAAAAATAAAAGTGTCACAAACATGTATTTTTTTACAAAAACAATTTTTAAAAGGGGTTATACAAGTCATATTTTGACTATAAATATTAATTAGAAAGATAAAAATATTTCCCACAACATGATATTTTTTTTATAATTTTTAGAGATTAAATAAATAAATTTTTTTATGACACCATGATGATGCAGTGATTACCTAATTAATGAAGGATTTAAATAAAATGATAAGATAAGGTAAAATCTAAGACTTACACTTTTCAAAAACCTATTGGATGGGTGGATTTCGAACCCTTATCACATTATACTCGAAATATATAATTTTGGGACCTTTAATATCTGAAAATCATTTTATAATAATGTAACTTTGCAAGACTTTCCAAGAGTGCCCCTCCTGCCTCTTATAAAATGCCCCCCCCCCCTCTACTCCCTTACCCACACCTCTTAATCCTTTATATCAACCAAACTCTGGCCATTTTGTCTCTACACATCCCTCTTTTATTCCTAGAAACTTACCTTAGGTAGAAAGCTCTTCATGAAACCCTTTTGGTTCAAACCAAAGGGAGTTACTCGATTTAAAGGTAATGTCATCTCTTATGTTCTTTTGTTTTATTTTGCTTCTACAACCCCCTAAACTCTTTTTATTCATTTATTTTGTAACAAAAAAAGTATATTAAATATACTATGATGTTTTTATGAGATGGATTCGAGCTACACTTACACAAACCTCCGTCTAATGGTTAAAGAACATACTGTTTCTGTGGATGGCGAATTACTGCCTCCCGAAATAATGATTGTTCTATCTTCTCCTACCACCTCTAATGGTAGCCATTATGATGGAAATATATTTATTTATGATATATATTATATTTATTTCCTCTCTATTCTTCTTTATTTTACATTTAAAAAATAACTTTATGCTTTTCATGTTGTGCAAATGCAATAATTTCATTTGAGGAAGTGTGGACTACCGCCCCCTCAAGTGATGTGACTCGTTCAAGAAATACATGGAATGTATAAAGAATTAAATTAATGAACTTATTAGACCAATATAACATATATATTATACTGGAATTATTATATATATATATATCTCATTTAGTTTTAATTCCATTAATGTGACAATGAAATGAAAGTAGCGTTCATGCGTACGTAAAGCCTACCGTCTCCATGAACGGTGCATTTCATTTTCTTATCTCCGAATGTTATGGAATAGTATAAAATGAATATATAATGGATATATATGATATTTAAATCATTAATACTATTCTGGAGATGGGGTAATTATAACTACATGGGCAATTCTTTTCAAACAAGTTCATTGTTGACTCATGTACCGAACATCGACAAAAACATCTGATGTGAACTCACATTATTAACTAATTATTATAAAATTATAATATGTGACATGAATTGAATAATAAACATTAATTCTGGTCCTTAATCAATTATTAATTAACCAAAGATTATTATTCAGTAATATAGAAATAAACAAGACAAGTCGGACATGAGGTAAGGGATCCAACCTCTCTCTTTCTTTTTAAGTACTCTCTTTTATGTCACTTCTTTTAAGATCCTCTTTCTTATGTTGGGGGATGTTATTCTATATTACTCTTACTTTACTTTTTATTATGATATGATAAGAGACCCTATTTGATTTCATCAATCCATTTTTTT
Source organism: Viscum album (assembly GCA_963277665.1). Taxonomy (NCBI): domain Eukaryota; kingdom Viridiplantae; phylum Streptophyta; class Magnoliopsida; order Santalales; family Viscaceae; genus Viscum; species Viscum album. The sequence continues at coordinate 1,719,361,349 of OY728160.1, read as the reverse complement.
GGAAATTTAAAGTGGCGTTGTTAGGATGTCGAGTTTTCGTAAGGGATTTTTCATCTCACTTTTATTCCTGTGAGATTTATGCAACATTTTGCACTATTTCCTTTGAGTGGTGTATGTACATAAAATTATTCTACTATTTGTGTAATATAATTTATTTTATGGGTATTTAAATCAATGTTTTATGGTCCTTCTTTCATTGGGTGAATGTTTCAAAGGTTACCCAAATCGGTAAGGGAACCTTTCACCCTCCCTTTTTTAAAAGACTTATTTTGTTATGCCTTTTAATTTACATCTTATTATGTTGGGATATGTTATTATATATCCTTATTGATTTAAATGTTATGTCCAAGTGATGAGATACCATTTTCTCTCTCATTAACTCATTTTATGAATTTTAAAGTGACGTCGTTAGGCTGTCGAATTTTTGTAAGGAAACTTCTTAACCCAATTTCAATTCATTGGGTTAAACCTATACTTCTTGATTATGTCGTGCTATGAATATGTTTGGATGACATATGATTTTTTTACACTGATTATCCAGTTATATTCGGTGTATTTATATTAGTCACACATAATTATGTCATTTCTTTATCCTTACTCTAATGGCATGATCCTTGATTGGGATTACATCTCAATTTCTTCTCATTGAGAAATTTATTAATGATATGCACTTTTATTATTTTATAAAGTGTATATACAGACCCTGTGACATTCCATATCCATATTAAGTCAATACTAATGTCATTTAAATGTTTTTAAAATGGTCTAATTTCTTGTGGCTTATAATTTAAATGTTTAAAATGGAAAAGGACTCATTTATTAAAACATTGTTTTAAATGGTTTTAAAGATTTATTATTTTAAACATTTATCGTCCATGTCCATGTTTTAAAAATGGTTTTAAGGAATTATTTATAGGTACATGAATGTTTTAAAACCCTTTCAAAAGTTTCTAAGTGGTATGGGACACATTGATTCTAAAATCTCTTTTAAATGTATTATTTTAATATTTTCAAAGTATAAAGGGATTTTTCTCTCATAGAGTTTTAATGATTTTATTAGTTGTTTCTATCATGATGTGGTCTCTTGTCATTGAAATGTGGAAATTTTATTTTCCTTTTATGCATTTTTTAAGTGTTATGATTATGTTATGTTTATTGGGAAATGTTTATGAAATTGGGTGGTTCCGTGATAAAATAAGGGCGGGTGAGCCTGATATATCTCTCCAATGCATTAGGTAACACGAAGGAGTTAAATGCTAAGGTTTCTCCGAAGAGATTTAGGGAATATACTATGGTGGGTATTCCAAATCTAACCATGAGGGTTACTCTCTACGTAAGAATGTTATGAATGCCTCAAGTTACCTTTATGTATTATGATTTCTATGAGTTATTCATAAATTTTATGATTTATTGAGGTATTTTAAAGTGCTTATGTTTTATGAGAAAAGAATGATTTCATTGATTTTTATGTATACATGGTCTAATGTTTTCTTCCCGTATTTTTATATCCCTTACTGTGTTTTTTATGCTCATCCCATGTTTTTGAAATGTTTTACATAGGACATAAAGATGAATAGGGTCAAGGATGGGATCATGGAAAGACATGCTAACTAAAACATGGAACTAGACTTGTTTCTTTTTATGAGTTTATGTTTTATGAAAAAAATGGAAACTGAGTAGAAGTATCTAATTTGTAATCATTTGAGATGTAATAGTTATGTCCTAATTCTCTAAAACTCTAAAACTAAAAAGACCATCAATATGAATTATTCATTTAATTAAATATTATGTAATGTTTTAAGGTTGGGTGCTTATAACTGAGGTGATTTCTAGAAGGAATAAGAAGGTGTCTCATGTGTGGGAATCCAGGACACCTAGAAAAAAATGTATATGTTTTCTAAAGAAGATAGTTAATGAAATTACTAGAGACAGAGTTCAATAGAACACACAAACCAAAATTTAGTGTCTTATGTGCAAGGAGTTTGGGAGTTATGCGAATCAATGACCCAATCCAATGGCTCATATGGATTAAAATCTATAACTACCTTTGAGGAAAAATGACATAGTGAAATCTTATTAAATCACAATGGATGATGTGAATGGTGATAATTAGGATACACTTATCCTCCCCTATTGATTTGTGAATTTCATGTTTCATTTTGTATGAATAATCCTTATAAAAATCTTATTATTATTAATTTAGTTAAATTTCATATGATTTTCTCAATCAATATGTATTTTTCATTAATCTAATTACATTTTATTTTACATTGATAGAAGGATAAACCCAATTTTCTAATTATTTTTTTGTATATGATATGATCTTATTGAAGGAATAAAGGATGAATTTTATTTTTTAAGGGTTATAAAGTTAACAATTTATGGAATGGATTGGGTTGAAATTGGGAAGTGGATTTAGAGATTAAATTATTATCTCAGTACATAAGGATTTATATATATTGGATAATCTTTTAAAAAAATTATTGTGATTTAATGACCAATCTTTTTATTTTTATATCACTTGATCTGTTAGTTCTTCAGGCATAAAAAACTCACCTACATTAAATGGAGTAAGTTATGAAGTGTAAATTGATCTAGGAAAGACAAAAGGGTGATATTTGTCATATGAAATAAAATAAAATCAAGTAATTATATCTCATTGAGAAATTTATTCAACTTAAAGAAAATGATCTTGAAACAAAACTGTTATCTTAGTACCTCTATTTTTTATTAATAAAATGGTCCCTTAGATCAACATAGATTTATGGTTTAGTAATTCTTAACTTTCTCTATATCGCCCACTTTCTTGTGATCAATGATCTTTATTACTCTCTATAGTTATTTTTTCATTTCCCTCATTTCCAAATCATTACCTATGTTCTTTTATGTGGAAACCTAGTTATGAGTCCCTTTCGGTAACCATTGTGTATCCAACTATTCCTTTTTAGAGGAAGTTCTAGTATTCATTTTTATGATGTGGGATTCAATGAAGGGAGATTTTTATCATTAAAAATTTTATAAAATAGAATCATTTATATAGAGAAATTCATTTTAAGGGGGTTAAAATGTAACACACTAAGATTTTATGAATTTTTTTCCCATAAAAATTAATATTCATTGATGTATTGAATTGAAAACTACACCATGTTATTATTGATTTATACACAACAAAAATAATATATTTTATTTTAAATAAAAATTAGATTTTATTTGGGTATAATAAACACTATGTTTGGCTTCTCTTACACACAATGCAAAGTTCTTTTGATTAATTTTGTTACATGCAGAACAACACTTTATCAACATAAAATATTATTAGTAAAATAATATTATAGTTATCACCAAGACATTGGAATGAAAATATGAGTAATTCTAACAAATTTTTTAAAATTTGGTTTACACGTCTTTATAAAATGAATTCTTTGGTTATAAATTAATTAGAAAATAAAATAAAAACACAATGAATATAAAAGAAGTGTTTTTACAAAAAAATATTTTTATACTAATGAAGGTGTTTCATGTTAATAAATTAAATTATCAGTATTTTTTGATATAATAATTAATTTTATATTTTATAAATTCATCCAATATTTCTTTATTCATCCAATAAGTTTGATAGGAATAAAATAAAACAATTTGAATTTTTTGCATAAAAACATATTATTCAAAAAGTTAGTTTTACCGCCTATTAATGGAAGAATTATTTTAGAACTAATTTTCAAAACATTTATAATTTTTATTTGAAAAAAATATTCATTTTTTAATTGGAATATAAAAATTACTTTCGGTGTTTCGTTGGTATTTTTCTATGAAGTTTCATTTTTTTATGAAGAGTGAAAAACACTAAATTTTAATTGAAAGATGCATTTTCGTATAATATATTAATATAGATAAATTATATTATAAAAAGGATTTAAATTATATTTAGATCTATTATACATATATTACTAATTTTTTTTTTCATTTTTGTAAATTTTACATTGAAATTGGATATAAAAACTTAGTGAAGTTTGGAACATTTTCAATTTAAAATCTTCTTTTCTATCATGTCTCCTGGATTAATTTTAAATTAATTTCTTCAACTTATGTGATTATAATTTGTAAAAAATGGATTCAATTTTTAAAAAAATAACCATTTATAATTTATAGTATGGTAAGCTTAATGTTATAACAAAAATATTTGTGAAATAAATTTAAATTAATTACAATGATTAAGGTGAAAATGATTTTTCTTAGTGGTTAAAATTTAATCACGAGGGGCACAATGACCTAGACACATATCCATAAACCATTTTATGGACATATAAAGACAATTTACAATCTTTGATCGAAAATGGATCATTATTGGAGGAAACGTATGTAAAGGAGACCTTTCAATAGTGTTTACATTTTTGTATTTATAAGAATGCCATTACTCAACTATAAAAGGGCACTCGCCCCACATAGTTCTTCATGCCTCAAAAGACTATTTTCTCACCCAAATCCTGCAAAAAAAAGTACCAAAATTTCTCCTTTAATACTAGATGTCTCACATTTGGAATAAATCAAATGAAGGATTTCCTTTAGTGAAAACCAAAAAAAGTTACCTAAAGAAGAGGAAACATTCTTCAACAAGTGCTTTTTTTATTTCATCTTCCAACCATTAAACTATTATTATCACATTATTTTATATAAAAGTTTTTATCAAAAATAAACATATATATTTTTATATTAATTGTTAAAACTAAACCTACACACACTTCAATCAAATGGGATACAAAATCATCATTTGTGTGTATGATTTACTACCGCCTCATGAATTGATTTCATTTGTACTTCAATTACCACCTCTCAAGGTTGAGAATAATGATGGAATTATAATTTTTATATGATATATGGAATATAAATTAAATATTTATTCCTATGAAATTATTATATACTATATACCTTCATTCATTTCATTTTTTGGGAATATGATAACTTCATTTGTGGATATATTGGTACCACCTCCTCAATGTGATGTGATTCATTCACGCTAAAATGGAATGTATTAAGGATGGGTTTCAAAAAAGATATGTGATATATATGAAATAATAATCATACTAGAATGATAATATATTTACATATATTTAATTTACATTCTTTTTTTCAATATGATAAGTAACAGAAACAACGTTCATGGGTACGTACAGCCTACCGTCATCGTGAATGGTGTATCCAAAGTTTTATTTATATCATTTATAGATTATTATAAGTACATATATATTGATAATATTTGATATTTATACCAGGTTTTACATTATTTACATAATTAAATCCTGATCAAAGATAAATGACCAAAAATAAAATGTCTGAACATATATGAAAAACATAGAAAATATTACTAGAAATGAAACTTTAACATGGAATTGATAATAAAAAGTAAATATATAGTTATAATAAAATAATATATGGTAAGATATATAATATTATGTTTATTTGGTACATTTATAACAAACTTATATATATTATAAAGTATTTCTTAATGTGTACAAATAAATTCAACACTTAAGGTAAGGGTTTTCTCGCCTCACTTTAATTTCAGTGAGATATATGCTATATTCACCATTTATTATTATTGTGTGGTATATATAAAACCATATGAAATATTATATAATGAATATAATTTATTTAATGATATTATAATTTTCAATTGATGTTATTCTTTCACAGATCTAGTGATTGAAATGTTACTCAAGTATTAAGGGTATTTCTAATCTCACTTTTATTTCTGTGATAATTATGTCATATTCACCCCTCATTTATTTTGTGTGGTGTATATACATAACATTAATGTATGATATGATTAATATAATAAAATATATAGTTATTTAAATATCTAATTTATGATAACTCTTTCATTGGGTTTACGGTTCAAAAGTTACCAAATTGATAAAGTAATTTTGTCTCAACTTGCCTTCATTGAGAGACATCTGTATTATGCACCTATATTCTTTTATGAGGTTTATATAATACCATTCAACATATTTTATTGTGAATATATTTTTTTCCATGATTTTTTATTCTAAATTTAATGATATTATCTGAAAGGGATTATGATTCAAAGTTACGAATTGGTAAGTATTTATTACTATAATCTCATAATTTATCATGATTATGTATGATTATGTTTCGGTTGATAAAATAGTATGATCAATACCATAATAAATCTCATTAATTTTATTATCCTATGGTTATTAAGGATATATTCATGTATTGGTTCAATGATTTCCACTCTTTATTTCGTAATATTTTTAAGAAAATGTGTTTAATAAAATCCGACTCTATCTCTGTCTTCAATCGGTAATATAAAATATTCTAAAACCACGATTTGGAAAAATGTTTTCAAAAAAATGTGTTTGAATGATATTTTAAGATCATTTTCAATGAATTTTTTTTATAAAAAAAGCCATTTTAATGTTTTAATTTTTTTTTCAAATCATTGTTTATATGTTTTCAAGGTTGTTTTCAAAGAAAATGGTTTTCAAAATATTATATGTTTTTAAAATAATTTCGAAAAGCAGAAAGTATATTTTCCTCAATAATTTTTTAAATGATTTTTTAATATTTCTTTGTATGTTTTCAATTTTATTCTGAAAGGAAAGTATTTTGAAATTTTTTTCTGTTTTAAAAATTCATTTTTAAAGAAAGGTTATTTCTATTTAGAAATTATCTAAATGATCTTTCAAAATTTTCCTCCAATTGAGAGTTATCCTTCGATATAGTTATGCTTCATTGGGGATATAATCCAAGGAAACCATTATTTTTCTTTCATTGAATGGTTTAGATTTATGATAAAATTTTCTTTATGAAACTTGTTTATCTTCCATGGGTAATTCGATGATAAAAATAATATGAAACTTACTTCTGTTCAAAAGTTATTCTATGATTAAATTATTATGAAACCTGCCACTTTTCAGCTGGTTATTATCGTTTGATGTGTTTATAGTACCCATTTAATTTCATGGGTTATGATATTATGAATGTTTATGATATTTTTCCACACATATGTATGATTTCAGTATATGATGGGTGGGACTTATATCTACCTCTAATGCATGGGTAACAATGGATTCCTCAGGAGTATATATGTTATGTGTGAACCTGGTTACATGATACTAATGTTATGAGTGAACCTTATTATATGTTCACAATGTTATGTTTGATCCTTATTACATGTTCAAAATGTTAAACATGGACCTTGTTTCATGTCCATATGCTTATGTGTGAACCTAATTACATGTTCACAAAGTTATACATGAGCCTGATTATGGGTTCACAATGTTATGTGTGGACCTATTTGCATGTCCATAAGTTTATTTGAGGGAATGATTTCATGTTCTTAACTTAATTAGTGAACCTATTTCTATTTACACATGTTCACAATGTTATAAGTTGTTTTGTACTCCACAAGTCTATATCTTATGCCAATGTTATTCTCTCATGAATCATGTTATTTGTTTTCTTTATGATTAAGGTCATATGAACTTCCACGCATTATTCCATGATTCATGTATATGATCTTTTATATACAGGGTATGATCTTCTAATGTTATCCTCATGTTCTGATACCGTTATATTCATGTTGTTATTATGTATCTCTTTTTAATACCCATAATAAGAATATGAGCTCACCCTTTCTTATGTTTCCTTTCCCCATTTATGAAAAATGGTTTTAAGTATGATTAATATATGATAAGATCTTTATATGAATTATTAAAGATATTTCACCAAGTTAGATTATTGTGTTCGATATTTCTAAAGACACAAAACTACTATGGTCTTTGGGAATGTACATTTGTAATTTCTTTAATACTAATCTAAAATGATTTAATATCCATGTATGTTATTACTAGGACATTATATTTATTTTATATATGTTAAGGGAATATTATGAAAGGTTTTTGGGATTATTATTTATACAATTTTTATTAATATTACTGGAAATCATTTTTTTAATTTTCTAATGGCCGGTTTGAGGGTCGCCAGTTCCCATGAGACCAGATTAAGGGTTCCCGGTACCCCTTACAGATTCACTTCAATTCCACAACACCATAACTTGAAATTCAAAATTCAAACGACGTGCTTTAAAATTTTTAATTAATATTACATTAGTTAAATTAAATGTGATTTTGGGAATATATTTTTTCACTATACATAGAAGAAAAATTATAAGTTTGTATAAGTAAATCACATTTCATATAAACCTATCATATTCTATCGATGTAATGATTATTAAGGATAAAATATTGTTTCTAATGGTTAGATAAAAACTCAATATTATGGATAATCATATTCCAAGGATAAATATATATCCCCTATGTTTGCAAGGTTGGTATTTTTGTAGAAAATATACCTTGAGTCAAGAATACCTTTAAGATAACCTTGTCTATTTTCATTAGTAAGTGATAATTAAAATTTTGAGGACAAAAATTATTTTTGGGGGTGAAGATAACAACCTAGGTCTATGGAGGCATTAATTTTTCCCCTATAATTATAAATAATGTTTGTCTACTATTTCAAAAGAATTAATACTTGATTAGAGATTGTGCCATAATACATATGAACCAGGGTAACCACACTTTACTCAATAATAATTGAACATTACAATGAAGGTAAATTAAACCATTTATCCCATCAAATGGATTATTATACATCAAGGATGATTAAATCATTTAAAACCACAAAAAACTAAAAGGGGACAATAAATTGAAAAAAATAATATCATTATAACTAATAAATCTTTTAGACAAAAATCACCTCTAAGAATCACCATTAGTATAACAAATAATATAATGTGAAATAACACAACGAAAAGAGAAACCATTTTATCAGATCTAAAATAAAACCCATGGAAACGAGAATTGTGTCTTAAGAAGTGAGAATAGAATGAATGGTTTTAGTAAGACTATATATATAAATGGAATCCGATCATTTAAAATATTTTCATTTAAAATATGCATGTTTATGAAATGGTTAATGTATATAAATATTTCAAATAGGTATACCAAAGTAATGTATTTTTATTAATGAGTTTTACTAACATATTTTTTAAGTAATAATAACACATCAAAAGTGATTGTTTCAAGATAATGTTAACAATCACAGGAGAGAGTGAGATTTTATAATAACATTTATCATTTGGTAATTTTCAGTTAAAATAACCTTGAATGAAATAATTCAAAATAAACCACTAAATACCATGAAATTTTAGGTTATAATTATATTACATTTCAAATGGAATGTATACACACAACAAAAAAGTTAATCGGTCTATAATAACAAATAAGTCCCAAAGGAATGTTAATTGAGGAAAAATCACTTACCTCACACTTCTTTTAGTTGAATGTGACTTAACCTCCTAAATAGTGGTTTTAAAACACAATTAAATTACAGAAGAACCATATTAATATTTATATTATATTATATGATACTTTTATAACATGTTATCTCTATTTATTTAAAAATATTTTATTATTTTCTTTGTTTCAGGGGTTAATTTCTTTGTTTTATCATTGGTTGTTATCCATGGAAGTTTTAGTTATTGTATATATTATTAAGTATAATCATATCCATAATAAGAAACTTGAAATATCTATAATATTTATCCTTTAATTAGACTTTTTGGACCAATCATGAAATATAGTTTTGATGAATGAAGTACATTACGATCATGGATATTCTAGGCCTACATATACATGAGTAACATTTCCATTTTTCAATGATAGTTATGGGAAAGAGGTAAGTAATAGTATATATTTTTATAATTATAAAAAAATTATAGTATTTATTCAATAATTATTATACATATCATCCATGTGGTCTAATGATGAAAAGAGAGTCACATCGCTTTATGAAGGCGGTAGTCCAAACATACCCGAATGGTGTTATAATCTTTCATTGATTGAAAATGTAAAAAAATAAAATGATATATTAAATTTTAAGAATGATAAATAATTCATTAATAAAATAATTATATATTTTATATCACATATTATCACTAAATCTATCCTTATCAACTTCCATGTAAAACATTCATGAAAGATGAATCACTTTGCTTCACGAGAGAGTTGTCTTCCATACACACAAGTGATGTTATCGTATCCTCTATAGAATGGAATGAAAAAAGTTATATATGATATAATGACTCCATAAGTATTATTTTGTTATAAATATAATTTAAATAATTTATATCCATCATCATATCCAACCGTGAGAGGTGTTAATGGAAAAAAGGAATGTCATTGGTATGTTCGGTGGTAGTCCGCCACACACACAAATGATGATTTTATAACCCATTTGATGGAAGTGAAGATGGTTTTATGTTAGGAACATAACATAAAAAAATCTCAATATATGTAACATAATTATTTTATTAAATCATCATATTTTAATAGTAATTTATGGAGGTGGATTAATGAATTAAATAAAAATTCTTGTTGAAGAACATTACCTATTCTTCATGTAAGCTCCATAGGTTTGCACCAAACGATTTCCTATGATGGATTTATACCCAAAATAAGGATTTTATGAATAGATAATGTGATTTTTATGTGCTTTTTTAGTTATTGGATGAACCAAATGGGTTCTAATAAGTGGAGAAGTGTGGATGTGGGTGGTCTTTTATAAGTTAGGTGAGTGGAACACTTGTAATTTTTGAAAACAAAAATGTTTTCCCACGTTGTTCGCATGAAAAAAGGGTATAAAATGGATTATTATCAATAATTAGTCATGATAGATTCAAAATATTTCCATAAAATATATTTTAGATAACTTTATAGGTCATTTAAACCCTTTTCTTTTTTGTTTAACCCATAGTAAATCCATATTTACATTAACTGTGGTAAATAACTTTAACTATTTTCCATATTCATTTTCGTAAAAAAATATGTTGACCTTATAAAATAATATGAATTATTATTATTTAAAATATAGAATCAATTTTTATAAATTAAACTCATATAAGTAGAAAATTGTAATTTAAAAATTAATCCCTCGAACGTGATGAGAAAAATAGTTTTCAAAGAAAAAAGGCTCAAAAGTTTACAATGATTTAATATCCATAATTTAATATTAAAATGATTCAAATGACATGAATTGTATATATATATAATTGAAATAATTTTTCATTAAAAAAAATTATATATATAATTTAACTTTATAAATAAATTATACGAAAAGGCAGTTTTCAATTAAAATTAAGTATTTTTCACCATTCATTGAAAAGTGAAGCATTTAAAAAATATCCAAAAAAACTATAAGATAATTTTGAAATGATAATTTTAAAAATTATGTTCATTTTATCAAATATATTTTTATATGTTTTAAAATATGATTTTATATTATATGTGCAAAGTGCTACTAAACCATCTTTTGGAAAAAAATACAGATTTTTTTAAAACATTTATTTTTCTTTCAAATTATTATAATATTATTTACAATAAAAATATAACAATGATATTGAAAAAAAATTTATTACTATTTATACCTTCTAATTTAATATCTAGGTTTTAATACCACACTATATTATTGTTCATTTAGGCTCGAGATTTCATATTCCAAAAGATACAAGTGAGATTAAATTTAAATAAATATATATTTTTAGTTTGTTTAAGATTAGTGTTGCATGTCAAATAAGCTACAAAATAAAATTTTCTTATTTTAAAATTTTAGGGTTTTATATGAATTATTTATAAATAAATTCTTTATTATTCAAATCATGTGATTATTCTTTAATATTTTTATTTGACATGGGGTTTTCAGTGATTGTATGTGATTTGATTTGGGAATTTTTAATGGATCTTTCTATCTAATTATTTGAACCACTTTTCTTAGTAAAGTCTCTATAATTTGGGGTTTATTTTTTGATTGTGTCCCTTAATATGACATTATGACATTTATAGTTATTGATCTTTCCCATAATCTTGGTTGAGTGGCAGGTCAACCTTTCCTATTATATCATATTAAGTATGTGGGTATTTCTATTTTCCTATGTTAAACATGTCACAACCCGCCCCAGTGGGGCCTATTTCCTGTCTACCCTAAGCCCACCTCTAATATACCTAGGGTGGGAAACTAGTGTCGAGTAGGTATATCCCACAAATGAGAGGGATTTTCTTAATTACATGTACAAACACACACACACCTCCAAGCCCCAAATGATGAAATCTATTAACATTAAGTAAAAAACACAGGCATACCAATATATCCCAACCAACGGAGTATGATTGTAAAGTAAAGTGTGGTAAAGTACAATTGGGCCATAATACAAGCCCACCAAAAATAAAGAGTTTATAGCACAAAGTGTTGAATCTTATTCGCATAAAACCCTGCATAAAGGGTTGGTACAAGAACAAATGTCTGAAGCCATAGGATCATACCGCAACTATATAATCTCTATCTAAGAACCACCTGGTCTTGGTCCCCCTTGGACTTTTTAAATCCTTGATGGTCTGCACAGGACATGACACGTGTGGGAAAAGCTCGTGTAGGGTGAGTAAAACAATACTCAGTAAGACACCCAAAATCATATAGTAAAAGACCACAGAGGAAACAATACTAAGAAGATTCAGTCAGCTCATCACAGGTATATCTCTACTACACATAAAATAAGAACATGCTAGTATACTCATAAATGATTTCAAGACTCAATGTTGTATCCACTTCCAGCTACACGGTTTCGCTCGTAGCAAGCTCATTCCAAAAGATCTCACCCCTCAAGCTATCTGATAGTAAGCACATAGAACATGTCTACCAAAATTAACCAAGAGAACACTGGGGTCTCAAAAATACATAGTTTTCCTGATAAATGTAGTCTCTCTAAGACATGGAGTGTCGATAACATAGAGTGTCGGTACACATAGTGTGTCGGTAACACATGGAGTGTTGGTAACACCTGGAGTGTCCATAAAACAGAGAGTGTCAGTGAAAAACGGAGTGTTAGTAACACAGATAGTGTTGATAAGTCTTGAAACCCCTATGTCACATAGTCACTAAGTCACATCTAAACATAAGCCACAAAAAAAACTTTCTGAAAGAGGCTTGTTGGCTCTAATCACATAGAATAGAAAGAATATGATCTTGATACACACATATGGGGTCCTCCCTGCCCAAGGATATCTAGGGGTACTCTTTTCCCTACTAGAAACATCATCCTAGATAGTGGATTGGTTCATGTGTTAATATTGGTCACACCTTGTACAAAAAAACTATATAAGGTATCACAAAGAGATTTGAGGATTTATAGGGCCTCTCGGTCTGATATATGCTTTAACTTGCTAAGTCAACTATCAAAGATGGTCTAAGACAACACACATAAGAATATAGGTCATGGTGTTTGATGGAAACAAGATCTTACATCGAATCCTCATAGGGAAATACCAAGGATAATCTCTCAACCAATTTTGATCCAACTAAAACCCACAATGATATCTCAAAAGGACCACCCCGCTAAAGGTTACCAACACCACAAATGGCTAATAAAATGGAATTTATATTTGAATGATATGACCAATTTAGTAAATAGGGTACGACCTAGTTTGGCTTGGATCATAGGGTCTGATCCAAAGTTTCCCTTTAAGCCTTGCCTTTTGGGTTTTTGGGACGCTAGACCCATCCCACAGGGCCGTGAGAGCGGCCCTATCCATCCAGCCCGACCTATCGCATGTGGGATGACTCCATCAGTTCACGGCCCAACCATTCACTGTCAGTCAATATGGCCTCCATGTTTAATGAATACAAAACTGCATCCCAACCCCCTTACTAATGTATTTTGATTCCATGAGTTCCACATGGACCTAAGTTGCTGCATATGGAATTTTCTTCCATGGGCTCCCACGTTGTATGGTCAGACTGCATTCCATATCTGCTAAAATCCAACCTACTAGTGGCTCATCCGAAATTGTGATCTGTCGAGGCTAGACCCCTTATAAGATACAACATCCACTTCCGCCATCGGCCGCCCTTTCGGAGGTCTATTTCCACATTACTTTCCCCTTGGACTGGCCCCACTAGACATGTCTTAACCTCGTTGCCTGCTTCCCCGTCAGAGGCTTGCCTTACGCCGTAGCCTTATTCCATTGTAAGTATCATCCTCTTCCAAACCATGCTAGGCTTCCAATACACCATCTCAATGTCATCATAGGGTCAAACCATCGATCTCATATCATTCTACCATGGGTCAGGGTGCAATTATCAATCATTCAAGTATGTGTTTCAAGGGTGAAGAACACATGAAGAATGCAATTGATTGATGGGATTGAGATGGAATAAATAATTCCTAAATAATAGATCTTGTTCTTTTTCATTTCAACCATGAATCATTAATGTTATAATGTTTTACAAAGAATAATAACATATAATCACAAAGATCTATATCCCATTTTAAACCGCCCAACAATTTATCCATCCCCCAACAATGATCGATCCAAATGCCAATCTTTCTTTTTATTGGTCTGCATTTATCATGGAATTCATGAATGGGGAAAAGATATCAAAAAAAAATTACCTACCCTGATTTGGCTCAATTACGAATAAAGAACGCTCGTCGCATCATTGTCATGGGTGAACATCCTTCAAATCTGAGGTTCTTTATTGATCATATTATCCATGATTCTCCATCATTCATCGATAGAGCTATGTCTTCATGAATCAAAGGGAATCCAGGATTATGGTGATAACCCGTAATTCTCTTAAAATACGTATCAAAAGAAAATGTGTCATTGATTAAAGAATAGAATTTATTTATTAAGATATTTTAATAACATTTACATCCAAAAACTATCTTTCACAGTCAACCCATGCTGGCCGATGTTAGGCCTCACCTAAGGAAACCACCCCCGTACAAACTCAACAGTGATATTGTATTTCCTATCTGAGTTACCATTTATGATTTATTATGTTTTTAAAATTAAATAATTTTATTTAATTATTTTTTTAAGGTTACATCCATTGAGGGGTTTTCCATAGAGGACATGTGCTGACAAAAGTTAAGTCACACTAAGGGTAAATCCACAGCTCTAAGATCAACGATGCCCTCAAATTTATGATCCAAGCACATGTCTAAGATTTATTCCATATTTTAACACATGTGTTCTATAAAAAATATATCATTTTTTAGTGAATTGTTCCAAAAAAAAAGGGCATCAGAATCACATGGTGTCAAAGCACCTGGTCTTATAATTTTCACAAATATTTTTTAAAACAATTCAGGAAAATAAGATTCATTACATTTTTCCCACCTTAGAGATTTATATTCCAAAAAACTAAAACAAAGTTGTACTCATACAATTGAAGGTAATGAGAATGAATCTAGGCCACCCACTACCATTTTCTCTCCTGGAGATTCCCGTACTTCCACTGAACGTGCACTAGAGGAATCAACTTCCCACAAAGCATACCCTTCTATATATCTGTAATCACCATCGGGTTCTTAGAAAAATTCACCCCAGTGAATGTTGTACAATGAATCCTGCATGTATGTCCTCATATAAAGCTTGTGGAATACATTGTGTACCCGGTCCAACTGTAGGGGGTAGATCCAATTGGTACCCCACCTCCCCAAGTCTACAGAGTATTAGGAAAAAGGCGATTAACCTTGGAGATATCTTATCATCTCAGACAAATATCTATATCCCGCGTTGAGGAGGGACCCAAAGGAACAGACAGTCTCCCTCCTCAAACTCCAAATGCCTATATCGCCTGTCATCATGAGTTTTCCGATGGAATATTGTGGTCTTTAGAAACTCAAGGATGACCTTCACCTTCTCTGTAATCACCTTCACCAACTCTAGGCCCATTTGTTCTAAATCTCCTAGGTTAGTCCAACAAAGTGGTGGCTTGTAATGTCACCTGGACCAATCCTCGAATGGTGTCATACAAATGGTGGAGGGTTATCAATTTTTGTATGAAAACTCTACCAGAGGTAAGAGATCCACCTAACTATTACCAAAACACAATATGAAATTATAAATCAATTTCTCTAGAGCCGGAATGGACCATTATGTTTGTTCATCCTCCTATGGGTGAAATGCTATGCTCAAGAAAAAAAGAGTCCCAAACACCTCTTGGAATCCCTTCCAAAACCAAGATGTGAAGAGAGGATCATGATCTAAAACAATTATAATTGGAAATACATGGAGTCAAACTATCTCTTTTATGTATAGGCGGCCCAAGATATCCATTGAACTCTGCTCTTGGATTGTTAGGAAGTGGGCCTACTTGGTGTGTCGGTCAACGATCACCCTGATGGTTTCGTTCCCCCTCGGACGTACGTGGTAAACCCATCACAGATTCCATTGTTATTCCAACTCATTTACATTTCGGTACCTCAAGGGGTTTCCCTCACCAGAACCTAATTCACATCTTTCACTATTTAAAAAGTGAGGAATCAAGAAACGAACTATGACATTGTCTTCTTCATCCTTGGCTATCTGATCTGATGTTAGAGGTCCTTGTACATATTCACCACACTCGGATGTACCGCAAAAGGGGATGTGTGAAAACACTTGAAAACCTCTTCTTGAAACATCATTGGTACAATAATACATCTTATAAAAGGAATGGAATGTTACCCATCTTTAAAATATACATCATGGGAATTCCCTGAGGATATTTAAACACACTGATCCTCAAAGTTGGTATCCATATGTTGTGCCTCCCTGACTCGCTGTAAGAGTGGAGGGGTGACAACAATTGACTTGAGATAATCTCCTCTAATTCCATCCACAAATGATATCTAGAATGAGGATAACTTCTCTGAATCCTTGTTCAGAAACTGCAAGCTATATCTACCACTGAGAGGATCTTCGACCACATTCCCCTTCCCAGGCTTATAAATAATTTCCAAGTCTTAATCCTATAGGAACTCTTGAAATCACATCTGTCACAAGTTCAAATCATTCTAAGAGATGATATTCTTGATACTCTTGTGTGTTAAGTAGATGATAAATCACACACCCATCAAGTTGTGTCACCACATATTCAATGTGAAGACTACTGCTACTAACTCAATATAATGGGTCTTGTATTTATCCTCGTGTGGTCTCAATTAGAATAATTGATAGGCAATAACTTCTTGCATCTATGTCAGGACACGAACATGCATGATTCCTATTGTATCACGTAACATTACGTACACATCACTTTAAGACCATACTTATGTTCTTCCCATGTAGCTAGTGCTCTTGAAGTGTTTCTAGGATCATCCTCAGGTGTCTTGTATGCTCCTTCTGAGATGTCGAGTACACAATGATGTGATCCACAAAGACCAACTAGGGCTACCCATGGAGAATGACTAGGTCTCATGAATCCCTTCCCCTACAAGTCCACCAATATCACCCTCAGATCATAAATCTCTGCAAGAGCCATCTGATATGATGGTGTAGATATTGGTGACATCCTTGGATGTAAATCATTGCATAATTCTATCTCTAGGCTTGGAGGTAGACCTGAAACATCTTCAATGAAGAGGTCCTTGTACCCCACCACCATTATAGGAACCTAAGAACTCAAAACATCCACTACACTGAGGGTCAAGATAGCTGAATGAGTAGTAATCAATTGTACCCTCTAATGGGTGATCCCATCATGAGTTTTATATATTTCCCATTCACTAATAAAAGGGAAATCTGGTTCTATTATCATGGAAGAAAACACCATTTTCCTCAAATAATCAATCTGAGAATAAACTGTGGCTATAGTCTATATCGAGAATGACATCGTAAGGTCTTGATGATACTACCAAGATATCCCAAACGAAACTCTCTCTTTTATGAGTCAGGTAACACCGTTGGCCATTGTGTGTGATCATTTATTCTCCTATAGTAGGTGTATCTAAGAATAAGGGTAAAGTTAATGGGCTAATTGGAATATTTATGTATCAAATAAGAAAATTTGAAGGAAAGGAAATCAATATCACACGAGTATATCTACTTCATCTAAAGTAGAAAGACACAGATCGTACCTTGAACTATTCCTAGATTCTTAGGGACATAAGCATCGATAGCCTGCAATTGTCTCCTCCCCTATCTCTAGTTCCCTGAGTCTGGTATGTACCACCTGGGAGTGGCAGTGATAACACATCAAAATTTTGGCCACCTCCTACTCCTTCCCCAGCTCCTCTACCACGCCCGTCGCCCAACAGATAAGTCTTCTCATACCACTACCTCTTCCTTTGTAGTTCTTTAACTGCCTCTCGAACAGAAACATGATAAGTGGGACAATATCACCAAGATTTCCGCTCTCATAACAAGCATAGTGATGCCTAAACCTCATAGAACTAATATGTCCCTAGATCTTTTGAAGAATCCAACTGTCCTGTGGCTTACATCGTACACCTGTTATCAGTGGGTCATATTGAACCTGCATCCTAGGCAATAACTTCTTCGAAATCCTATGAAATGTTATCGAACCCTATATATCATCATCCAACGCCAGAAGATCCATGCATGACATATTCTAGAAATCATCATACACCTTAACCATTGGAGGTGGGTCAAAAAAATGATCAATATGAGAAAGCACCACCTTATAACCATCCTGAATAAAAAAACATTGTGACTAGCTCCCCTTAGGGAGGCCTCATAAAAAATTGAGTTGAACTCTTGATCCTGCTTCAGAAACATCACTTGATGGATTTTTGTATTCATCTTGTATAAAAACTAGATGTATCATGGTCAAAAGAGTATACCTGGTTTTCTGACTCAACAGGGACCTAAAAACACTACCCATTCCTATGATGCATTTATCTTTATTTTTCCCTACAGCTAATGTTTTCATGTATTGAGTTGAGAAGAAGAATTTAGAGTCCTGGTGTATGGATATATTGACTACCACACCCACACTAGATTCTCTAGCCTAAAATTTGAATGTGAAATAGTCAACACTATACCCCCAAACATACCACACAGACTCCCGATCCTAAAGTATAGCCAACCCACTCTGATACCACTCTGTCATGACCCATACTAGAGGGTCCCATTCCATGAATACCCCAAGGCCACCTCCAATAGGCCCGGAGTCGGAGACAAGTACCCACTAGGAATATCCCACAAATGGGAGTCATTTTTATTAAGAAGATTTACACACACATATTTCCAAGCCAAAAATATTGAAATATAACAACACCAAGTAAAAAAATCCATGCATGCCACTATATCACAACCAATAGAGTACGATATGAATATAATGTGAATTAATGTAAAACTGGGCCAGATTAAAATCCCACCAAAAAGAAAGAGTCTATTGCATAAGGTCCTGAAGCTCATCCACCGATTACCCTACATGAATAGTAGATATGTGAATAGTTGGCTCATGTCGCAGGAGAACATCTCAATTATCTGGTCTCTCTCTAAGCATCAACTGGTCCATGTCCACCAAGGACTCTGTCAAGCCTTAAATGGTATACATATGACACGACATGTGTGGGAAAAGCCTATGTATTGGTGAGTAAAACAGTACTCAGTAGGATACCCTGAAACACAAAGTAAAATACCACATAGGAAACATCACTAAGAAGATACAATCATCTCAACACACATATATGTCTACAAAACATATGAAAATAACATGCATGTATACTCATAAAGGATTCCAAAATTCAAGGTCTCATCCAATGCCAGTAACATGATTCCTCTCGTATCATGCTCATTCTAGGAGATCTCACTCGTAGAGATATTTGATAGTAAGCACATAGATCAGTTCTACCAAAAGTACCCTAGAGAACACTAGGGTTTCAATATGTTACCTAGTTTCCCTAAGACATCCAGTCTTTCTAAGAAATGAAGTGTCTGTAACTCACAGAGTGTCTCTAACACATGGAGTGTAGGTAACACACGGAGTGTCCGTAACACATAGAGTGTCAGTAATACATGGTGATTCAGTAACACCCGAAGTGTTAATAACACATAGAGTATGGATAATATACAGAGTTTCGATAACATATATATTGTTGATGAGTCATGGAACCCCAAAGTCACATAGTCACTAAGTCCCATCCCAACATCAACCACTAAAAATTACCCAGAGAACTCTCCTTGGGTCTAGTCTCATTAAACATAAAAAATATGATCTCAATACATAGATAGGGGGTCCTCCTATCTAGGTCTCACTAGAGGGGACTCCTAGCCCTATTGGAAACATCATCCTAGATATGGTATAGATGACCATGTAAATATTGGTAACACCTAGTCCACAAACCCTATCTAAGGGACCATGAAGTTAAGTGAGGAAATATGGGGAATCTCAGTGTGATACATGCTCTAACTCACTGAGTCAACTTTCAAAGCCTGGCTGAGACAACTCACTTTAAAATACGGGTCGTTCTCCATGATGGGAACATGATCCTACATCGAACCCTCATAGGAAAAGAACAAGGGTACCCTCTCAACCTATATTGATCCATCTGAAAACCCACCAAGATATCCCAAAAGGAAATCCCCAACCTAATGGTACCAATGCCATAGAAGAATCATCAAATTGAACTCTCATTTAAAATATATGACCAATTTATTAGAAGGGATTTGGCCTGGTATGAGTCCGACCAAGCCCAGTTCGGCCAACCTGAACTGGCTCAGTCAGTTTGGGCCCAGTCCAGCTAGAATTTTTGGACCCAGTCCATCCCAGACCATTGGATCACTAGGCCCAACATGTTGGGTCTAGCTTGCTGGACCGTTGGGCTACATGACCACTTGAGTGGCCTAGTCCATCCAGCTCGACCCGCTGCATGCGGGTCGACTCCTTCCACGCATGACCTAACCATACACTATCAGTCAACACACCCACCAAGTTAAACATGGATGACATCACATCATATCCCCCTTTATCGTGCCTTCTGATTCCGCATGTTCTACAATGACTCTAACTGCATGAAAGCCCTATGTTGCCACATCTCGGTTGCCACCGAACGCCTTCACTGCCATGGGCTCCAACATGGTCCTGTCGGACTACGTATCATCTTCTTCATTAGCCGCCTGGATGATGGACCATCTTGCTATGTGCCCCTCATATCCTGACCCCATGTAGGAACACTAATTCCACCACCTCTAACCAGCCTATCAGCGACCTATTTCTACCTCTCTCTCCCCATGAACTGACCCCACTGACTGTATCCTACCTTCGTCTTCAGCCACCACATCGGCAGCCTGCCTTATGGCGTGTCATTGTGCCACCGTAAGCCTCCAACATTCCCAAACCATTCCATGCTTCCGATGCACCTTTTCTAAGCCATCATAGGGTCAAACTGTCAATCTCAGATCGTTAAGACATGGGTCGGGGTGCAATGATTGATTGTTTGGGTAAGGGTTTCAAGGGTGAAAATTTGTGAAGAATGCAATAGATTGAGGGGAGAGAGAAGGCACAAAGAAGTCCCAAATATCAAATACTATCCTTGTTTCTTTCGGCATTAATCTGTTCATGCTAGAAGGTTAAACAAATAACAAGAACAAATAATCTCAAAGATTTTTCTCTATTTTTAAATCCCGCAAAAATGTATCCATCTTGTAACAATGATTGGTGCGTGGGCCAATCTATTTTTTTAATTGTTTCACGTGCATCATGGATTTTATTAATTGGAAAAATAAATCAAAATACAAACACACTTCCTTGATTTGGTTTGATCACTGATGAAGAACATCCATCATGTTATTGTTGTGGGTGAAGATCCTTCAAATTTGGGGTTTATCATTGGTCGTCGATCGATGATCTGTTGTCTTTCATCAAGAGAACATTATCTATTTATCTCATAGGGACTCTAGGGTTGGGTTATATCCCTGAATTCTATTAAAAACATGTATTAAAATAAAATGTCTCATTGTGTTAAGAATAAATTATTTATTTAAAATATTTTAAATACATTTACTTCAAAAAACAATCCTTCACAGCCAGCCCACGCCGACTGATGTTAGGACTCAAATAAGGAAAAAACTCCCTTATGAACTCAATGGTGATCTTGGATTTCTAATAATAGTTACTTTTTATGTGTTATATGGGTTTTAAAAAATAATTCTATTTAATTATTTTATTTATGGTTATGTCCTTTTCAGGTTTTCCCATAGAATACCCACATCAACAAATGGTATGTTGTTCCAAGGGTAAATCCACTACTCTGAGCTCAATAGTGCCCTTAAGTTTCTAATTTGGGAACCCATTTATTAGTTTTTCCAAACTTTAGGAAAATTCATGCGTGCATGCTATTCAAAAAAATAACATTTTTCATCAAATTGTTCTGAGCACACCATGCCTTAGAATCTCACACCGTTTCAGCTCTTGGTCATTGAATTTTCCCAAATAATTTCTAAAAATAAATTTTGGAAAATCGTAGTCATTACAAAACATTCTATCTATTTTGGTAATCTTGGGATTTTTTATTTTAAATTCCTATTGTTTTCACTTTCGCGGACATCTAAATCCCCTATATTGGTTCAGATTTAAGTCATAGTCTAACAGAGAGAATAACCAGAATATCCTTTATTTTTTAATCTCTTTTCATAGTATGCTAGTAATTTTTACCTTATACATATCATTTTGTGATATTATAAACCCTTTTCTTTTTTAGAGGAAATCATGGTTTTATGGGATGATGAATACATCATTGGATGAGAATTTAGTTTGAGCCTCCCTGATAAGAAGCTAATTTTTCCTCATAGATATAATTTATAATTATTTTAGTCTTATTCTTGAGCCCTAAAAAACCAAGAATTTGGGTATTTTTATGATTAGTTTTGGTGAACATATATGAATGTATATATGTGAAAATATTTGCATAGTTCAATTCTAGTTATAGACTAGAGATTTTCCCTTTTTGAGCCATGATCTTTGTTAATATTTTTAACACTCAGTTGGAGAGGACATCTATATCTCATATTATTAGTGTTTTCTTGTGGGGAAATTTAAACCATGGTGTCTTTGGTCAGGGATTTACTTTTTGGTTGATTTTTTATTTTAGTTTGAGAAGTTTATAGTAGATCACCATCTAGTTATGTATGTCTCATGATTTTGATATGTGATGGGTTATTTATTTAGAATTTATAAACTAGATAAATTATATGTACGTTTAAAAGAATTCCTTGGTTGATCATGTGTTATTGAACTCGTTTTATCTATATTTGATTCTCTTACCCGACCCATCCATTGAATAAATTCTAGCTCTCTGTCGGTTTCATATTTTAAAGGATAAACACTAAATTTTTGTTATTCTATTTCATAATGATGTTGGGAACGTGGTACATACCCAAAATTTGTGGTAATAATAGGATATCTAATTTATGAGTAAAAGTTTTAGGGTTATTCACGATATGAATTAGGTAATTATTACATCTCATATAGATCATAATACTGAACCATTTTAATTGTTATTTAGGGTATTCCATTGTTTTCAGAAATTAAATCATGACTATAATGGATAAACATACACTTTATATTCTCCCAACATTTATGACTGGGAATTTTTTGGGGCATCATGTTTTATAGTAGGGAGAATTTTCCAAACCCCTATGTTGAACTGAGTGGGAGAATCCCTTATGGGGTCGTGATGAGGTCTCAAGCTTAGGTCTCATAGGTTTACTCAATGTTAGTGACATGTAATATTTTTGTATCCCCCATCCCAAGATGGTTGTAAATAATTTAATTATTGATTTTTGTTCTTAACCCTATGTTTAAGGTCAAAAACATTTGAAATTTTAAATATTTTAAATTATAAAGAAGGGGGTATTGTTTTTTCAGGATTAGTACTAACCATGCATAATATCATGTGTAGGATCACAATATTTAATAGAATCATTTTCCATTTTTGGTGCACAATTATTCTTATATTGCAACCAAATTGTGTTGGTTCCTATTGGCATACAATTTGGTAAATCATGTTGCCAAACCATGCAGTTTACCTACGTTTTCATTTTTATGAAATTACCATTACACCCTTATTGATTTTAATTAATGTAACCCCTCTTTACCTCCTACCCTCTCTCATGTAATGCCCATAGCCAAGAATCCCCACCCAATGAAAACATCACCCCTCTAACACCTCTTCTCCTAGGACTATTCTAGGGTAGCTTCATAATGATTTAACGTCAAATATATAAAGTTAGGACTCATATTCTCTCTTTTCTGCTTTATCATTTTTGCTTCTCCTCTCACTTACTATAACACATGAATATAATAATCCTAGGGTGTCATTATTGGCTGATTTTTGTGACTTATATAGGGTTTACGATGTTTCCTTTTGATCACTTTCACTCTATATTCACAGTTTCTAACCTTTCTCCTTCGATTTGTGGTTGTTCTCCCCCATGTTCGATAATTTATTTTTAGAACAAATGATTTCTCAGTTCTAAATTTTGTTTTGGATTCCCAATGATAGTATTATTTTTGTTTATAAAATGTTTAAATATAGAATTAAATTTTATTTTCATTTCCATATAAATTAAAGAGTTATTCTATTTTGGATGTTGGTTCAAATCTAATTTTATACAACCATTAACACCAATGGTTTATGAAATTTCATTGATGGATATTTAAGAGGAATTTTAAAATTTATATATGTATCCTTGGTTTTCACATTGATATCTAATGATTTTATTTGGACTTTAGTGATAATATTGGTTTTTAGAAGAGAAAATTTCAAAAAAATTGTTTTAGTATTTTTTATAATGATATATGGTGTTCAATTGAAAAACATTTTATATATTTTATATATTATCCATAATACTTACACAAATATACATATAAATATATACACATAGACAAGAAAATTTATGTACATATTCAAAAAAATATGTGTGAATATGTGAATTGAGATAACATTTATTTAGTTACATATGTGTGTAAAGATAAAGGAGGAACTGGAAACATAAATTTTATATCCTAAACTCCATTTTCATGTGATATTTTAAAAGGGGTTATCTAAGTGGTGTTTTGAATGATAAATACTGTTTCTTAAATATTAGGCCCGTTTGTAAATTTAGAAATAGGCTTCTCTTAAAAGAATTCACTCTTCGATATAGCACCCTAGATTGTGTGTTGTTAAAGTGGAAGAGGTGTAACTATGGAAGGGATCATCCATAATATATATTTGTTCATGGTAGTAAGGGGGCTGGATTCTAATAGGGGTGTCTGGAGGTGAGGTTTTATTATGGTTACTGTTAAAAATTCATGATTCATCTATGTAACTTATCTATATATATATATACATGGTATCAATGAATATATATACAATATATAAATATTTGTACTGCTTTTCACCAAATTTTAATTATCTAACATTCATTTTGATAAACATAAATTACAGGAAATCCAGAGAGTCTAATGGAATTTCAGTGATCCTATGATGCAATAGTTTAGTATTCAACTATAATTACTGGGCCATCGTATGGAATTCAATCTAATTTGGAATTATTCCTCTCAAATAGGATTGGAAGGGTAATATCAATCATTATGATCATTTAACTGATTTTATAATTAAAATTTTATACGGATCATATTGATTAATGTTATATGTTTCCCATTGATCCCTATATATTCCCATGATCTCATAATATTGGTTAACATTTATAAATTAAAATTCAACTAATTACCCACACTGGTCAAAACACATCTGTTGGAGGATTATAGAAGATTGGTAAGAACATGATTACTTAAAAAATTAATGTATAATGCATTTAATCACTTATGATTTATATTATAAATTACTAAACATATATATTAGTTTATATTAATTTACCCACTCAATAATTATCAGTCACAAATAGTGATTCTCCTGAAGGATCACTTCCCTATATATGGTGAGACAATTGACTGTGATAACCTCCATTGAAATATCACCATAAAAGCTATTTTTTATCAAAAAAAGGGTTTAGGAGAGAACACCACCCTCAATATACTTAATGAGGTTTCTTCTTCTCCACCAATAAATCCACCCTTCGATTTCAAAGGAGGTATGGTAATCTCTTTTTCAGATGAATTGGTTAATATTTCATTCTCCAATTTCTATCACACTCTAGTAGGTTCAATTTACGGTTATCATCCCAATCTTGATATGATCCATAATAAAATAGTGTTTGTTATCTTTTCTTGGGATAAAATTGGTCTCCTTGATGATATTTGGGTTACACTTCAATTCATTGATGTAAAAATATTATCTTTGTCAGTATCATGAATTGTGGATAATTTTTTGTAATATAATGGATATATATAAGTGGTCTACATTTATTTTTGAGGGCTTTGAATCCCTATCCTCCCACTAAGGGTCAAATTTGCTGGATTGACCACAAATTTGTTTCATCTGGATTCTTTTTAGCTATTGTGAGGCTTATTAGAAAACCCATCATGTTTGAATCTACTAATTTTGCACATTCAAGACCATATGTTTCTAGCATTTTTATAGAATTTGATATTTATATGAAGATACCTAATTTTATTTGGATTATAAATGGGTCTACCTGATTCTTTTAGTGTGTTTTTTAGGATATCCTAAATTATTATTCTCTTTTTCATCATCTTGGTCATCTGGATTCTGATTGCGAACTACCTCATATTTCATGGATCCCAAAATCTCTTGAGGATTCTAGTGGCGTTCAATATTTAAGAAAGAATGGGGAATTAGTGAAACCTATATTTGATGAGATATATTATAATTTTCATTATATTCCATCATGTTATCTCTCAATAGATACAGGTTCTTATAAATCCAATCAAGGTAAATCTATTTCTTTGACAAAAAATAGTGGTTTTCATGCTTTAGAAAATAGGTTGGACAAACAGTTTTATGAGGATAGGTAATTTGAGTGGCTCCCATCATAGTTTTCGAGGTTTCAGTGGATGATCAGCTTGTTTGGGGGGTAATTGGATTTTCCCTAGGCCATTATGCTGACTATTTCATCCGAGATTGTTGATACAAAATGAGTAAAATTTTTAGTTTAAAAAGTAAGTCATCCTATTATTGATGGGGAGGGATTAATATTTAATAAGGATAAAAAAATACCAACCCAAATAGATAATTATAATAATCCAAGAACAATTAATGTGAGGTCCAAAACCTATAACTATTTAGAGGTGGTTATCTATGGTGATAATGAAAATGATATTATCTTAGTTAGATTCAATGTTTATGAGGAATTAAAAGATGAAAAGGCTACCACACATTGGGCAACAGGTGAGGATACTGTAGAAAAAGTAAAGACCTAGGATATTCTCCTTCAATACAAGGAATAAATGTTAAAGTGGGATTTATGAATTTATTCTTATCTATAGGATGTATAATGGTTGGAAGACAGACTAACTTTATTCGAAACCAATAAAGAGTAGCTTGAGTGGATCAATAAGAAATCTCATAATTTGACAAAAGGATTCAACCAAAGGAAGTAAAACAGGAAAGTGTTCATCAAAACTTGGGACAAGATAGTGTATCAATTTGAAGACCTTATCGAGTATTATCTAGATAAAAAGATAACTAATATTCAATAGAAATTATATAGAGATATTATATATAATATTTTCAGTCTTTATTTAAATGTTTTTGTTACATCCTTTAGTGGTTAACATTTTTTGGTTGGAACTTGTGAGGTTTCAAACTTTTTCTATAAAATTGATTTTAAAATATATTAATGTCCCTGCTATTAGTAACCGATCGAGTCTTAATCTCATACCCTATAGGTTCACCACGATTCACTATAAACATAATTTTGGAATTCAAGTCAAGAATCGAGATTCAGCTCCGGTGTGTGATCTCGAATTTCTCAATAGTGATATATTGACAAAACTAATTCAAGATTGAGGACAGTAGTGAGGTTAAAATTATTTATTCTTGGTACTATCCAATAAATACAACCTGTAAATTCCTGGGAAATTAAGAGATTATTATATTGATGTCAGATTATTATGGTATGACAAGGGTTCACATATTATTTCATGGTACTATCTAATATATACACTCATTAATGTTTTTTATTTCATCCGTTATTCTTATATGACGATACTGAGGTAATATTCTCCTTGAGAGTTCATATCGAACCCTCTACACTAGCTAACAACCTCTAGCATATGAAGACCAAGTTATGTAGATGTATTATGATCCAAAGATATTAAAAAATATTTTTCATTTTATTGTATCATCTTATATATACACCATGGATATTATTGGGCCATTGGGAAATGATTCTATTGATGTATGAGTATTACCACCTGGAATGGGTTCATTATTTATTTCTTGGTTATGTTATTTACTATGGTTATATTACTATTGTGATCCAATAGTTATTGATATTTATATCATTTAATGGTTATTTTTATTATTTCATAAATTTTTAATAAATGATGATACTTGGGGTATAGTCTCCACATGGGATCATATCTGACCCTAGACACTAGTCGATAGCCTCTGACATACGACGATCATGTTATGTAGAATTGTTCTTCGTAGAAGGCCTTAGAAAGTTGTATTATGTTATTTTTTTAATTTTTACAATTTGTAACATGGTTGATAGATCTTGGACAGGTCAAAACATTGGATACAGTCTATATTTATACCATTCCAACACAATTATAAAAGGAAATCCAAGTTATAAAAAAGTAGTTATTGTGGTTATTGTTCTTTTCTATTTATTTTGAGGTATTTTGATAAATTTTTATTTTCATGAGTTGTAATTTATGGTTTAAATAATGAAAAATGGTGATAAAAGGCTGATGTGCATGCATCATACACTGTACATTGGTTCATATGAAATGTGCATGATTTTTTGTAATCAATTAAAATGGATTCAAAAATATTTCTTTATTTTTATGTTTTTAATAATAACATATTCTATGTTCTCTAAAACAAATTATTAGTGAAATATTATTTAAAAGGATTAGATGTTGACGTCTTCATTGATATTCATTAGTTGAAGGTGACATTATCGATTGACATGTGGATGTGATGACAACCCTAATGTGGGTAGTGTGGGTATATGGATACACAACATATAGATCCCTAGAATGGGTGTGTTGGAAAAAAATTCCCTGAATTTGATGACATATAATCTTAATCATTTTTTCAAGAGGTTTCCCCTGTATTGAATATTGTCCATATATTATTTGGGGATACTATATATGGTGAGATATGATTTAGGATGGTTTAATTCAAGAATATTAATAGAATTATGAGTTATTTATCCACATTTTACTTGTCATGGATTTAAATATCAATTATTATAGGGATATATTTATATGAGGCATCATTATTTAATGTTTTAGAGCCTAGAATCATTGGGATACAACTCATGACTTCATGGGTTCATTTTTATAGTAGGATAGAATATGATTTTGATCCTACTTGTGAGTAGGTTTAATTTTACAGTGATGGTGGCTATACACCATAGTGAGAGCAATAATAAAACTATATCCTACCATGGAGGGAGAGAGTGGGTTTTTATTTGTGGTTGTGTCCTAAATTTAGTCAAGTGTTTTTGAATTATATATATATTGAATCATATAATTTATATTAATGGGAGTATATTATCTAATACTATAAAAAATAGAATATTAATTTCGGTTTCAACCACAATTTTTTATATTAAAAACATTTCAAACACTATTGCTGGGGGTTTAAAAATTTATTAATATAGTAACTAATGCTAATTTTTTTAACATATGTTAATATATAACTGATGTTAAAAACCATCATGATATATGGGTTTAACATCATTTATAAAAATATCTCACATCCAAACATAATGTTTTATCATTGGTTATTATTTAATTGATGTTTAACTCAACCATACAAGGGATTTGACATCATTTATATGAATAAGAAATTTCAATACATAGGGTTTTAACATCATTTATATGGATAATCAACTTTAAAAACTAATCCATGGTGATTTTTAACATATTTTCTATATAAAACAGTGATAAAATTAAAATTTTACATCATGTTCTGGGGATGTTTTAATTTTTATATAGTCATGGATTTCAATTTTTAGATTCAAAAATAAAATATATTATGTTCTAGGAACAATTTTTCATGTACCATCTCTAACTTTTCATTTTTCATATTTTTATATTTTTTATCCACTCTTTCAATTCAAATATTTTTCAATACACCACTAATTAATTCCACAAAATTTATATGCTTTTTATAATTCATTGAAATATTTTTTAATTATTTTTTATGATGAAGATGGATTCTTCCAATAGAGTACCATTGAAAATGATTTCTCATGACGTTTTTTTACCAAAGTTTAAAATGAATTACCAATCAGAGTTTAAAATGTCACATGAGTTCTTTATTTTAATGAATATAAATATCAACAAATAATTTATATTTTAAGGGCACCTCCCCAAGAACAGAAAATAATTTAAAGTATCAAGTTTATTTTTCCTATTTTCATTCAGTTTATATGATTTTCATGTAATTATATTTTTCTATTATTATATGGGAAGTTATACATATTAAAATATTTTCTAAAAGACAAATTAGAATAAATTTATCAAAATAACCAAAGTTGAAAGCAACATATAACATATTTTTATTTTATAACTGATATTATATGTGAATTTTAACATCATTTATCAAACTAAGTAATGTAAAAAGTCTCAAAAGTTATGCTGTTAATGTAATTTATCAGAACAAATGATATAAAATTCTTAACTGCCAATATCTGTATGTCCATTATATTGATAAGCAAAGTTGAAATTCATTTATAACATCTGTTTTAAAATTAACCAATGTTATAAGTTACTTTAGACAATGGTTCTATTGATAACAAATGTTTATTGTCTGGGAATTTTTTCAAAATTAAGATTTTTATGTTGGTCAATATAACAATCATTAATAAAATTATTATAACATTGGTTGTATTTACATCAGCTGTAAAACTAATGTTAAAATATAAATAAATGACAGTAAAAAGTATTTTTTGGAAAGTAATAATTCATTTATGTTTGTTTCATTGAACATGGGAGATGATTTGATAATAAAACCCTTACATATATGTATTACTAGGATATTACTGACTGATAATCATCATGTTGGGTTGTGATGTTATTTTAAAATTTTTATAAATAGGATTAGTTATATTGAGATGCAACTGAACACTCATGAGATACAGGTTAGTAAACTTTAATCCAAATTAACTCACTTAGAGTACATCACATATATTTTCATATATATTTCATGGATTTAATCAAGTTAAAATTTGTTAAATATCCTTCAAGGTAATTTTATTAAATAGGTTCCTTTATCTTGAGGTTTAATATTTTGATAAATATCTAATTTTATTTGATAATTAATCATAAAAAATTATTGGATATGATACTTTTCAAGAAAATGTATTTGATTTACCAAGAGAGGATACATAAACCCATATGACTTTTTGTGACATGATGTACTTCAGATGATCTTTAACTAAGTGTATAGTCAATCGAAGATTATTTCATATGATGTAATTATATAATGTTTTTTCAATATCATAAATTGAGAAAAATTAAATATGTCTATATAGGATTTACACATTCCATATCTCATGACTAATAATGATGTTAAGGATAAATAAACTTTTCTAGGAATCATGTTGTGGATTAGATCATATAAAACCCATTTTTTAGTTTAGGAAACAATGATGTCTTTCAAGATACCAATTTATGATTATGATTTTGAAAGAGATTTATAGTCATTTATAAATTGAAAAAGGGCCCTTGGGGTCACATATGATATTTTTTCAACATTGAAATATTTATTCAAATATTTTTAGTGAATGAAATAATTAATGTGTTATTATAATATAAAGAATCGGTTATCTACATTATTAAAATATAAACACAAGTAAATAATAAAACCCAAAAGGTATTTGTATTTTTATTGATGTAGTGGGATTCCAAGTGCCATTATAATAATTAATTTCACTATTCTACATAATGAGATCATTTTAGAAATTATTTTGAAAAATTAAACCCATTTAGAGGCTTATTAGTGAACCTTTCTAGGTGATCTAACACCTTAGTCACTTTTAGTGGTTATTTACTGCTTTAGATGGTCTTTAGTTACTATTTATTTCACCTCTTATAGATTTATACAAGTATAGAATCCATGGATGATATTGAATTCCCATCATACTATAAATAGAAAGTGGAGGGTGTAGTATTCATTCCATTATGAGAAAGATAGTGTGGTCCTTAGAGTACTATATATTTTTTCTTATGAGAGAGTTATCTAGTTTACCTCATCAGAGAGGTTCTCTAGTGTTTTTCACATTCCATTTTCCATCATTTACTTTTGAAGTGACAAACATCACATAGAAAGTAAGAGGATCCTACATAAGTGTTAGTGATTAGCATTATTAGTGGATTCATAAAGAGGATAGGATTTGAAAATACAATTTTTACCTATATATATCAATCCTTTTTAAAATGAATTTTAATTTTATTATGTTATTACTGTGTTTTTAATTTTTCTATTAGGATTTTGGTTAAATTTTATTAATATATACAATTAATTTCAATTTTTAGTATTGTAAATAAATACTAGCGTGAGATCAAAGTAATGGTTAAGGATTAACTTATTCATGGTAACCCTTATATATTAATCGGTGACAAAATGTAGCTCTCTATCAAAGATATCCATTGTTGATGCAATTAGTTTCATATCTCAAGGATTTTGGGAAATGGAGTGCTCTAATAGATTCATATCAATGTAATGTTGATGATGATAATGTGAGCTGTATGATCTTGACACTCCTATAGTAAAATCAATTAAACTCTTAATTAATGAAATATATATACATATAAGGTTAGAATAGTTTATAATTTTCATGAAATATTCATATTATGTAAATTTAATTTAAGAATCACATAAAACATTGATGAAAATTTTTATGTTGTTACCACTCTTCTTAAGGATAATTTTGAGTAATGGGTATCTTCTCATCCACTATGTGTATTACACTTGCCTTGTGATCTAGTCCATCATACCTTTTAATAATTGTATATATATTTTTTTGATTCAAATAACACAAAGACAACACAATAGGGGGTGGTAGAGAATTGTGTCTTTTCAATAGTACTCTAAAATTATGGATTTAAAATCCCTTGGGGATTTATTCAGATATGTAGAGTTTTATTCTATAATAAAAATGAGAATCAGATAATTGAATGAAATAAAACATAAATTTTATAGAGATTTAGGTCACAAAGATCCCCAATCCACTCCACCAATGCACTCTCTACGAGCTTAGTGAATTTCAATTTCAAGGCATTCATATCATAAGACCATCACATCCACAAATAACTACAGGCAATTGGAACTTTTACAATAAGGATAAAGAAAATTGTTCTGGTTCTTTAACAGGGAACCAATTATCCATTGCATAATACGAGGATCTGGAACTTCTCCACAACTGAGTACAATCAGTTTATACTCTAATAAATCAAAATAATTAGATTTGTTTATGGTTAGGGTTGATCTTAACAGTTTTAGCTGTAGTAAATGATAGTATATGGATATTCTTCTTCAGAAATGAAATTCTTAAAAAATGAATAATTATGAATTGATATTGGTTGAAAATGATCTTTAATATGAATATCAACTAACCTCAACAATAATCTTACATCAACAAGAGGTTAAAATATCTATGTCTCCAAAGTGTAACATATTTTGGAAATAATAAAGTCGATCGTTTTTTACAGTCGATCTATAAAAGATATTCATGAGAATGAATTCATCTGTGAATGAATCTCATATCACCTATATCACACATATATATGATTTTAAAATAGTATATTCGTATAAATAGCTTTATTTCAGTTGATCGTATCCATGAAAATCGTCTGATATATTATTGATATTCAAATTGAAAAAGAGTCAAGGGGATTTGTAACTTTATTTACGAATAGGAGTGAATATATCTAGTGAATACAGTTCTTTGAAGCAATGCAAATGAGCTTTGAATCGGCCTATAATCTTTTCAAGATCATTATAGAAATCAGGGATAAAATTCTGAGTTTAAATATCTAATGTTGAATGGCCAAACATAGGGTTCCTTCACAAAACGACAAAAATAACAAACATAGGTTTCAAATACATAACATTCATTTTTGAAACATATTTTTAGACACCTAAGGTTGAGAATAAAAGTAAGGTTAATGATCCATAAATTTGTCTCTCAAATGTAGGGTTCCTTACTTATGTATCATTCTTTTACCACACTTTGTTCTCTTGAAAAATGTAAGGTTCCATAAAAACGTAAGGTTATTTAACCATTATTTTATGATAATGTAGGGTTTATTAATTATACGCACTATTCCGAATTAGGGTTCATTCCTTTTTTTCGTTTCAAGTGTAAGGTTTATTAATTACATTACATTTATCAACATAGGGTATGGAAGGTGTTTCCAGAATATATTAATATGAATTCTGAACACTTTTACTAATATTCCATGAGAATTAAATGCTTAAATATAATTATAGTATAAATATTGTAATGAATAATAATTTCTAGAAATATACATAAAGCTACATCATTATTAAAACAATCATGGGTATTTGTGATCATTGAAATAAATTCAATTTATAGAGTATTATAGAGGTGATACATTCCCTATAATCTCCCTCTTTTTGATGATGACAAATCCCATAAAATAACTAATCATAAAATACAGGATATTGAAAATACTATTAACTAAAAAAACAGGTTTTGGTTTCATGGTTATATTTCCATAAAAAAAATTCATTTGAATGATATGTATAATAAAATTTTGTGCTTACCCAATTTTCTCCCCCCTTGTTATATTAAAAAGGGAGTAGACGGAAAAGTATTATAACTCTTTCAATTTTTCACAGAACAATAAATGAATGTTTATATTTGACTATTTGGATAAATAAGACATACGATCAGGTAGTGGAGAAAAAAATGTAATAAAATTTATAAATTAAGAACACAAAATAATTATTATAAGAAAAAAATTATACCAATAAAATATAGGTTTTTGTCTTGGGAAAAGGATTAGATAGTAGATTTGGAAGTAGGTGAATGATTTTGGTTAGGGTAAGGTTCTATTTCTGGTTGAACTACTTGAAAAAAATCGTTAAATTATTTCAAATGAGCTTGTAACATTTCAAAAAGATAATCATCCAATGTCCTTATAAATATCCTCAAATATGGATTGAATTTCAAATTTTTAATCAAATTGACTATTAAAAATTCATATATATTTTCCTCTTTCTGCAAAAACAATGATAACTTGACACTGAACAGAATTAGAAGCATCATAATTTCAGGTTCACATGATGTCATTTTCTAAAAAAGATATATTTTATTGTCTATATATTGATAAGGGTGCACTATAAAACAGATGATTCAGAAGCCTATAATTTGTATCTACCATTACAGTTGTGATATCTTGAAATCTTCTCATCCGATTAGGTGATGTTGTAGGGGTAGAAGTAGAAGTTTTTGTCTAACTGATACATCCCTTAATGGATTAAAATTTACTTCTCAAATAACATTTAAATTTATAGAAATCTATCATAGAAATATATTATGATTTTTGATTGATTAACTCATCCAACATATCTTTTTCAAAGGCATAAAAATACCTTTTAGACACAAAATATTCTCTGATCTCTTAAATCTATGTCTAAACATACTCTAATTCCTTCTTTGGAGTAGACGAATTTTTCAAATAATCAAAATATTTTATTGATGATTTCAACTCCTTTCAAAGATTAGAATTATCTTCTTGATCCTTATTAAACTTAACTACAAGATCTTCAATTTTATTTTTAAATTAATCATATATTCCATCATCTAGATTCTTTGACTGAACAAAATATTCCACAATAACTAAGGGATGATCTTTATACATTTCCAAAAACATCTCACATGAAAAAGATATACAATCAAAGACCTGAATCCGTTCTTAAAAAATATATGAATTTATTTTTATAGAAGGAACAATGACATAACATTATTTATTTTCAATGATCTTAGTTGTCTAAGTGACTGACCTTTTAACTAGTTGTTCTCCTTAAGAAACTTCTTCCTGGTTATCTGGTTTAGGAACACCCTAATGCTCTTGATCTTGGATATCTCCTTGTTGATCCTCAGCATGATCTGGTTCTTCCAAATTATCTAAAGTATTTTCATCTTTAGATCCTAATAGTAGTTCTTCATTTTGGTGTTCTTATATATTCCTTGGTTTTAAAAACTAGTTCATCATTAAAGTACTCTTCTTCGAAAACATCTTCTGCTAAATCTTCTTGAACATATCAAAGCGTTCTCTTAGTAGAATGAGAAACACTAGATTCTAAAACTTATTTATTTACTATTTTTCTTTTATCCTCCTAAGTAAAAAAATACAAATTTCTGTTATTTATCCACACCTACAGAAATTTATTTTCCTTTCACTATACTCCAAAATAAACCATATTCCCTAAGAATACCAGCATTAAATAAATTTTTTTGATTACATTTAATTCTAGAATAAAAAAAAGAATCATATTTTTACTAAAATAAATAAAATATAGGATTCTTTCATAATTTTTGAATGAAATTATTACCTATGAATGGAAGTAATAACTTAGATAACTCAGCATATATCTGGGAAAATTTAATTTGATTTCACTGATAAAAAAACATAATATACTAGTATAGATAAAATGTTTCCTCTATATCATCAACTCTTGGATTAATAAGAGATTAAATAAACTTTACAAACACTTTCTGATCTTCCTCAAGATCCTGAGAAAAAATTCCTAATTATTATCAAACCAAAAATAAATGACATGATTTCCCATGACTTGTGATCTTGTTTTCCAATTGATCGAAAATCAAATTGAAATAATCCTTAAGGATGGAATTTTATAATTTGATTTATTTTATTTGAATAAATTGAAAATTTATTATCTTCAATTCCAGAGGATATTGAATTTTTTGATTCACCAAAAATAAACTAAACATTTCTAAAAAAGTTATTTAGTTATACTACATAAATAAAATGTTTATTTGATTCTTTGAATAGAAAATCCCAACCATGAAACACTGGGGATTGTTTAAACAGAATGTTCATCTCATATAGGAACTCAAAATCGATAACCTTTCCTTGAATAATCCTTTGGGAGGGAACATTATGACGCTTTAGATCCCTTATTTTACCTTCATCGGTTCTCTTGTTCTTCATCATTTTTGAGAATCTAAAGGTTAATGGTTTCTAAATTCTAGGGTTTAAGAGAAAGATAACAGTTCTGGGAGGTGAAACGATTGAAAAAAGGAAAGGAAAAGAAAGTTAAAGGGTTTTTTAAGGGATGATTAAATGGTCTGGTTTCTCATTCTAATCATGTAGGGTAATCATTAATCTTTAGTTTTTCAGAACATGCTATTTAAAACTAAAAACGATAAAAATTTATTTAATCAAATAAATGAAGCACTCATATGATAGTGAAATTAATGTAAATGAATACATATTATAATAAAATTTGACCAAAATAAATTGAAAAAAATTAAATATAAATTCATTAAATGAATTCAACTAATATACACTTATTTGAAATTAAATAAATTGATGTCCCCATAATAATATAAAAACTTGCAGCGGGAAGTTGTTTAGTGAAAATATCAGCTAATTGATATTTGGTAATAACCAATTCTAAAGATATATCCATTTTAAGAACATGGTCTCTTAAAAAATAATGTCTTATATCAATATTTTTAGTACTAGAATAACTTATTGGATTTTTTAAATTATTTATAGAACTTTTATTATCACATAAAAGAGGTATATTATTAAAATTTATTCCAAATTCTAGTAGAATGCTTTTAATCAAAAATAATTTTCCACAACAACTACCAGTCGAAACATATTCTGTCTTGGCTATTGATAGGGAAAAAGAGTGTTGTCTCCTACTCAACCATGATACTAAATATTTTCTAATAAAGTGACAGTTTTTTGAGGTGATTTTTATACCTTATCTACATCCTCAAAAACCAGAATCTGAATTTGAAATTAAATTAAAATCAGATGTTTTGGGGTAAATAAGTGATTGAAAATAGTTTCTTTTCAATATCAAAAAATTCATTTAACAGCTATAAGACGAGAGTATTTTGAATTTGACTAAATTATGACACATAGTCATACAAAGAACATAATGACTTTCCTGCTAGAATTATGTTATAATAAACTACCAATCATACATATATATACCTTGTTGTCAACATGTATTCTAGGTTCATCCAAATCATGTTTTATATTGGTACACGTGATATTTTTATATGTATTGTTGTTCTCAATTACAAATTTTTTCAATAAATCATTAATATAATTTCATTAATTTAAAAAATTTACATAATATTTTTCATAAATCTGAATTCCTAAATGGAAATTCAGTTCTCCCATCATACTCAATTTAAATTGTTTTTTGTATTAGTTTTGATAAATTATTACAAATATTTTTATTTTTAGACCAAAAATAACACCATCAAAAAATATTTTTACTAATAAAATATAGAGAAAATTGTTTTTGTAAAAAGTGTTTGTTATTTCAATATAATATTTATCCATTTTTCAAAATAAAATAAATTTATCTTTCATTACAGACTCTAGGTGCTTGTTTAAGGCCATAAAGTGATTTTGTAATTATAAAAATATATTTTTTAGGGTTTTCAAAACTAGGAGTTTTTTCAATATAAAAAACCTCCATTAAATATCCATTTAAAAAATGAAAATTTAACATCTGTCTAATATTATTTAAATTTTATATAAGATGTATAAGCTAAAAGGAATCTAATGGATTCCAATATAGATATAGGGTAAAACGCCTGATCATAATATATACCTTATTCCTTCTTATATAATCTTTATACTAATATAGATTTATTTCTGATTATCATCCCTTGATCATCCTATTTATTTCTGAAGACCCACTTGGTTCCTATTACTGGATAACTGGTTAGTTTTTCTATAAATTCCAAAACATTATTTCGTCTTAATTGGTTTAGCTCTTATGACATTACTAACATCAAACTTTCATCTTATAATACTTCCTCAATAGATTTATGTTTTGACTAATATTTAAAGGGGGAAATATTTTCTAGGTTTCCAACATTTCATTTATTTTAAATTCTGGTGTCTAGGTCTCCTATAATAGTTTCTAAAGGATGGTATTTGAGATTTCAAGACTATATAGGCAAGACACTTTTTTCGTTCTTTAGTTTCATGTTCTTCTAAACTGGACTAAATTTTATTGATATCATATTCAAAATATTCTTTAGAGGATTAAAGTTTCGTATGATCAAACAATTCAGTAACTTCATTCGTTTGACCATTCTCTTTAATAAAAGGATCAGTATCATGGAACTTCACATGAACTAATTCTTCAACAATCCTTGATTTTTTACTAAACACTCTATTGGATTTAGTGATAACATAATATCATATAAATATTCCTTCATCATATTTTGGATTGAATTTACCAAGGATTTCCTTAGTATTCATGATATAAACCATTCATCCAAAATCATTAATGTCCTTTAAATTTGGTCTTCTATAATTATAAAGTTTATTGGGTTTACTTTTATAAATAGTCCTTATTTAAAGTCTATTCGTGATATAGTAGGCTA
This sequence comes from Viscum album, assembly GCA_963277665.1. Classification (NCBI taxonomy): domain Eukaryota; kingdom Viridiplantae; phylum Streptophyta; class Magnoliopsida; order Santalales; family Viscaceae; genus Viscum; species Viscum album. Next base: position 1,719,321,753 of record OY728160.1, on the reverse strand, counting down.
TTCTTATATCTTCTACCCAAAAAATATGTAGGAATACCATATTCATTTAACATAGTGTTTTCTATTTCTTGAATAGCTCTATTTATCCTTTCTACAATTCAATTTTGTTGAGGTGTTCTTGGTGCAGAGAAGGTTTTTTTAATACATAGGTTTGAGAAAAAATAATTAAATTCTTGATTCTAAAATTATTCCCAATGATCACTTCTCAATGAGATTATTTTAAAAAATATTCATTTTGAACAATTTTGTAAAAACATTCAAAAATGGTGAACACTTAACTGTTGAGTTTTAGAAAATGTACTCATGTAAATGGAGAATAATAATCAACTAAAACATAGACATATAATTTACCATCCAAAATTTCTTCTCTGTATGGGCCAAGAAAAACCATGTTGATAAGTTTTAAAGGTTTAGATATAAAAATTTTGTTAATAGATTTGAAATAAGATTTTTGATGTTTGTTAATTTGGCATGAAACACAGAATCTAGCATTATCAAATTTAAGACAAGTCAAATAAAAAACTAATAGTTTCGTAGATAATTTATGTTAAGAATATATATTACAATGACCGAATCTCTTATAATAGATCTGCAACTCATTTTTTGTTGTTGTGAAATAATTCACTTTATTTTACACAAGGAATTTAAATCCAATGTATAAACATCATCAGTTCTTGGATCTCTAAACATAAGATATTTATCGTTAAACACAGAGGATGAATTTTTAGAAAAATATAACATAGAAAGAATCATAAAAAATTTGAGGGATACTTATCAGTTTTTGTATTAACACTTATACATATAGTACTTTTTTGATTGAGATATATTTGGACCTCTAATAGTTCCAACTCCAACTATCATTTATTTTTCATTTTCACCAAAAGTGACTAGACCTTCCTCCGTTTTAGTTAATGCATAGAAATTTGATGAGTCTCTACTCACATGTCTTGAATAGCCACAAACAATATAACATATCTTATTTTTGTTCCTATTGCCTTTTTTCCTATAAAAGAATTTACACATTTTTTTTTGGAACCCATATCTTCTTTTGTCTAGTAGTGTTAGTAAGCAGTGATATGGGAATCACTATTTTTTTAATTTTACCAAAATTTACATCACTTACCTAATTCATACTTTTAGAAATAAAATCCTTATTAAAACCACTAATTGGATTATTTCTCAAATAAAAAATGTTTGTGAAATGACCTTTTGTTCCATAATAATAACATATAGAATTTTTTGAATTTGGCATAAAGTAATTCTTATATACTTTTTATTTTTTAACCTTTTCTTCATATTCTATATTTTTCTCTTTTAATTACATTATTTAGAAGAATATCATTTAAATGTTTTACCCTTTAGTAAAAATAAGTGTAGTACATTTATAAGATTATACTTCATCCTATAATTCTTTATTCATTTTTTCATGGATAATAAAATTTGATGAAGAAGAATTGAATCTTTCAACTAAATCTTGAAGTTGTGTTAGTATAGTATCACTTTCTCCAAAAACATAATTGTGAAAATATTTAAATGATTTATGATTATTTAATAAATAATAGTATTTATCTTCTACATTGAAGAGTAAGAAGTTGATTTATCATTTGAGGAACGATTTGAGTAAGAGGTAGAAGAATAATAAGTCTGTACATCTTCTTTGTCTATAGCCATTAATCACATATTGTATTTAATATTTTTTGGATCATCATCTGAATCAGATTTTTAGGGGATTTTGGAGTCTCTCGATACACTCAAAGAATCAATCGTTCCTCTTTTTTTATACTCATAGTCAATATTTTTCTAATATTTTGATTCTATCATTCTATCATCATTCAATTCAGGGAAATTAGGGCTAATTTGAGCCAATTCTTTTATAATTCATAACATTAAAATTCTCGGGGTTCTTTCTCATCCTTCTAAATGGATTTTCTAAAACCACTTTTGTCTTTTAGAATTTGATGAACTTTCGGGATTTCTATGCCAGTCCCATTTCAGAATCTGAGGAATCTAAATTTTATCAATTTTTTCTTCTTATTTGGTTTTTCTGATATGCTTCAAAGATGTTAGATTTAGAGAAGTATTTTACCTTTTAAATAAAATCTTATGATCTTCAACTTTATCATTCATTTCTACTTCATATATCATCAATGTTCCAATTAGTTCCATCATTGTCAAATTCTTGATAGGTGAAGATTGATGAATAGTAGCAGAAATTCCATTCCTCTTAGAGGGAAGTACATTGTGTAGTTTTAGCACTTGGTATGATTGAGTTATGGGATCTCCCAAGGAAGTAATATTGTTAACAATATCTATTAACCTTTCATTAATTTGTGTGATTCTTTCACCATCAATCATTATAAAGGTTTCAAACATTAGTTTGGTAGTAGCATATCTGATCTATCTAATGTTATTTGTTCCTTCATATGTGCCTGCTATTTTCTACCACACCTCATAGTAAAAGGACATTGTGGTATATGATTAAACACATTAGGGATATGTTTGAAGATAATATCATTCATTTCTTTTGAATTGATGTCATATTTGGCTTCTGTTTTAGCAGTGTAAGTCTCTATTTTTTCATGAATATCAATAGGGGTGATGATATTTGAATAAAATCAGAATCTTGGATTCTTCAGATAGATAATCATTCTAGATTTCCATAATCCATAATTTTTTCCATTAAAGTATGGAAGACAAACTACAGGGATTAATTTTTTCGAGTCATCGATAAAAATCATATTTGTATAGACCTTATAATTATTTGCATGTTATAGCTTTATCCCAAAATCTCACCTATTAGGTAGGAATAATAAAAAGATAACACAAGAGGGGGTGAATTGGGTATATATTATAATCTTACACAATTATGGATTTAAATTTCCTTTTTGATTTATTAAGATATACAACATTTTATTTAGTAATTATACTGAGAAGTAGATAATATAATGAAAGAACATATAAAATTTATAGTGGATTGGGGCATAATGATCCCCAAGTACACTCCACCAATTCTCTCTCTGTGAGCTTGGTAAATTTCAGTAGCACGGTCCACTTATCACAACACCTTTAAATCCACAATTGAGTACATGCAGTTGACACCTTTACGACCAGGCTAAAATAGAGCCTTCTAGTTCTTTAAAGTGAAACTGATTATCCATAGCTTAATATAATAATTTAAAACATCACCACCACTGATTATGAGTATTTGATACTCCAATAAATTAAAATATTTTATTTGATGTTGGTTTGGGTTGATTTTCCCTATTGTAATAATAGCTACTGATATTAGATGTATCTTCTTCTTCATATATGAATGTCTTTAAAACTGAATAGTTCTGAAGAAATATTGGTTGAAAATGATATTTAATATGAATATCAACTAACAATAGTAGTAATTTTATAGTATCATGGTGTTAGAATATGTATGTCTCCAAAGTGTAGAGCTTTTTCTAAATAACCGAGTGGATCATTTTTTTTGCAGTAGATCTATAAAAAATATTCATGATAATGCAGTTGTATGTGTATGAATCTTGTATCACCCATATGACATGTATATATGATTTGAAAATTCTTCCTTCATATAAATGTATTTCTTTTTATCAAACAGATCCAAAAAAATATCATGATAGATCATGGATATTCAAATTCAAAAACTGTCAAGGGGAGTTGTAACTTTACTTAATAATAGGAGTGAATTTCACTGATGAATACAGTTATTTGAAACAATCATAACAATATTTGAATCAGCATGTAATTCTTTCAAGACCGTTGTAGAAATCATGGATAAAATTGGGAATTTAAATCTCCGACGCTGAATAGTGAAATGTTGGGATGCATCACAAAATAACAAAAATACCAAAAGTAGGGTTCAACTATGTAGCTTTAATTTTATGAATGTAAGGTTCATAGAGTAATGTTGATCATAGAAGTAAGGTTCATGATCCATCTATTTTTCACTAAAAAATAGGTGTCACGAGCCAAATCAAGTCACCATCAAATTGTTGCTCGGCCTAATCTGTAGTAAGTCCCAAAGGGCATTCATAATCCACATGGGCTGGCACAAGTGACAGGGTATCATGAAGTACAATTGTTAATGATTTACTTGAGGATATATAAATATGAAACAACCAAAAATATAATCCAAACCAGAACTAGTATCCAAAACCAAACAAACATTTAACCAAAACTAGGATTTGAGTTACATGTAAAACCAAAACCCAGAAAAAAAAACTATAAAGTGTGGTTACCCAAAAACCAACTGAAAACTCCCACCTAGTAGGATGACACCACACTCAAGCCATCTCCACAACACTGCACCAAGAGTACATCCTGCAACCCAAACCACCACTGTCAAAAACATTACCCTTACCTATTTCAAACATAACCAAATCTACTTACACCCAAAGGTGCAAGTAGGGTTTGAGCTAATACTGAATAGGATGCCACCGAGAAAAGATTCCACGTAAAAAATTTAATTGAAAAATACAGTTTCATGTTTAATAAGGTAATATAAATAAATGATTTAACAATATTAATGAAAATGGTTTTAAGGATAAAAATTTCAAGGAAAAAAATTCAATTAAAACCCACACACACACTTAATTTTAAGATAAACAAACTGTTACACTATATGCTAACAGTGTGCATAAAGGAAACATGGTGCACCAAATATAAGAGGGGGCCTGTGGGTACTAGCAAAAAGTGGAAACTTAGAACCTCGCATCTTGGTTAAGGTGGTATAGAAACCATGAAAAACATTAATTTTTTGCTTGATCCACTAGTTTGGGACTTCCCCATTACCTAAGTGGCCTCCTTTCATCATCTATAAGTTTGGATAGTATTTTAGTCATAAATCCAGCTAAGTGAAACTGGGAAAATTGCACTTCCGTATCACTATCAAACTTGTCCTAGTCTACCCACCTAGTCCTAGGGCTTCCCATTTGTGATAAATAGGTTCAAATTTCATGTCACATGTTATGTCAAGGAGACAAAATAAAAAAGACACCAACTATAACCAATACCACACCTTCACAGAAAAATTCCATGTTGAAAGTTTCCACACCCTAAAAACTTTTGAAAACCTCATCTGCATCACTCCCATAATTAGATAACCCAACTACACAGTTTAGGGAAACCACCAAAAAAATATTTTAAAAAAATCCAAATGTGCCGCATGTCTCAAGTCCCAAGAAAATCACTCAAAAATTCTCTTATGACTCATCACACAATTTTTTCTGCACCAAAACACAACCTGCACAATTTATCAAATGCTAACAAAATTTTTAACATGGTTTTCACATAAAAACATACTAGTATTGGATAAATATGATACAAACAAAAAAATTACACAATAAATCCCCAACAAAATAGTATCCACAAGACACAAACCAACTAATAAACATTCTAAATCGATTAAACATGAAACTCCATTCATCAATTAATTATTATATACGGAACCACCTACCCTATTGTAGGAACTCTTGAAATTATTGTGCACAACGACCACCACATCTCAAATACTGCTAAAATAACATAGATAAACCATAAAAACTAGATATCAAACCCTTTGCAACAAAATAAAACTAATCGTAACCTAAACCCCTAACTCGACAATCTCCCAACTGGTTGAAACAACAAATTTAGGTAGAATGCACCTACGGTGAGGGAGAAGGGGGGGACCGAGCAAGATGGCAGTGCTAGAGGGGGGTCACACTGGGAAAATGTAACCGAAACCAATATCTAGCGTGAGGAGAGGATGTGTGTCCAAGAGTGGGGTGTGCATGTGTCGCTAGGTAGCTTGTGGATGGCTCATTGTGATGTGACACACTGGTTTTCTGGTGTTTCTAGAGAACAATGACGAAGGGAATTCGACTGGAGGACAAGGGAAGGAGAGTTTGGTGTGATTGGGATTATGGTAGAGGGGCATGTGCATGATGGAAATAGAGGGGAGGAAGAGAGATTGAGGGAGAAAAAATAGAAAATAAAAAAAGAAAAGGAAATGAAAAGTAAAAATTAAATAAACCTAAAAAATTATTAACCACTTAAAAAGGTATAATAACAATGTTAATAATTTTATAATTATGAAAAAACATTAAGGATATCAACCTAATTATATGATAATTTAAATAATAATAATAATAATAATAATCCAGTTATTATTATTATTATTAAGAAAACAGTTAAATTATTTTAATCCATTTTCTCATTTAATTTTATGCCCACATACTAAATCATTTAGTTAAATATCAAACTGCACACCGGGCATGCCATACGTTGATCTGGAAAGGCCATATAGCATCACTTGTGTCTTTCCCATATGATAGACACTGTCAAGAAAAAACACTCATTTATCAGAAAAAATGTAAAACTCATGTTGGTCCTGGATGACACCTTAAAAGGCAATTTTAAAGGCAGATAAAATTATGAGAAAAAAATTAAAAAAATTAAAATCATTTTATAGTGCGATGTCTGGGAGTGAAAGTAGGGTTCCTTACATATGTAGGTTTCTATAACCATACAATATTATATTGAAAAATTTAAGGTTCTGTCCAAACGTAAGGTTATTTAATGACACATCTATGATAATGTATGGTTGATTAACCATACAAATTTTTTTGAACATAGGATTCATTCCTTATGCATGGTAACCACTTTAGGGTTTCTTCCTTATGTTACATTTATCAACGTAGGGTATGAAATTTTTTCCTATAATATATTAAAACCCATTTAGAACACTTTAACAAGCATTTCCTATGAATTAAATGCATAAATATAATTTTAGACTAAGTTTTTTAATGAATATTAATTTCACGAAATACAATTAAAGTAATATCATTATTAAAACAAATACGGGTATTTTTGAGCATCAAAATCTAAAATATTTATATAGTATTGTTGAGACAATATATGCCCAATAATTTTCATCATACTAAAATAAAAATAGAGACATATAAGTTTTATCAATAATGCGATTCAATTTATAAACATTGTATGAGGTACACAAGTAAATGTGTTATTTATAAATGTAACTAATATACATGGGATGATTCAAATATTTATTAAATATTTATTATTGAATTACTATAAATATATTCTTTTAGAGTATAATATATATATATAGATAATGTTAGTGGAGTTAATAAATATAAAATTATTTATTAAATATTTAAATGTGAGATGTCTCTCAATAATAATTACATTCTTCATGACCATTTTTGATCATATAGATGGGTTTATCTTATACTAGTATTAATAATCTATCTTTTGTGAGATGAAAAGGTCAATATTTATCCTATTATGAATATTAGTTTATACTTTATGTGGTAACCCAATCTGATTGGACCCTCTAGTCATCCTTTTATCATTTTCATTTGATTTATTAGGAAATTTGTTCTTCACATGATAATCCAAGAGTAACATTTGATATATTTAACAACGATTTTTTACCTAAATATACATGGATTAAGAGACTAGATTTTCTATGTTATGTTATATATAAATATGGATCATGGACCGCCAAATATATATTGTATAATCGTGATGGATATTTTTATGCGGGGGTATATTCAACAAAAAACATAATGAAAAATTCCAGGGGTGTTAGCTATGTCGTACCCAATAATAATACCCATCACTCTCAATGAGAACTAGCACATGCTCGAGTTTATCCAGACTTGAACACTATGTATTATATGAATAGGGAGATTAAAATATATTTCCTAGATGGGTAATGTTAAATGTTCCATGGGCTTAGTCTCCCCCACTAGGATTCATGTATATCCCATAAACACTTTGTAGTTGGGGTTTGGCTTATTGGTAAAAAAATAAATAATACTACATCAAGGGTGGGGGTTCAAATCCAATTGGGTGCAAGTAACTATAGTAGCACTATAGTGGTACTCAAATAGAACTATAGAAGAGCCTTATTGAAAAAATATAGCAGAATTCAAGTCTATGTAATGGTATTTCATAACCATTGGGTCTATGGGCTATGTAATGTGTATCCTCTTCCAAGAAATGAGGTCTCATGTTTCAATAAAAAAGAGGTTTATAGCCCAACATAAAAAAATACTATACATGATACTAATAAAGACACATATTTTGTTATAGATATTCACAGCACGAAAGAAAAACGCAAAATTCTAATTGAGATAAATATTTAAAGAGGAATAATTTAACTATAATAATTTCATTTTTGGTATTAGAATGTGAGAATTATTCTCAAATATGAGGAGAAATTATTGGTTTTACAGAAACCCACGCCATATGAGATACCTATTTCTACCTAATAAGAGAAAAAGTATTAAAACTATATATTAACTATATATCCATTGTTAAAATCGTTCAAATGGGTCTAAACCATCACTAAAACATAAATTCAAAGTTTAACCAAAAATGGATATAGGAACTGTTCGGACGGATATATAATTAGGGTTTTTTAATCATTATTATATCTTTATTATAGTCATGGATTTTTATAACTATAACTACTTGTAATCTATATTCATGATTGAAAAATTACAAACTATATATTGGATATAGTTGTTGTATTTAATAAATCATTACCACAAATAACTATAGCCATAGTTTTTTTAATAGTGGCCAGAGATGCAATAATTTTTTAAAATAACAATATTATATTCAATTTACAACTACATTCCTTCTCGAACTATCAAATAGATGATAATATAAATTCATCCAACCAAAATAAAATACATCATCAGGTAAAACCATAAAGAGTAAATTTATATTTCACTTATGAAAAGGATAAAATATCACTCAATTTCAATCAAAATGAATATAAAATATACATATATAATTGAACACATTAAAAATAAAGAAATTGAAGTGAAATTAGTAAGTGATTAATTATTTATCAAAAAAATTTGATAAATATCAATTTCAAAAAAAATATTATTCCATCAATGAAATTCATGTCATAACCACCTTATTACATTAATGGTGAAAGAGACCAATTATTATTCTAACATCACCAAATATAAAATTGTATCATGATATTACTTATTGATACTTTTTTATTATAAAAATGCAATTACATATAAACATAAACAAGATTAATCTGTTAAATAATCTGAATTTTTATATCAAAATATTTAAAAAAAAATAACCAAAATCTCATTTATAACAAAATAGAAAAGCATAATTCAAAGAAGAGTGTAAGTCTGTTATTTGTTTTCGAAAATTAAATTTCATGGGAAGGTAACTCATTAAGTGACCATCATTATTTTAATAAGGGTGGATGATTTTTTATAACTAAATTATTTCATTATTCACAGAAAAGCAATAACAAAAATGAATTATAAATATTATAGTAATAAAAATAGAATCAAAACTCTCCTAAAATGATAACATTTGGTTGAAAACAAGACAATAGTGAATTGTAAAATGTTCCAAATGAATGAGAACATGTAATGTTTGAAAAATATTATTTTAATTAAAAAATTTACACTATCACAAATATGTTATAATCATCTAGATTTAAATAATGTTTATAAATCACATTTTTATAAATTCAAGCATAAAATTTAAATATAGTATATAACCCATTTAATTAAAAAATAAATATTCCAAAACAAATTAATTATCCTACAAACTCAAGGGGGGGGGGTCAAAAAACTATCATTTTATTTAATGAGAAGAATAAAAATTAAATTAATCAATTTATAAATTCATTTATATAAAAATATTATATATGAAAGAAGGAAAAATAAATATAGTTTTACAATAACAATTAAAATTCTCTGCCAATTAAGTACACCAGGATCAGATATATAGTATATCTAAAACTAGATTGTTTATAAATAATATGATAATCCATTAACCACATGAAAATGCAATAAACTATCACATATAACCAATATTTATAACCAAACAATTGTAAAATTTAAATACAACTTGATAAGTGTTATTATAGAATAGATAAAATATGTAACCCTGCTATAATTATAATGGATTCCATAAAAACTAATTTGATCAAAATAGAAACAAAATATAATTTTATGAAAAGATAAACTATTTATTTAATTTTTTATTAGAAATGAAAAACCGAAAATTATTAATATTTTAAAAATAAGATACTCCTAAATGGGGAGGAGCGTTATTTCCACTACCACTACCACAACCATTCTAAACATCATCATTACCAACTTATTCATTTTTTATAAAAACAAATATCCTTATCTGCAGTATCAACACTATTATCACACAATGAGGTGATTCTGTGGTAGCATGCAAACCATTGGGAGAAAATAAATATTCTATAGAGTCTATAAAAGAATCAAAATGTGATGAAATATCTCTTATAATGAAGGAATATATAAACATGAATCTAGTGTTCATCTACTAATGCATAATATCCATTAATTTTTTTAAATTAACCATGATTTCACCTTGAATGGGTTCTTGTGATCAAGATCCTTTTTTAAATAGTCATAAAATGGGAAATGGTATTCAATTTCTTTATCGATAGCCTCTAAAATAACCTATGAAAATAATTATAAAAGTAGGATAATATAATTAAATTTCCACATAAAAGAAATATATAGTTATTACCCTAGTCATATAATTCTTTTGTATACCCTCAATCCAACCTTCCTTTTCCCACTAATATTCTGAATTAATTCGAGTAAAAATTTAAATACATTTTTTCAATATAATTCCTGTATAAAAATGTCTCAATGACTAATAGGTCTAATCAAATAATATAAATTTTACCCCAATTGAAGTGGGTATCTTTATTCATACCTATTCTCTTTCTTGAAAGTTGATGAACCCCTCCAAAAAAAAAAATTTCCCTTAAATTATCCCAATAATTAATTTCTCAATATATATATATATATATATGATCTTTCTAGATCAACAATATTATAAAAATATTATATGTTATTTAGGTATAAATGTATCATATTTTGGAAACAATTATTTCCCATAATATTAAAACTCTATCAATGTTTCATTCATATAAATCACATATTTTTCCATTTTTCATAAAAAATAGTTTCCACATAATTCAATAACCTAGAGTAATTACATAAGTATAGAAATTATTTATGTTCTACATAATATTAATGCACATTTTAAACAACCACTTCCTTGAAGCATCATATGTATGCAAAACTGTAGTTCATAACAAATTAAACTCAACTACCATTGCTTATAAATATAAAACCATATCATTCCTAGTATTTTTCATCCTATAAATGTGCATGGTTATCAAAGTATATGTCTTATTTATGTTTATAAAATGAGAAAGATTATAGGAATGAAAGGATACTGACCATGTTTTGTGAACTATTTGAGTTTGATGAAATAGTTTAAAATAATCACATGATTTTCTTAATTTAAAATTTCATATCTCAAATAAAAAAATATATTTATTAAACTCTTATCATACTAATACAGTTCTTAGTACACTAAATTCTCAATTGTATAATTTCTTTCTATATATTATTTTATTTCATATCTCCTTAGTCTAATAATAAAATTCATTATAGTCTCCATGAAAAAGAAATGTTTTAAATATCCTTCCAAGAAACTCTAGACCACATGACAAATTTACTAGGCTTCGATATTCAAGTTCTATATTTCTTATATTTATTTAATGATAAATTGTAATTCTTATATAACATAAAATTTTCAGGGTGGGAATGCATTTTATTTGGATAAAATAAACTTTTCTCAATAAAAAATTAAAACTAATATTAATTTTTTGAGTTTTTACACTATCAAGAATATGTTCCTTAAAAAAATTAAAAAAATAGTAAATACCACCATTTATAAATCTATAGATCATTTTCTTATGAAATGGACACATCGTAAATTAAAATTTTTTCATATTGACACAACTAGGATACATTTTTGTCTTGGAATATTCCATCACCATCCAAAATTTTATAATATAATCATTAACGTTATTAGGGATATATGTTGACCATTAATTTACACTCATTAATTCATATTTTATTCTAGGTTTATTGTATAGTTTTAAAAGAAAAGGAAACAAATAAAATACCATACAATTAAAACAACCCAAGTTAAGTATTTTTATATTTTATATTTCTTAAATTAGATCTATTTTAGGGTTTCTTAAATCATACTTGGTTAGAAATAATAGTTTATTAATGTTATAACTTGCATATTCATAGAGTAACCATGGATTGTTGATGAAATTTTAAGAAGTGCATCAAAAAGCTCTTACTGTGAGGGTGTTTCGAAAGATATGATATTTGATCATTTTTTTATTTATTATCCTTACCATACAAGAAGAATAAAATAGTATAAAATTATTTAAAATTTAATTTTATGGTATATAAGTAATCATTATAAAGGGTATATTATTGGTTATATGTAAAGATGGAATGGATTTGACTTCTGACATTATTGTTGTGTTTTATTTTTATCACATTTTTTGAAAAACATGAATCAACTTCAAGTTTATATGAATCATATTATTTTAGATAATGTATATATATTGTACATTTTTTTAATTATTTGGAATAATATTGAAGTTGAAGAGTGAATGTTTAAGCGATTTGATAGGAGACAATGAAAATCACACCACAATGGTTAGGTTGATGTTGTGATTTTTTATTAAACATAAAATTTTGGTGATGAAGAACACTTCAAATGAATGGTTTACATCATTATTTGATTCTAGGATGTGATGATTATTCATGTAGTATTTAATGAAATATAGGACATGTAACACACCAAGATTTCAAAGTACGTTATTTCTTTAAAGTAATTCAATAACTTGCACTACATGCAACACTGAGTTCAAGCGCACCACAACTTACCAAACTAGTTGTTAAAAAGAAGTTATGAAAAGTATTAACTTAATTTTGAACTTTATATAATCCTTAAAATTTTCTATTCCATATTATGATTCTCTTAGAGATAATGTAAGAACAAATACATTTTTTCAGATAAAAGTATTTTTCAAAAAATGCAATTTTACCTCCTTTTAATGGATAACTCTATTTAAATCCAATATTTTAAACTTTTATATATTAAATTTTACAAAATTAACTTATTATTTAGAATCAAGAAATAATAATTTATTTTCAATAAATTTTTGGTTTTTTTTTTGATAACTTTTATATTTGGGTGAATAGTGAAAAATTCTATATTTTAACTAAAAGAAACCTTTTTAATCAAAATAATTTATAGTGTTGAATTATACATTTTAATGTTTTGGAAGAATAATTAGATTATATTTTTACCCTTTAATCCAATGTTGGTAATTCTAATTAATTTCACAATGAAATTAAACATAAACAAGTGTCAATTTTTTGATAGTTATTGTTTCTTAAAAACATGCTATTTGTTTTGACAATGAGAATTAATTTTAAATTAATAAATTCAACTTATATTTTTTGAATTTATTAAAATAGACATCATTTTTGGATTTGGAATATCAATATTATCCTAGGGTGAGTTTTTTGTATTTTTTTGAAAACTTTCAATTTTTTATGAATAGTGAAAAACATTGAGTTATTGTTTAAAACAACCTTTTTATTTAAATATATGTATATTTTATTTAAATTTATTTTAGGTCAAAATAGATACATAATACCTACATAAATTTAATATAATTAATTGGATTCAGTTTATAATAATTTAAGACATATAAAAATTTTATCGAACTTTTTACCGCCTTTTACCCACCTCCTAGGAGCATTTGCAAATTTACATAAAACATAATTTTACCGCTTCTGTGAGTTGAATTTTGAAAATCTGAGAGACACAGTTAACATCAAGGAGTCAATTGTGGTTCAATAAGATAATTTTTTTTGGTGAATAGTAACTTTTTACTTTTATTTCCCACGATTAAAAGTAAATAGTGTAATTATGGGTAAAAATGATATTATTATTACCCTAACACATGTCTTAATTCTATTGGATAAGTGTAATTCGGCCAAAAACAACCTTAGAAATAAAATATGACCCTTAAGGTCCACTTGGATTAGATTAAGACATTTATTATTATTTTATTTAAAGAATAGTTAAAAGAGTTAAAATCAAAGTTTAATAACTATACCATTTTTAATTTAGGGTTATACATAAGATAAATTAGACTATAAATATTAATTATAAATCTAAAAATATTTCCTACATAATGGTATTTTATTTATAATTTTTAGAGATTAAATATTTAACTTAATTAATGACACAATGATGCTGCAATAATTACCTTATTAATGAAAGAATCAAATAAATTGTATTATGAATATTAAAATTTAAAAGTTTTAATGACATCCACGAAATTTTTAGGTGAATATGATATGTTAGGATTGATTCAATGTATTTTTTTTTTGAATTAATCATGCCGTTATTATTTTAACATAAAAACAAATACCAAATAGTGTCAAAATTTACATGAAATAGTTTTTAAAACAAATATTATATTATTAATTGATATAAAGGTCCTAAAAATCAAAGGCTTGGTCAAAAAAAATTTATATTAATATATACGACATTAATGAACCAATTGGGGTTATATTGGTAGTATATTGTATGTTTATTAACAATATAGTGTAAGAATACTAGAAGACACAGTAAAAGTTAAATTATTTATCTTAGAGTTAAATCTAAATGATAAGTTTAAAATGGTAACCTAAACCTGTCTAAAACCAATTTTTTGTGTGGTTTTTGACCCATAACCACCTTAGACTTGAAATAATAAATTTTTTAGCCATTATAAACTAGATATAAATTTATTATAAAATAATATTTTGCGTTTTTTCAAAGGTGCCCCACACCCCTATTATAAAAGCGCACTTCCCCTTTTATCAAATTCACACCTCCAAATCCATTTGGCTCGGCCAAACTATGCCCAAATACTCTCTCAACTATCCTCCCTTCATCCTAGAGTCCCTCCTTTATTCAGAAAGCCAACTTAAGAATCCCTTTTGATCAAATAAAATGAAAGAACCCAAAGAAGAGGTAATAAATTCACCACCCTCTTTCATGTTCTATTCTTCTTCCACATATTCTTCCTTTGTTATTTCCATTATAAAATAATAACTATAGTATATTCAATATACTGTGATGTTATTATAAATTTGGCACAACTTTATTCATTATTATATCCATATTATGAAAGATAATGTCACCATGTTTGCGTACATACGGCTTACCGTCTCCACGCTATGGTGTAATTTGTTATTCAACACTATGTTATTTGGATGGATATAATGATGACTAATATATATATATATATAAATAATGAAAATAAAATTATAATGTATCTGTAAAATTAATATACCATCCAATTCTACACTTTTAAGAAAATGATATTGCCGCTCGTGCGTACGTACGGATTACCGTCTCCACGACGCAATGAGATTAATTTCCACGTTCTACATTCATCGACAATTATAAAAATATATATATTACTAATAAGTATGTAATATATAAAAAAATAATGCTACTGGAGATATATATATATATATATATACTTATATATATCTTATTCACTTAGTTTCGTTCAACACGATATGAAAACAGAAACAACGTTTATGCGTACGTACGGACAACCGTCTCCATAAACGGTGTTTTTCATTTCATATATATGTCTATTATACATATTTATATTCTAGATATATATGATATATAAATCATGTTTTATATTCTGGAAGTATTAAAATCTTGGTCTAAGTGATACAATCAAGAGTAACAAGTTAAAACATGTACGGTAAAGAAAGTGATTATTACCCAAAATGTTAATTTAACATGGAGATTATTATTAAATGGGTAGTATAAAGTCATAAATTTATCATGTATGATATCATAAATATTAATATGGTTCTGGTATAATTTAATAACATACTACGATCTTCATACAGGAGGTTAAACGTACCCTCGACTAAAGGAAAGTCCAAGGTAAAGGTTAATTTCACAATCTCTTTATTATCTGAGGGTTTTTTTTGTAAGTATCTAATGGGACATATTTATTATCCATGTCCATGTATCAAGAATGATTTTTCAAATGGATTATTTTTAAGGGATTTTTTACTAAAACATAATTTCAAACGTTTTAAATATTTATTCTTCTAAATCATTTTCATTAATGTCCATGTCCTCAAAATGGTTTTAAGGATTTATTTATATGGTCATGAATGTTTTTTAAATTTTAATTATTTTAAAAAGTTTAAAAGTGGTATGGGACACTTTGATTCACAAACTTATTTAAATGACTTTTTTCCTAAATTTTCTGACTTTTAAATGTTTTCATGAAAAAGGGGAATTTCTCTCAAAGAGTTTTACAAATCATTTTCAACTATGTCAAAATCCTTTAATGGATTTTAAACTTGTTTTGAAGTTGATTTATCATGATAAAAATCTTCCATATTGTGTTAAATTCTTTGTGCAATGTTTGATTGGGGATGTGTTATTTTTATACCATCCATGGTTTATGGGTAAAGTATTGACATTTAGTATGCTAGTTTTAATACGAATGTTTATGTTATGTTTAGACCTTTTCATATGAGGAATGCATTGGACTTAGTAAGTGACGGGTGGAGCCTGCTATAGCTCCTCGATGCATCAGTAGGTTTCATGAGACAAAATAGTTTCTTGGCACAAGGCCTTGACAAAATATTATTTGTAGTCCTGGCACAAGGCCTTGACTACATGGTTATGATAGTCTGGTATTTTGCATTCCATCGTTATAAAAGTGGCTATTGATATTATATGAGATTATTCGAATAGTAGAATATCCATATGAGTAAGTAAATGGAATTATTTTTATTTATATTTTCCATATAATGATAAATCTTATGATGAAAAGGCTTTTGTTTTAGTTTTATACATTGCCTTAAAATTTTATGCTTATTTTTGAAAGTTTCCGCTGTATTGCTTACCCTTACTGAGCGTTTGAGCTCTCCCCTTTCTATGTTTTTTTCCCAGCATTCCAAGAAATGTATTGTGATTGATATGCAAGGTCAATACAAGGGAATAATGGAGTTCATAAATGATTATTTATGTTGTTTTATTTGTTATAAAGTGTAATGTAACATTCATGTATGTAATCTATTTTCTAAGACTACTAAACCGATCGGTCCTTCGGGACTTCATTCCTTGTAATCATGACAATTTATTAAAATAATGCACTGAATCTCGGTAACTGGGGTCAGGGCCTTACAATTTGTATCAAAGGAGTTTTAGCAATAACCTTAGAAACTAGATTTAGATAATCTCTGATTAGAGCACATTACCATAAGATAGACATTGAAGATTAGTATAGAAGAACTTCCTAGAATTTTGGTAATATAAATATTTTGTGAGTTTTCCAAGAAAATACATACCTTTCTAGATACGAGCAGGTAGAGGAATCTCTGGCACAGATGTACCTAGGGGTAAAACCCAAAAACACCGCTTTGAGTTAGACTCGAACGGGAACTGGTGCACGACAATGGGCCTTGCTGCACTCTTGGTTACGACACTCCCGTGGGATATGCTTAGGATAATTCTCGTTTTCTTTACAACCCACTATGAAGGGTTTATGAGTATATACCTCCTCAAATAAAACATTTTTGTTATTATGGATTATATCTATAAACTGTTCAACTTATGTTAGGTATTTTACATGTTTGGAATTATGAATTGTGATTCATAAACTGACCTAGTGTATGCCATTGTTTAGAAATGGCGCCCAGTAGAAGGAATGAGAAACAAAGTAATACGTATGATCCAAAGATTAAGAAGGGTCATATAATTCATGGTATTAATACAACATTTAGGAAGGAAATAGTCTCCCACATATTATCATCATATGAATATATAGTATCATGTGTAAATAAGATCAGTAAAGAATTCTCTGAATCCTATGGCTTTGAAGGGAAACCAGAGAAGAAAAGGATGGTAGAATGAAATATGGATAAAGGGAATAAGGGAAAGAAGGATTTTCCAATATGTGATAAATTTGGAATGAATCATCTTGGTAAATTCTTGAAGGGAAAGGGAGTTTTTTCTAAGTGTGGAGAAAAAGGACACCAAGTACGTGATTTCAAGGGTAAGAAAAAGTTTTCAAATGTAAAATGATTCATCCCCAAGGTGTTGAGACACTACAGGAATCAATGTCTCATTCATAAGAGTATACCGCAAATGATGTTATTGGATAATAATCAAGTTATGATACTCTCTTAGATAAAGAAGAATGACTAGTGTTCTTATGTTGTTATTATAGAATTATTTCATTTGAGTGTTGTATCAACAGTATACTAGTTACATGAATTATGGAGATAAATAAGGATTTTACTGCAGTACTATTTCATTGGGAATTTGAGATTATATGGTCTTGATACTAAGGTAGTAATTTTGGAATAAGAGATGATTGATTTTGGTAATTCAGGATGTTGCGGTGTTTTAAAAGAATACACGATGAAGGCATTCACATGTTATTACCTAGAAAAAAGTGTCCTCATTATGTTTAACATCCTAATAATCTTTGGACTGAGAGTTTAGATATAATTATTTTGGATAATTCTAATGGTTGGAATGGATTAAGATTGAAACTAGATACTATTGTTAAGGTTATTTTTGGATTTCCATAAAAAAGGACAACCCGGAGGTCGGGCGGCAACCCCTCATGTCCGGCAAGGCCGCAAGACTTGAACCCACAACCGAAGGGAGGCAAGGGTGTGTCACCTATCACTGACCCACGTGATGTATTAGATTGTATAATGTAGTTTTTCTTTAAAAGGTCTGATAGTTGAATTATAAATTCATTATTTTTGGAACCCTATATGATTAGGCTAAATAAAATATATATTTTTGAAATCGTTTGGAGTGAAAGATGTGTTTGTGGTAGGAATTAGTTAAAGCATGTAACTCTACTTCTCAACTATATATATATATATATATATTTCCCTCTTATTCTATGATTAAATTAATTCTTAAACATTAGTTAAGGTACTTCGTTAAAATATCCTTTCTTTGAGGCATTTGTTGATTTCCAAATGACTTTCTTTTATACGGTGTATAAAACCCTTGGACTTTTCATTTTAAGGGGAATATTTTTCTATGAATAGTTTTACTAAATGGAAAAATAAGGAATGTTCTTTAACGTAATTGGTGACAATGACCTTTCCATCGCCGTGAGTTTTATTTGATCAATGGATTCATTAAGAAGACAAAATGTTTTTTTAAAGAAATCGAAAATAAATACCATATACTCTTTTTACATATTTTGGTATTGAAAATGGTTTTTATAATGGGTTTTTTTATGTCAATATATTTAATTGATATATTGTGATTAATGACCTCAATCACTCTCTATAAATATTTACTTTTTCCCTCCAATTAAGTGTCCCTAATTTCCAACAATGTTATCCTAATTGAGATCATAATTTGGTGGTAACTTTTTCATTTCCCTTTTCCTCTTATTAAGACTAAATTTTGGTAACCCAATTTTTCAACCTTTTATTTTCGAAGAATAATTTCAAATTGTGAGAAAGAAATTTATTGAAGGACGGAAGAATGTAACACCCAAATGTTTCAAAGTACGTTATTTTTTTCAAATTAATTTAATAACTTGCACTACATGCAACAATGAGTTCAATCGCACCACAACTTACCAAACTCGCCATTCAAAAGAAATTATGAAAAGAGCTAACATAATTTTGAACTTTATAAAATCCATATAATTTTAGAATCCATATTATGAGTTTCCTAGACATAATTTAAGAACAAATACATTTTTTTCAGATAAAATAATTTTTCAAAAAATGGAATTTTACCGCCCTTAAATGGTGAACCCTTTTTAAATACAATATTTGAAACTTTTATATATTCAATTTAACAAAATAAACTTCTTCTTTAGAATTGGGACATAAGAATTTAGTTTCAATAAACTTTTTTATTATTACGATAACTTTCATATTTGGGTGAATAGTGAAAAATACTATAATTTAACTGATAGAAACCTTTTCAATAAAAATAATTTATTGTGTTGAATTATACATTTTAATTTTCTTCAAGAATAATTAGATTATATTGTTACCCTTAAATCCAATGTTGGTCATTCTATTTAATTTCACATTGAAATTGAACATAAACAAATGTCAATCTTTTGATAGTTATTATTTCTTAAAAACATGCTATATGTTTTGACAATGAGAATTTATTTTAAATTATTAAATGAAACATATATGTTTGTAATTTGGTAAAAAAGACATCATATTTGTATTTGGAATATCAAAATTATCCAAGGGTGAGTTTTTCATATTTTTTTGAAAACTATTAATTTTTGGTTACTAGTGAAAAACACTGAGTTATTGTTTAAAACTGACTTTTTATTAAAATAATTATTTATTTTATATAAATTTATTTTAGGTCAAAATAGATACATAATAAATATATAAATTCAATGTATTTCATTAGAGTTAGTTTATAATAATTTTAGATATATAAAAATTTTATCGAACTTTTTACCTTCTTTTACCCACCTCATAGGAGCATTTACAAATTTACATAAAAATTAATTTTACCTCTTCTATGAGTTTAATATAAAAAATACAATAGACATGGTAAATATCAATGAGTAAAATGTGATTCAATAAGATAAAAATAATTTTGTGAATAGTAACTTTTTACTTTTATTTACCCCAGTTAAAAGTAAATAGGGTAATTAAGGGTAATAATGAGATTATTCTTACCCTAACACATGAAATAATTCTATTAGATAAGTGTAATTTGACCAAAAAACCTTAGGAAAATAATATGACCCTTTAGGCCCACTTGGTTTAGATTAAGACATTTATTATTATTTTATTTAAAGGGGAGTTAAAAGAGTTAAAATCAATGTTTAATGACTAAACCATTTTTAATTTAGGGTTATACAAAAGATAAATTCGACTATAAATATTCATTAGAAAGATAAAAAAATTTCCTAAATAATTGAATTTTATTTATAATTTTTAGAGATTAAATAAATAAATTTATTAATGACACAATGATGATGCAGTAATTACCTTATTAATGAAAGAAACAAATAAATGGTATTATAATTATTTAAATTTCAATGTTTTTATGACATCCATGAATTTTATAGGTGAATATGATATGATATAAGTTATTCAATTTATTTTTATTGATTCAATAATTATGTTATTATTTTAACAAAAAACAAATACCAAATAGTGTCAAAATTGACATAAAATAGTTTTTAAACGAAATATTATATTATTAATTTATATAATTGTCCTAAAAATCTAATGTTTTTCCAAAAGACATATATAATAATATATATGACATTAATGAACCAATTTGGGTTCTATTGGCTGAAAATAGTAAGTTTATTAACCATATAGTGTAAGAATACAAGAAGATACGGTAAATGTTAAATTATTTATCTTAGAGTTAAATCTAAATGATAATGTTAAAATGGTAACCTAAACTTGTCTAAAACCTATTGTTTGAGTGATTTTCGACCCATCCCCACCTTAGACTTTAAATAATACATTTTATATCCATTAAAAACCGAATATTAATTTATTATAAAATAATATTTTAAGTTCTTCCAAAGGTTCCCCTCACCCCTCTTATAAAAGGGTACATGCCCTTCTCTCAAATTCACACCTCCAAAGCCATTTGGCTCAGACAACATCTTCCCAAATACTCTCTCAAATATCATACCTTCATCCTATAGGCCCTCTTTTATTTATAAAGCCATCATAAAGATCCATTTTGATCAAATCAAAAGGAAGAACCTGAAGAAGAGGTAATAATTTCACTAGCCTATTTCAAGTTCTTTTCTTCTTCCACTTCTTCTTTCTTTGCTATTTCCAATCTAAAATAATAACTTCAGTATCTTCTATATTCTGTGATTTTATTATAAATATTTCACAACTTTATTCATTATTCTGTCCATCTTATGAATGATAATGTCACAATGCGTGCGTGCGTACGACTTACCGTCTTCACGTCGTGGTGTAATTTTTTATTCAACACTATGTTATTTGGATGGATATAATGGTGAGTAATATGTATATAAATAATTAAAATAACCTGATAATGTACCTGTAAAATTAATATGCCATCCAATTACACACTTTTAAGTAAATTATATTTTCCCTCGTGTATACGTACAGATTACCGTCTCCACGACACAATGAGATTCATTTCCACGTTCACCATTAATCGACAATTATAAATATATATATATTACTAATAAGTATGTAATATATTAAGAAACACGGATACTGAAGATATATATATATATATACTTAGATATAGCTTATTCACTTAGTTCCGTTCAACGCGATATAAAAACGGAAACAACATTTATGCGTACGTACGGACTACCGTCTCCATAAATGTTGTTTTTCATTTCATATATATGACTATTATACATATTTATATTCTAAATATATATGATATATAAATCATGTTTTATATTCTTTATGTATTTAAATCTTGGTCTAAGTGATACAATCAAGAGTAATAAGTTAAAACACGTACGATAAAGAAACCGATTATTGCCCAAAATGGTAATTTAACATCGAAATTATTATTAAATGGGATGTATAAAGTCATAAATGAATCATTTATGATATCATAAATATTAATATGGTTCTATTTTAATTTAAATACATACTATGATCTTTATACAGGAGGTTAAATGTACCCTCGACCAAAGTAAATTGCAAAGTAAGGGTTAATTTCACAATCTCTTTATTATCCGAGGTTTTTTTACATAAGTATCTATTGGGACATATTTATTATCTATGTCCATGTATCATGAATGTGTTTTCAAAGGGATTATTTTAAGGTACTTTTTTACTAAAAAATCCTTTCAAATGTTTTAAATATTTATTTTTCTAAATCTTTTTCATTAATATCCATGTCTTCAAAATGGTTTTTATGGATTTATTTATATGGACATGAATGTTTTTAAAATGTTAATTCCTTTCAAAACCTTCAAATAGGTATGGGACACATTGATTCAAAAATACCTTTAAATGACTTATTTTATTAATTGTGTGACTTTTAAATGTTTTCATGAAAAAGGTGTATTTCTCTCAAAGATTTTTACAAATAATTTTCATCTATGTCAAAATCCATTAATGGATTTTAAACTAGTTATGAAGTTGATTTATCATGTTACAAATCTTCCATATTATGTTGAAGGCTTTGTGATAAGTTTGAATATGGATGTGTTATTTTTATACCATTCATGTTTTATGAGTAAAGTATTGACATTTCGTATGCTAGTCTTAATATGATATTTATGTTATGTTTAGACCTTTTCATATCAGGAATGCATTGGACTTAGTAAGTGATGGGTGGAGCCCGCTATAGCCCCTCGATGCATCGGTAGGTCTCATTAGACAAAATAGTGTCTTGGAACAAGGCCTTAGGAAAAATCTTATTTGTAGTCTTGATACATGGCCTTGACTATGTGGTTATGATAGTCTGGCATTACGCATTCCATTGTTATAAAAGTGGCTATTGATATTCCATGTGATTATTTGACTATTATAATATCCACGTTAGTAAGTAAATGGAATTATTTTGATTTATATTTTCCATATTATGATAAATTTTATGATGAAAAGGCTTTTTTCTTGTTTTATACATTTCCTTAAATGTTTATGTTTATTTTTGAATGTTTCTACTGTATTGCTTACCCTTACTGAGCATTTGAGCTCACCCCTTTCTATGTTTTATTTTTCCCAGGATTCAAAAAAGTGTATTGTGATTGATATGTAGGGTTAATCCACGGGAATAATGGTGTTCATAAAGGATTATTCATGTTGTTTTTTATGTTATAAAGTGTAATGTAGCATTCATGTATGTAATCTATTTTCCAATACTGCTAAACCGATTGGTCCTTCAGGACTTGATTCCATGTAATCATGCCAATGTATTAAAATAACGCACTGACTCTGGGTAACTAGTGTCGGGGCATTACTGGACACACCACAACTTATTGGTCATGGTTATATATGGTTTTTCTCTTTAGTATGGGAAAATAACTAAATCATAAAGGGTGTGGTTATGCTAGGGATCTATATAACATGTTGTAATGATGATTTTATAATAAAAGTATTATGATCTAGAATATATGGTGAAAATAATATATAGGGTTTCAAACCATAATAATATATGAGAAAAGGATTACTTGAGTAGTTTGTTAGTTAATTACATAGTAACCACATTTATTACATTTTCATGCACAATATTAAATCATGAATTGTATTATATTCCAAGTTTTATAATTTTGATGATATGTCTTCATGGATGACATATTGGATTATATTACATGGTTCTTTACATCCCTAAAATATAACAAATGTGAATAATAAGTCTATATTAATCCAATGGATCCTATTGATGTCATAAAATTTAAAACTTGAAGTGGTTATTGAATTTAAAATCTGAAATTTGAAAATCAATGAAATGTTGATGTTGGTGTGACTATTCTGAGTGATACGAGTGTAGCCTGACTATAAGAATAAGATGAGGGATATAGATAAAAGATAAATATATATTCTTAAAAAGAATTATTATTTTTTATTATCATAGGATATTGAAGTTGAATATTCAGATGATAAATACCGAAGTCTTTCATTGAAGAAGATGATCGTTGCTAGTTATCAATTACGTCACTTTTTAATTTATTATTGTTTGAATATCATAATGAGAAATATATTTGGTACTCTATAGGAAGTGTTCCATTATTTAATAATATTTTTTTAGTGATCAATGTTGAGAAGAAAAGGTGGTAAGACATTTTTAGTAAATTAAAAGTCTGTGATTTTATATGATCATCATTATTATTTCATAATTATCTATCTTGAAGTATTCAAGATAAAATCATATGTTTCAGAAAATATTTATAGGCACATGTTTTTCAAGGAAAAACCCTATTCATTGAAATGTATTTGGTGACTCTAGTATATTACCTGGTGAATGATTATGTCATGCCATTCTAAGGATATAACCATTCTTCTTCAATGGAGAACCTTCTAAATCATCATTTAAGTATTTTTTTGTGTAGTTGGGAAAATTAAATTACTTAAATAAATTAGTTAATATAAAAAATGGTTCATTATTGAATAAGAAAGAAATTATTAACTTTCTTGGTTTATCTTAGCTTGTGATGAATATTGACTAGTGGAAGTATAATAAAAAATGTGCATTCAATTATTTACACTGATATTAACGAATACTTGTATGAGAACATTCTGAATTAGAGTTAGTTTCCACTATAGTTGGTATCATAGGAGAGGGTTTTCTTTTAATACCTCAAGGACATTAGAATTTATTATTATAAGTTCACTCTATTTATTATTTTTGTTGATTCTTAATTTTTTATCATGAATCAGATCAATTTAGTCAATAAAAAAGGAGTTCCCACATTTTATGATAAATGTTATAATGTGTATATGGAATGAATTTTAACAAAAGTTTTCCAACCTTTTTTTGGAAGTACTCGACATTGTAGCTAAAAGGTAAACTTTACTCATGAAAGGTGCATGGATGAATCTTAATGGTAAGTACAATATCTAGATTGATGAGTATGAAAAAAATGAAATCTTAGCATCACATTTTTATAAAGACTTTATGATGGTTATGAATATCAATCCAATAAAATAAACATGGGGAAATCTAAAAAATAATTTTAATGGATATTTTAGATCGAATAAAGAAAAATAACATGTTTAGCATGCATAATTTGAAAAACTTCATATGCTTAAAAGAGAGTTGTTGGATGGTTTTTTACTATAGTATTGAGAATTTATTCTAAGTAAAATCTTTTAGAGAAACTATATAGAGGTCAATGATAGTCAAAAATATTCTTTGTATCTTACAAGATATGTTTAATGCTAAACTACCATCTCTTAAAGATTTTAATTTCAATACTGAATAGCCTAGGGAGGCGATTCACCACAATGAAGTAGGGATTAAATTTGTAGTGAATATGGGAAAATAAATTACTTATAATTTAACCTTTATTGACCAGTTAGGATATGATCTAGTCTTATGATTAATCATCCTTTCATAAATATAGTTAAATTAAATAAAAAATAAACACAATATATTTACAATGTTTTGTCTCAATATGATCGCACTCCCTACTATTTTTGGTTAGATTCCCCAATCAAGGATTCTTTACTATAATCACAATAGGATTAGAAAAGTTCTTTAAAATCATAGAGTCACACTTTTCTTTCCAGAGTCCCACTGGAACAACAATATCACACTGCCTAATACAAAATGATTACAAATAACACAAAAAGATAACTTCTAAAAATATTTTTTTCCCTAAAATTTCAAAAGAAGATAATTATTTGAGGCTTCATGATAAATCGAATAGCATAACATCACTTTATATAGAAAATTACTTAACTATTTATTCATCCAAAACAGACTCTTTACTTCTCAAATATATGTTACTCATATAGTTTGTGAAATTATCATTATTTACATAATATTATCAATGCATAACATATGAAACATGTATCTTACTTTCAGTTCAATTATTTATTGTTTTGAATATTAATATAAACTTATAATATTAATTCAAACTTCTTAGAATTCTAATTCTATGTAGAGGATAGTGGTTTGTGAAGTAAGGGTGTCCCTTAAAATAAACACTTTGTAAAGTGTTTCACTTGAATTAAGAGACTCAAATGGAGTGATGGATTATTTTTTACAGAAATATATCTTTTATACCCATATAACACCTTATCCCAGGAGTTAAACCCTCGTTTATTAGCATTATAAAAGTGGTTAACATGTTTATCATGAAATAAATGGAAATCTAATAAATTTTACGTGATGTTGTAAAATTCATTACCTCTCTCTAAAAATTGAATGGCCATCATGTACTATATTTTCTATGTAGGATCATCGCATGTAATTCTTCTCTACATTATATATGAATTTATATCATTCTGTATTTTCATACCATCAACTCTTATGCCCCACATGGAAACTTCATCCTCTGGTAATTTTCATTAACATGTCATTTGTATGATCACATATTAAAAACCCTCACCACATAGTGATCCTATTCTTAACTCTCATCTATAAAAACTAAACATCACAAATAATTCCACATAACATTTGATATGATTTACAACATTGCAGAGTGTAATTGTTATCAATACAGTAGCCAACCCCCATAACATCTTCCATAAACTCAACATTATACAACATTCTTATTATTTATAGAAATTAATACTTAGCTGGTTATCAAAATCCCACTGAGATTAAGATGGTCGTATAAGGTGTTTGAGTTTACATTTGATCACTTCATGCACACTATATATCCATATAAGTATTTTTATGTAGCGGCTGAAGAAGATCTCCCACATTGATCAGATGAATGGGATTTATTCAATCATCTATACAACATTTTGTCTATGTAATTTTAATGGAGGAATAGCGTCACATTCTAGATAAGTCCAACAATGATATTGTACTTTGTTATTGTTTTCTTAATAATTAAAGCTCTCCCAATTCACCCATGATCTAGAAGCATGGTTCGACACCTACAACACTAAGCACTCACCATGGGCTTCACGGGTTGTGCCTCTATATGCTGGCCCACCTGCCCACATCCTTTCACTCTCATAGGGGCACACGGTCTTGTGGGTTTATTCATTTCCCACACTCTAACATCATCTGGGCTGGCTTAGCTGGCTCCCATGCATGTGTTTGTGCCCGTTTCCCAAAATGTCTTGGTCGAGCTAGCCTAGATAGTTGGATTGGTTGGAAAAATTTTCTATACTCTTTCATAAATTTTTTTTCCAATATTATCATAATCCAAAATCAAATTCCAAGACATATACTAAAATATTATTCATGGAAAAAATATTTATTTTTCATCAACTTGTCATAATGAAAATGGATCTTTTTTTATACTTCTTTAAATATTCATGAAAATAAATATTTTTAATGTCTTATATAACTTATTTGAAAAACTTATTTTGAATATTAGCACAATCAATCATCACATTTATATCACAACTATTGGTTGATAGCAATTATAATCTCATCAACAAATAAAATGGTTCCTTAATCTCCCCCATTGGATTTTTTATCAACCAACACTACAGTTTCAACAATACTCATCATGTGTAATCATATCACAACCTTCCTCAAATAAAAATTTCATGACACTACACTATGAGTTTAGTTAATGTTTTTTACATAATTTTATCTTTCAATGAAAATAACTGTTGGAAAAGTGACTTTGTATTTCCCCCCTCAATTCTCATTCAAATTTCACCCATTACAATATCCACAACATTATATCCACCCATTCCCCTCCTCCTTTGACAAAAAATCCATTTCCAAGTGGGGGTTATACCTATAAGACTTCAAGTGGGATAAGAAAATTCATCATGATGTTTCATCCTTAATTCCAAAAACCTCTCTCATGGAATCACATTGGTGAAAATATCTACTACATGATCTTATGTATAAATGTATTTGAGATTGATATAAATAGATAACACTTATTATTTGATAAAATTATATATGATATCAATATGAATCGATATTAAATGTTGTACTATGTTTAGACACAATACTATAAAATTTTAATTACCACAATAAATCTTTAATAGTATCTCTACCTCAATATTGAAATCTACTAATAGTAGTTTCATCAAAATTATTTGTGTAAAAGTATGTGGATATGCTATAAATTCTACCTTGGTTGTGCTCAATGTGACTACATTCTAATTCCTACTACACTAACTAACACAACCATCTACCAAAAATAAAGTTCCACCTAAATTTGATCTTCTGTTTGTACAATATCCTACTCAATATTCATATGTGATTACCAAAAATTTCAAAATATTCACTATGTTTTGATACAAGGCCATAGTTAAAAGTTACATCAACATATATTTGAATTATATTAATAGAAAAAAAGATAAAATCTTAATGGTAACTCTAAAACCATGCACATAGAGACACTGCGTAAGTTACATATTTCCATGATGATGTTAGAAAAATAATAATGCATATAATTCTTATAAATTATTTCTTATTAACACTATTTATTGATTAATCCTTGCACAATTTTGTTCTAACTAAAATTTTAGTCGAAAATTATTTTCCATTTTCCATTCGAATATTTCTATAAATTCAAAAGAAGACATTTATTGAGTCAGAAATATGTAATTCAGTTATTTATCAATATGAAATCCTAGAAATTATATCAGCATACCAGGCATGAACATATAAAAATTCCAATTTATTTTCATAGAAAACTGTTCACAGATTCACTCCATGTCTTCAGTAAAAATAATGTAATCCATATATAAAATAACTAGGAGGGAAACATTTTACATCTCTCTTATGTAATGGTTATTGTCAAATGTACCATTTTTAAACATCATATACCTTAAACAACCATCCAATTTAGAATACCAGGCTCCTGGGGACTGTTTTAAACCATAAAAATATTTTTTTAATCTACATACCATGATGCAATCATTTTCGAATAAAAACCCATCAGGATGCCCAATATATACTTTTTCATCAAGTTAAACATTTTTAAAGGTGAATTTAAAATAAATTAGATATTTTTTAAACATTTGTGTACCCTTAATACCAAGAACATTTTTATTATCTATTGTCTTCCTACCAGTGAAAACATTTCTTCATGTTCAAAACCTACTATTTGAAAATATCCTTTTCACAGCAACCAAGATTTTCTCCATAATACCTCACCATTCTCATTAATATCATTTTAAAAACCCAACATGGTTCCAAAAAAAATATTTGTAGGTCTTGGAATAATATCCCAAATAGAGTTATTATCGATACAATCAAGTTCCTTATTCATATCATGCATCCACCCCACATGATCAACAACTTCAGCAAATGTATGCAGTTCAATTTGAAAAATAAGTACAATTTGTTCATCAATTCACAATTATCTTCTAGTCTAAACTAGATCCTGTTGATTCTAATGATATTTTCAGTTTAAATATGTTTCATTAAAATTTTATACCATTTTGTCTCATTTAAAGTAGCTTTATCATTTCCAGTACTTTATTAAGAATAAATATCATTATTTATTATCGCTTTCTCAGTAACTTAATCAATTTTTCACTCTATCATTTTATACCATTTTATACCTAATATTCTAAAATCAACTATATTATTATATCTACTTTTTAATTTCAATAATCTAAACATCACTATAGTAAACAATTTTATGGTTTTTTCCAAAATTTATAACAACTACCATTTTCTAGGTAACCCATGAAAATTTCCTCCCTAGATTTCTCTTCAAACATTTCATGATTTTTGTTCTTGATTTTTATAATACAAGGACCATTGAAAATTCTGCATTATTTCATAGTTGGTTTTTTCTTATACCAAAATTGACATGTTTTATTTTGTGTTCCTTGTCTCAATAGACACATTTGGTATATATATATATATATGGTAGTATATACAACTTATCTGCAGAAATACTTTGAGATTTCATGTTTATCTAACATAGTCCATCCCATATAAAGCATGATTTTGTTCTTCATTTTATCTAACAAAATTCGTTGTAGAATATATGGTGTGATATACCAATGTCTGATTCCGTGTTTGGAGATAAATTTTCAATAGAACCATGTGTAAAATCCTTACCATTATATGATCTTAGTTTCTTAATATATAAACCAAACTCCTTCCCGATTTTCCGTATATTTTTTTTTTACATTTTGAATGCCACTGACTTGTGTTTGATAAACATGACATTAGTCATTTGAGTAAAAAATTAGTAATTGTAATGAAAAACATGTCATCATTGGTATAATTTTGTATCATAAGACCATATAAGTCCATATGAATATGTTCAAGTGTTCGAAAAGTTAGAATGTGTACTTCTTTATGTGAACCATGTTCTATTTGACCTTTTTGAAAGGTTTCACATATTTCAACCCTATCTCTCTTCATCTTGGGACGATCTCCCACAAAATCATTTTCTAAGATCTTACTCATAATATATTGGTATGGATAACCAATTCTTGAATTCCATAATTTATTTTCATCATTGGCACACAAGTAATAAGATATTATATTATAGACAATTTGTAATAGATTTACATTGGTTATTATCCGTTGAGTGACGATCCTTACATACTTTGTAATTTTCATGATACATAATCTTTTTTTTAATATTTCCTTATGTATATTATTAAAATTTTGACTAACAATTATTAAAAAAAATTATCCCTTAAAAAATACGTCATTAAACTTCAGATTTTGGCCGTCAATCTTTTCTAAGACAACTCCTATAAGTTTTAGGGAACAATAAATTCAAAACGCCACTACTCCCCCTTCACGTTTCTCAATATTTCTCTTCTTTTTTGTCTCACTGGTCATGTGTGATGAACATCCACTGTCAAGTATCCATGACTTGGTTCTTCCACTATCCTTTAATGAAACTTCAGAAAGGCATCGTTTTTCTTCATTAAGTTTTTTAATTCCCTTTCTTTTCTAAACATTGGGTATTTTAAGGGAAGACTAAACTATACATTTTCAATAATATGACCCTTCTAATCACATATTCCACAAATTTCTTTTACAAATTGGAATTTTTTATTTGTTTTATGTTAAGATTAATTCCTATTTACTAATTTCTATCTTAGAAAATTTATTCTCCTTTTTTTGGAATAGCTCATGCTTGGTTCATGTATCATCTCCTTTAGTGGAATGTTTTTCCATCATGATTATTATTTATGCCAAAATAATCCATATCTCCCACAATATCCTATGAACCTTGACCTTACATTCAAATAATAGCTATATCATGAAGATTTTTAATGTTTTCATTCAATATACTGTGATTGCATCTACCCTGGGGGAAAATATATTCTTAAAGAATATCTCTATTTTATATATTTAAAATATTATTTATCATTAGAATTCATTCTCTAGACAAGTCTATGATTAATTTTAGAACATGGATTGTAAGATAGAATAGATTTATTTTGAAATTCATAGAGAACCGAATTAAACTACTTCTTTGAACCCCTTTTTCACTATCTTCTAATTATTTTCCTTGAACTTAATAGCTTGGTTGAAATATTATATAATATTTTTCAAGATATTTACTTATTAACAACATTATACTGAGTTTTGGATTGTTCTTCTGTGTGTGTAGGTTTTTATTCAATTTTTTTACCATCTTCTACATTCTATCCACATTAACTTTCTATCATCTGAATTCATCAATCTAAGAAAAATATATATTTGAAAAAAATATACATTCTATCCTCTATATTTATATTTTTCCTTTAATAATAACTTATTATATTTCTTGAGATTAGAGTTTTTCTCAAGACAATATTCTAATTCGTTCTTCAACACATGCTCTTTCTTTGTTCATTCAATTTCACTGTCTTCACTACTAGAGGTGTCAAACATTTTCCAATATTTTACAAGAAATAAGTTTCAAATTTTTATTAGGTTCTTGATTTAGAGTTAGATTCTTCTTTTTTACAACTAAACTTCTTCTTTTACTTTATAAAAATTTCATCTTATTTCCATCAAATTCTATTGTTCATTTTTTGTTTTTCCCTATTTATTTTTATGTGGTTTCTCATCATCTATCATTGGTATCAAAGACATATTCTTGTGAAAGTTTTTATAAAAGTGTACAATGTTATTATAATTGTAACACATTAGTGCTAATTTACCTTTACCCTTAAAATATTCCTTATTTAATCTCTTTGATAAATGACCAATGATTCTATTATAATATTTATCAATAGATTGACATGACTCTAAAATTTCATTATCTCTAATTTTGAGCTTTATCATGGCCTAAAAATACATATCATCATTGATATTCTTCTTAAAAAATGGGAACATTAAAATTTTATAGGAAATGAGGCTATTATATAATTCATCAATAGTAAGATCTTATCTATCTTCCAAAGTTATAAATTTAGGATAAGCCTATCAGAAAACTTTCACATCAATTTTTTAAAAATAGTTAAATCATAATTTTTTTTCCAAAACCTTGATTATTTATTAAAATTTAACCTACTATTATGTAGTTTTCATCCATGGCTAATTCTTCATCCATCTTTAAATATTCAAATTTTCCACTCCAAATCATCATTTATGCCTCCTTGTCTTTCACATTTCCAGTATATCTACTTTCCAATTTTTTCCAAATTTAGTTAGAATTTTTGAGTCCCAAAACCATTGTTTACAATTTTCTTAAGGATACATAAAAATTTAATTTAAATCCTTCCCAAAAATTATATATTTCTCTTATCAAAAATATTTATAGGCACATCTTCAAAAAAATTAGGAATCCTACTATTATGACATCTTTAACCTCAAGTCCAAGATATAGGATATAGGAAAACATCATATTACTCTAGATGTGATAGTTATTTCCATAAAATTTAGGAACACTAATTTTATTTGAATAATTTAGATTATCCATCATCAAAAATTAGTGGTTCTTGTTATAGGAATACTCTCCTCTAATACCAATTAAAAATCCTTGGGATTTTTTAGCACTAAGAAGAGAAGTTGAATTAGTGAGGTTTTTCTTAAATTTTATATTTCTTTTAAAATTAAAATTTTTGGACCTATTAGGATCGGACCCACTATTATGTTTACTCAACTTTTCCCAAATTCCGTAAAAGTAAATATCATAGGAACATAATATTTTTACAATCTTCTATCTCAATGTGAGCCTACTCCTTTTTATGACTAGTTAGAAACCCGAATCACATATTTTATACTATAATCACAAGTGGTTAAAGAATTAAATTATTCAACATAATAGAGTTTCACTAGGATTTCCAAAGTCCAACTGGAAGAACATATTCACACTTCTTGAAACAAATTGATTACAAACAATACAAGAAATATCACTTAGGAAAGTTGGATGATATTGAAACTATTTATTAATATCATTATTGTGAGAATTTTAGATAAATAAAATAGTATATTTCAAATTTATAAAGAACAAAACTGAACTAGTTCTCCCTCAAAATCTAATTGTGACTTATCAACTATACATTGCTCATATAATATGGGAAATTTTCAATATGAACATTATATGATCACCAAAGAGAACACAAATCTTTTCACATACTAACATTTAATTTATTTACTACTTCATGAACTAGTATCAATATATAATAACAATTCATACTTAAAATATTTCTACTCCTTCATAGAGTAAAATTCTTGTGAATGAATGAAGATTCTTAAAATAAATACTCTACAATGTGTTGAACATTAAATGAGAGAATCAAAATGAGTGATGAATGATTTTTCATATAAATATCTCTTCTCATCACATAATCACACCTTATTCTAGTTTTTAACCCCATATTTAAAGATATTAGAAACACTATTCGAACATAATAATCCTAAAAAATAAGGTAAGATATTCAATTATATATAACGCTAAAAAATATGTTTCCTCTCTCCAGAAATTACATGGCCACTACATGCTATATTTAATCATAGTATTATCACTTAGAATTATTCTCTACATTCTACATTCATTTATAGAATTATTCCTTAAATAACCAAAAACTTATATGCCCCGCATAACAAATGCATCTATATGAAATTTTCATTTAAAATTCATATGCATGATCCCATACTAAAAATCCTAGCCACATAGCTCTCATCTGTTTAATGATCATCGATAAAAAAATAAACTTGAATAATTAATTTTTATAGAATCTTATATTCTTTGTATCACCACATACTACAACATTCATTCATGTAATGGATAGTCAGTATAACATCTTCCAAAAGCCCAGCATCAATAGAATCCTTATGATTTATTGAAAATCATACTTAGCTGATTATGGAACTCCCATTGATCTTTGGATGATCCTACAATATGTTCGAGTATATAGGAAATCATTTCATGAAAACCCTAAATCTGTATAAGGATTAATATGTGAAGGTTGAAGATTATCTCAATGATGATTTGATGGTTAAGATTAATTTAACTGAGTGGAAAATGTTATGACTATATAATTTTAATAGAGAAACAGTGTTGTGCACTAGATGAGTCCCACATTGATATTCAACTTGGTTAAGAAATTCATAATAAGTAAAGTGTTTCCTCTTCTCCCTAAATCTAATAGAATTATTAGAAATCCACACCACTATTCACTCACCTTGGCTTCATATCATCCACATATACATGCTTTCCCACCATCACACTTATTTTTGTTATCACCCAAGTGTGTTCTAGTACGGTCATATACTAGGCCTGCTCTCTTATGATATATGGGATAGCCTGGATGGTTCCCATACACATATTTGATCATATTTACCACACTACCTTGTTCAATCTGGCCTTTATTGTTGTCATGGATACATAATGTTTTTTACTCCTCTATAAAAATAGCTATCCAATATTCTCAAAATCCAAAATAAAATTTCAATCCATATACTCAAATATTCTTCATGATATATATATATATATATATATATTCTATGGAATCATCCTCATTCAAAAAATAAATTTTCAATGGACTTCCATTAATCATATTGAAAATTATTATTTCAAAGGTATTCTACAATTTTTTACAATTGATTACTTTTAAGATTCACACAGTCAATCATTAAATTTTTCTCACAAATATTTGTTGAATCAAATTTAAATCTCATAAAAAAACCATTTTTCTTCGAATATGTCTTCACTAGATTAATTTGAAATCTTTTTAGTGGTATATATGATAATTATAGATAGTAATTTCAAGAAAATAATTAATTGTAAGATGGAAAATTCTTTTAAATCCCTAAAGAATGATAATAATTATAAAGAGGTCAAGGATGAATGTTAATATTTAGATTTTAATAGAGTTTTTAATATGAAGTTTTATAATCATTTTTCACATATTAAGAAATCTTTATAAAGGGAATGCTAGATACCACGGTAAAATTACTTTGATGTGTTTAAGCTGTGGATGGTTTTTTCAACATACTAATGTTTTTCAAACACATCTAACTCTATCATGAGTTATGACGCTCACAAAATAACTACATAGTTAACTAATTAATTACTTTATGTATGTTAAATGGATTTATATGGCTATATATATATATAAATCTTTGGATATTTCGAAATTTAAGGTTTTATTTTTAATATTTTTTTTTGGAAATTTAGAAAAGGCATGATAGTGATCTTAATTGGCTCTTAGGTTTTAATACATAGAATATATATTTTGGAATTCCTTTATTTTATGAAGTAAATTATCCTTATAAATTTCCAATTGACTATTACAAAAGTATATAGAATTTTACATTTTTCAAAGTAATGACTCTTATATTATAATATATTACCCTTATAGAAATCTATATCACCCTTACTTAAATTCAAATAACCTTTATTAAATATATATAACCTTTACAAAGCCAATATTTACCCATAAAAATATATCCAAACCATAAAAATTCAAGATGACTCTTATTAAATCATGTAGACAACTCATATTAATAGAATATGACTCTTACATTTTAATTAATAGTAAGAAGACTATGAGTTTGGATAAGTTTGTTAATCTTAAAGAATTAAATAATTGACTTATGGAATAGAATAAATGACTCTAATAGTATAGAATAATTTACTATTAAAAAATTTAATAACTGAATCTTATGGAATAAAAAATATCTCTTACAAAATAAAATTTACTCTTATGAATATTTTTAATCCTTTTAATATTTTGAATTAAAATATCTTTGAGTTGATTCCACATATGATTATTTTTAGGATAATATTTATTATGATTTATTTTTATCAATGTAAAATATCTCTTAAAGAGTTATGATTATGTTTAAATTTATTTTTGATTTTGAGGAAGAATAAATCTTCTCAAATGGTGAGATGATTACATATTATCCAAGAGAATTTTATTGAATTGTTTAATTGAGATTATTTAAAAATACTTCAAATATTCTCACTCAATCACCCAACAAGATGATAATTTAAAAATATGTAATTGGATACATGAAACATTCTATTTTTTAAATAGTGAAAAAGTGATCAAATATTTTCATTCATTGAAAAATAGAAAATTATTATTTCTATACATTATAACATTCTTATTTATCATGAGAAAGACGATAGAAAAAGAAAAATGTTTTCATGTTATTTAAATTTTTATGAATCCTACTATATTGGAGGAAAATTTTCATAGATTCTCTTTAAAGATAATCATATTATCCATAATATTTAATATTTGTTCAGTTACTGAAATCTGTAATTGAGCTCCATATACTAGACATCTATACTCTATATATAAATTAATCTCACTAAGTGAAAAATTATTATTCTATGTGTGGTGAGAATACTATTTATAAGTCTTTAAAGAAGGAGGAAATATAAAAAATATAATACAATGTATATTAAGTAAAAATTTCATTCATATAGTTGTGCAATATTTAGGAAAATTATTTGAATACATATCTCTAAACTCACATTGTGTGTTTATCAAATGAGCAAGGGGATGTTCTTGTATCCTCAAACTACTACAAAAATCATTTTTTATTGATATTTATTTTCAATTAAAATTTACATAGAATGACTATGAAATTAAAGGAATGGCTAAAATAATCAAATAAGATAGATTATGTTAATTAGTTTGAAATAAAATAACTCAATTCAACACCCTCTTGGGTTATACTCAAATATTATTTTAAAACATTTTGTATCGAACAAAGTACTTCTAGATTCCTTTATTTTTTATAGTTGAAGTTTAAAGAACAATTTTCAGTTATTATAATGGCTAATTTGAAAGAATGTTTTTCTATGTTATGAGTACCATAATTTAATAGATAATTCGGTTTGTTTGAAATAAATGATGGTAATTTATTTAACTAATATTATATTGAATTCATATATGAAAGTTATTAAACCATATAAAGTTTCTATCGAAGAACCAGAGTAATGGATTATAGAAAAGGAAGTAGAATATGATCTTAATTCTAAATCAATAAATTATATTATTCTTGGTTAATTTCATTTTTCCTTTAATAGTGTTTCCAAATGTTCTAGGACATATGATATGGGGGAGACTATTACAGTTCCTCATGAGGTGACAAATAATGTACTGAAGTATATGAATAATTCTACTAAACTTAAGTTTGAAACAATCTAGATTCTTAATGGAGAAATAATCTGAATGAAGAATAAAATACTTGTAAAAATAGTGACTAATGTTTATACCTTAGGAGAAGTAGTGCTAGAATTTGATTAGGCTTTAAAAGTTATTATATTTTGTCATATAAGTTTGAGTGGAATCTTATACCGTATCAAATAATCCATAGTTGTCAGAACCCACATATGAAAAATATAATTGGCCCTCTTATGATGTCTAAAGTAAAAAATGTAAGATAAAACATATTATGACAAAATTTTTAAAAAGGAAAAATATTCTCCTAAAAAACCACATAAAAATTTAGAAAAATAATAGAGGTATTATATTATTACTTTTTTTAAGGAGAATTAATTTTTTTATTTAGAGTATTATAGTTTCATAGTTGTAAATGCAAATAAATAATATTTATATTAAGAGAAGAGGATTTAATAATTTCTTTAACTAGATTAAGAATAATAGTTTAAATTTTAAGGATGTGAGATGATATGAAGGAAAAAATTATGGAAATAACTAGATTGATTGTCCACATTTTAAGTAAATGAAGTCTAAGAAGAAGATTCAAAGAAAATATAACATTAATAAGAAAGGAACAAAATATAGATGGTCCGCTTAAATTTCTTATGAAAACTCTAGTGATGATTCAAATTTTGATTATAATGTTATGTAATCGAATAAAAAAACTAACATTTGTTTTATGAACCAAACTAAATAGGTACAATTTTTATACTCTCTTATTACTGAATCTAAATATGAAAGTTAATCCATAAATTAAATAAATGAATATTGTTATATACTATAATATAAATATGATTCTCTAAGAAAGAAGATTAAATATTTAATAAAATATTATTACGATGATTTTAATAAAAAAATAAGTCATATAATTAGGTTTTGTAGTTAAAATCTAAACTGATAAATCTTTTTCTACTTTAATTTTTCATAATAGTAAAATTAACTATATATTAGCTAAATATTAATCATTAAAGTTGACGGTTAGCATATTTTCTAAGGGGTGTGATTACCTAAATCAAGT
Organism: Viscum album; assembly: GCA_963277665.1. Taxonomy (NCBI): domain Eukaryota; kingdom Viridiplantae; phylum Streptophyta; class Magnoliopsida; order Santalales; family Viscaceae; genus Viscum; species Viscum album. The sequence continues at coordinate 1,719,282,573 of OY728160.1, read as the reverse complement.
ACTTATAATGAATAAATAAAATAATGTAATACATGGATTAAAAATCAATGTTGATAAACCAAAGTTGTATAAAAATTATTTTTTGTTTGGATCTAAAAGTAAAAGCATATCTACTATTACGTGATTTGATTTTTTAATTATTTGACACTATAACAATTATTATTTCTTAAATATTACATTTTTATTAACTAATACTAATTATATTTCAAAAAGTGTATAAATAGTTAATGTCTAATATTCTTCTCATTATTGATATATTTTTCTTCCTAAAATTTACTTTTTTAAAACTAATATATCCGAATATGCATGGGTACCAAAACACATAATGGCTTGAATATTTTATAAGGAAAGATCTATGGTGAATAAATGAAAAATAGAATATTAATTCTATCTATTCAAGGAATAATAGTGGTTATTTTTAAGAATTTAATTCATTATTAATGACTGATGAAGGTAATGTCACATTTGGAGACAATAAAATTAGGGAAATCCACGAATTTGGATTTCTTGGAAATCCAAACTCAATAATTATCAAAAGAGGTATATATGTTTGTGTTTTAAAGCCTAACCTGATACGTATTCCACATCAATGTGATAACTGTTATTTATTTTATTTGACTAATAATAAATTTTATATTTTCCAAGATAGACTACATAAATTTAAGGCTCCAAGAACTAAAAATGTCAATACTTTAGATTTTATTTATTAATATAGAAATAAATGAAGTTTTTAAATTCTAAAATAAATATATCAAGGATATATAATTTAGGAATTATAAATTTTAATATAGTCTCTTTGATGAAGTTATTTAAGATGAATTTGAATTTTTTTTTACTCACCTTATTTTCAATGAGAAAAGGATAGGTGATGTGTTTTAAATGGGAATGAAACATAAATATTCCTTAAATTAATCGATGAGGTTAATAATTCTAAATCTTTGGAAATTATCCGAATATATTTTTTTGGAACATATAGAATATCTATCCTTTGAGGAAATTCGTTTATTTTTGTTGATAATTGTTATATGTTTACTTAGGTTTAATTTTTGTGGATTAAGAGTTAAGATTGTGTTTTATTCATGAATTTCTAAAATCTAGTTTAGAATAAAAAATATTCGAAAATTATTTCATTAATAAGTGGCCATAGAGTAAGACTCAATATAATGGTGTTATTTATTATAGGAATAGTCCTTTAAATGAAATTGTTAGAATAATGTTAAATTAATACAATATTCCTATACATTTTTGAATTGAATCTATTAACACAATATGTTATATAATAAACATAATTATAATAAGACCTATTACAAAGAAAACAAACTATGAGTTAAAGAATAATATAAAATAATAAGTTAGGAACTTTAATGTTTTTGGATGGAAGGTTTATATCATGTACATTAAGGATAATATTATTAAATTAAATCTAGTGGATAATGAAGGAAAATTTCATGGTCATTTTACTTCTTCTAAAGATTATATATTTTTCAATAAAAATTCTAGGATGGTTGAAGAATCAATTCATGTTATGTTTGATGAATTTAATCTTTTTATCCAAATAAACCTCATGTTGATGATCAGAATGATTCATTGGATAACCTAATGTAGAAACCATATTTTCACCTTAAAAAGGATGATCATTGAGAACATGGTCAATTAAAAATCAATTTTAGATGGTTAGAAAATAATTAATGTAAAGAGTCCATTCTAGGAATCCTAAAACTTTATAGAACCACCATTTGGAAAATATTATATAAATATAAGTTTAAATGGTTAATAATGGAAGGAATACTCACCTTTATAAAAATGGTCTGTTTCATTAGGGTTTTAATATTGGTTTTTAAGAAACTAATCTTTAATGTGAAGAAAAAACATTTTAATATTAGTTTTATAGAAAATCAATGTCAAATGTCCTTTAGAATTATCATTAACATACTATAAAACTGATGTTAATGGTAATAATGAAAACATTTCAATATCAGTTTTAGAGAGAAAAAAAATGTAAAACTAGTTTAAAATTAAACATATCCATCCCAAAACCATAATTTTTCAACACAATATTTCCAAAACCCCAATTATCTTGACTCTAGATAGTGCCTGATCATAATTGGCATTCAAAAAATTAAATTTTCATATTTTTTTAAAAAAAAATTCTTAATCTTCCATATTTAACCCTTATTCCATGACCATAGACATTATTCAATACATGGAATCCCAAATAATCATTATTTTCAATCTCACTTCAAGATTTTTTCTCTTTCTTTTCTCTACGTTTTTTCATAATTTTTTATTGTTAATGTTGTAGTGTCCTCCCTATTACAACAGCCTTTGTGTAATTTCATTTCAATTCGGGATCTATTTTCGATTATCAGCCACAAAATTTCATATGTTTTTTTTACTTTTTAAGATAAATTAATTATCTATTAGTTATAAACTGTATCAATCCATTCATTTGTTTATATGCATATTTTTATCACATATATTTTTTTGGTTAAATTTATTTAGTTTTATAAATTTATTATGATAATATTTTTTTCTTATAATTTCTTTTAGTTAAAATTGTTTTAATTTATAATTATTTGTATTTATAAAATTTTTATCATTATAATTTATTTTTTGTTGAACTCATTTTTTTTCTTCATTTTTCTTCATTTACAAATTATTTTTTTTCATTACATTTACTTTTGATTAATTTTTTTTGTATATTTTCTATCATTATAAAGTAGTTTTTACCATATAAATTATTTTTTAAAAAATTATACATATTTTAATTATTTGTTTCTATATATTCTTATTTTTTTTTATTTTTTTATGTATATGTTTAAATTTGTATATATATTTATATATTCATCTATTATTTTATGGATTTTTTGGTAATTAATAAATCATAATTAGATAAAATGATGAAGTAATACTGATGAGTATGGGAAATGGGTTTACATTTTTTTGAATTTTTTAAAGAAAATATAGAAAATAAAGATGTGATTTTTTTAAATCTGTGAAATGCTTGAATATGAGTAAATAAGGGTTCTGGGAACTCAAAGACCATATGATTTTATGTGGTTTTAGTAATAATTATTCAAAAAAGTTCTATAATTGTGAAATAGAAAATTATGCAAGATCCAATGATGATGAAGATGTTTCACATCAGAAAAAAGATCATCTTGAAGAAATAATTAATTATATATTTGTGAATACCATTGAAAAAATGTATTGAAAAATTGTACAAAAATATTGAGAAACCACAATTATTAGGTTTCACTAAATTTATAGTGTTATCACCAATGATGAGATTATTTAACATGAAAGTAATAAATTGTTGGAGTGATATAAGTTTCAGCAATTTCATTTAAATGTTAAAAGAGTTACTTCCAAAAGAAAATGGGATTTGACATGCCAAATATTGAAAAAAAATATTATATACAATGGGAATACTATATGAACAGATATATTAATTTCCTATAGAAAGTGTGTTGTATTAGAATGAATATTATTGTTTATCCTATTGACTTAAATGTGTGATGTCATGATTTAAAATGGATAAGAAATCCAACTATGATTCTTTCTCAAGAACAGTAACCAAACATTCTACTAAAGTAATCTATTATATTCCGATAATTCCTCATTTGAAGTGTCCCTTTGAAAATTAAAACAATTAAAAGTCGATAAGATGACATAAATAGGATCAAATATTTTATTTAAATATACATATTTTGGATGATTCATGATAATGTAAATGAATTTATTATTTTCTTATTTTTGAAATGATGTTAGAAATCTTAGTGTAGGTGAATGCAAAGATGGAATGAATCTATATTGGACTCTCAGTATCCAGCATAGTTCATGGATTTTTTTATTGGTTTCATATAGATTATCTATAAAACCCAAAAATTAGAATATAGTTTTCTTTAAATAATTTTTTTTGGATAGCTTCCATTACATACCACACTGAGTTTAAATGATCATAGTTTAAAAGAACCCTGATATAATACAAAAATATTATTATTTATATATTAACACTATAACCTAGATGTTAAAATATTGTTTATGAATAAGATTTAATAATTTATGAAGTAGATATGAATGTTATACTCAGTTTATAAATTCATTATAAATTAGTACTCTGTTTTTAATAAATACATTTACTCTTTAAGAAAATATGTTTTCTTCAAAAATGATTTTTATTTTTTTGTGTGAATAAAATATTATAATTAATTTCTTTATCCTTTTAGGAATGTTATATTATAAAATTAAAATCATTTTTTAAATGTTAATATCTATATTAACTTATGGTGAAATTTTGGTATTTCTCATAAAATAATGATTTTTCAGTGAGTAGTGATAAATTATGATATTTGTAAAACTATCATTTGTTTTAATAACATAAGAAAATTTAAATTTAAATTGTTATATTAATATAATTTAAATGTTACACGGGTATTATTTAGTTATATTTCATCCAATTAATCACATTTAAATCATATTTAGATGGGATTTTAATATAAGACTATTTTTTTGCTTCAAAACACCTTTTTCTAAAAGTTGTTTTAAAATGCATAATGTTTCTCCATTTTAACTAATTAAAAAAACCCCAAATAAGGATGGAAATAAATTAAATTTATATATTTATAAAAATAAATATATAATTTTAATTTATTAAATTTTAATTAGTCTTTATATTGTTATTATAATGTCATCTTATGCTTGAAAAATGAATTTCTTGAGAAACCATTTTTCAAGACCTCTGCGGATTTTATTTTAAATTAAATTATTAAAATAATATTAATTTAATTTAATAATATATTTTTCAAATTTTTAATATCATTTAATTATATTATAAAATAATTTCAACTTATGTTTTGGTCATAACTAATAATAGAAAGAGTAAAAAAAGTAACTGTGGTAAAAAAAATTAAAAATGTAAAAGTGAGTAACCTCAAATAAAAAGAGGATAACATGTTTAAAAAATATTTATTTTGAATATAAGAGGTGCTTTTTAGACTTATCTATCATAAAATCCTTTATTATTCAATTTTGGAGGAACTTTTCTTGATATTGACTCCCTATTATTGAATTGTTTTGGGCCTTTATAAGAATACCACTCTTCCTCTAGTATAAAAGTGAACCCCCTCTCCTCTAATTTCCATGAATCAATACCCCATTGGTTTGGAAAATATTTAATAAAATAACTTCCTTAATTCCCTATACACATCATATAATCCTTATTTTCATTATAAATTCAATCTACAAAGGATTTAGGTATAATTCTAAAGAGGTGGTCTGAATAAGAGGTAAAAATATTCATCAAGCTCCTCTATTTTTCTTCTTCTTTTTACACCTTAAATTATGTATTAAATACTAAAATATAATAAAAAATTTATCTAATATATATTTATATTTTATTTTTTATGTAATAATATCCATTTAATTCCTCGTCCATCAAATGGGAAACTACCCCGTTGTTTGGGTGTACGGAGGACTACCGCCTCGTGAAATAATGTAAATTGATTCCTATAATCACCTATCATGACTATTCATAATGATGTATTAGATTTTTATATATTATTTTCATGAAATATTAATAATTCTTGAAAAAAAATATCATTATACTTTTTACCATAGCATCCATTTAAAAATAATAAATTCATTCATGTGTACAGCGAACTACCGCTTCGCAAAGCGATGTGAATCATTTTTTGTTACCACATCACGTGGATGGTACATGTATATATATAATTAAATAAATAATATTATTTATATGATATAATTATCATTATTTAAAGATAAAATAATTTTTTCCTTCATTCCATCATGACTGTTGAAAATGGAAACGTTACTCAGTCATATGTATGACCTATTATCTCAATGGTTGTAACATACATCATTTTCCAAAAACAAGTTTCATTGTAGATTTAAAAATAATAATTTATGTATTAAAATTATAATTCATTCAAGATTATTTTTCTTTATATGATTGAATAATGGCCCTTTTTACCATTGTCAACACACTTATTCGTTTTTGAAATTATGAACCAAGCATCCTCAAAACACCAGACATAGAAATATATTATTGTGTAATTAAATAAATAATTAAAATAAATGAAGTAAATGGTTTATGTGTAATAGATTAAACATGTAATAGGTTCTTAAGAAAAAAATAATTGATATAATTTTATTATAAAAGATATAAAATTCATGCACGATAAATTATGGACTCGTGGTAAGGGGTTCACCTCAAAACTTATGTCTTTGAGGAAAAAGTTTTTTATACACACAATTTATTTTCTATTGTGTATATACTAATCATTTACATATTATAGAATGAATCTTTTATAATTCATGGTATTTTAATTTACAATTTAATTAATTCATCTCTATATTAAATTATTCTCTTGTTAAGGATAATATGGCTAATGTTAAATCAAATAGAAGGAAGAAGATGTTTTTTCCCATAAGGTAAACTATTGAATTATAATTAATCAAGAAATGATGAATTTAAATTGAAATATAATAATTTTTTAGGGAAAAAATTAAATAATTATGTTTAAAATTGAGGGAAATATTGAAGCAAAACCACAAAAAAATTATCAAATGGATATGAAATCAATAGTTAGAATGGTTAAGGAGTTGAATTTTTATAGTCTATATAGTGAGTAGTTTTTTCTAGAATATTTTCATTTTCCTGATATTGTAGATTGTATAATGGATTTGGTAATATGGAAAGAAATTATTAGTTCAATAAAGTATATTTTAACAATTTTATAAGTGTTATAATGTGTGAATTGAGGGGGATTCAACCCAATCAATGTAGATATTGGAACCCTTGTTTTAATGTTCATTAAATAATGTTTGTTATGATATTAATAAATTTTATGTTTTATTGTATAATTTTACAATATAAGTTATATTCGTGAAATTTGATCAAGTATGACTCGCCATTAAAGGTTAGACACCACCATGGATGTCTCACTGTTAGACATGAGTCACCATTGGTGATGCTATTTGATTGAAAATTTGGATAAGTATTGTAATCACCCACTATCAGTTATATCTCATCACTAGAACACGTTTTGGAAATGTATAGGATAGACTCATGTTTAGTGGATGAATCACTATTGGACCAAAAAAATTTCAAATTATGGAAAACTCCTACCATTGAAGATGGCCTATTGAAATTTTGATAAGTCTCGAAAAGACCTACTACCAGATATGATTCACTGGTCAAGATAACCTACAACTAGAATGAAAATTTGAAAACATGTTAGAATGACCTACCACCGAGGCGACTTTCCATTGACATGCCTTGCTACTAGATGAAGTCACCATTAGGATGAATCACATAAAGATTTTGTCCCATCATTCAAAAGAGTCACTGCTACATTTTTCATTATTTTGAAATAACTATTTCTAACAGCTAATTATTATATTTTTATGATTTTTATGATTTTATTGATTTTTATTAATCTATTCAAGAGATTCATTAAAAAATTGTTAGCCCTAAGTATGAGGATGTCGGATATTCGAATTAATGTTTTCCACATGGACACTCATCCATGTTGCTATTAAAATAAAAAGAAAACTCCCTCATTCAGACACCACTATATACAAAGTGTGAAGCAACGAAGAGATATATTCATGTGCATAGAGATATATAGATGAAAATTTAAGGATCAAAAAAATATTGCGGTCAATTATTCCTTACACATGAATCATCCTTACGATCTATTAACTATAGAATAAGTGAGGCACCTTGAACACTCAAACTAGTTCTTATAGACTCACAAGAATGAATTTATGAAACTCTATTCAAATGAAAATTCTAGTAACACAACTTGATCTTCAGTTCAAGAAACTTTTAAAGAGTTACAATATATATAGCATATCAAACAGAGAAACACATTATTTTTAAATAGTTTTATTTTTTCTTTTTATCAATTTTCTTTAAATTATGAGCATTTTGGTTTACTCTGTTGATTTTTTCCACACATTCTCCATCTCTTTAATGGGAAGATACTATATATCAACTTAACACTAACATTATCTTTGTTTTCCCATGATTTTGTGGAATTTGTCCATCTGTGTCCTATATTTATTTCTTTCCCATATTTTTTTTTGAAAGAGATCCTGATGTAGCCTTGAAATCTTTTTTTTACACACAATATAGGTTGTGGATCATAGATTATTTTATATAATATTCTTAGTAGCACGTTATTACCAAGTTGAAAGGATTAAGTCTCGACTTGATAATTAACATCTTGTATTCATCCGGTTGCATGTTTCATTGTCCTTATTTTTTATAATCATTACTCTGAATCTATTTTCAACTATAAACAAAAACTCTACTTTGATAACTAGCCTTAATTTGTGTTTTATAAGCTTTTGATTGAGTAAATTGATTTAAAAAGTTAAATTAGTTTTCATTATTTTTTAAAATAAGACTTAATAAGTCTTTGAGAAATCTTTTAAAATATCATAACTTAGATCGATCTAATAATTTGATTAACTTTGATGTTTTAAATTAAATAGGGATATTATTTAAACTAGTTTTAGGAATAAATTTTTATTCGGTACTCAATTAACCCCCTCTTGAGATACTCACTCAGACCAACATTTGGTATAAAATGTGTTTAAAATATTTTCAACTTGTTAGGACGATGAGAATAATGAAGAGTATCTTTTTCAGGTGTTTCCTTTTCTTGTTAAGTAAGCATTAGAAGAAAGGAAATCACTTCACTTTGTATAAGTGGATGAGGGAAGATATCGAAGTGACAAAACATTTATTGGTAAATCTGATGATGCTTTGCTGGTCTGCATTTCCCAAAGATCAAAAATAGTATAGATAAATTTGGATGCAAGCCTTATGAATTAAATGGGGAGAAATTGTGATTCAAATCATATTCAGTTTTTATTGGAATGAATGATGTTTCTAGAATACAAGGAATTTGAAGTACTTTCTATTGAAAATATAATGTTGTTAAAGGTGTTAAATCAATGACTATATATCATAGAAGATATGGTTCAGGATGAAAGTATTGTTTTATAGAATAAGCCAGATGATAGTGAAGCAGTATTTGTGTTCTTGCTGAAGTAGATTTTAAGGTGGTGTTGTTTTCCAGTGTTATCCAAATTTTGGGGGCTGAAAATTAGGACATTGTGAAATGTTCATTTGGAAAAGGATATTGCGTGCAAGTTTGAATATGTCTTGGTATGTTACGTGAAAGTGTATTTACAAGATTTGAACATCAAAATATTGAAAATAAAAGACCTATTCGAAAGATTTCTTTTTTCACTCAAGCTTGAAGGGAGTTTGGAAGGTCGCATGAAAGGCATGATTCAAGGTTAGAACATAAAAATGGAAAAAGTAGGAATTACATAAGAGATTCAAGAAGTTCAGAAAATATGATGTTAGTATAAAAGAGACTTAAGCGCCCAATGTTACATCAAATGGAGTTGTGCGTGATTTGTTAGGATCATGCACGATGCATCAGGGTTTTTCCGCATGGGGTTTGGTGATGCCTATTAATAAGAGGTAACCCCCTCTCATTTTATAAACGAGTCACTTAGAGAAATAAAGATCTCTAAAGTATGGAAGAATTTTATATAAATGGAGTTGTGTGAAAGAAATAGTGTTGCACGTAATAAGGGGATGTTGTGAACAAGACAATAGTTGAGGGATAGATTGAATTTGGGCGTAAGAAGTGTTTCATGACAAAAGTTAAATATTGTGCACGAGGCATGAAAGTTATGAGAAATACGCCAAAAAGGGTTCATGAATGATTTGTGTTCAGTACAAGCAATAAGTTGTGTGCAAATTATTTCTTACCAGGTTATAGTTAGGAAATAGAAGTATTTTTTTGAAATATCAAATTGTGAAAGATGATTAAGAAGCACTAAAACTTTTTTCCCTACTTGTACTAAGAGGGTGCAGATGTTATTTCAAATAGTTTTCCAAGAGCTGGATGATTAAAAGGGTATATCCTACTCATTTTATTCCCAATAAAATTATTATTGTCTAGTGTATTGTGTAGTACTTGATTGTTTTTGTACCAAACCAAGGATGTAGCGACTCTTGTTGAGTAGCGAACCTTGTAAAAATCATGTTCCTATGAATGATTGTTTTGATTGTGTTCAGAAAGTAAAGAACTCTTTAATAGCGGGTGAAGTTTTCTTTGAAAAGAATGAAATATAAAAAAAGATGTCATTGATTCACCCCACCCCCTCTCAGTGATACTTGGATCATGACTGGGTAAATTCAAAACTATGATTTGAGTTTTATTTTAAAGGTATTAAATTTCTATTAGTTTTAAATTTATTTCATTAAATGGAAAATAAAATAGATGGTCCCCCTACCAGTGGACCTCCATTCTTTAATGGGAATAATTATCATAAGTGGAAAATAAATATTCAAATCCATAAATAAATTAGGGGTCTTGATATTCCGTTTGCTATAAAGGATAAGTATGAGTTACCTAAGAATACTAGGAGTACATGGTATGATTATAATAACATGTATTATAATAATAAATTCAAATCTATGAATTCTCTTTAGTCTGCCTCGGGAGATAATAAATTCAATAAAATATATTCTTATAAAACTTCTAATGGAATTTTGGATAGTTTATCTATTTCATATGAAGGTTCCACTGATGTTAATGAAATGGAATTTAATAATTACACAACAAAAAATTATTCTTTAAAAAAGAAACTTGATGACTTGCTTTCTTATATGTTCCTCAGTTTCAATGAGATAGTCCATACCGTGTGCTCATTGGGAAAGCCAGTTCTTGATAAAGACCAAATCATGAGACTACCAGTATTTCTTCCAGAGAGTTTGATAGGGACATATGTGTCAATTAGATAACCGTGCAACATCATCAAGTTACCTAAAAATGAATTTATTGGGGAATTAATGATGGATGTGCAAAAACATAAAGTTAATTATATAGAGGATGATGAAGCTAATAGAAAGCTAGTATCTTTTAATTCCACTACATCAAAATAGAAACACAATGAAAAATTTCATGTTAAAATATCTAGTGATAAGGAATCACCAATATAGAGTGATGTGGAAACATCCCATATGTCTAGGAGGTTAATGAAGTTCTACAAGAAGAATAATTTCTACAGGAATCCATACTAAAAAGAAAATTACAATAGTATAGGAACATGTAAAAATTATCAGAAGAGAGATGAAAACTCAAATGAGATTACTTGTTACGAATGGAAGCAAAAATTATATCTTACGGTAGACTATCAGATGTTTAAATATAAGAAAATTTATGAGGATAAGGATAGAAAAATATAAGAAATATATGAAGGCCACATGAAGTGTTTCTATAACATCTCTAGTAACTCTGACTCACCTCGTGAAGAGATACCTAATGGAGAAAACGTGTGTTTCATGAAAAATGTTTATGAGGTACTGGATGTATCTTTTGTACTTAATTATGATCACTCTAAAATTGAAAGTTACAGTTATATTCCTAAAGAATAAATTTTTGAATACGAAAACATTCACGAGGACACCATTTATGAATTTAAAAAAAATACCATGTACTGAAGAAACAACGTGTTTTATCTACTAGTATTAGAACAGATCTCACTACAGGGAAAGAGAAGAATTCTTAATTATTAAAGGAAAATACTAAATTGAAAACTTCAAATGAGAAACCTAAGAAATATATAGAGAGATTTTGTAATGGAAGAGAAACTATAGGTCAAATATAAAAAATTGCCCCTAAATACATTATAGGTATAGGTTATCAACCGAGACAGAGAAGAGTAGTTATGGTCTCATTTGTTCTTAAGTATAAATCGAGAAATTTTACTACTGGTTATTTATCAAATTTTCCTAATGATGTTTTTATTTTAAAAATTTTACAATATTTCTATAAGAAATATATTAATAATATATGGATTCATAAATCCATAATCACTAGAATATCTATACCTAATAAACATTGGTTAAAAAATTCATTTCTTATATAAACATTGTGTAATAGGTATGCTACTTGAAGTGCTCCTATAGAACCAAATGGTACTTGGAAAATAGGTGATCTAAACATATGACACAAGACTACCCGATCATCATGGACCTCATAATGGTTGATGGTGTTTATGTCACCTGTGGTGATAATTCTGTAGGGAATGTCAGCGGTCATAGAAAAATTGGTAACACTAACTAAATTTTAATAAACTATGTACTATTGTTTTATGGTAAAAAATACAACTCATTTAGAATATCACAATTATGTAATGATGGTTATAATTTAATGATTGAAAAAAATTCATGTAGTTTTTTTAATTCAAAAAATTCTTTAGTATTTACCACTATAATAAATGAGAGTATTTATGATGTTAATGTTGATTCTATGTTTTATCAAAAAAAATTCAATATTGAGTTCATTTCATAGAGAATCTTGGATTTGGAATAAAATATTTGGTTAATATAACATTCAATCACTTATAATTTTTACTAGGGAAGTGTCAGTCAAAAATCCTCCCAAAAATGAATTCTCAAATGATAAAGCATTTAAACCCTCTCAAAAAGTGAAACAACAGAATATTTATTTTAAATTAAAGAAATAAATTTCAACATCACAACATATTGAGTTAGCTCACATAGAATTTTTTGTACCATCTAGATATTATTGTTTAAATGGAAATAACTATGTCTATGCACTTTTATATTACTTTTCTTGGTATATTTAGGTATTCTTTCTATATCAAAAAAGTGATTCTTACTATTATTTCACCTATTATGCTAAATATGTAGAATACTTTAGTATACTAAAAATTAATACCTTAGGATGGGACCATGGCCATGAGTTTGAAAAATCATGACATTGGATCCTTTTTCTCACAAAATAGTTATAGTCATAACTTATCTACTCCTAGGACACCTCAGTAGAATAGAGTATTCCAATGAAGAATTATAAAACATCAATAGACAACCTAAACTAAGATTAATGAATATGACTTACCTATAAACTTTTGGGTAGAGGTTTTAAATACAACCTTTAATATAATCAAAAGCATCTTAATTATACCAATATTAAAGAAATAACATTCTAAATGTTAGAATAGTAGAAATCCTAAGGTATGTTAATTTATATTTTTTTCTACAATGTAATTATTCATAACACTAATGATAATATTGAAATTTTTTCTTCAAAAATTGATGAAGGAAGTCACTTTTTTATTTTATTTCTAATAAATCCTATATATTTTTTAACAAAATAACCAAGACTATGGAAGTGTACTTATATGTAAAATTTAATTATTCAGGTCCACATAAACCAAAAACTTTTTTAGAAAACTTTGAGGATGATTTATCCACTGTAAAAATAAATTCAAAACATTATAATTTTACTATAAAGTAAGAAGAAAATTCATCTAATTTTGAGGAACACGAAACACCAGAACCTGAACCAATAGATGACCCTGAGGTGACAAACCATTGTTTTTTAAGAGATATTAGGACTCTTAAATACTGCCCTATACATTCTATTTTTAGAGACTTAGATAGATGTACAAAAACTGGAGTTTCTCTATGAAACCGGGTTTAACATCAATTATTTTTGTCGCAAATCAAACCAAAGAATATTAATAATGCAATTAATGATGAATTTTGGGTAATGGATACAAAAGAATAAATTAATCAATTTTAAATATATAAATTTTTGGATCTTGTTGATATACTGAAATACACTGTTATTATAGGCACTAAATGGGTATTTATAAAAAAGGTTAATGAATCTAGAATAATAGTAAAGAATAAGGCTATACTAGTTAAACAAGGGTATAGTCAAAAAGAGGGTACATGCAATGAATATAACTTTTCACATGTAGGTAGATCTGAATCAATTATAATACTTATATCCAAAGCAGCACATCTTGATTTCAAGCTATATCAAAGGGATGTCAAAGGTGCATTCTTAGTTGGGTGTATAGTTGGGGATTTTTTTGTTAAACAACCCCATTGATTTCATAATACCCATTTTCAAAATCGTGTTTTTAAATTATAAAAATAAATATATGGTTTAAAAAATCACTTATATCTTGGTATGATAGGCTAATATCTTTCCTTATTTCAAAAGGTTTTTTAAAAGTTATAGCTGATCCTACCCTTTTTTAAAAAATAATTTCAAAGGATTTTATAGTTGTTCAAATTTGTATAGATGATATTATTTTTTGATCATCTAAAAATTAATTATTTACTAGATTTTGGAAAATGATGAAAAATTAATTTGAAATTATTTTAATCGGTAAAAAAAATATTTATTTGTTTTCATATTTCTCAAAATAATGTAATTTTTTTCAAATCAAAGTAAATATATTAAAGAACCTTTAAAATGCTTTGGTTTGGATCACACCAAGATTATTGAAACTCCTATGGGTACCACCTATAAATTAGATGTTGATGAATCTATGAAATCAGTTGATGAAATTGGTTATAGAGGTATGATTGGAAGTCTTCTCTACTTGACTACTAGTTGGCCTGGCATAATGTTTAGTGGGTATACGTGTGATCATTTTCAAGGTAACCCAAAATTTTCACATATAGTTTCTATAAAAAGGATTTAAATATACCTCATGTATACTACCAATTTAGGACATTTACCCTATATGACATGCATTTTATCCTATAAGTTATTTGGATGCTATTTTTTTTGTTTGCTTGTAAGATAGATAAAGCACCTCTAGAACATGTCATATTTTGTGAAAGTATCTAGTTTCATGGTGTAGTAAGAAAAAAAAAATTATGTTGTATTGTCTACTACTATAGAAAAATATAGATCTACAAGTAGCTTTTGTAAACATATTTTGTTGGTCAAGCACACTTTACTATACTGTGAATCTCAATTATGTCATTTTCTAATAAATTTTTATAATAAAAGTGCTATAAAATTTCTAAAAACCCTATATATCACACATGAAGAAAACATATTGATGTAACAAATCACTTTTGAGATATCGTTTTCAAAAGGGTGATACCACTCTTGAATACACTGGTACTGAACATTAGCTTGTTGATATTTTAACTAATCCTTTAAATTTTAAGATAATGAACTATATCAAACATGAATTAGGCATGATAAATTTTTGTTAAACTTAATTTTTTGGGAAACACCATTTATTTTCCCCACCATTGAGTTTACCCAACATTGATTTTACCCACCATTGAGTTTACCCAACATTGAGTTTTCCAATTATTGAGTTTTACTCAATGTTGGGATTACTCACCATTTGAATTTCTCTTCATTGGAATTACTCTCTATTGTTTTTTTACTCAACAATGGAAATATCATATCATTTTCAAATTTTATATTATTTTTTTAAGTCAATATTGTTTTTTAACTATATGAATTATTTATCTATATAATTACTTATTTAAATCAAAATTTATTTCATGTTTCAAATTTCAAATTTCTAAATACCTTACTGATATACAATTATAACTCGTCTAATTTCAACGCTCACCTACCTAATATTTTGCTCTCAAAACTTATCACAGACCCTTATCACATCCATAAACCTTCCATTACCTTCACATGAACCTTCCTATCTAAACTTCTTGGTTATAATGAATATATATTTAGAGTCGTCCCTAGAGGAGTCATTTCCTTCCAAGAAGTATAAAGGTGAATTGAAATGCTCAATTTTTTTGATCCACTAAACCCCGAGCATCCTAAGAATATCATTGCACCTAAAAAATATGTCCAAGATTTTTTTTGTAATTTCATGTAAGTTTGTTATTCTCTGATTTTTTCAAGGTCATGTATGGGTAGAATGATTTTCTTCAACCCGAGTCTCTTTAATCCTAGGTTTATTTACCAATTTTAATAGTTTGTTTATTATAGTTTAAAATAAAATGAATATTGGATATGAGGTATGATTAATGGAAATAAGGTTGTATTTTTTATAAGGTAGTGGTCTAGTTTTTTGAAATTTCAATATGAATGAGTTTTTAATGATTATCAATGAACTATTTTATATGATAGTGATAATTCTTTCAATGAGGAGTATTTGACTGAGTTAACTAGTAAAGGAATAGTTAGATGACTAGTTACCTATGAACATGATAGTGAATATAGGTTTATTTTCAAGTTCATATAGAATATGATAACTTCAAGAGAAGGTGAATTTGATTCAATAAGGTATTAAGATTTATCTTTTATTTTATTATGAAAATATGAGAGAATGTAAACTTCTATAGATATATAATTCGTCACATGTTGGAACTAAGAAATCAATATTCATGGAAAAATTCCTTAATAAAAAAAGTTTATTTTAGATGTGATATATGATAATGGTCAAGTAGATGAAGGTGAATAATCAGTAGTGGAATTTTGAGGCTTTTACATCACTGTGGTGATTTGAAAAGGGATTACTATTTGTTGGAATTTGTATAAGAAGATGTGGGTTGGTAATAGTGAAAGGATTTATGATGATTTTAGTTTAGTTGATCATCCATATATAATAAAAGATCTTATGGACTATAGATTTGCTATATATGATGTTGTTGGACATTATTATGTTGAGGAAGTAGAAGCTGTTGTATTTGTTGATGGGGAGAAAGTGTTTTTGTGGATGAATTAAGTGTTCCAGACTGATCCAAAATCTCTCCTGATATACCATATAGTTATCCTAGTCCACCCATATCCTTCCCTTATATAGATACACTATTGAAAGAATAATAAGAGTTAGAAAAAACTGATGATTCTAGTGGTGAATAGTTTTAATGATCTTCCAAAATCCTCTAAATAAAATGAAGTAGATGAAGAAGAATAAGATTAAGAATAAGACAATGATGAAAATCAGGATGAAAATAGAGAAGGAAATTATTATAGAAATGAAGATTAAAATAATGGATATTATAATCCTAATGGTACTAGAAGAATAATTGGTGTCAAGGATGTGGAAGTACCTTAGGCCCTATTCCATTATCTAGGAGTATCAATCACTAGATCAGAAGAGAGACCAAGCCTAGTTGGAGATGTGTATTTGGATGTTAGAGAAGGGAAGGAAGAATTTGTTGAGTTGGGGAAATCCCCTAGTATGGAAAGTCATACAGTTGACCCTTCTATTGGTGGATACCATAATGAGCCTACATATATTTTTCATATTTTTGATGAGAATAATATTTTTGACAAGAAACTGTTCGATTAGAGATATTATTTATAGATGGATGTTATTTCCTCTATTGTTGAGAAATACGATGACATGGAGAGATCTATTGTGTTTTTGAGTGTGATTCCAATCATTAGTGATCCTTTAGTTGTTGTCTCTTCTACTGGTAATTCATCTATTAGATTTATGTACCCATTTTTGGAGGAATCGTAAAGATTATCTAGGTATATCAAACAAGGTCAAGACTACTCAAATTTATATGAGAATAGGTTGCCAACAATGAATAGTGGACTTGATCATCAAGGGGAAAGAGATCATAAGGTATCCTTTTTAGACGAAATTCATTTTACAAGTTAGTTAGAGAGATTATCTTCTAGTGTGTATTCTTGGTCTGAGTTTGTTAAACCCTTACCTACCCCTACTGGTCTTTCAGTGCTAGTGTTGTTTTTACTAAGGGTGAGATAGATTATTTCAAAGAACAACTTCTTTCTAATTTTGGTTCTTTTTTGCAAGATAAACCTCCATTGGTTACTAATATCATTGATAGGGATGCAAGGAACTTTATATCTCTTGTGATTCATCATATTCATCCAAGTATGATCCTTCATATTAGTGATGTGGAGGTGGAAATTAGAATGTTGGAAAATGAAATGGAATCTATGAGAGCCATAGTAGATTAAATGAGGTATTATTTCTTGGATTCCAGGGATCATTTGATGGAGAGGATAGATAATCCTAATCCAGAGGCTTCTTCATAAAGTTCACCTCCTACACCTCTTACTGATATTGATTTGAACAAATCTGTTTATGCGAGAAGATATTAGAGTTTCTTCAGGTGGTGAATCATCCATACCTCAAAAACACTTAAGGAAATTATAGTATAACAATGTTTAGTACCTTATTATGATTAGGGGTTATTTGAATGATATGAAGTCTTATATAGAGACCATAACAAAATATTTAAAATGTTACCTTTATCAGATTTACACTATGCATGATTTGAATGATAATTTCATGTTTCTAAATGAGAATATTAGGATTCCTTTTGTGTCTCAGTATTTTAAAGAGTTGGTTAATAATTTAAAGGAAGTTACTCCAATGTTAAATTTTTTTATGGAAGATAAAAATTATTTCTTCTATTCTATGGAAAGGGGATGAACCATAATATGTGATTTGATAAATCTTATGAAACCATTTATTCATGTGTCTGGAACTACAATGGTGGCTTAGAATACCATTCCAATTATAGATAACCTAACCCTTCATGTTTCATATCCATATTTCTTCCATCCCATTGTAAAACAAATATCCTAATGCACCCTTTCTAGCTCTATTTCATCCATTTTGTCTCTCTCTCCCTTAAGGAATTAGTTAAACACCTCATACTAATCATTATCAGAGAGAATCCTTCTCTAACTAATGTTCCACATCCATCCCTTAAGCTCCCTCAGATCCTACTTCTATGCCTTCTGTTTCAAATAAAGGTAAGGTAAAAGATCCTTTGATTCCTTCCACACATCATGATAAGAATTGAACTAAGCTTGTGTGATTGATTGGGATTTTTTTGTTTTACTTTTTGTTTCAACTTTTTGGTTGTACTTCAATTAAAATTCATAATGATAATTCTCTAATTAATATTCTATTCTTTTATATTTCCTATTTTATTGATACTTTGTGATAATACCAAAAGGGGGAGAAAAATCTATAGAGTTTATTTCATTTATTTATTTTATTTTATGTATTTTATATAGTCATATTCCTTTGATATCTATCATTTAATACATATATTCCTTTCAATGTCATATCTTTTTAATTTCTTCTTTGATACCATCTTTTCTTTGATACTGTTTTCTATATAATTTACATTCATACACTACCCTTGATACCATGTGTATCTTATTTATATTTCTTATAATGTTTTATAAAATGAAATGATTTTTTATCATAAAAAAGGGGGATATTGTTGGAGACCCTGTTTTAATGATCACAAAATCATGTTTATTATGATAATAATGATTTTTATTTTCTATGGTTGAATTTTACAATATATGGATTAATTGAGAAATTTGGCTAAGTATGAATCACCATTGAAAATGAGTCACAACCAAGGATGAATCACCATCAGACATGACTAACCGTTGATGATGCTTCCATAAAAAAATTGGCTAATTATTGGAATCAATCACTTTCACCAATGTCTCACCTCCAAAATGTTTTTTTGGAAATGTATGGTAAACAATCACCGCTATCAGATGGCTCACCATTGGACCAAAAATTTAGGAATGTATAGAAAACACCTACCATCGTAGATGACTTATAGAAATTTGGATAAGTGTTATAAAGACCTACCACTAGACCCGAGTCACCGTTGAAGATGACCTAACACCATAATGAAAATTTGAAAAAGTGTTGGAATGTCCTACCATCGAGATGACTCAGTGTTGACATGCCTCACCACCGGCGTAAGTAATTGTTAAGATGACTAGCCTCTAGATATTGTCTCACCATTCAAATGAGTCACCACCAACATTTTTCATTATTTTTAATTAACTATTTCTAATGGCCACTTTATAAAATTTAAAACAATTGATTATTTTAAGTATTGTTATTAATCTATTACAAAGATGCATTAAATAATCTATCATCCCTAGGTATGTGGATGAAATTTATCTAGATGATTTTTTTCAATATAGATACTCATGAATTATTATTTTAAAATAAGAAAAAGACTCCCTCATGTAGAAATAATACATACCTACCGCGATGCAACAAAGATAAATATTCATGTATACATAGAGCTAGATCTGAAAATTACAAGATCAAAAAAAGATTTTTCTGAATTATCCCTTACACACTAAGAATCATTACCAATAATCAAATTTAGAAGAAGTGAAGAACATTGAATAGTTATAGTACTTCTTACAGACTAAAAAATAATTTACAACACCCTATTCTACATCGAATTTTAAAAACACAATTTATATTCAATTAAAGATAAATTCAAGGAGTCACAAGCTATAGAGAATATCAGACAGAGAAACACTTTATTTATACGTATTTTTAATTTATATTTTATATATTTTATTAACATTTAATTTTTTTCATTTTTATTTATTTAATTTACACTCACTATGTTTGGTTCTTTAACTAGAAGATATATGATATATTTATAATAGTCACATTCCCTTTGGTTTACCATAGTGTTGTGGAATAGGTCTGTGTGTGGTATGTGTTTATTTCATTCACACAGTTTTTGTGGAAAATGTACCTCTGTTACCTAGACATCTTTTCTATTTTACATCTGATCTTGGTTTTGGATCATGGATTATTTTATATAATATTCTTGGTTTCTAGTGATGGCCAAGTGGAGAGGATTATGTCTCGACTTAAGACTGAACCTGTTATACTAATTCTGTTGTGT
Source organism: Viscum album (assembly GCA_963277665.1). Classification (NCBI taxonomy): domain Eukaryota; kingdom Viridiplantae; phylum Streptophyta; class Magnoliopsida; order Santalales; family Viscaceae; genus Viscum; species Viscum album. The sequence goes on along the minus strand of OY728160.1, from coordinate 1,719,262,022 downwards.
TTTTTGTTTTTATTTTTTGTAATCCTTAAAATAAATCTGTTTTAAATTGTAAACAAAGACACTAATTTGGTACCTAGTATTAATTAGTGTATAAATAAGCTTTGAGTGAGTAAATTTATTTCAAAAGTTAAATAATTTTTCATAATTATTTTAAGTGATAATTAGTAAATCATTGAGAAATATTTAAAAAAATCAGATCTTATATTCTTATTTCTTTTTTAATAACTCATATATTTTGGATTAATGGATGATTTTATTTAAACTTGTTTTAGATAGAAATTTTTATTGGGTAATAAATTCACACCCCCCCCCCCAACTTGAGATACTCACTCTAACAAATAGAAGAATTTTTTTTAAAGAAGCTAAAAATTCAAGTGTGTAAGTGAATAAAAGGATTTAAGTTCTTGATAATGTTTGTAGAAGATGTTATTAGTCAGGTTACTTTTCTGGTGAATGGGTCACTATTTCTCTAGTGTAATTTAGTATGAATAATAATTTAATATTTCACGAGGAGATAGAAACAGAAAAGGATAATACATAAGTGGGTAATATTTTTTTGAAAGTATCTCAAAAGTGTCACCCATGCAGACATCAAGATGGATTTTCCTCACATATGATAGGTGATAAGTGATTTATTAATTGAATTAATAAATTCAACGAATAGACAATCATATTTGGGAATAGTGGATCACATAGAATCAAAGGAGTTGGATTAACATATATTGTTAAATAGAAGCTAAATTTCAAGAGTACTCACATTGTTTATGGTTCAAAAAACAACTTTATAAGTAATTATTAACTATGTAATGAAGGAAATAAAGTGTTCTTTAGAAATATTTATGTGTATATAAAATTTTTAAGGGTGTATGTGTTATAAATTGAGTAAAACTATAAGGTAAAGATCGTAATTCAACTGATAATTAAATTTTTAGATAATAATTTACTTCCTTTAATTTCCTGGATCTATTTGGGTTTAGTGTTTTAGAGAATTAACTCATAACTCTTACATAAAAAAATATTGCATTACATTTTGTAATCATGTATTTATTATCAAGTTTTTCAATAATAGGGAACTTCTAAAAATAAACATGTTTTCTTTTCATGAAAACCCATTATGATTTTTTATAATGTCCCGGTTTTGGAAGCCACCCAACAGCACCCCATACCCAATTTGTCATATGGCCTCAAGCACATTTCCCCGACCACCAGAGGCTGCTGACAAGTAGCGAGGGCCTTGGGTGTGATAGTGGGGAAACTATGCTCTCATTGGCAGAGTAAATAGAGGATGTGAACAAATAAATACCAGAGTTGAAGCAGTAATTGTATCATACAAAAATAAACAGTGAAAGACTGATAGAATAAACTGGAACACATATATAAAATGATGCATGATACATTTATCTAGGAAAGAAGTGATAAAAGGAATGATTCTGAAATAAATTACTAAATGAAGTACAAAAAAATAGTAATCATCTCAACAACATCGTAAGCCTAAGATTGGTATCGTTCTCTCTAGCTCCACATCATGTCAAGTACCTGAAGAAGCACTCGCCTTCATTTCCCCCTATAGTCTCGTATCGTAACTGAAGGCACTCTAGGGAAGCAATTACGTCACATTCTCTCTGTGGTCCGCGTTGAGTAACTACAAACACTCTAAGGAAGCACTCAACGTCAATTCCCCCAGTGGTATCACATCTTAAGTAAAACAGACACTCTAGAGAATCCCTCAATGTCTATTCTCCCTATGGTCTATACACAAGGTTCCCACGGCCCTGTGTAAGTCCAGAAACTGTAGAATCTTGTATCCGCCAAGGTAAACCTCAATAATTACTTTGCTAGCATTTTATAGAATTATAGAAAAATAGAACAATAGTCACACCATCCTACAATAATAGGCATGGGAATGTAACCAGCCGCCTAACAGGTAAACTTGACCCAAAGGGTCAAAACAGGAAGAAAATTCATGGGAAACACATCCAAAGCACAAATATTCACCCTATTCATATTAAAAAATCATCTACTCAAGCATACAAGCATAGAAGACAAAAAATAGGGCTAAAATGGTAAACATTCAAAACCCTGTTAATTGGTATTGGGTGAATTTTCACATAAAACTCACAGACTTTCAACAGAAAGGCACAAACCACCTACCATGGCGTTAAGAGATCTCTATATCTGAAACCCGAGGATGGAATATCTTTATAATTCCAAATATCTACAAAAAAGAATAAAATGTTCAATAGAGGATAACTTAAGGGAGAAGAGGAATCATGAAACGAGGCTCAAGAAGAAGACAGATCTTACCGAGGTGATCCCAATGCAATCAATGGTGGCTGAATCAGAGATCGGATGGATGCTTAGGGGCTTGGAGAAGGATCACGGCTTTACAGGTTCTCTCGGATATAGAAAACCTAGAAGAAGATGGTTTTGGTGATTAGACGTGACCCTGGTTCATTTAGTAAAAAAACAAAATACACATTGCGTACATTTGGAGTACTCGGCGTGTACTTTCTGTTTCCATACTCTGCATTAAGTGGCCTCTAGGTCACCCCCACATGGTCGTGTGCATGGCCACTACATAGACATCACACGACTTCTTGTGGTAACTGAGTACACAATGTGTACACATAAATTACACGGCGTGTACTTCGCAAATTTCCAGAAAAACCTCTTTTCTTAAAAGATGACCTGAAAAAGACAACGTGCCTTAAAAAAAGATCTAGGTTCTTACAACCTCCCCCCCCCTTGATGAAATTCGTCCCCAAATTTCCCTAGTAGGGCAGCATAGAAGAAGAAACCCCAAATAGCTCTGTCCACTGTGATCATACGTCTCCCTCCCTCTCCCATGTCTCGTCCTGTACTCTCTCGTTCTTCCATAGCACTCATACTAGAGGAACAGACCGGCCACAAAAAACCATTCTACTGCAATATAAAATCCAGATATGATGCCCCTCAACGGATGTATCCACTTCAAACTCAACCTCCTAGGGTTGGAAGAAGTGAGATGGGTCTGAGAATTAACGTTTAAGCTGAGAAATGTGGAAGAGGTCGTGTATAGCCCGGTACCACTGAGGTAACTGCAACTGATAGGAAACCAGACCAACTCTCTCGAACACCTCAAACGGCCTGACGTACCTCAGCGAAAGATTACCATGTCTCCTAATCCTCTTGTGTCCCAACCTCGATTTGACATGCAAGAAAATATGGTCCCCGACCTCAAGCTCCAGAGGTTATCTCCGCTGATCAACATAAGGCTTCTTTCAAGACTGCACAGTATCCATCGTCATCTGAATCAACTATATCTGCTTTGTGGTCTCCATAACAAGATGAAGTCCTAGAAAGGCTTCCTCTCCTACCTCCAGCCATCATAGGGTTATTGGAATGACCTACCATACAAAGCCTCATAAGGTTCCATATGATTAATTTCTTGAAAACTATTATTATAGGAAAACTCCACAAAAGTTATATGCTTCTCCCAAGAACCTCCATAATCTAGGATGCATGCCCGGAGCTTATCCTCAAGCACCTGAATCGTATGCTCGGACTAGCCATCTGTCTGGGGATGATGTGTTGTACTCAAAAGTACCTGTGTACCCAAATACTTCTGAAGCCCCTGCCAGACCCGAGAAGTAAAACGTGCATCCCTGTCTAAAATGATGGAGTGTGGAACTCTATGCAGACATACAATCTCATGGATGTACAACCGTCCCAGCTCATTAACACTGAAGTTATCCTTGATCGGCAAGAAGTGAGCGACCTTCATAAGTCGGTCAATGAAAACCCATACTACATCATTCCCTTGAGGTGACCTCAAGAACTCTGTTACGAAATCCATTGCAACATCATTCCACTTCCACTCGGGAAAGGGTAACTGCTACAGAATCCCTGCTGGCCACTGATGCTCTTACTTCACCTGCTGACAGGTGGAACACCTCCGGACAAAACCTGTAACGCCCCTCTTCATACCTGGCTGCCAATACTGATGGTGTAGATCATGATACATCTTGGTGAAACCAGGATGAACTTCCCAAACTAAGGAATTATAGTTCTGCATCAGCTCCTCAAATATGTCTGTTGGCACCCATACACTCCCCTAGAAACGCAAGTTCTCATCCTCACCTATGGTCCATCCCAGGATCAGGTCCTCTCCGAACACACTTTCCCGCAGGACTATGCATTCAGAATCTGATAGCTACCTCATTATTAATTGATCAAGAAGGGTAAAGGTAACAACTACAAAAGAAAGGAATGTTTTCCCCTATCTATCATGAACCTCCAAATGCATCTCAGAGAACACAGCCATAAGATTCCACTCATTGCTGGCCTCTTGAACTGCCTGTATTTGAGTCCCCATACTCAATGCATCAGCTACCGCATTGCCTTTCCCAGGCATGTAGGCAAGCTCAATGTCAAAGGACTGAAGGTACTCAACCCACCTTTGCTGCCGAAAATTCAGATCACGCTGAGTGAAGATGTAATTGAGACTTTTCTGGTCAGTGAAAACAACAAAATGCACTTCTAGAAGATAATGTCTCCAACAACATAAGGCATGAACAACTACAGCCAACTCAAGATCGTGCATGGAATAGTTCCTTTCATGTGGTCTCAACAGTAGAGACCCGTACGAAATGACTCCATCTCTTGGAATAAGAAAATATCCCAGCCCGATACCCGAAGCATCACAATACACAGTATAGCTCTTGCCCGGCTCTGGAAAGACTAGTATTGGTGCTGAAGTCAACCTCCCCTTCAGCTCCAGAAAGGCTGACTCGCAAGAATCTGACCACAAGAACTTTGCACCCTTCTTAGTCTGAATCGTCAGTGGTGCTGATAAGCATGAAAAGTCCTAAATGAAACTTTTTTAGTATCCATCCATCCCTAGAAAACATCGCACCTCAAAGACATTCTTTTTATGCTCCTAGGAGACTACTTGTCTCACTTTCTCTGGGTCTACTGATACTCATGTCTATGAGATGACGTGACCTAAGAAGTGAATCATACCCATCAAAAAGTGTCATTTTGAGAGCTTATCATATAACTGATACTCCCCCAGTGTACTCAGAATGATCTCAAGATGGGTAGAATGGTCGTTTCGAGTGTGATAGTACACCAAGATATTATCCACGAAGACAACCATTAAAGAATCCAAGTATGGATGGAACACTCGGTTCATCAGTTCCATGAACACTGAAGGCACGTTTGTGAGACCGAACAACATAACCATATACTCTTATAGACCATACCAGATCCGGAAGGCTTTGAGTGGTATATCAGACGGTCTAACGGGCAAATGATGATAAAAAGACCTCAATTAAATCTTTGAGAACACCCGAGATCCTCGAAGATGATCAAAGAGATCATCAATCCTTAGTAAAGGATATCAGTTCTTGACCGTCAACTGGTTCAACTTCTGATAATCCACACAAAGCCTGAGGGTGATTTCTGCCTTCATCGAAAATAGGATAGGCGAATGCCAATGAGAAGTACAGGGTCGAATGAAACCCTTTTCCTGCAACTCCTCTGAATGCTTCTTGAGCTCTTGTAACTCAAGTGTAGCCAAACTATAAGGAGGAATTGATACCGGTGCTGATCTTGGGACGAGCTCAATATAAAATTCTACCTCACGCTCCAAAGGAAAACCTGAAAATTCTTCTGGAAATACATCTCTGAAACAATCCACCACAGGAGGAAAGTCTAACTATGAAGTCCCCTAGTCATCCAGATATAGACTAGTAGTCTGGGTTGTAACCCCTCTCAACCCATGATGCTCGGGTCCCACTCTACTCCCCTGGACATCCCATTCGCCTTTATGAAGAAACAACATGCCCTCTGGTGATGGGAAACTCACCCTGTGACGATAAAAGTTGAAGAATACCTAGAAAGGAACTAACTAGTCCATTCTAATAATGACATCATTGCCTATAATCTCTAGGAAATTGATGTCTCATAGGAAGTGAAAACCACCATCCTTTAGAGGTAACTCCCTACACAGACGTACACTAGCTGTCCTTGTCCCCAACGGAGTGTCTAGTACCAAAATATCGGCAGAAGAAAAGATGCAGAGCCCAAGGCTCTCCACAATAGAAATAGATATAAAGATATGGGAAGACCCTGTATTGAAAATAGATGAAGATAAAACTAAGGAACTGAGGATCGTACCTCGAAATGTAGAAGGTCCGGGATCCTTCTCCTACTGGGTCTGCTCTACTGCAAAGGTCTGGCCTGCTCCATGGCCCTGTGACCCTGCCTGACCACTCTAAGAAAATCCACACTGATTACGCAGAAATACAGGCGGCTGACCATCACGGACATGACATCCACCTTGTCCTGAATGGCCAGAAGAACTCCAGTTCCCAGACTGGTGAGAAACTGGTGGTGCTGCTCCGAAACGTGGAGTCATAGTAGAACCCATTTCACTAGCTGCAGGTGAGAAGATCTGACAGAAGTGCTGATGGTGACCCATCTTACCGCATGAACGACACTCCACTGGGTCTTTCGAGCAATGTATCCTTGTATGGCTACTCTTTCGTAACTATTAGCACACTACATGGCTACCAAAAGATGCGTCTCGCCTCCTTGGTTACCGCGCGAAGACTCCCTGCGGCGCTTCCTACTGTTAGTAGGAGGGATTCTAACTCCAGATGTCAATCTGCCCTAGATATCAACTCCAGAATCCATCAGATTTCGCTCCGTGATCAGCTCTTGGTTGACAATAGAATTGATGGTAGTCAACCTAAAGATGTTCACCTGTGAACAGATGTCGTGCCTTAGACCATCCTTGAACATCCTTACTAGGAACAACCCATCTCCCCCAAGGAAAAGTGTAGAGCGTTGAAGCTTGGTGAAGTGAGATGAATACTCCCTAATGGAAAGAGTACCCTACTCCAGATTCATAAACACTCAGGCTTGATCAGCCCTGAGGGTCACTAGATAGAAGTAGTTAAAGAAGATGTGCTAGAACTCATCCCATTCCATAACCTGTAGGCGTCCCGCCTTTGTGATCATGTCCCACCACCTCTTGGAGGAGTCCCGAAGAATATAAGTAGAGAGCTTGACCCTCCTATCTGGAGGTGTCTCCAGATGCTCAAAGATCATCAGCATGGCTTCTATCCATGACTCTATAGCCTGATTTCCTCCTCCCCTTGAGAAAGTGGCAGGATGCTGCTACTGGAAAACCCGCGTCAAATCTATCATCAACGGGGCAGGAGATGATGCTTCCTAAAAAGTATACATCATCTTAAAACATACTTCCCTGAACTATGCATTAGCACCAGTATTAGGTATAAATGCTGGTGCCAGGACTGGCCCAACCGGAGGATCTGCGGGAAGTCCTTGATCAGCCGTATACGGCGACTGATCACTACCCTATAACTGGCGGACAACCAGAGGATGTCTCAGTGGAATGACTTTTCAAGGTCAAACGCACACCATAGATCTAAATTAACAGAGACTGAAACATGGAAGTGTAAGAAGGGAAAAAGATAAAAGAATCGTTCAAGTTTTATAATACATGACTACACATTATGTATAAACCCTACACGGCATGTTCCCTTATGTCAGTCACATGGGCATGTACTTTTTCCAACCTAGGTCGTGTAACACCCCAAACACATGGGGTGTTGTCTTAACACATGGCATGTACTTGAATCCTCTTTCTCTTCTTGAGTCCTTCTACACGACTAAGCCACATGGCTCTCCTAAGACAAGACTACATGGTGTGTTCCATATGGACACAACATGTACTAGAGAAGAATCACCTAGCCCGTGTTGTTAGTGACACAAAATAACACACGGATCACTCTACACGGCATGTTCAATGAGGAAACGACATGTATGTGAAGGGACAACACGGACCCATATTGTTAGTGACACGTTCGGGTACCTTGGTCAAACTGCACAACTTGTTCAATCCTAACATAGCGTGGGTAGCTTAAGTTTTACCTATCTATGTTGTTAGTTGCATGAGTGGACGAAGGGTCAACACCACACGGCGTGCACAACTGGTCCACGGCGTGTTCCCACAAGAATTTCCCTATCCCGTGTCTCTTCCCACAAAGCCTATGACACTATTAGAGACTACACGGTGTGTACATAATGTACACGACATGTACTTAAGAAAAACAGTTTCATCCTGAATAGAAGAATGCAGGGCGTGTAGTCAAAACTACATGGTGTGTATTCTAGGTTTTTCTGGATAGTAAGCCATAGAAACTACTCCAGAACTAAGAAAACACTGAAACAAACATTGATGATACCAAATTACGATTCGTGAGGGCCCATACTCCCCGCGGATCAATGTTTGGCATCTTATACATGTTATAACAAGGTAAACAAGTCAATGATCCACCAAGTTCCAGTCCATGAGGGCTCATAACACCTCAAGAACCAAATTATGGCATTCATTTAGAAAAAAAACATTACAAAATAAATTCCCTATCAAACAACATGTATTTTATCAAGGCATCTATCACAACAGAATACATATTCTACACAACATTTATCACAACAACATGCAATTGCTGATGAACCCTAGATGGCCTAAAAAGAATGCATGACATGTTATTTCTAGCAAGTGCCTATATGATGCATGAGATGGAATACCCTCATATAATCAGGTTGTGATAAAAATAGAACCTCAATAACATAACTAATAACCAACACAAAACATGTGAGTCACCTAACGGTGAAAATCAAGGCAACCATAAACTTGAAGAACAATAAAATTTCATTAAATGTGGCATATTGGATTTTCCTTGTACATGGGTTAGCAAATCCCAGGAACAACTTATTAAAAAGTACCTATTCCATCTTATCCATGACTATAGGCTCCAAACAGTAAGTCATGATAAAATAATTCCTCTGATACCACTTTGTAATGTCCTGATTCCGAAAGCCACTCAAAGGCGTCCCGTACCAGGTTGGTCACATGGCCTCAAGCTCATTTCCTCGAATGCGAGAGGATGTCGACTAGAAGTGAGGGATTTGGGTTTCATAGTCGGTTAACTATGCCCTCATTGGAAAACTACATAGTGGAAGTGAACAAATACATACAAGAGTGTAAGCAGTAATATTAGCATACAAAAATAAACTATAGAAGACTGATAGAATAAACTGGAACACGTATATAAAATGATGCATGATACATATGTCTAGGAAAGTAGAGAAACAAGGCAAAATGCTGAAATACAGTACTAAACCATGTACAAAATAAAGACAGTAATCAACTCCACAAAATCGCAATCCTAATTTTGGTCCCGTGCTATCTAGATCCACTGCATGTCAAGTACCTGAACTAGAAGGGCGCTTTCCCATGTCTCTACCTGCAACAATATAATCTATTTGGGACCAAAATCATGGCCCAAACAGGGTGTGAGACTAAATCCTAGTAGGTAACCACCATGAGATCTGTTCCTAATAGTCAACGAGAATATGGTAGGTAAAAGTATAGGAAACAGTAAACAGAAAAGTACTCAACAATAAACAATCCACAGTTTCAATATCAAGCAACAACTAATCAAGCAGATAAACACAAACAGGTAACCCTCTAGGAAGTACCCACAACCTATCCCCTCTTGTCTTACCTACCAAGTACAAGAAACCCTATAGGCAGTACACTCAGTCTAACCCCTCTGGTTCAGATTAAGCATAGACTCTTTGAGGAAGCACTAATCGTCAATTCCCCCCCTATAGTCTCATATCATAACTAAAGGTGCTCTAGGGAAGCACATACATCACATGCCTTTAGTGGCCCACGTCGAGGAACTACAGACACTCTGAGGAAGAACTCACTGTCAATTCCCCATGTGGTCACAAATCGTAAGTAAAACAGACACTCTGAAGAAGCCCTCAATGTCCATTCTCCCTATGGTCTATACACCAGGTTCTCACAGATCTGTGTAATTCAAGAAAGTGTAGCATCATGTATCGGCCAAGGTAAACCTCAAGAAATACTTGGCTAGAATTCTACAACATAACATCATAATATAACAATAGTCACACCATCCTACAATACTAGGAATGGGACATATCTTTTTAAATAAAAATGTTTCAATGAAAAAACATTAGAAATAATTGAAAGTTCGTGTAGTTTCATTGGGACATCAACTTTATAGAAAAATTATCAGAACCCTTGTAATTAGAATAACCATACTGTTGAATTTCAATATAATCTCTAGAGAATGTGACACCCTAAGATTTTATAAGATATATTCATTTTAATTTTATTTATGTCTTGTGTTGTACGCTAGACCAAGATTATCTTGTGTTATACGCAACACCGTGTTAGCATGCTGTATACGCCACACTATTCCTAGATTGTTTTGCACACAATTTCATGTTATTTTGATAGAATTCATTTGACACAACACTTAGTGTAAATTTTGTTCAATTTATAAGTGAATTATGTTTTTATTATGTTATACACAACACCAAATGAATCTTTAACTAATCAAAAAATTGACTTGGCTTACGTTATATGCAAGAGTGACCATCCTCGATAGCTTATGTTTTACGTGATACCAAGTCTCACTAAACAACGATATATTATTAAAATATTATTATTTATGGGATATAAACTAGTTTTTATGAATATTAATAACCTTATTATGAATTTTATATAACATTATCTTTCATCTGACACATAATATGAGAACAAAATCAATTTTTCTGATAGAATATGTATTTCTAAAAAAAATGCATTTTTACAAACTTTTGATGGTGCACCCATTTTAAATCATATTTTTGACACATTTATATGTTATATTTGACAATATAAAATTATTCTTTGTATTAGGTACATAAAATTATACTTTGGATAAAATTTAGATATTTTTCTGATAACATTCATATTTTGATTAATAGTCAAAATACCATAAATTTTAATTGAAAACAATTATTTTCATCGAAATAATTTATATGGTTAAAATATATTATTGAACGGTTTTAAAGTATAAATATAATCTATATTTATAGTTTAATAAAATTTAATTCATTGTAATTAATTTGTGAATGAATTCATATGTTAAAACATTTCAATATTTTGTAATATTTTAAATAAAAACCCATTTTTTTACAACGAGATTAAGTTTAAATTAATTACTGAAAATTCAATGTTTTGAATTTGTAAAAATGGATTTAATATTTGGAATCATAAAGTTAAAATTATTTATATAGGTACTTTTTATTTTTGGATATTAAGAATAGTAACTTCAGTAATTATTTTATTTACCATGGTTAAAGGGTAAATCTGTTAAATAAGGGTAAAAAATAAATTATAAAAATACTAAAATACACAAACACATTCCCTATTCCTATTGGACGAGATATTTCAGAACATTTCCATCCTTGTGTCGAATTTGGGACAACACGTATTCACATGGATGTGAAAATGACAATTTATAATAATTAATTTAAAGTATAGATAATTATAACCATTACATATATCTTTTAAAAAATTGAATTTAATATTGGGTTATGTAATATTTATCTATGTCTATAAAGAGTCATTGGAAATCTAAAAATATTTAATACATCATGTTATTTTATTTATAATTTTTATATATTAGATAAATATATTTATTTATGGCACAATTATGATGTAGTGATTACCTCATTAATGAAATATTCAAATAAATGAATTTATAAATATTAAAATAACTTTAATTTGAATATTTTAATGACGCCCATGATTTTTTTGGATGAAATTGACAAATTAGGGATGATTTAATAACTTTTTTAGAATTAATAAGGTTTTTATGAATTTTTAAAAAGGTCATGTATGAATAGTATCCAAAATTGACATAATTCATAACTTAAAACATAATATAGTTTATTAAATGATATTAAATTCCTAAAAATCTAAGATTCTTCCAAATGGTAAATATAAGTCCAAATATGTCATAAATAACTTTATTGGGTATTTTGACATGATATGGTATTTAAAGTTTCCCACAATGTGCAAATAACATGATATCACGGTAAGATTAAAAAGGGTAAAATAAGGGTAAAACCAAAATTATAAAGATTAAAAAAAAATACAAAAAACTTGTAAAAAATTATTGGATGATTGGTATTCCAAAAAAAATCTTATATTATAATTAAATAATTTTTTGACTATTTTAAATCGAAATTTAATTTTTAAAAAATTAATACTTTGGAACTTTCTTAAATTTCCCCTCTCATCTCCTATAAAAGGTCACCACCTCCCTCTCATCTTCACTCCATTTTGAGCCTTCAATATCTTCCAACCCCTTCCCATTTCTCTTATAAACTTCCCTAGTTATTATCTAGGGGTTCTGGTATTCTCAAAAGACCAACTCTATATCCCTAAGAGGAATTTAAAGGAGGCACGTCATGGAAGAGGTAATCTCTTATACCAATTCTTTCAAATTTCAATCTTCTTCTACATCCTCTTATTTATTTATGTCATTATAAATCAATAACATATGTATCAGTACTAAAATTGTATGTAATTATAAATATTAAAAAAACATATTTCACCTTCTATCCATCCTGCAAAAATAAGAAATCATTGCGCGTGCGTACATACAGATTACCATCTCACGTTGTGGTGTAATATGTTTTTTCATCACCACCTTATTTGGATGGGTATAATGGTGGAAATAATAAATATATATGATTATTATAACATGATACTAATTCTCAGATATTATACCCCATACACTTCCATACTATTAAATAATTATGTGAACGATATCATCGCTCGTACGTACGTACGATTTACCATCTTCACAATGCGATGAGATTCATTATTAATGTTAACCATTAAAGAATGTTTATAAAGTATATATAATAAATAATCATGAAATATAAGACATAAAAATACTACTGGATTTATGTATATATATTTTATTTACTTACTTCTATTCAATTTAATAAGGAAATGAAAACAGAGTTCATGCATTTGTAGAACATACCGTCTCCTTGAACGTTATATTCCATTCCTTTTATCGATATAATATATATATTTATATAATGAATATATATGATATATAAATCATGTTTTAAATTATGGAAGTAAATAAATCATGATCAATGTAATCTTATGAAGAATAAAAAATCCAAACACGTATGATAAATGAAACGATTATTACCCAAAACGTTGCTTTAACATTGAATTAACAAATGAACAGGTAATATAAAGTCATAATTGAATCATATATGATATCATAAATATAATTATGTTTCTTTTACGAGTTAATAATATGTTTAAACCCTCTATACAAGAGTTTGGGACACATACGGATGAAATCAGAGCTAAGGTAAAGGATAATTTTGCAATCTCATTTTAATTTGAGATTGTTTATATGTAAGTATTTTTCAGGGATATATTTATCGTCCATGTCCATGTTTTCAGAAAAAATTCATAAAATGTTTAATATTCTTCCATAAAATTTTACCCATTTTTTACTTTTACTACATGGTATGTAAAGAATATTTCTTTTCAATACCATTTGAGGTACTCTTTTGACTATTCCAATAAAAGTATGAGGACAATGTTTTTATAACTTATACGACATGAATGGATTTTTAATATTTCATGATGCCTAATTTCCACGAACCTTCCTCTAAAATATATCTTTTTAAATTTGAACTAAATCCTTTTCTTTTAAAATTGCGTAGGATTTTGAGAAAATAAAATGTTTTTGACGAAAAAAATGATATTTTCCTTAAGAACTATATTTAATTGTTTTATCAATATTATTTTCCATATAATATGGAAGAGTGTTATGTTTCTATCCATATTATTAATTTAATTTGATTGTTTTTATGACGACCATTTATCTTATATGGATTTTGTTATGATGAAATGATGTTTAAGAATCCCATTTTATTTCATGGGTTATGCTATAATGAATGATTTATGTTTTTGTGTCACATGTAATATTGATTTCATTATGAGATGGGTGGGACCTATATCTCCCTACAATGCATTGGGTAAATATTTATATCTCCTGAGATAGGCTTGACAATAATGGAAGGAAAATTTGGTTCAGTAATACATGGTTGGAATGTCAAGTTTACACAGTTCAGTAAGGGACTTTGTCCACTATGTTGGTCTTGGCAGCAATGGATTGGCTACTATAGAATTTATAATATGTGATTATTAGTTTTACACAATTACATATTTTATTTCAATGTTATTCTAACATGGTAAATGTTCCTTTATTATCCATTCCTTATATACTACCGAGATTTATGTCATTGCTCAAGATTTTGGTGATTAAACAGTATGTTAATGTTTTTACATTTAAATGTTTATGGTTTGTTTTATGTTCAACATGCATAACCTTAATGATCATTTGATCTCACACTTTCTATGTTTTATTTTCCCCATGATATAAAGAATGTTTTTAGGTACGAAAACAAAAGGGGAAGATCTTTATTGGAGATGTTGGAGATCTTTCACCATGATTAGAAGATTATGTTCCGAGTTTCCAAATACACAAAAATAATATGGTCTTTGGGTGTCTGTTTTTGTCATGTATTAATTATTCCACAAAAGTAATGTAATTTCTATTTATGTGAAGATAGGGTCTCTACATTTGGTATCATAGAAAAGGTTTAGTCAACCATTTCAAACTAGTATATTTTTCAAGAGATATTTCTAATGAATTTTTGGGGATGTCCCTAAGGGTAAGTCCGAATTTAGATTATAGTACTTGAATTATGGTGATGATCATGAATAACCCAGGATTAAATCTAAGATGTTAAAGATTGAATGTACTCCCCCGTGATAAATTTTTTTCCTAGTATTATTTTTCCTCGCACACTATTATTTTTGGATTTTAGAAAATTGCTGGAAATAGGAGGATTCATGTTAATAGAGAATATGATGGACAATGTAATGATATTATTCATGAGAAACCAAATGAAATGGGAGTTGGAATTAGAAAAATAATTGTTATGCCTAATCAGCGATCTCATAATATGATCAATAATCTCAACTTTGGTGAGTTTCCTGAAGTAGCTAATAAGAAAATGATGGAGTTTCATGGTGATCACGGAGGAAAGAAAGTTCAATTTTCCTCATGTAAATCATCTAGCAAGAGACATCAAGGAAAATTTTCAAAGGAACTAGATGATTCTTCGGGTGTGTAAAAGAAGGACAAAAAGAAAGTAATTGTAATGGAAAAGGTTTTGTTAACACAATATATAAGGATAATGGTATTACAAAGACATCAACAATGGATAAATGTTTTAAATGTGTAATGTGCGGGCATTCTGAAAATCGATGACCTAAGGGAATATCTCATGAAGAGAATTATTATGGTCGTATGGGTAGTAATTATGTTGATGATGATAAAGAGACTACAAATGATATATGAGATCAAATAAGTGTTGAGGAATAAAGTGATGAAGCTCATTCCATGGTTTAAGAAGGTAGTGGAATGATTTCATGTTTATCACGAGTAATTTTGTATAAGAAATTTAATGGTACTATAGAATAAAGAAACATCTAAGGATTATTACGCTATTGTTTTTACTTAAGTATTTGAAATTATGTGTTGAATGGTACTAGTAACCATGAAAAGTGATTGAAATATTTTTGGAATTCATATGATATGTGCATAATGAAGGGATAATGATTCAATAACATGATTGATAGTATTAATGATCTCGTTCCTAGTATAAGGACAAAGTGATGTCATGGTTTGAGTATATCGAGTTTATGTTATATTTGGTGTGTGGAAAGAGTTAATTTTGATAAAATTCGTGTTGTCACTAAGGTTCTATGTTAATTCATGTTATTATCATATTTCAAGAGAATACATGATTAATGTATTCATATGTGTGGAACGTGACAACTATGAACTGCCAAATGAGATATAGGAGGCAAATGTTATGTCGATTTAGTTCACCTCTTAAATTTTTATATTTTTTGTTTTTGGATGGATTGTAATGTTATCCATTTATGGATAGAATAATTTAAATTCTTGTTGATTCTTGTTTGATTATTGTATTATCTAACTATAAGTATACTTATGCATATTTAATAATCTATGATAACCTTTTTGTTGAGATAGATGGAATGTACTATGATTCTATCAGATGATCTGCTATCACTTCACGAATGAAAAATTCAACTTCATTTCTTTAATAGATGAATTGAAAATTTTTCAAGGCACGAACAATGATCAGATTGTACTAAAATCAAGTATATATATATTTTCATGTAAAATTCTTCAACATTAGGAGGAGGATATGGAAAACCAAAAATGTTATCGAAGTACCTTCTTATCAGATGAATTATATGTTCCCTTAAATCATTAGTAATTTATGGCTTCCTGGTAGTTAACTATCTCCATGCATTATCCTCTATCACTATCTATTAGAACTTCACGGTTAGATTTCTCATCCATATCCATGTTTTCGCTTCCCACCTATGTTCTCTTTCGTGGAAACCTAGTGATAAGTTAAATTGGGTAACCTTTATTATTAGGTACACTAGGCTAGATACCCTGAGAGGGGGGGAGGGGGTGAATCAGGGTATGACAAATTAAAACAAACGTCCCTTTTGATCTTGTTTTGCTGTTAGACAAAACACTCTTCTCTCTCCTTCCTGATGCATAGTATGAACATAGCATAAAGCATGAACAAGACATAATGATTTTTACTTTGTTCACCCTCACTGGGCTACGTCTAAGGAGCATACACCGGTAGTGTTCCGATGTACCAATTCCACTATAGTCGCACTGTGGTTTACAAGTTCGAAGTGGACTCACTATCCCTCCTAGTTTATAACCACTCACAATTTGAGAACTCACTGCTCTCTCAACTAAAGTGATTTCACAGCTTCTTCAGAAGATCCACTCACAGTTTATAGAAATTTAGGTCTCTCCATTATCACTAATGAATGCATTCTCCACTGTATGTATATTCTCTATTGATGTTCAAATTTCATCCACTGGTGAATACCTCTTTTCCCATGAACACCGAGAAACTCACTTTGGAAACACCTTCGCAAAGTACCCTACTTAGTGAAGCTCCTAATTTCACAAACTTAGACAAGCCTTTGCAAAGAACTCTAACGAAGCACTCTCACGAAGCTCAAGTCATCATAGAGAAACTTCCCTCACGAAGCTCACTGAGCCAATGTAGAGCTCACAACTTTCGTAGAGCTAGATTAACCACCGTGAAGCTATTCTTTCACGAAGAACACTACCTTCGTGAACCACCTTCACGAGCCGAGATAAAATAATTTTCTTAACAAAACTATCTACTTCTCTTAAGGGGGTCGTGGACAATTTATAGTCGATTCCACTGACCCTCGAACCTTCTGCATGAAGTCAGCGCCATGTCATCACAAATCGTGAAGCTCCGAAAATTCTACCGAAATTCTCTGAATATTGAGAAGAACCATGGAAATTTTCTGATTGCGGAGCTTGTCCTAATCGGAGAGCATCCCGTCAATTTCTTCGCGCCTTCTTCGCGAACCTCCTCTCACAATACCCTTTGCCACCATAATTCTCTTAGACTCTGCCATTCACAAAGCTTGTCATAATCACGAAGCATCATCCTCAACATTCTTCTAGTCTTTACGAAATCCAATCCATAAAGCCTATCTTTGCGAAACTCGTGCCTTTGCCCTATTTTGATGAGATCTTCAAGGAAATCCATATTACGTGATACTCACCAAACTCCAGATTTTGGTCCCCCAATATTTGGAAAACACTAGAAAACCGCACCACCTTGTATCTGTTCTTTTATACCACCTCCATATCATCCATTCCTTTGTCATGTTTCTTTCTCAACATAGATTTTCGACAAAATCTCTAGAACATGACAATCCACCTTGGAAACCTACTTTGTCGACAAACACAATCAACCCAAAAATGCTGCAATGTACCTTGAGGAATATTTTCCCAACATTTATGTTTCTGAAATTCCTTTTTAAAATGAAGTTTTATTATTTATTTTTAAGATGTTGGTTTCCATAAAATAATCTTTCTAAGTATAAAACCATTTAAAACACTGACGAATTTCGAGGGTGAAATTCATTTTAAGGGGGTAGAATGTAACACCCTAAGATTTTATGAGATATATTCTTTTTAATTTCATTGATGATTTGTTTTGTATGCTACACCAAGATTCACTTGCGCTATACGCAACACCATATTAGCTTGCGGTATATGCAACACTATTCTTGGCTTGTGTTGCACACAATTTCAAGTTCTTTTTATATAATTTATTTCCCATAAAACTGAGTATAGATTTTGTTCAATTTATTAATGAATTAAATTTTGATTATGTTATACACAACACCGAAGGAATCTTTCACTACACGCAACACTTACATGCCTTGCGTTACACACAATAGTAACCTTCCACGATAGCTAGCATTATACGTGATACTGAGTTTCACTAAACCCTGATATATAATTAAAATATTATTATTTATTGGGATATAAACTAGATGTTATGAATAATATTAACTAAATTATTATTTTTATATAACATTATCCTTCATCTTACAAATGATATGACAACAAAATCAATTTTTCAGATAAAAAAATTACTTTAAAAAATGTATTTTTAAAGCCTTTTGGTGGAACACCAATTTTAAATCTAGATTTTTAAACTTTAATAAGTTATATTTGACAATATAGACTTCTTATTTGGAATAGGGACACAAAATTATACTTTGGATAAATTTTTGATATTTTTCTGATAACTTTCATATTTTGATGAATAGTGAAAATACGCTAAATTTTAATTAAAAACATTTTTTTCATCAAAGTAATTTATATGGTTAAAATATATTATTGAATGGTTTTAAAGTATAAATATAATATATTTTTATAGTTTAAGACAATATAATTCATTGTCATTATTTTTAAATTGAATTGATATGTAAAAACATTTCAATCTTTTGCAATGTTTTAACAAACAAATCATTTTTTCGAAAACAGAATTAATTTTAAATTAATTACAGCAACTTCTGTGTTTTGAATAAGAATTTTTTTTCCATATTTGGAATAATAAGTTTCAAATTGTTTAAATAGTTACTTTTATTTATGGACATTATGAATAGTAACATCAGTAATTATTTTATTTACCATGGTTAAAGGGTAAATCTTTTAAATAAGGGTAAAAAAATATTATTATAATAATATTAAACTACCCTTACACGTGACCTAATCCTATTTTACGAGATATTTCAGAGCATGGGTATCCTTGGGTCAATTTTGGGACCCCATGGATTCACTTGGATTTGAAAATGACAATTTATAAGAATTAATTTAAAGTAAAGATAATTATAACCTAAACTATTATCTTTTTCTAAGTATATTTGAATATGGGGTTATATAATAGATATCTATGTATATAAATAGTCAATTTAAATATAAAAATATTTCCTACATCATGGTATTTTATTTATAATTTTTAGACATTTGATAAATATATTTATTTATGACACAATTATGATGTAGTGATTACCTCATTAATGAAAGATTCAAATAAATAAATTTATAAATATTAAAATAAGTTTAATTTGAATATTTATAAGTCATAAATTAATTTTTTGAATTAAATTAACATATTATGGATGGTTTAACTCCTTTGGTTCTATGTAATAAGGTTTTTATGAATTTTTAAAAAAGTCATGTATGAATAGTATCCAAAATTGACATAATTCATAACATAAAACATAAAATAGTTTAATAAATGATATTAAATTCTTGAAAATATAAGATTAGTCCAAATGGTTAATATAAGTCCAAATATGTCATAAATACTTTTTTTTGGGTCACCTGACATGATATATTTGTTACATTTACCCACAATATGTAAAGAACATGATATCATGGTAAGATTCAAAATGGTAAAATAAGGGTAAAAATAAGATATGGATAAAAAAATATTCAGAACATGTAAAAAAATCATTTTATGATGTATATTCAAACCAAAATAATATTATATTGTAATTAAAAAATTTTGTACTATTCTAAATCAATATTTAATTTATAATAAATTAATAGTATGGAACATTCCTAAAGTGCCCCTCTCCTCTCTTATAAAAGGTTGTATCCTTTCTCTCATATTCACTCCATTTGGAACCTAAAATATCGGCCAATCCCTTCCAATTTATCTTCTAAACTTATATAATTACAATCTAGAGGTTTTTTTCGTCTCAATATACCAACTCTAGTGCCCATATAGGAATTTAAAGGAGGCACGTCATGGAAGAGGTAATATCTTCTACTGATTCATTCAAAATTCCATCTTCTTATACTTCATATTATTTTGTTTTTTCATTACAAAGTAATAACATAAGTATCAATAATATATTGATATGTTATTATAAATATGAAAAACCCATATTTAACCATCTATCCATCCAACGAAAAACGAAATCACCGCATGTGCGTACGTACTGATTATCGTCTCAATGCCGTGGTATAATCTATTTTTTTCACCACCACCATAGATGGATGGGTATAGTGTTGGAAATGAAAACTATATATGTTTATTATAACATGATACTAATTCTCCAATTTTATACACCATCAACACGAATACCATTCAACAATTATGGGAATGATATCATCGCTCGTGCATACGTACGGCTTACCGTCTCCACGATGCGATGAGATTCATTATCCATGTTAACCATTAAAGAATGATTATAAATTATATATAATAAATAATCATGAAATATATGAAATAATAGTTCTACTGTATTTATGTATATATATATATGTATTTGTCATTTACTTACTTCAATTCAATTTAATAAGTAAACAAAAATAGCGTTCATGTGTACGTACGACCTACCGTCTCCATGAATGGTGTATTACATTCCATTTATAGATCTAATATATATATTTATATACATAATATATATGATATAAAAATAATTTTCTAAATTCTTTAAGTAGGTAAATAATGATCTACGTAATCCTATGAATAATAACAACTCCAAAAACATACAGTAAATGAAACAATTTTTACCCAAACTGTTACTTTAACATGTTATTGACAAATGAACAGGTAATATAAAATCATAAGTGAATCATATATGATATCATAAATATTATTATGGTTATTTTACAGGTTAATAAGATTTTTAAACCCACTATACAAAAGTTTGGGACACATACTGAAGAAATCGGACCTAAGGTAAGGGATAATTCTTCAATCTCATTTTTACTTGAGATTGTTTATATGTAAGTATTGTTTGGGATATATTGATTATCCATGTCTATGATTTCTAAAAATTATTTCTTTAAATGATTATTATTCTACCATGTCTATTTAAATTCATTTTTACCCTATTTTTACTTTTACTACATGGTATGGAAGGAATATTTTTTTTGTTTACCAAATGAGGTACTTTAGTGACCTTTCTGGAAAAAGTACGAGGAGAATGTTTTTTTAACTTATATGAGATTAATGGATTTTTACGGTTTAATGACACTTTTTTTTCACGATCCTTCATATAAACTATTTCATGTTAATTTTCAACTAAATTAATTTCTTTTAAAATTGTGTGGCATTTTGATAAAAGAAAATATTTTTGAGGAAGAAAGGATATTTTACTCAAAAAAATTTTTTTAAGTGTTTTAGAGAAATTTTTTTCCATCTAAGATGACATTAGGTTATGTTTATATCCATATTATTACATTAATTTGATTTTTTTTATTATGAAATTATTTTTATGAAGTCAATTTATCTTATATGGATTATGTTATGATGAAATGATGATTAATAATCCCATTTTATTTCATGGGTTATTCTATGATAATGATTTATATTTTTGTGTTACATGTAAGAATGATTTAATTATGAGATGGGTTGGAACTATATGTACCTCTAATGCATTGGGTAAATATTTATATCTCATGAGATAGGAATGACTAGAATGACAGGTAAATTTAGTTTAGTAATACAGGGATGGAATGACAAGTAAACATGGTTCAGTAATGGACATTGTCCACTATGATGGTCTTGGAGGAAATGCCTTGGATACTATGTAAATAATAATATGTGATTATTAGATTTCCAGAATTACATATCTTGTGACAATGTTAATCTATCATGGAAAAGGTTTCTTTCTGATCCATGCCTTATGTACTGCCATGATTTATGTCATTGTTCAAGATTTTGATGATTAAACTTTATGTTCATATTTTTACAATCAAATGTTTATGGTTTATTTTATTCTCTCCTACTTTACCCTTATTAGCATTTGTGCCCACCCTTTCTATGTTTTCATTTCCTCGGGATATAAAGAAAGGTTTTAGGTATGAAAAAAGGGTTAGCCTTTATGGGAGATGTTGAAGATATTTCTTCACGATTAGAATATTATGTTCCGAGTTTCCAAAGACACTATACTAATACGGTATTTGGGAATCTTTTTTTTCATGTATTAATTATTCCTCAAATGTAATTTAATTTTCTTGTAGGTAAAATTAGGATCTCTATAGATTACATAATCTTACCAATTAATTGAAGAGATACACTGGGCTCACTTGATCATAAAATATTTCTATGTACCATAAAATGAATTAAATATATAAATTTTTTGATTTACAACATCAAAATCCTAAAAATATCCCTTTAAAACCATAATTAAAACATTTCCAAATATTGATATATCTTTTTTCCATTTAAAATCATATTTTCAAAAGTAAAATTCCTAGAACAAATAATATGAAGGTTTTTCTTTAAATGAAACATCTAATGTTATATAGGAATCCCGAACATAAAATAATTATTGTGGAGCTATGAAAATATTTTGATGTTGTATATGTTGAAATAGAAAATTTATTTTTTTCATTTCTGATGAAAGTTAAAACATTACAAAAAAATGAATCCAATAAAAAATATATGAAATAAAGAGACATAAATTTATTCAATAATTCATTTATATCCATATAAAAACATCTGTAAATTAATTTTAGGAATATGTATATGGAATATAAATATTTATAAAAAAATTATTTAAAACATTTAAAACACGATTTTAAGTAAAGTGTTGCTTACCTTGAATTTAACTCATTACGTATGTAATTTAAATCCCCAAATAAAAAATTTATGTTAATTATTTTTATTTATTATTAAATGTTTACAATTTTATTATTGTTTTTATTTTATTACCCTCTTATAATCTATTACTTAATAAATTAATTTCATGTAATATGTTTTGACGATATTCCGCTCAAATGTTCAAAATGACTTCCGTATGTTAACTATGGTCAATGGGGTCGTTATTAAATTTTATCTAGAATAATAAAAATGAAAAAATAATCATTTTTATATTTCAATTATATTTTTAAAACAAACCATGAATTATGGTTATGAAAAATTGAATATGTTACAATCATATAGATTATAGGTCATATGCAGACGCAAGTACGATTACTTTTTTTCAACAATCATGATTGAAAAAATATAATATTGTTATATATTTCTAGATGATATTTATATCATAAATAACATATTATTTTATTAAATATACTTATATATACCATCCATGAGATGCTCTATTGAAAAACTAGTCATATCACTTCGTGGAGGAGGTAATCCGCACATATGCACGAACGATGTTATCATTTTTCAATAAATAGAAAGTTATGAAAAAATGATATATTAATTTTAAATAATGATAATTATTTCATTAATATAATATATATATATATATATAATATACCATAATAATCATCTGTGAGTGGTAATTATGGAAAACCAATTACATCATTTCATGAGGAGGTAGTCTTCTGTACACACAAATGATGGTTTTCTATCTCATTTGATGGAAGAGGACAAAGATATAGGTTATATAATAAAAATAAAAAATATCAGTATATTTAACACACTGGTTGTATCATTTCATCTTGTTTGAATAAGATTTTCATGATATTAAAGAATCAATAAAAATAAAACATTCGGTTAAAAGATACACCTCTACTTTTGAAAACATCCTTTTCTTTTCACCTTAAGAACTATATGGTATTTATTGTTCCAATAATAAAAAATATAGAATGTTTTAATGGATTTTAGGAAGGAATTTTTTAGGTTTTGGCTAAAAAATGGCCTCGAAGTGTGAAGAAAAGTGGATAGGGGTTCCCTTTTACAAGAGTGGTGAGGGGCTTTCATGGAATTTCATAATGTATTAAATTAAAATAAATAATTTTTCCATTAAAAATGGATCCAAAATAATATATTTCTAATGTAGGATGATTCAGAGCAGATATATTATAATCCAATAAATTCTTGATGATTTTAGGTTATTTCTTCTCTGTTATGTTTTGGTTTTAACTCATGTTAACCCTTTTTGATGATTATTGCAATAATAAAGTTTTTTTACTCTTTAGGTGTCATTACAGTTTCTATAAAAGAAAAATTTTCTAATAAATATAAATTTTTTTATATTTTTAACCACATACCAATCACATTTATTAATACATAATTTTTATAAATTTTTAATCATTTGATAACTTATTATTTATTATAAAATATGATTAATGTCTATTTGAAACTATTCATTTAATTTGACTTTGAAAACAACATAAAAGTAAAATAAATAAAATATAATTTTTTAAAATATATCTAATATGTTTTATTTATCTAAAAACCTCATGGAATATAATAATTTCTTTAAATTATATTACTTTTAATATTTTCAAAATCATATATTATGGTATTCAATTAATTTAATAAATAATATGACAACGTTGTATAAGAATTTAAGGTAATTATAATGTCAATAAAAACTGAAAGTAATTTATCATGATAAAAAATAATTTATATTTTGAATATTCATTTTATAACAAAACATATCCTCTACTTATCCCTATTTCAAGAATTTAGTGATAATAAAAAAAAGATGGCATTTTTACTTTTCCTTACATAATATTATATAAAGGAAAAAAATTAGAGAAATATGGATACAATTTTACATATTTTTAAAAAAGGGATAAATATTTTCAAATTAAACTCATTCAATACGATAAATAAAAGTGTTACGTCCCTTTTTAGTCATTATCGTGTTATTTTTAACCCTAATTAACTGATATACCATTACCATGGTTATAATGTTTTACTATAGTAAATATTTATAAAGGTAAAGGGAAATAATTACCATGTTTTGAACTACTAAATCCAAAAAAGTATTAAAATTTTCACATTTCAATTTCATGAAGTGGCAGAAATTAATTTATGTTTAAAACGAGAAATGCAATGAATAACTGTATTTCAAGAAATTGACTTTTTAAGTATAATTTTTTATACACAATTCAACCATAAAATTGATTCAAATGAACTTAATTGGATTATTAATATTATAATAAAACTAATAATAATTTTAAACCATTTTAAAGCGAAATGGAACTTGGTTATTTCTAGAAATAAAAATACAATTTTCTATAAAAAGCAGTATTTTTTATTATTCACTAAAAGATCACTCTTTTCTAAAAAAATCAAAAATTCACTCAAAGATAATTTTGAAATGATAATATAAAAAAAGTTTCATTTTATCTATTTAAATTCCAAATTGTTCCTAATATTAATTATAATATTCAATCACAACAATCAATAAAATCCATTTCTGATGAAAATGTATTTTTTAAGAATAAAAAACTTTACTAAAAAAGAGTACTAATTAGAAAATAATTTAATAGTAAATTGTTATTGAGTAGTACCTTTATATTTATTTAATCAATTATTTAATCATATTCTTACCCATATATTTAATGGATGGGTTAAAATGGTCATATTTAAATATTAATATTTTATAGTCCATTTCAGCTCGATGCTACATGTTATATACTCTATCGTAAAAAGTGTTTTTTAAAATATCAAGATATTAAAGTCCCCCATTTAAAAAATTACATACTTGAAATTGGAACTTGATCTTGGTAATCATAGGTTTGTCATTGGTTAATAATTTTGTTGGAATCCCACATAGTTAAAGGGTTAATAAAACATCCACTTGAAAAGAGGGAATGGGAAATATGATAGTCATCTAAAATTGCACATAACTCTGTTTCATAATAGAAAATCATTATTGGGAATTGAAAATATGGACATGGAAGAAAATTGTAATGTCCAAATAATTTTGGGGTGTGATAAATACCATTTATCATAAGAAATAAACTGATCATGTAAATTTAATGAACACAAAATCGTAAACTTAAGAGATGTAAAAATACTATCAATTTATCAAAAATAAAGGTAATCCGAGATCATTTTTTCCAAGATTATTTTCTGAGAGTTGATAAATTCCATTACCATATTGACTAAGAACATAAGGAAATAATGTAACACCCCAGGATTTTAGAGTGTGTTATTTCTTAAAAATAATTCAATAACTTGCACTACACGCAACACCGAGTTCAATAACACCATTAAAAGAGGTCATGAATAGTATTAACTACATTTTGAACTTTATATAATCCTTATAATTTTAGAATCCCTATTATGAGTTTCTTAGTCATATTGCAAGAACAGATTCATTTTCAGTATTATCAACTTCTAATAGTGAAACCTTTTTAAATACAATATTTTAAACTTTTTGACTAAATGGGGACATCAAAAATTTAAAATGAAACATCCCAAGCTTCCACGGTACGCTTTCCTTTGAATAAAACAGTAGCATGTGTTGTACGCAACTTCGAGTTCTAACACACCGTAACCAATCAAACTAGCTGTTATGAATAGTAATACCTAATTTTTGAAGTTATATATATTTTATATTTTAAAATGGACTTCATTTTTGGATTCGGAATATCAAATTTAGCCTAAGGTGAAATTTTGGTACTTTTCGGATAACTTTCATATTTTGATGAATAGTGAAAATTACTAAATTTTAATTAAAAACAACTTTTTTAATCAAAATAATTAATAGTGATAAATTATGAATTTGAGTGGTTTTAAAGTATATTTAGAATATATTTTTACCATTTAATATAATGTTGGTCATTGGACATAATTTTACAATTAAACCGAACATAAACGAGTGTCAATGTTTTGATAGTTATTATCTCTTAAAAACACGCTTTTTGTTTTGACAGCGTGAATTAATTTTAAATTAATTTCTGCCACTTCTGTGTTTTGAATTTAGGAAAATGGATTCCATATTTGGAATCAGGATGTTCAAATTGTGTAAATAGGTAACTTTTATTTTTAGACATTTTGAAAAATTACTGTGGTAAATATTTTATTTACCATGGTTAAGGGTAAATCCGGTAAATAAGGGTTAAAAAAAATAATATTATAATAATACAAAATTACCCTAAAACGTGTCCTAACCTTATTGGTGGATACATACCCGACCATGAGCATCCTTGGGTCAATTTGGGGACCCCTTGGAGACACTTGTATGTGGTAGGGACACTTTATATTAATAAAGTTAAAATAAAAATAAAAATGGCATAAGCTTACATCTTTTAGAAGAAAAATTTTTACATAGGGTTATACATGTTGGATTTTCGATTATAAATATTTATTAGAAAGATAAAACGATTTCCTACATAATGATATTTTATTTATAATTTTTAGACATCAAATAATTTAAATTATTAATGACACAATAATGATGCAATGTTTACCTCATTAATAAATCATTTAAATAAATAAGATTATAATGACTAAAATATTATCTAAAACCTGTCCAATTCTTATTGGTTGATGTTATTTAGAATATTAGTCATATTATCTTCGACCTCAATGATTTTTGGACCATTATAAACCGAATATAATTATATTATAAAGTAATACTTTCACTCTTTCCTAAAGAGCCCCTCTTCTCCCTTATAAAAGGAGACCACTTCTACTCATTCCTCACACCTCTCAAGCCTCTTGGCTCGTCCAATCTCTGCCCAACTAAGCTCCCCACATCCCTCTCCTCCTCCTTGAAGCTTCCCCTTAGGCAGAAATCATTTCAATAAGTCCTTTGGTTCCAACCAAAGTGAGTTACCTAAATTAAAGGTAACGATTTCTCTTAAATTATTCTCCTTTATTTTGCTTCTCCAACCCCCAAACTCTGTTTATTTACTTTCTTTTGTAACAACACCAGTATCCTAAATATACTAGGATGTTGTTATAAGAAGGATTCAAACTACACATACACACAACTCCATCTAATGGATGATGAACATAATGTTTCTGTGGATGGCAAACTAACGCCTCACGAAACGATGATTGTTCAAATACATCTTACCGCCTCTCATGGTGTCCATTATGATGGCACTGTAATTAAATATGATATTAATGATATATATTTTATATATAAGCTTCTGTAATTCCATTTTATTTCATACCATTATTCGTTTCATGTTGTATATACATACAATAATTTCATTTGAGGAAGTGCGGACTACCGCCCCCTTAAAATGATATGACTCGTTCATACCACACATGGAACGTATAAAGGATGGTGTTAATGAACTTAAGTAACATATATAAAATATTATATTATACTGGAATAGTAATATACCTATGTATCATTTTGATTCAATTCTTTTAAAATAAAAATTAAATGGAAGTAGCGTTCGTGCGTACGTACGGACTACCGTCTCCACGAACGCAGTGAGATCCATCCTCCATCGTATCCATTCAAGTATTATTCTCATTTTAGGGTTAAAAATAATGTTAATATCATTCTGATTATGAATAAGATTTAATCTATCCATTATAAACATGTCTTACGTAACCAAACATTTAAGAAGAACGAATCGATTATCACCTGAAACGACGATAATACTAAGATATTATTAATAAAGCAATGTTAAAAGATCATATATGATATCATATTAATTTATATGATTCTTGTATAATTTAATAAAAATTATTTCACCATTATACAGGAGGTTAACCGACCCCAACAAAGGAAAAGTACAAGGTAAGGGTTTACTTTACAATCTCTTCATTATCCGAGGTTGTTTATACGTAATAATCTATTGGGATCTCTTTATCATCCACATCCATGTTTCTTAAAAATGTATTTCAAAACATTTTTACTATTTACTAGAATATGAGTTAAAGTCATTTATAACCTTTTTGACTTTTATAAGTGGTTTATAAAGGAATCTTTTGATCGTTTTCAAAACAAGGTCCTTTTTAACCTTTTCGACAGAATTAAGGTAAGAATGTTTTTTTAACTTATACGGCGGGTGCAGCTATTTTCCGCCGTTATAAAATCTTAAAAGCTTCCCTTACAAGCTTATAAGAATATTTTCAAAGAAAATATTTTATTTTATATGGATCTTAAATGATTTCAAAATAAAAGGAGATATTTCTTTTAAAAGAATTTTGATTTCATCTATGTCAACATCCTTTGATGGATTTTATGATTATTTGAAGTTGATTTATTATGATACAAAACTTCTATATTGTATTGAAGGTTTTGTGATATGTTTGACTGTGGATGTGCTATTTTTATACCATTCATAGTTTATGGTGAAAGTATTGACATTTCGTATGCTAGTTTTAATACGAATGTTTATGTTATGTTTAAACCTTTTCATATGGGAATGCATTGGACTTAATAAGTGACGGGTGGAGCCCGCTATAGCTCCTCGATGCATCGGTAGGTCTCATGAGACAAACTAGTGTCTTGGCACAAGGCCTTGACAAAATCTTATTTGTAGTCTTGGAACGAGGCCTTGGCTATGTGGTTATGATAGTCTGGCATTATGCATTCCAACATTATGAAAGTGGTTATTGATTTTTGCATGTGATTATTCGATTAGTAGAATATCCATGTGAATAAGAAAATGGAATTATTTAATTTTATTTATGCCATACCATGTTGAAAGTTCATATTCAAAAGGCTTTTGTTTTAGTTATACATTGCCTTAAATGTTTATTCTTATTTATGAAAGTTTCCGCTATATTGTTATCCTTACTGGGCATTTGAGCTCACCCCTTTTCTATGTTTTATTTTTCCCAGGATGTGAAGAAGTAAGTTATGAATGACCTGCAGGGATTTTATGAGGGGTTAATAGTGTGGATTTTGGAAAAATTAGGTTGTTGTAGTAGTTTTTCATTTTATGATGTAATGTAAAACTTATGAATATATCTAGTGTTTCCAAGGCTACTAAACCAATCGGTCTTTCGAGATTTGATCTTTCTTGTGATCATGCCAATGTTATGTAATAATGCACCGACTCTGGGTAACTGGGGTCGGGGCGTTACAGTTGGTATCAGAGGAAGTTTAGTACAAACCTTGGAAGCTAGATTTAGATAAACTCTGATTAGAGCACGTAGACCTAAGATGAACTTTGAGGATTAGTATATAAGAACTTCCTAGAATTTTGGTATTGTAGAGATTTTGTGAGTTTTCCAAGCAATACATCCCTGTCTGGATACGAGCAGGTAGAGGCGGCTCTGGCACAGATGTACCTAGGGGTAAAACCCGAAAACACCGCTTTTAGCTAGACTCGAACGGGAACTGGTGCACGACAACGGGCCTTGCTGCACTCTTGGTTAAGACACTCCCGGGGGATATGCTTAGGATAACTCTCATTTTCATTACAAATCATTTTGAAGGGATTATGAGTATATACTTTCTCAAAGAAAACATTCTTATGATTATGGATTATATCCATAAATAGTTCAATTTATGTTAGGTGTTTTATAAGTATGGGATTATGTATTTTGATTCATAAACTGATCTAGTTTATGCCATTGTTTAGAAATGGCGCCCAGTAGAAGGAATGAGAACTCCAGAAATGCACATGATCCAAAGAGAAGGAAGGATCATATCTTTCATGGTCTTAAGCTAGAATTTATAAGAGAAATAGTCTCCCATGTATTATCATCATATGAAGAAATAATATCATGTATTGATAAGATAAGTAAAGAGTTTACTGAGTCCTATGGCTTTGAAGGGAAGCAAGAGAAGAAAAGGATGGAAGAGAGAAATATGGATAAAGGGAAGAGGGAAAAGAAGAATTTTCCCATATGTGGTAACTGTGGAAAGAAACACCCTGGAACTTGCCTGAAAGGAATGAGAGTTTGTTATAAGTGTGGAGGAAAAGGGCACAAAGTACGTGACTGCAAGGGTAAGAAAATGGTTTCAAATGTACAATGCTTCATTTGCAAGGAGTTTGGACACTACGCGAACCTATGTCCCAGTCATCAGTCTATGACGCAAATGATGCTATTGGATAATAATCAAGTTATGATACTACCACAGATGAAGAGGAATGATTAGAGTTCTTATGTTGATTATGTCAATTGAGTGTTGTATCAACAATGTACTTGTTATAATAATTATGGAGTATATAAGGATTGTACTGCAGTACTATTTCATTAAGGACTTGAGATTGTGTGGAACAAAGAAAAGTGACTCAATAGCAGGATAAATTTTTGGAAAATATATGGTTGAGAGAATATAGTTCTGATACTGAGGTAGTGATTTTGGAATAATATGTGATTATTTTGGATAAATTATATTGGATATTCTTGACTACCCTGGAACTGATTAATGATTTGTATATTCCATCATTATTGGGGTTTAAAACATTTTTGGATTAATGAAGTATATCCAGCATTCTATATGGAATAAGGGATCATGAATGTAATCAATAAGGAATATGGTAATACATGATGAAGGTATTTATATGCTATTACGGGGTAAAAAGGATCTATATTATGTTTAACTTCCTTATAAATGTTGGACTGTGAGTTTGGATAGAATTATTTTGGATAGTTCTTATTTGGATTATTTTGGATTGCCATAAAAGGACAACCCGGAGGTCGGGCAGCAACCTGTTGCGTCCGGCAAGGCCGCGAGACTTGAACCCGCAACCGAAAGGCGACAAGGGTGTATCACCTACCACTGGCCCAAGAGATGTCCTGGATTAAATAATGTAGTTTTTATTAAAAGATCTTGTAGATGAATTATAAATTCGTTTATTTTGGAACCCTATACGAATAGTGTAAATAGAATTTTTTTTATTCTATTATCTTTTAGAGTGAAAGATGAGTTTGTGGTAGAAATTTATTAATGGATAAAACTCTAATTATAAAGTAAGTATATCTCCTTATGATCTTAGCCAATCTCATAAATAAATTCCTCAATATTAAGAAAAGCAACTTAGAACAAATATGTTTTCCTAGATGGTACCTTAAATCATCACTAATTTATGGCTTTGGGATTGTTGGCCTTTTCATAGCCATGTTCTCTACCACTCTCCATCAGATAATTGATGGTTATATTTCTCTTCCATATCCATATTTTCCTACATGGAACCCTAGTATGTGTTATTTTCGGTAATCTTCATACTTTCCACTCTTTATTTTAAATAGAGGCCTCATTAATTCATTTTTCGATGTGGGATTTCAACTAAGATATTTTGAAATGTCAAAAATGTGTTGTCCCAATACCCTATATTTTGTTGAACCGATGGTACTTCAAATCATCATAGATTGATGAGTTTAAGGACCTCAATTTTATACTTGTTTGTGATTGATGACCTCAATCACTACCTATAAATATTTACGTTTTTCCTCCAATTATATGTCACTAATTGCCACCAATGTTCTCCTAATCGAGATCATAATTTGGTGGTGACCCTTTCATTTATATTTTCCTCATATTAAGACTAAATTTTAGTAACCCAATTTCCGATGTGGGTTTTCCCACAAATATATTTTCTACTTTCAACCTTTTATTTTCGAAGAACAATTTCAAATTGCGAGGACGCAATTTATTGAAGGAGGGGAGAATGTAACACCCCAGGATTTCAGAGTGTGTTATTTCTTAAAAATAATTCATTAACTTACACTACATGCAACACCGAGTTCAATAACACCATTAAAAGAGGTCATGAATAGTATTAACTACATTTTGAACTTTATATAATCCTTATAATTTTAGAATCCCTATTATGAGTTTCTTAGTCATATTGCAAGAACAGATTCATTTTCAGTATTATCAACTTCTAATAGTGAAACCTTTTTAAATACAATATTTTAAACTTTTTGACTAAATTGGGACATCAAAAATTTAAAATGAAACATCCCAAGCTTCCATGGTACGCTTTCCTTTGAATAAAACAGTAGCGTGTGTTGTACGCAACTTCGAGTTCTAACACACCGTAACCAATCAAACTAGCTGTTATGAATAGTAATACCTAATTTTTGAAGTTATATATATTTTATATTTTAAAATGGACTTCATTTTTGGATTCGGAATATCAAATTTAGCCTAAGGTGAAATTTTGGTACTTTTCGGATAACTTTCATATTTTGATGAATAGTGAAAATTACTAAATTTTAATTAAAAACAACTTTTTTAATCAAAATAATTAATAGTGATAAATTGTGAATTTGAGTGGTTTTAAATTATATTTAGAATATATTTTTACAATTTATTATAATGTTGGTCATTGGACATAATTTTACAATTAAACCGAACATAAACGAGTGTCAATCTTTTGATAGTTATTATCTCTTAAAAACACGCTTTTTGTTTTGACAGCGGGAATTAATTTTAAATTAATTTCTGCCACTTCTGTGTTTTGAATTTAGGAAAATGGATTCCATATTTGGAATCAGGATGTTCAAATTGTGTAAATAGGTAACTTTTATTTTTAGACATTTTGAATAATTACTGTGGTAAATATTTTATTTACCATGGTTAAGGGTAAATCCGGTAAATAAGGGTTAAAAAAATAATATTATAATAATAGAAAATTACCCTAAAACGTGTCCTAACCTTATTGGTGGACACATACCCGACCATGAGCATCCTTGGGTCAATTTGGGGACCCCTTGGATCCACTTGTATGTGGTAGGGACACTTTATATTAATAAAGTTAAAATAAAAATAAAAATGGCATAAGCTTACATCTTTTAGAAGAACAATTTTTACATAGGGTTATACATGTTGGATTTTCGATTATAAATATTCATTAGAAAGATAAAAAGATTTCCTACATAAATATATTTTATTTATAATTTTTAGACATCAAATAATTTAAATTATTAATGACACAATAATGATGAAATGTTTACCTCATTAATAAATCATTTAAATAAATAAGATTATAATGATTAAAATATTATCTAAAACCTGTCCAATTCTTATTGGTTGATGTTATTTAGAATATTAGTCATCTTATCTTCGACCTCAATGATTTTTGGACCATTATAAACCGAATATAATTATATTATAAAGTAATACTTTCACTCTTTCCTAAAGAGCCCCTCTTCTCCCTTATAAAAGGAGACCACTTCTACTCATTCCTCACACCTCTCAAGCCTCTTGGCTCGTCCAAACTCTGCCCAACTAAGCTCCCCACATCCCTCTCCTCCTCCTTGAAGCTTCCCCTTAGGCAGAAATCATTTCAATAAGTCCTTTGGTTCCAACCAAAGTGAGTTACCTAAATTAAAGGTAACGATTTCTCTTAAATTATTTTCCTTTATTTTGCTTCTCCAACCCCCAAACTCTTTTTATTTCCTTTCTTTTGTAACAACACCAGTATCCTCAATATACTAGGATGTTTTTATAAGAAGGATTCAAACTACACATACACACAACTCCATCTAATGGATGATGAACATAATGTTTCTGTGGATGGCAAACTAACGCCTCACGAAACGATGATTGTTCAAATACATCTTACCACCTCTCATGGTGGCCATTATGATGGCACTGTAATTAAATATGATATTAATGATATATATTTTATATATAAGCTTCTGTAATTCCATTTTATTTCATACCATTATTCGTTTCATGTTGTATATACATACAATAATTTCATTTGAGGAAGTGCGGACTACCGCCCCCTTAAAATGATATGACTCGTTCATACCACACATGGAACGTATAAAGGATGGTGTTAATGAACTTAAGTAACATATATAAAATATTATATTATACTGGAATAGTAATATACCTATGTATCATTTGGATTCAATTCTTTTAAAATAAAAATTAAATGGAAGTAGCGTTCGTGCGTACGTACGGACTACCGTCTCCACGAACGCGGTGAGATCCATCCTCCATCGTATCCATTCAAGTCTTATTCTCATTTTAGGGTTAAAAATAATGTTAATATCATTCTCATTATGAATAATATTTAATCTATCCATTACAAACATGTCTTACGTAACCAAACATTTAAGAAGAACGAATCGATTATCACCTGAAACGACGATAATACTAAGATATTATTAATAAATCAATGTTAAAAGATCATATATGATATCATATTAATGTATATGATTCTTGTATAATTTAATAAAAATTATTTCACCATTATACAGGAGGTTAACCGACCCCAACAAAGGAAAAGTACAAGGTAAGGGTTTACTTTACAATCTCTTCATTATCCGAGGTTGTTTATACGTAATAATCTATTGGGATCTCTTTATCATCCACATCCATGTTTCTTAAAAATGTATTTCAAAACATTTTTACTATTTACTAGAATATGAGTTAAAGTCATTTATACCATTTTTTACTTTTATAAGTGGTTTATAAAGGAATCTTTTGATCGTTTTCAAAACAAGGTCCTTTTTAACCTTTTCGACAGAATTAAGGTAAGAATGTTTTTTTTAACTTATACGGCGGGTGCAGCTATTTTCCGCCGTTATAAAATCTTCAAAGCTTCCCTTACAAGCTTATAAGAATATTTTCAAAGAAAATATTTTATTTTATATGGATCTTAAATGATTTAAAAATAAAAGGAGATATTTCTTTTAAAAGAATTTTGATTTCATCTATGTCAACATCCTTTGATGGATTTTAAGATTATTTGAAGTTGATTTATTATGATACAAAACTTCTATATTGTATTGAAGGTTTTGTGATATGTTTGACTGTGGATGTGCTATTTTTATACCATTCATAGTTTATGGTGAAAGTATTGACATTTCGTATGCTAGTTTTAATACGAATGTTTATGTTATGTTTAAACCTTTTCATATGGGAATGCATTGGACTTAATAAGTGACGGGTGGAGCCCGCTATAGCTCCTCGATGCATCGGTAGGTCTCATGAGACAAACTAGTGTCTTGGCACAAGGCCTTGACAAAATCTTATTTGTAGTCTTGGAACGAGGCCTTGGCTATGTGGTTATGATAGTCTGGCATTATGCATTCCAACATTATGAAAGTGGTTATTGATTTTTGCATGTGATTATTCGATTAGTAGAATATCCATGTGAATAAGTAAATGGCATTATTTCATTTTATTTATGTCATACCATGTTGAAAGTTCATATTCAAAAGGCTTTTGTTTTAGTTATACATTGCCTTAAATGTTTATTCTTATTTATGAAAGTTTCCGCTATATTGTTATCCTTACTGGGCATTTGAGCTCACCCCTTTTCTATGTTTTATTTTTCCCAGGATGTGAAGAAGTAAGTTATGAATGACCTGCATGGATTTTATGAGGGGTTAATAGTGTGGATTGTGGAAACATTATGTTGTTGTTGTAGTTTTTCATTTTATGATGTAATGTAAAACTTATGAATATATCTAGTGTTTCCAAGGCTACTAAACCAATCGGTCTTTCGAGATTTGATCTTTCTTGTGATCATTCCAATGTTATGTAATAATGCACCGACTCTGGGTAACTGGGGTCGGGGCGTTACAGTTGGTATCAGAGGAAGTTTAGTACAAACCTTGGAAGCTAGATTTAGATAAACTCTGATTAGAGCACGTAGACCTAAGATGAACTTTGAGGATTAGTATATAAGAACTTCCTAGAATTTTGGTATTGTAGAGATTTTGTGAGTTTTCCAAGCAATACATCCCTGTCTGGATACGAGCAGGTAGAGGCGGCTCTGGCACAGATGTACCTAGGGGTAAAACCCAAAAACACCGCTTTGAGCTAGACTCGAACGGGAACTGGTGCACGACAACGGGCCTTGCTGTACTCTTGGTTAAGACACTCCCGGGGGATATGCTTAGGATAACTCTCATTTTCTTTACAAATCATTTTGAAGGGATTATGAGTATATACTTCCTTAAAGAAAACATTCTTATGATTATGGATTATATCCATAAATAGTTCAATTTATGTTAGGTGTTTTATAAGTATGGGATTATGTATTTTGATTCATAAACTGATCTAGTTTATGCCGTTGTTTAGAAATGGCACCCAGTAGAAGGAATGAGAACTCCAGAAATGCACATGATCCAAAGAGAAGGAAGGATCATATCTTTCATGGTCTTAAGCTAGAATTTATAAGAGAAATAGTCTCCCATGTATTATCATCATATGAAGAAATAATATCATGTATTGATAAGATAAGTAAAGAGTTTACTGAGTCCTATGGCTTTGAAGGGAAGCAAGAGAAGAAAAGGATGGAAGAGAGAAATATGGATAAAGGGAAGAGGGAAAAGAAGAATTTTCCCATATGTGGTAACTGTGGAAAGAAACACCCTGGAACTTGCCTGAAAGGAATGAGAGTTTGTTATAAGTGTGGAGGAAAAGGGCACAAAGTACGTGACTGCAAGGGTAAGAAAATGGTTTCAAATGTACAATGCTTCATTTGCAAGGAGTTTGGACACTACACGAACCTATGTCCCAGTCATCAGTCTATGACGCAAATGATGCTATTGGATAATAATCAAGTTATGATACTACCACAGATGAAGAGGAATGATTAGAGTTCTTATGTTGATTATGTCAATTGAGTTCTGTATCAACAATGTACTTGTTATAATAATTATGGAGTATATAAGGATTGTACTGCAGTACTATTTCATTAAGGACTTGAGATTGTGTGGAACAAAGAAAAGTGACTCAATATCAGGATAAATTTTTGGAAAATATATGGTTGAGAGAATATAGTTCTGATACTGAGGTAGTGATTTTGGAATAATATGTGATTATTTTGGATAAATTATATTGGATATTCTTGACTACCCTGGAACTG
The DNA here is from genome assembly GCA_963277665.1 of Viscum album. Lineage (NCBI taxonomy): Eukaryota > Viridiplantae > Streptophyta > Magnoliopsida > Santalales > Viscaceae > Viscum > Viscum album. The sequence goes on along the minus strand of OY728160.1, from coordinate 1,719,224,154 downwards.
ATTAATGATTTGTATATTCCATCATTGTTGGGGTTTAAAACATTTTTGGATTAATGAAGTATATCCAGCATTCTATATGGAATAAGGGATCATGAATGTAATCAATAAGGAATATGGTAATACATGATGAAGGTATTTATATGCAATTACGGGGTAAAAAGGGTCTATATTATGTTTACCTTCCTTATAAATGTTGGACTGTGAGTTTGGATAGAATTATTTTGGATAGTTCTTATTTGGATTATTTTGGATTGCCATAAAAGGACAACCCGGAGGTCGGGCAGCAACCTGTTGCGTCCGGCAAGGCCGCGAGACTTGAACCCGCAACCGAAAGGCGACAAGGGTGTATCACCTACCACTGGCCCAAGAGATGTCCTGGATTAAATAATGTAGTTTTTATTAAAAGATCTTGTAGATGAATTATAAATTCGTTTATTTTGGAACCCTATACGAATAGTGTAAATAGAATTTTTTTTATTCTATTATCTTTTAGAGTGAAAGATGAGTTTGTGGTAGAAATTTATTAATGGATAAAACTCTAATTATAAAGTAAGTATAACTCCTTATGATCTTAGCCAATCTCATAAATAAATTCCTCAATATTAAGAAAAGCAACTTAGAACAAAAATGTTTTCCTAGATGGTACCTTAAATCATCACTAATTTATGGCTTTGGGATTGTTGGCCTTTTCATATCCATGTTCTCTACCACTCTCCATCAGATAATTGATGGTTAGATTTCTCTTCCATATCCATATTTTCCTACATGGAACCCTAGTATGTGTTATTTTCGGTAATCTTCATACTTTCCACTCTTTATTTTAAATAGAGGCCTCATTAATTCATTTTTCGATGTGGGATTTCAACTAAGATATTTTGAAATGTCAGAAATGTGTTGTCCCAATACCCTATATTTTGTTGAACCGATGGTACTTCAAATCATCATAGATTTATGAGTTTAAGGACCTCAATTTTATACTTGTTTGTGATTGATGACCTCAATCACTACCTATAAATATTTACGTTTTTCCTCCAATTATATGTCTCTAATTGCCACCAATGTTCTCCTAATCGAGAACATAATTTGGTGGTGACCCTTTCATTTATCATTTCCTCATATTAAGACTAAATTTTAGTAACCCAATTTCCGATGTGGGTTTTCCCACAAATATATTTTCTACTTTCAACCTTTTATTTTCGAAGAACAATTTCAAATTGCGAGGACGCAATTTATTGAAGGAGGGGAGAATGTAACACCCCAGGATTTCAGAGTGTGTTATTTCTTAAAAATAATTCAATAACTTGCACTACACGCAACACCGAGTTCAATAACACCATTAAAAGAGGTCATGAATAGTATTAACTACATTTTGAACTTTATATAATCCTTATAATTTTAGAATCCCTATTATGAGTTTCTTAGTCATATTGCAAGAACAGATTCATTTTCAGTATTATCAACTTCTAATAGTGAAACCTATTTAAATACAATATTTTAAACTTTTTGAATAAATGGGGACATCAAAAATTTAAAATGAAACATCCCAAGCTTCCACGGTACGCTTTCCTTTGAATAAAACAGTAGCGTGTGTTGTACGCAACTTCGAGTTCTAACACACCGTAACCAATCAAACTAGCTGTTATGAATAGTAATACCTAATTTTTGAAGTTATATATATTTTATATTTTAAAATGGACTTCATTTTTGGATTCGGAATATCATATTTAGCCTAAGGTGAAATTTTGGTACTTTTCGGATAACTTTCATATTTTGATGAATAGTGAAAATTACTAAATTTTAATTAAAAACAACTTTTTTAATCAAAATAATTAATAGTGATAAATTATGAATTTGAGTGGTTTTAAAGTATATTTAGAATATATTTTTACCATTTAATATAATGTTGGTCATTGGACATAATTTTACAATTAAACCGAACATAAACGAGTGTCAATCTTTTGATAGTTATTATCTCTTAAAAACACGCTTTTTGTTTTGACAGCGGGAATTAATTTTAAATTAATTTCTGCCACTTCTGTGTTTTGAATTTAGGAAAATGGATTCCATATTTGGAATCAGGATGTTCAAATTGTGTAAATAGGTAACTTTTATTTTTAGACATTTTGAATAATTACTGTGGTAAATATTTTATTTACCATGGTTAAGGGTAAATCCGGTAAATAAGGGTTAAAAAAATAATATTATAATAATAGAAAATTACCCTAAAACGTGTCCTAACCTTATTGGTGGACACATACCCGACCATGAGCATCCTTGGGTCAATTTGGGGACCCCTTTGAGCCACTTGTATGTGGTAGGGACACTTTATATTAATAAAGTTAAAATAAAAATAAAAATGGCACAAGCTTACATCTTTTAGAAGAACAATTTTTACATAGGGTTATACATGTTGGATTTTCGATTATAAATATTCATTAGAAAGATAAAAAGATTTCCTACATAATGATATTTTATTTATAATTTTTAGACATCAAATAATTTAAATTATTAATGACACAATAATGATGTAATGTTTACCTCATTAATAAATCATTTAAATAAATAAGATTATAATGATTAAAATATTATCTAAAACCTGTCCAATTCTTATTGTTTGATGTTATTTAGTATATTAGTCATCTTATCTTCGACCTCAATGATTTTTGGACCATTATAAACCGAATATAATTATATTATAAAGTAATACTTTCACTCTTTCCTAAAGAGCCCCTCTTCTCCCTTATAAAAGGAGACTACTTCTACTCATTCCTCACACCTCTCAAGCCTCTTGGCTCGTCCAAACTCTGCCCAACTAAGCTCCCCACATCCCTCGCCTCCTCCTTGAAGCTTCCCCTTAGGCAGAAATCATTTCAATAAGTCCTTTGGTTCCAACCAAAGTGAGTTACCTTAATTAAAGGTAACGATTTCTCTTAAATTATTTTCCATTATTTTGCTTCTCCAACCCCCAAACTCTTTTTATTTCCTTTCTTTTGTAACAACAACAGTATCCTCAATATACTAGTATGTTGTTATAAGAAGGATTCAAACTACACATACACAAAACTCCATCTAATGGATGATGAACATAATGTTTCTGTGGATGGCAAACTAACGCCTCACGAAACGATGATTGTTCAAATACATCTTACCGCCTCTCATGGTGGCCATTATGATGGCACTGTAATTAAATATGATATTAATGATATATATTTTATATATAAGCTTCTGTAATTCCATTTTATTTCATACCATTATTCGTTTCATGTTGTATATACATACGATAATTTCATTTGAGGAAGTGCGGACTACCGCCCCCTTAAAATGATATGACTCGTTCATACCACACATGGAACGTATAAAGGATGGTGTTAATGAACTTAAGTAACATATATAAAATATTATATTATACTGGAATAGTAATATACCTATGTGTCATTTTGATTCAATTCTTTTAAAATAAAAATTAAATGGAAGTAGCGTTCGTGCGTACGTACAGACTACCGTCTCCACGAACGCGGTGAGATCCATCCTCCATCGTATCCATTCAAGTCTTATTCTCATTTTAGGGTTAAAAATAATGTTAATATCATTCTGATTATGAATAAGATTTAATCTATCCATTACAAACATGTCTTACGTAACCAAACATTTAAGAAGAACGAATCGATTATCACCTGAAACGACGATAATACTAAGATATTATTAATAAAGCAATGTTAAAAGATCATATATGATATCATATTAATGTATATGATTCTTGTATAATTTAATAAAAATTATTTCACCATTATACAGGAGGTTAACCGACCCCAACAAAGGAAAAGTACAAGGTAAGGGTTTACTTTACAATCTCTTCATTATCCGAGGTTGTTTATACGTAATAATCTATTGGGATCTCTTTATCATCCACATCCATGTTTCTTAAAAATGTATTTCAAAACATTTTTACTATTTACTAGAATATGAGTTAAAGTCATTTATACCCTTTTTGACTTTTATAAGTGGTTTATAAAGGAATCTTTTGATCGTTTTCAAAACACGGTCCTTTTTAACCTTTTCGACAGAATTAAGGTAAGAATGTTTTTTTAACTTATACGGCGGGTGCAGCTATTTTCCGCCGTTATAAAATCTTCAAATCTTCCCTTACAAGCTTATAAGAATATTTTCAAAGAAAATATTTTATTTTATATGGATCTTAAATGATTTCAAAATAAAAGGAGATATTTCTTTTAAAAGAATTTTGATTTCATCTATGTCAACATCCTTTGATGGATTTTAAGATTATTTGAAGTTGATTTATTATGATACAAAACTTCTATATTGTATTGAAGGTTTTGTGATATGTTTGACTGTGGATGTGCTATTTTTATACCATTCATAGTTTATGGTGAAAGTATTGACATTTCGTATGCTAGTTTTAATACGAATGTTTATGTTATGTTTAAACCTTTTCATATGGGAATGCATTGGACTTAATAAGTGACTGGTGGAGCCCGCTATAGCTCCTCGATGCATCGGTAGGTCTCATGAGACAAACTACTGTCTTGGCACAAGGCCTTGACAAAATCTTATTTGTAGTCTTGGCACGAGGCCTTGGCTATGTGGTTATGATAGTCTGGAATTATGCATTCCAACATTATGAAAGTGGTTATTGATTTTTGCATGTGATTATTCGATTAGTAGAATATCCATGTGAATAAGTAAATGGAATTATTTCATTTTATTTATGCCATACCATGTTGAAAGTTCATAATCAAAAGGCTTTTGTTTTAGTTATACATTGCCTTAAATGTTTATTCTTATTTATGAAAGTTTCCTCTATATTGTTATCCTTACTGGGCATTTGAGCTCACCCCTTTTCTATGTTTTATTTTTCCCAGGATGTGAAGAAGTAAGTTATGAATGACCTGCAGGGATTTTATGAGGGGTTAATAGTGTGGATTGTGGAAACATTATGTTGTTGTAGTAGTTTTTCATTTTATGATGTAATGTAAAACTTATGAATATATCTAGTGTTTTCAAGGCTACTAAACCAATCGGTCTTTCGAGATTTGATCTTTCTTGTGATCATGCCAATGTTATGTAATAATGCACCGACTCTGGGTCACTGGGGTCGGGGCGTTACAAATAATTTTACATGAAAAGTTGAAATTCATCTTTTAATCAATTTATACTGAAATTTGTACTTTTCTTTAAATTATGAGTATTAAAGTTGAATTTTATCATTCTTAAATAACTAAAATATACTTATAATTGATCACATAATTCTAGAAATTGATAACATGCTATTCCACCTATTAGAATACAATAACAAACAATCAAGAAGGTTAGCCCAAGGTAAGATAATTACTGAAATGAATAAACCATCATATGATTAAATAAAACATTAATCTCCAAATACACAAAAAAACAAAGATAAAATTATATAATTCAATAAAAATAGCATTATAATTGATTAAAATATTAAGGACAATGTTAAAATACCAAAAATTAAAGCATTTGATCACATATTCTGCAGAGATTATTTTAAACTTTATATCTAATCCACATTAGTCACTCATAAAGTCTATACTCAAAAATTAATATTCCATAATAATATAACCTCTAACACATGATAATTATTTCAATTGAATCACCATAAAGCCACATTAAAATCATATATTCATCTCAAAGATAACTCAACCTTTATTACTCAAATAAATCCAATAATATCATATAATGTTCCAAAATATTATATTGATCTTCTTAAATAATAACATTAATCGCTTAATAATATAATAACTTTTCAATGCTAGGGTTATCTATCTTATAAAACATACATTCCCAAATTATAAAAACCCATTATTATATAAATATAAAAGATCTTACAAATCCTAAATTTTATCAATACCTTTAAACTTGTATCCAAAAAAATGTAAAGGAATTATTCATAAAATAATTATTAATGTTAAACATAAGGGTTACATATACCAAAACCTAATAAAGAATCTCCCAAAACATGATGAACAACATAAAAAATATCATTAATCATCAAATGGATTTTTAACCACTAAGTCTTCCTATACAACCTATTTTTCCATGAAATAAAAAAAATTAATTGACTATTTTACCTAACATGTAGAATATATTATACCAAAGGTTTGTTTTTCCTTTATTATAAGTCCTTAAATGAATGTATCCAAAAGATATAACCTTTTTTCTACACCAATTTTAAAAGATATTTATTCCATCTAACATAGGTTTCCAAAATTTGAAAAACAAATATACTATAGAATAATCCTTAGTTATATCATTATCTTCATAATATTTAACATATAAAGGAATATCATTGATAAAATACAACTACATCATGATTATAAAATGTTGATACATAAACACATCATTAATTAAACATTTAAACATGTTTTTTCATCTTATTTCTTAATAAATATCAAATATACATAATATTTTATTATGATTAATCAATATAAACCCAATTATGTTTCATATTTTGAACATAAGAAACCAATTCATACCATAAACTTGACATTAGGTTCTTATTTTATTCTATTTATATCCCTTATATCTGTTATCATAAATTCCATATCTACAGCTAATAAATAGTAAAGTACATAATGATATTTTTCTTTCTGAATTAGATAGATGAGTTTATATTATTAAATTAAATAAAATATGGACTATTTTCCATTGAAATTTTGAAAAAATTAAAAGGTTATAGATAGAAAAATAATTTTCTTATAAGTTATTTGTATGTTAAAAAATATTTTAAAATCATTTGAACAATATTTTTATTTGATAATGATAATTAAATCATATGTAAGGTATAATAAGGTTGTATTAAATCATTTTACTTTCATCTTGATAAATGACACTTAATATATGTAAAATGAAATCATTAAAATATGAAGTTAATTCTTTCATGTTAAAATGAAAATGGACCTTATTAATACAATACCATTTTAAAATGTATTTTACATTAATATTCAAATCCTTAATACCTAAGTTGATTATCCTTGAAAACCCAATATCTAAAAAATAAAAAAAAATCTCCTCCACATAATAACCCCTAAGGTTATATGAGAATACTAAATTATGATTCCAAACCTACATATTAACTCCAAAAGTGTTATAATTAATATAATTACAAAATTTAATAAATATTCTAACCTATAAAATTAATTACTCATTTCCTATGATACCAACTATATAGACCAAATCCTTATTCAACGCATAATTTCATTTTTAGGAAATAATTTACTTTATTTCACTTCTATGATATTTTTTAGTTTAGTTTTTAGGATAGTAATTTCATAACTACTATTTATAAAACCCATAAAATATATGTTGTACACATCCTCTCATTATCCATTATTCCCAAAATAAATTTTTTTTAAAAATAAACATGTTTATTTTTCCTTAAACAACGCTATGATTATAAAATTGTATTATTATTTATTAATAGACATCCTTAAATACTATGAACAATATTTGAAGTCATTGGATGAGAAAAAATAACTCAGTAAGGGACATAAAAAAGGAATGTTTTAGTCCATTTCAAAATCATGAGACCATAAAAGTGTTTTCCTACAACATAAGTAAACTTTGAGATCAAATAATATTTTAGTTACACCTGAAATTAAATTAAATTCCCAATTTTTTTTATTAAAATACTTTATAATAAAATGTAAAATCTTGATCATGATCATGAGGGTTTATTAGAAGAAATGATAACCCATGAAAAACATTTTCATGAAAACAAAGATTTTTACCCAAAAAGGGAAAATTGATCCTTTAAAATAGAATATCACTATATTATCGTTTTAAATATAAATATTTATTTTAAAACACATTATAAAGAATATAAATCTCATGTAGGTTACTTGTGACATCATCTTTATAGAACCCTTACACAAACCCCTACATAAAACCTTATAATTGGAATAACCATATGGATGCCTTCAAATATAATTATTGAATGAGCGTAATAATTTCCTAAAGAATTATAGCGGAATAATCGTTTCTCTCACTAATAAATATTGTAAAATGGCATATACATGCATTAAATAGATAAAATATTTAATTTCAATTATTAAACTCGTAATAATATCCTTTTAAACCCATAAGAAAAACAGTTTCGATTATTGATATTTCCCATTATTTTAAAACCCATATTTCAATAATAAAATTCCCAGAACAATGGGAAGTAAGGGTTTTATTTGAATACAATATGAAATATTATTAAGTAATTAAAAAAATTAAAATATTGTAATGGAGATAGGATAATTTATATATATCGTATACTTTAAAATAAAACATTCATTTTGACTTTTGTAAGTAAAGTCAAAATGTTAAATAAAATAATTAATTTTAAAAACCATTGAAATAAATAGGCACATATTTCATTTATAATTAATATATTAACATATAGAAATATCCAAAAAATAATTTTGAGAATGTGGAAATGTAATATAAATATTTTTAAAATAAATCTTAAACACATTCAAAATGAGGTTTTAAGTAAAATATCCCTTCCCTTGAGTCTGACTCCTCATATATATTCTTTATCTTCTTGAATTAAAAAATGTTGTAAATTATTTACTCTTTTATGAATATTTTTTTATTTTTTTATTTTTTTTATTTTATTACCTTTTTATAATTAAATTCATTATCAATTATGTCCATGTCAAACATTCAGATGATATTTGACTTATATGTCCAAAATGACTTCAATAGATTAATTGTGCTCAATGAGGTCATTATTACATCATCTCAAAAATAAAAATCATCAAATAATTTAAATATTTATTCATAAATTATTTTTTAAAACTAAACATGAATGATGGTTATTAAAAAATAAACTATGTTACAATCATGGAGATGGTAGGTCGTAAGTACTCATGAGTAACTTCTCCATTTTCAATAATCATAATGGTTAGAAGATAAGTATTATTTTTTCATTCTATAATTATAATTATATCATAAATACCATATAATTTCTTAAAATAAAATTATATATCATAGTAATATTATGTGGTTATGAAAAAATTATCAAATCACTTCGTGAAGGTGGTAATCCACATTACACATGAACAACATTATCAATTTTCAATGAATGTAAAGGTAAGAAAAAGATGATATATTTATTTTAAATGAATATAAAAATGTACATAATATAAGATATATAAACATTAAATCCATCATTATAAACATTCATGAGAGGTGTTTATGATAAATGAATTTCAACACTTCGTGAGGTGAGACTTCTCCATATTCATGAAAAATGGTTTCATTTCCTGTTCGATAGAAGAGGATATGTATATTGTATATTCCATAAACATAAAAACATATCAATATATTTAATATATTTTTATTATTATTTTAACATCTCATAATAATGTTTTATATATGTACAATAAGAAATAAAATTAAAACATTTTGTTGAACCTATAACTCTTCCTTAGATAACATCACTTTCTTTTAACCTTAAGCACCATACGAATGGTATTATTCATATATTAAGACCTCTATTATTTATGAAGGGATGTTAGGAAGGTATTTTTGTAGGTATTTTATGAACCAAAACGTTCTTGAAGTGTGAATAAAAAATGATAGGGTGCCCTTTTATAAGACAGGGGAGGGGCATTCTTTGAATTTAATAAATTATTAAATAAATATAAATTAGTTGTCATGGGAAAATGGATCCCAAATGATATATTTATAATATATAATGATTATGATACAAAATATTGACATATATTATAACTTGGAAAAGTTTATTTTATTTTCTCTCCCAAATATTTTTTTTACCCATGTTAACCCAATTTGATGATTACCACTAGAATAAATAAATATACTCATTAGAACTCAAGATACATACTATAAAAGGAAAATTATAAAATAAGTGGAAATTGATTAATATTTTAAATTTTATCCCAATCACTTAGAAAAATGTAGTACTTTTTATAATTTTAAATCATTCAATATAATATTATTTATTATAATATATCATCAATGTCAATTCGGGGATTATTAATTTGATTTAACTTTGAAAACAAGATGAAAGAAAATGAATTCCAATATAATAATTTAAAATATCTATAACATGTTATATTTTTTTAAAAAATAAGTGTAACACAATAATTATTTCAAATTATATGAATTTTCATATTTTTAAAATCAATTATTTTATTTTTTATTCTAATTTAAAAATATTTGGTTGGCGTTGCGTAAGCATTTAAGGTAAATATTTTATCACTAAAAATTATAAATAAATTACCATGATAAAAAAATCATGTAAATTTGAAATAATATTTTTGTAAAAAAATATATTCTCTATTTATCCCTATGTAATAAAATAAGAGATAATAAAACAAATAGAATAATTTTTTTGACTTTTCTTTAAATAAAATAATATAAATATAAGTATCAAAGAAATGTGGAACAAAGTTTCCATATTTTTGAAACATTGATATATGTTTATGAAATACACTTATCTACTAGGATCAACACAAGTGTTAGGGTTATTTTTTAGTCTTTATCATATTAGTTTTTACCTTAATTACTTGATTTACCCGTACACGGTGATAATTATTTACTATGGTTACTATTCATAATGTCCAAAACTAAAAGGTGCTTATTTTCCAAATTTTGACTTCTTGATTCCAAATATGGAATCAATTGGTCAATATTAAATTTATATGATTTTTTGTAACTAATTTAATATTTAAACAAAAAACACAATGAACAACTATATTTTTAAAAAATTCCATTATAAGTAGAAAATATCATTATGCCAAATTTAACCATAAAATTTACTTCAACAATATTAATTGAATTATTAATATTATAAGATAAAATAAGTAACTTTAAACCATTTAAAAAAATTAATTTTTTAAATTTTTGAAACATAAATAATGTTTTCAATAAAAATCTATATTTTAACCAATTTATTGTAAAATTAAACTTTTCTAAAAAATCACTTAAATTTACTCTATAATATTTTTGAAATAATGATTTCAAAAATGATTCCATTTTTATAACATAAAATTTCTAAAAGTTAAAGAAATTAATTATAATATTTTTTTCACCAAAAATAATATAAGCCATTTTTGAAGAATAAAATTATTTTACTAAAAATTGGGGGCATATTTACTAATAATATGTCGATAAATTTTTATTATTATACCAATTATATGTATTTAATAAATCATTTAATCATATTCATACAATCCAATTTAATTACTAGTTTATAACTGTCAAAATTATATATTAATATTTCATGGTTCGTCTAAGCTCAGGTTTACATGTTGTATATGCTATCAAAAAAACATGTTCTTTTAAAATATCAATATATTACATTCTACTCCATTTATTAAATGAAATACTCACAATTTAAACTAGATTTGAGTAAAAACATTTAACAGTTGAAAATAATTTTTTTGAAATACCAAATCGTAAATAGTGTTAATAAAACATCCTCGTGAAAGGATGGAAAGGGAAATATGAAGGTCACATGGACTAACATATAACTTGGTTTCCAAAATATGAGATCATTAGTAGGAATTGAATAATGTAATATTGATGAAAAATATTAATATCCAAATAATTTCAGAGAGTGAAAAAGACCATTGATCACAAGAAAGTGAACGATCAAGAGAAATTTAATGACCAAAAAACCATATACTAAAAAAGATGTGAAAAACCATCGATTTATCAGAAATGATGGTAATATGATAATGTTTTTGTTTAAATATCTGTTTCTAGGATTTTATGAATTACTTTACCATCTAGAATAATAAATTAGGGAAATATTTTTACATTACAAGTAAAATTTCACCCTTTAAAAAACATCCACCACAATCTCATCCTTTTCTCTAAATGATGAGTGTTGAAGGTGAATTTTTCATGTCATAATCATTAAAATCAACTTCTAATAATCCAGATGACTCCAAAAATGGATAAAAATCAATTCCTCGTGTCATTAGACATTAACCAAAACCAAAAATTTTTGCACAATGTAAGATAAATCCAAAACTGGATAAAGATTTCTATAATAAACACAATATTAATATCTAAATCCTCCATAAAAACAACCAAATATCAACTAATAACATTTGTTAAATAACTAACCTTAAAATTAAATATAATATTCCTGACCAATTTCAAAACCTAAAAATATGAAGTATTCGATCACATATTCTTCTGAGCTCAATTTAACATTTATCTACATTCAACATTACTCACTCATAATGAAATATACTAAAAAATTTGTATACCCTAATCATATAACTCCAAGATATGCTAATAATTTCCATTTACTCACTATAAAGACACATTAAAATCATATATGCATCCAAAATATAACATAATCTTAGTTCCCCAAATAAAATCCCATAATATCATATAATGTTCCCAAAAATTATAGTGATCTTCTACTAAAATAACAATTTTCACTTAACACAGAAATCACTTTTCAATATGATGGTCATCTATAAGATAAAACATATGTTGTAAAATTATAATTACCCAAAATTATATCAATATTAATGAATATATAAACCCTAATTGTTATTAATACCTTTATAAAATCATGTCCCCAAAATATAAAGAAATTATTACTCAAATAGGACTTCATGTTAAACTTAAGTGTTACATATTCCTTGGCCTAATAAAAATTCTCCCATAATATGATGAAAAAACACAAAAATTTAATTAATAATCAGATAACTTGTTAACATATAATGATTTGTATCTAAATTTTTTTTCCATAGTACAAAAAAAATCTTCGGCTATTACTTTCTTATGGTCAATAAAATATTATCTTGATAATTTATTTAATCCTTTATAATATGTAATTAAGTGAATGTCTCCAAAAAATATCACCTTTTCTCAACACTACTTTTAAAAGGTATCAATTCCATTTGACATATGTTTAAAAATATTTGAGATAAAATATACCATATAATAATCCATACAAGTTTCATGATTCCCATAATATTTAGAATATTTTGTAATATTATTAATAAAATACCAATAAATCATAATTCTAAAAACATGAAACATAAACACATCCTTAATTTAAGTTCCTTATTAAACATTTACCCACGATGTTTTTCTTATTACACAATACAAATAAAATATATGAAATATGTCATTATTGTTCATCAATATCAATCTAATCGTGTTTCATACTTAGGATATAAGAAAATTATTCATACTTTAAATATCGATATAAGAGAGTTTTTTATGCTACTCATATCCCCTTTGTCTTTCAGCATGAAGTCCATATATCCCGAAAAGAAATATTCAAGTCCTTGATAGTATTTCCCTTACTGAATGAGATGGATGATTTAAGATTTCGAAATAAAATAAAAGAGACATCATGATACATATATATTTTTTGATAAATTAAAAGGTTTTTTATATATCAAATAATACTTTATAAGTGATTTATATGTTAAAAAATCTTTCAAAATCATTTGAATAAGTTATTTCCATGATATTGATGATTAAATAATATAAGAGATATAAGATGGTTGTATGAGATTTATTTTCTTTTCATCTAGATAAATTATCTTTAATCTATAGAAAATGTCATTCTTGTAACATTAAATGAATTATTTCTTATTAAAATGACATTGTTCCATATAAATATAATACCCATTTAAATTATTTAATAATTTAACCTTAAAATACGTTAAAACTAAGTCGATTATCCTTTTAAATTCAATCTCAAAATAAAATAAAATAAATGTATCATGCACATACTAAAACTTAAGGTTATATTAGACTACCAAATTATGATTCCAAACCATCATATTAAACACATATGTGTTATAAATCATATGATTGTAGACATATAACAATATCTAACCTCCAAAGTTATCTAAATATTTCCCATATTACCAACTATATGGAACCAATCCTTTTTCAACACATAATTTCTTTTTTAGACAAGAATTCACTTCATATAATTTTGAGGATCTTTTTGGGTTTAAATTCTTATATAATTAGGTCATAACTCGTAAATAAAAAACCTATACAAATAAATTATTAACACTTCCTCTTAATATTTATTTTTTAAAAAAACTAATACTTTTAAAAAGAAACATGTATTATTTTCATAAAAAATAATTATGCTTTTCAACTTGACATATTATTTGTTTCTACCCATCATTAAATATGGTAAAAATATTTAAAAATTTAATATTATAATAAAATAAATAGAAAAAGGACATAAAAAAATGGAAGCCTCTAGTCAATTTTAAAATCATTAGATCATAAAAGTGTTTTCCTTTAATGTAAATAAACATTAACCTCAAATAATCATTTAATTACACATGAAATCATCTTTATTTCTTAATTTTTTTCATAAAACAATTTTTTATGAATATATGAAAGAAAAATCATAATCATGGGGGTTTATTTAAAAACACGAGAACCCATAAAAATCAATTTTTTAAAAACATAAGTTTTCAACCAAAAAGGGAATATCATTAATTTAAAACAAAATATTGTTATCATACCTTTTTAAATAAAAAATTTTCCATTATATATAATTTGAAAAAATTGAAACATAATGTAGGTTCCATGGGACATCATCTTCATATAACTCTTACAATAACCGTTACAATTAGAATAACCATGCATTAGACTTCCAATGTAATTCTCGAGAAAAAATAATCACTGCCCATTGAATTAGAGAGATATTTAGGGATCACCAAATAATAAAAAATTTACAAGGAATATAACAATAATTAAATACATAAACAATATCATTTCAATCATCATCCACATAAAAATATTATATTAAATGCATAAGTAAAACTTTTTCAAACATTGATATTTCACTTTCATTTAAAGAAAGATTTTCAATATCAAAATTTATAGAATAAGGAGAAGTATGAATTTTTAATAAAACATTAAATTATATAATGTAATCCAAAACAAAAATTAATTTTTCTTGTGGTGGGAAATTTTTTTGATGTCGTATATGCTAAAAAATAAGATTACTTTTCCTTTGTTAATAAAGTCAAAAAATTCCCAAAAAAATATTCCATTCAAAAAAACATTGAACAAGAGATACATAAATTTAATTTATGAGTAACTTATATCCATATGAATACAACCATAAAATAATTTTAATAATATAGACATTGAAAATAAATATTTGGAAAATAAATGTTTAAAAAATTTAAAGCCAGGTTTTAAGTAAAATGTCTCTTAGCTTGAGTCTGACTTTTCACGTACATTCTCTATCATTATGAATAATAAAAACATGTTAATTATTTACTTATATAAGATCATTTTTAAATTTTATTATTCATTTTATTTTATTACCATTTTATAATCAATTACTTAATCAATTAAGTTTGCATCATAAGTTTTGATGATATTCAGCTCACATATCCAAAATGACCTTGGTTTGTTGAATATAGTCAATGAGGTCATTATTACATCATCTATAAACTAATAATAATTAATTAATTATTATTTTCATTCATAAATTATACTTCTAAAACCAACCACGAATGATTTTTATGAAAAATAAACTACATTATAATAATGAAGACGGTTGGTCGTACACATGCGTGAGTAATTAATCAATTTTTCAATGATCATGATGGAAAGAGGTTAATCAATATTTTATCTTTAAATAATTATAATTATATAACAAATAACTTATTATAAATTTAAATTCACTTATATATATCAACAATTTGGTGAGGTGATGAAAAATTAATCACATCGTTTCATGGAGGTGGCAATCCGCACATGCGCACAAATGTCATTATAATTTTCTAATGAATGGAAAGATAATAAAAATATGGTATATTAATTAATGATATCATGAATATAATATATATATATATATTAAATCAATCATTATAAAAATATGCGAGGGGTGTTTATGGAAAATTAATTACATCGGTTCACGAGGTGGTAGTCTGTTGTACATACGGACGATGGTTTTCATTTTCCATTTGATAGAAGAGGAGATGGATATATATTATTACATAAACATAAAAATATCTAATTATATTTAAGATAATTTTTTTATTATGTTATCATGTTTAAATAATATTTTGAGGAGATACAAGAAGAAATAAAACTAAAACTTTCAGTTGAATGTTATATCTATTCTTTGGACAAACTCCTTTGCCTTTAACCTTAATCACTCTGAGAATGGTATTTTGTCCAAAATAAGGTCTTTATAAAGTATTGATGTATATTAAGAAGGTATTTGGGTAGATATTTTCTAATACAAAGGTTTCTTTAAGTGTGAATAAAATTGGAGAGGGGTTCTCTATTATAAGATATGGGCATTCTGGAAATTTCTTAAAGTAGTAAATTAACATAAATTATTTCTCATTGTGAAATAGTTTCAAATTGAGTTATTTTGAATCAAGGTTTACGATGAGTATAAATATTCTATAAATACTTTTTTGACAAGTCTACGTAATATTTTTACCCTTATATTATGTTTTAAGCCATGTTATCCCATTTTGATAATAATCTTGTTAACAATGACTTTTTACTCTTTTACGGGTCGAGATAGTTACCATAAACGGAAAATTGGCCTATAAATGGACCATATTTTAAACTATATCATAATAAATATTATAAAATTAACATTTTTAAAAACTTCAAATCATTTAATAAAATATTATTTATTATAAAACATCATTAATTCCAATTTTGAGACTATTCATTTTATTTCACATCAATAATAACATGAAAAAATGGAATTAAAATATAATCATTTAATAAATCTATAAAATTTTATATTTATCGAAAAATAAATGTAACTCAATAATTATTCCAAATTATATTACCTTTAATATTTTTAAAATCATTTATTTTATTTTTTTAATTAATTGAATAAATATTTTATTGGCATTGAAAAATAATTTAAGGTAATTATATATTCACTAAAAATTAGAAATAAATTACATTGATAAAAAATCAATTATATTTAATGTAATACTTCTATAACTGAACATTCCCTCTTTTGGACCATATTTAATAAAATTAGAGTTATTAAAACAAATCAAATGACATTTTTTACTTTTCTTTATATAAAATAATATAAATGTTTCAATCATAGTAATATGACATTGGGTTACCATAATTTAGAATCATGGATGTGCATAGAAGAACCATACCCATCCAATAGAATAAAGGTATGTTTTAGGGTAATTTTTTAATCCAAAACATAATAATTTTAACCATAATTACCTGATTTACCCATACTGTGGTAACAATTATTTATTTTGGTTAATATTAATTATGACTAAAAATAAAAGGGAACTATTTAACGAATTTTTAAATCATGGTATAAAATATTTAATCCATTTTTCTAGATTTAATTTCTATAAGTATTATAAATTAATTTCATTTTAATATGGAAAACGCAACAAAAAACAATATTTCCAAAAAAACCTTTATAAGTATAAAAATGTTTTTATACCAATTTCAACCTTAAAAATAATTCCATTAAGCATAATTGGATTATTTATATTATAATATAACTAATTTCACTTTCAAAAAATTTTAAAAAAATATAAATTTGTAAATTCTTGAAATAAAAATAGAGCTTTCAATAAAAATGAACATTTTCACTATTTATTATTAAAATAAATCTTTCCCATAAAATTCCCAAAATTATCTATAATATATTTTTGAAATTATTATTTAAAAAATATATCCTATTATATAATAAAATTTCTTAATGTTTCATTAAATAATTATACTATTCAATAACAAAAAACACCATTTTTGATGAAAACATATTTTTGATGAATAAAACCAATTTTCTAAAAAATGGGTTCTTATCTACTATGTAACATCCCAAGTAAGTAATCAAAAAAATATATTTTTATCTATGTCTATTAATGAATTAGATAGTGTTTTATAGGCTTAAAATGAAAATCAATCCAATCTTCAGCATTGAATACACTAATATTCTTAAAAGATTGTTTTACTGCCATTTGATGGCAAACCATTTTCAAATATATCTTTTGAAAATTTTATAAGTTATGATTTTCAAAATAAACTTATTCTTTATTATTGGGAAATCAAAATTTACTTTGTGTGAATTTTTTCTATTTTTCTGACAATGTTCATTTTTTTATGAATAGTGAAAAATACTGCATTTTACATCAAAACTGCTTTTTAATCTAATTTATTTATATTATTAGATTATAATTTGAATTGGTTTTAAGGTGAAATTAGAATATATTTTTACCATTTAATCCAATAGTCGACATTGTAATTAATTTCACTTTGAAATCGGACTTAAACTAGTGTCAATCTTTTGATACTTATTGCTTCATAAAAACACGATGTTTTGTCATGACAACGGGAATTAATTATTAAATTAATTAATTCAACTTATATGTTTTGAATTTTCTAAAATATACATTGTTTTTGAATTCATAATATCAAATATAGCTTAGGGTGAAGTTTTGGTATCTTTCTAAAAAACTTCAATTTTTGATGAATAGTGAAACCACTAAGTGGTAGTTAAAGAAACTGATTTTTCATTTAAATGAAATTTTTCCACATTTGTGTTTTGAATTTCAAAAATCTGACATACATGGTTGTCATTAAGAAGTAAAATGTGGTCTAATGGGATTAAAATAGATTTTTGGTGAATAGTAACTTATTAAGTTTTTAATCGCGATTAGTGGTAATTAGTGCAGTTTAAGGTAAAAGTAATGGTTTAATAGTATGAGATGAGTTTGACACATTTCCTACCCTCATTGGATGTGTCATGGCCGACCAAGAAAAGCCATGGGTTAACTTGGGGACCCCATGGAGCCAATTTGGTTGGGAAATTACATAAATAACTTTTTATTTAATGAAAAAGTAAAAATGACACAAACATGATATGTTTTACTAAAACAATTGTTACATGGGGTTATTCAGTCATAATTTTGTTTATAAGTAGTAATTGGAAAGCTAAAACTATTTCCTACATCATAGTATTTTTTTTATAATTTTTAGACATTAAATAAATTAAATTATTTATGACATCATGATGATGCAGTGATGACCTCATTATTTATCGATTTAAATAAAATGGAAAGTCAATGTAATATCTAAGACCTAAAAATGTCCAAAACCTATTGGATGAGTGGATTTCGAACCCTTATCACCTTATCCTCGAATTATATTAATGTGGGACCTTTTGAATCTGAAACTCTTTTTAAAATAAAGTAACTTATCTTTACTTTCCAAGAGTGCCCCTCCTCTCCTCTTATAAAAGCCCCCCACCTCTACCTCCTTGCTCACACTTCCAAAGCCTTTGGATCGGCCGAACCCTGCCCATTTTGTCTCTCCAATTCCCTGTCTTACTCCTTGAAGCCTCACTTTGGGCAGAACTCTTCCCAAGGAAGCCTTTGAGCTCAAACCAAAGGGAGTTACCCGATTTTAAGGTAATGTATTCACTTGAGTCCTTTTGTTTTATTTTTCTTCTCCAACCTCCTAAACTCCTTTTATTCATTTCTTTTGTAACAACTCCAATATCTTCAATATACTAGGATGTTGTTATAAGAAGTATTCATGCTACACTTACACACACCTACATCTAATGGTTAAAGAACATACTGTTTTCGTGGATGGTGAATTTATGCCTCCCGAAACGATGATTGTTCAACATTCCTTTAACACCATAAAAGGTGGACATTAAGATGTCACTATATTTATATATGATATATAATATGTTTATGTTTTCCTTAAGATTCTGTATTTTTCATTTTGGGCATACCTTTATGGTTTCCATTATGGGTAAACGCAATATCCTCATTTAAGGAAGTGCGGACTACCGCCTCCTCAAAGTGATTTGATTCGTTAAATACCATATATGGGACGTATAAAGGATGGAACTATGATATTATATATGATATTATACTGTAATTATAATATACCTTTATATCATTATGATTCCATTCTATAAAATACAAAATAGAAATGAAAGTAGCATTCATGCATACGTACGGCTTACCGTCTCCATGAACGGTGCATTTCATTTCTTACCTCTAAATGATTATGTAATATTATAAATTCATGCATGTACTAGATATATATGACATATATAATATGTACATCAAGAATACCATTCTGGATATAATGGATACATGAACAACTTGTAATTATAAAGGGCTTATTTTTTTATCGTTAAAACGACCGTTATTAACTTAAATAATTACATAGTGTTCATGACATGGAAATAAGTGATATAAAAGTAATAATGGACATGAAAAAGGTTCTTAAACAATTAGAAATTAACTCAAGTTTATTATTCAAGAGATTAAAGAATGACCGATTCAAGTCAGACCCGACGTATGGAACTTCGCCTCAATCACCTTTCATTGGGGCATATTTTATTTTATACAGAACTTTCTTTTATACGGTGTATAAACCCCTTTGACTTTTACGTTTATCCAAAAGGAATATTTTTTATACGAAGAGTTTCACAAAATGACAAAAGGGAATGTTTTTGTCGTACGTATGCAGCGACAACGACTTCTCCGCCGCCTTGACCATTATTTGAGTTTTGGCCTCCTCTACAAGCCATACCTTCTTTTTAAAAGAAAAATAAATACCATGTTTTACTTTTCTTTTATTTTGGTATTGAAAATGGTTTTCATAATGTTTTTATATTAATGTGTTTTATTGATATCTTGTGATTGAAAGGTGGGAATGTTATGTTTCCTTTATGAATGTTTTATGTGATACGATTATGTTGAGGTTCTTGGGCATTATAATGAAGACGGGTGGTTCTGTGATAAACTAAGGGCGGGTGAACCCGATATAGTTCTCCAATGCATTGGGTGACGCGAAGGAGTGAAATGTTAAGGGTTTTCCGAAGAGATTTAGGGAATATACTGTGATGGGTATTACAAACGTAACCAAGAGGGTTACTCCCTACGTAAGAATGTTATGAATGCCTCAAGTTACCTTTATGTCTTATGATTTCTATGATTTATTCATTATTTGATGAGGTCTGTTAAAGTGATTATATTTTATGGGTAAAGTATGATCTCATTCTTATGTATATATGTACCCATGTTTCCTTTCCATATTTTTATATCCCTTACTGAGCTTTTTATGCTCATCCCAAGTTTTTTGAAATGTTTTTCACAGGTCAAGGGAAAGGTACATGATATGATGATAGTGTCAAGGAAGTGTCAAGAGAGAATCAATGTTTTATTTTAATTATGTTTCCATTGATGGGAATGATGAATACTATCTTTATGTAACCACTTTGTTTATATGTGGAATGTAATGCAAGTTTTATGATCTAATTATCAAAAATCTAAACCCGAAATGATCCTCAATGTGTAATCTTGTAATAACTCAAGATTAAGTAAGGTTTAAGGATGGGGCCTTATAGTTGGTATCAGAGGTCGGTTTAGATAACTTTATGAGTTATAATTCTATTAAATCATTATCCAAATTTTTTTTTTCAAATGATATAGCATTTGAAGATTACCATGTTTCTTCATCTAAGACATGTTTGTTCAGAATGGTTTTCTGCAGAGGAAACAGGGAAGCAGTGCTAGGAAGGCATACAGAAGGAAATAACCTTCCTAATCAGCATCCCGAGATGGTCGGAATTGGAACTAATCAGTTTGTTGCAGTGATGGCACAGTTGACTCAGGCTATAAATGGTGGTGGTATCCATGCACGAGATCAGCCAGATCAACCGCAGAGGAACATGTCAGTGGTGGAACATTTCATGAGGCAACATCCCCCATCATTCAGAGGATCATCTGACCATGTGTTAGCTGAAGGGTGGATTAAAGAACTGGAAAAGATTTTCGATGTCATGGGGTGTTCAGACAATCAAAAGGTTAGTCTTGCTATTTACAGTTTGGAGGGTGAGGCAAATCAGTGGTGGTCGATGGCTAAAAATATCAGGGACGCTGATGAGATTGATGCTCTCGACTGGGATGAATTCAAAGGTATGTTTCTTGAAAAGTATTTTCCTATGGTTTTTAGACTTAGGATGGAAAAGAAATTCTTGGAATTGAGGCAAGAGGAAGACTCAGTGGCTGCCTATGAAGAAAGGTTCACTCGATTGTCAAGGTATGCTCCAAATTTTATCCGAGACCTTGATAGTAAAATCAATCGTTTTTACTCAGGATTAAAGCCAAAATATCGAAGGGAATTAGCTTCTCATGAGTTTAAAAGTTATGAAAAGCTTGTTCGATGTGCTGAGAAGGTGGAAATGGAGTTTTCCGATGACCAACTGTTCTATAACAACCAGCAGAAGAAGAGACCGAGGTGGCAGGAGAAAGGTAAGAATTCTTCAAAAAAAGTCTGATGGTAAGAAAACTAAGTTTCCAGTTTGTGATAAATTTTGAAAAAGGCATGCTAGGGAATGTCTTCTGAATTCTGGAAAGTGCTACCGTTGTGGTAAGATGGGACATAAGGCTCATGATTGCACTGAAAAAGATCAGGGTGATGGTAATACCAAATTTGATTTACAGTTAGTGAAATGTTATAAGAGCAATGAGATGGGTAAATATGCAAACGAGTGTCCGACAAAGAGCTTGAGTGATGGGAAGCAGTTAGACTACAAGCAGAAAGGGGTGGTGAAATCCTTTGCAACTACTTCAGCAGATGGCGGGCCATCAAATGAAGTTGTATCAGGTACTTTTTTTGTTTTTTCAGATTATGCCAGTGTGTTGTTTGATTCGGGGTCTACACATTCTTTCATCTCAGAAAACTTTTCTAGTAAAATGGGAATACCTTCTCAAGAAATGACTCCTGAACTTTTGGTAAAAATACCTAGGGTAAATGTTGAGGCAAAAAGAATTTATAAGAATCTTCCTATCCTTATTCGTGGAAAGAACCTACTTGCGAACCTTTTTGTTTTACCTCTAGTAGAGTTTGATGTTATCCTGGGTATGTATTGGCTCTCTATTTACCATGATAAGATTGACTATAGAGCTAAAGAAGTTTCTTTTCAGAAAGACTTTACAAGAATGAACCCTTATTGTTGATAACTTATCAAGAGGCCAAGAAACATGTAAAAGATAGAAATGAATGTTACCTTTCACACATCGTTGAAAATAAAAGAACTGTTCAGATTAATGATGTGCCAGTGGTAAATGAGTATCCTGATGTTTTTCCTGATGAGTTGCCTGGAATAATACCAGATCGGGAAGTTGAGTTTATTGTTGACTTAGTTCCTGATGCTAAGCCAATTTCAAAACCCCCTTATCGAATGGCTCAAATTGAAATTTTAGAGTTGAAGGATAAATTGCAAGATTTGTTAGAGAAAGGTTTCATTTGACCTAGCACATCACCTTGGGGTGCTCCTATTTTATTTTTTAAAAAGAAAGATGGTTCTATGAGACATTGCATTGATTATAGGGCCTTGAATAATATCACTGTTAAGAACAATTATCCTTTTCCTCATATCGATGATTTGTTTGATCAGCTCCAGGGAGCTCAGTTTTTTTCAAAGATTGACCTGAGATCGGGGTACCATCAGCTGAAGGTAAAAGAGGCAGATATTCCGAAGACCGCATTCCATACAAGATATGGCCATTATTAATTTGTAGTAATGCCTTTTGGGCTAACCAATGAACCTGCTATATTCATGGACTTAATGAATAGAATTTTCCATGAATTTTTGGATAAGTTTGTGGTGGTTTTCATTGATGATATTTTGGTGTTTTATAAAAGTATAGAAGAGCATGAAAGACATTTAAGGGTTATCTTGCAAACCTTAAAAGAAAAGAAACTGTATGGAAAATTCAGCAAGTGTGAGTTTTGGTTGCAACAAATTTCTTTCCTTGGTTACATTGTTTCTAATGATGGAATAACTGTTGATCCTGCAAAAACAAAAGTTGTGGAAGACTGGCCAAGGCCCACAAATATAACCAAGATTCGTAGCTTCCATGGTTTGGCAGGCTATTACCGAAGGATTGTTAGAAATTATTCATGGTTATCTAGTCCAATGACTAAGCTAACTCGGAAGGGTGTTAAGTTTATCTGGACAAAAGAATGTGATGATTGTTTTCAGGAATTGAAAAGGAGATTTGTGAATGCTCCAGTTTTGGCACTACCTTCCAGGAATGGTGAGTTTGTTATATACAGTGATGCTTCATTGAAAGGACTTGGTTGCTTCCTAATGCAGATTGATCAGGTAATTGCTTATGCTTCACGATAGTTGAAAACTCATGAGGTAAATTACCCTATACATGATTTGGAATTAGCTGCTGTTGTTTTTTCTTTAAAAATTTGGAGGCATCATTTGTATGGAGTAAAGTGTGAAATATATACCGATCACAAAGTTTAAAGTATATATTCACTCAAAAAGAATTGAACATGAGACAAAGTAGATGGCTAGAATTAATCAAGGATTATGATTGTACAATTCATTACCATCCGGGAAAAACAAATAAAGTGGATGATGCTTTGAGTCAAAAAAGTAATTCTTCATTAGCAATGTTGCGTTTGGAAAGTGATCCTTTGGTTAAGGATTTGATGAACTTTCTCATAGAAGTTGTTGGTGTAGGAAGTTCTTCTATTTTTCTTCAGGTATCAGTGAGATCATCTATATCAGATAGAATCAAGCAAGCACAGAAGCAAGACAGTGAGTTGCAGAAAAATGTAGAGCTGGTTCAGAAAGGTAAGTTGCCTGAATTCAACATTGATAGTGATTGTGTTTTGAGATTTGGGAAGAGATTGTGTGTTCCTTGTGATTCACAGTTGAAGAGAGAGTTGTTATGTGAAGCTCATAGTTCTCCGTTTTCAGTTCATCCTGGCAGTACTAAGATGTACAGAGATTTGCGAGAGTATTACTGGTGGGATGGAATGAAAAGAGATATTGCTGATTTTACTATGAAGTGTTTGACATGTCAACAGGTTAAAGCAGAGCAACAGTTACCGAAAGGGATGCTTCAGCCATTACCAGTGCCAGAGTGGAAATGGGAGAATATATCCATGGACTTTGTTGTGGGATTACCGAAGACATCTCGAGGTAATAATGCAATCTGGGTTATTGTTGATCGCTTGACTAAATCTGCTCATTTCCTTGCTATACGAGATAATTTTTCCCTAGATCAACTTTCCCGTTTGTATCTTAAGGAGATAGTCAGGTTACATGGATTTCCTCTCTCCATTGTATCTGACCGTGATCCTAGGTTTACTTCTAACTTTTGGAAAGGCCTTTAGAAGTCATTGGGTACTAAATTAAATTTTAGTACAGCTTTTCATCCTCAATCAGATGGGCATTCAGAATGAACAATTCAGACCTTGGAGGATATTCTACGAGCTTGTTCAATGGATTATCAGGGAAGATGGGACCAACATCTTTCTTTGGTTGAATTTTCATATAATAACATTTTTCATTCCAGTATACAGATGGCACCATTTCAGTCATTATATGGGAAGCGGTGTCGAACTCCAGCTTTCTGGGATGAAGTGGGTGAAAGGAAGTTTATGGGACCGGAATTGGTAGAAGAGTTGGCAGAAAAAGTTCAGCTGATATAGAAACACATGAGAACAGCTCAGAGTAGGCAGAAGAGTTATGCGGACAACAGGAGTAAGGATCTCTCTTTTGAGGTCGGTGATCATGTTTTTCTCAAAGTATCACCATGGAAAAGTGTGATGAGATTTTGTAAGAAAGGAAAGCTGAGTCCAAGGTTCATAGGACCATATGAAATTCTGGAGAGAATTGGATCAGTTGCTTACCGAGTGGCTTTAACTCCGAGTTTATCTCAGTTACACAATGTTTTTCAAGTTTCGATGCTGAGAAAGTATATGCCAGATCCATCTCATGTTTTGAGTCCAGAGGTAGTTCAGCTAGAAGAGAACCTATCTTATGAGGAACAACCGGTCCAGATTCTTGACCATAGGGCGCAAGTGTTACGGAATAAGGTGATTCACCAGGTAAAGGTTTTGTGGAAAAACCACATGATTGAAGAGGCAACATGGGAATCTGAAAATGCAATGAGGGATAAGTACCCCCATTTATTCGATAAGTAAATAAATTGTGGGGACGCAATTTTCTAAAGGGGGGAAGGATGTAACATCCCAAGTAAGTAATGAATAATAGATATTTTTATCTATGTATATTAATGAATTAGATAGTTTTTTAGAGGCTTAATATGAAAATAAATCCAATCTTAAGCATTGAATACACTAATATTCTTAAAAGATTGTTTTACAGCCTTTTTATGGCAAACCATTTTTAAATCTAACTTTTGACAATTTTATAAGCTATGTTTTCCAAAATAAACTTATTCTTTACGATTGGGACATCAAAATTTACTTTGTGTAAATTTTTGGTATTTTTCTGACAATGTTCATTTTTTTATGAATAGTGAAAAATAGTGCATTTTACATCAAAACTGCTTTTTATCTAATTTATTTATATGATTAGATTATAATTTGAATTTGTTTTAAGGTGAAATTATAATATATTTTTACCATTTAATCTAATAGTGGTCATTGGAATTAATTTCACTTTGAAATCGGACTTAAACTTGTGTCAATCTTTTGATACTTATTGCTTCATAAAAACACGTTGTTTGTCATGACAGCGGGAATTAATTATTAATTTAATTAATGAAACTTATATGTTTTCAATTTTGTAAAATAGAAATCGTTTTTGAATTCAGAATATCAAATATAGCATAGGGTGAAGTTTTGGTATCTTTCTGAAAAACATCAATTTTTGATGAATAGTGAAACCACTAAGTGGTAGTTAAAGAAACTGAATTTTCATTTAAATGAAAATTTTCCACCTTTGTGTTTTGAATTTCAAAAATCCGACATACATGGTTGTCATTAAGAAGTAAAATTTGGTCCAATGGGATTAAAATAATTTTTTTGTGAATAGTAACTTATTAAGTTTTTAATCGCGATTAGTGGTAATTAGTGTAGTTTAAGGTAAATGTAATGTTTTAATAGTATGAGATGAGCTTGACACATGTCCTACCCTAATTGGATGTGTCATGGCCGACCAAGAAAAGCCATGGGTCAACATGGGGACCCCATGGAGCCACTTTGGTTGGGAAATGACATAAATAACTTTTTATTTAATGAAAAAGTAAAAATGACACAAACATGATATGTTTTACTAAAACAATTTTTACATGGGGTTATACAAGTCATACTTTTGTTTATAAGTAGTCATTGGAAATATAAAAAGATTTCCTACATCATAGTATTTCTTTTATAATTTTTAGACTTTAGATAAATTAAATTATTTATGACATCATGATGATGCAGTGATGACGTCATTATTTATCGATTTAAATAAAATGGGATGATAATGTAATATCTAAGACCTACACATGTACAAAACCTATTGTATGAGTGGATTTCGAAGCCTTATCACCTTATCCTCGAATTATATCAATGTGGGACCTTTTTAATCTGAAACTCTTTTTAATATAAAGTAACTTATCTTTACTTTCCAAGAGTGCCCCTCCTCTCCTTTATAAAAGGCCACCACCTCTACCTCCTTACCCACACTTCCAAAGCCTTTGGATTGGCCAACCCCTGCCCATTTTGTCTCTCCACATCCCTCTCTTACTCCTTGAAGCCTCACTTTGGGCAGAAGACTTCCCAAGGAAGCCTTTGATCTCAAACCAAAGGGAGTTACCCGATTTTAAGGTAATGTATTCACTTGAGTCCTATTGTTTTATTTTGCTTCTCCAACCTCCTAAAATCATTTTATTCATTTCTTTCATAAAAAATCCAGTATCTTAAATATACTAGGATTTTAATATAAGAATTATTCAAGCTACACTTACACACACCTACATCTAATGGTTAAAGAACATACTGTTTCTGTGGATGGTGAATTTATGCCTCCCGAAACGATGATTGTTCAACATTCCTTTAACACCTTCAAAGGTGGCCATTAAGATGTCACTATATTTATATATGATATATAATATGTTTCTGTTTTCCATAAGCTTCTGTATTTTTAATTTTGGGCATACCTTTATGGTTTCCATTATGGGTAAACGCGATATCTTCATTTAAGGAAGTGCGGACTACCGCCCCCTCAAAGTGATTTGATTCGTTAAATACCATATGTGGGACATATAAAGGATAAAAATATGATATTATATATGATATTATACTGGAATTATAATATACCTTTATATCATTATGATTCCATTCTATAAAATACGAAATAGAAATGAAAGTAGCGTTCATGCGTACGTACGGCTTACCGTCTCCATGAACGGTGCATTTCATTTCTTACCTCTAAATGATTATGTAATATTATAAATGCATGCATGTACTAGATATATATGACATATATGATATCTACATCAAGAATACCATTCTGGATATAATTTATACATGAACAACTTTTAATTATAAAAGGCTTATTTATTGATCGTTAAAATGACCGTTATTAACTTAAATAATTACATAGTGTTCATGACATGACAATAAGTGATATAAAAGGAATAATGAACTTGAAAAAGGTTCTTAAACAAGTATAAATTAACTCAAGTTTATTATTCAGGAGATTAAAGAACGACCGAGTCAAGTCGGACCCGAGGTATGGGACTTCGCCTCAATCTCCTTTCATTGAGGCATATTTTATTTTATACACAACTTTCTTTTATACGGTGTATAAACCCCTTTGACTTTTACATTTATCCAAAAGGAATATTTTTTATACGAATCGTTTTACAAAATGATAAAAGGGAATGTTTTTGTCGTACGTATGCGGAGACAACGACTTCTCCGCCGCCGTGACCATTATTTGAGTTTTGGATTCCTCTACAAGCCATACCTTCTTTTTAAAAGAAAAATAAATACCATGTTTTACTTTTCTTTTATTTTGGTATTGAAAATGGTTTTCATAGTGTTTTTATATCAATGTGTTGTATTGATATCTTGTGATTGAAAGGTGGAAATGTTATGTTTCCTTTATGCATGTTTTATGTGATGCGATTATGTTGAGGTTCTTGGGCATTATTATGAAGACGGGTGGTTCTGTGATAAACTAAGGGCCGGTGAGCCCGATATAGCTCTCCAATGCATTGGGTAACACGAAGGAGTGAAACGTTAAGGTTTCTCCGAGGAGATTTAGGGAATATACTGTGATGGGTATTCCAAACGTAACCAAGAGGGTTACTCCCTACGAAGAATGTTATGAATACCTCAAGTTACCTTTATGTCTTATGATTTCTATGATTTATTCATTATTTGATGAGGTGTGTTAAAGTGATTATGTTTTATGGGTAAATTATGATCTCATTATTATGTATATATGTACCCATGTTTCCTTTCCATATTTTTATATCCCTAACTGAGCTTTTTATGCTCATCCCAAGTTTTTTGAAATGTTTTTCACAGGTCAAGGGAAAGGTACATGATATGATGATAGTGTCAAGGAAGTGTCAAGAAAGAATCCATGTTTTATTTTAAATATGTTTCCATTGATGGGAATGAAGAATACTATCTTTATGTAACCACTTTGTTTATATGTGGAATGTAATGCAAGTTTTATGATCTAATTCTCTAAAACTCTAAACCCGAAAAGATCCTCAATGTGTAATCTTGTAATAACTCAAGATTAAGTAAGGTTTAAGGCTGGGGCCCTATATACTAAGAATTTATAAATAATTTCATTTTGAGTATAATATATATAATTATTTTATAAATAATTTAATCCTATTCATACTTCCAATTTAATGGTTTGGTCATAACGGTCATTTTTAAATAATAATATTTCATGGTTTGTTTAAGGTTGGTGTTACCTGATGTATATGATGTCGAACAAAGGGTTTTTTTAAATATCAAAATTTTACAAAAATAGATTAATGTTAACCTTTTAATGTGGGATATATATATATAATTATTGTTACTTTATAATAATGGATGAGAAAGAGTTGTGATAATTACAACATAGACACGGTGGTTAAAATAACATGAATAATATGGCTCAATGAGAAAATATTTCTTTTTTTCCATTACTAAAAAGAGAAACTAAATTTGAATTATTGAAATACCAAAAAAATATTATTAATTGTTCATGTAAGGATTATAATTACAAACAAAATATCCCTTAAAACATGTTCAATTAATTATTTGTCGATTGGACAGGAACAAATTAATAGATGGTGATAAATACATTATAATATTCATTATTGAATTAACTGAAATCCCATGAATTGTGATTATAAATCACAAATATTAAGTGTTGATGTTGAATTATAGTTTTTATAGAATTCCAAAAAAGTAATGTGGTTATTCCTTAAATTATTTTAGATTTAATAATTTAGCTAAATATTGAAGTGATAATTTTGATGATAATTTAATGAATAAAAATATTTATCATGAGTATAAAGAAATATATAACCCATATCAAAATATTTTTCTTAATAGGAATAATAAATATTCGGTATAGATAGATCATACTATGTTGGTATAGAATGGTAATTTTCATTTCTTATTTAGAAAAGCGATCCGGATAGCGGTGCACATTCAAATCCGAAATATATATAATCTAAACTATAATATGAACATAGAAAATATTTAATATAATAATAACCATATATTTAAAATTATAATTTTATTTTCCAATCCTTGTTTCATTAAAATTAAGGGTTAAAATATTTGAAATTTAGAGCAATGAGTAGTTGAAGGTATTTTCATTGGATATTTCCTAAATAAAGAATATATATCACTACAAAAATAATGAATTTTTAAAGTCGATTATAATATTTATATTAAGATGTTATAACACTAATTTAATAGTTATTTAAAATAAGAAACACTTTTTAATTCAATGGAGAAGCTGGAGAACTGACTGGATAGTAAGTATAAAATTTCAGAATTATATAATATGTGAATGATGATCATGAATAGGTTGTTTATTCAACTTTTTAACATGTCTGATAATGAAGAAATACATTCATCCAAGGTTTAGGGAGAAAGTGTAGGTTTAAATAATTATTTTTTATTAAATTAAATCATAAAAAACTAGAATATTTTTAATAAAAACATCACAAACCTCATTTTATTATCAAGTTAAACTAGGATGTTTCGATAATGAATTAAATCATAAAGAATTAATTCATTATATAAACTAGGAGTTGGATCATATAATGAATTTTTACACTTAGTGGTTAAATCCACATTCAGTGATAATAATATTATTTGTATAATGTGGGTGTTCTGAAATAAGTTGAATGAGAATAGATAAGTGATGAAAAATAGGTAATGTACCACTTAAAAAATTGATTCTCATGTTAAAGGCATTTAATTCAATGAGAAATTTACTTTGAATGCTACCCTTGAGGCTATAATAATTATTCTTATAACATTTTACAAAAGAATATATAATATTTTATAAATGTACATGTAATCCTTTATTATTAATATGATCTTGAAGGGAATGTGTGTATTCATAATCTAGGATTTTTATACTAAGATATTAATAAGTATTAGATTTTAGGTTAAAAAAGAATTATATAGGTTAAAATAAGTTCTGGTTGAATGGTATTTGATACTTGACTCATTCTTATAATCACTAGAATTTTGGAAAGGAATACTGGAAAAAAAACTATACATCAATGAATGTAATAAGTAATATCTCAACTATATATTTCTGTATTGACGATATTATATTTGGTAAAAATAAATAACATGTTTATAAAACAAATTGACTAAAATGAATGATATGGTTGAGTTTTCGATGTTCATAGAGATAATGTTCTTTTTAAGAAATAATAATTTTCAAGATAACAATTTCATTTTTATTTCAGAGGAGTAGTGTTTCCAATAGTTACTTCCTAATTTTGTTATATAGCATGATAATATATTTTATGACCAATTTTTAGTGGGAAAAAAGAAATCAAAATATAAATATGAAAATATGTTTGATCAAAGAAGTATATAAAACATATTTTGAGTTTTCTTGATTTGATAATGTCGAGACTGATATTATCATTGTTTCTACATTTTATTCAAGATATAAAAATGTTATTATTCAATATCATTTAATTTAAATGAATATTATTATAAGGTATATCAAACTCACTATAGAATTTGGATTCAAATAAAATAGAAAATTATAGAATAATCTATTTTTATATGTCAATGTGGATTGGGATGGTAGTGTTGATTATAGAAGGTCCAGGTCTGGTAGAGTGTTATTGTAAGAAAAAAAATTATATAAAATGTCAAAAAGTACAATTACATTACCCTTATTATAGGAGAAGAAGAATTTTTTACTTCCGTATAATAATTTTTTATTAATATAGTTGAATACATAACTAGATTATTTAAATTTCAGAGTGAAATTATTATTATTAATGAGATGTGAAAAATATTTTGGTAAATATAATTCAATATTCTATATTAGGGAACATAAATATAAAATATCAATTTTTCAAAATGGGGTATGCTTCTATAATGGAACAATCAGAATATGTTTTTACAAAACAACTACTTAAGGAAACATTTTAGAAATTTAATTTTATAATTATTTTCCAACCTCAACATTATCAATTATAAGTTATATTTTTCATACCCTTTCTCACTTCTTCTTTGTATGTTTTTACCTAAGTGGTATAAATTTAGAAACATAAATCGATATATATTTATTTATTTATATTCACAATGGAAAAAAAATCTATTATTCAAGGGGTATCTATTTAGGAGATTTCCAAAAGGAAAAGTTTTGAGTTCAACAAATACACATGGTCATTTTGGTGTGAGGTTATGGTTTCAGTGTGTGTGTGTGTGTGTGTTTGTCATTTGTTGTATTAAATATTTGTATGTGTTTATTAATTATATATATATTGTTTGATTGGAACGTGTATAAGAAACCTTTTGAACAGATAAGCTATGAATAAAATATGTCTCTTTAAAAGTAAATTTATGATACTATTATGGAAATCATTGAAATTATTATTCCTCGTTATTATAAATTATACCATGTTTTCTCATGTATAATTTGAATTATTGAATAACGATCCATTATATATTTTTGGAGTGATTTGTGTTCAATGGTTTCCAAAAAAATATAAAGGGAGATACTTTTATGATTAGGAAGATGTTTGAAGATAAACGTAACCAAGGAGATTAATTTTAAATTGAGTGAGAGATTTTTTTGTAGGTAAAGTTTAAGTAGATGTGACTTGTGTAATTAATCTTTTCTTTTATTGTCAACACATTTTTTAAAACATGAAATATTTTCAAACATAGATTAATTATAGTATTTAAGATTTGGTAATGGCCTTTTAGATATTTTCAAGTGTTTTTAAGAATATTGGATCTAAATAGTAATGTTTACAATTGTTTTATTGACGAAAGGAAAATTCTTGTAGCAATAGTGAGCCTCACGTAATGACTTTCTTATCAGAGATGATTTTTTTGGTGAGGCATAAAACATCATACCAAAATATATATGGATTAGAACATGATTTTATTCCCAAATCGGATTATTCCTGAGCTTATATTTTACGACATATATGTTAAACCATAGTTTTAATTCCATGACCATATGTGTTTAGGTTTTTTGGTATAGGGGGGAGGATTATTTTATGACAGATATGTTTATACCATCAATCCATATATTACATCACAATAGTGATTCCATAACAAAGTGATACGATATGGAAATTATGATAACATTGTAATGAGTAATATCATTATAAATAATCCTAGATAATTTATTTACTTGATTGGTTAGTTTGTCATATTTTTTAAAATTTCAATAATTACATTGTAATACACAAGTTTACATTGTGAATTATATTGTGGCCATGTTTTGGGATTTTTTATATTGTATATTAATAATTAACACACAAACTAATATATCTCATTTCCAGGCATCCCTAAAACATTTAAAATGTGAAAAATAACGTTGGATTTATCTAATAGAATATATTAAAGTAAGATAAGTTAAAATTTGATTTGGTTATTGAATTTTGAATTTATAATTTTAATTTTAATTAAATAATGATGTATTTGTTATTATTGTGTGTGGTACGAGAATATAATTACTATGAGTACAATTAGATATGGATATAAAGTAGATAAACCCAAGAAGAAGGACTGTTATTAATTATCATATGCACGTGATTAGGAATTTTTAGGCAATTAATACCAATGCTTATGTTGAAGAAGATGAACTACAGTGGTCATGTATTGAGTTAATGAGTCTTTTTTAATTTTTTTATGATTATAAATTTGCTTATACTTTAGGAAATCTTTTTTGGAGAAGGATAAATATATTTAGTGTCCTAAAGGATGTAATTTACTTTTTAATTTAATATTTTTAGGTGATCAAAGCTGAGAACATGTGGTGGTACTCTATTATAATATAATTCATATACTCTTGGTGATTAGAGAAAATCCTTATTATTTTTTCATGAAAATATATCTTTATATGTGTGGGATCACATTGTAATTATTCAGAAACATTTAAACACACAATAGTTCCAAGGATAAACCCTACTCATTATAATCCATTTTGTGATTCTTGTAGATCATGTGGAAAGAGATGATATTATTCAATGTCATTGATGTAGCCATTCATTTTTAATGGTAAACCTTGTACATAATCTTTTTTAATTTTTTTAGATACATAAAATAAATAATTAGAGTAATTTATTTTACATAAAAAATATTTTTTTGTTGAAGAAAAGTGTTGGTGAAAACATACTTGTTTTATATTAACTGGGTATGAATGTTGATTAGTGAAATTATTGTAAAATACTGTTATTTTCTTATCCCCCACTCTACTCTTCTTAGTGAATAATTTTGTGGTGTGTAATTAAATTGGTGTTATTTTCCTCTAAATATATATCAAACATCTACCCATTTTGAAGTAAAAATATAATAATATATATAGTTACATAACTTTTCAATTAGTTTATTATTTTTTTTTGAAAAAATAACAATAATATTACAAACACTATTGTGTAAACCATATTTTTTTTGTATGTATATCAAATAAATAAAATAAAATTTCAATAAATGAAAAAAAATATTAAAAATAAAAGGAATAATTAGAAAACTATAAAATAAATGATTTCATGAATAATTAGTTTCAATGCACATTTTTCGGAGGAAAAATGAAAATATTCCAATTCAATTAGGTTATACAATTTTTGAGATGTCTATTTAAGTGTTTATACGATTCAAGAGATATTTGGAGGTTTTTTAGAAAATTCAGATGTTTTGGAGCAATGAATAGTTGGTACAATTTTGTGCATGGTATTAGGGTCTTTATAGTTGATCCATATATCCTATAAGCTAGGACATAGTTGACTACATAGTTAGTGTGTGGTCCCTAGGATTGTACAGATTGTTCATATAACAAGGGATCTTAAATAACGTAAGTTTCATGGTTTATGCATAGTCCCATGAATCATAAAACTAGGTCATATATCTTTTAAAAATTACCCAAAATATTTTATTTTTACATAATTTATTCTCCAAATCCCTCATTATAATACTTATATGAATGAACCCCATATTGGGTAATTTTTTATGTTTTTTGGCTGATTTTATTCCCATTGAATACTTTTTAAACTAAGTTTAATCCCCTCTCTTTTATTCTCTTCTTATTCTTGGATTTTTTCACATCATTTCTCAAACATAGAGATTTGTGTGTGGGATTTTCACTAAGATATAATACAAAACTATGAAATGTTTTTTCATTTTATTGTAAAGTCTAAAGGATGTTATTGTGAGTGGATTCCATTCTATTAGAGGTGATTTTCATGTTATATTTATAGAAGATAAGGGTTTCTCTATTATTTTTTAATTTATCGGTTTTTAGGTTTGTGAGTATGGATTTAAAATCATTTATTTTGTGTTTAGTTTTTAATTAATGTTAGGGGAGGATAAATCTTAGTTATTTGAGATTTATTTTTCATTAACATCATGATTGAAATAAGTGTATCTTATTTTCATTATTTTTTGATTAGTTATGTTTTCAAACATGTTTAATTTTCAAAAAAAATATTTTAATTTGATTTTAATATGATTTATAAAGGTGTTTAATATATTTTGAATATTGTTTTTTACGTGTCTGTGTTTGTTTCAAGATATTAAAATGGTATTTCCTATGTGTGTTAGTATTTTATTGAAAATGAGGAATTTTAGAAACCATGGTTATGATATTGTAGCGGGACTCTTGGGGAATATTTTGTGTCATATTTATATGGATGTTTTTTAATCATGGATCATTAAATGTTATTATATTGTGGGTATAGGTTATTTTTGGAAACACCACTTGAGTTTAGGGTCCTTATTAGGTTAAATGAGGTTGGTTGTGGAAACTCCAGGTAATGATTTTTCAGAAACGCTTCTGGAGTTTGGGGGCCTCTCTGGGTTAGATGATGTTGTTTTAGAAACTTTATGTTGGTGTAGAGACCATAAGGTTTGGTTATAAATCATAAATGACTATGTGAGTTATCAAATGATGATGATCGGTGTGGAATGGGTTCAGAGTTACCTTGGGTTTGTGGTGTAAAGGTGAGTGTGAATTTGGTTGTGTGGGAATTAATGTGTTATGACTTCATTGATTTTTATTTTATCAAAACATATTCATATCCCTCGTGACTTATTTATGTTGTTTAGTTATATCAATTGTTATAGGTTGGGCATGTTTTTATAATATGCATTTAAGATACTAAGTTCTCATATATATAGGTAACATTGGGAGTATTTTGGAAACTATATTAACATTCTTATCACCCCTTATATATGATAATTGGTGCATATGTAGATGGCATTTATTGAGTTATAGGTCATAAGGATTGGTCCTTAGTTGGATAAGATTGAGTAGTGTAGGATGACCACTAGAGTCTAGTATAATTGATTCTATATTTTGTGAGTTAGTTATAATATGGAGTGGTATTTGTACCATAGGATTTCTTGAATGGTTATAATTATGGTGTCTTATAAGCATTATATTTATTCGATATAATTGTGTAATATCTTATAGGTTTATAGTTTCCATGTGAGTTGTGTATTAATTTTTTTCTTCATATTTAATTTTAGTATTTTTATTTATATATCAAACCTATGGAAAATGAGATATGGTACCAAGGTCCATGTAACATTCTGATTCAGCTTAAACATGGGTTTGAGTGGTCGAAATGGGTCAAGATGTTATAAATGGTATGAGTTTGGTTTGATTAGTGTATTATAATCATGGAGATTGGATGTGTCTCAAATATAGAGGTTAACTATAAAAATAAGTGACAACATCTTTATAATGAGACCCAAGATATGAGGGATGACTTGGAAACATGATTTTTTGTTGACTTTGTTTGAGTTGTTTTTTTCCCCTAGTTTTCAGGAACCAACCTAGGGTCACCCTCGAACTAGCCACCCAATCCATCCTGTGGTATGGCATGAAGGGAATTCCTAATCCCCACAGGTTAGAAACTCGTTTTAGGGAATCAAATTACATATTTGGGAATGTCTTCCCAATTAATTAGTCAAAAAAATACAAATTATAATAATAAGAGAAACCATGAAAATTCATAAAAAATTAAACACCCAAGTATCACATAAATAATCATTAATATCCAAGTACAAAATGATTTTATGGGGATCTATAAATAGTGATACAAAATTTGGTAATAACATATTACAACTTGAACTCAAAAAAATGAAAAGGAATCCACACGTCTCTATGTGGAATGAGGGTTGAACTCCAACCATTTCAACACCATCACCTAAGCTAAGGTCCCCTAGCATTAATACCTTCTAGATCTAGGAGTCACCTTTATTTTAACTTAGTCTAATAAAATAAAGTGTATATACATCCATTGGGTGTATAGAGGGTGTGAGCATGAAATACCAAATGGTTACCACCAAGCATTCCATGAATAATCATTATTAGACCGAATAAACAAGCTAGAGTTTTATAAAATAATGTAAGTAAAACTTGATTTAAAATTTTTAAAATTAAAAGAGGAAAAAAAATGAACGCATTAAAATCAAAGAACCGTGGGAAACCATAGAGTATATAAGGTCAGGGTTTGTTTCATGATCCTCTTACACATAGTGATCGAACCATTCCCAACCATTATCATGCATGAGAAATTAGGGAGGATGAATCCAAATATCGAGAGGTAACCAGATCCATAAAAGGATTTATTTAGTTATTATTATTTATACATTAATGTTAGGGAGGGATAAAATTTTTATTATCACACTTATCTTAGTCATCCCACGAATGTACCTAGGGTTCCCATGTGATATTTTCCCATTCAATAAATTCACTTAACAAAGAAAACATACCACTTTAAATACATTCAAATCTCATCACAAAAGGGGATAAGTTTTCAACAAACCCATCACACAACAATTGAATTCAAAAAATTATTTCACGCATCAAAATATTTAAAACATACTTAATATATTTATTCTAGTGTGACATCCCAAGCCTTGTCCACTAATAAGTGACCCAATCTGATCCCCACATAGTCTCAATAATTCCTCTTAGTATTCTAAAAGTTGTTGACTAGAAGTGTAGTTCTATGGTGGTATAGTGGGGAGACGATACTCTCAAAATCATAATAAAATAATTGAGATAAAATTAACAAAATAATAATCAATAATAATTATTTAATTGGAAATATATCAGCATTTTAATAATAAACAAATATTAGCAATGATAACTAATATCATATAAAAATAATGTTTGCACGATAAAATAAAAAACATTGAATACAAGGGGAATAAATTGGTCAGAATATGACATTCACTTGCTATACCAAACATACAAAAAATGTATCTCTAATAGAATCGTGATAAAAACAACATCCTATGCTCCCATACTCTATCCTATTATAGAAAATAAAGAATACATAACTTTAAACTTCCCTTTGTCCCCACCTATATCCAAGAAGTATATTCTGGTGCCAATTGGCGGCCTGAACTGGGTGTAAGTACAACACAGTAGGATATTTTCAATGGCATATAGCACTATCCAATCTTGGAATATACAATGAGTTATGTTCTAGTATAACTAGAACGAGAAATAAATAAATAAACCATGTTGGTCTGGCTTCCTCAGGGAATACTCTTTTGATACTACCGGCATCTTCCTAAGCTACAATATATCTAATAATTTTTTATTTTCATTTATATTTATATGGTAGGGACCCATGGAGTTCATCCAAGGAATCAATGTATAGTGATAGTCATATAAGGTTACATAATTTCCATGGCATTATATTATTTTTAATTTCACGAAGTCCACATGGGTATACCTTTGTAAATTCACTCTAAAGAGAATATCTACCCTAACCCTAGGATGATATCTTAGGTATCCTCAATCAGAGTATTGAAAAGAGACCAAAATAATAACCAAAGAATTCTATAATATCAAAATAAATCCAAGGATAATCACCCAAGAAAATAATTTAATTTAATTTGTGGAAATATTGGTGAACCCTCAATGCTATGTCAGGGAACTCACATTCATAATACAAAGACTAAATATAAGTTTAGTCCTTTATTGGGAAGATGCATCAATGAATCTATAGTAATCCCATGATCATGTCCCAGGAAAACCATATCAAGAGTCTAAGTATTTCTCAAAGCATGCCACACCTTCAACTAATTAACAGTCTATGACCATAGTCAAGAATGATATTATAATCAATCAGGTTACCATAATAATAATGATATCCATAATCAAATTTAATGATTAAACAATGGCTATGTGAAATGGTCTTACCATTGACCTTTCATTTCAAATGAAGGATAAAAATGATACTGATTGTAGTATTGAAATAATGATGTAGATGCTCAATATAAAAGATGGGGTGAATTTTATACTTTAAAAAATTCATTTGGAACTTTTAAAGATGATAATGTTTAACAATGTTAAACAAGGTAAATTCACAAGACCTCTTAGTTCTAAAAACTTGCTTGATTCTGGAAATGAAACTTAAAAAAAATTTACAAAGATAAAGATTCTACCATAAAGCGTATTGAATATTATTAATCATAGTACATGTATAAGAAATTATGAGATAGTTATACTTTACTCAATAACCAAAATGCAGTAAAAAACATGAAACAAAACAAGTAACAAGTATTAAATCTATTAACCCAAAGAGAAGGGAATCCAACAACCGTGGATAAAGGTCCCTTGATTTATACTTTCAAAAAAGTCTATATTACACACACCAGGGTAACCCCTCGATAAGAATATCGGAGTCTGTGTTGATATCCCCACAAGAACTCGAACTTCAAGGTAGTCAGCACCTCTGTCTATCTATCCCCGGAAGCCCTCGAATGTACTCATCAACATTTGAAGTCGCACGAAGCAATTCTGAACAAGATGTTCAGTACGCACAAAGTATGAAAGCCTCTCTCTATAAATCATTTCTCATCAAGTAATATCTAGAGTCATAGAACTGTTCATCAATGTTATTACCTCTTTCAAATTAGCTCTTATTTATAGGCACATCTTCAATGGTCGGCTCCCTCCTCCAACGGTCATACTTTTCCTTGAATTTCTTAGGGACCTATACACGTGTCACTCAAACAACAGTTGGTTAGAAACAGAATACATGACCTCATTTTATAACTCAAACAAGAGTAAGCAAAAATATGGTTTCATAACTAAATCCATTTTTTGGAATGTAAGGAAAAATAAAAGTTCATAGCCTAACCAAAAACACCATTCGGTGTCTATAATACATGAATATTCGGATTCGGCTTCAAAATAATTTAGAACCTGAATTCTATAGAATTTAGGAATATGAATTTCATAGTAATTCGAAGTCTGAATTCATAAGAATTTGGAGTGTGAACTCAGAATGTTCAGAGACTGAATTCAGAAAATTTGGACTATGAACTCAGAATGTTCGGAGTCTGAATTCAAAGAATTCAGAGTCTGAACTTAGAAAGTTCTGAGTCTGAATTCAGAGAATTCGGAGTCTGAACTCAGAATGTTTGGAGTCTGAATTCATAGAATTCATAACCTGAATTCAGATCCTAAAAATAGGATGCTCTATACATATGTATTTATAATATTCCTATGTTTTAGTTACAAAACCAATTTTTTTTACATAGAAGGAAAATGAGTTATATTAAAATATGAATAATGAAAACATGGTATGGATAAATTTTCTTGTGGAAGGAAAATTTCTTTAAGAATGTAAAACATAGGGAAAATAAATTTTCCTTAAGATAGAGTTTTTGTGATTTTCAAAATAAGAAGGAATTGAAAGGTTATAAGGAAACCTTATTGACTCGAAAATATACCCCTTTTTGGAAAGCACAAACATCATTATAAAAAAGAATATAAGAACTTAGAAAATATTATTTTGGACTATGAAAATAATAATTATCTCCATTAACACATAGGAAATGTTGAATACGACTAACTCCCCCTTAAGATTTGGATTCACTAGGGATCATATTCTCGATTTCCAGATTAAGACATAGCATTTTATTGCATATGAAAAACTTCTTGGATAAGAACACCCCCTTAGATGAACTCCCCCTTACATAGAGAAATTTATTCCTTTACTTTGTATTCTTTTTTTTGCATTCCTTTCTCCCCCTTTGTGATTATAAAAAAGGATTAAAGGTAATGGAAAAGAAAGAATGGTACCTGAAATATTATTACTAAATAAAAA
Source organism: Viscum album (assembly GCA_963277665.1). Taxonomy (NCBI): domain Eukaryota; kingdom Viridiplantae; phylum Streptophyta; class Magnoliopsida; order Santalales; family Viscaceae; genus Viscum; species Viscum album. Next base: position 1,719,182,521 of record OY728160.1, on the reverse strand, counting down.
AAAGACGAGCAACAAAAAATTTCATTATGATTGGAGGAATTTATACATGTAACAAATACAATGAAATGTCAGAATTGAATAATATTATCCTTCATTATCCTTCAGCATCGACTTCTTCACTATGGTTTTGAGATTCTTGAGTTCCTTTTGATCCTCCTCTGTTAATTTGAGAAGCTGATCCTATTATTCTATTTTCTTCTCTGAGGATTTGATTTTTTTCTTCCTACGCCTTAAGAGATTCGTCTTTCCCCATTATAACTTCTTATTTCTTATAAAATTTTTCTTCAAGTTAGATTCTATGATATCTTTCCCCCTTCCAACTCTGTGCAACTGAATACAAATTCCCATTCAGATATTTCACTTCTTACATCCAAGAATTCTGTTCCAGAGATCGCTTTTCCTCAAAACTATTTGTTAGATCCTTGATCTTCACATATCTGGTGTCAAATTAATCCTTGACACATTCTTGGAATTCATCAATAATTCTCATTTCATATATAGTTTTTTTACCGTCTATACATCTTCTTGCAAGATCATTTGTGGGATTCATAGTTTATAAAATAAGGTTTTGAAATCATCCTTAAGCTTGACACAGTTATCCATCACCGTGGATAATGAATCTGATTTTTGATTTAAGGTGTGTTGAAGCATCTGGAATCTCGAGTCTATACTTGGAAATATAGTAATAGTTCCAACAAGCTTTCTCATAGACTAGACTACAAAATCATGTCTAAGTGAGGACGATTATGAATCAACGATTTTTCTTGGTGTGGTTTCTTTTTCTAACTCAGCATCTTTCCTCTTTGAAGAACCACCAAAAACTTTCTTCTTTACAACAGCCTTGGTAGGTGTATCAGCAACTACCTGTGTTCCCTTATCAACCTTTGGAATGACTTCCTCTTAATCAGGAGATTCATGTTCACTATCATATAGATGAAAAAAATTTCTTCATCAAATTCTTCCTTTTGGTCTCCTGCCTCAACATCCTCTAGGTGAATGAAATATTTATTGATGATTTATTCTTCATATGGTTTGTCTACTTTGCCTTTAGTCTTCTCTTCATCCTTCCCAGGAGTAGCAAGCTTTGATGATTCAGCTTGAGAGGTTCAAAATGATAATTTCTCAGAAGGGATTTCCATCTCATGAAAATCCTCAACTTACTTTATCAGATCTTTAGTTTCACCACTACCTTCTTCTTCTTCTTCTGCTTATTTTTCTTCAACTTCTTTTTTTTGGACTTTTTATGGAGTTACAATCTTTTTTCTTGGAGTCTCTGGTAATGTTTCTATCAAGAATTATTTTGGTACCGGAATATACTCGGAAGATTTCTCAGCAGGTTTTAGAAGTTATTGAACTATTTCAGCCTCATACAACTTATTCTTCTGCTTCTTCTCTTTCTCTTGCTTGTCAAGTTCATCAGCTGCCTTCTCCCTCAAGGATTTTTCTTCAGTATGGTCCAAGACAAACTTAGGCTCCCCTTCTTTTTTTATTTTTCTTTTCTTCTCTCCACTTTTCTATAACTTCATCAGGATAGGTTTTTTTTCTTTGCCTATGAAGGTGTGGATTGGGTTTTCTTATCCATTGGTGTTTTTTCCTTCCCTTCCACATCATTCAACTTCCTCTTACTTCCACCGTTTTTAGAGGTCTCAGCCACCTCCTATTTATTAGACATAGCTTCATCTTTCTCTTCCAGAAAATCATATAATTCTTCAGATACTTTGGAAAAACCAATTTTCATCCTTCTCAGGGTGTCATTACTCAGCAACATGACTTTTTAATTTATTGACAAAGATTTTCAAGGAATTTTGAAAGATTCTAGACACCGAACAATCATATTTGAAAGAATGTATGGATACACAATAATCTAAGCCTTCATATTTCCATTCTTTATGTTCTGAGTCATAATCAAGATATGATTAACCAAGTTTATCTTCCTTAGGTTTACCACAAAATCCAGAATGTACATATCACTTTTCTTCAAAGTATCCTTGTCTCATTTTATCGGTATGATGAATCCTTGAACCCACAATTCAAGAATCTGATAATTTTTAATCAGGTGAAGAATCTTCAGAGTCTTTACTTATAAGAGACCAAGGAAATCCATGTCCTCAACCTTAACAAAACTTCCTTGAACATCAGGCATCTTATGAGAACAAAACTCGACTTCCCCTTCCTAAGGAATACCAACCAAGCTTGCAGCCTTGGTGTAAGAAATTGAATATGTCTTTTCATAACACTTGAAGGAAAAGTTACTCCTCCCCTGTTCGTTGAAGAAAATTACTGACTCATAGAATTCTATTAACAAATCTGGATATACCAAATCCTAAGCTTTTGGTTTTGAAAGTCAAACACTTTCCCACCCATTCAGCTTTATATTCATAGATATAATAAAACCTTACATTGTGAAAAACATCAGTTCAACAAACCCTTATCTATATATCTTCCATTCAGATATTGGTTTGATATTTGACATATCTTTTTGAGAGGAGACTTCGTTAGACATTTGGAATTAAGAAAGATTTAAGAAGTTCATAATGAGCTTATGTAGGAGGGCAGAGCTTCAGCATGCATGAGCTTGAGTTTTGATGTGGGAAAACCATCGAGGGGTGCTTTATATAGGAAATTGAGGTGACAGTTCATCTTCCATACTCAATCCAATGGTTGAAAAACCTTTTGATCAGATCTGATGTTTGGGATGATAACCAGAATGAAATTTTGATAGAATCTGGTCTTTTGAGGTTTTTTTAAGAAAAAAATTCGGATTAAAAAAATTGAATATGAAAATTTTAAAACAAATGAAAATACCAACATGTAAAATATGGTTACAAAAAATTAAGAAATAAAACATACCTTTAATATTGCTAGGAATATTATACGTAATGAGGAAAATTCTTCTTTAAAAACTTTAGATTCCAAAAATTTTGATTACGAATATTTTCAACACGAAAGTCTCTATTATGAAAATTTTATGTATGAAAATCTTCATTATGAAAATTTTAAGTATGAAAATCTTCATTATGAAAAAATTAAGTGCGAAGATCTTGAAAATGGAAAATTTCTAGACAATGAAAAATTTTAGACTACGGGAAACAAAAATTTGACTACAAAAAAATTTGACTAAAAAAATAGACTACAAAAAGAATACACTCCCCCTTTGAAAAGGAGTTTCGTACTATAAAGAAATTTATTTCAATAGGAAGTTAACATGGATGATTACCTTATGGTTATCATTCCTAACTTCTATTTAATGTATTTAAATCTATCGGAGGGTAATGATTTTGTGAAAATATCAGCAAGTTCATCTTGTGTTATGATAAATTGAAGAATGAAATATTCTTTTTGTGTGTGATCTCTAAGAAAGTGATGCATAATATCTTTGTGTTTTGCACGAGAGTGATGTTCAGTGTTTTTACTGAAGGCAATGGAACTATTATTATCACACACAAAAAAATTATTGGTATAACTCATACCATAGTATGTGAGTGTGTGTTGCATCCACAATAATTGAGTAAAACAACTTCCAACTACTACATATTCAGCTTCAGCAGTGGAAAGTGCTAATGAGTTTTGCTTTTTTCATGACCAAGAAACTAATCAATATCTTAAGAAATTACATGTTCCGTATGTACTTTTCTTATCCATTCAACATCCACCAAAATCAGAATCCGAAAAAAAAACTTTTAAAACAAAATCATTTCCAGAAGTGTAAAAGAGTCCTAGATCCATGGTTCCCTTTAAGTAGCAAAAAATCATTTTCAAAACCTTTAAATGATACTCCTAAGGATTGGATTGATATCTTACACATAATCATACTGAAAAAATTAATTTTGGACGACTAGATGTCAAGTAAATTAGAATTCTTATTATACCTCTAAAAGATGTTTGATCTACTGGTTACCCAGCTTCGTTAAGATCATGTGAATTTGAGGTACCAATTGGAATACTTATACTCTTAGTGTTGTCACATCCATAATTTTTAAGAAGATATTTAATATACATATGTTGGGATATATATATTCCTTACGGTTTATGAGAAATTTGAAAAGCAAGAAAAAATGTTAACTCACCCATCATACTCATTTAAATATCATATTTCATTAGATCTACAAAGGAATCAGTTAAAGATCGCTGAGTTGAACCAAATATAATGTCATCCACATAAATTTGAACAATAAAATCATTTTTCTTATATTTATTAATAAAAAGGGTTGGATCAGCATTTCCTTTAACATAATTATATGGAATCAAAAAAAATATAAGTCTATCATACCAGACTCGAGGGGCTTTCTTAAGTCCATAAAAATCTTTGGTATGTTTGTAAACATGTTCAAGATGTTTTTTATTTTCAAAACCAGGAGGTTGTTCAACAAAAACTTCCTCTTGTACAAAACCATTAAGGAAATCACATTTAACATCCATTTGAAAAAGTTTTAAATTGAAGAATGATGCAAAGGAAAGTAGAATACAAATAGATTCAAGTCTATCTACTGGAGAATATGTTTCTTCATTGTCTATTCCTTCTTGTTTATTATATCCTTTAGTAAGCAATCTAGCTTTATTTCTTAATATGATTCCAATTTCATCACATTTATTTATGAATACCCATTTTACTCCAATAACAGAAGTTTCTTTAGGTATTTTAACCAAGGTCAAGACATTATTCCTTTCGAATTCATTTATCTCATCTTTCATAGATTTTATCCAATCATCATCACCTAAAGCTTCATCAGTTCTTTTTTATATTTAGGAAAGGAATTATAGATGTTATACTTCATTTCATAAGGAACTTCTAGTCCTTACAGGTTGATTTACATCACCAATGATACTAACACTAGGATGATTCTTTAGAAACAACTGATTTGGGTTTTGTAAAACATGTTCATCAATATAGGATAGGAAGTCTTCTGGGGTAAATCCATCAGAAATAGATTCTTGAACATTTTCTTTATCAGAAGGATCTTCTAACAAAGGTTGATAATATGTTTTTTAAAACACATCTGAAGATGTAGGTTGAGGTTGTTTAAAAGAAAAAGGATCAGTTTCATCAAATTTGACATGTACGGTGTCTTCAACAGTACAAGTATTTTTGTTGAACAATCTATAAGCCTTAGAAGTTGTGGAGTAGCCTAAGAAAATTCCTTCATCATATTTTGGTGAAAATTTGTGTAGGTTATCTTTGGTATTCAGAATGAATACCTTGCAACCAAAAACCATGAAGTAGGAAATTCTTGGTTTTCTACCATTCCATTACTCATAAAAAGTTTTATTATAAAAAGTTCTAATCAAAACATGATTTATAGTATAACAAGCAGTACTTACAGCTTCAGACCAAAAATGTTTTGCAACCAAATATTATCTCAACATGGTTCTTGTTATCTCTTGAGGAATCCTATTTCTTCTTTAAAAAACACCATTTAGTTGAGGTGTTCTGGGTGCTGAGAAGTTATGAGTAATGCCTTTTCTACTACAAATATTTTCAAAATCAGAATTTTGAAATTCTCTTCCATGATCAGTATGAATAGTTATAAAAGGAATATTTTTCTCATTTTTAACTTAGGCTCTAAAACTGTTGAAATACGAAAAATCTTAATATTTTTTTACTATAAAATAGACCCACGTAAATCTAGTGTAATCATCAACTAAAAAATATACATAATATTTTCCTCCAATGCTTCCAGTTTTTGTTGGACCAAAAAGATCTATATGCACCAACTGTAATGAATCAGTGGTTGAGACATCACCAACTAATTTAAAACATGATTTATTTTACTTACCATATTGAAAAGGATCGCAAACTTTTAAAGAATCAAATCTAAGCTTCGGTAGATCCTTAACTAGTCTTTTCTTAGAGAGTTTTCATTGGTTCTAATGGTTATAGTGTTCTAAACTTCTATGCCACAACCATGAATGGTCTTCCATTGCACAAAGGCAAGGTAGGTCTTGGCTCCTATGGTCTTCTATGTTTAGTGTGTAAACATTCTTTTTCCTATTTGAATAAAGAATAAACTCTTCCTTGGAATTGTGTACTAAGCACATTTCATTACTAAAATTCACAAGGTGACATTCTTCACATAATTGACTAATTCTAATGAGGTTGGGATTAAGACCCATAAAAAATAAAACATTTGAAATCAATGTTTTTAAAAGAAGAACAATGTTACCTATATCAATAATTTCTCCCTTAGCATTATCTCTGAAAGTTAATTTTCCTCCTTTATTCTTGATAATGTTTTCAAAGAAGTTTTTGTTACCAGTCATATGCCAGGAACATCCACTATCCATGTAGCATGTATTACTGTTGGTACTATCTTTATTTTTCAGAAAATAAGTGTGTTAGACTTTAGGAACCCAAACTTTCTTCGATCCGAAAACATCATAAAGAAAAATTTTAGAAATCCACATTTTCTTTGAAAAATAAGCTTTATGAAAACCTAAAGAATTAGTTTTGTTTAAGGAATATTTTTTCCCTATGTCCACCACATTGACACTTAGTTCATAATGGAGTACTTTGAGGAACAAAATAATTGTTACTAAAAATCGGTTTTGAACTTGTATAACCAAAACCAGAATTATTCTTTAGAGATCGAATTTGAGAATACATTTTATCAAAATTTTCTTTACCTAAGGTAATGTTTGACACACACTTCCTCATGGAAAATATTTCTGACTCTAGTCTAATAACTAAGATCTTATCCTTAAAAACATTAGTTTTAGTACTAGAGTTAGTCTTGAAAACATTGTTCTTAGAAATTACTTTTTCTGGGTCCTTAGAATGTTTATCCTTCTCATAATTAACATCCTCAAGGGTTTTTGAAATACTTTCAAAATCAAGGGTTTTCTTATAAAGATCATTAGAAAGATATGATATTTCATTAGTAAGAATAGAAATCCTAGAATTTACATTATCAAGATTTTTCTTAACTTTATAATTTTCATTCTCAAGAAGCTTAGAAAACCTAGAAACTTCTTCATAGGTAGGTAAATTATTATCTTCATCATAAGAATATTCTTCATCTGAGGATTCATTGTATTTACTATCCCTATAATTAGAATTGAATGATACATTGGTGATGGATTCATAATTGCGTACCCTTTCCATTGAACAATGATTTTCAATAGGTAGTCTGATAAGAAAACCAAGATTCTTCGGTCTAGAAGATTCGTAATCTGATGATTCCTCTGAAGCGTCTCCACCACTGGCACTCCAGGTTTCATTATATTTCAAGACTTTCTTAGCTTTATCTTTGTATTAATTTTTTCTATTCCTCTCATAATGATTTTCCTTTTTATCTTTTATATAAAGCATAGGACAATCATGCCTTATAAGTCCAACTCTTTTTCAATCATAACAAGAGACTTTAGAGACTTTCTTATCCTTTGTTTCTTTCCCCTTGTATTTGTATTGAAAGTATTTCTTCCCAACTATCTTGTTCATCCTTTGAGGAAGATTGGATAATTCATTTTCTAAATATTCACTTCTACTAGATTCAGATTGTATAAAAAACTTCTTTGATTTGGATCTTGTAACTCTATTTGGAGTCGTTTATTTCATATGATTAGAAGTAGTTGTAAAAGAAAAACATCCATTCCCATTATTCTTCTTAACATTGTCAGAATCTCTCTTCATTCTAGTCTTTTGTTGGAGAAGAGTTCCAAAAATCTCATCAAGAGTAATCTGTGAGACTTTCCTATTCTCGTCTACAGTTTTTCTCTTGGATTCCCATTCATTAAGAATGATGTATACAATTTTGTCTACAAGTGCCTCATCATACAAACCTTTTTCACCCATAGATTGTAAGCTATTTCCAATATTCATAAATCTCTATTTTACCTTATATATAGGTTTTCTATAAGGAAAGAAAAAACAATAGTACTCAACTCTACGCATAGCTCTTCTAGTTTCAATAACTTTGGAAGTACCAAAATATGTAACATCAAGCTTATTCCAAATACAATTTTCTCCTTCACAAGAAGAAATCAGGATATATATATTCATGGTCATGGAACACAACAAATTATTGTGTACCTTATAGTTAGGTTGATATTCTGACTTCTCTTGATTAGTAAAATTTCTGACTTCCTTATCAGGAATCTTGTAATCTCCAGTAAGCATAAAAAATTTGTCCACTCAATTATTAATAACAAAAGTCTTCATACGATCTCTCCAATATTCGTAATCATTCCCATAAAAACAGGCGGTATAGTAGGATTTAGATTGTCAATTGTACTAACATTCATTCCAGCCATCTCAAAGAAATTATTTCCACACAAACTAGTCAGTAATAAATGTTCGTAAACAAGGATAAAAATATCCTATATGGAACAATGAAAATATTGAGCAAGAAAACTTATATGTGAATATAATTATTTCAGTGACCTCCTCTAATACCAATTATAGGATCAAAATGATACTCATTGTAGAATCGAAATAATGATGTAGATGATCAATATACAAGAGGGGGGTGAATTGTACACTTTAAAAAATTCCTTTGTGACTTTTAATGATGGTACATTTTAACAAAGTTAAACAAGTTAAATTCACAAGACCTTTTAATTCAAAAAACTTCCTTGATTCTGAAAATGTGGTTCCAGAAATGAAACTTATAAAAAGTTTACAAAGATAATGATTCTACCATAAAGTGTATAGAAACTGATTAATTCGGGTATAAGTATAAAAAAGTATGAGATAGTTAAACTTTCCTCAATAACCAAAATACAGTGGAAAACATGAAACAAAACAAGTAAGAAAGTAGTAAATCTTTTAACCCAATGCAAAGGGTATCCAAAAACCTTGTATAAATTTCCCTTGATTTATACTTTAAAGAAATTATGTCTTACCCACACTAGGTTAAGCCCTCGATATGAATATCAGAGTCTGTCTTGCTATCCCCACAAGCCCTCGATTTTCAAGGTAGTCAGCACATCTATCTTCCTATCCCTAGAATCCCTCAAATGTACTCAGCAACATTTGGAGTCACACAAATCAATTCTGAATAATATGTTCAGTACGCACAAAGCATGAAAGCCTCTCTCTAGAAATCACTTCACCACATGTAATCTCTATAGTCATATAACTATTCATCAATGTTATGTGATATTTCAAATGAGCTCCTATTTATAGGCACACCTTCAACGGTCAGCTCCCTCCTCCAATAGTTATATTTTTCCTTGAATTTCAGAGGGACTTGTACATGTGTCACTCAAAAAATGGTGGTTTATAAATAGAATACACATCATCATTTTATAACTCAAACAAGAGTAAGAAAAAATATGGTTGCTTAACCAAATCCATTTTTCGGAATGTAAGGAAAAATAAAAGTTCAAAGTATAAAAAAAACCATTCAGTGTCTATAATACATGAATATTCAGATTCTTTCTTCAAAAGAATTCAGAACCTGAATTCTATAGTATTTTGGAGTCTGAATTTCATGGAAATTTGGAGTCTGAATTCATAAGAATTCAGAGTCTGAACTCAGAATGTTCAGAGTCTGAATTCAGAGATTTTGGAGCTTGAACTCCGAAATTTCGAAGTCTGAATTCATAGAATTCGGAGTCTAAAATTATAATGTTCGTAGTTTAAATTCAGTTAATTCGGAGTGTGAACTCAGAGTTTTCAGAGTCTGAATTCAGATAATTCAGATCCTAAAAACAGAATGCTCTATACCTAATTATTTATAAGATTGTGAGGTTTTAGTTACAAAACCTAATTTTATACTTATAAGGAAAATGAGTTATATTAAAATATGAAAAATGAAAACATGGTAAGGATAAATTTCCTTGCAGATGGAAAATTTACTTAAGAATGTAAAACATAGGGAAAATAAACTTTCCTTAAGATAGAGTGTTTGTGATTTTCCAAACAAGAAGGAATGAAAAAGTCATAAGGAAACCTTATTGACTCAACATGAACAGTTATCCATTTCAATTTTAAATTGATTCAACACACCCTTAATGGTATTTTAATTACACATCTTAGGCTCAGTGGAGTAGCAAGGTATCACACCATTCTATTTTATTCAATTAATCCATTCATTTATAATGGCTAAATAATCACCCCTAAAAGGTTTTTTAATTACATAACAAGATGAAATATTTTTTGGAATTTTATATAACACTTCATTAGGAGGTGAATCACATTGAGGTAGACAACCTCCGATGATGTGAATTATGTGATAAATGCACCCAATCCAAGGTGAATAATTTTAATTAATTTACTATGATATTAAAAATGTTCCACACAGAAGGTATGGCATGTGGTAAGGTAACACAAAACATAGAAAACCAAAATTTTAGGTAAAATGACTATTCCACTTTCCTTATACCAGTGGAAAACTCCTTATCTAGTATCAACAACTAATTCCAAATAGAATAGAAAAAAATAGAGGAAATGAGAAATTCCTTTAAAATAGAGCATATTATATTGCACAAATAAAGAACTAAATATGGGAAGATAAACTAAGAAATGAAGGAATAGGAATCATATATATACCATTATCTACTAATGTGACAAATATTGCTTGAATCAGAAGCTGGATGGATGAGATTATTTTAATCCTAGAAGAGAAGGAGTAGAGTTCTCAAATGTGGGGGAAATTATACATGAAGAGTAGTAGAAAAATTAGGATTTGGTTAAAGATAGATATAGTAAAATTAGAATATCATTCATTTTAAATGGGAACATGGTTTTATAACACATTAACGAACCATGTGGTGGTCATTTTCCATGGTCTATACCCTCGAATGGGTGTGGCTAATGATTATAGAAACCCCACACTGACCATGCATCCAACACTATAATTTTTTATAGACTCTCACATGGATATACAACCTCCTTCACATTGTTAAACTAATTTCTCCCCTCCAATTTTGGGACACATGGTTTATCTGTTTGGTTTTTACTAACCATTTTCCAACCATTTTATTCATACTGTTTCTCGATAAATTTGATATCCAAGCTATGAACAGTACCCAAACACTATTGAAACAACCATGACCTCATTAGGAATTCATACTCGAGTAAAAAAAGTTTTAATGTAAATTTAAAGTATTCATACCTTTCCTAATAATGGAGATATTATAAAATCCCTTCCCTGATGTTTCTTATATGAGAGTGGTTGATCTGACTTTTAGAATAACTCTATCCACGGAGCATGTACGTTGTTCTCTCCCTCCCATATCTCATCATATACATGACCATGCTTCCATACCAAATTTACTAGAGGAGATATCCTACTTTAAAGATCCATCATACTATGATTATAAATATTAACTTGATACTCCTCAAAATAAAAATCTACATCTAACTAAACAACCTTTAGATAAAAAGAACGATAAGGGTTTAAATGATAACAGTGATGCTATGAAACATAGAAGATTTCATGCTTGGATTGGTACCTCTAAGTTAACTCTAACTGATAGGCTACCAACCTGACTCTTACTATGATCTAAAAGTTCAAAATGAACCTAGGTTTTCCATTCCCTAATATCTGAATTTTTATATTCCACAACCTAGTAAAAAGATAGAAAACGTGATCTCTCACATGAAACTCCAGAGGTCGGTGATGACTATTGGAATAAGACTTCTTCCAAGATGGAACTACAACCCAAGAATTTCTAATATATTATTCCAAATCTGACATCTACTGAATGATATGTAGTCCTAGTAGCACTGCATCCCCCACCTCTAACTAGCATAGAGGTGATCAATATGACCTACCATATAGGGACTCATATGGAGACGTATATATAGTAACTTGGAATAAATTACAAAAAGTGAACTCAGCCAAAGATATGTGTCCCTCCCGAGAACCTAAAAAATCAAGGATAAATTCTTATAGAATCTCATATAACACTTGTATCATATGTTAGAATTTACCATTGGTCGAAGGGTGGTATTCCATACTATAAAGTACTTGTGAACCCAAATCCCTCTGAAACCATTGCTAGAACTGAGAAGTAAACTAGGAATCATGGTCCAATGCGATGGTATGTGGGACCCTGTGGAGGTGTATAATCTCATAGACAAATATACTACCAATATAATCCAATAATAAGGTCTCTATAATAGAAAAAAAATAGAAAAAAAATTATCCTATCTATGATCACCCATACAGCTTTACATCCTTGAGGTGAACTAGGTATGTCCATCATGCTAGCTATGGTGACATAATCTCATTTCCATTCAAGAATGGGAAAGGTGTGTAAGATACCAATAGGTATCTAGTGTTCCTATGTCACCTAATAAAAATTGTAAACTGAGTAATGAAACTCTTTATCTACCCCATCATACTAGGTCGTCAATACTGACAGCATAATTAATTGTACATATTTTTAAGTTTAGGATGCACTGGCCATTTAGAGGCATGATATTTTTTGCATCAGCTTCACTTTCATCACTTTAAAACCTCATACATGTTTATTAATAAGAAAAATCTCATCCTAATCAATGAACCAACTAGGTGGTGGGACCCCACATGAAAATCCTTCCATTGGGACTAATAATTTTTGATCAAAAAGTTTTCAAATATTTACTTCGTCCAGAAGAGATGATTTCATTGCTAAAACCATAAGAAGATGATTCCTATGACACTTCTTAATATCAAGATGCATCTCAAAACAAATTCATCATCTTCCACTTGCTTTTGGATTCTTAAATAGTTTTCTCAGATTGTTCTTTCTTATAACATAAGACATTAAATTTCTTTTCCTTGGTATATAAGCATGAAAACAATCTATGGAATAATGGTATAAATACCATATTAACTATATAAGATTCAAATCACACTGATTTAATATGTATTTGATACTTTCATGGTCCATGTATTCAATTAACCACTCCCCTAGTAGATAATTCCTCCAACAATTAAAGGAATGAACAACTATAGCTAACTTTAGATCTTACTTTGGGTAGTTATTCTCAAGAGACCTTAATTATAAAGAACCATACATGATGGATTGATCCCCTTTCATCACCTATCCTGATTCATGATGTATCAAAATAAACCATAAATCCTATTCAGGATTAATTAAAATAAGTATTGGTGTTGAGGTTAGTCTTCCTTCACATGAAAGGATTTTTCCCATGCTTAGGACCATGATAAATTAACACCATTCATGGTCAAGACTGTAAGAGGTTCTATAATGTGGGATAATTGATCAATAAAATGACTGTAATTTTTAGCTAACCCTGGGAAGCTTTGTGTGTCAAATATGTTCTTGGGAGGTTCCTAGGAAACCACAACTCTCACCTTATATAGGTTAATATACAACCCTTATTTTGATATAATGTGACACAATAAGTCTTTCTTATCAATATATAAGTGGTTTCTTGTAATCTCAGAATATAATATAAGATCACGTTTTGTGATAAATGCAATTTCATGTTGTTTTACATGATCTCATCGAGTATGAGAATACCTAACGATGTTGTTCATAAAAATCCACAATGAAAAAAATACAAGTATATATGGAAAACCTCATTCATCAAGGCTATAAAACATACTGGTGTGGTCATCAAACTGAGAGAAATTACCAAATACTCATTAAGTCCACATATTCTACAAAAATATGAATGTGGTGTAATTGATTTTTTGACACATACAATATGATATCTAACATCAAATAAATTTTTGAGAAGACCCTTGCTCCATAGATCTAGTTAAAGAGGTCACATATACAAGTTAAAGGATAATGGTTCTTAACCTTAAGCTAATTCAATTTCTAGTAATCCATTCATAGTATCAGATTTAAATTTTCCTTCTTTGTGAAGATCTTGGGTGAACCTCATAGTTAAGTACATGGTCTGATAAGCCCCATTTTTTCTAGGTCCTCTAACTATCTCTTGAGTTCTTCAATCTTGGTAGGATTTATCCTATATGGAAGGATAAACACACATGCTAATCCTAGAAACAACTCAATTGTAAACTCCACCACTCTCTTAGGATGTTACCTTGAAAGTTCATCTGGGATGATGTTTTGGAAACAAGACACCATAGGAGAGAAATTTATATAACATGTTCCTTGATCATTTAAAAAAATACTAAAAATATGGGTGGTCCATCCTCCAAGCCCATAACACACATGTTCATCTTGAATAGCTTGGAAATCCCTTTCTACTTTGTGAATATAAGTACCCCCTCTAGTGGTGTGAAGGACACCCTTAGACAATAGAAATCAACATGATTGTGATGAAGAACTAACTAGCCCATCTAGATAATGATATAGAATCCTTTCATCTCTTGGATGAAGAGGTTCCATGAAAAATGATAGTTTAATATCTTAAAGGACACTCCCATGATTGCCATAAAATTTATAATCACACCTCAAATGAGGTATCAATACTCATTAGAGCACATAATTATTGAATTTCGAGCTCCATAATTTTGAAAAATTGTACATATATTAAATAATTGGATGTGCGTGTATCAAATAAAGTAGTTACTAAAGTCAAGGCTACTACAATCGTACCACAAACTATAGATGGATGGACACTTTGGTCCTTAGGTATCAGCTATACTATATTTATCTAGATTAATCTATTGTCTCAATCTACAAATTAACTATACTAGGTTGGTTTACTCATCTAGTGCTATATATCAGTGGTCTAGAATCCATGACCTTGTCCACCTCCTCGACCTATACATCCTATGGTACTCCAACTTCTTTCCTAATTCCGAGCTATTGATCCTGATCCATAACATGGAATTGGTGTAGACCCCCTCTTGTTGGCAACACGAGAAAGGTTCTACAAAGACACAAAAGATGACCAATGTTTCTATAAGATAAAAACAAAACAATATCCTATCTATCGTGGGGATTTTTGTGTCTTGTCCTACCACAATAATGAAATATCATATCAATACTTGGGTGCATACTCTGACCACTTAGGCCTCTATGAGAAATCTAAGAATGATGATTTCCACATCTAGAAAAATTGCATCCCTACCATGGTACTGAGTTACCATTCCCTAAACCTTTAGGCTCTCATTAGATATACTCTAAGATAAGGTTATGAATCACTACCTTGTTGATAATAGTAAAATAAAACACATTTACCTATGATCATATGGAATACACAATCCCACCCTAAAACCACTTATCTCTAGGAAATTCATCAGTAAGGAGGGTATCAAAAAATGTTTAAGCTCTATAAAATGAGTGGAGTTTTCTATAACAAATAATGTTACCTACTCCATGTGAAAAAACTATTTAACTCAATAATACTTCAATGCCTCGGGAAATATATAATCATTGAATGTGGTATTGAAATCCCACCATACCATAAAGAGATTCTGATCAACCTGGGTCAAACAACCTACCATCCCGTGGAAGTCCCTCTAAGCATGTATGCAGCAACACTTGCTCTCTTTTCTAGGTGTGTCTTTAGGTTTTGAAAGATAGATAACATGGACTCCATCCATGAAACAAAATTTTTAGGATCACCTTCCCCCAAGAAAGGTAGGAGGGAGATATTATTGTAACTCTCTCGTGAATTCTAACATAGAAAATGCAGGTCATGGAGCACCCTATATTTTTCTTTATGAAATATATAAAATTTTCTGGAAACTAAGAATCAGGGCCCAGATAAGGTATAGTAGGTGTTACTAATAAAGGTACCATAAGTGGAGCTACTATAAAGTTAAGTCCCACCACTTCAAGAGAATGGTCATTGCAACCTTCCTGGTATTCTACCTGAGGCCGTCATGGGAGCATATATCTACAATGCCAATCATGCACCACAAAACAAGATCAATAAAGAAAAATAACATAGACAAAATAATAGAACATGTACAAAGCCTCTCTATAAAATATTTAATACCAATTTTCCTACACCTAAATCTAGGTCTAGGTAACATATATAATTATGAAGATTCATAAGAGACACTCCCAACTTCCCACTAAAATTTCCAAGTAAGGGTCAAGTTCTCTATTTCTTGGTAGAGGTCCCAGTATATGGAGTGTCAATTTTAAGTTATAAATGAAAAAACATGCTAATTTTCAATTGGAATCCCCACGTAATGACAAAAATATCATTAATAATCCATAATTTTTTTAAAAAATATTTATATCATGGTTTAGTTGGATGAGTCATCATTCCTAAGTTATAATGACCTAATATTTATAAGTTATAAATAGAAATTCATGTAACTACAACTTGACGTTTTATATCTGGTCCCAGGATGTAAAATTCCTTAAATGATTGTCTGATTATATGGATTTAAATTCCTAATTTATAGAGTCACCCACTTTATAATTTAAATTTTGTATCCATTTAATTGTAATCAAAAAAATTTCAACTCATATACCCATGGTTACAATACTCAAACTTATTATAATCAGTTATGTAAGGTTGCATCATCATGCTATGTGGGTAGACACCAATTAGGTTTCTGATAACACTTTATGTAAACAATTATTTTTCTCCTTGCAAGAAACACTAATCAAATAACCGATATGTCACTAAAGGAACCAACAATATTAAATAGGAAATGATCATAGAAAAATAAACATAGAATATAATATGAATGAAAATTTAATAATCAAGTTCCTATAATGATGCATGATATAATACTTCCTATATATACACAACCAAGGGTAAAAATCCATAATCATAAAAAAAGTCAGAAATAAAGTGTGTCACCAAATAGTGAAATCGGAATAACTCTAATATGAAAAACCCCTAACATCAATTATCCTCATTGGAAACATGGATTTTCCCCTATATGTAACTTAGATATTCCCTGGTAGAGGCTCATTACCAAATTCTGATACTACCTAGACACCTTTCTATGATCCCAAAATAGTAATTCAAATAGAATAATCCTTTGATACCACATTTTCATGATCTGAGACCATTCCAAATATAAGTGACACGACATAAAGTGCCTTAATAATTCATACCTGTATTCCAAGGGATGCTGACTAGAAAAGAGGTTCTATGGTGGTATAGTGGAGATACTATACCCTAATAAACATAGTGGAACATAATGGTATAAAATAAACTTAACAAAAAGTCAATAAAAATGAAGTATTGGGAAATAGACGATCCAGATAATAATAAACAGACATTTGGAATAATAACCAGTATTTTATAGAAAATAAAGATTCATGATGCTATAAGAATGGGTAATACAAGGATAATATTGTGTCATTCATATGACATGTACATGTTATAACAAACATAAAAAAAATCCAAAATCTGTCTCTAATAGGATCATGGGCATAAGATCAATCCTTTGCTCACATACTCCTTCCTAGTATAGAATATCATTTGTACATAGGTAGGAACATTTATTTGAACCTACCTATATCCATGAAGTCAATTCGGGTATCAATCAGCAGCCCAAATAGGGTGTGAGTACAAATCAACAGGCCACCACTAATGGTGTTTAGAATTATCTAGTCTGTGAATATGTAATGAGTAGTGTGTATGTTTAAAAAATAATAGAAGTAAATAAATTAACCATGTAAATTAAAGTTCCTCATGGAAAAATAATTTGTTTCTATCTACTTTAGCCTACGATATATTGCCTCTAAAATGTTTACATTTTGATTTATATTTATTAGTACAGTACCCAAGGTATACAACTAAAGCATCGATGTATAGTGATAGTCAGATAAGTTTACATAATTTCAATGAAATTTATGTCTTATTAACTGGGTAATGTTAAAAGTGGTGTACCCTTAGTAGTTCAGCCAAAGGGGACATTATATATGATCCATAGGATGGTGTCCTAGTTATCCTCACTGTGATAATTAAAAAGAGACAATGGAAATAACCAAGGTGGTCCCAAATATTAAGTTGAATCCAAGTAGAATCATCAGAGTAATTAGTTTAATTTAATTTATATACATATAGGTGAAACCTTGGTGCCAATCTAGAGAATTCAAAATCACAAGGTAGAGACCAAATCCAAGTGTGGTATTGCACCAAGAATTTTCACCAATGAATCAGTTGGTGTCCCATGAGCCCATCCAACATAAACCACCTTAGAAGCCCATGTATCACTGAGAGGATTCGACACGATTGATTATTTCATGGTATGTGACCATAATATAGCATGAAATAAAAATCAATCAATATTCCTTAATCATAATGTTATCCATAATCATATTTCATAATTAAACAAGGGTTAGATGATATGGTCTTACTATTAACTTTTAATTGAACCATTTATCCATTTAAATTATAAGGTGATTTAATACACCCTTAAAAATTGTTTAATTATATATTAAAGGACTAGGTTCCCTTAAAGGTATTTCACCATTCCATTTTATTAAATCAATATATTCATTTATAAGGGAAAATAAACACACATCAAATGTGGTTGAGTTAAAAAACAATATGAACCATTTTTTGGAATTTTTTTATAGTACAACCTCATAGGGTGAATCACATCAAGGTAGACAACCTATAATAATTTGAATTACATAAAAATGATATAAAATTAAAGGTTCTACCATTTTAAGAATTTTATTTGACATCAATAAGTCATTTTATGGAAGTTTCGACACACGACATGGTGATGTATAATATAGACAACCAAACCTTTAGGTAAAAGATCTAGACCACATACCTTATACCAGTAGATGACTCTACATCCAGTATTAGCCTCTAATCCAAGATAGAACATAAGAAATTAAATAAATAGAAAAATTCACTAAAAATAAAGAAAATTATCTTTCATGATCATAGAACTGAATATGGGATGATAAACTAATAAATGAAGCAAGAGGAATCTGAGACATACAATTGGTGATCCAATATGATGAACGAATCTTGAATCAAAATCCATACAGATGATATTTTTCAAAACATAGAAGAGGAGGAGAGAACATTGATGGGAGAGATTTTGTGTATGTAGAGTAGAAGTAAAGGGAGGATAAGGTTAGATAGAAATGGGTAAAAGTAAGAATTTCACTCATTTTAATGGGGTACACTGTTCGGACATATGGTTTTCAAAACAATGTACCAACTTGGTGGTTGGCACTTTCCATGGGACATACCCATTTACATGATGGAAAAATGGTCAAAAAATAGTACATCCACCTCAACAATTTTTTGATGATTCTTAAACAAAATTGTGACCTCCCTCATATGGTTAAACTAACCATGCACCTCCATTTTTGGGGTGCATGGTTGAGTCTTATGGTCTCTACTAATCATGATCCAACTATTCAACTTATAATATTTATATAAACATTAACGTTATAGGCTCCGAACAAGACCTAAACACTCAAATAACATAAATAACCTCATTATGCCTTCATATTAGAGTAAAATAATATTTTTAAATAGAAAATTTAAAGTATTTATACCTAATCTAAAATTTGAGATCTTATATCTAGAACATTTAATTCATCAAACAATGGCATAAAACAAAACCACCCACCTTTGACACTTGAAACAATTGGAATCTGGTTGTAAATTACTAGGGTATGATGGAAATCCACATAAAGGGAGTTAGAAACCCTAGAATGGAAATAATATGTCATAAAAACAAAGGTTCACGTCATTATTCTTGAATTAAATAAACTCATGGCTACCATGGCTATGAGGGATAAGAAAAATAGGATAAAACTAAAAATATAGCTTAGGAAAAGATAGAGAGAGGCTAAATTGAAGAAACCTAGAAAAATTGATGAAGATTCAACTTTAAATCCACTTAGGGAGAAGAGGATGAAGAGGTTTTATATTCCTAGGGATAATAGAATGATTAGGGTAAGAAAAAGGGGGAAAGTGGTCCAATCAGTCAAAGGGGAAAAAGGGTAAAAAATTGAAAATTTTAAATCTAGACTGCCTGGTTCATGATTTCAATGTGTGGTTCATGACATGAACCACCCCCACCCACTTGAGAATCAAGGACACTGACTAAAAAATTTACAAGTTGACATCCTTTAGTAACATCATGAATTAACTACAGTTTCCTATATAGTTTTCTAAAGGTCAAAAAATACCTAAAAACAAGAGATAAGACCATTAAAATGAAACAATTTAAATAAAATAATGCTTCATACATAGAAGTAACACCCAACGTGTGATAATTATCCCGACCATATTATTTTCTATCCCCAAAAATTCAACATGAGGTATAGATAAGGAACATATGAGGCCACCAAAACTTCATAAATGATTATTAATCCCATGAATTATGATATTAATTCCAATGTTACCATTACACATGGACTAACAAAATAGATTTCCCATGATAAATTTCTTTTTGATATTCAACAATCTTAGCTGTTTCTCATTCATTTATATATCAAGTTCCAACTCAAACTCCTCCCAATTCAAAATATGATAGGGATATTAATTTTACATTTCTTTTGAAAAAAATGGAATATATTGTGAATTGATGTCAATTAAGGAGGAAACTCCAATTGACATGCCAATTTCATAACTCTTTTTACTACCTCCAAAGGATAAACATACTTTAGAGAAAGTTTCCCATATTTCTTGAGTCATTTATGACTCAATCAAGAAAAATCATTTAGAAACACATAATCCCCAACTAAAAACTCTAGAGTATGGAACCAATGATCTAAATAATACTTTTAGAAACTCTGATCCATTTATATTCACTATTTGGTAGTATAAATCTTCAATTTCATCACTTTCACAAGGTGTAACCCTATCATATATGTCTCTCCTACTTCCATCTAACATAAAATGGACTGGAATGGATGATCATATAGATCTTCAAAGGAAGCCAATTTATTGATGACTATTAATTATTGTTATAATAATATCCAATAGGTGTTAGATATCCAACCCATGATCCTATAAAATCTAATACTTTTGCATATAGAATTTCCTCCAAAATCTTAGTTTCCTTCTCTATTCAATCATTAGTCTGTGGAAGATAATTCATACTCAACTATAATTGGTATCACATTTCCTCCTTGATGCCTTTCTAGAAAAAATATGCAAAATGAGTTCCTCTATTAGAGATAATAGTAGATAATAACCAATACATCCTCACAATCTCCTAAACATACTACTTTCCATGTTATTCTATCTTAGTGATGTCCCTGATTAAAATGAAGTGAGTGAATTTGGTTAGGTGATCAATCATAACCCATTTTGTTTTCTTACCTCATGTTGTACAAGGAATCGGGTTGATGAATTCCATGGAAACATCATCCCACTTATAGCTATTAATAGGTAGCTACAAAAGTAGACTCGAATTCTTCTAATGTCAAAATTTTATATAATAGAAGATAAAGAATCGAAACAAAATTTATATTTTATCCAATACCATACAGTGAAATTAAATATTTCCCTTTGTATTCTAAATCATATTGGTGGTACCTGATTGGACAGACCACTGGGACCCATGATAATACTTCATTACCACCTTCATCAATGATAATGTTATTATATATAGATTCTGAAAAATAGAGGTTACCCTGAAGAGATTGATACCACTCTCCAGTGGTCTCCCCACTAGTTTTATTATTTTATTTATGCTGAAAATTCCTATCACATTTTTACTCTTGATGAATGAGATCAAGAATATATGGAGTCAACTATATACCAATAAAAAACACACTCTCCTTTTATTCTCATTCCACCAGATGTATCTAATCAAAGGGGCCCATTATAGTTAGTTAATCACTAGAATATTTGAGATCCATATAGGGAAACCTGTAACTAACTTCATCATCAACCATATTTACCTTTTACATAATTTCAATGATATTGAAAACAAATACCTAAAGATAATTTACTCATCACCACTTCCCATGATTGATATGCTTTTATTAGAAAATATAGATCAAGAATTTATAATCTAAAAAGACCACAAAAAATTCCATGAATAGATAGTGTCACCCATGTTTGAGATAATCCATCCTAGCTGCAAGTTAAAAATTATGGATTCATTAGTTCCTTTCATGTGTTTATAGATTTTGATATCCATATTCCACTACATGGTAACCCACTAAGAACATCCCCTAAACCCATACAGATGCATCATAATAAAGAACATAACCTTGTCCAGCCTTTAGTACAATCAAAATTAGAGTTCAAAAAAATGTTGAATTAAAACATCAAAATAAACCTAGCACACAAGGATCCATTATAATTTCATCAATATTCTGTAGAGAGTCATCTGAGGTGATTAAAGCTATGATAAATCCATCACGAACATTCTTTAGTATACGTTTTGTCCCCAAGAATCTCCTAATTATGAAAACATTCTTTGGTTGATAAAAATACATCATGGATCTGACATTGTTATGATTGACAAAGATAACCTATTATGAGAATACATGTCCAGGAAACATGATCTCCAAAATCTTAATACTAAAATTATATAATTTACAAAATAGTTTTTTATCACACAATAATCCCATAATAGTTCATAAATGACTTACACTCTCATCCTTCATCTTCAAGAAAACCCAGACGTTATCCAAAAACACAATGAAAAAGGTGTAGAGATATATTTCTAATATATAGTTCATGAGTTCCATTAAAAACACAAGAGAATTATAAAATATGAATAGAATCACTGGGTATTATAAGTGGTCATACCTAATTCGAAGAGATGTCTTATGTATATCAATAACTCTCACCCTGAGATGGAGATATCCTGAATAAATATTTATATTGGAAAACCACCTTTATACAATTAGCTATTCCAAAACATCATAAATACAATGAAATGGGTATTTATTATTAATTTTGACTGAGATCAAGTTCTACTAGTTTGGAAAAAAACGAGGGTCCTGATAAATTTTTTTTAAAAAAATAATAGGTGCATCCCTATAAGATCCAAATTTTTCTTTCTATTTATTTTCTCAAGTTTATTCATGGATCTCGAGTTTTCTCTCAATTTTTGGGTGTGAAGAGTTTTAATTTTTAGGTATCTACTTTGTTGTTTTTATGTCTAGTTATTATCCATGAGTATTCCCAGGATCTTTTGGTGAAAGAATTAATGTTTTTGGGTTAACAGCATGAGGCGCACGACTGGTGTATAGATTGACAAGTTCAGTGCCCTTCCCCATAAAACTGTGTTGCCTATAAACATTTCTGGGAGAGTGTAAAATTCATAGTTTTTAAACTGTGTGGGATAACCATATGGAATGTACTAATTGGATATTGAATTGTGCACAGTTTCCACACAGTTTGGAAACATATGTGGGAAAACCGTGTGACTTGTCAAAGGCATTAAAATTTTGAAACATTCTTCTGTTTCCTATTAGGATATAACTCTAAACTCCCCCCATCTACCCAATTAGAAATTATAAGACATGGGAGGTCCCTCCAATATTTCCTTGACTACTTGGGAATCAATATATAAGTGTTTTTGGCACCTATTCATCAAGGATTTATCAATTAATTTTCATCTACCTTCATTTACCCTTCATTTTAGGGTTCCTCATCTTTCCTTCTTGAGTGTATAATTTCAAGTGGGTTTCATAAACATGGGAGGTTTTGTTCTTTTGTTTGAGTAATATCTTGTTATTTTGTGTTTGATCATTCTTTTATAGGGTCTTATGATTGTGTATTTGTGGTTTTGAATCATTTTCTATAACTTTACAAGTGTGAGGTAGGTAGTTTCATTAGTTCGAATCCTTATATGATTTTAGTTTGATTTTTTCAGTTTATAAATGTGTTATATGATTTATTTCTATTATGGAAGATATATTTTGGAAATATATTGAGATGTATATATGATGAAAATGGATTTTCTAAACTAAATCGATATGTTTTCATGAGTGTATTGTTCTTGTTTTTCTTGGAAGTGTTTCCATAATTATTTTAAGGCTGGAAAAGTGTTCTCAAGAAAACATGTGGTTTTGGAACCAAGGATGTTATTTTCTACAAATAGAGTATCGTTTGTTTTTGTTTTCAATCTCCATATGGAAGATCAGGGAGTCAGGAATGAGAGATATCTTACAGTTCTAGTTAACAACAATATTGCAGGTGGGGTCATTTCCCAGTGTTTTTTGCAAATTTTTGGGTTCCAAAATAAGGATGATGGATTTCAATTGGAAATGTTGTTTTTATTGAAGGCATTATGAAAATATAGAAAAGGAATGAGTTTTGCAATGATGGGAATCAAAAATAGTGTTTCGCGAAGGATTAAAAAATTATGATGTTGTGATCCATGATTAAAACATGCATCATGAATAGAGAAGGTTTTCCACAAGATTAGGTGACTTGGAGCATCATGAGTGGTGAAATAAAGCTCTATGATTATAGTTAGAATTTTGAAGGATTTTGACAGAAATCTCCATGGTTACAACAAGCTTCGTGAATGGTGAATTTAACCGGTGCATCACGAAGGAGCGTCGTGAAGACATATTTGAAGGATCTAGAAAATCTATGAAGATATGGTAGAGCTTCATGAAAAACTGAGCCTATAAATATGATGCTACCCCTCTTCATTTCACAATGATTTTTTTTTAGAAAAGTCAAATCACTCTAATTTCACAAAGATATGGAGATCTATAATTTCACTTCACAAATCCATGTTTCTATGCAGGTTAAGAATCATGAAATTACTATGTCTTGACTCATGCCAATGATTTTTATTAAAGGGTTCTTCATAATGATAGTTTATTTTGTGTTGACTTTGTGAGCATCACAAAAGAGTTTTGTCTATGAAGGAAAGGGTTCTTCGTGAAAGAAATTTGTTATACAAATGAAAGGGTGGTTTCTAAAAGAATTTTATTCTATATGGGAAATGGTGATTCACAAATGCAATTTGTTCTATGAAGGAAAGGGTGATTCAATAAGGTAGTTTGTTCCATAAATTCAGGGTGCTTTACAAAGGCAATGAGCTTCATGAAAGGTGGTATTGAACATTAGGTTTAAGAGGACATGGATTTCATTGTTCCTCAACTAAGGTCTATGGTTCAAGAAGAGTGTCGTTCTATTTTAAGTACAAATACATTAATGAAAATACAATAATGCGACCTTCAATTCTATAAATAGAGTGATAATTCTCTCAGAGTAGTGAGCAAGGGGAATTTGAAGGAAGTGTTCTGAGGGACATGGTGTGATTTCCCTAAAACCTTGTAAAGGAAGTGCTCTTAAAATATAGTGATTATTTCAATACTTTTTCGTTCCACATATGGTGAATATTAGTGGATTTTGGTATGACTGAAACACTATCGTTGTATGCTCCTTGGAGTACTGGAAGTGTGAAATGTTTTTTGGCATGGTTTTGGTGTGTGTAAAATGGAAAGTGCTTGTTTGTGGAAAATGGTGTTTTCTATGTGATGATTTGTGAAAGTGGTGATTTATTGAGGTGTTTATGAATATTGGAATGTGAATGTTAATGTGACGAATTGTGTGACATGTGAAATTGAGCACAAGAGGAATCTCGAGTATCTTGATGGGATGACTAGATCTAGTATGCTAGTGATTCATAAGTGGAAGGTCTAAGTTTACCTTAGATGGATTGTTGATTACAACACTACCTAACAATTTATAATTATTGTATACCACTAAGACATTGGGGTGTCCCCTACTAGTGTAATGTGCCTGATAAATTTGATGGTTGTGGTTTCTATACCACCTTTCACCAAGGTATGAAGTTATAGTGCCTCGTTGGACCTAAATTACCCTTAGCGATTTTACCCATAGTTCTCTATCACTCTTTTGTGACATGATGCTCATATAATGAGGTTCCATACATTAGTATACATTATACTTTGTGTGTATTTTTGAATACTTTCATTTAAATAATGCTTGTTGTGAAATGTTTTTCCTTGAAATTTTTACCATGAAAATGGTTCTTCAGAAAATGTTTTCTTAAAAAAAGTAAAGTATTTTTATTGAATGATCATGTTAATTTTTATTTTAATTTTATATCATGTAATATTTTCTTTTGTTGGCATCCTAATGGTATTTTTATCACACCATATATACACCTTTGTTTTTATGTATAATTTTTTATAAGTATGACCGTGGTAAAAAAAGGTGTGTCGTGGTGGATCTCGATTTCTAGAGATCCTCTTGTTGCGGGTGTCGATAGTGGTTTCTTGAGGGTGATTCCCCTTAGAATGCACTGTGATTTTGGGTCATTTTATGGGGTCTCTTTCGTTTCAGTAGTTTGGGTTTTTGATTAATGCTGTAAAATATAGAATCTAGATATTGTTATTCAATTTTTTTCTTCAGTTATTTTTCTTCTTGATGTTTATTTTTTTGCTTGTTCAGTTTTATATAAATGGGTGAAATCATTCCCAAATTATAATACTATTACCTAGGAACTAGTTTCTATCCTATGGGGATTGGGAATTCCCTTTGGTTCATTCCACATTTCGGGTTGGGTGTTGGGTTTTATTGCACCCAGACTTGGTTTGTGAAAAAATGGTATCAGAGTAGGATGGTTCTTTAAAGGATCTGGAATTCAGAGAACCCAATGATATTTTGGATGTAATGTAGATGAAGTAGGATTTTCATAGAATGGGGTTTAGTTCTAGGGGAGTATCTGGATAACTCTTTTTGGACCGAAGCTTGAGTTTCCTTGTTATGTTGGGTCACTTTTGGTTTCATTAGTTCTTAGGGGTTGTTTTGTCTTAGGGAAATTAAAATAGAATTGGTTAAATAGTCTCTATGAGTTTATAGGGTCAGGAAATCCATGTGTAGATAGAGAAATGGTCCTATAATGTAACGCCCCGACCCCAGCTACCCAGAGTCGGTGCATTACTTCATAACATTGGCATGATCACAAGAAAGATCAAATCCCGAAAGACCGATTGGTTTAGTAGCCTTGGAAACACTAGATATAATCATAAAGTTTTACATTACATTTCAAATTGAAAAACTACTACAACAACAAAGTCTTCATATCCACACTATTAACCCCTCATAATATCCCTGCAAGTCATTCATAATTTACTTCTTCACTACCTGGGAAAAATAAAACATAGAAAAGGGGTGAGCTCAAATGCCCAGTAAGGATAACAATATAGCGGAAACTTTCATAAATAAGAATAAACATTTAAGGCAATGTATAACTAAAACAAAAGCCTTTAAAACTTGAACTTTCAACATAGTATGGCATAAATTAAATGAAATAATTCCATTTACTTATTCACATGGTTATTCTACTAATCGAATAATCACATGAAAAATCAATAACCACTTTCATAATGATGGAATGCATAATGCCAGACTATCATAACCACATAGCCAAGGCCTCGTGCCAAGACTAAAAATAAGATTTTGTCAAGGCCTTGTGCCAAGACACTAGTTTGTCTCATGAGACCTACCGATGCATCGAGGAGCTATATCGGGCTCCACCCGTCACTTATTAAGTCCAATGCATTCCCATATGAAAAGGTTTAAACATAACATAAACATTCGTATTAAAACTAGCATACGAAATGTCAATAATTTCACCATAAACTATGAATGGTATAAAAATAGCACATCCACAGTCAAACATATCACAAAACCTTCAATACAATATAGAAGTTTTGTATCATAATAAATCAACTTCAAATAATCTTAAAATCCATCAAAGGATGTTGACATAGATGAAATCAAAATTCTTTTTAAAGAAGTATCTCCTTTTATTTTGAAATCATTAAGGTCCATATAAAATAAAACATTTTCTTTGAAAATATTCTTATAAGCTTGTATGGAAAGCTTTGAAGATTTTATAATGGCGGAAAATAACTGCACCCGTCGTATAAGTTAAAAAAAACATTCTTACCTTAATTCTGTCGAAAAGGTTAAAAAGGACCTTGTTTTGAAAACGACCGAAAGATTCCTTTATAAACCACTTATAAAAGTCAAAAATGGTATAAATGACTTTAACTCATATTCTAGTAAATAGTAAAAATGTTTTGAAATACATTTTTAAGAAACATGGATGTGGATGATAAAGAGATCCCAGTAGATTATTACGTATAAACAACCTCGGATAATGAAGAGATTGTGAAATAACCCTTACCTTGTACTTTTCCTTGGTTGGGGTAGGTTAACCTCCTGTATAATAGTGAAATAATTGTTACTAAATTATACAAGAATCATATACATTAATATGATATCATATATGATCTTTTAATATTGATTTGATAATAATATCTTAGTATTATCGTCGTTTCGGGTGTTAACTTACTCATTTTCTTTATATGTTTTGTTACATAAGTCATGTTTGTTGTATCTTATTTATATCCATAATGATATCAAGTCCTTAAACATCATTTTTAAATCATTAAATGATAATTATACTTGAATGGATATGATGGAGAATGAATCTCATCGCGTTCGTGGAGACGGTAGCCCGTACGTACGCACGAACGCTATTTCCATTTAATTTTTATTTTAAAAGAATCGAATCCAAATGATACATAGGTATATTACTATTCCAGTATAATATAATATTTTATATATGTTACTTAAGTTCATTAACACCATCCTTTATACGTTCTATGTGTGGTATGAACGAGTCATATCATTTTAAGGGGGCGGTAGTCCGCACTTCCTCAAATGAAATTATCGTATGTATATACAGCATGAAACGAATAATGGTATGAAATAAAATGGAATTACAGAAGCTTATATATAAAATATATATCATTAATATCATATTTAATTATAGTTCCATCATAATGGCCACCATGAGAGGCGGTAAGATGTATTTGAACAATCATCGTTTCGTGAGGCGTTAGTTTGCCATCCACAGAAACATTATGTTCATCATCCATTAGATGTAGTTGTGTGTATGTGTAGTTTGAATCCTTCTTATAAAAACATACTAGTATATTTAGGATACTGGTGTTGTTACAAAAGAAAGGAAATAAAAAGATTTTGGGGGTTGGAGAAGCAAAATAAAGGAAAATAATTTAAGAGAAATCGTTACCTTTAATTTAGGTAACTCACTTTGGTTGGAACCAAAGGACTTCTTGAAATGATTTCTGCCTAAGGGGAAACTTCAAGGAGGAGTAGAGGGATGTGGGGAGCTTAGTTGGGCAGAGTTTGGACGAGCCAAGTGGCTTGAGAGGTGTGAGGAAAAGAGAAGGAGGAGTGCCTTTTTATAAGAGGGGTGAGGGGCACCTTTGGAAAAGCTAGAAATATTAATTTATAATAAATTCATATTCGGTTTCCAAAGGCTCCAAAGTTGACTATTCAAAGGATGAGGTGGGGATAGGTCGAAAACAACTCATCCAATAGAATTTAGACAGGTTTGGGTACTTATATTAACCTTATCTTTAAGTATTAACTCTAAGTTAATTAGTTTCAATTTTACAATGTCTCTTTGTATTTTTATATAATATGGTTAATAAACTTACTATATACATCCAAGCGACCCCCAAGTGGTCCATTAATGATTAACCTATCATAATATAAGTCTCTTGGCCGAACCTTAGATTTTTAGGAATTTAATATCAATTAATAATATAATATTTGTTTTAAGAACTCTTTTATGTCAATTTTGAAACTATTCAATAGTTGATTTTTGTGAAACTCATTACAGATTTATTACTTCGAACAAAGTCAATTAAATCAATCCTAATATATCATATTATCCTAGAAAATTAGTTTAATTCATTAAAAGTTTCATATTATATTTATTTGGGTATTTATAATATCAATTATTTTAATTTTTCACTATTATAGTAATTAATGCATCATCATTGTGTCATAAATAAAATAAATTATTTAATGTCTAAAAATTATAAATAAAATATCATTATGTAGGAAATCTTTTTATCTTTCTAATGAATATTTATAATCGAAAATCCAACATGTATAACCCTATGTAAAAATTGTTCTTCTAAAAGATGTAAGCTTATGCCATTTTTATTTTTATTTTAGCTTTATTAATATAATGTGTCCCTACCACATACATGTGGCTCCAAGGGGTCCCCAAATTGACCCAATGATGCCCATGGTCGGGTAGGTGTCCACCAATAAGGTTAGGACACGTTTTAGGGTAATTTTGTATTATTATAATATTATTTATTAACCCTTATTTACCGGATTTACCCTTTAACCATGGTAAATAAAATATTTACCACAGTAACTATTCAAAATGTCTAAAAATAAAAGTTACCTATTTACAAAATTTGAACATCCTGATTCCAAATATGGAATCCATTTTCCTAAATTCAAAACACAGAAGTGGCAGAAATTAATTTAAAATTAATTCCCGCTGTCAAAACAAAAAGCGTGTTTTTAAGAGATAATAACTATAAAAAGATTGACACTTGTTTATGTTCGGTTTAATTGTAAAATTATGTCCAATGACCAACATTATATTAAATGGTAAAAATATATTCTAAATATACTTTAAAACCACTCAAATTCACAATTTATCACTATTAATTATTTTGATTAAAAAAGTTGTTTTTAATTAAAATTTAGTAATTTTCACTATTCATCAAAATATAAAAGTTATCCGAAAAGTACCAAAATTTCACCCTAGGCTAATTTCAATATTCCGAATCCAAAAATGAAGTCCATTTTGAAATATAAAATATATATGATTTCAAAAATTAGGTATTACTATTCACAACGGCTAGTTTAATTAGTTGTGGTGTGTGTTAGAACTCGAGGTTGCGTACAACACACGCTATCGATTATTCGAAGGGAAACGTACCATGGAAGTTTGGGGTGTTACATTCTCCCCTCCTTCAAATAATTGCATCCTCGCAATTTCTAGGGTATTACTGCATAAAAAGACTCGGGTGGTTCTTCATCATAAGTTCCTCGGGTCCCCACGTTGCCTCTTCCATCTTATGGTTTCTCCACAAAACTTTTACCAGACGCGTCGTCCGGTTTCTCAGCACTTGTTCTCTCGTATCAAGAATCTTGACGGGCTCTTCGCAATAAGACAGATCGGGTTCCAGTTCTAATTCCTCATAGGTGAGTACATGCGTCGGATCAGGCATGTATTTCCTCAATAGAGATACGTGGAACACATCGTGAACTTTGGAGAGACTTGGCGGCATTGCCAATTGGTAAGCTACAGCCCCAATTCGTTCTAGAATTTCGAAAGGTCCGATGTACCTGGGACTCAATTTACCTTTCTTTCCAAAACGTATGAGTCCCTTCCATGGAGATACCTTTAGGAAAACATGATTACCGACTTGAAATTCCAAATCCTTCCTTCGATTATCGGCATAGCTCTTCTGCCTACTTTGAGCTGCTTTGATGTGATTTTGGATTACTTTCACCTTTTCCACCGTTTCCTCCACCAGCTCTGGGCCTACAAGTTTTCTTTCACCAACGTCATCCCAACAGGTTGGTGTACGACATCTCTTTCCGTATAACGCTTCATATGGTGCCATCTGTATACTCGAATTGAAGCTATTGTTATAGGAAAATTCTACTAGTGGTAAATATTGATCCCACATACCCTGAAAGTCAAGTGAGCAAGATCTCAACATGTCTTCTAAGGTTTGAATAGTCCGTTCTGATTGTCCGTCTGTCTGAGGGTGGTAAGAAGTGCTCAAATGAAGTTCAGTATCCAGGGATTTCTGAAGACTTTTCCAAAATCTTGAAGTAAAACGGGGATCACGATCAGAAACAATCGATAGGGGTACTCCATGAAGTCTCACAACTTCATTAATGTATAGTCTTGCTAGACGTTCCAGGGGTAGATCTTCTCTTATAGCAAGAAAATGTGCTGACTTGGTAAGACGATCAATAATAACCCATATTGCATCGTTCCTTCTAGGAGTCTTCGGTAGCCCCATGACAAAGTCCATCGTAATATTGTCCCATTTCCACTCCGGTATGGGAAGAGGTTGCATGACTCCTCCAGGCTGTTGCCTTCCAGCTTTCACTTGTTGACAAACCATACATCTTGACACAAAATCAGCAATCTCCCTCTTCATGTTGTCCCACCAAAAATTTTCTTTCAAATCTCTATACATTTTGGTGCTCCCAGGATGTATAGAGAAATTGGAACTATGAGCATCATCCAGCAATTCCCTTTTTAGATCAGGTATATTGGGAACACAAAGTCTCTTCCCGAATTTCAAAATTCCATCTTCATACACAAAGTCTCTCAATCTCCCATCATTCACAGCTTTAATCTTCTTTTGGAATTCTTCATCATCGGTCTGAGAACTCTTAATCCTTTCTAGTAAAGATGGTTTGGAAACCATTTGAAAAAGCATTGATGTTTCACCTTCCCTGGTTATTCCCATGTCCATCTTCACTAGATCCATGAAAATTGGATCCCTTTCAATTCTCATCATGTTCAAAACACCATGGTCTTTTCTGCTCAAAGCATCTGCCACCTTTTTTGCTTTCTCCGGGTGGTAGTGTATCGTGCAATCATAATCCTTGAGTAATTCAAGCCATCTCCTTTGCCTCATGTTGAGTTCTTTTTGTGAGAAAATATACTTCAAACTCTTGTGATCAGTATAAATCTCACATTTTTCACCATAGAGGTAGTGCCTCCATATCTTCAAAGCAAAGATCACAGCTGCTAACTCAAGATCATGAGTAGGATAGTTTTGTTCATGAATTTTCAACTGTCGTGATGCATAGGCAATAACTCTATCATTCTGCATAAGGACACAGCCAAGTCCTTTCTTCGATGCATCACTATAAATAAAGAACCCATCATTCCCCGATGGTAGAGTCAATATAGGGGCATTGACTAATCTTCTCTTCAGTTCTTCGAAACATTCTTCACACTCTTTTGTCCAAACAAATTTAACCCCTTTACGTGTGAGCTTCGTTAATGGGTTAGCCAATCGGGCAAAATTCTGGACGAAACGTCGATAATAACCTGCCAGACCAATAAAACTGCGTACCTCAGTTATACTCGTTGGTGCTGGCCATTCTTGGATTGCCTTGGTCTTAGAAGGATCAACAGAGATTCCAACTTTTGAGACAATATGGCCAAGAAAAGAAATCTCCTGAAGCCAGAATTCACACTTGCTAAACTTCCCATATAATTCATGCCTCCTCAGAGTCTTCAAGATAATACGCAAGTGATTTTCATGATCTTCGTAGGTTTTGGAGTATACCAAGATATCATCAATAAATACCACCACAAATTCATCGAGATACTCCTTGAAAACTCTATTCATTAGATCCATGAATACAGAGGGTGCATTAGTCAATCCAAACGGCATTACAGTAAACTCGTAATGCCCGTACCTGGTTCGAAATGCTGTTTTCGGAATGTCTTC
Source organism: Viscum album (assembly GCA_963277665.1). NCBI lineage: Eukaryota > Viridiplantae > Streptophyta > Magnoliopsida > Santalales > Viscaceae > Viscum > Viscum album. The sequence goes on along the minus strand of OY728160.1, from coordinate 1,719,149,401 downwards.
CTTCTTCACACACAACTGATGGTATCCAGATCGAAGGTAAATCTTTGAAAAGTATTGAGCTCCATGCAGTTGGTCAAATAAATCATCAATACGAGGTAGGGGATACTTGTTCTTTATCGTTATAGCATTGATCTCCCTGTAGTCAATACATAACCTCATAGATACATCTTTCTTTTTAACAAAAAGAACAGGGGCTCCCCATGGAGAAACACTAGGGCGAATAAATCCCTTATTACTCAATTCCTCTAGTTGTTTCTTTAATTCGACTAACTCTACAGTGGCCATTCTATAAGGGGTCTTCGATATAGGCCTTGATCCAGGAATCAAATCAATGGAAAACTCAACTTCTCGTTCTGGAGGATGTCCAGGTAAATCTTCCGGAAATACATCTACAAATTCTTTCACAACAGGTACATCCTCTATTTGAACATTCCTTTCCTCACCGACAGCTATTTCATTCTCTTCCTCTCCAATAATTGAATTAAGTTGAGTTACTGGGGGTGGATCTAAATAAGAATTAGGTGGTGACGATTCTGCTCTAAAAATAAGGTTCTCCTTATCATTATCATCAAGAATTGTAACCTCTTTCTTCTTACAATAAATCTTCGCATCATAGTCCGAAAGCCAGTCCATACCGAGGATTATATCAAACTCAATCATAGGTATGACGATGAAATCAGCAGATAAAGAAAATTTATGTGCTCTAATGGGGACTGATTCAAAAAACTTTGTTGCAACGATACTTCCCTTAGGAGTTTTAACTGACAGATCTCTTATTAAATCAAATTGGAAATATCTAATTTTCTTAGCAAACTGGGAAGATATGAAACAATGCGATGATCCAGAATCAAATAATGCATTTGCTAAACTTGAGGAAACCATTAAATTACCTGCCACCACGTCTTTCAGAGCTTCTACCTCAGCAGTAGTGATAGCATAAGCCTGGCCTTGATCCCTTGGCCTTTTCTGAAGTAAGTTCTCCTGACGCTTAGGACATGCATTTTCATAATGCCCCATCTCCCTGCAATTGTAGCACTGAACGTTGGTAGCTTCCTTCTTCCCCTTGCAATCATGAGCTTGGTGGCCTTTTTCACCACACTTGTAACAGACTCCCATTCCCTTTAAGCAAGTACCAGGATGTTTCTTCCCGCATTTACCACAAGATGGATATTCAACCTTTCCCTTCTTCCCCTTATTTCCATTCCCAGATTGATCAGTAGGTCTCTTCTTCTCTTGCTTTTCTTTAAAGTCATAAGACTTAGAGAATTCATTTTCGGTCTTGATAGCACATGAGACAATGTCTTCGTACGATGAAAAGGATTGTGAGACTAACGCTCGACGGAGAAATGGTTTTAACCCATCAAAGAAACGATCAATCTTACTTCTTGGGTTGCGAATATAATCTCCAGCATACCTCGCTAACCTTGTAAAGTTAGCCTCATACTTTGTGACATTCTCATCCTCCTTTTATCTCAGACTCAGAAATTGCCTTTCCATATCCGCTCGATGGTCGCGAGGGAAGTATTTTTCTAAAAACAGATCTTTGAACTCCCTCCATTCCATATTTGATACTTCATCATCTTCCTTCATGTTCAGAATCAATGACCACCATTGATCAGCATCTCCAGTGAGGTGGTAAACTGCCATGATAACTTTTTCCCTTTCACTGCTCCCCAAAGCCTGAAATATTTTCTCTAGGGAAAATATCCATTGCTCAGCTACTAAGGGATTTGTATTCCCATTGAACGTTGGTGGTTGCTGTCTCATGAATCGATCTAACATTGATCCTCCACGCTGCGGATCAGGGTGCTCCATACGGGTAAGGTTATTATTCATAACCTGAGTAAGTTGTCCCAGTATGGTGATTAGCTGATCAGCACCAGTTGCATCACCAGCCCCACTATAATTATCTTGAGCAGGAGGGAAATCCCTACATGGAGTGCGTGCATTGATACGGTTTCCATTTCTTCCACTAGGCGCCATTTCTAAACAATGGCATAAACTAGATCAGTTTATGAATCAAAATACATAATCCCATACTTATAAAACACTTAACATAAATTGAACTATTTATGGATATTATCCATAATCATAAGAATGTTTTCTTTGAGGATTTATATAATCATAATCCCTTCAAAATGATTTGTAAAGAAAATGAGAGTTATCCTAAGCATATCCCCCGGGAGTGTCGTAACCAAGAGTGCAGCAAGGCCCGTTGTCATGCACCAGTTCCCGTTCGAGTCTAGCTCAAAGCGGTGTTTTCGGGTTTTACCCCTAGGTACATCTGTACCAGAGCCGCCTCTACCTGCTCGTATCCAGACAGGGATGTATTGCTCGAAAAACTCACAAAATCTCTACAATACCAAAATTCTAGGAAGTTCTTCTATACAAATCTCAAAGTTCATCTTAGGTCTACGTGCTCTAATCAGAGTTTATCTAAATCTAGTTTCAACGGATTGTACTAAACTTCCTCTGATACCAACTGTAACGCCCCGACCCCAGCTACCCAGAGTCGGTGCATTACTTCATAACATTGGCATGATCACAAGAAAGATCAAATCCCGAAAGACCGATTGGTTTAGTAGCCTTGGAAACACTAGATATAATCATAAAGTTTTACATTACATTTCAAAGTCAAAAACTACTACAACAACAAAGTCTTCATATCCACACTATTAACCCCTCATAATATCCCTGCAAGTCATTCATAATTTACTTCTTCACTACCTGGGAAAAATAAAACATAGAAAAGGGGTGAGCTCAAATTCCCAGTAAGGATAACAATATAGCGGAAACTTTCATAAATAAGAATAAACATTTAAGGCAATGTATAACTAAAACAAAAGCCTTTAAAACTTGAACTTTCAACATAGTATGGCATAAATGAAATGAAATAATTCCATTTACTTATTCACATGGTTATTCTACTAATCGAATAATCACATGAAAAATCAATAACCACTTTCATAATGATGGAATGCATAATGCCAGACTATCATAACCACATAGACAAGGCCTCGTGCCAAGACTACAAATAAGATTTTGTCAAGGCCTTGTGCCAAGACACTAGTTTGTCTCATGAGACCTACCGATGCATCGAGGAGCTATAGCGGGCTCCACCCGTCACTTATTAAGTCCAATGCATTCCCATATGAAAAGGTTTAAACATAACATAAACATTCGTATTAAAACTAGCATACGAAATGTCAATAATTTCACCATAAACTATGAATGGTATAAAAATAGCACATCCACAGTGAAACATATCACAAAACCTTCAATACAATATAGAAGTTTTGTATCATAATAAATCAACTTCAAATAATCTTAAAATCCATCAAAGGATGTTGACATAGATGAAATCAAAATTCTTTTTAAAGAAGTATCTCCTTTTATTTTGAAATCATTTAAGGTCCATATAAAATAAAACATTTTCTTTGAAAATATTCTTATAAGCTTGTAAGGAAAGCTTTGAAGATTTTATAACGGCGGAAAATAACCGCACCCGTCGTATAAGTTAAAAAAAACATTCTTACCTTAATTCTGTCGAAAAGGTTAAAAAGGACCTTGTTTTGAAAACGACCGAAAGATTCCTTTATAAACCACTTATAAAAGTCAAAAATGGTATAAATGACTTTAACTCATATTCTAGTAAATAGTAAAAATGTTTTGAAATACATTTTTAAGAAACATGGATGTGGATGATAAAGAGATCCCAGTAGATTATTACGTATAAACAACCTCGGATAATGAAGAGATTGTGAAATAACCCTTACCTTGTACTTTTCCTTGGTTGGGGTAGGTTAACCTCCTGTATAATAGTGAAATAATTGTTACTAAATTATACAAGAATCATATACATTAATATGATATCATATATGATCTTTTAATATTGATTTGATAATAATATCTTAGTATTATCGTCGTTTCGGGTGTTAACTTACTCATTTTCTTTATATGTTTTGTTACATAAGTCATGTTTGTTGTATCTTATTTATATCCAGAATGATATCAAGTCCTTAAACATCATTTTTAAATCATTAAATGATAATTATACTTGAATGGATACGATGGAGAATGAATCTCATCGCGTTCGTGGAGACGGTAGTCCGTACGTACGCACGAACGCTATATCCATTTAATTTTTATTTTAAATGAATCGAATCCAAATGATACATAGGTATATTACTATTCCAGTATAATATAATATTTTATATATGTTACTTATGTTCATTAACACCATCCTTTATACGTTCCATGTGTGGTATGAACGAGTCATATCATTTTAAGGGGGCGGTAGTCCGCACTTCCTCAAATGAAATTATCGTATGTATATACAACATGAAACGAATAATGGTATGAAATAAAATGGAATTACAGAAGCTTATATATAAAATATATATCATTAATATCATATTTAATTACAGTTCCATCATAATGGCCACCATGAGAGGCGGTAAGATGTATTTGAACAATCATCGTTTCGTGAGGCGTTAGTTTTCCATCCACAGAAACATTATGTTCATCATCCATTAGATGGAGTTGTGTGTATGTGTAGTTTGAATCCTTCTTATAACAACATCCTAGTATATTGAGGATACTGGTGTTGTTACAAAAGAAAGGAAATAAAAAGAGTTTGGGGGTTGGAGAAGCAAAATAAAGGAAAATAATTTAAGAGAAATCGTTACCTTTAATTTAGGTAACTCACTTTGGTTGGAACCAAAGGACTTCTTGAAATGATTTCTGCCTAAGGGGAAACTTCAAGGAGGAGGAGAGGGATGTGGGGAGCTTATTTGGGAAGAGTTTGGACGATCCAAGTGGCTTGAGAGGTGTGAGGAAAAGAGAAGGAGGAGTACCCTTTTATAAGAGGGGTGAGGGGCACCTTTGGAAAAGCTAGAAATATTAATTTATAATAAATTCATATTCGGTTTCCAAAGGCTCCAAAGTTGACTATTCAAAGGATGAGGTGGGGATAGGTCGAAAACAACTCATCCAATAGAATTTAGACAGGTTTGGGTACTTATATTAACCTTATCTTTAAGTATTAACTCTAAGTTAATTAGTTTCAATTTTACAATGTCTCTTTGTATTTTTATATAATATGGTTAATAAACTTACTATATACATCCAAGAGACCCCCAAGTGGTCCATTAATGATTAACCTATCATAATATAAGTCTCTTGGCCGAACCTTAGATTTTTAGGAATTTAATATCAATTAATAATATAATATTTGTTTTAAGAACTCTTTTATGTCAATTTTGACACTATTCAATAGTTTATTTTTGTGAAACTCATAACAGATTGATTACTTCGAAAAAAGTCAATTAAATCAATCATAAAATATCATATTATCCTAGAAAATTATTTTAATTCATTAAAAGTTTCATATTATATTTATTTGGGTATTTATAATATCAATTATTTTAATTTTTCACTATTATAGTAATTACTTCATCATCATTGTGTCATAAATAAAATAACTTATTTAATGTCTAAAAATTATAAATAAAATATCATTATGTAGGAAATCTTTTTAGCTTTCTAATTAATATTTATAATCGAAAATCCAACATGTATAACCCTATGTAAAAATTGTTCTTCTAAAAGATGTAAGCTTATGCCATTTTTATTTTTATTTTAGCTTTATTAATATAATGTGTCCCTACCACATACAAGTGGCTCCAAGGGGTCCCCAAATTGCCCCAAGGATGCCCATGGTCGGGTATGTGTCCACCAATAAGGTTAGGACACGTTTTAGGGTAATTTGTATTATTATAATATTATTCTTTAACCCTTATTTACCGGATTTACCCTTTAACCATGGTAAATAAAATATTTACCACAGTAACTATTCAAAATGACTAAAAATAAAAGTTACCTATTTACACAATTTGAAAATCCTGATTCCAAATATGGAATCCATTTTCCTAAATTCAAAACACAGAAGTGGCAGAAATTAATTTAAAATTAATTCCCGTTGTCAAAACAAAAAGCGTGTTTTTAAGAGATAATAACTATAAAAAGATTGACACTTGTTTATGTTCGGTTTAATTGTAAAATTATGTCCAATGACCAACATTATATTAAATGGTAAAAATATATTCTAAATTTACTTTAAAACCACTCAAATTCACAATTTATCACTATTAATTATTTTGATTAAAAAATTTGTTTTTAATTAAAATTTAGTAATTTTCACTATTCATCAAAATATAAAAGTTATCCGAAAAGTACCAAAATTTCACCCTAGGATAATTTCAATATTCCGAATCCAAAAATGAAGTCCATTTTGAAATATAAAATATATATGATTTCAAAAAGTAGGTATTACTATTCACAACGGCTAGTTTAATTAGTTGTGGTGTGTGTTAGAACTCGAGGTTGCGTACAACACACGCTATCGATTATTCGAAGGGAAACGTACCGTGGAAGTTTGGGGTGTTACATATAAGGCTCTCTGTGATGGTGGTGTTATTGGCGTATGACTTCCATCTATATGGCCAAGTCTTCCATCAACACTATTTTCCCCTTGTGATAATTGATTTTTTGATTTTCATGGTTCTGGAAATTATTTTGAGAACTCTTTTTTGGAAAGTATGAAAATTGTATTTTTAAGTTGAAATGTTTTGGTGTTGGAAAGATGGAAATGGAGTTTTTAGAAATCATTCATTAGAGATCCTTGGATATTATATTTTTATGAAATGATATTAAAGTATAAAGGGAATAATTTAAAATAGATTGAGCTTTTATTATCAAATTTTTGGGGTATTGAAATTAATTTTTTGAAAAATAGAATTAGTATTAAAAAAGTTTCGAAATATTGTTTTTATCAGAATAAATGAGTTTTCATCAAATAGTTCTGATAGAATGAGATTTCATGTGATATTGAAAATGTTTTGAAATGGGGTTTTCTTATAAGAAATATTAAAAGGGATTTATGTGTGGATTTTTAAAGTAGTTTTTGGTTTAAACAGCAAGTGTGAATTTTGAAAGGGTTTCATAAAATTTTGGAATGGGATGTAAATTGAGAATTTGAAAGCATGGGTTGAATGATTTTTGGGAAGGTGGAAAAGTTTTTTTAACCTTTGGTATCACCATGAGTTACCAAATGCATAAAAATATGTGTTAATGTTGATGGTTAATGATATGAGGTGATGGGTGCCTTTTTTGGCATGAGAATATACATATGCGAGGCTCCATGGAATTCCATTAGTGAGTTTTCAACACTCCAATCTTGTTTTCTTTTAAAAAGTTCTTTTAAAATAATATGTGACATTTTAGTAATCATTAGTTGTGTGGTGTGTCTCTTAGAGATTTGAAATTGTTCCTTATTTTTTGAGTTTGATAACTCGTTTTTCTTTAAGGGTGTTTCAATTTTGAGTTATGTCGATGAGTTGTTTTGATATAATGGTTGGTTCCGTATTTTGAAAAACTTTTTGGGAACCCTTTTAGTTGGTTTCTTTTTGTGGATTTGGAGTTGTTTTTCATTTAGTTTGGGACAATTGATCAGTTTCATTAGGGCCATAGTCTCCTTGTTCTCTATTTTATTCCCCTAAGTTTTGATGCATATTCAAAGTGCGGCCATGGGTGGTTTAATATTGTCAGACCCTCCTTTTGATCGTCCTTAAGACTTTATAAATGAGTTTTTAAATTAAATCCACACTTATTTATTGGTCAAGTGATTCATATAAAATCCGAGATGTGGATGCGCAAAATTCAGGGATACTTTATTTTCATTGAGTTGTTTAAGTAATTAAAGGTGATGTTTTAAACCATTACGCTTGAAGGTCCAACCTGGAAGTGGTGAAGGGAATCTCAGTAATGGAAAATTTCTTGGAGTTTTTAATACTGGTTGTGGCCTCAGAAAGGTCCATGGATACTATGTCCATGGTATGTGGTGTTCTATTGGTTTCATATGGAATGTTGTTTGGTCACCCATGAAGCCAAAGAAAGAGTTCTGACTAAAAGTTGTTAGCTTCTGGTTGTAAGGAATGTGATTATTAAAACATTAGGGCTCAATACCTAGGTCCCTAAGTGAAGCTTTCATGCTCTCAATAACCCCATGGGTGTAATTGAAATTGGTATACCTTTTGTCTTCAGCATGGAAAATGGAAATGTTTTAATCATATTGTGTAGCTTTCATTTTGAATGGTCTTGTTTTGTGGAAATGGACATAGAGGTCTCATGTTTTCAATGTGGACCATGTGGTTTGGAGACTCCTATTTGGTAATAAGAAGGCATGGTAGTCTCATTTTCTTAGGATTCCATTGGTTGATCTTTCTGGACATGGACTGCTGTTTGGTTATACTTGTCTAGTTGGCCTTTAAGAATTGGTTTTGGTAATAGCCCGTCTCTTGGGTGGGAGTTTATCTCATCGATTTTTCATCCCATGGTGAAGGGGTTTGTTGGATTGTGTGTGTTGGTTTATTTAGGATGTTACTATGTTGGATAATATCATGTTCCCACATTATTCTATTCTAGTGGGTTAAACTGTTAGTGTCTCATGGTGGGGAGACCCACTGTGGGTCTCACCAAAAATTCCTTCTAAAGTGAATCGGTTCTAGCTTATTTCAAATGGTGGGGATTCTTGTTGGGTCTCCTTGTGTTGATAATTTATCTATTGTTTAATTGGAAGGGGTTAGCCTCATCTATATCTATATAACATTATGTCCCTCCCATTAATAAACATTGGGATTGGGATTTTCCCAGCAGGTTTTTTAAAGAAAGTTTGTGTAAGTGTTTCTTGAGAAGTGGTTTGGGTTTATCTGTTTATTCCAAGTAATCGGTATGATTTTTTTTGGGAAATGTTGGATAAATTCTAGACTTGAGAGGTTAGATTATGAATTTGTGAGAATTCATTTTATCTTAATAAATCAACTGAAGGTGTCATGGATTTCTCGGGAAAGAGGTGTTTCGTGGTGAGTCCATTCTGGCATCCCAAGTAAAATCTTGTGAATCTCTATTTCCTTTTGTGGTTAACTTGAATTATCTTTATTTTAGTGATTTTTATGATTCTCCCTTGATTTATTTAGGGTATTGTTTTTTGTTATTAAATCAATTCTTGGAGTGACTTCCTGAGGGCAGAAACTTTTCATGGTGGGGAGAATTGTCACACCTAGATTTTTTATTTCTCTCTGTTGCTCCAGATCATTATTGGATCTTGGTTTTTCTCTAAAGATCCAAGTGTGACAGGTTGTAATTTTGAGGTATTTCCTCTATTTATTTTAATTCTATCATTTATCATTCAGTTTTTTCTAGGATATTTTAATGAAAAATGAAATTTTTTGGTGAATGGCAAGAGACGCATGGCCAGAGCATGGTTTGACAAACTGTTCACCCTTCCCCAAGAAACCATGAATCCTATGGCCATTTTTGTGGACAATGGCTAGAACATGTTTAGAAAATAGTTTTTAAATTGTGTGGCATGTCCTACTTATATGGTGAGGGGTACATAATTTCCACATGGTTTGAAAAACCATGTGACTGCTCTAGGTGATTAAAAATATGAAAATACTCTTTAAATTCTCTTGATATTTAACACTAAACCACCTCATCTACCCCATTCATGATTATCATCCATATGAAATCCATCCAAGCATCCCTATAACTATTGGGCATCAATATTTGGGTATTTTGGGCCCCGATTCTATCAATAATTCAGAAAGTAAGTGTCCTCTCTCTTGATTAATCACTCCTACTAGGGTTCCTCTACCTTCTCTCTTGAGCTTCTAATTTCTAGTAGGTTACATGACCTAGGAAGGGTTTCTTCTTTTGTTTTTGAGTATGATCATGATTTTTAATATTCGATCTTACTTTTATAGGGTCTTTTGATGGTGCGTTTACAGTTTCTAATCATTTTTCAGAAGTTTCCAAGTGTGTGGTATGTGGTTCTATACATTATCATTTTTATATGATTTTACCTTTCTTGGTTGTGTTTATAAAGTTTTTCAATGATTGATTTTTGTGACATAAAATATGGTTTTCAAAATATTTTGTCATTTATATATGATGAAAGTGGATTTTCTAAAGTAAATGGTTACATTTTCATGTGTGCCTTGTTGTGTTTACTCTTGGAAGTGTTTTGATAATTATATGAAGGGTGAGAAATGTGTTTTTATGGACACTTTAGGTGCAGCTAGGTTGAAAGTGGGGTTTCAAAAAGAAAATGAGTTTTTTTTCATGTTTTCTTTTTTTTATGCACTTTGAAGTATGACTTTCTTATTAAGTAAATTATTTGAAGCATGTTGTGAAATAAATTTGGTTTTTCTATGGATTTAAAAAATTAATTTCCCATGGAAATGGATAAATTGATTATTTTTTTTCCTTTAAAAATTGTCAAATGTGTTTCATTGATGGTGCAATTAGTGTTAAATGTGCTTTGAAATGGTTTTTTGGGTGTAAAAAGGAAAGTGTAGTGGATGCGGTTATTTCTCAGTGTGTTTATGATTCTTGGAATGTGTATGTTAAAGTGATTAACTATGTGACATGTGAAAGTGAGCATAAATGGAATCCTGGGTATCTAGGTGGGATGACTAGATCAAGTACTCTAGTGATTAAGAAGTGTAATGTCCTCATTTCACTTATCTAGATTTACGATTTCCAAACTAACTAAATTTTTTATTGATTGGAGACCACTATACCATTGCGGTGTCCCCTCCTAGTGTGTCATGCTTGAGAAATCTAATGGTTGTGGTTATTATACCACCTTTCACTGTGGTATGATGTCATAGTGTCCCGCCCGAGCTAGATTACCCATACAGATTTTACCCATTGTGTTATCTCCCTCTTTTGCAATATGAGTCTTATATAGTTTTGTTTCATTCATCGATATACAATGGACCTCGTGTATGTTATTTTATATATTCATTTAAATCAATCTTCTTGTGAAATTATTTTCCTTAAAAGTTTTCCCATGAAAATGGTTCTTCTTAAAATGTTTTATAATACATTTTAATGAATTTTTTCATGAATAAGCATATTAATTTTTCATTTAATGATATAGAATAAAATATTTTCTTTGGGTGGAATTTTACTGGGATTTGGATCACACCTAACATAATCCTTTGAGTGTATGTGGACTTTGTTATATGTATAACCCAGGTAAAGGAACGGTGTGTCATGGTGGATCTTGATTTTTAGAGTTCCGATTATATCAGGTGTTCGTGGTGGTGGATTGAGAGAGATTCCCCTCATTTTACATAGAGGTTTTAGGACATTTTATGGTCCCTCTTACTTTTTAGTATTTTTGGTTTTTGTTTAACATTGTAAAAATTGAATATAAAAATTGTTATGCCTTGTTTTTCTTTAGTTATTTTTGTTGTGTTTTTTATTTCTGTTGGTTGTTCATGTTTATATAAATGGGTGAAATAATTCCCAAAGTATACTAATGTTACCCAAGAACTAGTTTCTAGTTGGTGGGGACCAAGAAAGCCCTTCTGTTCATGCCATAATACAGGTTGGGTGTCAGGGTTTATGGCACCCTAGCTTGGTTAGTGAATATCCCATGGTGAAAAATCTATTGGATAAATCCTTCATATTCCAAGTAATCCAAGTGATTAACTATCTCCATTATCTCTAAAAAGATAAATGTATATAGAGAGAGATACTTGTTGAATCTTATGTACCATGTTGACAATCCACTTTAATTCATACTCTAAGGGTAATCTAGAGAAATCATATATAAATACTTTAAGAAATTCCATAAACAGTAGTGGAAACTCGCTCACTAAACATCCACCACTAGCCTCCAATAAAAGAGAATAAACAAACATGATAATTCAACCCATATCTAGAATACAATTTCCCTCCTTAATAGAATGTGGGTCCTATTCATCCTGGAATACCCAAGTGATGCCATCAGAGATGGTGAAAATATATATTTGATAGTAGAAATTAATATTCGATTTATAGGCCTCCATTCAATATATCCCATGAATTATTTTTAGTAGATCCATTTCAAGGATAATAAATTCCCACACAATATTGATATCTGATAATGATATAACACACAGACACTAGAATCCATGATATCACTTTCTCCTAATAGCTGCAACTATCTCCATAACATAAGGCATAAGCTTGATAGTATTCTTCATAAAGTCAACAATATGAGAATATATAAAACTATGAGAGGAACCAGTTTCATATAAAGTAGTATCCATACTCCGAGAATTAAGTATAGTACATCTCATTGTCAAAATACCTTCATCAGATTCCACTGGAACCTGATCCTATATATTCAATTGCTTCCACTTTGAATGATCTAGATGTTTCCCTTCAGAATTACATTTAGTCTTAAGTTGAATTTACCTATATGGGGATACTTTAATACCCCTACACACATGATAATGAGGATCTATATCCTAGGAGGCATTGGACTACACCAGATATCCCCTAAGTTATTAATAGCCTTCACTACTCTGGGAAGGAAGGGTGGGTTGAATTTTTTTGGAGATGGACTATACATCCACATGAATAGAATTATATGGGTTCCATTTTTCATGAATACCACATGTTACTTGGATTCCCTGACTAATGGAAAATGTTGGATCCACCACCTAAAACTGCTGAAGAAGAAGGAAGAGGCAGATACCTAGAACTATTGTCACTACCATTTCCTTTCCCCACAGGCTTCTTTTTTTGGAAACTGTACTAGCTTCACCAAGAATAGTACGAAATCCAATAAATATATACACCATATATTGATTAATTTATACCATTATATCTTGATCAATAACCTCATCATAAGTATTGGTGTTCAACAAGAAGACATCTGAATCAATTATGGGTAATGGTTCAATATTAATACTCATAACCTTGAAAATATCATTATAAATGATATTAGTGAAAAAGTACACGAAAATAGTGAACTAATTAAAATATTCAATGAACAATATCTCTCCCTACTAGTGGAATTTTAATTCCGGATATTTTTCAAATAAAAATGATTTGGGTAGAACTTCAAAGTAAAGGTCACTTTGAAACCATTATATTTAATATTATCATGATTCATTTTCAAAATAACTAACTCCCACTACTTTAGACTAGGTAGTTCAAGAATAAAGGTAGTAAACATCACCATGAAGGAGTTTTAAATTTCAAGGAGCTTAAAGATCCACTTGATCTTCTCTATCCAATCATTTTACTTTAGAGGGGCATTGCTTCCCTGAAAATAGGGAATCTTGTAGTTGAGAAACTCATGGATTCAATATTTTTCAAGAGCCGGATCATCTTCTTTTTATTGAGTGGTTCTAGAAAACTCCCATTAATATAAATCCCAAATGGATTAGACTACTACCCAAATCAAATTTTGGCTAACTAATGGATATACTCACAGAAATTTATCTACAAGTTCCTAAGAAGGATTCAAATTTCACTTTTATGGGGGTATCATGATACAGGAAATCAATTAAAGAGGTAAATCCTGAAAATAAACCATAAATAATGATAATTAAAAAAACCATCATTTTAATTTTTAAACATATATTAAACCTCAAAATAAATCACAACCAAATGAAAAGTAGTGATTCTCAACCTCTCTTGAACATAGGAATGTGTGCATGATCTACGACCCATGCATGACACACAACAAGGAATGGTAAGAATATAAATACCAAAACAAACATTCCCAAAAAAACATACTTACTCAAGAGAGGTTACTAATAGTGTTTTATTGATACTATTTCATACCTCTTACTTGAGCCCTGAAAATACTAGCTCTTCTCTATCCTGAATTCACAAATAATATAGGGAAAAAATAGTTGTATCTAATATAATATTTGTCACCAACCAACTCGTGATCATCCGAAAAATGGGCACCTGATCTAGCTTGAGAAACATACTGAAAAAAATTCATGATCCCGATAGATTGGCTACTTGTTCTTGGGAATCGAATAACTCCTTTGAGAATGGCTTTACTAATTAACTAATCAATATAATATAAATGATTACAATAATAGAAATGATGACAATCTATAAGAAAAGTAAATACCCATGCATGGAATAAAAAAGTGACAGTATCAAATTAAAAATGAATGAGATGGGGATCCAAAAAGAGCTATAATAAATTTTTAGATAATATAATACAACTATAACTCAAAATAAACTAAAAGAAAACACTCACATCTATGTAACATGAGGTTCCAACTCCCACCATGTCACCACCATCACTGAGCTAGGGTATCCTAGAATTTGTTCCCACTTCATCTATGTGAGAACATTTTTTCACATGATTCATATAAAATTGAGTCAATATAAATGCATTGGTATATGTAGGTCATGTACATTAAATCCTAATAATTTCCCACTTTGAATTCCATAAATATCCATTGTTAGAAAAAATAAACATGATAGTTTTTAAAAAAATTATGTAAAACAAGATTTTACCTTATTAAAATAATTTTTTGAAGAATAAATAAATAAAAATGCCAAAATCAAGAACCATGGGAAACCATAGAGAATATAAGTTCAGGATTTTCCTATGTTCTGCATATTCTGGGTGATTAAACTATTCACAACCATTCTCGTGTAAGAGATACTAGGTAAGAAGAATCCAATGTTCTATCTGTAACCACTTCCATAAAAGTGTTTTTTTATTTACTATTGTATTTTATTCAAAATTATAGATAGGTCATACATTGTCGAACAATACATTTCCTAGTCAGACAACCTATATACATAGGGTTTCCTTATGTTATTACGCTTTCAATGAATTCACACTACCAAAAAAACATGCCTTATTAAATTCATTCTCATCTCATCACTAAGGGGTACCATTTTTTAACCAACCCAACACACAAAAATCATTATAAAACATCCATTAATTCATAAAAATCATTGAACAATACTTTATAAATTTAAGTGATTATATTTAAATCATGAAACTATGGTACAAGAAAATACCAACTTCCTTTAACACTTAAAACCATTAGAATATGGTTGGAAATCAGTCTCATATGGTGTAAATCAACATAAAGAAGAAATATATACCCTATATAGGTAATAATAAATAATGAAATAATTATTCAAATCATTTGTTTTGGATTCAACAAACCTTAGCTATCATGGCATTGGGTAATAAGAAAAATAAAGATATAAGGAAGGAGAGATCTTAAGAAAGGAAGAGGAATGGATTATAAGAAGAGAACTTGAAGAAATTGATCATGATTTCACTTGAAATCTACTCAAGGATGATAGGAGGAAGCGGGTTCAACTAACTAGGGAGGGGAGAACGAGTGCAGTAAGAAAAAGGGGGAAATACTTTAAATCAAGAAAAGGGGAAAATATTGATAATTTAAATTAATAAATTATATAAACCTGATTCATATAATGAATGAATTAATAATTTCAATAACTCACCCCCACCCCCTAATAAGAGTCTATAATCATAAAAAATCTTGTTCCGACCTCCCTTAGTCACATTATGAAGCAACTATAGTTTTATAATACAATTTAATAAATGGAAAAATTCATAAAAACAAGATAAGAGAACAAGAAAATAATAAAATTAAAATAAAATAATTCTTTATACATGAAAGAAACATTTAAGGTCTGACACTAGTAAGGTATCTTGGCTATAAAGGATTGAGGAATGAATTTTTTATCATGTATCATATACTACCATGATTGGAATTTAAAATAATATTCAATAACGTTTAGTATTTTTTAATTATATTGTATAAATTAAATTTTAATTGAAACAAGAAAATAGTTATCTCTTTTTTTGCTAAAATTGAAAAATAAAAACTTGATATGCAGTGTAGATTGTTATTGTCTAAGAATAAAGGTAAAAAATAATTTTTGGGGTAAGTATATGGGAAAAAAAGTGTTTTGTTTTTTTGGCATTAGTTATGTTATTTGATTGGTTATTTGGTTAGTATCTTTGATATAAGTCTGTATTTCACTCACTAGTATTAATTCAGAGTGATTTATGTTAGGATTATCAAAAATAGGATGGTAATCAAACAAATTAAAATTCAATAAAGGACTATCAACTATGGTTAAATAATTTTTTATGGAGGAATGATTGGGTTTATGTATTTAATCAAAATTATGGGATGATCCTGATTAATTTTATGGTTTATCATGTTTAATTTTCAAATTATCATTTTTTATATATAAAATGAGTTTCTTGTTTTAAATATTCTAAATGAGTTTTTAACCAAATATAGTTTTACTAATTTTTTTTAGTTTTTCATCACTTACACTGGTTGTATTTGTTATAGTACATGATATTTATAAATATTAGAATTAATTTTTATTTTCAAAGAAATATTTTGGGGGAAATGAGATTTTTTGTCTTGCGATATGTTTGGATGGATTTCTAAAATTATGGAAAATGCATGTTTTGGTTAACAAATATGAGTGTTTGACCCAAATGTATTTTTTAAATAAAATGATTTTTGAGATATTAAAAAGAATATTTTTTTAGAATTTAGGGTTATGGTACAAGTTTTGGATTTTAATTTTCAAATTAAACAATTTTGTTAAAACCCATCTAATGATTTATTTTTGTATTGAAACGGTTTAGGGAAATAGATTTTTTAAATTGGTTAATGTGATCATTATATTTTGGTTATAAATTTATGATATTAATGTTGGTTATTTTTTTAAAACCCAAGGAATGTGTTAGTATATAACTTGAAATCATTTTACAATTGACTGTTTTTAAAAATAGTCCATTTCAGATGGTTTGAAATGGGCGTCCTGATTTTCAGATTTAAATTTTTAGGAAATTTAAAAAGATTTCAAGATAGTTAAAAAATAGTGTTGGACAAAGTATGGTTTTGGATGATTTTAATTCTAGGGAGGGTATTAGTTTTTTTATAAATGTTTTCAACATGATGACTATGTGGGATTATTGATTGGTATTAATATCATTTAGTGGTAATACCTTTTATGGAACACTATTTTTTGGTAGTGATCATGTTAGCCTCAGGTGGAGTGGGTTTACATGTTGGTCAGATCTTAGTAGTGAGTGGGTTTGTATGGGTATGGGAAAGCTTCCTCATTAAACTTATGTAGTGATTTATTTGGTGTGGAAACTATATAATATGACTTGGATATATATAAGATTAAGATTCTTGAGTGAGGATACTCCATGGAATATAGAGAGGTTTGTTGGGTTGTATTCAGAGATGATGACCCACCATTGGTTTGTGTTTTTTATTGTGTGTCACTTTTGGAAAAAAAGTACACTTTGATTATTTATTAGTGAATATATAGTTGACTAGACCAGATGTGAGTTCAATATTATTTTTTTGTGACTTTTTCATGAATAATATAGTATTAATATATCGATTGATTGATTTTAATTATCTTGTTATGCCAATAAAATCATAATTGAAGTCACCATAGAGGTTTCCTTTCTATTTAATTTTGTCTTACCCTAGGTTGGAAAATTTTTTCATAGGGGTTTATTATCTTATCGTTAGCTATTGGATTATAGTGCTGCTAGATTCATTAGGTACCTAGTAAACTAATTTTTTTCATGGTTTATAGAAAGTAAATGGAATTGGGGACATAGTGTATTATTATAGAAATATGGATACATATTTTTAAGTTCTAGTCAATGATTTTGTTATAATTATTTGGATATTGGGTGTCAGTATAGTAAGATGATTCTCAAAGGGAGAATATTCATTTTCAAAAACAGAAAACTAGTGTAATGGTTGATAAAAATTTTGGAAATTTGTATATGGTATAGAAGTGTATGAGTATTTACAATGTTTTAGAAACACATTCCAAATATGGATGGTTTATTCTTGTAAAATTCATATACCATGTAATTTATATACTAAATATAATTCTATTTTATGTAAGTAACATTTATTGTGTTTTGACCTTGAGTTTTTTGAGGCTTAGGCAGTGTTAGTTGAATTATGAGATTTAGGTACTCAAGATTTGTCTCAAGTATAAATATCCTTTCTAGTTGGATTTTCTAATGAAAGGGGATCATTTTTGTATTAGATAAATTTATTATTGGATTCTGTGTTATAGGTGTAGTGGCTTCAAATATGTGATTAGTTTTATAAAAAGGGACTTATTATAGGATTACAATAATTAAATTTAGATGGATATAGGTCTTAGAACGTATCCTAAGGAGATTTTATAAAGTGTTAGGAATTTATTTTGGGGTTCATCTTTGAATTTCAATGATGGATCATAGATAAAATGTTTTTTTAGGTATTTAAAATAAACATTTTTTGTTTTGGGAGGATGATAAAAATAAATCTATTTGGTGTAAGGTGGTGTAGTAAATATTAGTTTAATGTTAATCTGAGGATTGTTTTTTATGACCTATTCAATATTACTTGGAAAACATTGATTAGTAATTTTTTTCAATGGAATTTATTTTATAGTTATGGAAATTTCCTTATGTGCATATATTAATGGAAATATTGGATGAACTTTTTTTTGAGAATTAATTGTTGGTAAAATGTTTCTTTTAGGCCAAACATGGTGTTTTACCCTATGGTGAATTCAAGTAATAACATAGTAACATGGTTTGGTAAAAATATGATAGGATAGTACCATGTCATAGTATGAATTGATGATGTTTAAATAGTGTGTCTAGAAAATAAGGTCTTAATTTCACATCATTCCATTATGATTGATATTATATGAGATTATTTTGTGGTGGGGAGGACAAATACAATATTTTCTTCAGATGTCCTAATTATTTTTTTCATAATATATACTAGCTTTATTAAAGTGAAAAGTGTAACTGTGGGAAGATTTTACGTACTAATATTTTTTTTAGTTGATTGTCTTGTATCTAGTATTTCATAGATGAAACAAATTTATGAGGGTAGAAATATAAGTCTTGGATTGTGGAGGTAAACACTACTAGAAAAACAGCTATTTGCGACGGGCTAGTTGCGACGGGATCCCGTCGCAAATGGCTTTTTGCGACGGGACCCCGTCGCAAATAGCCCGTTGCTGAAAACGCCGTCGCAACTACACTTATTTGCGACGGGCCCGTCGCTATAGCGGTTTATTGCGACGGGCATTGTCCCCGTCGCAAATAGTATTCCGTATTTTTGTAAAAACTTTTAAAAACGTTTTTGCGACGGGACCCGTCGCAAATACCTTTTGCGACGGTACCGTCGCAAATACTATTTGCGACGGTACCGTCGCAAAAACGTTTTTAAAAAAATAAAAAAATATTAATAATACTAGTATTTGCGACGGGCATCGCATCCCGTCGCAAATAATATTGATAGTATTTGCGACGGGACCCGTCGCAAATAATATTTTTAAAAAAAATAAAAAACTATTAATAATATTAGTATTTGCGACGGGTATAGTATCCCGTCGCAAATACTATAAAAAAAATAAAAAAAATAAATTTTTAATAAATTATTTTAATGAATATAATAATAGAATTATAATTTACAAATGAAAATAATAAATTATTTTAATTACTATAATAATAGTAAAATTATAATTCAAAAATAAAAAATAATAGAATATTAATAAATGATTTAATTAATATAATAATAATACAATTATAATTCATAAATACAAAAATATTAATAAGTTATTTTAATTAATATAAAAATAATAGAATTATTTTACATTCAAATATTAAAATAATTCAAGTATTACAAAAAAAATAATTAAATTATAATATTATAAAATTTTAATATATATATAAAATTTAATATTATAAAATATAAATAATATTATTATTCATATTAATATTGTTATT
This sequence comes from Viscum album, assembly GCA_963277665.1. NCBI lineage: Eukaryota > Viridiplantae > Streptophyta > Magnoliopsida > Santalales > Viscaceae > Viscum > Viscum album. Next base: position 1,719,129,687 of record OY728160.1, on the reverse strand, counting down.
TAAAAATATAATATTATTAATATTTTATAATGAGACAGAAACTACGAATAGAAAAAAAAAATTTGATTTCTCAAATTTTATAACTGAAATACAAAATCTAATCTGAAGGAGGGGGGGTGGGGGATCTGCAGATGGTGGTGGAGGAAACTCCACCCCTAAAGCATGAGTGAGTCGGCGCATGTACTCCATCTGCTCCTGATGCTGCTGCTGCCACCGCCTCGTCTGCTCCTCGTACAGCTGCTGCTGGCGTCGACGCTCCTCCTCATGCTGCTGACGAATCTGCTCCTGCTCCTGTCGGAGACTCTCTATCTGTGCAGTCTGAGATCGCAACTGATCCTCATACTGTGTAGAAAAAGATGCACGAGCTCCTCTCGAGCTGGACGCCGACATCGCAGCACTGCCATAATAATCTCCGGGAGTCAGTCGAGAGCCGATACCAACTACCCGGCCCTTCTCGAAAGCATACTGGGTGGCCTGCATCCATGCCGCCTCATCAAACTGACGGGCAGTGGTCTGATCTGATGACTCGGCCTGACTCTCAGGCCGGGTCTGTGACGCTGCGGCCTCATATGACTCCTATAGTTGCAATTTAAAATTAAAATTGTGAATATATTATATGCAGTTAATTTTTAAACTTGAAAACAAATTATACTGACCACGATGTGATGCTGACGATCACCTCTGAGCTCCCCAGTAGCAGGATCACTATACATCCTCCGATATACGTCGTACTCTGTAATATCGGGGTGCTCGACAGCCTATAAGAATAAAAAATAAACTGTTAATATTTATAGTTATATAAAATATTTATAAATAATGTACGTACCAGATGCTGTCTATGAGTACTGAAAGAACGACTCCCAGCTCGATGAGTCACCTCCTGTCTCCCCCGATTCTGCCTCCCCAGCGATGATCTCCTCTGAAAGGCACCACTCAACCAGTGCGCACATAATCCATCCCATACATGGGATGAAATATACTCTGGTCGGTGTGCTCTACATGACTCCTCAAAATCTGACACTCCTGCTTTCTTCATCGCAGCTTTTCTTAAATTGTGCAAAAACTGACGAAGGCGATCACGCATGGCCACCTCCCATGCCTCGTGGATGGCGTCACGCATGGTATCCTCGATCGGATACCATAAACCCTACAAAAAAAATCAAAATATCAAGTTAGAAATGAAATAATTTTCAAAATAAAAATTATTTATTTACGTACGTACCAGCCAATGGTCGAACATGGCCTGCTGCACATCAATGGGAATCTGCTCCCATGTGGTCCACGGCTGAGAGAAATAGTTGCGCAAAATAGCGCTGCCCTGTCCGACTGCTATATGCGGAAAACTGAAAAAAAAATAATAAACATTTATTATGTGAATAGATTATTGAAATCTTAGTCAAATCCACGGGTTATCACACAGGTTATCACACCTCCGGGTGCGCGGATCAAACCCAAGGCGTGGACGTCGCTCGGGGACGGGGTCAGGAATCATCAATCGTGCAAGACCGCGCCCCCTCCGCGTACTCCCTGAAGCGCCTGCAGGCTGAGGGTCATCTGCCAGCAACTCATCCGCATCGAAAGGCAGGTCAGCATCCGTCAACTCACGAAATGTGGCCTCGTCCATCTGAAACAGAAAATGTTAATGTTAGCAAATAATTGATAATTACTATTATATATACATATATACATATTATGATTGTATATAAATACCATGGAATTCTATAAGTGTTCATCTTCATCATCATCTTCATATATGTCAATGTCATCTTCATATTCCTCCTCAACATCATCGATATCCATTCGAGTTGCAGTTGCTTCATCTCTTACCATTTCAAATTCATGTGTGACATCATTAACATCATCGTCATCACCGACTCTTAAATGTGGGGTGTCGTCATCGATACTCATGTCTCTTTGTAAAAAAGATTGATTTTGAGTACTCTCTTGAAAAACTTCAATTCTTTGCACATCAGTGAAAGCACATTCACTTTGACTAAACTGATTGTCTCGAATTTTGATTTTTATTACACTCCACCAATCAGTCAAGTCTCTTGATGTTGCACAGTACTTTGCATAATAAACTTGATATGCCTGTTGAGCCAATAAGAATGGTTCATTTACTGCGAGAACACTTTTACATTTAATATCGATGATTCCATGAGTCGGATGAACACGCACGGCTCTCTCTGTATCCAACCAACGACATTTGAACATGGTTATGTAATGTTGTCCAAGATAACAGAGTTCAATGATTTCATCAAGTATGCCATAAAAGTCAACTTCATTTTCTCGATGATGAGATCCTCTCAAGCTAACTCCACTGTTCATTGTTTTTTTTTGATTCCCCATATGCATGTGTGTGGAATCGAAATCCATTCACCACATATGCATTATAAGTTTTAACAAGTTTGGAAGGTGGGTTACTCAATACACACAGCCGTTTGTCAATTTTATCAGCATGTCGAGACACCTGAAAATTTGTGAAATAATTATCAATATAGTAAACTATACATTGAATGAGTTGCTAAAAGATAAAGAATTTATGTTACTAGTTTTTGAAACCACTGAGAGAAATTTTTCAGTCGACGTTCTTCGAGAGCAGCTGCTGTAATTTGTGGAATTTGTTTCTTGATATGATTATCATACAACCTATAAAAACCAAAGTTATTTACTGTAACAAAAATGATAGAATAAGTGATATAAACACTTACAGTACAACTGATGTCATCTCTTCACAGTTGAGCAGAACATACGTATGAGCTCTATGATGTTCATCATCTGAAAGCCAGCGTTCAGAAACTCCACCAAAACCAAGCTCTGACTGGTTGAAAACAGATAATTGATTGTCGATTTCATCAATATTCCTCTCATTCCGTCCCATTCGGTTGTGTTTTGAAGGATACTCAGATTCAAAATAATGGGAGCAGAAAAAAGATATTTCCTCTTGCAAATAAGCTTCTGCAATAGATCCTTCAACAGATGCTTTGTTGCGTACTTTTCTTTTCAATTTTTGCATGCATCTTTCAAATGGGTACATCCATCGAAACTGTACCGGACCTCCACATTTGGCTTCATATGGCAAATGTAACATCAAATGTTCCATTGAGTCGAAGAAAGACGGCGGGAATATTTTTTCCAATTTACATATAATTACAACAACATCTTTTTCAAGTTTGCCTAGAGCATCATAATCTGCCGTAGCCGCACAAATTTCCCGAAAAAAATGAGACATGTCTGTTATGGAATCCCAAATCACAGAATTCAACAGACCTCTTAATCCAATTGGTAGAAGTCTCTCCATTATAACATGACAATCATGACTTTTCAATCCAGTAATATGACCATTCTTTACACATCTACCCAAATTGGAAGCACAGCCATCTGGAAGTCTCAAATCTGCAATCCACTGACAAAATAATAAACGGTTTTCTTTAGACAGTGTATAAGCTGCTTTTGGTTTCAGTAACCTTTCTGTTCTGACATTCTCAAATAGTTCCAATTCTGGACGTCTGCAAATTTGGGCAAGATCTAAACGTGCATTTACATTGTCTTTGCTCTTTCCTGGCGTATCCAAAACTGTATGAAACAAATTATCAAAACAGTTCTTCTCAATATGCATGACATCTAACATGTGTCGGACCAACAAATCAGACCAATATGGCAAATCCCAAAATATGCTACGTTTAATCCAATTGTGTTCTTTCCCAAAACCAGAAATTTTCTGTTGGTTTATTGTGGGACCAAAAGTGATGGGAGGTAATGAAAATACAACCGATTTTAACTCCGAACCTGATAGCATTTTTGGAGGTCCATCCCTTTCAACTGTTCCTTTTCTGAAATGAGATCTGTTTCTGCGAAAAGGATGATCAGCTGGAAGAAATCTGCGATGACAGTCAAAATAACTAGGTTTCTTTCCATGAATGAGCATAAATGCTTTGTTCTCTCCCATACAGTAAGGACATGATTTCTGACCATGTGTACTCCAGCCAGATAACATCCCATAAGCCGGGAAGTCACTTATTGTCCACATCAATGCTGCTCTCAGTATGAAATTCTGTTTCGTTGCAACATCATATGTACTGACACCAGTACTCCACAATAAATTTAATTCATCAATCAATGGCTTCAAATAAACATCAATATTTTTCTTCGGATGTCCTGGAATTAGTAAAGTCAAAAAGATATATGGCTCCTTCATCAACATCCATGGAGGTAAATTATACGGAGTTAAAAAAACAGGCCAACATGAATATTGACTACCATAAGATCCAAACGGACAGAAACCATCAGTGGAAAGGCCCAGTCGAACATTTCTAGCTTCTAAAGAAAATGATGGATGCACTCTATCAAAATGTTTCCATGAATCACCATCGGCTGGATGATTCAAGCTTTTATCGGTTGAAATATTCTCTTTATGCCATGACATCATTGTCGCTGTATTCTTAGACATGAATAAACGCTGAAGTCTGGATGTAAGCGGAAAATATCTCAGCTGTTTTACAGGAATCAAACCAGACTTCCCGTGTTGTCCTTCTTTATATCTCTGTTGCCCACATGTGGGACAACTATCCAACGACTCATTTTCCCCTGAATATAAAATGCAGTCATTTGAACATGCATGAATCTTCTGACAAGTAAGTCCCAAATTTCGAACCAACCTCTTACTTTCATAGTAATTTGCAGGTAAAACATTTCCTTCGGGTAACAGTGTTTTCAGCAAAGAAAATATCTGGTCAAAACATGTGTTTGACATTCCGTTATCTGATTTGATAGCCATAAATTTTGCAACTGCTTCTAATTTGCTCATCTTGCAGCCAGGATATAATGCATCCTCAGCAGACTTCAACAACTCATAAAATTCAGACGGTCCCAACTCAGGATTTGAAGCTATATCAGCCGGAGTTTCTGTATGTTGAACAGATGAACCTGCAACATCATGTACTAAATCTTGAAACTGGGATGGATCCGGAATCAAGTTGGTATCACCTGCTCTGGAACTGCGTTCACCGTGTTGATACCAAAAAACATAATCTGCTTGAAAACCAAAACGCAAGAGATGTTCCCCCACTTTGTCAAACGTGTCAAACGTTCTCAATGCACATTTTCTGCAAGGGCATTTTATCTTTCCTTCTGAAACAAATTCTGAATTTGATGCCGCAAATGATAAAAAAATCTCCACACCCTCTATATATACTGGATTTAAACCAGAACCATTTGGATTTCTACGTTGATTTATCCATATGCGGTCATCTAATAATGACTGTTGACGACCTCGCTGTTCCATATTTTTCTATAAAATATAAAAGCATTACTGGTTTTGAATAATTTGTTAGAAAAAACACTCAAGCAAGGATTACTAATTATTACTAATTATTACTAATTATTACAATTTATTGCTAATTATTACTATTTATTACTAATTTAGCAATACTTAGCAATACTTAGCAAAAGGAAAACTGCTTGAATAATGAAAGGAAATTTGATAATCATCGTTGTGGAGATGGTTATAAATTTTCCCTTCATTATCCAAGCAGATTTCGTTTACTAATTATTAGTAATAAAAAAAATATTATCAATATTTACGAAAAAACAATATTAATATTATTAAAATAATAAAAAAAATTAAAAAATATTAAAATTATCAATATTCAGAACAAACTTTGTTCTATTATTAACATGTTCAAATCTTAAAGGGTCGTCAATTGTCAGGTCATGCGCAATAAAAAGTTTGTGTCAGCCATGTCTAATGTAAACTCTATAATTGTCCTTGCATGGTTGATCACTTCGCAAGTAATGTTGCAATCAGACAAACCAAGTCATTCCCTTCTTAACTATAAGAATTATCTCACATGAACCTCTACATAGATCATTCTTCCTTAAAAATTTGAGGGGATATCATTATTTTTCCCTTAAATTTTCAAGGAAGAATGGTCTATGTAAAGGTTCATGTGAGATGATTCTTATAGATAAGAAGGGAATGACTTGGTTTGTCTGATTGCAACATTACTTTTGAAGTGATCGACCATGCAAGGACAATTATAGAGTTTACATTGGACATGGCTGACAGAAACTTTTTATTGCGCATGACCTGACAATTAGCGACCCTTTAAGATTTGAACATGTTAAGAATAGAGCAAAATCTGTTGTAAATATTGATAATTTTAATATTTTATAAATTTTTATTATTTTAATAATATTAATATTTTTTTCATAAATATTGATAATATAATTTTTTTTGCTAAGTGTTCTTGAGTATTCCTGAGTATTCCTGAGTATTCCTGATTATTTGTGAGTATTCGTGAGTATTCGTGATTATTCGTGAGTATTCGTGATTATTCGTGAGTATTCGTGAGTATTCCTGAGTATTCCTGATTATTCCTAATTATTCCTAATTATTTGCAATTATTCCTAATTATTTGCAATTATTGGTAATTATTGGCAATTATTGGTCATTATTGGCAATTATTACTAATTATTCCTAATTAATCCTAATTATTCCTAATTAATCCTATTTAATCCTAATTAATCCTAATTATTCCTAATTATTCCTAATTATTACTAATTATTCCTAATTATTGCTAATTATTACTAATTATTGCTAATTATTTCTAATTATTGCTAATTATTTCTAATTATTGCTAATTATTTCTAATTATTGCTAATTATTGCTAATTATTGGTAATTATTTCTAATTATTTCTAATTATTCGTAATTATTACTAATTATTGGTAATTATTGCTAATTATTGGTAATTATTGCTAATTATTGGTAATTATTGCTAATTATTGGTAATTATTGCTAATTATTGGTAATTATTGCTAATTATTGGTAATTAATACTAATTATTGGTAATTATTACTAATTATTGGTAATTATTACTAATTATTGGTAATTATTACTAATTATTGGTAATTATTACTAATTATTACTAATTATTGTTAATTATTCCTAATTATTACTAATTATTGTTAATTATTGGTAATTAATACTAATTATTGGTAATTAATACTAATTATTACTAATTATTGTTAATTATTGGTAATTAATACTAATTATTGGTAATTAATACTAATTATTGGTAATTAATACTAATTATTGGTAATTAATACTAATTATTGGTAATTATTACTAATTATTCCTAATTAATACTAATTATTGGTAATTATTACTAATTATTCCTAATTAATACTAATTATTACTAATTATTGTTAATTATTCCTAATTATTACTAATTATTGTTAATTATTCCAAATTATTACGAATTATTGTTAATTATTCCTAATTAATACTAATTATTGGTAATTAATACTAATTATTGGTAATTAATACTAATTATTCCTAATTAATACTAATTATTCCTAATTAATACTAATTATTCCTAATTAATACTAATTCTTCCTAATTAATACTAATTATTCCTAATTATTACTAATTATTGCTAATTATCGTTAATTATTACTAATTATCGTTAATTATTCCTAATTAATACTAATTATTGGTAATTAATACTAATTATTGGTAATTAATACTAATTATTGGTAATTAATACTAATTATTGGTAATTAATACTAATTATTCCTAATTAATACTAATTATTGGTAATTATTACTAATTATTCCTAATTAATACTAATTATTCGTAATTATTCCTACTTATTGTTAATTATTCCTAATTATTACTAATTATTGTTAATTATTCCTAATTATTACTAATTATTGTTAATTATTCCTAATTATTACTAATTATTGGTAATTAATACTAATTATTGGTAATTAATACTAATTATTGGTAATTAATACTAATTATTGGTAATTAATACTAATTATTCCTAATTAATACTAATTATTCCTAATTAATACTAATTATTGGTAATTATTACTAATTATTCCTAATTAATACTAATTATTGGTAATTATTACTAATTATTCCTAATTAATACTAATTTTTCCTAATTATTACTAATTATTGTTAATTATTCCTAATTATTACTAATTATTGTTAATTATTCCTAATTAATACTAATTATTGGTAATTAATACTAATTATTGGTAATTAAGACTAATTATTGGTAATTAATACTAATTATTTGTAATTAATACTAATTATTCCTAATTAATACTAATTATTGGTAATTAATACTAATTATTCCTAATTAATACAAATTAATCCTAATTATTCCGAATTATTACTAATTATTCCTAATTATTACTAATTATTCCTAATTATTCCTAATTATTGTTAATTATTCCTAATTATTCCTAATTATTGTTAATTATTCCTAATTATTACTAATTATTGTTAATTATTCCTAATTATTACGAATTATTGGTAATTAATACTAATTATTACGAATTATTGGTAATTAATACTAATTATTGTTAATTATTCCTAATTATTACGAATTATTGGTAATTAATACTAATTATTGGTAATTAATACTAATTATTGGTAATTAATACTAATTAGAGGTAATTAATACTAATTATTGTTAATTATTGGTAATTATTACTAATTATTCTTAATTATTGATAATTATTAGTAATTAAATGAATAATTATCAATAATTAGAAATAATTACCAATAATTACAAATAATAACATTATTAATATATTTTATTATTAATATTAAAATAATATAATTTTCTAATTTATATACAGTTCTGTTTTCATCTGTGCGTTTTCTATCTCCACATACAAATAATACATGTGAAGACAGCAAACACACAGATGAAAAAAGAACTGTATATATATAAAAAATTATATTATTTTAATATTAATAATAAAATAAACTAATAATGTAATAATGTCCTTATTCTTAATTATTGGTATTTATTACTAGTTATTAATATTTATTCTTAATTACTAAAAATTATTACTAATTATTCCTAATTACCATATAAACAATTAAAAATAATTAAATTACAACTAATTAATAATAATAAAAACTAATAAAAAATTAAAAATAAATAAAAAATTAAAATAAAGATAAATACCTTGAAAATTGATCTGTTCTTATCGTTCTTCAAAACTTTAATATCGGCTCCGGAGAAAAAACTTAAACTAGAGAAAAACTCAACTCTAAAAATATGATTCTGAGAGAGAGAGAAGATAAGGAATGAGAATGAAATGAAAAAAACGGATGGGGGTATTTATAGGTTAGATTAGTTGCGACGGGCTCATTTGCGACGGGATTCCCGTCGCAACTAGTATTATTTGCGACGGGACCCGTCGCAAATACCTTAGCCAACATTTATTACGGTCAACCGGTAAATAGTTATTTGCGACGGGTCCCGTCGCAAATAACCCTCTGCCGACATAGTATTTGCGACGGGGGAATATTCCCGTCGCAAATACCATTTACCGCCGCCGGTTATTTGCGACGGGAATATTTCCCCGTCGCAAATACGTTTCCCGCGATTTGTTATTTGCGACGGGAATATTTCCCCGTCGCAAATACGTTTCCCGCGATTTGGAGCGCATCGCGGGAAAACTATTTGCGACGGGTCCCCGTCGCAAATACGTTTCCCGCGATTTGGCGCGCATCGCGGGAAAACGATTTGCGACGGGGAAAAAAATCCCGTCGCAAAAGCCTCCTTATTTGCGACGGGAAAATACCCCCGTCGCAAATAATTTTTTAACATGACTATTTGCGACGGGATTTATTCCCGTCGCAAATAACCCGTCGCAATTGCTCATTTTTCCCGTAGTGAAAAAAGAATTATTTAGATTCATCCAAGTCAGACCATTTAATGAGATTTATTGAAGTCTTTTTTGGTGTTGGGTGATATTATAGGTGTTTGGAAAATTAAGAATTATTTTGATGATTTTGAAGAATATTTGGTCGAATTTTTTCTTGGTGAGGTTCACAGTTACGGCATGATCCTATGAATCTTGAGTGTGTGTCACGTATCCTAGAATCTAGTACATAGTGGATTGTATGGTCAGTGTCTAGTATCAAGGACCATGTAGTCAGGTCATGCAACCTAAGATCTTGGATAGGGGAAGCCACATAGTTAGTGTATGAAATCAAGTACCATGAATGTGGGTCATAAATCCTTTATGAAGTTCCTAAAAATGATGTATATTTTCTAAAATTCTACCTCATCTCCCTCATCTTAACCCATATTGAATGATTTCCCAGGTTTTTTGGGTGATTGTATTCCACTAAATTTATTTTGGATCTAATGTGAGTCCCTTCTCTATTTTTTCTACATATTTGTTGAGTTTTCTCGGATCACCTATCAGATTTAGGTATTTAAATTTGGGGTTTTATCCAAGTCAGTGTTGAACCCTACTAAATGTTAGGAAATTTTTTCATTAAGGAGAATGAGTATATGGTGGGTGGATTCCATTTTTTTGTGGTGGTTATTATTTTATATTTTTGAATGGTATGTGTTTTTTCATTATTTATCAAATTAGGGTTATCGAGGTTGGTGTTTGTGAATTTTAAATTCATTATTTGTGTTTATTTGTCAATTAAGTTTGTAGTAAGAGTAAAATTTAATTAAGATAATTTTATTTGGCATCATCATCATGACTAATGAATGTGGATTATCTATTTTTCTATTATATGAATGTTAACATATATTTTTGATTTCAAATAATTCTTTGAATTTTTTTTAAAAATAATACATTAATGTGTTTGATATATTTTGATTAATGGTTTTGGTGTGTGTGAATTTCAAGATGTGAAAAGTTGATTTTTTGGGTGTGAGTGTTTTCTTGAAAAGGTGGAATTGGGTAAATTTATGGTTATGGCCTTGTGTAATTTTTATTCTTAGTAAATATTGTTTTTTATGTTTCTATGGTAATTGATGAAATTGTGGAGGGTTTAATTAGAATGGGATTTGGGTATGGGTTAATTTTGGAAACTAGTCTTGAGTTCGGTGGGGGTCATTGTGTTAGAAGAAGTTTGTTATGGAAACTCTACAGGAATTTTCGTGCCACCTTGTGTTAGGTAAGGCTTGGTTAAGAAACTCTACATGAGTGTGGGAGCCTCAACAGTTTAGTCTAGGTTGTCTTGCAAACTCTACATAACTATTGGGTCCTCAAGGTTGGTTTGTAAATCCCACTTGAGTGTGGTAGTTATCAGAAGACAATGATAGGTGCGTCATGGGTTTAAAGGTACATTGGGATTTTAGTGTAAAGGTGGAATTGATTTATATTTTCTAATAATAAATTGGTTAAAACTTTTTTGGTTGGTATTTTATGAAAATTTGTTTAAATTGGTTATAAATTATATATGTTGTTTGGTTATATTAATTATATTTAGTTGGACATCATTTTATAAAATGAATATTATTTTCATATTACTCACATGGAGGAGGTACATGGGGAGTCATGGAGATATAAAATTGTATTTATTCCCACCCCCAACATACGCAATATGGTGCACATGAAGTTGATGTTTCTTGAGTAACAAGATAATGCGATAACTACTCTGTTTAATTGGATAGAGTGAAAAAACATGACTATTGGAGGCTAGTGGATTTAGATTCATTGGTTGTTGGTTAGTTATTGAACCAAGTTTTCTTTTCACCATGGTGTTAATTAGATGTTTTTTCATATGTTAATTTATATACATCAAATTAATTGGATTTTTGTGTGTGCTATTTTATCAGTTTAGGGTTGTCAATTCAGTTGGGATTTAATACCACTCCCCATGGTTTATCTTAATGTTTTAATTTATTCATCAAGAATTTAGTGGTTAGTGGATTGTTCCAATGGTTGTCTAACAATTTGAATCAACTATTGATTGGCTTAGAATGGTTATTCTATGTTATAATATTACATTACTATTGTTTTTAATTGAAAATAAATAATCATTTTCATTATTAATATTTACAAATCATGTCATTTTGTATTAAAAACCATGTATTTACTATAAATAATCATTATTTAATGAATTATTACAAATTATTAATCATTTTACTTTAATTTATAATTTTTATAATAAATATGAATCTAATGAAATTGAAAAAACATTGAATGATAAAAATTAGCTTATACCTATGTGGGAATAATTAAACTAATTTTATGTAATTAATGGTTATGAATTCAAATATAGAGATTGTATGTGATGTAATTTATAATACTATTTTTTTTAAAAAAATAAACATTTAAATAAAAATAACAAAATATCAAAAAATCATATCATAAATATGATGTTAATGTAACATGTTATTTTATTAAAATAGTAAAAAAATTTAATACCTACCAAATACTATAGATAAATGTGTAAAACCTCAAAAAAATAATTAATCATATACCTTTGGTATAGATTCAATATATACGCGGTGGGAGGTGGGTTAAATGGTGATAGAGTGAAATTTTCTGAATGGAGGAGGTGATCGGTAGCCGATGCTAGAAGAATGTGGTCTAATGAGGTGAAAATGGGGTGATATGGTGGGAGGAGCTCAATGATGTGTTAGTGGCTTTATGAGATTGGGAAGATCTGAGGTGAGATGATAGGATGGAATTAGGTTTAATTATTTTTTTAGAACTATACACATTGTTCTGTGTAACTACAAAGATAGGTTTTCTATTGTTGTGATTTTATAAAGACCATAAAATAAATACTCTATTATTATGGTTTAAAAGAACTATGGAGGTATATAACTATTATTAGAGTTTATTAAACCATGAAAATAAATGCACGAGAAAAACATAAAATCTTTATACTGATTTTTTTAATGAAAAGTATAAAAAGTATATTTGTAACTAAATATATTTAGTGTTATCATCCATATTTTCTAAGATTTAAAATTTAAATGAAAATATGGGATCTTTCACTGGGATTGAATATATTAATAAAATCCCAATTAATCATAGGTGTTAATAAATATATGTCATATAGATCGATTGCTCTAATTATGAATAATTGTTATTATATATTTAATTTTCCCCATGTATTTTTGGTATTGAAAAACTTCCTAAAGAAATTAGAAAACTAATTAAGGGAGAAGTAGGCTTATGAGTTATGAATTAAGAAACTATTGTTTCATTATCTATGGGGATATTGAACATGATTATTCTTGGTGGATTGTCAATGTTTCATAAAAACTATTATCATGTACCATAAATAAGTATAAATTTGATCTCTTTATATTCCCTTTATAGGGTGGGTTTTTCATTTTTGATAAAAAACAGGTGTTATTCTATTAATATGAATTAAATTTTTTATTTTTATAATAAATTTTTTAATTTTTTATATATATTATATCTTATAATCATATATATAATTTCAATAATAAAATGTTAATAGTTAATGATTTGAATTCCACTTGTAATTGTCATCATTATTGAGGCCATATATATAAGAATTTCATCAAATAATTATATATTTATTGATTAATAAATTCAAATGTCTATAAATCATTTAATATATATGAACAATTTTTATTAGGTTAAATTAATTAATTTTCTTTTTGATGTTAAATGGTAAAGATATGATGATTTTTTAGAACGTATAAATATGGATATATGTGTTATTATAATCAAAATATCTTATGATGGATTTTTATACTTCATTAAAATTACTGATAACTTCATTAGGTATGGGTATGTATAGGTTATGTAACAAAATTATAAATACTATTATTTTTTAAATGTGTTCAATAATTACATATAATATTAAATTGAGAAAGGTGTTAAAATAATTTGATCTAATTATGGTTGAGAATTGTTTAGTCTATATTTTTTGTAAAATTATAGAAGATTGTGGTACAGTATCAAATCCCACTCCCGTTAAATTTTTTATTTTAAATTATAAATCAAACTCTATTCGAAAATTTATAGTCAATGATGATTCCTATAAACCTTTTTATATCCTTTTAGTATTATGAAAAAAAACTACTTCATTTTATTTAAATTTGGTTCCGTAAAAGGATATTCAAAAGATAAAATTAGAACTGGATAGAATAGTATCCTAATTTACCATTCATGAATATTTAACATTTTGATTAATATATAATATGGATAGGCTTAAGTAAAATTAATCCAAAATATAATAAATTTCAAATTATTGGTTATTTTAAATAAATATTGGGTTATTATTTCTATAATCCATTAGAGTGAAAGGTTTTCATTACTCAAATTATTTTCTTTCTATAAAAATATTTTTTTTAAAAAAAAATTGTGGGAGAAATTTTAAATTTGATTATATTATAAACCCACTTGATGATTGTATTTCTGATATGGATGAGTCGGAAACAAAAGGGGGTGTGGGAACAAATTGACTAAGTATTCTCAAGATATATTATGTTTTGGTAGATTTTATCAAGAACCTAAGAGATATGGATTTCACATTTCAAATAAAGATAATGTAATTACCATATTTGATTATCTAATATGATACCAAGAGTCAATATTAGGTTTTTAATTTTAAAATTGATTTAAAAAAGGAATTTCAAATGAAATCCATGTGAACTAATTAAGTATGGAACATAGTGGATACACCTGATGGGCTAAAATATATTGAGTAAAAGTGGGTCTTTCACATGAATATTATAATGGATTGTAGAGTGTCCATCTAAAAATATCCCTTGAAAGTTAATGGATTTATAAAATCATGGTATCAACTATTAAGAAAAAATTTCTCTAGTGTCTATGATTAAATCCATTCATACTATTTTATCCATAATAATATACTATAATTATGATATATGTAAAATTTATTTCTAGTGTAAATTAATTTATTGGAATATATTCATGGATGTATATATTTCATAGTCTAAAGATTTTTAAGATCTAAGAAATATTGCAATCATTTTCAAGCTACAATGGTCCATTTATGGGTTGAAAGAAGATTTCCTATGTTATAATATTAATTTTGATAAATTTATCAGTGATTTTAACTTTATGAAATATGAGTATAAACCTTATGTATACAAATGTGTTATTTAGATCATAATTTTTTTTCTGTGTTGATGTCATACTCATCCGAAATTAAATCCCAATGTAATGATAAGTGAAAATTGGATGGGACATTTCTTCTCAATAAAAGATCTCGGTGAGGAAATAAATATACTAGGTATAAATAAATAAGGAGATCGATGTAAATGAATAAATTTCCTTGGTAAAAACATATATTGGTAAAGTATTAAAAATGATTAACAAGTTAATCTATTTAAATGTTTTTTTTTCAATGTTTTTTGGAAATAATATTTCAAAGAAATAATTCCTTTTAATGGTATAAGAACAAGAATACCTGAGTAATATTTCATAATATTACACTATTATTTCAATCATGTATGTTTTGTTGTTTACTCATCCTGATGTATCTTATGTGTTAAGTATGATGATTAAATTCTAATAAGATCCCAATGAAGGTCATGAGACATACAAGAAGAATATCCTTTAGTACTTTAGAATAAATAAGGATGTCTTATTAATTTTTAGTGGTGAAAAATGTCCTCACTATAAATTGTTACATTGATTCTAGATTAAAAAGTAATAAATAAGATATTAAATATCAAGTTAATATTCTTGTTTTTTGTTGAATTGTAGAGTGGGGAGTTGAAAATGTTCCCAGAAAATGAATGTTTTTTATTCGATAATAAAATATGAATATATCATGTTATTTTTTGAAACTAAAGAAAATATTTATATAAAATCTTTTTTATTGAACTAGTTGTGGTTCTAAGAATTTTTCATCCAATTGAAATTAAAAATAATAATAGTGGAGTAGGTTTATATGATAAGGATCCCAAATTCCCACCAGAGATCTAAATATATTCATCATCAATTTCATCTCATTTTAGAGATTAATGAAATTGTTGATAACAATGTGTGTCAAATTCTGATAAATTATAATATTATAGATCCCATAAAAAAGAGACATTTGCAATTAAGGCTTGAAATAAATAATAGCTCTCTCTGTATTAGATACATGGGTGACTATATTTAGAATAAGTGGGAGATTATTAGGGTTTGATTCCTAAAGTTGGTGCAATGTTTCTGATTTAAGGATATTCTATATCATGTATTATATATTAATGGAGATATTTTAACATTCATTTATATTTGTTTCATAGAACATGGAAGATGATATAATAATAACACTCTACAATATATGTATTACCCATTTATCCTCGATTGTTGATCATATTTTTTGGGTTTTGATGATATCTTAAGATCAGCCTATGTGAGACCACTTGTATAAAGATATAATTGATCAATTAGGGTATTTAAGTTGGTAAAAATTTATCCAAGTTGACCATATAAGAATAAAACACTATGATTCTCATATATATTTTACATTGGTGTTACTCAAGTGAATATGGGTTATGGTTATTTCATTATGAGGTTATAAAATAGGTTCCCTAATTATGATGTTTAATACTTTGATACCTATATAAAGTCATTTTAAAATTTAATTGGGAATATACTTTTCAAGATAAGGTGTTTGATTAATCAAGATAAAATGTGCCTCCCATTAGATATATTATGATATTATAGACCCAAAATGTGTTTTGAATATATACATGATAATGAATATATAATTACATGTGGTGTAACTATATAAAATTTTATTTAACATGAAAATTATCAACAAGAGATATGTTATACATGGTTGGAATTGTTCATGGACCATGGTTAATTTCAAAGTCAATGGAATATGAAAGTTTCTATTGGATATACAGTTGATAATATCACACCAAATTCCTTTTTAATTTTGGTATTTATGATATTTTAAGAGATAAAGCTTTTATTTTATGACTATTAATGAGATTTATAATAATTTCAAACATTAAAAATGGATCTTGGGCTCTTATATATGATAATTCTAATTGGATCCTTTGGGGAAAATGTGAATAGTCTATATGTTAAAATGTTTTTGTTTTTTAAATTGAAAATATTTAATTAAATAAAAGTAATTTAATTAAACGATTAGTGTGGTGGAATAATATAAATAATGTGTTATTTTTATTATTAAAACATGAACATGATAAAAAAACAAATGATATTTGAGGTTTTGGTTAATTTAATGGTCTTTTAAGGCCCATTACATGAGTTAATTTAAAATTTATACCTAAATATATCATTTACTAACCTCCATTGATAATTTAACCGCATTTTGAGGATCATTAATTCACCTCCCATGATGGTTGAGCACCTTATCCAATATTAGAGGCTATTTGATTCTCCAGATGACTTTTAAGGGTTCTTTACTGAATATATTTTGGTTTTATATGATTATATCCTCTATACTTGCCCTTAAATTCCCCTATTTTTATTAATATCATAGTGGTGGTGTGGACTTAACTTCACCGTGAGAAAGAAAATGTGGTGATTATAGTTATCTAGATTTCCACATCTAAGATAATTATCAATTTTTCCCATCTGATAGGTTATCTAATGTTTTTATCATTCCTTTTTCTATCCTTTTCGTTTATAGTAACTAGAATAACATGGATAGGAAGAAGACCCTACTATGGTATTGGTGATTAGGGTTATTGGTGGATTACAAAGGTGCATAAAATTCAATAATTCCATCTTGATCTAAAAATTATGAATACTTTTAATAGGGTACTTGTATTTTATTATTATATTATTGTGGTTTTCTTTAACTCGTTATGATCTTGGATTTGTTTTTTTTTATACATTAAATGTGATCGAGTTATTAGTATTGTTATGAAAACTCAGTAGTTTTTACACATAATACATTATATGTGGGATGGTGTGACCTATGATCAACTTGGTGATGGTGAGTTCAGTGATTAGTTGGATGTGATTAGACTCGAGTAGCATGGGAGACATGTTAATGAGATAATGGTAAAGAACCTATTAGAGGTTTGATCAATGTATTTTCTAGGACTCCTTGGCTTCAATGGATTATTAAATCCAAGGAATGGGGTTGTATTGGGACTTGATGAATACACACTATTGGGTTGTGATTGGGGTATGGAATGATCGAGTATAGGTGTGAGACACCTCCTCTTGATCATTTATTAAATAATGGAATTATAACTTCAGTACTACATAATGTATGATACAAAGTAGGTTTTACTATAGGGATGGTCATATATTGCGTAACTAGTTAGAACTGATGGACTGAGGTATGACTGGTGTGGGAAATGGGATGTTATTTCTACTATTATTATATAGACAAGGGGTTATGAGGGTTATAGTCAAGATCATACAGTGAGTGATGCGGAAAAATCATTTGATGAATATGAAATACTTTGAGATAAAAAAGTAGTTCTATAGAATAATTATGGGATGAGTGGGATACTACAGTTATTGGATAATTGGATGTGTTCCCCAATAGTGATAATGGGATATCTGTAGAAATTTTTTAACACTTTATGGGGTAATGTAGAGTTTATATTAGGTTGGAACATGGAAGTTGTATATCAGTGACTTAGGTTACAAATTATTTGAATATTCAATGGGTCTCGAGTGTGGTGATAATGGATCATAAATGGTATTAGATCATAATAGCAAAGAGAATCTCTATCACATAAACCTGAGAGTAAGGCTCATGTGATAGGTCTATTTGAGAAAAATAAGCGTGGATCATGATCGATGGTGTATAGTGATTATATAATTCAAGTTGGCCAGTTCTCATTGAATGTGGATAAGGGAAATATAATAGTATGGATCCTATCATTAATGGTTTGAGGGTGGAATCCTTATTTCTTACAAAAGGAATCCAAACATTGGTAATAACATGTAATATGGATCCAAACTAGTAGTGTTTGAGGTTTTGGGTTAGTTCTTTGATAAACGATGGTCATATTTATTAGTTTAGAAGGAAATATCTGTATTTATAAAAAATTGATATTTAGCAAAGTTATTGAATTTAATATTTTATTAATGTAATATTAGAAAAATGCACTAGCCCAGTGATTCATCATGAAAATTATTAGTGCTGGTGAGAGTGTGTAAAAAATCATGGATTGATGTGATAGGATAAGTCCCAAGTAAGAGAGTGAATTTTAGATGTAGTGCATCTAAATATGCTAGGGTGAAAGTATTTATAGATTAGATTCTGGCATATACAGATGAATCTATACTTAGAAATTTAAGGTTAAAAATTCTGAATTTATGAATTTCACATATCTTGGGATATTTTTATTAAATTAAGGATGTTAGTTAGTTCTATAGTACATAAGCCATCGAGTATTTGGGGAATTTGTTGTGGAAAAAATTGACTATCATATTTTATAGATGGTAATGTGTGGTAAAAGGTATTCTATTAGAGTACATAATTTTACATATAGTTTATACATTTTATAGATTGGAGTGATAGAGATATGTATAAAATATAGCTTTTCCAGTTTGGGTATGAAGGTGGAATGACCTTAATTAGTAAGAGACCCATGATGTGGAGGTTATATCAAATATTCAAGAATTGTAAAGTTCAATGGAGATTATTGATAAAAATTATCATAGATGACAAAAAAAATAGTGGGGAATTTTTCACAACCCATGTCATTGGGTGTTAGTGGAATTATAGATAGGTTGGATTTTATTGAAATTTAAAATAGGTCAGATTTAAAAATATTGAATACTAGTTATAGGAAAGAAGTATTTTACATTTTTCTAATGTATAAATAAATATCATATAGGTGGATGGATGGGTGTAAAATACCTAGAGTGAAATATATAGTGTTTGGTATTTTAAAAGAAATTGAGAGGTGGATGAAAATAATAGAAAGTAGTAAAAATGGAATTATTGAGTACCAAATGTGAAGACCAAAAAAATACTACTCTGAACAATAGAATCCCAATGGCACTCTACCAGAATCCCAATGGTCCATTTAATGGATGATGGAGGGACATTGAGTAATCAGTGGCCTATGATTTTTTAATATTAATGTGGGGTTAAAGGGGGGTTTTGGTTTTGTAATAACCAAAACACCTGATGGTTTTTGTAAATATGATAACTGGTGGGAGGGTGATATATACCCCATTTTTCCTCCTTTTCTCTCCTCCTCCCTTTATCCATAGAGTTTAAGAGGATTTTTCTCATTCATTAATGTATAATCCATACACTATCTTATGATTTAATATCCTTTATCCCTCTTATCTTATTTAATGATGTTTTGTTTTGGGATTTGGGTAGAATTTCACTAGACCTATTTAAATCACATAGTAATGATTGGGATTTTATTTCGTGGGTCCATAGAAAGGTTGTAAATGATGAACACTCCTGGTTTTACCCCATTTTAGTAAATTTAAAATAACTTGATGTGTTATTATTAAATTTTTTATCAAAATGATATTTAATTAATTAATAGTTTTGTTCGATAATTTATGGTCTTTTCTTGTAATATAATTGGTTATCTATAATGGGTGGTATACAACATATTTCATGAGTGTTTATATTCTTATAATTTCTTAGTTTGTTTTAAGTGAAATGAATTTTTGAAATGATTATATAAATAATTTGGATATAATTTATAAATTTTATATAACAAATTATACATCCTTTAATCGATATGGGGGATTGTGAAATTATATGATGACAAATGTAAAATTTGGTAGGATGTAATGATTGATTCTTTATATGGGTAACAATATAATGAGGTATGTAGTCTTTACTTTCTCTGCCTTTATATATAAGGGAATGTATTATGTGAGGTGAAAGCATTGTAATCGAGTCTGACTCATGTAAGATTCGGTGAGGCATATGTGGTTATGGTTAATAGTTTGGAACTGAAGAGGATTTTGTAGGCAATTCCATAAAAATTTCCTTGGGATTTAAGTTACATTATGACTCATTCTAACCAATGAACTTGGGATAAATAATGGGGGGGCCATATAGGGTGTCCAACCTTGGAGAATGGATTTAGTGAAATTGTGTGGTCTGGTGTTGCTGTGTGATACTACTTAGAAAGGAGTCAACTATATAGAGATTGAGAAGTATGTTCACTAGATTCCACATATAGAATTTGGTTCACTAGGAAGTCTGACACATGGAATCGGGTTTGGATTGCTATGATGGATCTTGTAAGGCTTTGTGTAATAATAGTGGAGATTATTCCATGGGTATACTAGTGGGTTAAATACCTAAAAATTGGTTATACATAGGATTTAATAGATGAATTGGGTTAGATATGATCCTTATAGTACAATTAACCCTGGGATAGGTAACTTGTTAGATGGATAAGGAAATAGCATGGAATAAATGTGGTCTTATATGATTATGAGAAATAAGGAACAGAGGGTCAAGTATCATAGTTTTTAAATGGTAATCAATATATTATAAAACATTGTATTGGGCATATGAATTATAGATAAAGGGTTAGTTTCATAATAAAGGTGAATGGAATGAGTTATGAGCTATATATAGGGTGGTCATGCCTCATGTTTATTGTATAGGGGTGATTGAATCATGCATTGTCATTTATGATAGTAGTTGAGGGATATACAATTGATATTTTAGGACACATTATATACAAGGTAAAATGATATTTTACTCAATTTATTGGATTAGGTAATATAGTAAACCTATCTTTTCATACATTAAAATTACATAACATTTTTAGAAAACATTGTACAAACAGATGCCCAAAGACTGTATTAATATAGTGCCTTTGGAAAAATGGAAACATAAGAACTAGTACATAATTAAGCTACATCATCTCCCACTAGGTTCTTCTTGACTAGTTCCCTTCTTAGAAACATCAAACATAATACATATCTTCATAACCTAGGGAAGGGAAACACAAGAAGGGGTGAGATAATATGTTCAGTAAGGGTAAACACAGGAAGAATGGAAGAATAAACATGAGAATAGGGGTATGCGAATAAATTGATAGTATAATTCATCCCATATCTAGAATACAATTTCCCTCCTTAATAGATTGTGGGTTCTATTCATCCTGGAATACCCAAGTGATGCTATCAAAGATGGTGAAAATATATATTTGATAGTAGAAATTAATATTCTATTTATAGGCCTCCATTCAATATATCCCATGAATTATTTTTAGTAGATCCATTTCAAGGATAATAAATTCCCACACAAGATTGATATCTGAAAATGATATAACACACAGACACTAAAATCCATGTTATCTCTTTCTCCTAATAGCTGCAACTATCTCCATAATATAAGGCATAAGATTTATAGGATGTTTCATCAAGTCAACATTATGAGAAGATATAAAAGTGTGAGAGGAACCTGTTTCAAATAAAGTGGTATCCATAAACCAAGAATTAATAATAGTACTTATCATTGTCAAAATACCTTCATCAGATTCCACTGGAACCAGAACCAATATATTCAATTTCTTCCACTTCGAATGAACTAGATGTTTTCCTTCAGAATTACATATAGTCCTAAGTTGACTCTATCTATATAGGGATACTTTAATACCCCTACACAAATGATAATGAGTATCTATATCCTAGGAGGCATTGGACTACACCAGAGATCCCCAATGTTATTAATAGCCTTCACTACTCTGGGATGGAAGGGTGGATCGATTTTTTTTGAGATGGACTATACGTCCACATGAATGGAATTATATGGGTTCAATTTTTCATGAATACCACATGTTACCAGGCTTCCTAGACTAATGGTAAATGTTGGATCCACCACCTAAAACTGCTGAAGAAGAAGGAAGAGGCATATACCTAGAACTATTGTCACTACCATTTCCTTTCTCTACATGCTTATTTTTTGGAAACTGTACCAGCTTCACCAAGAATAGTAGGAATTAAAATAAATCTATAAATAATATATTGTTTTATTTATTCCATTATATCTTGATCAATAACCTAATCATAAGTATTGGTCATTAACAAGAAGACATCAGAAACAATTATGGGTAATGGTTCAATCTTAATACTCTTAACTTTCAAAACCTCATTATAAATGATATTTTTGAAAAAGTACACCAAAATAGTGAACTAATTCAAATATTCAATGACCAATAACTCTTCCTACTAGTGGAATTTGAATTCCTGATATTTTTCAAATAAAAATGATTTGGGTAGAACATAAAAGTGAAGGTCACTTTGAAACCCTTCTATTCAATATTATCATGATTTATTTTCAAAATAACTAACTCCCACCACTTTGGTCTAGGTAGTTCAATAATAAAGGTAGTAAACATCACCACGAAGGAGTTATGAATTTCATGGAAGTTAAAGATCCACTTGATCTTCTCTATCAAATCATTTTCCTATAGAGGGGTGTTGCTTCCCCGAAAATATGGAACCTTGTACTTGAGAAACTCATGGGTTCAATATTTTTCAAGAGCCGGATCATCTTCTTTTTCTTGAGAGGTTCTTGAAAACTCCCATTAATATAAATCCTAAATGTATTAGACCACTACATAGATCAAATTTGTCTAACTAATGGATCTACTCACAGAAATTTATCTATAGCTTCCTCAGAAGGATTCACAATCCACTTTTATGGGGGTATCATGATACATGAAATCAATTAAAGAGGTAAACCATAAAAATAAACCATAAATAATTATAATTAAGAAAAAACCATAATTTTAATTTTTAAACATATATTAAACTTCAAAATAAATCACAACCAAGTGAAAAGTAGTCATTCTCAACCTCTCCTGAACCTAGGAATGTGTGCATAATCTACGACCCATGTACTACACACAACAAGGAATGGTAAGAATATAAATACCAAAACAAAATTTCCCAAAAAACTATAGTAAATCAAGGGACGTTTCTAATGGTGTTATATTGACACTCTTTCATACCTCTTACTTGATCCCTGAAAATACTATCTCTTCTCTATCCTGAATTCTCAAATAATATTGGGAAAAAATAGTTGTATCTGATACAATTTTTGTCACTAACCAACTCGTGATCATCTGAAAACTGGGCACCTGATCTAGCTTGATAAACATACTGAAAAAAATTCATGATCCCCATATATTGGCTACATGTTTTTGGGAATCGAATAAATCATTTGGTAATTGTTTTACTAATTAACTAATCAATATAATATAAATGATTACAATAAGGGAAATGATGACAATCTATAAGAAAAGTAAATACCCAAGAATGGAATAAAAAAGTGACAGTAAGAAATAAAAAATGAATGGGATGGGGAACCATAAAGAGGTATAATAAATTTTTAGATAATATAATACAACTATAACTCAAAATAAACTAAAATAAAACACACACATCTATGTAACATGGTGTTCCAAATCCCACCATGTCACCACCATCACTGATCTAGGGTATCCTAGAAAGTGTTCCCGCTTCATCTATGTGAGAACTTTCTTTCACATTATTCATATAAAATTGAGTAAATATAAATGCATTGGTATATGTAGGTCATGTAAATTAAATCCTAATAAGTTCCCACTTTGAAATCCCTAAATATCCCTTATTAGAAAAAATAAACATGATATTTTGTTTAAAAAAATTAAGTAAAACACGATTTTAATTTTTTAAGATAAATATTTGAAGAATAAATAAGTAAACATTACAAAAACAAGAACCATGGGAAACCATAGGAAATATAAGTTCAGGGTTGTCCTATGTTACATATATTCTTGGTGATTAAACCATTCACAGCCATCCCGTGTAAGGGATGTTAGGTAAGAAGCATCCAATGTCCTATCTGTAACCAATTCCATAAAAGTATTTTTTTTACTTTCTATTGTACTGTATTCAAAATTCTAGATAGGTCATACATTTTAGAACAATACATTTCCTAGTCAGACCACCTACATACATAGGGTTTCCATATATTATTACCCTTTAAATGAATTCACACTACCAACAAAACATGCCTCATTAAATCCATTCCCATCTCATCACTAAGGGGTATCATTTTCTAACCAACCCAACACAAAAAAATAATTTTCAAAACATCCATTAATTCATAAAAATCATTGAACAATAATTTGTAAAATAGGTGATTAGATATAAATCATCAAACAATGGTATACGAAAATAAAAAATTCCTTTAACACTTAAAACCATTAGAATCTAGTTGGAAATCACTCTCATATGGTGTAAATAAACATAAAGAAGAAATATATACCCTATAGTGGTAATAATAAATAAAAAAATAATTATTCACATCATTAGTTTTGGATTCAACAAACCCTATCTATCATAGCCATGGGTAATAAGAAAAATAAAGATATAAGGAAGGAGAGATCTTAATAAAAAAAGAGGAATGAATTACAAGAAGAGACCTTGAAGAAATTGATCAAGATTTAACATGAAATATACTCAAGGATGATAGGAGGAAGCAGGTTCAAGTGACTAGGGAGGGGAGAATGAGTGCGGTATGAAAAAAGGGGAAAATAGTTTAAATCGAGAAAAGGAGAAAATATTAATAATTTTAATTCATAAATTATATAAACATGATTCATATCATGAATGAATATATAATTTCATGAATTCACCTCCACCACCT
Source organism: Viscum album (assembly GCA_963277665.1). NCBI lineage: Eukaryota > Viridiplantae > Streptophyta > Magnoliopsida > Santalales > Viscaceae > Viscum > Viscum album. Next base: position 1,719,104,319 of record OY728160.1, on the reverse strand, counting down.
AATAAGAAAGTCTATAATCATAAAAAAATCATGTTTTGACCTCCCTTGGTCACATTGAGAAACAACTACAGTTTTATAATACAATTTAATAAAGGTAAAAATGCCTAAAAACAAGAGAAGAGAAAAAGAAAATAATAATATTAAAATAAAATATTTATTTATACATGAAATAAACATTTAAGGTGTGACACTAGTAAGGTATCTTGGCTATAAAGGATTGAGGAAGGAATTGTTTATCATGCATCATATACTACAATGATTGGAATTTAAAATAATATTCCATAAGGTTTAGTATTTTTGAAGTGTATTGTATAAATTAAATTTAAATTGAAACAAGAAAATAGTTATTTATTTTTTTTCTAAATTGGAAAAATAAAAACTCTATATATAGTTTAGATTGTTATTGTTTAGTAATAAAGGTAAAAAATCATTTTTGGGGTAATTCTATGAGAAAAAAAGTGTATTGTTTTTTCATTATTGGTTATGTTTTTTGATTGGTTATTTGGGTAGTATGTTTGATATAAGTCTATATTTCACTCCCTGGTATTAATTCAGAGTGATTTATGTTAGGATTATCAAAAATAGTATGCTAATCAAAAAAAATTAAAATTCAATAATGGACTATCAACTATGGTTAAATAGTTTTTTATGGAGGCATTATTGGGTTGATGTATTTAATCTACATTATGGGATTATCATGATTAATTTTATGGTTTATCATGTTTAATTTTAAAATTATCATTTTTTATATATAAAATATTTTTCTTTTTTTAAATATTCTAAACGATTTTATAACCAAATATAGTTTTTGTAAATGTTTTTTCTAGTTTTTCTTCACTTCCACTAGTTGGATTTGTTATAGTACATGCTATTTATAAATATTAGAATTAATTTTTATTTTCAAAGAAATTTTTTGTGGGGTAATGTGATTTTGTTTTCTGATATGTTTGGCTGGATTTCTAAATTATGGAAAATTCATGTTTTGGTTAAGAAAAATGAGTGTTTGACCCAATTTCATTTTTTAAATAAAATGAGTTTTGCAATATTAAAAAAATATTTTTTTAGAATTTATGGTTATGGTACGGGTTTTGGAGTTTAATTTTCAAATTAATCAATTTTGTTAAAACCCATATAATGATTTATTTTTGTATTGAAACAGTTTTTGAAAATAGATTTATTAAACCAGTTAATGTGATCATTATATTTTGGTTATCATTTTGTGATATTAATGTTGGTTATTTTTTTAAAACCCATGGCATGGGTTAGTATATAACTTCAAATAATTTTACAATTGACTGTTGTTAAAAATAGTCTATTTCAGATGGTTTGAAATGGGTGACCTTATTTTCGGATTTATAATTTTAGGAAATTTAAAAAGCTTTCAAGATAGTTAAAAAACAGTGTTTGACAAAGTATGGTTTTGGATGAATTTGATTATAGGTAGGGGATTAGTTTTTCTATTAATGTTTTTAACATGATGACTATAAAGGATTATTGATTGGTATTAATATCATTTAGTGGTAATACCTTTTATGGAACACTATTGTTTGGTAGTGATCACGTTAGCCTTAGGTGGAGTGGGTTTACATGTTGGTTGGATCTTAGTAGTGAGTGGGTTAGTATGGGTATGGGAAAGCTTCTTCATTAAACATATGTAATGATTTATTTGGGGGTGAAACCATATAACATGACTTTTCTATATATAAGATTAAGATTCTTGAGTAAGGATACTTCATGGAATATAGAGAGGTTTGTTGGGATGTATTCAGAGATATTGACCCACCATTGGTTTGTGTTTTTTATTGTGGGTCACTTTTGGAAAAAAAAATTACACTTTTAGTTTTTATTAGTGAATATATAGTTGACTAAACTAGATGTGAGTTCAATATTATTTTTTCGGGACTTTTTCAGGAATAATATTGTTTTAATATATCTATTGATTGATTTTAATTATCTTATTATGACAATAAAATCATAATTGAAGTCACCATAGAGGATTAATTTCTATTTCATTTTGTCTTACCCTAGGTTGGAAATTTTTGTTATAGGGGTTTATTATCTTATCCTTAGCTATTGGATGATGGTGCAGCTAGATTTATTACGTACCTAGTATACTAATTTTTTTCATAGTTTATAGAAAGTAAATGGAATTGGCGATATAGTGTATTATTGTTGAAATATGGATACACATTGGTAAGTTATAGTAAATTATTGTGTTATAATTATTTGGAAATAGGGTGTCAGTATAGTAAGATTATTCTCAAAAGGAGAATATTCATTTTCAAAAACAGAAAACCAGTGCAATGGTTGATAAAAAGTTTGAAAATTTTTATACAGTATAGAAGTGTATGAGTATTTACAATGTTTTGGAAACACACTCATAATATGGATGGTTTTTTCTGGTAACATTCATATATCATGTAATTTATGAACTAAATATAATTATTTTTTATGTAAGTAACATTTCTTTTGTTCTGACCTTGAGTTTTTGGAGGCGTAGGAAGTGTTAGTTGAATTATGAGAATTAGGTACTCAAGATTTGTCTCAAGTATAAATTACCTTTCTAGTTGGTTTTTCTAATAAAAGGGGGTCATTTTTATATTAGATAAATGTATTAACGGATTCTATGTTATAGGTGAAGTGGCTTAAAATATGTGATTAGTTTTATAGGAAGAGACTTATTATAGGATTACAATAATTAAATTTAGATGGGTATAGGTCTTATAACATATCCTAAGGAGATTTTATAAAGTGTTAAGAATTTATTTTTGGGTTCATCTAAGAATTTACATGATGGATCATAGATACAATGTTTTGGTAGGTATTTAAAATAAACATTTTTATTTTTGGATGGATGATAAATATAAATCTCTTTTGTGTATGGTGGTGTGGTAAATGTTAGTTTAATGTTAATCTGACGTTTTTTTGATGAACTATTCAATATTACTTGGAAAACATTTATTAATAATTTTTTTCTGTTGAACTAATTTTATAGTTATGGAAGTTTCCTTATGTGCATATATTTTTTGGAAATTTTGGATGAGATTTTTTTGAGAATTAACTATTGGTTAAACGTTTCTTTTAGAAAAAACATGGTGTTTTACCCTATGGTGAATTCAAGTGATAACATAGTAACATGGTTTGGTAAAAATATAATTGGATAGGACCATGCCATAGTGTGAATTCATGATGTTTAAATAGTGTGTCTAGACAATAAGGTCTTAATTTCACATCATTCAATTACGTTTGATATTATATAAGATTATTTGGTGGTGGGGAGGACAAATAAAATTTTTTCTTCAGATGACATATTTATTTGGTTCATAATATATGCTAGCTTTATTAAAGTGAAAAGTGTAATGGTGGGAAGATTTTACATACTAATATTTTCTTATTTTTAGTCGATTGTCTTGTGTCTTGTATTTCAAAGATGAAACAAATTTATGAGGGTAGAAATATAAGTCTTAGATTTTAGAGGGAAAAAAAGAATGATTTAGATTCATCCAAGTTAGACAATTTAAAGGGATTTCTTTAAGTGTTTTTTGGTGTTGTGTGATATTATAGGTGTTTGGAAAATTAAGAATTATTTTAATAATTTTTATGAATATTTGGTAAAAAAAGTTCTTGGAGAGGTTCACAGTTAGGGCATGATCCTATGAATCTTGAGTTTGTGTCACGTAGCCTAGAATCTAGTACATAGTGGATTGTATGGTCAGTGTCTAGTATCAAGGACCATGTAGTCCGGTCAAGCAACCTAAGATCTTGGACAGGGGGAGCCACATAGTTAGTTTATGAAATCAAGGACCATGCTGGTGGGTAATAAATCTTTTATGAAGTTCATAAAAATGGTGTATTTTCACTAGAATTCCCCTTCATCTCCCTCATCTTAACCCATATATGATGAATAACCATATTGGATGATTTCCTTGGTTTTATGGGTGATTGTATTCCACTAAATGTATTTTGGATCTAATTTTAGTCCCTTCTCTATTTTTTTCTACATATTCCTTGAGTTTTCTCACATTACCTATCAGAATTATGTTTTTAAAATTGGGGTTTTATCCAAGTTAGTGTTGAACCCTACTGAATGTTAGGAAATTTTTTCATAAAGGAGAAAAGATTATATGGTGAGTGGATTTCTTTTTTTTTGTGGTGGTAATTATTTTATATTTTTTAATGGTATGTGTTTTTTCATTATTTATCAAATTAGGAGTTTTGAGGTTGGTGTTTGTGAATTTTAAATTCATTATTTGTGTTTATATGTCAATTAAGTTTGTAGTAAGAGTAAACATTAATTAATATAATTTAATTTGGGATCATCATCATGACTAATGAAGGTGGATTCACTATTATTCTATTATATGAATGTTAATATACATGTTTGATTTCAAGTAATTATTCAATTTTTTTTTAAAATAATACATTAATGTGTTTGATATATTTTGATTCATGGATTTGGTGTGTGTGAATTTCAAGATGTGAAAAATTTGGTTTTTGTAGTGTGAGTGTTTTCTTGAAATGGTGGAATTGGGTAAATTTATGGTTATTTCCTTATGTAATTTTTTTCATAGTAAATATTGTTTGTTATGTTTCTATGGTAATTGATGAAATTGTGGAGGGATTAATTTAAATGGGATTTGGGTATGGGTTAATTTTGGAAACTAGTCTTGAGTGTGGGGGGGCATTGTGTTAGAAAGAAGTTTGTTATGGAAACTCTACATGATTTTTGGTGCCTCCTTGGGTTTGTATATCTTGGTTAAGAAACTCCACAAGAGTGTGGGAGCCTCACCAGTTCAGTCTAGGTTGTCTTGCAAACTCCACATAACTATTTGGTCCTCAAGGATGGTTTGTAAATCCCACTTTAGAGTGGCAGTTATCATAAGACAATGATGTGTTTCGCATGGGTTTAATGGTACATTGGTATTTTAGTGTAAAGGTGGAATTGATTTATATTTTATAATAATTAATTGGTTAAAACTTTTTTAGTTGTTATTTTATGAAAATTTGTTTACATTGGTTATATTTATATTTGTTGTTTGGTTATATTAATTATATTGGGTTGGACATCTTTTTATAAAATGAATATTATTTTCATAGTACTCACCTGGAGGAGGTACATGGAGAGTCTTGGAGATATAAATTTTTTTTTATTCTCAACCCCAACATACACATTGTGGTGCATAAGAAGTTGATGTTTCTTGAGTAACAAGATTATGGGATAACTACTTTGTTTAATTGGATAGAGTGAAAAAACCTGCCTATTGGAGGCTAGTGGATTTAGTTTCGTTGGTTGTGGGTTAGTTATTGAACCAAGTTTTATTTTCACCATGGTGTTAATTAGATGTTTTTCCATATGTTAATTTATATAAATCAAATTAATTGGATTTTGTTGTGTGCTATTTTATCAGTTTATGGTTGTCAAGTCAGTTGGGATTTAATACCACTCCCTATGGTTTATGTTGACATTTTAATTTATTCATCAAGACTTTAGTCATTAGTGGATTGTTCCAATGGTTGTCTAACATTTTGAATCAACTATTGATTGTCTTAGAATGGTTTGTCCAGGTTATAATATTACACTATTGTTGTTCTTAATTGAAAATAAATAATCATTTTCATTATTAATATTTATAAATTATGTCAATATATAAAAAAACCCATGTATTCACTATAAATAACCATTATTTAAGGAATTATTACAGATTATTAGTCATTTTACTTTAATTTATAATTTTAATACGAAATATGAATCTTATGTAAATGAAAAAACATTGAATGATAAAAATTAGCTTATGCCTATGTGGGAATAATTAAACCGATTTTAGGAAATTAAAGGTTATGAATTCAAATATAGATATTGGATGTGATGTAATTTATAATACTATATTTTAAAAAAATAAACATTCAAATAAAAATAACAAAATATCAAAAAAATCATATGAAAAATATGGTGCAAATCTAACATGTTACGTTATTAAAATAGTGAAAAAAATTAATACCTCCCAAATATTATAGATAAATGTGGAAAAACTCAAAAAAAAAATTAGTCATATACCTTTGGTATAGATTCAATATATACGAGGTGGGAGGTGGGTTAAATGGTGATAGAGTGCAGTTTTCGGAATGGAGGGGTGATCGGTAGCCGATGCTAGAAGCATGTGGTGTAATGAGGTGAAAATTGGGTGATATGGTTGGAGGATCTCAATGATGTGTTAGTGGATTTATGAGATTGGGAAGATCTGAGGTGAGATGATAGGATGGAATTAGGTTTAATTATTTTTTTTAAACTATACACATTTTTCTTTGAAACTACAAACATAGGTTTTCTATTGTTATGATTTTATAAAGACCATAAAAAAAATACTCTATTATTATGGTTTAAATGAACAATGGGGGTATATAACTTTTATTATAGTTTATTAAACAATGAAAATAAATGCACCGGAAAAATATAAAATATTCATTCTGATTTTTTTATGAAAAGTATAAAAAGTATATTTGTAACAAAATATATTTAGTGTTATCATCCATATTTTATAAGCTTTAAAATTTATATGAAAATATGGGATCATTCGCTGGGATTAAATATATTAAGAGAAACCCAATTAATCATAGGTGTTAATAAATATATTTCATATAGATCGATTTCTCTAATTATGAATAATTTTTATTATATATTGGATTTTCCCGATGTATTTTTGGTATTGAAAAACTTCCTAAAGAATGTAGAAAAATAATTAACGGAGAAGTAGGCTTATGAGTTAAGAATTAAGCAACTATTGTTTCATTATCTATGGGTATATTGAACAAGATTATTCTTGGTGGATTGTCATTGTTTCATAAAAACTATTATCATGTACCATAAATAAGTAGAAATTTGATCTCTTTATATTCCCTTTATAGGGTGGGTTTTTCATTTTTGAAAAAAAAAGTGTTATTCTATTAATATGAATTAAATTTTTATGTTTATGATAATTTTTTTTAATTTTTTATATATATTATCTCTTATAATCCTATATATGATTTCAATAATAAAATGTTAATATTTAATGATTTGAATTCCACTTGTAATTGTCATCATTATTGAGGCCATGTAAATAATAATTTCATCAAATAATTATATATTGATTGATTAATAAATTCAAATGTTTATAAATAATTAAATACATATGAATCATATTTATTAGGTTAAATTAATTAATTTTCTTTTTGAGGTTAAATGGTAAAGAGCTGATGATTTTTTAGAACCCATCAATACAGATATATGTGTTATTATAATCAAAATATCATATGATGGATTTTTATTCTTCATTAAATTTACTAATAACTTCATTAGGTATTGGTATTTGTAAGTTATGAAACAAAATTATAAATACTTTTAGTTTTTAAATGTGTTCAAAAATTACAAATAATATTAAACTTTGAAAGGTGGTAAAATAATTTGATCTAATTATAGTAGATAATTGTTTAGTCTATATTTTTTGTAAAATTATAGAATACTATGGTATAGTATCAAAACTCACTACCCTTAAATTTTTTATTTTAAATTATAAATCAAACTCTATTCCAAAATTTATAGTCAATGATGATTCCTATAAACCTTTTTATTTCCTTTTAATATTATGATAAAAACTACTTCATTTTATTTAAATATTGTTCTATAAAAGGATATTCAAAAGATAAAATTAGAACTGGATAGAATAGTATCCTAATTTAACATTAATGAAGATTTAACATTGTGATTAATATATAATATGGATAGGATCAAGTTAAATTAATCCAAAATATAATAAATTTTAAATTATTGGTTATTTTAAATAAATAGTGGGTTATTATTTCTATAATCCATTAGAGTGAAAGTTTTTTATTACTCAAATTATTTTCATTCTATAAAAATAATTTTTTACCAAAAATTAGTGGGAGAAATTTTAAACATGATTATATTCTAGACCCACTTGATGATTGTATTTCTGATATGGATGAGTCGGAAACAAAAGGGGGTTTGGGAACAAATTGACTCAGTATACACAATATATATTACGTTTTGGTAGATTTTATCACGAAATTAAGAGATATGGATTTCACATTTCAAATAAAGATAATTTAATGACCATATTTGATTATCTAATATAATACCAAGAGTCCATATTAGGTTTTGAATTTGAAAATTGATTTAAAAAAGGAATTTCAAATGAAATCCATGTGAACTAATTAAGTATGGAACATAGTGGATACACCTGATGGGCTTAAATATATTAAGTAAAAGTGGGTCTTTCACGTGAATATTTTAATGGATGGTAGAGTGTAAATCTACAAAGATCACTTGGAAGTTAATGGATTTATCAAATCATGGTATCAACTATTAAGAAAAATTTTCTCTAGTTTCTATGATTAAATCCATTCATACTATTTTATCTATAATAATATACTATAATTATGATATATATCAAATTTATTTCTAGTGTAAATTAATATATTGGAATTTATTCATGTATGTATATATGTTATATTCTAAAGATTTTTAAGATATAAGAAATAATGCAAACATTTTCAAGCTACAATGATCCATTTATGGGTTGAAAGAAGATTTACTATGTTGTAATATTAATTTTGATAAAGTAATAAATGATTTTAAATTTATAAAATATGAGTATAAACCTTATGTATACAAATGTGTTATTTAGATCATTTTTTTTGTGCGTTGATGACATACTCATCAGAAATTAAATCCCAAATGTAATGATAAGTGAAAAAATGGTTGGGACATTTCTTCTCAATAAAAGATCTTGGTGAAGCAATGAACATACTAGGTATAAATATATAAGGATATTGATGTAAATGAATACATTTCCTTGGTAAAAAAATATATTGGTAAATAATTAAAAATGTTTAACAAGTAAATCTCTTTAAATGGTTTTTTTTCAATGTTTTTTGGAAATATTATTTCAAATAAATAATTCCTTTTAATGGTATAAGAACAAGAATACATGTGTAATATTTTATATTATTACACTATTAGTTCAATAATGTATATTTATTTTGTTTACTCGTCCTAATGTATCTTATGTGTTATGTATAATGAGTAAATGCCAATAAGATCCCATTGAATGTCATGATACATACAAGAAGAATATCCTATAGTACTTTAGAATAAGTAATGATGTCTTATTAATCTTTAGTGGTGAAAAATGTCCTCACTATAAAATGTTTCATTGATTCTAGATTAAAAAGTAATAAATAAGATATTAACTATCAAGTTAATATTCTTGTTTTCTGTTGAATAGTAGAGTGGGGAGTTGAAAATGTTCCAAGAAAATGAATGTTTTTTATTCCATAATAAAATATGAATATATCATGTTATTTTTTGAAACTAAAGAAAATATTTATAAAAAATGTTTTTTATTTAACTAAGGGTGGTTCTAGGCATTTTTCATCCAATTGAAATTAAAAATAATAATAGTGGAGTAGGTTTATAAGATAAGGATCCCAAGTCCCCACCAGAGATCTAAATATATTCATCATCAATTTCATCTCATTTGAGAGATTAATAAAATAGGTGGTAACATTTTGTGTCAAATTCCCATAAATTATAATATTATAGATCCCATAAAAAATAGAACTGTTCAGTTAAGGCTTGAAAGAAATAATATCTCTCTTTTTATTTGATACATGGGTGACTATATTTAGAATAAGTGGGAGATTATTAGGGTTTGTTTCCTAAAGTTGGTACAAAGTTTCTGATTTAAGGATATTCTATATCAGGTATTATATATTAATGGATATATTTTAACATTAATTTATGTTTGTTTCATAGAGCATGGAATACAATATAATAATAACACTCTACAATATATGTATTACCCATTTATCCTCGATTATTGATCATATTTTTGGGTTGTGATGATATTTTAAGACCAGTCTATGTGAGACCCCTTGTATAGAGATATAATTGATCAATTAGGGTATTTAAGTTGGTAAAAATTTATCCAAGTTGACCATATAAGAGTACAACACTATGATTCTCATTTAAATTTGACATTTGTGTTACTCAAGAGAATATGGTTATGGTTATTTCGTTATGAGGTTATAAAATAGGTTCCATAATTATGATATTTTATACTTTGATACCTATATAAATTCATTTTATAATTTAATTGGGAATATACTTATCAAGATAAGGTGTTTGATTAACCAAGATTAAATGTGTCTCCCATTTGATATATTATGATATTATAGACCCAAAATGTGTTTCAAATATATACATTATCATGAATATATAATTAGATGTGGTGTAACTATATAAAATTTTATTTAACATGAAAATTAACAATAAGAGCTATGTTATTCATGGTTGGAATTGTTCATGGACCATGGTTAATTTCAATGTCAATGTAAAATGAAAGTTTCTATTGGATATGCAGTTCATAATATCACACCAAATTCCTTATTAATTTTGGTATTTTGATATTTTAGGAGATACCGCCATTATTTTATGACTATTAATGAGATTTATAATAATTTCAAAGATTAAAATGGTTCTTGGGATCTTATATATGATCATTCTAATTGGGTCCTTTGTGGAAAATGTGAATAGTCTATATGTTAAAATGTTATAGTTTTTTGAATTGAAAATATTTAATTAAATAAATGTAATTTAATTAAATGATTAATGTGGTGGAATAATATAAATAATGTGGTATTTTTATTATTAAAACATGAACATGATAAAAAAACTATATTTGAGGTTAGGGTTAATTTAATTGTCTTTTAAGGCCCATTATATGAGTTAATTTAAAATTTATACCTAAATATATCATTTAAGAACCACCATTGATAATTTAACCCCATTTTGAGGATCATTAATTCACCACCCATGATGGTTGAGCACCTTATCCAATATTAGAGGCTATTTGATTCTCCAGATGACTTTTAAGGGATTTTTACAAAATATATTTTGGTTTTCTATGATTATATCTTCCATACTTGACATTAAATTCCCCTATTTTTATTAATATCATGGTGGTGGTGTGGACTTAATTTCACCGTGAGAAAGAAAATGTGGTGATTATAGTTATCTAGATTTCCACATCCAAGATAATTATCATTATTCTCTCATCTGATAGGTTATCTAATGTTTTTATCATTCCTTTTTTATCCTTTTCTTTTATAGTAACTATAATAACATGGATAGGATGAAGACCCCACTATGGTATTGGTGATTAGGGTTATTAGTGGATTACAAATGTGAATCAAATTCAATAATTAAAGCTTGATCTAAAAATTATGAATACTTTTAATAGGTTACTTTTATTTTATTATTATATGATTGTGGTTTTATTTAACTCATTATGATCTTGGATTGGTTTTTTTAATACTTTAAATGTGTTCGAGTTATTAGTATAGTTATGAAAACTCAGTAGTTTTTACACATAATACATTGTATGTGAGATGCTATGACCTATGATCAACATGGTGTTGGTGAGTTTAGTGATTAGTCGGACGTGATTAGACTTTTGTAGCATGGGAGACATGTTGATGAGAGAATGGTAAAGAACCTATTAGAGGTTTGATCAAGGTATTGTCTAGGAATCCTTGGCTTAAATGGATTATTAACTCCACGGAATGGGGTTGTATTGGGAGTTGATGAATGCACACTATTGGGTCGTGATTGGGGTGTGGAATGATCAACGATACGTGTGAGACACCTCATCTTGATAATATATTAAATAAAGGAATTATAACTTTAGTACTACATAATGTATGATACCAATGAGGTTTTACTTTAGGGATGGTCAGATATTTGTTAACTAGTTAAAACTAATGGACTGGGGTATGATTGGTATGGGAAATGGGATGTTATTAATACTATTATTATATATCCAAGGGGTTATGAGGGTTATAATCGAGATCATACAGTGAGTGATGAGGAAAAACCTCTTAATGAATATAAAATAATTTGAGATAAAAAATTAATTCTACAGAACAATGAAGGGATGAGTGGGATACTATGGTTACTGGATTATAGGATGTGTGCCCCAATAGTGATAATGGGATACAAGTAGAAATTTTATAACAACTGATGGGGTAATATAGAGTTTATATTACGTTGGAATATGAAAGTTTTATATCAGTGACTGAGGTTAAAAATTATAGTGAATATTCAATGGGCCCCGAGTGTAGAGATAATGGATCATTAATGGTATTAGATCATAATATCATAGAGTATATCTATCTCATAAACCCGAGAGTAAGGCTCGTGTGATAGGTCTTTTTTAGAAAAATAAGTGAGGATCATGATCTATGGTGTATAGTGATTATATAATTCATGTTGGTCAGTTCTCATTGAATGTGGATAAGGGAAATATAATAGTATGGATCCTATCATTAATGGTTTCAGGGTGTAATCTTTATTTCTTATAAAAGGAATCAAAACATTTAGAATAACATGTAATATTGATCCAACCTAGTAGTGGTTGAGGTTTTGGGTTATTTCTTTGATACACGATGGTCATATGTATTATTTTAGTAGGTAATATCTATATTTCTAAAAAAATTGATATTTAGAAAATTTAGTGAATTTAATATTTTATTAATGTAATATTAAAATAATGTACTAGCCCAGTGATTCATCATGAAGATTATTGGTGTTGGTGAGAGTGTATAATAAATCATGGGTTGATGTGATAGGATAAGTCCCAGGTAAGAGAGTGAATTTTAGATGTAGTGCATCTAAATATGCTAGGGTGAAAATATTTATAGATTAGAGTCTGGCATATACAGGTGATTCTATACTTAGAAATTTAATATTAGAAATTCTGAATTTATGAATGTCACACATCTTGGGATATTTTTATTAAATTAATGATGTCAGTTAGTTCTATAGTACATAAGCCATCGAGTTTTTGGGGAGTTTGCTGTGAAAAACAATTGACTATCATATTTTATAGATAGTAATGTGTGGTAAAAGGTATTCTATTATAGTACATAATTTTACATATAGTTTATACATTTTATGGATTGGAGTGATAGAGATATGGAGAAAATATAGCTTTTCCAGTTTAGGTATAGTGGTGGCATGACCATAATTAGTAAGAGACCCATGATGTGGAGGTTATATCAAATATTCATGAATTGTAATGTTAAATGGAGAATATTGATAAAAATTATCATGGATGAGAAAAAATATAATGGGGAATTTTTCACAACCCATGTCATTGGGAGTTAGTTGAATTAGAGAAATGTTGGATTTCAGTGAAATTGAAAATAGTTTAGATTTAAAAATATTGAATCTATGTTATAGAAAAGAAGTATTTTAAATTTTTATAATGTATAAATAGATATCATAGAGGTGGATGGATGGGTGTAAAATACCTAAAGTGAAATATATACTGTTTGGTATTTTAAAATAAATTGGGAGGTGGATTAAAATAATACCAAGTAGTCAAAATGGAATTATCGAGTACCAAATGTGAAGACCAAAAAAATACTACTCTGGACAATAGTATCCCAATGGCACTCTACCGGAATCCCAATGGGCCATTTAATGGATGATGGAGGGACATTGAGTAATCAGTGGCCTATGATTTTTTAATATTAATGTGGGGTTAAATGAGGTTTTGGGTTTTGTAATAACCAAAACACCTGATGGTTTTTAGAAATAGGATAACTGGTGGGAGGGTGATATATACCCTATTTTTCCTTTTTTCCTCTTCCTCCCCCCTTTATCGATAGTGTTTAAGTGGATTTCTCTCATTCATTAATGTATAATATATACACTGTCTTGTGATTTACTATCCTCTATCCCTCTCATCTTATTTAATGATGTTTTGTTTTGGGATTTGGGTAGAATATCACTAGACCTATTTAAATCACATAGTATTGATTGGAATTTTATTTTGTGGGTCTAGAGAAAGGTTGTAAATGATGAACACTCATGGTTTTACCCCATTTTAGTAAATTTAAAATCACTTGATTTGTTATTATTAAATTTTTTATTAAAATGATATTTAATTAATTAATAGTTTGTCTCTATAATTTATGGCTTTTTCTTGTAATATAATTGGTTATCTATAAGGGGTGGTATACAACCTATTTCATGAGTTTTTATATTGTTGGAATTTCTTAGTGTGTTTTAAGAGAAATGAATCTTTGAAATAATTATATAAATATTTTTTATTTAATATATAAATGTTATATAATAAATTATACATCCTTTAATTGATATGGGGGATTGTGAAATTATATGATGACAGATATAGGCATTGGTAGGATTTAATGATTGAGTCTTAATATCGGTAACATTATAATGAGGTAGGTAGTCCTGGATTTCTCCACATTTATATATAAGGGAATGTTTTATGTGAGGTGAACGCATTGATAATAGAGTTTGACTCATGTAAGAGTCAGTGAGGCATATGTGTTTATGGTTAAAAGTTTGGGATTGAAGAGGATTTTTTAGGAAATTCCATGAAAATTTCCTTGGGATTTCAGTTACAATATGACTCATTCTTACCAATGAACTTGTGATAAATAATGGGGGCCCCATAGAGGGTGTCCAACCTTGGAGAATGGATTGAGTGACATAGTGAGGTATTGTGTTGGTGTGTGATACTCCTTAGAGAGTAGTGATCTATATAGAGATTGAGAAGTATGTTCACTAGATTCCACATATAGAATTTGGTTCACTAGGAAGGATGAAAAATGGAATTGGGTTTGGATTGTTATGATAGATCTTGTAAGGATTTTAGTAATCATTGGGGAGATTATACCATGGTATACTAGTGGGTTAAATACTTGAAAATTGGTTATACTTAGGATTTAATAAATGATTTGGGTTAGATATGATCCTTATAGTACAATTAACCCTGTGATAGGTAACTTGTCAGATGGATAAGGAAATAGCATGGAATAAATGTAGTCTTATATGAGTATGAGAAATAAGGAATAGAAGGTCAAGTATCGTACTTTTTAAATGGTAATCAATATATTATAAAACATAGTATTGGGCATATGAATTATAGCTATTGGGTTAGTGTCATAATAAAGGTGAATGGAACGAGTTGTGGGCTATATATAGGGTGGTCATGCCTCATGTTTATTGTATAGGAGTGATTGAATCATTCATTGTAATTTATGATAGTAGTTGAGGGATATAAAATTGGTATTTTAGGACACATTATATACATGGTGAAATGATATTTTACTCAATTGATTGGATTATTTAATATAGTAACCTAATCTTTTCATAAATTAAAATTACATAACATTTTTATAATACTTAAAACATTGTACAAACAGATGCCCAAAGACCATATTAATATAGTGCCTTTGGAAAAATGGAAACATAAGCACTAGTACATAATTAAGCTACATCATCTCCCACTAGGTTCTTCTTGACTAGTTCCCTTCCTAGAAACATCAAACATAATACATATATTCATAACCTAGGGAAAGGAAACACAAGAAGGGGTGAGAACATATGCTCATTCAGGGTAAACATGGAAAAAATGTAAGCATAAACATGAGAATAGGGGTATTAGAACATGATAATGATAGTAGAATATCATACCCTACATATCAAATATCATAAACAAGAATTGTGTTATAAAGATTGGAAGTTCATAAGACATTAATGATAAGGTAATAAATTACATAATCCATGAAAGTATAACATGGGATTAAAACATTGAATTTTTTAAGACACATAAGAATATATAATAATTTATATAGTAGTCAAGTTATTACTTCTAAGACCATCCGAGTGGAAAAATTTCTTTTACTGAACCAAGATCACACCTTATTCCAACCTTGTATTAATGAACTGAGTTCACTCCTCATTCCAGCCCTATAATACTAAATCGATTTCATTTCCCATTACAACCATGTATGATTAAATAAGTTCATTTCTCATTCTAGCCCTATAATACTGAACTGAGTTCATTTGTCATTCCAACCATGTTTTTCTCATGAGAGATAAATCTTTTTCCAATTAATTATACGGATATATAGGGCTCACCCATCTCATAATGAAATCACACTTACATGTTCGAAAAAATCGTAAACAATAATATCATAACCCATGATATGAAATGGGAATCATAAACATGTTAACATATCATAACATGTGGAAAAAGATGTCGGTTTCATAATCATTTCATCGTAAGAATAACTCGTTAAATAGAGAAATGGATTTCATAAAACATATAACCCATGAAAGATAATTGGGTTTCATAGAAACCAAGACATTAAGAATAACTGGTTCATAAAAATAATATGAATGAAACCTTTAGATAATTTCTTATAAGAGAATGAGTAACATAAATGGATGTCATATTAGATGTAAAATAATTTTGAAATATCTTTCTAAAACATTTCCTGAGGAAAGTATCTTTTCTTCTTAGAAAAAATGATATTTAATACATAAAATAATTTGAAAATAATTTTCTTATAAAATACCTTGAAAACCTATAAAGAAGACTTAAAATCATTTTGAAAACCTTTTTCATTGAAAATATATAAAATAAGATTTAAAACTTTTTAAAAACTTTTTGACTTGAAAACACTTTGAAAACATATTAATAATTCTTGAATATGTTTTTAAAATATTTTACTTAAAAAAATATTAAATAATATTGAAAATTTTTGGAAAACTATTTCGTTAAAAATACATTGAAAACTTATAAATAAGAGTTTAAAATATTTTTAAAATAGTTTGACATGAAAATTAATTTTAAAAAAAATATTACAAATTGTCCATTTGAAAATGAAAATTAATCTCTAATGGAATGATAGTGGTTAAATCCATACATACCTTATGAGGTAAAAACATTCCTTTTACGCTTTAAAAAGGATAAAAAATGCCTTGTTCAGAAAGCGACAAGAATATTCCATTGAAAAGATTCATAAAATAAAAAATGGTTTAAAATATATTTTAAATATTATAGGATAATGGTATAATATTATTTTAAACAATTTTTAGAAATGAAGGTTTTGATATAACATACATTTCCAACTGAAGAGAGGGTAAAGTGAGGATTTATTCAAAAAAAACATTCTTATCTCTCCTATGTATCCAAGAGAGTAAAAAGGTACCAATTCATGAATAAATCATGAAAAACTATATAAGAATAAAATTCATGAATTTTATTGAAAGATTTGTTATAATATTTCAGCAAAGGAGGTATAAACATAAACAATCTTGAAAAGCGATGAGATCGTTTCAATAATCTACAATCACTTGCTAACTTGGCATCATAGTCTCCATGTAAGAAAATGAAATTCACGTAAGATTATAATAACATGAAAATAAGGATATTAATTATATATCATGTATAATGGAATTATATATACCTTAAAATGAATTTAGGTTTATAACAAACATGAGTCTCAAATAAAGAAAATTGAGACAAAACTATTTTAAAATTTTGGTAACTTTTGAAACCTAAACAAAATGAAATAAAGTTATTAAAATTGATATTTTAATACCCATAAATTAAAATATATGAAAAATTTAATACATCCATGGGTAGTATACAAACCACACAAAAGGAATGGGTGGTGAATAAAAAATGTATCTCACAGAAATAAAAAGTGAGATGAGATCCCCTTAATTTGTATCGTGACTCTCCTTGTACTCATTCCAAACTCCTATATATTAAATATAAAATTATTATAAAATTTTCACAGAATAGTATTATTACCTCTAATAAAATATAGGGTTTCATTATGGATTTATATTACCTGCTTGTTAATAATTTTATGTTAAGGTTTCACTTCGGGTAATATCCGCTTTGTTTTCCGCATGGGTCTTAATTTGTTATATCTTTGGTAGTTATACATATATAAAGTTTTAAAAAATTTAAACCATAATTTAAATATAATATATATTAATTATATTTTTATTATAATAATCCATACTATATATAAGTATGAAACCTAATACACCATTCTTGGAGATGGTAAGTTATACATACGCATGAACGTTATTTTCGTTTAATTGTTTTGTTAAAAGAATTAAAGTAAAAGACATATATGTATATATATGTATATATATAATTATTAAATTATTGTTATTATATAATATATATATCATATATATTCACTAAAACAATCCTTAGCACCTTCCATATAGTATATGAATGAATCACATCTCTTTGAGGGGGTGGTTGTCCAGACTTCCTCAAACGAAATTATCATATAAACACAAAATAGAAATTATAAATACTTGTGTTGTAAAAGAATTGTAGATGACGAAGTGAATAATAAAAATAATATATAACATATATAAATATATTTTTTATGATAATTTCCTCCATGATAGATAGTAGAGTAGAAATGAAAAATCATCATTTTGTGAGGTGGTTGATCGTCGTACACGTAAATAATAGTTTTGTTACACAATAGATGGAGGTGTGTGTAAGATAAGGTAAAGAAATATTATAAAAATTCATATTATATGTAATATATTGTTTTCTTTATATAGTCTTGTAATAAATATGGTGGAGGGGTGGAGAAAAAAAATAAAATAAAATATTATCATAGAAGACATTACCGCTTAATTGGATAACTACTTTTGGTTTGTGCCAAAAGGATTTATTGGATTGATTATTTAAAACAGAAAGGATTCTAGGAGTAGGTTTTTTATTTTGGGAAGTGTATTGGGAATATATTTTCCGAACATAAGTTGTTTTTGTGGTTTTTATAAGAGGTAGAGGTGGTCTCCTTTTTTTGGAAGGGAAATGCACACTTGGAATTTTTTAAAACAAGTTAGGTGTGCTCACATTTTTGCCTAACAAAATTCATATAAAACCAATCCAAATAAAAACTAAAAGGTTAATGTAAGAATAATTTCTATCCAATGGGTTTTAAAACAGTTCCATGGTCGTTTTTGGTCTTAAATTTATGTTTTATTACTTTATTAACCTAATTTTTCTCTTAGCCGTTGTAATTAATTTTAATCACTTTCACTAATCCTTTTGGTAAAAACAAATTATCTTAATAGAAATTATAAATTACATTGATTAAAAATATCTAATACATTTTTTAAAATTACAATCATATACATTTTTTAAATTAATTTAAATTTAATCTTGCTGGCGGGACGACAATACGGGTTTTTAAATTAAAAATGTCCAAACTTTTTCAAATTTTTATACCCAATTTCAAGGTAAAATAGGTTCCAATAAACGAAATTATATTAATTGTTAAAATATTATCCAAATAAACTTTGAAACTAATTTAAAATATAATTTATCCTTTTAAACAAGTTAGATAAAAAATCAGATTTGAAATAAAATCTGGTATTTTCACTATTCACCCAAAAAATGTTGTTTTTGAGAAAAATCCAAAAAATTTACCCTAAGATAATTTAAAAATTCTAAATTAGAAAATGGAGCTTATTTTTTCAAATTAAGTTTCAAATTGTGAAAAAAATTAATTTTATTTGTTCACAAAAGGACATTAAAAGTAGTTTATTTGAAGAAAAAGTATTTTTAATCAAATAAGGACACTAAAAAACTAATATCTTTCATCATCAATATAATTATAAAAAATATGTGAATATTAGTTATCATAATTCATACTAATAATTTTAATTGTAATATTATAATTATTTCCTTTAAATTATTATAATAATAAAAATACATTTTGTGGAAACATAGAGTTGTGTGTAACGTACACCAAGTTAGTGTTATGTGTTTTGTATGTCAATAGCTATTGTGTGTAATTTATTACAAGTCACTATATAAAATCAGTGTTTCATGTAGTCAAGAAAAAATTTATGTTGTGTGTAGTGAAGGATTAACATGGTTTTGTGTATAATTCAATCTAATCATAGTTATTTAATATACAATAAACTATTTTTTGTGTTATGTGAAGTGAAAAATATCAGAATGGATAAATTAATTCTAAAAAAATCACGAAATCTCAGGTTGTTACATTCTACCACCCATAAAATGAATTTATCTATGGAAATTCTTCTGGGATATCAATGTTTTAATATTTGAAAGTTTCATTCATATAAACCCACATCGTAAAAATGGATACTAAAACATCCCTAAAAAAGGGAAAGATGGAACCATTGTGGTTACCAAAATTAAACTATAACTAGGTTTCCAAATAACGGAACATTGTTTGGGGGTGAATAATGGACATTTAGGAAAAGCGTAAATAATTATAGGGAGTGGTTGAGGTCATCAATGACAAATAAGTTAATGATAAAATAAAATTTGAGGGCCTCAAAGTCATAAATTTGTGATTATTTATTTGGCCATCAGTTCAAAAAAAATTAATGTATTGGGGAAAAAATTATTTCATCATTATCCTATATTTGAGTGAATATTTTATTGACGCAGTATATAAGTAAATATACATACTTGATATATTTCATTAAAAAAATAATTATTTTGTTGTTCTTTTATTTATTTCTATTTCATATATTACATTAAGAAATGGATGTCTATAAATTATCATTAAGGCCTGAAGTGATAAAATACACTTTTAGAAGATCTTACTGCCCATTAGAGAAGAAAAGGTATAAATATTTCTCTCTTACTATTC
Source organism: Viscum album (assembly GCA_963277665.1). NCBI lineage: Eukaryota > Viridiplantae > Streptophyta > Magnoliopsida > Santalales > Viscaceae > Viscum > Viscum album. The sequence continues at coordinate 1,719,083,763 of OY728160.1, read as the reverse complement.
TTAAAAATCAATATGGTTAATACATTATTTTTGAAACATAAAAATTAACACTACTTTTCCATCATTAATAATATTTCACAAAAAATAATTACACATTACCTAATAAATTGTGTAGTCATGTGGTAGGTGTGAAATCCATATCATTTTTCAGTCATGGGTTCAAGACCCAGGGCCTTGACGGACACGATTGGTTATCACCCAAAATACATGATGACCTTTTCTAAAACCAAACTAATATAATTTACAAAATAAATAATATAGACATCCTTGAAATTAGTATAATCACTAAATAGACATTTAGACATGGTTTTCAATACAATCTCAATACATAAATACTTACTCCAATGTTTAACTTAAACTTTTCTTGAATGGCTAACCTTATAAACCTTCTGAAAGATGAAAATCCAAAACATTAAAAAGAAATCCATGAAATCAGATTAACATTGATCCCCCATATGTCACAAAGTAGCTCTTTGTTGTCACATTCCAAACATGTGAATACCCTTGTGGTGAATTATCTAGGAATAGGGTAACAATTTGAATTATCAAAAATCCTTTTAGAAAACATGCACGCTTCCATATTCCATAGATCACATGATATATTCCATAAATCCAATAATTTTAAAACATCATCCATGACATCGTGAACTACTTGTCAATAGGTCCTTAATGTATACCTAGGTAATCAATACCATCCACTTTACTTGTTCATATCCCACATATCATTATCCAAATAAAATTATCATAACAAAAGGAACATATTAAGGGATAACATTCTTAAAATTTTAAACATCATCTATGATAACATGAACTACTGGTCAATGGGTCCTTAATTAGTACCAAGGTAATTAGTACAATCAACTTTACTTATTCTTATATCACATATCATTATCCAAACAACATTATCATAATGTAAAGAACAAATTAAGGGTTATTTTTTCCTTAATCATGAATTTCCATGGACATCATCTTGCCATTATATCACTTTTCTATTCCATCAGAACCATTCAACATGTTCTTGTAAATTCATAGAGAAAAGCATTAACCAAACAATCCTTTTACGTTTCACACTTCATATAACATAATTCTTGAATAAAAATAAATAAAAACATTAATTATTCCACTTCATCCTTTTTGCATTAATAATGATACCTCATCCTATTATACAATACCTATTTCCTTTCACATTTCATCTGTAGTTTCATCATCAGAAGCATAATAAATTTTACTCATACCACCTTTCTCATCCTCTTTAGGATCATTCCTCTTGGGACATGGAATTGAATAGTGATATTTTCTTCCACACATAAAACACTTAACCTTTGATGATGTCATATGGAGGAAAGTATTCTAATCTATTTTGTTAATCAAACTCAACATTTTCCCCATGTAGTCACTTTCTTTGAGTCCTTATTTTCCATTGTCAAAAAATATTCTATTTATTCTAAGACATTAACTTAAGTGATTTTTTCAGATTTATGACAACAAGGAAAACTAATCTTCTTCCCTCCATGGTCTCCATAACCTAAACTCTAAATGATCTCTTTATTTCTCTTCCTTGGAGATTTTGAGGGTTGGTTAAGGTACACATTATTAATCATGTCTTGTGAAAACTGATTAGGAATGATCATACCATATTTTACTCCAGTGATCATCCCACTTGAATGTTCATCAACAAATATTACCTCACATTCAACATTAATCTAGTTCTTTCCAATTCCCTCCATTGACTAAATCCAGAAGAATAGTGTGAGAATTACTTCTCATTTAATAAAACCACATATTCATGAAAAATAATTACTTATAGGATTTATAAATTATAAAACCTTCCTTAATCAATGACACACTAGGTTCATTATAGATTATTAATATTGAAAATATATTTAAATACATTATGATGGTTCATGAAGAGTTTGTGAATTTCCAAATCATTTCCCCCATGAGTGTCAAACCAGGTGTGGTACAAGGGATGTTGTTGTGTACTAGATTACCCTGATTAAGGCTAGAATATACTGATATAGTTGTTACCCCTTGGTATATTTATTTCATATCCACATCCACTTATAGTATCTAGATAGGGATGTATTTCTCAAAAACCACTCAATTTATCCTTTACCATAATTCTAGGACAATTTCCTATTCTTTTCCCTATCCTTAAACTTATCCCGAGACATGTCCTTTTGGATGTTACTAAGGTTTTATCATCCTATATTCCAAAGTTTAAATAAACCTTCACTTTGATACCAACTATAGTGACCCTCGCTTTTCATACACTAACATTACATAACATTTGTGGAATACTTAAAACATTATACAAATATATGTCCAAAGACTATATTAGTCTAGGGCCTTCGAAAACATGGAAGCATAAACATTGGTAATTAACTAAGCTACAAAATCTCCCACTAGGTTCTTCTTGACTAGAACCCTTCTTAGACACATAAAAAATAATACACGTCTTTATAAACTTGAGGAAGGAAACATAAAAAGGTGTGAGCTCAAATACTTAGTAAGGGTAAAAAATGGTGACATATAAGCATAAACACGAGGATTGAAGTATGAGAATGTGATAATTAAAATATAAGATTATACCCTATATATCAAAGATCATAAACCGGAATCATGGAATAAATATTGGAAGTTTATAAGTTATGAATTATAAGGAAATAAAGAACATAATCCATAAAATCATAATAGGGGAATAAAACATGGAATTATTGTAGATACATAATCATATATAATAATTTCATAGTAGTTAAAGTATTTATGTTGAGACCATATCAGTGGAAAAATTAATTTATTGAATCAGGTTCAGACCTAATTCCATCCCAGTATTATTGAACCAATTTCACTTCTTATTCCAGCCCTATATTACTAAACCGAGTTCATTTACCATTCCAGCATTGTGTTACTGAACAGATTTAATTTCTAATTCCAGACCTGTAATACTAAACTGAGTTCATTTCTAATTCTATTAATGTATATATCATGAGATAACAATATTTTCCGAATACATTAGGGAGAGATATTGCTCCCACCCATCTCATAATGAAATCATACATTCATGTTCCATAAATCATACACAATAAAATCATAACCCATGAAATTAAATGGGTATCACAAACATGTAAACATATAATTACCTATGGAAAATGATATATGTTTCATAATCATTTCAACAAAAGCATAACCTGTGAATGATATGAAAAATTTGATAAACATATTACCCGTGGAAGAGAAATGGTTTTCATAAATACCAAGACATTAAACATTAACCATTCAAATAAATAATATGAATGGAACTTTGATATCATTTCATAGAATAGAATGATTAGCATCAATGGATATCATCTTAGTTGGAAAATAATTTTGAAATATCTTTTAAAAACATTTCTTGAGGAAAACATCCTTTCTTCATTGAAAAATTATTTTTAATACATAAAATAATTGGAATGTAATTTTCATAGAATATAACTTAAAAACTTATAAATTATACTTGAAATAATTATTAAAACATTTTTCCATGAAAAATTATGAAATAAGCTTCAAAAAAATTTAAAAACTTTTTTCTTTGAAAACACTAATAAAACATATAAAGAAAGGATGACAGTTTTTTGAAAACCTTTTTACTTGAAAACATGTGAAGGAAGATTTAAATTTTATTGAAAACAATTTCTTTGAAAATACTTTTAATGATTATAAATAAGGCGTAAAATAATTTAAAAAAATTCCCTAAAATTATATTTTAAACACATTTTATTAAAAATTACCAATTTTAAAATGAAAACGAATCCTCAAATAATTTTAGTAGGGTAAATCCATATATACAGTATGATGAAAAAACATTCCTTTTTCATAGTAAAAAAGATAGGAAAATTCCTTATTCGAAAAGGAACAAGAATATTACATTGAAAAGATTAGTAAAATAAAAAATATTGAAACTTTATTTTAAATATTATTGGATAATGGTAAAATATTATTGGAAACACTTTTTAGACACCAGATTTTTGAAGGATCATAGATTTCCTACCGAATATAGGGTAATAGTGGGATTTCCTAAAAACAATTTCTTAGATATATTATGTAACAAAGAGTAGAAAAATGGTACCAATATAAAAAATATCATGATTAACTTTAAGAGAATAAAATTCTTGATGGTTTTTGAGATATGTATTATAATATTTCATCAAAGGAAGCATAACCATAAATAATATTGAAAAGTAATGAGATTGTTTCAATAAACTCTTATAACTTGGTAACATGGGATCGCACTCTCTATGTAAGAAAAAAAAATTAAATTAATAATATAATATCATGATAATTAGTAGATTCATGATATATCATGTGAAATGTAATTATATACACCTAAAAATTAATTTAGTTACATAAAAAAACATAAGTCCAAAAGAAATAAAATTGAGACAAAACTATTTTAACGATTTGGTAACATTTAAAAACTAAACACCATTAAAGAAATATCATAAAATTAATATTTAAATACCCATATGTTTAACTATAAAAAATTTAATACATACATAGATAGTATATTCATCACAAAAATTGAATGTGTGGTGAATAAATCATGTATCTCACAAAAATATAAAGTGAGATAAATCCCCTTACCTTCGGTCTTGACTCTCACCATACTCTCTCAATCCTCATGTATAATAAATATAAATTTAATTTACATATATCACTGAACCATATTATTTATTATAATAACATATTTGGTTTTATTATCTCTTTATATTAACCACTTTTTATCAATTATATGTTAAGTTTTCATTTTGGGTAATATTTGCTTTGTTTTTCACATGTGTCTTAATTTGTTATATACTTAATCCATATACTTATATCATGATTTATAGAATGTAAACCATGATTTAAATATAATTTATATTTATTATATGTGTATTATAATAATCCATAAAATATATAAGAATGAAACAAAATATATTATTCATGGAGATGATAAGCCGTACATATGCATGAACGTTATTTATGTTAAATTGTCATATTAAAAGAAAGAAAGTATAATAAAAATAAATAAATGTATTTATATATATAATTGTTAAATTAGAATTATTATATTAATTATATATATAACATATATATTCATTAGACTCATCCATAATACGTTCCATATAGTGTATGAACGAGTCACATCGCTTCGAGGGGGCTGTAGTCCACACTTGCTCAAACGAAATTACCATATTAACACAAAATGGAACGTTTAACGACAAAAGTTTCAAATTAATTAAATAATATTAAGGTAATAATAAATATAATATATTACATATATTAATAGTGTTTCCATCATATTTTCCACCACGATAGGTGGTAAAGGAAAAATGAATAATCATCCTTTCGTGAGCTGGTAGTTCACCGTAAACCTAAACAGTATGTTTGTTATCCATTAGGTGGAGGTGTGCATAAGTGTAGGTAAAAAACATATCATTAAAACATCCTATTATAATTAATATAATGGTGGATTTATAAAATATGTTTATAAATAGAGTGCATGGGGTGGATAAAGAAAATAAAATAATGGAGCTTGAGAGAAGATGTTACTTGTTGATCGGGTAACTCCGATTGGTTTCTTCCAAAAGGATTTGTTTGAATGTTTTATAACCAAAGGGATGCATCTAAGGGTAAGGTAGGTATTTTGATAAGTGTATAGGGATGATATTTTTTGAACCTATGTTTTTTAAAGGTTTTAAGAAGAGGGATAGGTGGTGGCCTTTTATAGGGAAGGGAAAGGACGCACTTTCCATTTTTTTAATCAAGTTAGCTGTACCCTAATTTTTAAAAAATATGAGCCATAAAAAATTAAAAAACTAAATAATGGAAGTTTAATGGACGAATAATGGCCAGATAATGGGTTTTGGACAAGTTTCTAGGCCGTCTTGGGTCTTAAATTTATGGTTTAGTACTTTGTTAACCTAATTTTTCTTTTAACCATTGTAATTAATTTTAATCACTTTCAAAAATCCTTTTAGTGAAAAAAATTTAACCATATAATAATTTAAAAATTATTATGATTCCAAATATGGAATCCATTTTTCAAAATTTTAATCATAGAACTGGCAAAAATTAATTTAAAATTAATCTCACTAACTGGATGACACGGTGGGTTTTTAATGTAAAAACATCCAAACTTTTTCTATGTTTTTATACACAATTTCATAGTAAAATTGATTCCAATAACCTAAAGTTGTTTATTTGATAATAATATAATATTATTAGACATTTAAACAAATTTAATATATAATTTAATCTTATAAATAAATTAGTTCAAAATGAACTTTTGAATAAAAAACTGGTATTTTTTACTATTTATCCAAAAATGAAGTTTCTTAGAAAAATACCAAAAAACCACCCTAAGATAATTTTTACATTTTAAAATAAAAAGTATTCTTATTTTATAAAATCTAATTTCTTAATGTTTCTAAAATTAATTTTATTATTTTTTATATATGGACATTAAAATTAGTTTATTTGATAAAATATTATTTTTAAACAAATAAGGATATTACCAAAAATTATATCTTTCATCATCAATACCATTATAAAAATTATTTGGAATATATTTATAACTATTCATATTAATATTTTTAAAATCTATATTATAATTATATAGTTTAGAAAATTGTAAAAAAAAATATGTTTAACAAAAAATCAGTGTTGCATGTAACGCAAACCAATTTAATGTTTTTGTGTTTTGTATGGAAATTCAGTGCTGCATATAACATATTCCATGTCACAATAAAATCTTGGTGTTCTATTTAGTCAAGAAAAAATTTATGTTGTCTTTAGTTCATGAATAATTTGGTGTTTTGTATAACGCCAACTAAAAATAGTGCTTTAAAATAAAATAAACTATTTTCTATATTACGGGAAATGTAAAATATAAAAAAGGATAAATTAATTGGAAGAAAATAATTTTAAAATATCATGGTGTTAAAGGTAAATCATTTCCCATGAAAATTATTATGATTTTTTTATTATGTGTTTGGTTTATGTGATGAAAAACTAAGTCAAATGATAGATTAGCATACCAGGCCCATCATTCAAAATTTGATAGAGTGCATGATATAAAAATTACATTGGTGATGTTAAAGGATTATATATATTGGGAATGATTCAATATAATTCTTCAAGATATGATCCCCTAGACTACTCATGATACCATCTACTAGTTAGCCAGATGATTTCCTTGACTAGTCATTTTTTTGCTAGTATTTTTACATATTATGCCTTGGACTGAGAATTTTTCTAGATAATGGTGCTATATAATATTCCTTGGATTTGTTGTTTTTCTAATCATGGTGTTGCATATCACTACCTTGATTATAAATTTCTTAACTACTATTGTTACATATAATTTCATGGGCTGAACATTTTTTATCCAATAGAGTGACATATAATTCCTTGGTTTGGGTGTTTTTCCAATTATAAATGCTATATATTATTCCCTCAATTAGGAATTTTTCTATCTAGTGGTATGATATATTTTTCACTAGACTAGGAATTCTTCTATTTAACTAATTAACATTATTTATCCAGGTTTGGTCACTTCACTAACCTTCTGTTAAAATATATGTAATGGTTAGCATATACCAAACTTGATTAAATAGGTTCCATGAAAGGGTCTAAAAATTTATCCCACTTATGATTTATAAATAACCATTCCATTATTTTCTAATATGGCTCAAAATAGGCAAGGTTGAACTTAATGATAGTCAGGTAAGTGAAATAATACTTGACACATAAATATATAATACATGTTATCACTTAAATTTCATATTATATATGTATGCACATACACACTAGTTTTATTTAGAGCCTCATTGGAGGTGTTCTGTTGAGTCTAATGCTCACACCTCTCATGTGAACCTTATTTATTATACTTAGTTTAATATTATAATTCAATATTAATTTATATTCATATCTATATATAGATGTTTTTTATTATTTAATAAATTTTGTTATTATAATGAGGGAATATTCTTCCTATGAGATCTTATCCAAACATTATTGTCAGTCACTAGCCACTAGCTTGTATGGAGGATCTGCTGATGTATTTATTACTCTATCTCAAACGTTCCACATAGGTTCTATCCTAGAGATGTTACACATAATACTTTTCTTAAATTTGAAGAACTATTTTTTAAGATCATATAATAGTTTCAATGAGTAAAATGTTTTATAATAATTTAATAAATACTATTATTAAATTTGAACCTACTAAAATAATGACCCCTTTTAATTTACATTGTATCCATTGGGGTACTAATATCTATATTTGACTAGAATTTAAGATACTTTATACATTCTATCATTTTTTATGAATAGTTTTATAGGAAATTTATATGCACAAAATTTTTGGAAGAAAGAACCAAAAATCATCCCAAATATAATCTAGGAGAGAAAATGATAAAATGAAATGAAAAACATAAAATAAATCATACTTTTCTATTTATGTAAAATACACTAAAATTGATTTTGATTCATATCCCTAATCATAAATCAATGGGATCCTTCCCCCAATGGTATCTATTAGAAAAAATGGAAGCACCAAATGCATCTATTGGACCTTTTCACCTTCAATGTTATGGTAGAACCTCCTGCACAATGGAAAATGAAGATAATATCATGAGATAAACTAATATTTAGAGTGTAATATCGATTTTCTGAAAATGATGTCTATGAAAATCATTATATATAAATCTCTCTTTGAATTAATGAGTTTATTAGAGTCTAATGTTTTATATATATTATGAAAAATACAACTCTTTGGATCTCATTATAATAATTTCAATGGATCTTCATTTCTTTATGTGATTTTTAAACTACATTAATAATCATTAAATAATCTACACATCATCACATGATATTTCACTAGCTAAAATAATATGATAGTCAAGGTAGAAATTTTGTTAAAAATATATCTTATATCATTCTTCTTGAAAATTACATCATAGTATAATAACCATAATATAACGCAAACTATGGCATGATGACTTTCATTATGCAACAGTTTATAAATTATTATATATTTTCAAAAATATTGGTAATTCAACCAATATAAGATAACAATAAAATAAAATAAATCTTTGTAGAAAAAATTAGGAGTCTGCCTCATAATTTCCTCTATCCTATAAGATCTACTAGCAAAATTCCACAATGTAGGGACCTTACCCTTACCTAGATCCCTGACTATGAAATATGTATACGCATCAAGATTCCCATGTAGGGTTTGAGTATAAAACTATTTGGGAACCACCAATGCATCCTTATCATAAGTTCAAAATATATATATTTATGTGTGTGTGTGTGTGTTTATTCCATGATAGGAAGGTAAATAGATAAATAAATAATCAAGTGTGGAGTTATTGTGTGATAACGAAACTCATCTTTACACACCGCATCACCATGCTAGACAAAAGGTAAATAGAAACCATTTCATTACTTAGATCATTACATGTAGTCACACATTATCTTGATAATTTAATCCAACTATCCTATATCCATGATCCACCTTTAGGAGTGAAATTCAATCTCACCTTTAAGGGAAAGTAAAAAATTATACACATGAACCAAATTCATGGCATTGTTGAAATCCATACCCATTCATGTTGACCAGATATATGACTTTGGGTCATTACATATTTCACACATATCAACCCAAAATCTTTCTCTGTGTCAATCCATATTTCTGGTTTCATATCTGAAGGTGAAGTGATACACTTCCATCCACAACAAGGGCCCTCCCCCTCTAAGGGATCAACTATTTGAGTTAGAACAACCTTTAACCTTAAACCTTGAAACTAGTCATGAGGTAATAATACATGAATACATATTAATGAAATAATTTATCAAGTATTAAGTATGTCTATATAATAAAAAAATGGTTCTCATAGGCCACACACACCCACATGTGTATCATATCACGAAGTTCTCTCATGGATACACATACAGATGCACAAGCATGTTATTTTATAAATTTAATATGACCAAGGAAATAAAAATGGTAAGGACTTACTATGTTAGGTGTATCAACACACAACATCATATCCCAAAAGATAAATCCATAAATTGCTATGAATTACCTATAACTACAAAAAAAATATCACATAAGATATTCTTGGATAAGAAATCAAGAGGATGATAACAACATGGGAAAGAAACTGATTAAACTTACCAAATAAGAATCACCATCACCAATGGATCTAAATCCAATATTGAGATATTGGTCCTCAATAGATCAAATCTCTAACCCTTAAATGATCCAATAATTCCCCATTGGATCACATTGGAATCCATATATTTCATTATAAAAACTTGTATATATGATTCATCTCAAGAGAAATTGGATATTTGTTTCAATTTTACGTTATAAATCCCATATAGAAACCACTAGATCAATCAATTCTTCAAATATTAAAGAGATAAGTACAAGGGAGATGAATTTTATGAGGGAGATCCTCTTCATTCATTCTTGTCAAAGGTGATTTGATAAAGCAATGGGGAATGTCAATTAGGGTTTTTATGGTAAAATATGGGGTTTCCTCAAATTAGAAATAGATCATGATCCAACTATTGAGCTGGTTGGTCACACCAGTTGGTTAGTTGCTCCACTAACCTGTTGGTGGAAGCCAAACAGAAGGTCAGTAGCTCTTGGAAGAACATGGAGCTACTTCCTCTTCCACTAGATGCATGGTTACTTATCCCCAGATGTATGGTGCAATATATATAATTTTCGTGCTTCATGACATTATATTATATATAAAATGTCCTCTCTATAATTGTATAGGTTCGGGACATGCCACCAGATAACTGGTCGTGCAAGTTCAGCTAGCTAGTGGCCCCCAGTAGTTGTTATGCTACAGGTCCAACCTCCTTCTTCCTATAATCCTGATATCTAATCCATAAAACCTATAGTACAATTCTAAATTATGATATTAACCATTAAATATATGTCAAAAATATAGTAAATTTCACCTTGAAATTCAAGGACATGGAAGATATCCCTTATCTCAACCTTGAGAAGTGTCTCTTACAGGCTTATTAAAATAATTCGGTTCATTATGGCTAAACATATGACTCAACATCCCATGTGTCCACTTGGATTTTACTATGATTCCATAGAACTCAACCAAGTGGCACAATATCCCCCCTTAATACCTTCTCAATGAAGTCTATAACTCATAACAGTCATTCTAAAAGTGATATATTTAGTTCCAAATCAATATCCTTATTTTCAATCACATGTGTAGGATTGATATTGTACCTCCAAAGCTAATAAACATGGAACATGTTATGAATAATGTGATATCATAGAGGGATTTCTAATTGGTAGGCCACTATTTTGATATGATTCATAATCCAAACTGTCCTATAAACTATAGTGCCAAATTCCCATGTTTCCACAAACACTGATTCCCTAACATGGGTGATACCCACAAGAAATATTGATCTCCCTCAACAAACTACATGGTTTGTCACCTCCATTAAATATATTAGTTTCATTTACACTGGGCTGTAATCAAATTATTTTGAATAAACTGTACCCAATCCGAGATCTCATGTACCACACTCGACCCAATATCAAGTACCTCACTTGCCTCATGCCAACACAATGTTGAATGACATTGATGACCATAATAATCCTTTAATTGTTGCATATAAATCATAGAATATAGATTTTTATTGTACAAAAACCATACCAAGGTTATATAATCATACCTTTCTCCATGAAATGAAGAAGTCAAGATTGAAGCATATCGTCTAAAATCTAGATTGTCCTCTCTGACTACCCATCGATCTTTGGATGATATTCCATACTCATCTTCCACAAAGTCCAAAATACATTATGTGACCCTTTATCAACCCATCATATAAAATGAATTAACATGTCTAATATAATTCTCACAGTTACTCGATACAGTTTTATAATCTCATGGGTATTGAGTTTTTCCATCTCATCAATGAAACGAGTCTTTTAAATCATAATGAAATGTTCCACATTTTTCAGATGATCAACTATAACCCACACAATATCTCATCCTATTAGAGTCCTAAGAAATCTTATAATAATGTACATATTTATAGTATCCAGTTATTAAAATACATGGATATTACATCATTTTAGATGAATATTCATCACATTACAAAAATACATGCCTAAGGACCATAATAGTTTAGTGCCTATGGAAACATGGAAACATAATATTTTATCTTGGACAAAGATCGTAAACATATCCCTTAAATATATTCCCCTTTAGTACTATGACATAAAACCATTCTTTAAAACTTGTGGAAAGGAAACATAAGAAATGGGTGATCTATAATGCCTTGTAAGGGTAAAAAATGGAGATATGTAAGCATAACATGAGCATAAGGGTATGATAACATGATCATATCCTTATTAGATCATTCCCTACATATCAAATATTATAAAAATGAATCATTTAATAAATATTGAAAGTTTATAAGACATAAATCATAAGGAAATCAAAGAAAAAGTGTCATGAGAGAATAACATTTGCATATGACATAGAATTGTGGCATACACATCAACTTATAACATTGTGAACATGTGTAAAGAGAAACAAGTTCACTCATTAGGTTTAAGATATGAAATCAGGCCCTTAGATAAACTTATAGACATGTAACCAGGTCTACACATAACATTTTCATAATTTAATCTTGTTCACAAATAATATTGTGAACATGTAATCAAGTTCTCATATAACATTGTCAACATTTTATCTGGTTAAAGCATAAACTTATAGACATGATCCTATGTCCATGAAAAACATTGTGAACTTGTAATCAGGTTCATACATAATATTGGGAACATGTAATAATGTTCACTAATAAACATATGGACATTCAACTAGGTCAATTCATAACATTGTGAACATTTAATCATGTATACACATAACATTTTGAACATGTAATCGGGTCCATGCATGAAATTATGAACATAAAATTAGGTTCTCACATAACATATATACTAATTATTCATCAATCCTTGCCCAATGAATTGGAGGGAGATATAGGTCCCACCCGTAACATAATGATTTCCAACATATGTGTTTCACAAGATAATAGAACATTCATCTTATCATGATCCATAAAAGTGATTAATTTGATAAACATCATATAATTACCCATCAAATAAAATGGGTATCTTTAAAATTTCATCATATCATGACCTATCGAAAAGATACAGGTTTCATAATATTTTCTTCATATAATAATCCATGAAAAAAATCATGTTTCATGACCATTTTATCCTAGTTTAAGCCATAGAAAGGAAATAGATATCATAAAAAAACATTTCAACTTAAACATAAGCCATTAAAAGAAAGAATAATAATATTTTCCTTAGATAATATCCCTGGTAAATCCAAAACTATATCAAAGGATTTCATCTTAGATGGAGAAGGATATTTAATGATATCTTGGTACATTTTATAATGGAAATAAAATTTCATTAAAAATTAATTTTTAAAACATAAAATATTTTCAAAATTGTTTCCTTTGAAAACCCCATTGAAAACTTATTAGTAAGATTTTGAAAAAAATATTTAAATATATTCTTGAGAAAAACATCCTTTAAACACTTAAAAAAACTTTTTAAAACAAAAAATGTTTTTAAAACATTTTATTTGAAAAAAAATTTCCAAACATATAAAAGAATCTTCAAAATCATTGAAATCATTTCTTTAAAAATATACTTTTTAAGAAATATAAAGGAATATTTTAAAATAATTTAAAAACATTCTTAACATATAAAATTTTATAAATTTTTATTTGAAAATAATCTTAAATACATATAAAATAATATTAAAATAAATGACAGTCATGATGGCCGATAAATTCATAGATGTTGAACATTCCTACTACGCTGTAAAAAGTTTAGAAAAGTTTCTTGATTAGAAAATGACTAGAAGATTTATTTTTAAAAAAAATTCTTACAAATTAAAAACATTGTTAAACATTTATTTTAATAATCATAATAGAATAATAGAAAATTTTTGTAACCATTTTTTTAACATGGTTTTGAAATAAAAATGATCTCTGACCAATGAGAGGGATAAAATCGGATTTTCTTAAAAAAACTTTCTTAATTCTATTAAGTAAAAATGAGTATAATATTGCACCATTAATTGAATATATCATGAATAATCATTGTAAAATAAAATTCATGAGATTTATTGCGATATTATTCATAATATGTCATCAATGGAAGCACAATCATAAACAATCCCGAGAAATGATGAGATTGTAGCAATACACTATTACCACTTTAATAACAATGAATCATAATCCCCAAGAAATAATAACATAAATGAAACTTCTAACTCCATTAAAATAATTATATTCATGATATAACAAGTCAAAGGGTAGTATATACACCTCATAAAAGAATATTGGTTCATTACATGGAATGTATCTCAAAGAAGGAAAATTGAGAAAAAATTACATTACTAATTTGGTAGCTTTTAAACCATAACCCACACTAAAGAGAGGTCATAAAATAGATATTTAATTGCCCATAAATTTATGTATAAAAATATTACAATATATTCATGGGTAGTATATACACCACACAAAATAATTCGGTGGGGAATAAGGCATAAGTCACATTGAAATAAAAGTGATATGAGAAAACCCTTACCTTAAATTCTTCACTTTCTATTAACATGTTAAAAAATATTGTATAATAAATATATTATTATAATAAATCTTCTATAGAACCATATTATTGTATATAATACAATATATTATTTTATTATGACTTTATATTACCCATTTATTAACAATTCCATGTTAATGTTAGGTTTCGGGTATTAACCACTTTGTTTTTCATATATGTTTTGACTTTCTTATTCTTGATCCTATAACTTATATCATGATTTAAATCCATATATAATGTAAAACATGATATAAGTGTCATATATATTCATAATATAAGTATTTATAATAATCTATAAAATATATAAATATGAAATGGAATACAACGTTCATGGATATTGTAGGTCATACGTATGCATGAATTTTGTTTCCAATTTCGTGTCATATTAAAAGAAAGAGATTAAATAATATATATATATATATACATATATTACCATTAAAATTGATTTATTATTTCATATATTTCATATATTTCAAAAAAATTTACTAAAACCCTCCTTAATACGTTTCATGTAGAGTGTGAGTGTATCACATCACTTTGAGGAAGTGGTAGTCCACACATCCACAAATGAAGTTATCATATTCCCAAAAATGGAAATCGTGAAGGAATGAGTTATATAACAATAAAATAATCATAAATAAATAATAAATATAATAAATATCTTATTAAAATAGTATTTAAAACATAATTTTCAGCCATTATAGGTGGTAAAGTAAAAACGAACAACATCATTTCTTGAGGAAGTAATCTGTTGTACACACTAACGGTAAGTCTGTTACCCATTCAATGGATGTGTGTATAGGTTTAGGTTGAAACATTATATCAAAAATATCATAGTATATTGTTTATATAGATGTTATTATATAATTATTTAATAATAAGAGCTAAATGGTTGAAGAAATAAATAAAACTGAAAAGCATGTGTAAGAATATTACCTCTTTTTCGGGTAACTCCTTTTTGTTTGCACAAAAGTGCTTCCTTGGTTGGATTTCTGTCAAAAGGGAGGCTTTTATGATATAGTTAGAGATGTTTTTAGGGTATTTGGGAAGTTTTTTTCTATGAAAAAGGATTGAGATGTTTGAATATGTGAATGGGGGTGAGTTCCCTTTTATAGTGGAGGAGGAGTTACATTCTTGTAAATATAAAAAGAAAACACTATTGAGAGGATTCCGTAAATAATGTGCCTTAAAAATTTGTAAATTTTATATTTAATAGGTTAATTGGTAAAAATAAATCCATACAATATATTTTATACATGTTTCTAGGTTATTTAACCCCTTAAATTAATTTTTCACCACTAAGTAATCTTTTTTTTACCTTAATCACTATAATTAATTTTAATTACTTTCAGACATATTTTTTGTAAAAAACAGTGTTGAAATTATTAGAAATTATAAATTATTTTTATTAAAAATATGGAATCAATTTTTCCCAATTCTAATCACATAAGATGTATAAATTAATTTAAAATTTATCTCATATATGTGTCGCGACAATGGGTTTTTTGAGAGAAAATGTTTAAAAGCTTGAAATGTTTTAATATACAATTTCAATGTGAAATTAGTTTCAATGAACTAAATTGGAATAACTTATTGAAAATTTATCAAATTAAACTTTAAAATCAAATTAAAATATTATCTAACTATATAAATAAGTTATATTAAAAAATAGTTTTCATTTAAAATTTAGGGTTTTTCAAAAATCATCAAAAAAATGAAACTTCTCTGAAAAATACCAAACATTCAACCCACGTAAATTTGTATATTCTAATTTCAAAAATATAGTTTATTTTTTAAAATATAAATTATAAATTTTCAAAAATTATATTTAAAATAGAGTTTTCATTAAAAGGTGTTAAAATTAATTTTTAGAAAAATACCTATTTTTTTATATAATTATATTTATTATTATCTTATTCCTATAAAATATATTTCATGAGTGTCAGAAATTTTGATTGAATATATAATATATTGATTTTATTAATAACATTAATCACAAGTGACTATATAATTTATTGATATAAAATTATGTTTGTACATAGAGAAATGTTTTTCTTAGAAAAGAAACTTATTTATTTTTAAATAGTTATTATGTTCATTTATACCTAATTTATAACCAAAGTAATCATTTTATATACATTTTCAAATAATATTTTTACACTTTAGTTAATATTATTCATAACTTCCATTCCAATAACTGTGTGGTAACTATAAAAGTATTTTAATAAAAATATGAATCATATATTATATTCCAGTAAAACACATTGTTGTGTGTAAAATAGGAAATAAAAGGAATTTGGAATTGTGTGTAACATAATACAAACATTTTGTTGCAAATAATAAAAGTTAATCTATGTGTTGTGTGAAACAAAACCTTAAATTTGGGTTGTGTATAATTCAATCCAAACATAGTTTTATCATATGGAAAAATCTACATTTTGTGTTGTGAAAAATGAAACAATATCAGAATGATAAAATTAATTCAAAAG
The DNA here is from genome assembly GCA_963277665.1 of Viscum album. NCBI lineage: Eukaryota > Viridiplantae > Streptophyta > Magnoliopsida > Santalales > Viscaceae > Viscum > Viscum album. Next base: position 1,719,066,564 of record OY728160.1, on the reverse strand, counting down.
ATATATTTCACAAAATATCAGGGTGTTATATTCCACCCACCTTAAAATGAATTTCTCCCTCTAAATTCTTCTGGGTTATCAATATACTAATACTTGAAAGTTAATTTCATAGAAACCCAAATTGTAAAAATAAATAATGAAACTTTCAATAAAAGGGGAAATTTGGAAACATAATGTTTACCCAAATTAACTTATAACTTGGTTTCCCAATAGGAGAACGTCTTTGGAAAGTGAAAACATGGACATGCAAGATAAATCTAACTATCGAGTTTTGATAGAGACTGATAAATAACATGATCAAGATAAAGTTAATGATCAAAAATCAACAAACCAAATAGTCTTGAAAAAGATCATTGATATTGTAAAAATGATTATAGCAAGACAAACTTTTACTTCACAGTAATTTTCCTATAATTGAAGGATCATTCAAAAGAAGATATAAATAAATGATTTCATTCAATTTCATATGCACGATCCCACCCTTTGGATGTTCCTTGACCAATTTACACTTCATCTATTACTCCAAGAAATGTAGGTGAATTTGTTATTCCCATAGCTCTAACATATCATAATATCCACAACTAGGATGATAATTCATTTCATCTGTCGTTAGTTATTATCACCACAAAATGGTTATCACAGGTTATCCAATATGCATAAATCCTTATATGGTTAGATACTAATTTAATCTCTAAAAACTCTTCTGATGTTGAATTTAAATAATTCTATAAATGGTTCACCTTATAACCCTTCCAAAATATAATTCTTGTTTATTCCTTAAATAATCTCTCATCATATACTAAAAACATTTTCATTGGAAACGTGGTTTCATCCTTATACTATTAGAATATATAATATGATTTTATTAATCTCAAATACATATTGAGTGTTATAATCACATGAAATTTCTCCAAATGAAATTTAAATAGTATTTTTTATAGGTATTATTCATATAAAATCAAACATTTAATTACCAACTATAGAGGGGAGGATAAGCATTCCCTAGTTGTTATTATTTTTTTGTCTGTTGATATTTCAAATGCATTTCCTTTTTTCACTTTGTCATTAGAGGTTGTTGGGGATTTTAATCAATATTATCCATTGGATTGAGGTATTTGTATGCATAATCCTTAAACTCCATTCACTTGAAACACTGATGTGTGGGTGGTGTATTCTATTGATCTCTCCCTCTCTCTAGTTTATTGATTGTCCTCTTCACATAAATTCTACAATATGTTTCTTGATGGTTAGTCTTCCCACACTTGAAACACCTTCTTTTTCTTTTCAGAAACTCACAAAAGGTCCCTTTCTTATATTTTTGTCTTTTAGGAGGTCAAAAATTTTTATTCTCTTCTTGTGACATATCATTAAATTTTCAATGTAACCCCATTTATCTTTCGTTTTCACCAGAACCAAGAGGGTTTCTACATTCCATTTGTACATTTAGTTCAAATTGTAATATTTCTTAATAGAATTCAATGTCCCTTATGGATAACAATATTTGGATATTTGGTTTCAATACAGTAAAGATTCAGTCAAAATTACTTTTCAGTTGAATTAAAATACCAAAAGGGTACCTTGAAAGTCTTGTAAAATTTACTTTTTAGACACAAAAATTTTCATCATCCCTTTTTTTAATCAATAAGAATCCCTTATCAATTTTTATACAATGAATATGGGGAAATTAATTATTGAAAAATAATCTTTTAAACTCATCCCACTTCATGGATTAATGTTTTTCTTATTTCATCATACTATTAATAATATTCAACCATTGATCGACCTCACCTTCCAAATATAAGACAACCAGAGTGAATTTTTCATGATCTAAACACTGGAGAATGGAAAATATCCTTTTAGTGGTACTGATCCATTTCCTAGAAACTAACAGGTATGTAAAACCACTGAAAAAAGTTGGAATTTTCTCCTGAAGTACTCAACATAATTTTTTTCTCTTCATTTCTTGTTTGGATGTTCCCCATTATAAATAGCTTGAGAAATTATTTTGATCATATAAAAGAAGATTATGATCTGGCGGATAATCATTACATTTTCTATTTCATTATTCATTAATAGGGTTCCTTCAGTTTCCAACCACTGACTAATACCAAATACATAATGTGTTTAACACTAATCCTAGTGGGGAACCACATAATCATGAAAACCCACTTATAGGATGTCTAAATCACAACACCTTCTTCTTTAATCTATTACACATCAGGTTTATCCTATGTTACTTAAAGTCATCTCTATTTTAAATCATTCATGATGATTCAATAAGAGTTTTGGAATCCCTAAATAATATCCCTCGGGAGTTTCAAACCAGCAGTTTAGATAGGCCCATTGATATGCACCAATTCTAGATCTATTCTAGATCAATATGGTGTTTTTGGGATTGTTACCCTTATCTACATATGTTCCCGATCCACATAAACTTTTAGTATCAAAATAGGGATGTTTTTCCAGGATACCACTTACTCTATCCTTTAACAAAATTATAGGACATTTTTCCAAAATTTGACTCATCCTTAGACCTATCCTTAGAGACATCCCTAGACACATCCTTCAAAATGTCCCTAGAGATTTCACTAAAGTTTTCCCATCCTAGTTTATAATGTTTTAATAAAAAAAATTAATTAATACCAACTATAGAGGCCCATTATTATCATACATGTTTATTAAGTCATTTTAGATTAATATTCATCACATTATAATGTTTCATGCATAAGGACTGTAATAGATTAGTATCTTAGGAAACACGGAAACATAATCTTCCATCATAGTGAAAGATCTTAAAAATAACTCTTAAAGATATTACCTTTTATAAATCCTACATAAAACCATTCTTCATAACATGGGTAAGGGAATCATAAGAATGGGGAGAGCACATATGCCTAGTAATGGTAAATAAGGGAGATATGTATGCATGACAAGAGAATAAGGATATAAGAACATGATCATATCCTTATGAGATCATACCCTACATATCAATTATTATAAACATAAATCATGGAGTAAATATGGGAAGATAATAAGAAATGTATCATAAGGAAATCAAATAACATGATTCAAGAGAGAATGAAATTGGTATAATATATAGACATCTTCTATACCCATTAACTTATAACATTTTGAACATGTGTAAAAAGAAAAAGGTTCACTCATTAGGTTTAGAACATGAAATTAGTCCCTCACATAAACATAGGGAAATGAAACCAAGTCCAAACATTACATTGTGAACATGTAATCAGGTTCATTCATAATATTTTGAACATCAAATAAGGTTAAAACATGATATTGTTAACATCTAATTAGGTTCATCCGTAACATTATGAAAATGTAATCAGGTTCACACATAATCTTATGTACATACAACACGGTCCATTATTAACACTTTGAACATGTAATATGGTTAACACATAACATTTTGAACATGGAATCAGGTTCAGGAAAAACATTTTGAACATGAAATTAGGATCACGAAAAACATTTTGATTGTGTAACCAGGTTCACACATAACATTTATACTCAAGAGTCATCCATTTTTACCCAATTAATTGTTGAGAGATTTAGGTCCTAACCATCACATAATTAAATCATACATACATGTTCCAAAAAATAATAAAACATTCATCATATCATGATCCATAAAAGATATCTGTTTCAAAAAATTCATATAATACCCCAAGAAATGAAATGGGTATCATAAACATTTCATCATATCATGACAGTTGAAAATATATAGGTTTCCTACTAATTTTATCATATAATAACTTGTGAAATTAATCGAGTTTCATAAGCATTTTATCATGGTTTAACCTAAGAAAGAAAAACATGTTTCATAAAAAACATTTCATCTTCAACATAAACCAGTCAAAGAAATAATAAGAATAGTGTCATTAGATAATATCCCCATTAAAGTATAAACTATATCAAATTATGTAATCTAAGATAGAGAAATATTTTTAAATATCACTTGGAACATGTCTTAAGGGAAATAACCTTTTTTAAAATAAATTATTAAGACATAAAATATTTTCACTATCTTTTCATTTTAAAATCCCTTTAAAATTTTATAATTAAAGATTTAAGAAAATATATAATGTAAAATCCCAAGTAATTAATGAATAATAGATATTTTTATCTATTCCTATTAATGAATTAGATAGTGTTTTAGATCCTTAAAATGAAAATAAATCCAATCTTAAGCATGGAATACACTAATATTTTTAAAAGATTGTTTTACTGCCTTTTGATGGAAAACCCTTTTTAAATAAAACTTTTGACAAATTTATAATATATATTTGTCAAAATAAACTTATCCTTTATGATTGGGACATCAAAATTTACTTTGTGTGAATTTTTGGAATTTTTCTCACAATGTTCATTTTTTAATGAATAGTGAAAAATACTGCATTTTACATCAAAACTGCTTTTTAATCTAATTTATTTATACGATTAGATTATATTTTGAATTGGTTTTGAAGTGAAATTAGAATATATTTTTACCATTTAATCCAATGGTGGTCATTGAAATCAATTTCACTTTGAAATTGGACTTAAACTGGTGTTAATCTTTTGATACTTATTGTTTCATAAAATCACGCTATTTTTCATGACAGTGGGAATTAATTATTAAATTAATTAATTTGACTCATATGATTTGAATTTTTTAAAATATAAATCATTTTTTAATTCATAATATCAAATATATCTTAGGGTGAAGTTTTGGTATCTTTCTGAAAAACTTCAATTTTTATGAATAGTGAAACTACTAAGTGGTAGTTAAAGAAACTGATTATTCGTTTAAATGGAATTTTACCACCTCTGTGATTTGATTTTCAAAAATCCGACATACATGGTTGTCATTAAGAAGAAAAATGTGGTTCAATGAGATTAAAATTATTTTTTGGTGAATAGTAACTTTTATGTTTTTAATCGCGATTATTGATAATTAGTGTAGTTTAAGGTAAAAATAATGTTCTAATAATATGAAATGACCTAGACACATGTCCTAACCTTATTGGATGTGTAATTTCCGACCAAGAAAATCCATGGGTAAACTTGGGGACCCAATGGATCTACTTTGGTTTGGAAATGACATAAATAACTTTTTATTAAATGTTAAAGTAAAAAATGACACAAACATGAGATGTTTTACTAAAACAATTTTTACATGGGGTTATACAAGTCAGAATTTTGATTATAAATAGTAATTGGAAAGCTAAAAATATTTCCTACATCATAGTATTTTTTTTATAATTTCTTGAAATTAAATAAATAAATGTATTTATGACATCATAATGATGTAGCGATTACCTCATTAATAAAGGATTTAAATAAAATTAAAAGATAATGTAAAATCTAGGACCTAAACATGTCCAAAACCTATTGAATGGGTGGATTTCGAACCCTTATCACCTTATACTCCAATTATATCAATGCGGGAACATTTAAATCCGAAACTCTTTTTAAAATAAAGTAACTTGTCTTTACTTTCCAAGAGTGCCCCTCCTCTCCTCTTATAAAGGTCCTCCACCTCTACCTCCTTACCCACACTCCCAAAGCCTTTGGCTCGGCCAACCTCTGCTCATTTTGTCTTTACACTTCCCTATCTTACTCCTTGAAGCCTCACATTGGGATGAAGTCTTCCCAAGGAAGCCTTTGAGATCAAACCAATGGGAGTTACCCGATTTTAAGGTAATGTATTCACTTGAGTCCTTTTGTTTTATTTTGCTTCTCCAACCTCCTAAACTCTTTTTATTAATTTCATTTGTAACAACTACAGTATCTTCAATATACTAGGATGTTGTTATAAGAAGTATTTGAGCTACAATTACACACACCTACATCTAATGGTTAAAGAACATTCTGTTTCCGTGGATGGTGAATTTATGCCTCCCAAAACGATGATTGTTCAAAATTCCTTTAACACCTTCAAAGCTGTCCATTAAGATGACACTATATTTATATATGATATGTAATATGTTTATGTTTTCCTTAAGCTTCTGTATTTTTCATTTTGGGCATACCTTTATGGTTTCCATTATGGGTAAACGAGATATCTTCATTTAAGGAAGTGCGGACTACCGCCCCCTCAAAGTGATTTGATTCGTTAAATATCATATGTGGGATGTATAAAGGATGGAACTATGATATTATATATTATATTATACTGTAATTATAATATACCTTTATATCATTTTGATTTCATTCTATAAAATATGAAATAGAAATGAAAGTAGCGTTTATGCGTACGTACGGCTTACCGTCTCCATGAACGGTGCATTTCATTTCTTACCTCTAAATGATTATGTAATATTATAAATGCATGCATGTACTAGATATATATGACATATATAATATCTACATCATGAATACCATTATGGATATAATGGATACATGAACAACTTGTAATTATAAAGGGCTTATTTTTTACTCAAGTACCAATGATCGTTAAAATGACCGTTATTAACTTAAATAATTACATAGTTTTCATGACATGGAAATAAGTGATATAAAAGGAATAATGAACTTGAAAAGGGTTCTTAAACAAGTAGAAATTAACTCAAGTGTATTATTCAGGAGATTAAAGAACGACCGAGTCAAGTCGGACCCGAGGTATGGGACTTCGTCTCAATCTCCTTTCATTGAGGCATATTTCATTTTATACAAGACTTTATTTTATAAGGTGTATAAACCCATTTGACTTTTACATTTATACAAAATGAATCATTTTATACGAAGCGTTTTAAAAAACGACAAAATTGAATGTTCTTGTCGTACGTATGCGGCGACAACGACTTCTCCGCCGCCGTGACCATTATTTGAGTTTCGGCTTACTCTACAAGCCATACATTCTTTTTAAAAGAAAAATAAATACCATGTTTTATATTTATTTTATTTTGGTATTGAAAATGGTTTTCATAATTTTTTTATTATATTAATGTGTTGTATTGATATCTTGTGATTGAAATGTAGAAATGTTATGTTTCCTTTATGCATGTTTTATGTGATACGATTATATTGAGGTTCTTGGGCATTATTATGAAGATGGGTGGTTCTGTGATAAACTAAGGGTAGGTGAGCCCGATATAGCTCTCCAATGCATTGGGTAACGCGAAGGAGTGAAACGTTAAGGTTTCTCTGAAGAGATTTAGGGAATATAATGTGATGGGTATTCCAAACGTAACCAAGAGGGTTACTCCCTACGTAAGAATGTTATGAATGCCTCAAGTTACCTTTATGTCTTATGATTTCTATGATTTATTCATGATTTGATGAGGTATGTAAAAGTTATTATGTTTTATGGGTAAAGTATGATTTCATTTTTATGTGTATATGTACCCATGTTTCCTTTCCATATTTTTATATCCCTTACTGAGATTTTTATGCTCATCCCAAGTTTTTTTGAAATGTTTTTCACAGGTCAAGGGAAAGGTACATGATATGATGATAGTGACAAGGAAGTGTCAAGAATGAATCCATGTTTTATTTTAAATATGTTTCCATTGATGGAAATGAAGAATACTGTCATTATGTAACCACTTTGTTTATATGTGGAATGTAATGCAAGTTTTATGATCTAATTCTCTAAAACTCTAAACCCGAAAAGATCCTCAATGTGTAATCTTGTAATAACTCAAGATTAAGTAAGGTTTAAGGCTGGGGCCTTATAGTTGGTATCAGAGGTCAGTTTAGATAACTTTAGGAGTTATAATTCTATTAAATAATTATCCAAAAATATTTTTTTATGGTCAAATTGAAATGACATAGCATTTGAAGATTACCATGTTGCTTCATCTAAGACATGTTTGTTCAGAATGGTTTTCCGCAGAGGAAACAGAGAAGGTTTTATTGGGAAGGCATATTGAGGTAAATGACCTTCCAAATCAGCATACTGAGATGGTCAGAATCAAAATTGATCCGTTTACTGCAGTGATGGATCAGTTGAATCAGGTGATAAGTGGTGGTTTTCATTGATGATATTTTGGTGTTTTATAAAAGTAAAGAAGAGCATGAAAGACATTTAAGGGTTATTTTGAAAACCATGAAAGAAAATAAATTGTATGGGATATTTTGAAAGTGTGAGTTTTTGTTGCAACAAATTTCCTTTCTTGGTCACATTGTTTCTAAAGATGGAATAACTGTTGATCCTGCAAAAACAAAAGTTGTGGAAGAATGGCCAAGACCCACAAATGTAACCGAGATTCGTAGCTTCCTTGGTTTGGCAGGCTATTACTGAAGGTTTGTTAGAAATTTTTCACGATTATCTAGTCCAATGACTATGCTAACTCAGAAGGGTGTTATGTTTATCTGGACAAAAGAATGTTATGATTGTTTTCAGGAATTGAAAAGAAGATTGGTGAATGCTCCAGTTTTGGCACTACCTTCCAAGAATGGTGAGTTTGTTATATATAGTGATGCTACATTGAAAGGACATGGTTGCGTCCTAATGCAGAATGATCAGGTAATTGCTTATGCTTTACGATAGTTGAAAACTCATGAGGTAAATTACCCTACACATGATTTGGAATTAGATGCTGTTGTTTTTGCTTTAAAAATTTGGAGGCATCATTTGTATGGAGTAAAGTGTGAAATATATACCGATCAAAAAAGTTTAAAGTATATATTCACTCAGAAATAATTGAACATGAGACAAAGGATATGGCTATAATTAATCAAGGATTATTATTGTACAATTCATTACCATCAGGGAAAAGCAAATAAAGTGGCTGATGCTTTGAGTCAAAAAAGTAATGCTTCATTAGCAATGTTGCGTTTGGAACCTGATCCTTTGGTTAAGGATTTAATGAACTTTGGAATAGAATTTGTTGGTGCAGGAAGTTCTTCTGTTTTGTTTCAGGTATCAGTGAGATCATCTCTATCAGATAGAATCAAGCAAGCACAGAAGCAAGACAATGAGTTGCAGAAAAAGGTAGATCTGGTTCAGAAAGGTAAGTTTCCTGAATTCAACATTGATAATGATTGAATTTTGAGATTTGGGAAGAGATTGTGTGTGCCTTTTGGTTCAAATTTGAAGAGTGAGTTGTTATGTGAAACTCATAGTTCTCCGTTTTCAGTTCATCCTGGCAGTACTAAGATGTACAGAGATCTGCGGGAGTATTACTGGTGGGACGGAATGAAAAGAGATATTGCAGATTTTTCTGTGAAGTGTTTGACATGTCAATAGGTTAAAGCAGAGCGGCAGTTACCGAAAGGGATGCTTCAGCCATTACTATTGCTAGAGTGGAAATGGGAGAATATATCCATGGACTTTGTTGTGGGATTACCAAAGACATCTCGAGGTAATAATGCAATCTGGGTTATTGTTGATCCCTTGACCAAGTCTGCTCATTTCCTTGCTATACGAGATACGTTTTCCCTGGATCAACTTTCCCGTTTGTATCTTAAAGAGGTAGTCAGGTTATATGGAGTTCCTCTCTCCATTGTATCTGACCGTGATCCCAGGTTCACTTCTAACTTTTGGAAAGGCCTTTAGAAGTCATTGGGTACTGAATTAAATTTTAGTACAACTTTTCATCCTCAATCAGATGGGAAGTCAGAACGAACAATTCAGAACTTGGAGGATATGCTACGAGCTTGTTCGATGGATTATCAGGGAATTTGGGACCAACATCTTTCTTTGTTTAAATTTTTATATAATAACAGTTTTCATTCCAGTATACAGATGGCAACAATTGAGGCGTTATATGGGAAGCGGTGTTGAACTCCAACTTTCTAGGATGAAGTGGGTGAAAGGAAGTTGATGGGACCAGAATTGGTAGAAGAGATGGCAGAAAAAGTTCAGCTGATTCAGAAGCACATGAGAACAGCTCAGAGTAGGCAGAAGAGTTATGCGGATAACTGGAGGAAGGATCTATCTTTCGAGGTAGGTGATCATGTTTTTCTCAAAGTATCACCATGGAAAAGTGTGATGTGATTTGGTAAGAAAGGAAAGCTGAGACCACAGTTCATTGGACCATATGAAATTCTGGAGAGAGTTCGATCAGTTTCTTACCAAGTGGCTTTACCTCCGAGTTTATCTCAGGTACACAATGTTTTTCATGTTTCGATGTTGAGAAAGTATATGCCAGATCCATCTCATGTTTTGAGTCCAGAGGTAGTTCAGCTAGAAGAGAACCTATCTTATGAGGAATAACTGGTCCAGATTCTTGACCATAGGGAGCAAGTGTTACGGAATAAGGTGATTCACTAGGTAAAGGTTTTGTGGAAAAACCACATGATTTAAGAGGCAACATGGGAATCTGAAAATGAAATGAGGGATAAGTATCCCCATTTATTCGATAAGTAAATAAATTGCGGGGACACAATTTTCTAAATGGGAGAAGGATGTAACATCCCAAGTAAGTAATGAATAATATATATTTTTATCTATGTATATTAATGAATTATATAGTGTTTTAGAGCCTTAAAATTAAAATAAATCCAATCTTAAGCATGGAATACACTAATATTTTTATAAGATTGTTTTACTGCCTTTTGATGGAAAACCATTTTTTAAATTAAACTTTTGACAATTTTATAATCTATATTTGTCAAAATAAACTTATCCTTTATGATTGGGACATCAAAATTTACTTTGTGTGAATTTTTGGTATTTTTTTGACAATGTTCATTTTTTAATGAATAGTGAAAAATACTGCATTTTACATCAAAACTGCTTTTTAATATAATTTATTTATATGATTGGATTATATTTTTAATTGGTTTTGAAGTGAAATTAGAATATATTTTTACCATTTAATCCAATGGTGTTCATTGGAATCAATTTCACTTTGAAATTGGACTTAAACTGGTGTTAATCTTTTGATACTTATTGTTTCATAAAAACACGCTATTTGTCATGATAGCGGGAATTAATTATTAAATTAATTAATTAGACTTATATGATTTGAATTTTGTAAAATAGACATCATTTTTGAATTCAGAATATCAAATATAGCTTAGGGTGAAGTTTTGGTATCTTTCTGAAAAACTTCAATTTTTGATGAATAGTGAAACCACTAAGTGGTAGTTAAAGAAACTGATTTTTCGTTTAAATGAAATTTTACCACCTCTGTGATTTGATTTTAAAAAATCCTACATACATGGTCGTCATTAATAAGTAAAATTTGGTTCAATGAGATTAAAATAATTTTTTGGTGAATAGTAACTTTTATGTTTTTAATCGCAATTAGTGGTAATTAGTGTAGTTTGAGGTAAAAATAATGTTTTAATATTATAAAATGACCTATACACATGTCCTAAACTTATTGGATGTGTCATGGCCGACCGCGACAAGCCATGGGTCAACTTGGGGACCCCATGGAGCCACTTTGGTTGGGAAATGACATAAATAACTTTTTATTAAATGTTAAAGTAAAAATGACAGAAACATGAGATGTTTTACTAAATCAATTTTTACATGGGGTTATACAAGTCAAAAATTTGATTATAAATAGTAATTGGAAAGCTAAAAAGATTTCCTACATCATAGTATTTTGTTTATAATTTTTTGACATTAAATAAATAAATGTATTTATGACATCATAATGATATAGTGATTACCTCATTAATAAAGGATTTAAATAAAATGAAAAGATAATGTAAAATATATGACCTAAACATGTCCAAAACCTATTGTATGGGTGGATTTATAACCCTTATCACCTTATCCTAGAATTATATCAATGTGGGACCTTTTGAATCCGAAAATCTTTTTAAAATAAAGTAACTTATCTTTACTTTCCAAGAGTGCCCCTCCTCTCCTCTTATAAAAGGCCCCCACCTCTACCTCCTTACCCACACTCCCAAAGCCTTTGGCTCGTCCAACCTCTGCCAATTTTGTCTCTCCACTTTCCTCTATTACTCCTTGAAGCCTCACATTGGGCAGAAGTATTCCCAAGGAAGCCTTTGAGCTCAAACCAAAGGGAGTTACCCGATTATAAGGTAATGTATTCACTTGAGTCCTTTTGTTTTATTTTGCTTCTCCAACCTCCTAAACTCTTTTTATTCATTTCTTTTGTAACAACTCCAGTATCTTCAATATACAAGGATGTTGTTATAAGAAGTATTCGAGCTACACTTACACACACCTACATCTAATGGTTAAAGAACATATTGTTTCTGTGGATGGTGAATTTATGCCTCCCAAAACGATGATTGTTCAACATTCCTTTAACACCTTCAAAGGTGGCCATTAAGATGACACTATATTTATAAATGATATATAATATTTTTATGATTTCCTTAAGCTTCTGTATTTTTCATTTTGGGCATACCTTTATGGTTTCCATTATGGGTAAACGCGATATCCTCATTTAAGGAAGTGCGGACTACCGCCCCCTCAAAGTGATTTGATTCGCTAAATACCATATGTGGGACGTATAAAGGATGGAACTATGATATTATATATGATGTTATACTGGAATTATAATATACCTCTATATCATTATTATTCCATTATATATAATATGAAATAGAAAATGAAAGTAGCGTTCATGCGTACGTACGGCTTACCGTCTCCATGAACGGTGCATTTCATTTCTTACCTCTAAATGATTATGTAATATTATAAATGAATGCATGTACTAGATATATATGACATATATAATATCTACATAAACAATACCATTCTGGATATAATGGATTCATGAACAACTTTAGTTATAAAGGGCTTATTTTTTACTCAAGTACCAATGATCGTTAAAACGACCGTTATTAACTTAAATAATTACATAGTGTTCATGACATGGAAATAAGTGATATAAAAGGAATAATAAACTTGAAAAAGGTTCTTAAACAAGTATAAATTAACTCAAGTTTATTATTCAGAAGATTAAATAACGACCGAGTCAAGTCGGACCCGAGGTATTGGACTTCGTCTCAATCTCCTTTCATTGAGGAAAATTTTATTTTATACACAACATTATTTTATACGGTGTATAAACCCCTTTGACTTTTATGTTTATCCAGAAGGAATCTTTTTTATACGAAGCGTTTTACTAAATGAAAAAAGGGAATGTTTTTGTCGTACGTATGCGGCGACAACGACTCCTCCGCCGCCGTGACCATTATTTGTGTTTTGGCTTCCTCTACAATCCATACCTTCTTTTTAAAAGAAAAATAAATACCATGTTTTAAATTTCTTTTATTTTGGTATTGAAAATGTTTTTCATAATGTTTTTATTATATCAATGTGTTGTATTGATATCATGTGATTGAAATGTGTAAATGTTATGTTTCATTTATGCATGTTTTATGTGATAAGATTATGTTGATGTTCTTGGGCATTATTATGAAGATGGGTGGTTCTGTGATAAACTAAGGGCGAGTGAGCCCGATATAGCTCTCTAATGCATTGGGTAACGCGAAGGAGTGAAACGTTAAGGTTTCTCCGAAGAGATTTAGGGAATATACTGTGATGGGTATTCCAAATGTAACCAAGAGGGTTACTCCCTACGTAAGAATGTTATGAATGCCTCAAGTTACCTTTATGTCTTATGATTTATATGATTTATTCATGATTTGATGAGGTATGTTAAAGTGCTTATGTTTTATGGGTAAAGTATGATTTCATTCTTATGTGTATATGTACCCATGTTTCCTTTCCATATTTTTATATCCCTTACTGAGCTTTTTATGCTCATCCCAAGTTTTTTTGAAATGTTTTTCACAGGTCAATGGAAAGGTACATGATATGATGATAGTGACAAGTAAGTGTCAAGAATGAATCCATGTTTTATTTTAAATATGTTTCCATTGATGGAAATTAAGAATACTATCTTTATGTAACCACTTTGTTTATATGTAGAATGTAATGCAAGTTTTATGATCTAATTCTCTAAAACTCTAAACCCAAAAAGATCCTCAATGTATAATCTTGTAATAACTCAAGATTAAGTAAGGTTTAAGGCTGGGGCCTTATATATAAAAAATTTCTTAAGGAAAATATCCTTTACTCTTTTAAAAAAACATTTTAAAACATAAAACATTTTTAAAACTATTCTCTTTGAAAAAAACTTTGAAAATTTAAAAATGAAGCTTTGAAATCATTTAAATTATTTTCTTCGAAAATAACCTCTTGAGAACTTATAAAGGAATAATTAAAAATCATTTAAAACACACATTAAACATAATAAAATATATCCTTTTTATGTTAATATAACCTTCATAACTTATAAAATAATATTAAAAAAAGTGATGGTTTTGGGGGTGGAAAAATCCTACATTCCAAACATTCATTCTCTCACGTAAAAGGTTTAGAATAGTGCCTTGATCAGAGAATCAGAAAAAGATTAATTTTTAAAAACCATTTTGATAAAAAGGTACAAATTGGTAAAACTTTTGTTCAATTATCCTTGGATAATAGTATAAATATTTTGAAAATGGTTTTTTTAAAACATGGTTTTGAATGAACATAGATTTCTAACTGAAGAGAGAGATAAAGTCAGATTTTTATAAAAATATAATAATTATCTTAAGTAAAAAAGAGTGTAGTAAAGGTAAAATTAATTTAGGATATAATTAATAAATACAGTATAATAACATTAATTATATTTCCTGAGATATAAGTCATAATATTTCATCAATGGAAGTGTAGTCATAAAGAATACTGATATATTATGAGATTGTAGCAATAAACAGTTACCACTTTGGTAACTTTGAATCATAATCCCCATTAAAGAATAATATTATATGAAACATAAAAAATCATAAAAATATGTATATCCATGATATAAAATTTCAAAGGGAATTATATACACCACATATAAGAATATAGGTTCAAAAAATGGAATGTATCTCAATAAAAGAAAATTGAGACCAAATTGCTTTACTGATTAAGTAACTTTTGAACCATAAACCCCATTAAAGAGAGATCATAATATAATTATTTAATTACCAACAAATTTAATTATAATATTAATAAAATAATATAATTTTCATTATATACAGGACACAAAACAAATTAGTGGTGAATATGGCATAAGTCTCACAGAAATAAAATTGAGATGAAAAAACCCTTACTATAAGTATTAACTTTCTTCGTATACGTTAAAACTAATATTTTATAAATATAAGTTTACTATAAATCTACCAGAGAAATATATCATTATATATCATATCATAAAATATTTTATTATAATTTTATATTACCCATTTATTAACAATTCCATGTTAATGTTATGTTTTAGGTAAAAACTGCTTTGTTTTACATATATGTTTTGACTTTGTTATTCATTATCCTATTACCTATATCATTATTTACTTATTTATAGAATTTAAAAATTGATATAAATATGATATATATTCATTATATAATTATTTACAATAATCTAAAAAATGACATAAATATGAGATAGAATACACTATTCATAAAGATGGTAGGTCGTACATACGCATGAATGATGTTTCTATTTTCTTGTCGAATTGAAAGAAAGATTGTAAATGTAATATATGTATAAATATATATTATAATTAAATTATAATTATTTTTTCATTTATATCATATACATTTACTAAATAAATCTTTATACATTCCATGTTGGGTGTGAACAAATCGCATCTCTTTGAGGAGACGGTGGTCCATACATCCACAGACGAAGTTATTGTATTCCCACAAAATGGAAAGAATGAAGGTATGTGTTATATAATAATTATAGAAGAATAAATACATCAAAAATATAATATATATCATATAAAAATAGTATTTACATCATTATTGTGAACCATAAGAGGTGGTAAAATAAAAAAACAAATGACATTGTTCCACGAAGCGGTAGTTCGTGTCGTACACACGAATGATAATTACATTTTACATTTGATAGAAGAATGTGTAGGTGTAGATATAACCACTCAAATAAGAATATCATATTATATTGATTATAATTATGTTTTTATAAAATCATTGAATAATAAGAACTGAATGGTTGGAGAAATAAATAAAATATAAATGCACATTGAAGAACATTACCTCTATTTCTGGAAACTCCATTTGGTTTTCACCAAAGGGATTCCTTGGTTTTATTTATTCCAAAACAAATTATTTTAATATTAAGGGTTGTAATTTTGTGGGATAATTGGGTAGATTTTCTCCTATCCAATTTTCTTGCTAGTTGAAAAGAAGTTGGGGGTGAGTGCCCTTTTATAGTGGAGGAGTAGTAGTATTATTGTATACATAAAAAAGTAAACACTATTGAGAGGTATCCCTTAAATCATGTGACTCCAATAATTTTATATTTTCGATCCAATATGGTAATTGGTATAAATATGTCAATCCAATGGATTTTGGAAATTGTTCTAGGTTATTTGACCCGTGAAATTAATTTTTAACCACTAAGTAATCTTATTTTTACCTTAATCACTATAATTAATTTTAATCGCCTTCACTAATATTTTTGTTAAAAAACTATGTTTAATGTATTATAAATTAAAAGGTACGATGATTTAAAATATGGAATGTATTTTCCCAAATTAAAATCAGAGAAGTGGAAAACAATAATTTAAAATTATCCCCACAGATGTGTTGCAACAACATGTTTTTTAAAAGAAAATGTTTAAAATATTAAAAAAAATTTATATCCAATTTCAATGTGAAATTATTTCCAATGACCTAAATTTTATTCATTAATTTAAAATTTATCTTATTAAAATTTAAAATCAAATTATAATATAATTTACCTATATAAATAAAATAGATTAAAATAAAAGTTTTCAATTAAAATTTACTGTTTTTCACTTATCATCAAAAAATGAAACCTCTCAGAAAAATATCAAAAAATGACCCAAAGTAATTTTTAATTTTCCTAATTCAAAAATGATGTTTATTTTTTAAAAATAATTATTATAATTTTTTCAAAAAATATATTTAGTTTTTTTTTCTCCATTAAAAATAGGTAAAATTTCCTTTTAGAATAATACCTATTTTTATTCATATAATTGGATTTATTCTTATGTAATTCCTATAAAATCTATTGAATGAGTGTTAAAAAATTTAATTGAATATATAATATATAAATTTTATTAAAAACACTCATCAAAAGTGGATTGTTAATTTACTAAGGTAAAATGGTGTTTGTACATAGAGAAATATTTTTCTTAGAAAAGGAATCTCTTTATTTTCCAATAGTTCTTACATTAATTTCTAACTAATTGATAACAATATGAATCATTTTATATGAAAATGTATATAATAGTTTCACACTATATTTAATCTTACTTGTTACTTCCATTCCAAGGGCAATGTGTTTAATATAATAATATTTTCATAAAAATATTAACAATATATTACAGTTTGGTAAAACTCGATCTTGCATGTAACACAAGATATAGAAGGAACTCCACATTTCATGTAACAAAAGACCAACATGTGTTTTTTGTGCAAAAAATTAATCTAATTGTTTCATATAGGTAAATCTTAACTTGGTGTTGCATATAATTCAATCCAAACATTGTAATTTCATATAATAAAATCTATATTTAGTGTTATGTGAAATGAAAAATTATAAAAAAGATTAAATTATTTTGACATAATTATTTCACAAAATCTTGGTATGTTACAATCTTCACCTCATCCGACTTTTATACGATCATGGGACGATTTTGACAAAATCCTCCAAATATTTAATTCTTTGAATTAATCCTTTTATGGGTATTCTAATGAATGATAAAACCAATGATACCACTCTTCATAACTAGGCACAAGAACCATCATATGATATCATTATACATATTCATCGATCTAGGGTGCACTTTCTAGAATGAATAGTGAGAGGCCATCATCAAATATTTCTTCATAGAAGTAGTAATCACAACTCTTTCATGAAAATAGATCACATCATATCCATCTAAAGACCATCTTAACACTGGGTCATTCCCCACCAACTGTTACCATTGTTGGTTCATAACACATAAAAAACACCTATTAGGACTATGAAAAACTCATTTATTATTGGATTCAATAGATTATTCACGAAGAACAAGAAGTGAATTCCATGACCAATGAAAATTTTTATGAATAATATTGAAAAATAATTTTTATAAAAAGAATAGGGGGATATTTCACATTAATTTATAATTAATTTAAAATACATGAAGAAAGATTACCTCAGTCTTGATATCATTCATCATTTATAGTGTTGATAGATCAAACATGATCAGTTTATTATATTTGTATCATTAGGACCCAAAGAAGTTCCCCTCTAGAAGAAATCCACACATGCTCTTGCAATTTCCAAACAAGTCCTATGAACCACTAAGTTCTATATTGACCAATTAACTATATTTCATTTTTCACCTTGACCACATCACATTCCTTCATCCTTGAAGGAATTTTCTATTATTATTATTAGTCATGAGAGAAATAGAGGAGTGAGATCTTGATAGCAAATGTTTTATGCATAAGGATTGACCTTAATCTAATTGACATGGTAGTCTATTTATAGAATTAGGGTTATGGTTTAAAATTTAATTAATTGCACAAAGTCCCTTAATAATACATTAAACACAATGGAACCCCATTAAATGTAATAAAATAATATTATTATTTATTTTACGGTGTTTATTAACCCACATAATGAAAAATATTTATTTTTCTTTCTAATAAATAAATATACTTCATAAAAAATGTGATCTACTTTTTCTCTGAAAAATTATTGAATTCCGGAATAATTATTTAAATAAATAATATTCAATAAATAAATAAAAAAATATTTTATTCATAGTCAGGTGAATAAAAATTTATTTAATATTCACTTTACTAAATAAATTATTTATTTTAAAAATTAATAATTATTTATTATGGTGTAAAAAATAAGAGATAAATAAAAAATATCTATTTACATAATTACATAATTACCTAAAAAATAAATATTTATTTAAAATTCATTATCATTTAATAAATCCTGAATAAATATTACTTCTCAATCATGAGAATAATATTTATTCAAATGGTTAATTATAAACACTATTTAAATGAGATCAAAGGAAAAACATTGTTTGTCACCCTCTAAGACTAGTCTTTAGAGGCATTAATAGCCTTTCCTAAAGTCCATGACTATCTTCCAGAAACCGGTCAAGGAACCCATAGAGGAAGAATATATTTCACAAAGACAAAACCAAGTGCAGACACTCACAGTACAATATAATCCCTTTGTCAAGACATCTCATCAACCAGGTTGGACACCTGTTTTGTTAACTTATATGCTTGATACATCTTTATTTGACTATGTGAAATGAACTCATAATTACACCATGGACATGGAGAATAATTTTATTGTATCATTTTAATTAAAGGGTTTAGGTATAAACTTCCATAAAGATAGAAGAGTAATATCATTTATTACATTATTCATTAATAACATGTCATTTATGAAAAACCCAACGCAACCAACTTCAGCAAGATCATAAGTCATCATAATTTACACTAATAAATTATATTGAATGGTGATGTCATGAATTAATAATAATATTAATGTTTCTGTATCATTACTCACACTCATATATAGGAATATCCAATGATACAAAAACATGTGTAGTTCCTACTAGTGGGTATTTTCTCATTATCTCTCATCATGAAGATTACCAAGTGTGAAATTCATGATATGAAGTATTGTATTCTTATAAGTACTAACACATAATTATTATAATACCATATCTCCCATCATATATTTTTATCCGACCATAGAACAAGGTTTAAAAATATCTTTGTTGCATCTCATGGTTCTCATCATAGAGGGGATCTATTTTTACCTTTCCATTATGATAGATACTCTAGGAAATTATCAAATTAAAGTCATGTAGAGATAGGAATGATATACAATAATTTATTTTAATTAATATTCACTTCCTTTAAGATACATAAAATATGAATTAAAAACAGTTGGTTCTACGATAACAACTCCAAAAGACTACCACTTACACTAGAGCCAGCATCTAATGACTTTCTATATATTAGTTACCACAAGATGATCATGTCTATACTGATTTAAGGATATAGTTCTGGGTTCTTCCATGTTTTATTCACTAAAAACTCTAGTC
The DNA here is from genome assembly GCA_963277665.1 of Viscum album. NCBI lineage: Eukaryota > Viridiplantae > Streptophyta > Magnoliopsida > Santalales > Viscaceae > Viscum > Viscum album. The sequence continues at coordinate 1,719,046,524 of OY728160.1, read as the reverse complement.
TCAACACTTAACCTCTCTAATAAAAATACCCCCATATATGATACTTCCAAAGTATGTGATTTTTCTACAAATGTGACCCTGGGTCCTTTGCAAGAGTCACCTCTCCGGTATTATTATAATAGAGTGTGATAGGGTCTTCACTGTTAGGAACCACATAAATATTCTAACACCCTCCCCCCTCCTCTACTGATACGCATCCTAGGTTGGCAGTGAAGGGGAGTGACCCCCCGAGTCTCACCTCTAGAAATACCCAGGTTAGTGACTATCACTAAGGGTATAAAATGATTAAATGGGAGGAATTACCCTCAATATATGAACATTTTCTAGATAGAAGATAAAATAACATTGAAAAACTTCATTATATAATTTAAAATAAACCAAACAAACAAACTTTTCTATACCAATTAATAAAAATAAAGTCTCCAAAGTAAATAACAAAATAAAATATAAGCTAATAGACCCACAAAAACTCTGTTCTCCATGTTATTAATGACTATATAAGTCCCTATAATCCTCCTAGAAACCTGAAAATTGTTTATATACAAAGGGCGATAATATCATATATACGAAATTGAATCATACACAGGGTCTCCTTTGTAAATGAGATAATATCATACTAATGAATTGATGAACATGAAGTAAAACCAACAAGAACCTAAACAGAACAACATTCCATACCAACCTCACCATGGATCATTCACCGTGTAATTTAATAAAGTAGTAAGATAATAATAGTATAACATCAATAAATCTTCCCTAGATTCACTTCCACATTGAGATTCTACTCTCAATCCCCAAAATCAAACATCTTGTTCTCCCATCACTTCCAAATCATCTCATCACATGTCCATAAATCTTTGATATGGGTCAAGATGCATCCCTACCTACCTCATATTCCCACAGGGAATGATATATCATGTTGGAATCAATGTCACGGTACACACATCACAACCTCATCACAGCATTACACATCATATCAGGGTACTATGATATTTTGAATGTGAATTACATCAACTTCATTCCCTCTTCCTACTACGCATGACCCCCACCACACATCACATTCTCATCATCACAAGGTGATCACCAACATTAATTTATCATCACTATTTTTGAATGATGAGAGGAGAAGAGTGGTTAATTATACATCCATTTCTCTATATTTCTATGTTATAAAAAACATCCCCTGGAACATCCATGTGTTGGAACATAGTACTTGACCTAAGTAGAGTGTGTATAAAAGTAATAGGAAAATATAACAACATGCACACATGTATATATATACTAGAAAATGATCAATATTGGCCTAATGGTTTCACATAAAAACATCATCACCATCATAGTAACATCAACACTATACTAACATTTCCATATTATACCAAAAACTAGATGAAACGCATCCATAGAACAACCATACACATCCCACCGTTTATTTCTTTAAATGTAGGTTCATTGTCCTTCCAAATTAATACGTTAACAATAATTTTTCATTAGTCAAGATATTTATCTTCAAATTTGAGTAAAATAAATTAAGTAAAAAATTTCTTTTTATATCCTATTTAAGTACATTATGTTCTGGATTATTCAATTGGTAAATTAATTTCCCCATGGGAATTCCCAACCCACATTATTAAATTTCACCATCAACAATTTCATTTCACATCTATTAGGATATTATATGAAGGTATCACAAAAAATTCACATATATAACACCATACATACACTACCTAAAACATATCTCTCATATGAACTAGTCACCACCAATCATTGTACCAACCCCACAAAGGACACCCAAAAATAAATCTAATAATAAACATAGTAAAATTAAACAAAAACAAATTTCTAGAACACATATTTTATAGATAAAAAGATTTTACAAGGTGATTATGCATTGAATAATATTATTATACATGTTTAATTTCAAACTGTTCTATAATTAGATGGGAAACCAATTATTAGCCTAGTATATGAATAAAGCCTTTATGAGTAGTTGGATAAATTAACAAATCAGGAAAAGTTTATCAGTCCACTATAGGGGTTTACAATTTATAGTAGTCATAAAATTTGAAAATAACAATACCGTATAATCCAAAATAAAAATCATCACTTATAAATAAAAATAAATACGATAAGCGTGTGAGTACACCCCATTCCCCTCAATTTAATTTAATTTAGTTAATTATCTTCACTAGTTAATATGCACCATCAAATCACAAGAAAACAAAAGCATAATAATGAAAAAAATACACAAAATAATAGATATAAAAAATATATAACCTAGAAAAGAAGTTCCAAAACAAGTTTCACCTAAAATAAAGGAAAGATGATAATGATTTCATTACCTCTAATACAATACACTGTTATAGAAAATATAGTAAAATCCAAGTTATTGAACATGCCTGGAATGATGAATAGGGAGACTTTGAGTGGATATAGAAAATTCTTCATGGATCAAGAATAGGGTTCTAGTTCATTTACACTCAAAGAAAATGATTAAATACAAAAATGGAGAAGATATCATACTTTTAAAATTCTATATATGGTTTTTCAAATATTAACACAATCAACTTTCCAATTTAATTTTCATTTAATTTTGTTTTATTTATAACATATGAAATGAACTTTTTCAAAAAACAAGGGGTATGAGGAATTTATTTTCCAGAATTAATCCCCACAAAAATAATTTTAAAAACATATATTTTGATGTCAAATCCCATATTATACATTGAAAACTTTTTTCATGTTGTTTGGAAAAATTTGTGCATTATGAAAAAACTGAAAAAAAAATAAAATTTTTTGAAGGACCATAAAGGGTTCGATCATGATAATTTTTTGACTATGAGAAGGGTTTGACCATAAGAATAAAAGGTCCGACCATGGGAATAGACAAAACTATGAGAAAGGATTTTTTCACCATGATATTGAACTGCTATCGTGAGAAAAAATATTCAAGAGTATTGCAAACTGTCATAATGGGAACAAATGTTCTATCATTTAAAAAAATATGACCTGGAAATAAACAAAAACCATTAAAATATGACATCTTATGGTGTGACCAAACTAAAACATTTGACAGTGTCATAAAACTATGACCATGAGAATTAATATTATACTATATGAATAAACTAAGATAGTGTGAAAAGAGTAGGATCGTTTGAAGTAATGGTTTTACCATGAGACCAAACTATGACCAAGAAAATAAATGTTCAACTATGTAATCAAACATTGAAATTTAAGGCTGTGAAGACCCCAAAAACACCATTAATACCTATAATACTTGGTAAATCATGGAGGAAAGGTTTTAGGAAATGGGGGACTTACATCAGAAACTTCTCAAATAATTCTCATACATGAAAATAAAAAAAAAATACACATAAGAAAAGTGATATAAGATCTGAACAATAACCCATGAGACGCCTCTCAAGGGTATCATTATAATTAGAAAAAAATCATACATTTTTATAAAAAATAAATATCTAGACGATGTCATAAACCATGGGAGAGAGTTAATATACTATAAATAATAACGTTAAAACACGTCATTTAAATAAAAAAGGGAAACAAGGGAAGAATCAAAAAAAATTAGAGTACTGATCACACATATATGACTTCCACTCCACCATTCCAATATAGTACCCAAAACAAGGGGATGAATCTCACACACATCAATTTCTACAAATGATCTTGGATCTCAAACCACTCCTCCACAAATTTCATATCATCCTTGATGTACAACTCTCCCCAATCAATTCAATGAGAGTCATCATGAAGATAACAATTAATTTGGGACATGTGTAAGGAACCAATAACTCTATCAACCCATTGTGTGAGTTCTAATCGATAATACACCTCAACAACATGATTCAACACCTCAAAAGTCCCAATGAACATATGGAATTCTTACACAATCATCAAAACCTCCTCTTCCCTTGATTTGGGGAAAAATTTATGTATAGAAGGTCTCCATCATTAAACATTATTGACATTTACCAGTGATATCTATAGGACTTATAGTCTTCATTTGATACCTTCATCCACTCTCAAATCACCTATATCTTCTGTATTTTTCCCTAAACCACATTAGGACTAAGGACTTCAAATTCCCCAACTTCAATCTAGCATAATGGATAATGAAACAGCCTCCCATAAAATGTCTTGAATAGATCCATGTTGATGTATGAGTGGTATTTTTTGTCATAAAAAATCATCATGTGGTAGATGGTTTACATATGATCCTCCAAATTCCAAGATGTAATCCTATAACATGTCATGTAGTGTCTGGATGATCTACTCATTCTACCCATTCATCAAGGGATGAAATGAAATGTTATAGAGTAACTTATAGACCAAATAATACTGAAATCCTCTCTAAACTCATAAGGAAGAAAATAATCCTAGCCTGATTAAATGGTCATTAGTATGCCATAGAGTCTCATAACCTTATCCACATACCTCCTTGTTAGATTATTCACAATACTCAATAACCTAATCATAAGAAAATTGGATGACTTCATCAGAAGATCCAGAATTACAAAAAAAGTTTCACAACCTCCATGCCCCAAGGTATCTTATTGAAAAAATCAATCAATATGTCTTACCACTACAATTAGAGGGAATACAAGGGATGAAAAAACAACTTGGAAGGGATATCTTTACTTTCTCTTATTGAAAAACTATACACCATTCCAGGGAGTCCACCATTGATCACTTCATCCCAGGCCACCAAATCCTCCTCCTCAAGCCATTGTGTATTTTGGATACATCTGGATTCATATTTAATGGTGAGAAAATGTATGAGTCTCCCCACTGAGGCTCCCCCACCGACCACATCAGAAATTATTCCACCTTCACCTGATAGAGAAAACCTATAACAATGAATTCCTCCACATTGGTATGCCTCAATAAAATATTTTCCATCCCTTTACATGCTTCCTCATATGTTCGAACAACATCTACCTGCAACATATGGATCAATGTGTCAACAACCAAATTCCCTATTCTAGGGTTTTAGTTGATCGTAAAAACAAATTCCTGGAGAAAATTTTTCCAACTACACTAACATAGTTTTAAGCCCCACTAAAATAAACCATACCACAGACTGTTGTGGTCTGTTAAGACTACAAAGTGCTAACTTATAAGGTAATGTTTTCAAAACATTTGGCAATACTGACAACTATTGATTCAAAAGGTTATTTTTGACTTTTCCATTCCTTTTGTCTTGGAAATCACAAACTCATTATTAAATATAAAATATATAATACTTTTATGTACAAATTATTTTTAAAATGTCTTTATAAAACATATATTTTTAAAATACTTTTTCTATTACGATTATCATAATCATCCTCGAACTAAAAAGAATTGGATTGATGAGAACCAATGACAATTATATTCATATCCAGATAGTTTAACCTAATGACATCCATCATATTAACTTCTATTTTAACCCTGAATATGGAACAAAATATCATATCTATCTGATTGACTCATTTTTAATTCAGAATACATAAAATGGTTTTATCATATTAATACATTTTCCTCTAAAACACTATATTGAAAAAATTATGTCTTGTATTCAATTGTATATGATAATAAAAAATGTAGTTTCATTTATAAAATTATAGTTGAAGTTCCAGGTGTACATGTCCTCCATAAAATATGGTAGAAAATATGACCATTGGAGATCTAGATGACTATTGGGATGCAAGCCTATAAATACCTAGTCATTTGAAGAGGCTATACATAGTACTATAACAACAATAAAGAATGTGTGTGATACGATTTTTATATCAATTTTATAAATTGTAAAAGCATGACCAGCTTGTTCTTAGTCTTTTTATTTCTTTAGAGAGAGTCTCTATCTTATTGAAACCTAGTTGGGTTTTCTCCCATAAGAAAATATTGTATTTCTTTTTGTGATTCTAATTTTTGTGATTCTGATCAAGTACTTATGAGGATCAGAAGATAGATGACCCATCAACATTCATGATTGAGGTATTATGGGGATAGAAAGATAGAATCAAGTCATTATATAGAGGGTTGTCAGTGATAGACAGACATATTAAAGTCAATCATCATATCGAGGGATTACCCTGGTGTGGGAAAGATAGAATTTCATTAAAGTATAAATCAAGGGAAATTTATGCAAGGTTACTGGATTCCCATATCTTTGGGTTAAAATAATTATATTCATTTCAATTACTTATTTTATTACAAGTTGTTTTCATTTCTACTGCAATAGAAAGTCAATTATTTTATATATATTCATTTTTATATTTGTATTCTATTTTTCATAATTACTCTAATTACAATACTTGTTTAATACTCTGTGGATATTATTTTTTTTAATTATGATTACATAATTTATGCTGAATACGATATATTCTTTATGAGAGAATAATAACTATTTGAACTTCTCTGATTTATCGTAACCACTACAATTAAGATACACTTTTGGAATACTCTGATGAATCATTTTCTACTATGAATAAAATTAAAATGTTTATAATAAATATGATTCTACTAACTATAATAAAACCTGTGGATTACATATCAGAATCTTCTTGTTTATGATAATTTTATCATCGGAACCAAGGGCCTAGTCTGATTATAGTTTTGATATATAAAATGTTTTTTGAATATGATTTGTTTAATTATATTAAAAAAATCTTCTCTTAATGTTATAAATTAAGGATTTTAAACATACAATTCACCCCCCCCCCTCTTGGGTAAATCCATAGATATATACATTTAGATCTTATAATTGGTATCAAATACATGTGTCTATAATACTGATACTCACATTTAGTATTAGAGGGAAATCTCTATAATACTAATACTCACATTTGGTATTTTAGGGAGGTGTCCACTTGTAATACTTGTTACCTTTTACTTCTTTTATTTTACAACGTAGATAAAGAAATTTGTTTAAAAATATTTTACATTAATGTGTTTTGTGGAAAAATATCTTTGTATTATTTTAAGGATGGTATGTTTGAATTTCGGTTCCATAGACAATTTCAATCTAACTAGACCACTAATATTTTATGGTAATGATTTTGAATACTGGAGTGATGGAATGAAGAATTTTGTGATCAACACTAGAGTTGATAATTTTGAAATGCTTACTGAAGATTATAAAATTTATGACAAGGAAGTAAAAGACATTACAAATCAACAAAATTATGAATATTAGTTGAATTATAATGTGATAAACACTCTATTATGTTCTACGACCCGAAACATCTTTATTAAAATTTCATCCTGTGAAGCTTCCAATAGTATCTTAAAAAATTAGATATTACTCATTTTGGAAACATCAAAGGTTGTTGCAACTAGAAGATCAATGCTCAGAGCTAATTATCATTTTTTGAATTTCCTTATGGTGAACCTATTACAATGGTACAATATAAATCAATGAAAATACTCCATAGTTTACATCTTTGGGGGAAAAGGGCTGGATGGTGACATTCTTGTTGAAAAAATAATTGATATTATAAAAAATGAGTGGGAATATAAGAGGATAGTTATTGATGAGTTAAGAAATATTATAAATCATACTACTGATGATTTTTTTGTAAGTCCTTTGAAATAATTGGGAATATTGAAAATAGATGTTGTGAAATTGAAATAGAAGAATGGTGGAGTTTCATTCAATACTACTGTTATTTCTACCAAAGCTCCCACACCGGAAAATATTATAAAACCATATAGAAAGAATAAATATATCCTTCAAAAAGATTCAAGTGATTCTAATCATTTTGAGAATGAATTAGCTAATCATGCTTGAAGGATGAACAGTAGTATAGGTAAGAAGGAAATTCAAAATAGTTACCGGAAATATAACAAAGATAGAATGTAACACCTAGATGTTTTAATGAAATATTTTCTCCAAATAATTTTTATTAAATAGCTTGAATTACATGAAATCATGAATTTAAATGAATATAAAGGCACAATTAATATAAAATTACCATTATAAAATATCTATTAGGTTAACAGGAATAAATATAACTAACTTTTCAAAAATGTATGCTGAAGTTATTCAATGCCAATTATTATATATTTTTATTTTTGTATTAATAAATTAGTTTAATTACTATTATTAATTGAAATTAATGAAATATATATCTTATAAAATTAATAAAATAATTTTTTATTCATTTAATAGATATTTTTTGTCATAGAGTATTAATAAACCTCATTTGATGTATAAAAACCAATATTTTTCAAATGAAAAATTTCCAACTTTTAATGGATAACCCCTTTTAAATTAATATTTTGGAGTATTAATAATTTTTAAATTACATCATATAAATGTTCTTTTGATGTGGGGTAAAAAATATTTACTTTGGATGAATTTCTGATATTTTTCTGAAAGCCTTCAAGTTTTTATGAATAGTAAAAATACAATAAATTTTAAAAGAAAACAAATTTCGTCATAAAAATAATTTAGTTGGATAATTATAATATTAAGTTGTTTTAAATTATAAATATAATATATTTTTATCAGTCAATATAGTTTATTTCTTTGTTATTAATTTTACATTGAATTCGTATGTAAAAACATTTCAATCTTTTATAATGTTTTAACATTTAAAACCTCGTTCTCTCATTCCGACAATGGGATTGGTTTTAAATTAATAAATACAACTTATATTTTTTAAATTTTCAAAAATGTATTCCATAATTATAATATTTAAGTTCAAATTATGTAAATAGATTTATTTTATTTTTTTCATTATTATCACTAACTTCAGTAATTTTTATTAATACAAGAAAAGGGTAAATCAGGTAATTAAGGATAAGAATACTATAAAAAAATACCCTTAAACTTGTCTTAATATCATTGGATGACTGTGTTTCTACCTAAATCACCCTTGGGCCTAAATTTTATCTATTTTAATCCACTTGGATGAGATTAGAACATTAAATTTATTTTATTTAAATAAAAGTTAAATATGTCTCACTCAAATGTTAATAACTATACAATTATTTGTATAAAGTTATACAGAAGATAAATTATATTATAATGACTCATTTGGAATATAAAATGTTTTTATTTATCATGGTGATTTATTTTTAATTTTTAGGAAATAAATAATTACCTTAATTGCTTATACATTAATGATACATATATTATTAATTGATGAAAACTCAATAATATAATTTTTATTAAAATAATAATACCCATTAAAAGACCCAAAAACTTGATAAAATCTTATTTATCAATTATATCTCAACCATAATCACTTAAGGGTTGATTTTTTGACCATTAGGATCTTTAGAGAAGGGATTATGAAACTTATATTATTTTATTAAAAGTGATGTTAAAGTGTTCACCTTCATACTTTAATAAGTATAACATTTTAAATATTTGATTTTCCAGAAGATAAATTTAACTAAAAATATTATACTAAAATTTAACAGCATTATATTCATAATATGGTTTTATTTTTAATTTTTATTAAATAAATAAGTATATTAAATAATTACACAAAATTGATGTATTGATTACTTTATTAATTGAGATAGCAAATAAATGTTAAAATAAATATACTTTGTGATAATTAATATTTATAATTAATTTTCTAGATTACCTTTACCTATTATAAATATAATAGAATAGTTGGTTCAAAGTTAACGTACTATATTAATATTTTTTAAAATCAATGAATTGAATAGTTCCAAAATTGACATTATTTATTATTTGTCAAAATAATGTTTTATTATATTATATAAAAATCATAAAGTATATTTTAAAAATATATAATAATTATTATATTTTAGAAAAAGTTCTAATTTATTTATTTATGGTCTATTTTACATAAAATATGTAAATATTTTACCCTTTTAGTATTTAATTATCTGTTACCCTAGTAAAAAATTAAATTGAATAACTAAGTGTTAATTAAAAAGATAAGGTTTAAATTGATATAAATATTTAAAAAAAGTATTTTTTGATTATATTGTGACATTATCTAAAATATTATTATAATTTGGGTCATTTTTGAGGTTTTTGGATCATTTTTTATTTTATTATAAATTAATATTTGTGAGGTTTCCAAAAGTGACCCTCACCTAAATTATAAAAGGGCACATCATCCCTCACCTCTTAATTTTACATTGAGCCTTAAATCTCAGCCATCCCATGATTATTTACATTCTCAACTTTCCTATTAACATTCTAGAGGTTTTGGTCTTCTTTAAATACCAACTCTAGTGCTCTAAGTGGAGCTTTAGAAGAAGCATGTCGAATAAGAGGTAATCTCCTCTACCGATTCTTTCAAACTTCTTTATTCTTCTACATATTCTTCATGAGTTTTTTCATTATAAAGTAATAACCCTAGTATAAAATATATAATAATATTTTATTATAATTATGATACAACCATATTCCATATTCTATCCATCCTATGAAAAATGTAATCACCACATGTGTGTACGTACGACTTACCATCTCCACATTGTAGTGTAATAGGTTTTTTCACCACCATATTTCTTGGATGGGTATAATGATGGAATTAATAAATATATATGATTATTGTAAAATTATATTTATTATGAAATATTATACACCATCAACTTCAATACAATTCAACAAGTATGGTAATGATATCGTTTCTCATGTGTATGTATGGTGTAACGTCTCCACGATGCGATGTGATTCATTCTACATGATCTTCATGAAATCAGGATTTTATAAATGTAATAAATGAATAAATATGGTATATATTATGTTAATATAATTTTTTAATGATTTAACTATGAACTAATAATGTGATCCAGAATTTATTTGACAGAACATGGATAAGAATGTGAAGCAGTTTATATCTGAATAACGAGTAAGAATGAAACGTTATTAACAAACATATGATAATATGATCATATATTATAACATAAAAATGACTATTATTCTGAAATAATTCAATGACATTATTTAAATAATTATACATGAGGTTTAGATACATATAAAGAAAATCAAACCTAAGTTAAGGGATAATTTTTCAGTCTCATTATTATCTGAGATTGTTTATACTTAGTTATTTAATGAGGTATATTTATAATCCACATCCATGTTTCTAAAATATGTAATATTATTTTTATTCTTATACTATTTTTTAAATTCAATTTATCCATTGGTAGGTTATTATTAAACAGTATGAAAGGAATCCTTTCTCGTTATTCGATATGAGGTACATTCTTACTTTTCTAGTAAAAGTATGAGAAGAATGTTTTTTAACTTATACAGAATGAATGGATTTTTACGTTTTCATAACACCTTTTTCCCATGAATATTCCTATACAAATTTTTAGGTTTATTTTCAAATGAATTATTTTCTTTTAAAATTTTACAATATTTTGAGAAAAGAAGATATTTTTGAAAAATAATGGATATTTTCCTCAAGAACATATTTCATGTTTTTTTACCAAAATTATTTTCTATCTAAGATGATATTATATAAATGGGGTTAAGTTTATATCCCACTTATTACTATGATTTGATTGTGTTTATTATCGAATGATTTTTATGAAATCTATTTTTTTATTATGGATTTTGATTGAATGATGTTTAAGAAACCCATTTTTGTTCCTTAGGTTCTCTTATGATGAAGGATTTATGTTTTTGTGGAACACATAAGAATGATTTCATTCTAGGATTGGTGGGACTTATATTTCCCACTAAGGAATAGGGTAATGATTTATTTCTCAAGATATATACATAGATGAAAGGATAAATGATATCAGTTCAGTATTAAAGGGTTGGAACGATGAGTGAACTCAGTTCAGTAATGGATTTTGTCTCTTATGATGGTCTTGGAAATGATCTTTGACTAATAAGAAATTATTTTCAATGCTTATGAGTATTCCAAAAAATTTCATGTCTTATATTATGACTTTTTGGATTATATCCATTTATTCTTATGAATTTTTATCCCACAACATGATATAACAATCTTTCATATACAGGATAAGACTTCAAACTATTATGTTCTTATGTCTTATGATTGTAATATAATTATTATTTACCTTATTTAACCTTACTAGGAATATGATATCACACTTTCATAGGTTCCTTTTCTATAGATCATAAACAAGGGTATTAAGTAATATGTTTAAAATAAGTCTAATTATGAATAAATAAGCGAGAGAAAATGTATATATTTTACGAATCAGTTTTTTATGTTTCCTGGTTTCTAAAGAAACTATACCTTTAAGATCATGTTGGTAATTTATTATATTTTTTAATGAATATTATTTAATTTAGAAGTAATATCAATGTATGTAATTTATGGGTCATTATAGTTGGTATCAGAGGAAAAGTATAGTTAACCATTGGAAACTAGGATGAGAAAACCTTAGTAAGAACCCAAAAGATATATTAAAGTATAGGTTACAATCCTATAGTTTTATAAATTACCACGAATTACTTAGGATAAAACCTAATGTGTACTAAATTGAAATTTTATTCCTGGTTAGGTGGTTTTCCCATTATGTTTAGTGTTTCTCACATTATAATTCTTGGTTTTAGTTGATGGATGGAACCTGAAGGAACTGCATTAATACTGAATGAGATGGGAAATGCAATGATTTTCCTCCTAACCAACCAAATTTTATGGGAGCTAGAATGAAAAATATTGAAGATATTCTCACACTACATTCTCAATCTTGGAATCACGAAGGACTTCAAAATGAGAAAAGGAGGGAACAACATTCTGTTGATTCCTTCATGAGGCAGTGTCCACCTTATTTCAGTGGGTCTTCTAATCCATTAGTGGACGAACGATGGATCAGTACCACTGAAAATATATTTTTAGTTCTCTAATTCTCAGAACATGATAAATTCGTCTTAGGAATCTATAATTTGTAAGGTGAATTTGATCAATGGTGGAACCTTATCAATAATATGAGGAAAAGAGATGAAATTGAGTCCATGGAACGGGACGAGTTCAAGAACTTGTTTTTCAAAAATTATTTTCTTCATATTCTTCGAAAAAATATACATAATTATTTCCTTAATCATAATCAAAATTACAAAAAAAAAATTGGTACCTATGATGAAAATTGTACAAGACTTCCAAGGTATGCTATAGGAATTATTATTCTACCTGAGAGTAAAATTGATCTATTATTTAGTGGTTGACAACAATGTCTCCTAAGGGCATTATTAATAAGGAACTTTAATAGCTACGAGAAAATTATTTGAAGTTATCTCAAGGTTTAGATGGAGATTGGAGTAACCCATCAATCCTATGGGTTTGATAAGAAGAGAAAAATATAATTAAAGGGAAGATCTAAAGATTACACTAAAAAGAAAATAGGTTTTCCATTATTCTCAATGTGTGGAATGAAACATGGAGGAAATTTTCTTAACGGGAATAGTAAATTTATTCAGTTTGTAAAATAAGGTCATTAATAATTTCAATGACAATGTTACAGGAGAAATACTTATACTGATGCGAATAGAGAAAAGGCTACATAGAATTCACCACCTACACTTCAATACTACAAGTGAAAGGAAATGGGGCATTATGATAATAAATTCTTTAATACAAGGGTTAATGATGATAATTGACATCCAGAATCTATCATTTCCAAAGACAAAGGAAAGTCACATGAAATCACTATCGACAATGTGGAGTTTGATAATGAAGTTATCAATGGTACAATTACCATACAATTTAAATTATAAAAATGTTTTATTTTAGTCTGGATCCACCCACTCTTTTATTTATGAAGAATTTTCTAAGGGTATCATCATAATACCTCAACAATTAGATGTTCAGTTAGATGTGACAAATCTTAATGGCACAACAATCACATTAAAAGTTTATAATTCTTCACTGGTCTGAGTTTGTGGGAAAGTTCTTCCTTCAAATCTTGTGATCCTTCCTATAGTGGAATTTAATGTGATTATGGGGATGGATTGGATTTCTCTATATAGAGATCTTATCAATTTCCAAGGAAGGGAAGTCAAATTTCATATTCCATATCAATCTATGAGCATCTATCGGTGAAAGGATGAGTATGACCTTCTAGTAAATATTTCTTCCATCTTAGGGGTCTTAATCTCTATAAATGAAGGTTATATATCTCAAATGGTTGGGTAGAAGAACAAAATTATGAATACACCCATTATATGGTTGTTTGATGATTTTCTTTTCGGATGGATTACCTGGTCTTAAAAAAAATCTTGAAGTTGTGTTTTCAATAGAACTCATACCTAGTGTTATTCCTATTTCAAAGATACCTTATAAAATGTCCCCTATTGAGTTGTAGGAATTTTATACATAACTCTAGGAGAATCTTGAAAAGGTATTCATACTCCCTAGTGCATCACCTTAGGGAGAACCTATTCTATTTATTATGAATAAATATGGATCAATGAGACTCTACATTGATTATCAACAACATAACAAGATCACTATCAAGAAGAAATATCCTCTTCCCCGAATTGATGAATTTTTCAACCAACTATGTGGAGATCAATACTTTTCCGTGATTTATCTTCTTTCAGGATATCATCAATTAGGTTCTAGAAAAAGGATATACCAAATACAGCATTCCATATAAGGTTTGGACACTATGAATTCATAGTGATGCCTTTTGGTCTCACTAATTTCCTAGATATATTCATGGATCTAATAAATAGTGTCATTAAAGACAATATTGATAAGTTTGTGGTAGTGATTATAGATTATATTATTGTCTATTATAAGATAATGTAAGGACATTAATATCACCTAATAATTGTACTTAATGCCCTGATAAAGGACAAGATTTATAAAAAATTTACAATGTGTGAATTTTTGCTTCAAAAAGATTTATTTTTGGGGCACATAATCTCAAGAGATGGGATATATGGGGATCCAATAAAAATAATAGTTATTGAATGTTTGATAAGACTAAAAAATGGTAATTGAGATACAAAATATTTCTTAGTTTATTTGGATATTATCGATGTTTTGTGAAATATTTTCCACGATTATCTAATCCACTCTCAAATTTTACTCAGAAAGGAGTTAAGTTTGTGTGGATGGAGGAATGTGAATAGAATTTCAAAGAGCTAAAAAAGGTTATCCAGTGCACCTGGGCTCATACTACCTTGTAGTAGAGAAGCATTTTTGATCTATAGTGATGCATCCAAGAAGGAGTTGGGGTGTGTTCCCATGAAAAATGGTATGGTGATAACTTATGCCTCACGATAGTTGAAAATCCAGGAGAAAAATTACCCAACTCAGGATTTGGAGTTAACTATATTGATATTTTCATTTAAAATATGGATGCATTATCTTTAATGTGTAAGGTGTGATATTTATACTGATCATAAGAGTTTAAATTATATTTTCACACAAAATTATCTGAATATGTGTTAAAGAATATGGTTAGAGTGTATTAAAGATTATGATTGTTCAATACTTTACCACCCTAGGAAAGTGAACATGGTGGAAAATGATTTGAGTTGAAAGGAACATGTTAGAATATCCAATATAAGGATCACAAAAGATCTAATATTTATGGATTTGGAAAGGATGTATCTTGAAATTTTAAAGGAAGGGGGAGAAGTCATGTCTTTATCAAAAGAATGTTCAACCATCTATAAAACTGGGGATTAATGGGTCATAGAAGATAGATATACAGCTACCAATGAAGGTGAGAAATGTTCCCGAACTCAAACTTAATGGTGATGGAATAATAATGTTTAGGAACCGGGTTTGTGTTCCTACCATACCATAATCAAAGAAGTAGATATTAGATGAGGCTTCTAGTTCTTCATTATCTATTCACCCTAGAAGCACAAAGATGTACAGGGAGCTGAAAGAGTATTTCTGGTGGGATGGAATGAAAAGAGATGTTGCTGAATGTGTCCCTAGGTTCTTGGTTTGTCATTAATTTAAGGCTGAGAGATAGAAGTCTGAGGGGATGTTACAACCATTACCCATACCAGAATGGAAATGGTAAAACATCACTATAGACTTTATTGTCAGAATTCCCAAAACATATAAAGGCCATAATGCTATATGGGTTATAGTTGATCACCTTACGAATTTGGAACACTTCATTGATATTAGAGGATTTCTATCTTGATCAGCTTTCTAGGATATATGTAAATAAAGTGGTAAGATTGCATGGAGTACCTATTTCCATTTTATCTGATCGGGATCTGAGGTTTACCTTGATGTTCTGGTGAAGTCTTCTGAAGGATCTAGATACATAGTTAAGTTTCATCACTGCTTATCATCCTCATACAGAAGATCAGTTTGAGGGAACAATTCAAACTCTAGAATTCTTGTTGAGAGCTTTCTCAATGTATTTCAAATGTGGTTGGGATCAACACCTACCTTTGGTGGAATTTCCATACAAATATATCTTTCACTCCAGTATTCAAATGTCTCATTATGAAGCCTTACATGGAATGAATTTAGCCACACCAACTTACTAGGATAATGATGGGGAAAGAAAGCTATTAGAACCCGATCATGTTGATGAAATGATTGAAAAGCTCAGATCTTGTTGATAATATAGTTATTATAAAAATAATAATACCCATTAAAAGCCTCAAACAATTGACCAAATATTATTTTTCAAGTATATATCGACCATAATCAACCAAGGGTCAAGTTTTTGACCATTTGGAGCCTTATATAAGGGATTATGATAGTTATATATTTTTATTTAAAGTGATGATATTGTTTTCTCCTTCATTATTTAATAAGTATAACATTTTAAATATTAGATTTTCCAGAAGACAAATTCGACTAGAAATACTGTCATGAAATATTACAGATTTATCTTCATCATAATATTTTTTTATTAAACAAATAATTATATTAAATAATAACATAAAATTGATATAGTGATTATTTTATTAATAGAGATAACAAATAAATGTTATAAAAATGTTAAAATAAATATAACTTTGGATAATTAATATTTATAATTAATATTCTTAATTACCTTTACATATTAGGAATAAAATAAATAGTTTTTTCTAAGTTAACTTGTTATGTTAATATTTTAAAAAATCAATTAATTTGATATTGTCAAAATTGACATTATTGATTATTTATCAAAATAATCTCTTATTAATTTATTTCAAAATCATAAAACATTTTGTAAAAATATATAATATTTATGATTTGTTATAAAATGTTATAATTTATTTATTTATGGTCTATTGTACATAAAATAATTAAATATTTCACCCTTTTAATATTGAATTATTTGTTACCGTATTTAAAAATTAAATAGAATAACTAAGAGTTAATTAAAAATATTTGGTTTAAATTAAAATAAATACTTGAAAAAAAATTATTGGTTGATTATATTGTAACCATAACTAATCTCATCTTTTAATTTGGTTCATTTTGGAGGTTTTTTATGGGGTTGGATTTTATTATAAATTAATATTTCTGAGGTTTCCAAAAGTGCCCCTCACTTCAATTATAAAAGGGAACATCCTCCCTCAACTATTTATATTATTTTTATACTTAATGCTCATCCATCCCATAAAATATTCCCTTATCAACTTCCATAGTAACATTATAGAGGTTTTGGTCTTTTTCAAAGACTAACTGTAGTTCTCTAAGAGGATCTTTAGGGGAATCACGTTGAAGAGGTGGTAATATTCTCTACCGTTTCTTTCAAAAAAATCTTCTTATACTTCCTCTTCATGATTTGTTTCATTATAAATTAATAAGTACAATATCACTTATATACAGATATCTTATTATGATTATGAAACAAACTTATTCCATCTTCTATCCATCCTATGAAAAATGAAATCACCACGTGTGCGTACGTACTGCTTATCATCTCCACCCGTTGGTATAATCTATTTTTTGACCACCACCAGAGTATAATGATGGAAGTAATAACTATATATGATTATTATAAAATGATATTTATTATAAAATATTATACATGAACTGCTTCAGTGTCATTCAAAAATTATGGG
Organism: Viscum album; assembly: GCA_963277665.1. Classification (NCBI taxonomy): domain Eukaryota; kingdom Viridiplantae; phylum Streptophyta; class Magnoliopsida; order Santalales; family Viscaceae; genus Viscum; species Viscum album. The sequence continues at coordinate 1,719,028,568 of OY728160.1, read as the reverse complement.
AATGATATCGTTGCACGTGTGTATGTACGACTTACTGCCTCCACAATGTGATGTGATTAAATCTAAATGGTCATCATTAAAACATGCTTATAAAAAATTAAATAATGAATAAATATGGTATATATTTTTTAATATCATTTTGTAATGATATAAATATAACCTAAAAAGGAGAACAATAATTTATTCCACAGAACATGCATAATAACATAAAGTAGTTAATATCCGAATAACGAGAAACAATTAAATGCTATTAACAAAAATATGACAATATGATAATATATGATAACCTAAAAATGAATATGACAATGAAATAATTCAATGATGTTTTTTAAATCATTTCACATGAGGTTCAGATACATACAATGGAAATAGGATCTAAGGTAATGGATAATTTCACAATCTCATTATTATCTGAAATTGTTTATACGTTAGTATTTACTGGGGTATATTTATCATCCACATATATGTTTCCTAAATATTTAATATTATTTTTATTCTTATACAATTTTTTAAGTTAAATTTTACCCATTTTTAAATTTTTATTAAATAGTATCAAAGGAATTTTTTTTAATTATTTGATACATGGTACTTTTTGAATTTTGTGGAAAACGTTTGAGGAGAATGTTTTTATAACATATACATAATGAACATTTTTTTACATTTTCAAAATAACTTATTTCCATGAATATTTATCCACATGTTTTCAAGTTTATTTTCAAATAAATTATTTTCATTTAAAAAATTTATGAATTTTGAGAAAAGGATATGTTTTTGAAGAAGAAACGATATTTTACTCAAGAATTAATTTCAATTATTTTATCGAAATTATTTCCAATCAAAGATAAATCTATTTAAATAGTTTTATGTTACTATATATATTATTACTATTATTGGATTGTTTTGTATGATGGAATTATTTTGAGGAAATCCATTTATTTTATATGGATTATGATGGAATAATGTTTAAGAAACCTATTTTTTGTTCCTTGGGTTATGCTATGATGAATGATTTTTGTTTTTGTGGTACACGTAAGAATTTTTTCATTATGAGATGGGTGGGACCAATATATCCCTCCATTGAAATCGGTAATGATTTATATCTCATGAGATACAATGGCTAGAATAGGAAATGATCTTGGTTCAGTAATACATGGATGGAACAAGGAGTGAACTCTGTTCAGTAATGGACTTTGTCTGCTATGATGGTCTTGGAAATGAACCTTGACTAATATGAAATGATTTTCTTTGATTATGTTTATTCAAAAAAACTTCATGTATTATGTTATGACTTTTGATATTATGTCCTTTTATTCTTATGAACTTTTATCCCATGACATGATATCATGATCTTTCATTTATAGGATAAGACATTCAAATGTTATGTTATTATGTCTTGCGATTATAATGTGATTGATATTTCCCTTGTTTACCCTTACTGAGAATTTGAGCTCACACATTCATATTTTTCTTTTCCCTGGATTATTAAGAAGGGTATTAAGTAAGTTATGTCAAAAGGATTCTAGTTATTAAGAAATAAACAGGAGACAATGTATATGTTTTATGAACCAATTGAGTATGTTTCCTAGTTTCTAAAGACATTATAACTATATGATCTTATTGTTGATTTGTTATAATTTTAATGAATACTCTTAAATTTTGAAGTAATATAAATGTATGTAATGTATGTTTCGTTATATTGGAATGTCAAGAAATATTATGAAGTTACATGTTCTGAATGTAAGAGAGATAGACATATCAAAATTTTTTGTCCTAAGTTCAAAATAAAATATAGAAAAGAAATGCATTATATGAAAATCATAAAATTTTGTAAAAGACAAAAGGTAATAATGTTTTTAAATCCAATTAATCGTGGATTTTTATTGGAGGATACTCCTCTGATGAATCTTTAGATAATCAAAATTCTGTACATAAGAATATTGGTCTCTATTCTAGGATACCTTTTGAAATTCAATGTCTTATGGCCAAGGTGAACACCTTTGATTCCATAACAAATATGTATTTCAATGAAAATGATCTGGATGAGAAGAATTTTATATCATCAAATTGAGAATACTTCTTATCCCGTTATAATAATAATTTCACTTCTTATGAAGAGTTTTCGAGATTTTCCAAACTTGTTAAAAATGGAAATTACAAATTTAGCAGAAAACATGAAATAAAAAACACTAGAATTAATGTTTTAATGAAATAAGTATCACATATTTCTAAAGAACTTTATAAGTAAAATTTTGAAAAAAATTATATTTATAAAAACCATGAAAAGACTAATTTTGAGAAGGATGAGCATACCAAATATTTTATGAAGCAATTTCTAAGAAAATAATTTTGAAACAAGACTTGCTTCAGAACTGATATTTTCAAGGATAAGAATTTAGTTATCAAACTAAATTTTGTAATTTTTTTAAAAGAAACTCTTATAAAAGTTTACCTCTGTAAAATAAAATTTTGATAAAATGTATCAACAACTTCATCCATAAGGTAGTAGTTATGGAATGAGGTACTCTCATTCAAAACATGTTTTCAAAAACAATTACTTTGTTCCAAAAAGTGAACCCTTTTGTACTAAATGTAAAATTGGAGGTCACTAGAATAAAAATTGTTCTCTAAATAAAATTTAATCCTTAGGATTCCACAAAACTGTTTTTAAAAAAAAATTGGATTCCAAAAATCATTTTTTTAACATTTATGGACCCAAGAAAGTTTGGATTCTGAAAACCTAATAGTTTTGTTTTTAGGAAGACAAAGAAAGTACCAACAACAAGAATACAAGGTACATGGATTGTAGTTTTTCTTTGAATATGACTAGTAACAAATACATCTTTGAAAATATTTTTAAAATGAAATGTGGAAGAGTTACAATCAAAGATAATTCTCAAGGAAAGATAGTTGGTATAGGTAATATTGTTCTTCTTGGAAAAGCTTTAATTTAAAAAAATTTATTTGTTAAATTTCTTAATCACATGATTATAAGAATAAGTCAATTATGTGAAAAAGTTTACCTTTTGAATTTTCGGAATGAAAAATTTTTGGTAAAAAATTACAAGGAGAAATTCTTTTTTATTCACATAGGTATGAGAATATTTACACACTCAACTTATAAGACCTTAAGAGGCAAGACTTACCTTGACTAAGTGTAATGTAATATCAATATTGGTTATGGAATAGAAGGATTGGAAACTATAACCTTAGAAACATATGTATGTTAACTAAGAAAGGAATATTTAAGGATCTACGAGAACATATATTTGATTCTTAAAAATTTAATGATCCTTGTAATATGGTAAGAAAATGTAGACACCATGAAATTTCTTCCATGATCTTTTCCAAAAAATGTCGTCAATCGGGCTCAAAATGTTTTCAGCATGACTCTTCAATTGTCATGGGGGTCACTGATGGTGGGGAAGGCACTGGCCTAAAGGGTCAGGACCGCAGCCCAAAACTGATCTCAAGAAGGGGTGTGGGGTGCAACTCCTGTGAGTATGGAGTAGTTATATTTTGGATAAGTCAACAATGTGGTTCCCAAGGTACGAGTGGAGTGAAAGCCTACTTGAGAACCACAATTATGGTGCACAACCCCACATGCGCACCAAAACACCTTTCACGTAGGGTCCTATTTTTCCTATAAATAGACCATTGAGGCCTTCATTTTTATGGATGAATTTACCAAAAGCCTAATTTCTCCTCTGGTGTCCCTAGTGCTTCGCCCAATTTTTCTGAAACCATCAAGGTAGTTCATTAACACCAAGACTAGAGGAATTGAATGAGGATTATATGACCTAAGTCTCTTTACGGTTTGAAATCCATAACACTTGCATGCCTAAAGCGCCCAACCATTTTAAATTAGAAACACTTTTTCTCCACCTATTCCTATCAAAGGAATTCGAGAACCCTATTTTTAAGGATACCTTTCAATACTCTTGAAGGCTTGAGTCAAGTCTCACCAAAGTATTAACTTCCAGGTTGTTCATCACTTAAGTCAACATCAGTTTCCCCAATCCTACTAGCACACCCATACCTATGTGCCTTATACATTCTTGGGTTCCCTTCATTGATCACCTTATCCCATCATTTTATACAAGGTTTGATGATCGGTTTCCCCAATCCTACTAGCACACCCATACCTGTGCACCAGATACTTACTTGGGTGCCCTTCCATGATCACCTTATCCATTCAATCAATACAAGACTTTCACCAAGACTTCTTCAAATCCATTCATGGAATGGTTTCTTCATTAATGGCTCCCTTATCATAAATGGATTATGTTGAAACCTCCAACAAAACCTCCCGACATAGCAAACATCTGGGTAGGGCACATCAGAGTGTCTCCTATTTGGGTTGGTATATCTATAGTCAGAGGTTTCCCATATTTGTTTTTCAATGGGGTTAGGATTAATGGAGTGTCTATGGGATTGTATATCCTCTGTCATATAGACCTTTCTCTCGAGAATAGTGTTGTAGAGTTCTTGGTTTGGAGGATTAGGGTTTGGGTCATGACCTCCCCTTCTTATATCTAAGACGTAGAACCTTAGGTCTCTAGTAGTGAAGGTACGGTTCACACCTAATTTTTCTTTTGAACAAATGAGAAGTATCCTTCCCTCACCGGGAAAATTTTTTGGACAACCATCCCAGTGTAATCCCCTTTCCTTTCATGATGGAGGGTGCAGTCTTGATCCTCCTTGCTTCTTTCACCTCCACTCATTCCTTACATTGTACTCATGTCTAATGTAAAGTTAATAGAGCGAAGGTTTTTCGCCTCAACCTTGTCCACCCTTACCACCATAGACCCGTCCACTTCCACTAGTAGAAGAGGAAAAGGGTGTGTGACTTTTTTGAATATTTGACATCGTCTTTTTTATCAAACCGAGAATGACTCACATGGGCTTAAAGATTTTTTATTATCACAACATTTTCACAAACACTCTCCTTATTTCCTGATTGAACTATGAGAACTCTGATTCCCACCATAATTGGGATACATTGGAAGCCTTTATAAGGCCTGATATCCATCCCATTTCATCCATAAAAAGGAATAATTTTCAAGAATTAATCCCAAACATATTTCTCTCAAATGACTACACTCTCCTGAGAGACTCATCGAACAATGTGGGCTTTGATTCCAATCGATATGGGATACATAGGAAGACTCTCTGAGCTTCAAAACCAACACTTCAAATAAACCCTGTTCTTTCTAGGACATATTCCCCACACGATCTAATTCAACTTGGAAACCCATATCTTTTCCGTGTTACTTGGGCTACTTAGGCATAAGTCTCTCACCAAGATTCGACTAAGCACCATCCACTTATATGTCCTTACCTGACATTAAGATGAATGTCTAGGTCCTTATTACATGACCTTAAAAGGTATGTTGTGTCCCATTTAGTGGCATTGAACTACAAGGGTTCTGATTCCTTTCACAAGGATATATAGGTATCAATTTATGGGTATGATCCCAACATAAAGAAAAAACTTTTATCTCCCTGGATGATAATAAATTCCAGAGTACCCCATTGAGTGTCATAAAAACTAGTATTAACATAACAATGGTTAAAATAATCACTAAATAGTATACAGGAGGACACTATTAATATATATCCTCGAATACATATGGATGTCTCCATTAATGAAGAACCTAAAATACAAACATAAGATTCTAAATTTCACACATTGTAATAATTGATTTCAAATTTCAAGGGAAATGTATGTTATACTTGGTAAATTAATAAGGATTCATGAAAATATCTTAAATCTATAATAGAGTCCCAGAGTAGGAAATAATTCCCCCTGAAAGGGTGTGATGAGTCCGACCTCCCATCCTCTTGACCAATGCATGTTCTTAAGTATCTTAGGCCCAAACTTAATGAACACCTACCTTTGGAAAGTAGGACCCTTTATATAAAGAACCGTTAGATGTTTCAAGTTCTATAAATAAATCAAATAGAAAATTCCCAGAAGTAGGTATTCTTAAATAGAACACATAACCCAAGGGAGGCAAAACAAAAATGGTGAACCTGACATGAATCCTTAACCATGTTGATAGTGTTACCCATCTGTCAGGTTCCTATCACTTTATAATGGAAGGAATGGAAAAGGAATCAATCACCCATATGTCAATCTAAAATATGTTTCACAAATGGAGTTTATTGTTTTTCACATTTTCTCATTACTCCCTTCACTCCTAATGTCTTCCATAAGTTTTAACATGTGAATTCCCCAGCCGCTGCTCAAGTTGAACCCTCATCCATTGGAAGGATGTCGTCACCGACCCATCATCTTCAATATTGGGTCTAAAATGTTCTGGTACTGGAATAACATCAACATGGAACTATCCCAAACCTGGAGGCTGCTCGATAGGCTCTCCAAGTTAACAACAATCATCGATCATCTGAACAGCGATGACAGGTGGTCAAGAAGCAGATGGTTCTAACCACCATCTTCTACCGTTTCAGGTCTTTATCCCCAAAACACAAAAACTAGTCCCTCCCATACTATAGAGAGGTGGATAAAGGGGTCAATCATGGCCTCAAATCAAAGATGTAGGGGTCCTTCCAAAGGGCTCCCACTAACAATCGCTGTTAATGGAATCATGTGGAAGTGAACCCCCAGCATGATGGGGGTATTTCATTAGGTTGTTTTCCCTAGATCCCTCAGACCCAGGCATGCAAGATGAATTGTCCGGGAAAACATCTGGTCAATAGGGTGCTGGTTCTTACTTATGACCCCTCCGAAGAATTCCATCAACCTAACTTAGTGGCAAACAATGGACATGTATATACACTCATCTATCACAATTATGCCATCTAGTAAACTCATCTAGAATCGACCAACCAATACAGCCATTTATATCTGGTGGAGTGCTGTGAGGAAACATATAAAACTTCTTACAAACCACCATCCAATCAGTAAACTTGTCCGATTGCATTCAAGTAAGTTCACCAATCAAATATGGTGGCAACTTGTAAGTAGGAACACACACCTACCTACACTCACCAATCCTGTCAGTAGTCTTGTTTTCCACCATTGTGAGAAATATATCAATCATGCTTGGTGGAAAATAGCCAGTAGGAACATACACCTTCCAACATTATCAATCCTACTAGTAGTCTCGTTTGGAAACACTCGGAGAATTCATTCGGAAATATCTGATGAAAAACATGGGGCAGAATCATCTCTTTTCCCCCATGCATGAGTATTGTCAGTATCCACTAATTGGAAAGAGAGGATAAGAGTACTAACATACACCTACACTAGATACATAATGGATTTATATTCTGGTTCCAGTTGTTGAAGTCAATAAATAAATTTAAACAATGGTGATAGGATAGACACAAATTCCTGCCCATATTCTGGATGCATGCCAGAATATCATAATAGCAGTTTCAGCAATACCAAAGGAATAGACACATAATTATATCCTCGATTCTAGAATAACTTGTCAGAATTCCATCCCAGAGCAGATACATACCTCTATTTTAGTCCAGGAGTGTTATGGGGCATACTCCCCCATATCATACGGAAAACCGAATCGGGAATATACACCCTTTCCACGTAAATATAATCGTCCCATTCAGATAACCACTCCAAGGTTGGAACATACACCTAACCATGATAACCACTTCTCCTAGCACATGGCCCCAACTATGTGTAAAAGAGAATCTAAGAAGAAGTCTCACCAAACATAGTTTGAAAATCAAGAGCCAATCTGTGATCTGGATCCTCTTAATGATGGAGTTCTTGAAGCCATCAAACATTTATCTATTGAAACTAAAGATCCTACTCTCCCATTAACAAAATATGGGAGAGGTATCAATAATTCTAATGTTCCATATCAGACACTTTGTCATGAAGGTTATATTCATGAAAATTTATTCAATCTTGAGAACCTATCTCTAAGTTAGAGCCATGGTAACCCTCTATGTGGCTAGAAGAACAATGAGAAAGATGATTTATCCATTGTTGTAATCCACCATGGTGGTCCTCCCCATAATGGAATTCACTGTGAAATTTCTCTCTACAGTAGTTTTTTACATTTCCAATAAAATTTTCTAATTAACAATGTAGTAATGAGAAATCCCTCTTATCTCGAGGAACATCCCAACATAAGGTCAGTCATGTCTGATTCCATGTTACAAATGGGTGAAATACTTTCTCAACCCGAAGACATCCCAAGGTTACGGTCATTCATTAAACCTCCCACGGGTAATTTGTTTTCTAATATATTAGAGGAAAATAAACTGATTCTATTGTTTGTAATACAAAATGGAAAATAATATACTCTAGTTAGACCAAGTTGAGAAACCTCTAGAAAATGATGATGAAGATATGTTTAATATGAGAAAACAACTAACTAAGGTTGAAATACCAGTCAAGTTCTAGACTTTGGAAACCTCTCAATAAAGAATTCTAGAATTGATGGTAGAAGATTGCATTCATGATATCCACCTCAACATATGGAAAACTCTTCATCATCTAAAATCCATAGTATTTCCATATGATGAATATCAAAGTCATGAAAAGTTAATAGAAGGGTTTCCATTCTCAATTGACTTGACATATCTCTCAGTTTCTGAACATTAAAAGGTTGAGAAGAATAACAGAACCATTCAGCATGAATTCCTCGATACACTAAAGAGGCCAAACCTGTTAATTACTGATACCCCATCAAGTGTTCATATCAGAGGATGGGGTGCACATGAAGCATTGCATTTCACTATTCTCCAAAATCAGCAATGCCTACCAAAAGTGGTATCATGAAATGTTATTGCCCATGGCTGACTACAATCAACAAATTTGGTGTGTAATCAAATACACACTCAAGAACATGCCTTGACTAGCTCTCATCAGAATTAGGAACAAAGAGATAAAGTAGTTGAGATAATTCTTAATCAAGAATCTGAGAACATTAAGTATCCCTTTCACTAAGAGGATTTCATCCATTAGATTGCGCAAATGTCTGAAATTGAACAACAGTCTTCCAAAATGGATGATTTAAGTGGTTGTCTGATAATGCACCCATCTAATGTTCGGACCAAAATTCACAAAATCAGAAGAGTTGTTGCATGAATATTATCCATAGCAGTTCAAGAGTCACCCCAACCTATAGGGATAAGAGCTTGATTAACTCAACCATATAATTAAATAAACAAGGTTCTAAGGATTAAATAAAAAGAATATCCCTAGCCTATAGGGGTGGAGGATTTTTCACATCTACAATACCCTCCTCAACAGAAGTCAGTTTTCTCTCGATTACGGAACAAGACACAAAATGAGTGCACAACTAAACTATACAATGATTCCTTTTAGGTTAATTTCTTCCAAGTAGTTCTTGGAAATCCAATGTATAGGAGAACAAAGTCTCATAGATGATACAGAAGGAGATGATCTTATAAAGATACTGACAGAATTCCACCAATGGATTATGCGTTAGTAAATTTTGTTAATACCATTATGGAAGATCCTCTAGAAATTGAGTCCATATCATGGGAGTCAGAATATGATGTTTTATTAATAATATAGTACACACTAAAGAAAATAAAAAGGTGTGCATACCTGAAATCAAAGGCTTACCCAAAATGAAGGTATTCCCTCAAGTAACCAACTCCCACACCTTATAAAGGAATCTAATAAGGGTAAAGGAAAAAGTAAGATCATATCTCCCTTTTACACTGGAGAAGGTCAATCTCATTCATTTTAAGAATGATTTTCCCAGTAAGATGATGAGATGAAGTAGTTAAAATGTATTAATACAGAGTTACATCAAAGAAACATTTCTACCTGACATGCTCCACAAGAAGGTCCTCAACTTGAACATCCTATAGGAACTCATCTGTAAATAGGGTTTGTTTTAACTAAAGATGTGGATAATGAATTCCCTTCATTGGGTACACATCCAAGATAGGATTAAACACATCCTTATAGGCTTTTCCCTTTGGGTTATCCAAGAAAAATACCAGTAGCACCACCACTAGTGGTTTTTCCAATCATCGTTTCAGTTCATGCTCTAACTGTTGTACCTGTATATGTCCCAACTCATCTAGATATTCCCAAATTTTTATGAATACAAATGAGGAATTAACAACTCCATTGGATGCTATGGGAGAATAGTGTGCACTAGTACAACCATAAAAGAAATCCTACCCGAAATGGGTAGATCTGATCCCTCCAACACTAAACTTTTTGAATACCACATTTCAAATATTTAATGGTTCGGGGCATCAGGAGCAGCACTTAATGAATTTTGTTTCTTGTTGTGATCTCATGATGGGGACCCCTCAACAATAAGAAATATAAATGCTCAAATGTTTTGTGAAATAAATATAGGGTTCAGTTTCGGTCTTATATACATGGTTGTAGTCTTGGTCAATTACTAGATGGGAATACCTCCATCAGAAATTCCTTTTCCAATTCAGTTCAATGCTTCAAAAGAAAATAGTTTTTTATCATTCAAATTGTAAACAAATGGAGAATGAATGATTTTAAGATTTCATTGTTCGATGGAATGGATTAACATATTCCTTAAATATATCACTCCCTCAAGAAGATCTTCTACCAATTTGTGTGGAAAATCTATGTGATGAGTTACGCACACCACTAATCCCTATGAAATCAATGGGAGGGTTTTGATAACTTTCTTCAATTGCCCAATAAGTGGAGGATTAAATTTTGGAAAACAAATCTAAATCACGTGTAATCCCATCAGCTTTGGGAAGAAGAATATGGAAAGAAGAGGCTACTATAGTCACACTCAAACAGGAACATGTGCCTTCTTAAACATTGAAATCATCAACACACCGAAGGGCTCCACCTCTTGAGCGTCTACAAAAATGACCAAATTTTCAAGATGATAAAATATATCAAATATGAAGAAATTTTGAGGATATATAGAAAAAAATTTATTCTTTTCATAATGAACCGGTTTCTGGTGACTTCATTTCATCTTTGGAAAACAATTTGGTTCAATTTACAAGGATGAGGAAACTGAATAAAGACGGAGACGAAGATCTCCCAAATTATTTCCCCTTTTAGAAAATGTTGGGGAAACCCATTCAAGAGTGTTTTTTTTTTAAATAACACTTAAAAAATGGTAGACTATGGACAATTGAAACTAAAAAGTTCATCATCCCAAGTAGTATGTGTTACTGCTACTGATCCAGAGGAAGAAGAGGAATGGAAGAAACTCAAAAGAAAAAATTTGTAGAAGTATGATGATTGGTTGGTTTGGAAAATGATCAACTGAACCCAAGCCATTCTATGAACATAGTTTAAAGAATTGAATGTGTCTTCTACCACTTCTGGTACAGCAAAGCCATATTTGTTAAAAGATTATTTCTCTAAAGGTCAATCCTCAAAGAAGTGACCTAATAAGAAAGGTAAAGAGAAGTTAGAATAAGAAGAGCTCATGTCATGGCCAAATTTTCCCTTGACATTGATAGATTTCATTCCATTTGTCTCAAAAACACCGGCACCACCCTGCCTAACAGCACAACCAGAACTGACCTATCAATTAGAATCTTCATCAAATAAAGAATTGATCTTTTGGTTCTGTTACCATTATCCACTCAACATATCCCTATGAAAATGATGATTCTGGTTATGATGAGACTGAATTCCATGTACATAACTAGGTAACTAGAGGAAGAAACCATGGTCCAGGATACAGGGGAAGATGTGGATATGCTAGAAACCACTATTTTTACTATACCCCTGCTCAAACTGTTTATGTGGAAAAAACTCATGGGGGAGCCCTTCATCGGGCACAGCAAGAACAAGTATGTTATACAAAACATAATAGGATTGGTCCTAACATTATTCTCTTTGGAGTCTGATTAGAATTTACACCATAACTCTGTCAGCAGGTAGATAGACCTAGTTATTCTAATCTACCAATAGTAGAAGTATTTATAGCTTCTGCTCCGACACAAGGTACATCTAAATTAGAAGCATCAACTTCCAAGACACCTGCAAAACTTCATCTCCATGGTGGAAAATATAGACCTCTGGAACAAAAGTATGATGTTTTTGAAACATCTAGCCCATGTACCAGCCAAGTTATCAATATTGGAAGCCTTAAATCTGTTAAATGATCACTGAGATGCCCTTAATGAGGCTTTTTCAAGCCCTAAGGAGTTTGAAACATAGGTTTCTGCTGCGAAGGTTTACCATATAGAAAATGATCATACAGAATTTCATGCAGTTATATATTTCATGGATGAAGATGAGGCTGCTGTTGTAGATGGACTCATCATAGACTTTTGTCTATCTGGCCGATTTAATGATACATACATCCGATGAGCCTTCATTAATTATGGGTTAGTAGTAAACCTCATTCCCATTTGTACACTTCATCGATTTGGTCTCACTAAATTGGACTAATCTCTTTCTACATTAATGTTGCAAGGTTATGAAAAAAATGAATAAGATCATTTAGGTGACATCACACTTAAAACTCAGTTGGGGGACCTTTTATCTAATTTAGATTTCATGGTTTTCCTTCATGACACAACCTTTAAAATTATTCTTGGAATGCCTTGGATACATCAACAAGCGGCCATTCCTTCATCATATCACCAATTCCTCAAGTATTTCTTAAATGGTCATACTGGAACTTTGTAAGGTGAGAATGCTCCATTAAAATTGTGTGAATCTTAGTATATTGAGGTATAATTCTATCACACAAAGGGAATGAGGTTTGTGACAAAATATATAACAAGAATCAATGCTCTGAATGACCGGAAAAAGATCTCAGCTAACCCATTCAAACATATGAATATAGAATCTATGTTTCTTATCAATAAAATTGAAATTATAGACCCAAATACAAGAACTTATCTAGCTAATTTCATAATATTAATTGTGGAAATAGATCCTGATAGCTTGGAGAAATTTTTGATCTACCAAGAATTCGTGAAATCATAAATGTAGATGCTTTCATTTAATACAGTGAACTTCAGAAATTCTTTGCTTCATCAATCAGGCTAGAAGAAGTTGTCAAAATAATGAAGGAAGAGAAGGATCTTAATTCCCATCCCATCATTCTCTCCTCAATACTCTAGCAAGACCCTTCATCATCAGTAGGGTCATAAATTATTGTCTCTTCTTCATGGTGTTCAAATAATGACTCCTCCCCTAGATCTGAAATTATTGCTTCATCACCCACTCTATAAGAAGAAAAAGAAGAAGTGAAATGTAAGGAAGAAGAAGATAATGATCTCAAGGATGATCCTCCAGCATTGGAGTAAGGTGCCTCTACCACTGTGGATGAAATTAGAGAAATAAATCTGGGTACAATAGAATATCCAGGACCCGCTCTAATTAATGCAACCATAATTTATGAAGAGAATGAGATATAACCTACTTTTATAAAAAAAAAATTAAGATATATTTTCATGGAACTATATATAAATTCTAGGCCTTATAATTATGTTTCCACTCATCATTTGGGTTTTCTAGAAGATCATTGAGGATTTAAATAGGTAGAAAAAAAGAACACACCCAACTCATGCCTCTAAAATTGAAGCTGAAGTCAACAAGATTATCAATGCTAACATTTTCAAGGAGGTGCAATATCTAAAATGGATTTCCAACATTGTCCTATTGAAAAAGAAAAATTCTGAAATTAGATTTTATATTTATTTCATAGATCATAACCAGCATTGTCCCAAAGATGACATTCCAGTTCCAATCACATACCTTTTTATTGGTGCAACAACAGGTTATGAAACAGTCTCCTTCACGGATGGATACACTAGGTACAATCAAATATGAATGGCCCTAAAGGATTAGGATTCTACAGCCTTCAACTCTCCTCATGGTGTGTTTTGTTATCGGGAAATTCCCTTTGGGGTATAGAATGCTTGTGCAACGTATCAATGTGTCGTGCACCATATCATTAAAATCTTTTGGAAAAATTTATCAAATCGTTGTGGATGATCTAGTGGTTAAATATAGAAAACATTATGATCACTTGTCTGATCTATATACTTTATTTAGTAAACATCAGCAACATAATTTGAATATGAATACCTTGAAATGAAATTTCAGTGTTACCTCGGGAAAATTCCTTAGCTTCGTTGTATGCCATCATGGCATAGAAGTTGTCGCCAAGAAGGCAAAAGAATTATTTGGCATGGCAACTCCTCTAAATTTTAAATAATTAAGAGTAATTCAAGGAATCATGGCCTATATTTGGTGCTTTATCATCAATTTGATAGGCAAGTGTTTACCCTTCACTAGATTAATGAAGAAGGGAGTTACATATCAATGGACCGAAGACTGCCAAGAGGAATTTGGTAACCTAAAGAAATATATCTTGAGTCCACTACTATTAATGCCACATGTTGAAGGAAATACCCTTATTCTCTATGTGAAATCTTTAGAGCGATCATTGCGTGCCTTCCTTTCACAAAATAATGATGTTGGGAATGAAAATAGCCTTTATTATCTCTGTCAAACTATGCATGACACTGAGACTCAATATTCAAGTTTCAAGAATTGCTATCTATCATTAATCATTAAAGTTCAGAAATAGAGTTACTACCTGCAACATCATCAGATTCACTTGGTATCTCGGAATAACCTGCTCAAATTTATCCTATGTCATCCTATGCATACAAGAAGTTTCACATAGTGGGAAGTTATTTTGCAACAGTTCAATATCTAGTTTGTTCATTAGAAAGCAATAAAATGACAAGCCATAGTAGATTTCCTTTCTGAAAATCCATCTGCAGAAGATAAATCTTTGAATACTAAACTTCTTGATGAATAAATCTTCCCTATTCAAGATAATCTCCAAACATAGGAAATGTACTTTGATAGTGCTTCCTGAAGTCCAATAGGGAAGTGGATGGAAAATCCTAAACTCAACAAAGTTTGTTTAGTAATTTTTATTATCTCACCAGAAAAGGTAGTATTTCCATATTCCTTTCTGTTATCATAAGGCTATTCCAATAATGAGGAATAGTATAAAGCTCTCATTACAGGCCTAGAATTAGCACTCCAAGAACAAGTGAACCACCAGAAAGTGAAAGGTGATTTAGAATTGGTAATCAAATAGATCAAGGAAGACTATTCTATCATAAAAGAAGATTTAATCCTTTTGTGTGATTATGTCGGAGGGTTAATGGCTAAATTTCCCTCAGAGCCAACATTTTCTTATGTACTGTGATCACAAAATTCTCAATATGATGCACTGGATAATGCATCCAAATCCCTATAAAATCTAAATCGGGATGATACAATCATCGGTATTTCCCATCATCATGTGGTTTCACCATTCGTTCAAACTAAAATGGAGGAAATTAATGTAATTAGTCTTATTTCTGATTCAAATGGTCATACTATGATATGGATGACACCTATCATGGAATACCTTAAAAATGGAGTACTTCCACCAAATTGAGCTGAAAAAAGAATAGATCCAACAATGAATGACCGAATTCACTCTTTATGATAGCCCAGATCCCCAGAAGATCCTCTACAAACAAGGCTTTGATTGAATCCTCTTCCAGCGTATTGATGGAGAAGAAACTATAGCTATCCTGAATGAAGTACATGTAGAAGTTTGTGGTGCTCACTAGTCTGGGCATAGGATTTCTGATCAAATACGAAGGCTGGGATACTTCAGGACTTTAACGATGTAGGATTGCACATATTTCACCAGGAAATTTCATTCTTTCCAAGTGCATTCCTTCTTAATTCATCAACTCCTGGAGTTACTATATACTACTAAATACTCATCGCCATTTTCTATATAAGAAATGTACATAGTAGGACCTTATCCTTCAGTTACGACTAAGTAGTTCAAGTATATTATTATTGCTTCTGATTTTGTTCTCCAAATGGGATTAGGCAATACCTCTAAAAGAAGTTGGGGCTAAAAGAATTTTTAGCTTTGTTAAAGCTAATATCATTACCAGATTTGGTGTCCCTTATACTATATTGATTTATAATGACTCCAATTTATATTTTTTGAGGTAAAGAAGTTATATCAGGAGCACAATATCAAATCCAACCATTCATCTCACTGTCATGAAGAATCCAATGGACAAAAAGAGGCTTTCAATAAGACCCTATCAAAAATAATCTAGAATATGGTGGATAAAGATAAAAAATATTGTCCAGATATAATTTTTCATAATTTATGGGCTTACTGAACTACTACCTATATTTCCACTCAAGTAACTCCATATTCATTGGTGTACGGAATAGATGCAGTTTTTCCCATTGAAATTCAATTTCCTTCTCTCTAAGTGGAAATCTATGATCAGTTATTTATATATGAATAGTCTCAGAAGTGATTTGATGATCTAGAATGATTATATAAAAAAAATATTGCATAATTTTCATCATTTGAAATCTATCATAATATAATTTCATGATATTTTAATAATAAAGTTTTCATCCATTCATTTCTTAAAGGATAATTGGTATTAGACCTCAGGACTCTAATGATACTAGGAAAGAAGCCTCCAAAACATGAGCCAAAGTGGGAATTACCTTACTCTGTACATAAGGTCCACTATAATGGAGATTATTCCCTAATCAAAATGGATAGAGAAATTATTAAAACTCCAACCAATGAAATATTATTCTTTAAGTACTTTGTATAATTTCACATCATATGTCCTCGCTGCATGACTCTAAACTACACAGAACAATGTCCAAGTTACAAGACATTAAATTGCATAACAACTATATACGTCCATGTTGAATGACATTAAAATGTGTAGCATATTTGTCCTTGTTTCATGACATTAAACTAGACAACATCATTTTCACTCACTGCATGACTCTAAACTGCATAGCACAAATTCCTAATTGTAAGATATTAAACTGCATAACAACCATAAGTTTCCATGCTGCAAGACATTAAAATTCATAGCATCGTTGTCCCTGTCACATTAAATTAAAATGAATGACTTCATTTTTCTTCACAACACGACTCTAAAATGCATAGCACAGAGTCCTAATTGCAATAAATTAAACTGCATAACAACCATAAACGTCCATGTTGCACGACGTTAAAATGCATAGTATCTTTGTCCTTGTCACATGATGTTAAAATACACGACATCATTTGTACTCAATGCATGACTCTAAACTTCATATCACAAAGTTCTAATTGCAAGACATTAAACTGCATAACATCCATAAGCATCCATGTTTCATGATATTAAAATGAATAGTATGTTTTTCCTTGTCACGCAACGTTAAACTGCATGACTTCATTTGTCCTTACTACATGAAATTAAACTTTATGGTTAATGTCTTCTTTATTTGACATTAAGAGATTCCATGCACAAGCATAACTTACATCATTGCTACTCCTTAGTGGCACATGAGTTCCATTTATCCCTATTTTTTAATCAAATATACATAGATACCTCATTTCAAGAACTATGTGAGGCTTGATTTTAATTCCAATGGGATATGTAGAGATTCATAGATCTCCAATATCAGGACTAGCCACAACCACAAAAAAAAATTCCCTTTTTTCTTTCTATATATGAACTAGATATATATAGAGTACATTTTTAGGATACATGGTTTGATCTTCATGCCATTTTATGTCTTATGTTTAACCATTCTTTTGGAATGTGTTTAAATCCTTCATCTCTCACATCAAACTCAATTGGTGTGGTAAATTATTATTTCAAGAACTATGTTTGTCTTGATTATCATTTCAATGGGATATGTAGAGACGCCTGGATCTCCAATCTTGGACCCAACCATGATATAAAAAAACAACTTTATTCCATGTGTGTATGAATGAAACCTGCATAAATATTGTTTCAAGAACTATGTGTGGCTTGATTCTCATCCATATGATATAAATACTAACACCTATGTTTAATTCCTTGGTCCAACAAAAAAATTCCTCTTTTACATCATAATCATTTCATGTCCTCGCTTCATGACTCTAAACTACACAGCATATTGTCCTTGCTACATGAAATTAAACTAAAAAGTACCCAAATAACTATGTATGGATTAATTCTCATCCCATTGAGATACGTAGTGAAAACTAGGCCTTAGTTCGTAGTCCTATCCAGGGGATAGTTTTTATCTCTCTTTCAAATATAATTAACAATCTATATAGGATTCTTCATGTTGGGTCCTCTCCGTTGATATCCCACCAAGCAAACAAGAAATGTCCCTATTTTACATGTTAATCAGATCTATGTAAGGGACTCCAAACTCATGGACAATATTGATTAAAATATTTCTCATGTGAATTAAGAATTACCCCATTTGGTACATTAAACTCTTAATCTTGAATTATTTCAGATCTTCATAACATTTATTACGGTTTGGTGGATGAATTTCTAATATTTGATAACTCTTTTCCTGACTATGCAGTTTGTGCCCTTCATGGCCTGACATAAGTTGCCTCTATAATGGGCCTATCAGTCAATAGATTCTAGTTTTTGGCTATGTGGAATATACCCTAGTTTTCCCTATATAATACAACCCCCATAACGGGTTCATCAAATAATGGTAACTTCATTCTTTGTTAAAATCATCTTATGTATCCTTCAAAATTCGATGACAATATATAATAATCCATATCATAAAGAATTCATCCATGTATATTTGTCACATTACCTTTCTCTTGATCTAAATGTCTCCAATACCATGGTTTACATATTTCCCTTTCAATATGTTAAAAGCATATTGAAATAACCTTGGATCATTTGAACACATATCATCTATTGTTTCTATAATATTCTTGTCCATGTTGCATGAACTAAAACTAATGGCACCACTTTATACGTTTGGGCCAAACCTTCATAGAGAACCAATTCCACCTTTTTATTCGAAATCATGATTGGAAATATTATTTCTATATTCTGGTACTTTTAATCATAAACGGAACTCTTTATTGTAGAAAATATGAATCTCCATAAAACTTGTTCTACTTTTAGCAATAGAATGTCAAATTTTTAAGATCTCTTTCTTTTGATAAGGAAGTTCATGCCCCCAGTGGTCTTGCATAAAATTTTCCTATATAATAAGAATGTCAATCCAAAATATTCCACTATTTGTCTATGAAGCATATTCCCCAGTTGTCCCTACATAATATAAACCCCATAATGGTTTTTTCTAATAATGGAATCTTCATTCTTAGAAAAGACTTATTCTAATTCTTTTAGCCCTTTTACCATATCATTCATTGGATCCAGAAATTCAAAAATCACAGTTTACAATTCATTATTTCCATACCTGAACATAGTGGTATGCTTTCAAATAAATAATCAAGAAATTGGAGAGTCTGAAACATTTGATCAAAGGTAAATAACTTAAATTAAATCCATATAATTTTATCACTTCATGGCTCTAAACTTCACAGTATAATTTCCTCACTACATGACATTAAACTGAAAATTATAGTGTCCTCACTGCATGAATCTAAACTACACAGTATAATGTCCTCACTGCATGACTTTAAAACTACATAGAATGATATCATAAATCCCCCTTTCTGAAAAATTTTAACCATTCCTCTCGCACAAAATTTGTGTAGACGTTATTTTATCCCATTCATGAAATGTGTTGGCATAGATAACCCTTTATTCTTAAAATCTTTTTCTTGTTAAAACCACCTATTGTGGTCTTGAGTAACCCAAATATTATTTTCCCTTGTCTATCAACAATTAAATGTTAAATTCGTGAGATATTTTTTGCTTGACTATGCAGTATGTTCCCCCAATGGCCATGAAAAAAATTTACCTACATAATAGACATGTCAGTGAAATGATTCCACTATTTGTCTATGCAGTATATTCCCTAGTTGGTCCTGCATTACACAGCCCCCATAACGGGTTCATAAAATAATGGTATCCTCATTCTTTTAAAGGATATCATTTATGTTTATAAAAGTTTTAGATTTGGTGACCATAAAAATCAGGACTCAAGATTCACATTGGAAGTATTTAAATAATATTAGAGCAATTCCTAGCCACTAATAATTTTTAGGATGTAATTTCAAAACTTATGGTGAAAGCTATTCGACCTTAAACACTATCCTTATTAGTCTGACACATATGACTCTAAACTACCAATAACAAGAGACTTGGTATTGACCAGATTGAAAACCCACAAATGGTGCCCTGGAAAAAATTCATGTCTCGGCACAATAAACCTGCATTTTTTATGGTTTAGGAAAAATGGACCAATAAAAATCTAAAAGATTCTATTCTTTTTAGATTGTTTCTGTAACCCTAGTAATGGTAAAACAATGCTGGCTAGGCCCCCTGTCTTATGAAAAATTAGAGCATCTTCCAAACATGACGTAGTTCCAAATCAAACAAAATTATGTTGGAATGTATCAATGTTCCCTAATTTTACCTCTGAACAAGATTTCTTTCATTCCGAAGGAATCAAATTCTGGGGGGGGGGGTTGTAGACACCTTGAAATGTATTCCATGCACTTTTTCAGAAAAATGTATTCAACCAAGCTCAAAAAGTTAGCAGTATGACTCTGCATTTATCTGGGGGGTCAGGGATGGTAGGGAAGGCGTCGTCCTGAAGGGCTGAGACCACAGCCCGACAATGATCCCAAGAAGGGGTGCGGGTGTGAAACCCCCACGGTATGGAGTAGTTATATTTTGGCCATGTCCCCAAAGTGGCACCATATGTACCAGTGGCATGCATGCCTATATTAGAACCACCAATTCGGTGCCCAAGCACTAGAGTGCCACAATTCTTGTGTGCAACCCCACTTGGGAACCCAAACTCATTTCTCCCAGGGTCCTGTTTTTTCCTATAAATAGACCCTTGGGGCATTAATTTGAATGTAAGAATTTTCTAGAAGCCTAATTGATGCTCTGGTTTCCCTAGTTCTTCTTCCAAGTCTTCTGAAACCTTCAAGGTTTTTCTTTAACACCATGTGTAGAAGAATTGAAGGAGTGTCATTGGACCTAAGTACCTTTAGTGCTTGAAATACATAACACTTGTGTGACTAAAGTATTTAACCTACCTAGATCACAAACACTTTCACACCACATGTTCCTCTTAAAGGAACTTGAGCGCCCTACTTCATAGAATACTTGTTAATACTCTTGAAGGATTGAGTCAATTCTCCCCCAAGTATTAACATCCATGTTGTTCATCACTTAATTCGACATCATGTTTCCCAAGCCTACTTGTGGGCCCATACCAACTCTCCAAACACTTATTTGGAAGCCTTATTTGATTCACCTTATCCCTTCAATATATACAAGCCTTTCATGTATCCTTTTTCAAATTCATTCATGGTAATAATTCTTCTTCATTGGCTCCCTTTTCTAAAAGGTTTTATATTGAAACCTCCACTAAAACCATCTAACTTTCAAACCTTTGGGTAGGTCAAATAAAAGTGTCTCTTATTTGGGTTTGAATATCTACAGTCAGAGGTTTCCCGCATTTTTTGCAATGGTTTCATGATTCTTGGAGTGTCTATGGGTTTCTATATCCACAATAACATGGAAATTTCTCGTAGGAACAGTTTTTTGAATGTTCTTGTCTTAGAGGATTAGGGTTTGAGTCATGACCTCCCCTTCTCATCTTTAAAACCTAGAACCTCGGGACTTTGGTAGGGAAGGTATGTTTCACCCATAATTTTCCTTTTGAACAAATGAGAAGTCTCCTTTCCTTACCTAGACCAATATTAGGGAAAAAATCATGGGGTAATACCCTATCCTTTCAAGTATGAGGTTTTTGTATTTCTCCTCTCTACTTCCTTCACATTCATACCTTTATATTGGACCCTTGTATAATGTAATTTGAATAGAGGGAGGGTTCTTCGCCTTGTCCTCAACCAACCTCTCCACCATTGGCCCGTTCTCTTCCACTAGTAGAAGAGGAAAAGTGTGTGTGCCTTGGTTGAATCTTTAAAATCCTCTTGTTTCTCACTCTGATCTTGACTTGCTTGGGGTAATAGATTTATGATGATCATAAAATTTGCAGAAACACTCTACTTATTTCCAGAATGAACTATGAAAACTTTGATTCCCACCATCATTGAGATACGTAGGAAGCCTTCCTAAGCCTCGAGATCCATCTCAGTTCATCCATAAAAGGCATCCTTTTCAAGAAGTAATCCCAAAATCATTTCTCTAAAAAGAATACATTTTCTTGAGGCACTCATCCAACTTCGGGGGCTTTGATTCCCATCCAAATGGGATACATAGGAAGCCTCTCTAAGGTTAAAACCCAACAATTCAAATAAACATTATTCTTCCCCAGCCATATTCTCGACAAGGACTAATTAAACTTGGAAACCCATATATTTTCCATGTTCCTTGGGTAGCTTAGTCATAAGTTCCACACCAATCTTTCACAAAGCACCATACACGTAGATGTCCTTACCACATGACATTATACTATACAACTAGGTGCTTAACACATGAATTTAAAAGGAATGACTTGTCCCATTAAGCAGCACCGAACTATGTGGGTTCTGATTCCTTTCACTAGGATACGTAGTTATCCTATTTATGGGTACAATACCGACATCAAAACAATCATTGGTATCTTGGGATGACAATAAATTAAAGAGTTCCCCACTGAGTGGATTAAAAACTAGTATTATCATAAAAATGGTTAAAAGAATATCTAAATAGTATATGAGAGGATACCATTGATGCAGAACCACAAATACATATAGATGTCCCCTTAAGGAAGAACCTTGAATACTTACAGATGATTCTAACTTTCACATATTCTAATAATTGATTTCAAATTTCAATGGAAACCTATGTTATAATTGGTAAATTAATAAGGATTCATGAAAATATCCTAAATATAAAAGAGAGTACCAGAGTAGGCAATAATTCATCCAAAGGGTGTGATGAGTATGACCTCTCATCCTCTCAACCAATGCATATTCTTAAGTATTGTAGACCCAAACCTAACAAACACCTTCCTTTGAAAAGTAAGTCCTTTTGGATAATGAAATATTGGATATTTCTAGTTCCTTAAATAAATCCAATGTAAACCTCTAGGAAGTAGTGATTATTAACTAGAACACACATTCTAAGGGAGGTGAAATAGAAACATAAGTTGGGATTTAATTAAATTGGTGAACTCTCATCCAGTTATACTTTATAGTTAGTGAATATGGATTTACTTGGTACCACACAAACTAGAATTATTGGAGGAATGTAATATGTATTTGGTTTAGTACATTATTACACTAGATATACATGGGTCTATTTTCTAGTAAAGTAATCTGAAGCCTTTTATTATTTCAATAATTTTTTATCTAAAAATAAATATTATAAAAATATTACATTCATAACTATCTATAGTAATCCTGGTATAGAATTTTAAAATTATTATTTTGAAAACTTTTGTAGTATTAAATGCGTTACTCATAACTTTTGAGCTCCTATAAATCTTAATAAAAATTGTTTTGTTGAAAGGAGAAATCATATTCTTCAAGAAATAACTTGAACCATGTTGATTGAATACTCAGTTTCAATGAAAATTTTGGATAAAGCTGTATGTATTTATTAATATACTATAAATTATGTTTTTAGTTTTACCTTTTATTAATAAAACTCTTTTTGAGTTATAGATGGGACAAAAACCAAAAGATTCATGCTTCGAAGAATTTCGATGAAAAGTATTCATTTTGAATAAAAAAGATATTTCACACAAATTTTCACCCAAATCTAATGAAGGTAAATTATTAGGTTATTCCACTACTTTTAAGGCATCTATAGTTTTTAAGAAAAATTATTATACAATGGAATAAAAAGTAAATGATAAATTTTATGAAATAGATCCTTTTGGTTTGAAACAAAACCAGCCGACATTCTCATATGTCTTTTCCAAAACTGATTATCAAAATTTATTGGAAGATTATCCTCCTAAGGAAAATACTCAATAAATTGTTTGTAAATTATTTTTTCAAGAATATTTTCTAACTTATATCTATGAATAGGTTTTACAAAAACATATCAGTTGTTTCTTAAGAATCATCCTAGTGATATTATCATTGGTGATGTTAATAAACCTATTAGGACTAGAATTTCCTTAAAAAATAAAGTGGAACATATAGAATTTATTTATCAATTTGAACCTAAAAATCCTGATAAGGATTTAGGTGGTTAGGATTGGATTAAATCAATTCAAGATGAAGTAAATGAATTAAAGAGGAATAAATTTTTGAACATGGTGAAAAGACCAAAATAAAACTCTGTAATAGGTGTAAAATGGGTTTTTAGAAACAAATGTGATGAAAATAGAATAATCAATAGAAATAAAGAAATTTTTTTTGATAAATGTTATAATAAACAAGAGAGAATAGACTATGATGAAACATATGCTCTGGTAGTTAAACATGAATAAATTCATATTCTATTATCCTTTGCTACATTCATTAATTTCAAACATTTTCCAATGGATCTAATTTGTGATTTTCTTAATGGATATGTTTAACAGGAATTTTTTTTTGAAGAACCTCTTAGAATTAAAGATAAAAAACATCATGGATACATTTTCAAACATACCAAATCATTTTATGGAGTTATACAAGCCCCTAAATCTGGGTTTGATAGATTAATAATATTTTTTGTTACAAAATAATTATGTTAAGGGAATTATTTATCCAACTCTTTTTATAATGAATGTAAATATAAAAATTATTACTGTTCAAATTTCTATTCTTGACATTCTATTCAGATCAAATGAAAAATATATAATAGATTCCTTTGAAAATTTAATGAAATTATAGTTTGAAATGAGTGTGATGGATGAGTTATCATTTTTTATGGTTTTCCAATTTCTCAAAATCCAGATGGTACTTATATACCCACCATTAGTGTATTAAATATATTCTTAAAATGTATGGATATGATAATAATAAATGTTTTAGTACTCCAATTAGTACCTCAAATACTCTTGATCTTGATGAAACTGGGAAACCAAATGATTAAATAACTTTTAGAGGCATGATAGGAATTATACTATACGTAGCTTCTACTCCACAAAACATAATGTTTTCTATATGATTATGTGCATTGTATTAAGTAAATCTACTTTAATCCTATTAAAAATTAATAAAATGAATTTTTTGTTTTTTAAAGGGAACTATGGAGTTAAGACCTTTTTATTCTTTAGTAAATGATTCTGAATTAATATGTTTTTTGGATGATGAATTTGGTGGTGGTAGAATGGATAAAAAAGAACATATAGAACCAGTGATTTCTTAGGAGATTCATTAGTTTCTTGGTCTTGTAAGAAACAACACTCAATATAAATTTCCACTACTAAAGCTAAATATGAGTCAGTTGGTAGTTGTTTTTCTTAGATGTTGTGGATGCAACACACACTGACTGAATATAGAGTGAGTTTTACAAAAAATAAAACACTATGTGATAACACTAGTTTAATTTCCTTAAGATCACTCTCCTGAAAAACACATAGACATTAGGCATCACTTTTTTAGAGATTCCACACAAAAAGAAGATGTCATTTTATATTAATCAGAATCTGAGAACAAATTACTAATATCATTACAAAACCTATACCTTCTAATAAATTTTAATACATTAAATAGAATATAGTAATGATCACTATAAATTAATCATTCATAAGTACTTATTGTTTTAAACATCTCCTTATATTAATATTTTTCTTTTCATAAAGGGAGTACATATTATTATTTCTTTTTTAAAAAACCTTTAGTATTTAATTTTTTTACTTAACTCTTTTTTAAAAATCAGATTTAAAAATTCAGATTTATAAATTTATTAGATTTTAATGTTTTTTTATTTGATTTTCTAATTGGAATCATAAAAACAACCGGATTTGAAATTTAAATCGAAATCAGAAAAATATTCTGATTCGAAAAAATAATTATATTCATTTTATTAATCACATTTGAAATATTAATAGAAATGGAAAAAAATATTCGATATTGAAGCCAGATTTTATAAGTTTTTTGTATTTTAAATTGAATTTCAAAAACATCATAGTTTTCAAATTTTTATTTGAATATTTATAGTAATCAATTCTCATTTATTTTTCTATTGTAATATATTTTGTTACAAAATAAATAAGAACATATTATCATATAAATATCTCCACTCTAAAAGATATTTTTATTTATTTTATATTCTAAACACTATTCCCTTTTAACCAGCTTCATTTATGTTTGTTATTATTCTTAATTTTTTTCAGAATTGTTTTACTTTTCATAATCGTATTGACTCAATATGGCCCAAATTATTTTTTCATATTCAATTGTATTCACCCAATATAATAAAATATATTTATAAAACCTCATAATTTTATACTTTTAAATATTTATTTAGATATAATATCAACCATCATATCAGAGATCCAAAATTGTATCCATTAGATCTTCTTAGAATCTAAAACTTTGCTCAAATTTTTTATATAAAAAGGGGGCCACTCCCTATCCCACATATCTTATCTCCAAAACTCTACATGAAGTGCTACAAAGTATAAAACCCAGACTTTGATTCCTTCATGCCTTATTCCTCCATTTCTATCCCAAATATGATGGACCCTACCAAATATTACCAACAAAATGGTTCTTCTTCATAGAATGGTTATTATTTAGATCGTTTTATGAAAAAATATGATTCGTCATTGAAAATGATGATACAATTCCACGGATGGGAATCACCATGTGTTGAATTATCAGTTCCGAACTATGATTTTTTTTATTTGGATATTGTTAATTATTTTTATGATTCTATCAAATTTTACAAGAAAAATGGAAAAGATATGTTTTCATTTTGAATATATGATAAAACATATGATATGACTCTGAAATTAGCCACTGGTTTTGTGGAGTATCAAATGAAGGAGATTTTTTCTCTCCATCTAAAAAGTTTCCAGAGGCTAAGGGTACATTTGTAAAAGAAAGAGAAGAAATTTATTTGTTTATAATTGATAAAAATATAGGGAATGTAACCCATTTGATCACATATAATATATTTTTAGCTACATGTATCCAAATTTTTATTATTTAAATAATATGTGATCGAGATACTCTTAATCTATCTGATGTGTTCAATCTAGATTAATATGTAAACATGTGAAATATGAACCTCAATCGAATCATTCTTTTGACTGTGAAAAATATCATGTCAAAATCTATCAATTATTATGTCATCATGCTTCTCGGTTTGATTAGAAAAATGATTGAAAATAGCCGTAAACATTTCAATGTTGTACGAAAAGATGATTTAATCTGGGAAAAGATTAGTTTTATTAGCGAAGACACAATCCAAAGCATAAAAAAAAATTGACCCACAGTAAAGGTTATTTTTGAATAATACATAGGTCTCTGCCTTAGAACAATAACCATCCATAACAAAGAAAGATGAGAATGTTGAGAAGAAGAGAAAAGTTCATTCTCTTCCTAAAAAGAATGAAATGAAAAGAAATACTAAAAGGAATTCATTGATGAATGTAGAAAGAAAAAGGATGAATGAAAAGAGGGAAATAATAAATTTTTTCCTTATATAGTAGAATGTTTTTCAATAAGACTTCATGGTGATGAAGTCATAGAAAAATAGGTAAAGTAAAATAATCAGAAGAAAAAGCTTTCTAAAGTAGAGTTATGTGAAATATTGTTAGGAGTAGAATCTGCCTCTGCTAAAAATTTTCTACCTAAACCTAATACTGGAATAGTTTGGAAAGAAACATCAATAGTCCCTTTAGATTCTCCCTCTGACAAAAACAATGGAAAAGAAGTTTTTTTCCTAGAATCAATTTTAGTGGGAAAAGATGATTTGAGATTTGATCCTCAAATTCGTGAAGTGATAGAGAAATATTCTTAAGAAATTAAAGAAAAACAAAATATGTTTAAGAAAATAAAAGAATATAAAGGAGAAGGGGAAGGAGAAGAAGAAGTGGAAGAAGGAGAAGAATAATAATGAGGATACTAAGAATAAGAAGGGGGAGGATAATAAAAGGAATAAAGAGAAGAAGAGGAAGAAGAAGAGGAAGAGAAAGAAGGAGAATAATGTCAAGAAGAATAAAATCATTTAGAAAATTTATCAATAAGGACTTCAATTGGTTCTTTGAAAATTATTTTCCTTATGAAATTATAATGAAAAATCAATATTCTAGGTGAAACAAAAGACACACTTGATTCAAATTAAAAAAGATTAAGGAAGAAATAATGTTGTTATAGAAGCTATTCAAATTTATAATGAGAATATTGATGATCAAAGAGTTCGGAAATTTGAGTTAAGTAAAAAATAAAAGAAAGTAGTTAAAAGAAGATATTGGGACAAAAAAACAATCATCTAATTAGAATCTGAATCCCGAAATAAAATCACTATGCAAAGAATTGATTATATTTTTCATAACCTAATAATACTGGATAATATTATTCTATACATTCCAAGACTCAAAACAAAAGTCGAACTGGTTGTGGGAAACCAATACAAGGATCTAGATTTATTAAAAAAATTAATAGATAGGCTGATACTTTTAGAATCAAACTTCAAATTATTCAAAGAGAATGTGGAATCCCATAAAATAATAGAGAAAAAAATTATTAAATGGTCTTGAGGAGTTAATAAAGACTTCAAAATCAATGATCAAAACCTTGTACCATTTAATAAATCCTTGGATGAGACTGATAATGCTTTAAATATTCTCACCTGGGATATTTCCAACAGGGTAAAGTATCTTGATACTTTCATAAGTGACTCTGATAATAAGTTTAAAGATATCTCAAACTTACAAGAAAATTTCAACTTTTTTATTAAATATATTTCAAAACTCAATGTCTAAAAATAAAACATTATTACCTTTTAAAAACGTTGTCAAATTTTCTACAAAAAATTCAAAGCTCAGGAAAATCATATGAAACTTTTATAAGATAAATCACAAGGCTCTATAAGAAGAAAACAAACAATATAATGAAAGATCTCATATCTAAGCGGAAACAATTCAGTAGCTGGAAATGAAAAAAATATCATGGGGAGATTTTGTAAAAAAGTGGAAGAGGATAGGAATTAATTCATAAATTTCAGAACAATTTTCAAATTGGTGATGCCTTCTAAGAAAGAATGCTTTTTCTAAAACTCATGTTTCATTATTTTTGAAACATGAATGAAAAACATTTTCATCTATATTAAATTTGATTGAATGTCTTCCAATTGTTTTGGTTGAATATTCTTTGATATATTTTTATATAATTATGTATTATTTTTCATCTAGATTATTTTCTCTAAACCCTTTCAGGTACCTCAAATATTGTTTCCACTCATGAAAATCACAATGGGGGATAATGGTATTGAAAGGGGGAGAATCATATACTTATGGGGAGAATGATATAGAAAGGGGAGAATTCTAAATAAAAGGGGGAATACTAAAGTAAGTGGTAGATATTTTTTAAAGGGGACAATTATTTTCAAAATAAGAGAATATGATCCTTAGGGGAATTCTTATCCTAAGGGGGAGTTATTCATATTCACTATCATATTTAGAATAGTTTATAAACTTAGGGGACACATGTATAAATATTTATTTCAGAATACCGTAGTTATTTATAAGAATTTTGATCTTAAAATTTTCATTCTATTTTATATTTAAGCTTTCCGGTTTGTGACTACCAAAACTTTGGGGATTGTTGAGTCAAAGGTCTATTTTTTAAATTTTATATTCCTTTTGTTCTAGAAATTACAAACTCATTCCTAAATATATAATTTCTAATAATTTTATGTATAAATTATTATTATATTGATTTAATAAAACATATAAGTTTACAATAATTTGTCTATTATGATTATAATAATTCTCCTGGAACCGAGAATAATTAGATTGACTAGAACCAATAATAATTATATTCATATCCAGATAGTTTAACGTAATTAAATCCATAAAATTCACATTTGTTTTAACAATGAATATAGAAAACTTTTTTATTATATCGATTGGATTTCCTCCTGTTTTAATCCTGAATACAGAAAACTATTTTCTCGTATAGAATCATTTTACTCTGAAACACTATACTGAAAAAATGATGTAGTGTATTTTTTATATATGTGATAATCAAAATGATGTCATGGTTTTAGTCATAAAATGATCATTGAAGTGATTGGTGTCTAGGCCCTCCCTAAAATATCAAAGAAAATAATACCATTGGAGATCAAGGTAACTATTGGGATTCATTCCTATAAATACCTAGTTATTTCAAGAGCCTGTATATAGCACTACAAGAAAAATAATGAATGTGTGTGCTATTATTTTTCTCTCATTTTTATAAAGTGTAAAAGTGTGAAAAGATTGTTCTTAGTCTATGTATTACTTAAAGAGAGTCTTTTTATTAAGGAAACATTATTAGGTTGTCTCCATTAAGATTATGTTGTATTATTTTGTGAAACTATGATTGTTGTGATTATAATAGATGAATTTTGAGGCTAGGAATACATAGGAGCTGATCGCCTTCTTGATTGACGGCTTGTGAGGATAGAAAGACAGAACACGGTCATCGTATAGAGGGATATCTGGAATAGGAAGACAGAGGAAAGTCAATCATCATATCGAGGGATAACCCTGGTGTGGGTAAGAAAAAATATCTTTGAAGTATAAATCAAGGGACATTTATCCAGAGTTACTCGATACACTTCTCCTTGGGTTAAGAAAATTTTATTCATTTGTATTAGGTGTTTTATTACAGTTTCTATTCTTTTAATCTTCAATAAATAGTGAAATATTTATATCTTCATTTTTTTATTTTTATTCTATTCATTATAATTGCTCTAATTATGATAATTTTTTATTACACTATGAATACAATTTTTGAAATTATGATTACAGCATTTACTCTGAATAGGATTCAATATGCTTTATGATAGAATCGTTACTTTTTGAACTTCTATGATTTATCATAACCCCTAAAATAATGATAATCTTTGGGAATACTCTGATAAATCATTTTTTATTATGAATACAATTAAAAACTATTTACTGAATATGATTCCACTCACTAGAATCAAACATGTGCATTAAATATTGGAATCTTCTTGACTAAGATATTTTCATCGTCATAACCAGGGGCCCAATTTGATTATAGGTTAAATATATAAGAGGTTTTGTGAAAATAATTTGTTTAATTCTATAAAACAATGTTTCTCTTAGGGTTAAAATGATTGTTTTTAAACTTACAATCCCCCCCCCACTTATGTTAAACCATCTACATATAAATTTTGATCCTACAATTGGTATGAAACCCAGGTCTCTGAAATACTTATACTCACACCAACTCAAATTCATGAGTTTCATAGTTATCACCATTAAGACGAAACATCCAAGACCTATTGGAGATCACTATATATAGTGACCCACAATTTTAATACAGGACATTTAACATAATTCCTTAACAAAACATTAAATTAATAACTTCTTAGGGAAATTTATGGTCTAGTGTCCTGAAAAATATGTACATAATACATGAATTACAAAATAAAAACATAAACATAAAAAATATTTATTTATTTTGAAATAAATATTTTTTATTCCATCATAGGTCACCTCCCTGCAAGTAATTTCCTGAGGACATACATCAATAAAAAAGGGTGAGCATAAATCCCATTATGTTATAAACAAGTAAATAGAACATTAATGATCCTAATAGATAAAACACGAGGTATAAAATGATATAATAATCATAAGTAGTTAATAAATAACATGAAAATATGGATATAAGAAAAAATTGATACATTCTAAATCATATCACCAAGTTTTATCATAGTGGTTTCATAAAACATAATTATCAGAGTTATTCAATAAGGTATCATAAAACATATCATCTATAGAGACTAATTATTTTCCAAATTCATTGGAGAACTATCAAGTTACACACTTTATATTTCTTAATTCATGTGAGACACATCGATCATAATAAATCATTTAATCAATAACCCAAGTATACTAAAGAATGTGTTTCATATAAAATCATTGAGTACATAAGTTCTTAAAGAATTGAACATTACATCATTTTTTATCCCCGGGAAGTAAATGTGGGTATAATACATGAAAATTCACAATAAATAAATTAAAATTACATATATTTTAATACCCATGGATAAGGAAGGGGTTTTTTCATTCACAATATATGAATATTTCATATTAAAACGACAAATTCAAGAAATGAATTGAACAACATGATGATATACATTGTGGGTTAAGGAAAGGGAATAATAAAAGGGAATGAAGGTATCCCATTGATAATTTTTTTTAAAATGTTTTAAATAAACCCATATGAAAATAAATCAATTTAAAGTTTATAATTCATACCGTAAAAGATGTACTTTAATGAAATTGAAGAAGATGAGATTTCCCTTACCATTAGAAGTAACTTCCTGAAGCATGGAGAAGGAAAAACTAGATCCTTAGTGTAACATCCCAAGTAAGTAATGAATAATAGATATTTTTATCTATGCCTATAAATGAATTAGATAGTGTTTTAGAGCCTTAAAATGAAAATAAATCCAATCTTAAGCATGGAATACACTAATATTGTTAAAAGATTGTTTTACTGCCTTTTGATGGAAAACCCTTTTTAAATTAAACTTTTGACAATTTTATAATCTATATTTTTTAAAATAAACTTATCCTTTATGATTGGGACGTCAAAATTTACTTTGTGTGAATTTTTGGTATTTTTCTGACAATGTTCATTTTTTAATGAATAGTGAAAAATACTGCATTTTACATCAAAACTGCTTTTTAATCTAATTTATTTATATGATTAGATTATCTTTTGAATTGGTTTTGAAGTTAAATTAGAATATATTTTTACAATTTAATCCAATAGTGGTCATTGGAATCAATTTCACTTTGAAATTGGACTTAAACTAGTGTTAATATTTTGATACTTATTGTTTCAAAAAAACACGCTATTTGTCATGACAGCGGGAATTAATTATTAAATTAATTAATGTGACTTATATGATTTGATTTTTTTAAAATAGAAATCACTTTTTAATTCAGAATATCAAATATATCTTAGGGTGATGTTTTGGTATCTTTCTGAAAAACTTCAATTTTTGATGAATAGTGAAACCACTAAGTGGTTGTTAAAGAAACTGATTTTTCGTTTAAATGAAATTTTACCACCTCTGTGATTTGATTTTAAAAAATCTGACATACATGGTTGTCATTATGAAGTAAAATGTTGTTCAATGAGATTAAAATAATTTTTTGTTGAATAGTAACTTTTATGTTTTTAATCGCGATTAGTGGTAATTAGTGTAGTTTAAGGTAAAAATAATGTTTTAATAATATTAAATGACCTAGAAACATGTCCTAACCTTATTGGATGTGTCATGACCGACCAAGAAAATCCATGGGTAAACTTGGGGACCCCATGGAGCCACTTTGGTTGGGAAATGACATAAATAACTTTTAATTAAATGTTAAAGTAGAAATGACACAAACATTTGATGTTTTACTAAAAGAGTTTGTACATGGGGTTATACAAGTCATAATTTTGATTATAAATAGTCATTGGAAAGATAAAAATATTTCCTACATCATATTAGTTTTTTTATAATTTTTTGACATTAAATAAATAAATGTATTTATGACATCATAATGATGTAGCGATTACCTCATTAATAAAGGATTTAAATAAAATGAAAAGATAACGTAAAATCTATGACCTACACATGTTCAAAACCTATTGGATGGGTGGATTTCGAACCCTTATCACCTTATCCTCGAATTATATCAATGTGGGGCCTTTTGAATCGGAAACTCTTTTTAAAATAAAATAACTTATCTTTACTTTCCAAGAGTGCCCCTCCTCTCCTCTTATAAAAGGCCCCCACCTCTACCTCCTTACCCACACCCCCAAAGCCTTTGGATCGGCCTAGCCCTGCTAATTTTGTCTCTCCACTTCCCTCTCTTACTCCTTGAAGCCTCACATTGGACATAAGTCTTCCCAAGGAAGCCTTTGAGCTCAAACCAAAAGGAGTTACCCGATTTT
Organism: Viscum album; assembly: GCA_963277665.1. Lineage (NCBI taxonomy): Eukaryota > Viridiplantae > Streptophyta > Magnoliopsida > Santalales > Viscaceae > Viscum > Viscum album. Next base: position 1,718,994,579 of record OY728160.1, on the reverse strand, counting down.
AAGGTAATGTCTTCACTTGAGTCCTTTTGTTTTATTTTGCTTCTCCAACCCCATAAACTCTTTTTATTTATTTATTTTGTAACAAATCCAGCATCTTAAATATACTAGGATGATTTTATAAGAAGTATTAAAGATACAATTACACACACCTACATATAATGGTTAAAGAACATACTGTTTCTGTGGATGGTGAATTTATGCCTCCCCAAACGATGATTGTTCAACATTACTTTAACACCTTCAAATGTGGCCATTAAGATGACACTATATTTATATATGATATATAATATGTTTATGCTTTCCTTAAGCTTCTGTATTTTTCATTTTGGTCATACCTTTATGGTTTCCATTATGGGTAAACGCGATATCTTCATTTAAGGAAGTGCGGACTACCGCCCCCTCAAAGTGAGTTGATTCGTTAAATACCATATGTGGGACGTATAAAGTATGGAACTATGATATTATATATGAAATTATACTGTAATTATAATATACCTTTATATCATTATGATTCAATTCTATAAAATACGAAATAGAAATGAAAGTAGCGTTAATGCGTACGTACGGCTTACCGTCTCCATGAACGGTGCATTTCATTTCTTACCTCTAAATGATTATGTAATATTATAAATGCATGAACGTACTAGATATATATTACATATATAATATCTACATCATGAATACCATTCTGGATATAATGGATACATGAAAAACTTTTAATTATAAAGGGCTTATTTTTTATTCAAGTACCAATGATCGTTAAAACGACCGTTATTAACTTAAATAATTACATAGTGTTCATGACATGGAAATAAGTGATATAAAAGGAATAATGAACTTGAAAAATGTTCTTAAACAAGTATAAATTAACTCAAGTTTATTATTCATGAGATTAAAGAACGACCGAGTCAAGTCAGACCCGAGGTATGGGACTTCGTCTCAATCTCCTTTCATTGAGGCATATTTCATTTTATACACAACTTTCTTTTATAAGGTGTATAAACCCCTTTGACTTTTACTTTTATACAAAATGAATCTTTTTATATGAAGTGTTTTACAAAAAGACAAAAGTTAATGTTTTTGTCGTACGTATGCAGTGACAACGACTTCTCCACCGCCGTGACCATTATTTGAGTTTCGGCTTCCTCAACAAGCCATACCTTCTTTTTAAAAGAAAAATAAATATCATGTTTTATATTTCTTTTATTTTGGTATTGAAAATGGTTTTCATAATGTTTTTATTATATCAATGTGTTGTATTGATATCTTGTGATTGAAATGTGGAAATGTTATGTTTCTTTTATGCATGTTTTATGTGATACGATTATGTTGAGGTTCTTGGGAATTATTATGAAGACGGGTGGTTCCGTGATAAAATAAGGGCGGGTGAGCCTGATATAGCTCTCCAATGCATTGGGTAACGCGAAGGAGGGAAATGTTAAGGTTTCTCTAAAGAGATTTAGGGAATATACTGTGATGGGTATTCCAAATGTAACCAAGAGGGTTACTCCCTACGTAAAAATGTTATGAATGCCTCAAGTTACCTTTATGTCTTATGATTTCTATGATTTATTCATGATTTGATGAGGTATGTTAAAGTGCTTATGTTTTATGGGTAAATTATAATTTCATTCTTATGTGTATATGTACCCATGTTTCCTTTCCATATTTTTATATCCCTTACTGAGATTTTTATGCTCATCCAAAGTTTTATTGAAATGTTTTTCACAGGTCAAGGGAAAGGTACATGATATGATGATAGTGACAAGGAAGTGTCAAGAATGAATCCATGTTTTATTTTAAATAAGTTTCAATTTATGGAAATGAAGAATACTATCTTTATGTAACCACTTTGTTTATATGTGGAATGTAATGCACGTTTTATGATCTAATTATCTAAAACTCTAAACCCGAAAAGATCCTCAATGTGTAATCTTGTAATAACTCAAGATTAAGTAAGGTTTAAGGGTGGGGCCTTATAGTTGGTATCAGAGGTCGGTTTAGATAACTTTAGGTGTTAGAATTCTATTAAATAATTATCCAAAAATATTTTTTTATGGTCAAATTGAAATGACATAGCATTTGAAGATTACCATGTTGCTTCATCTAAGACATGTTTGTTCAGAATGGTTTTCCGCAGAGGAAACAGAGAAGTTTTTATTGGAAAGGAATACTGAGGGAAATGACCTTCCAAATCAGCATACTGATATGGTCAAAATCAAAATTGAGCAGTTTACTACAGTGATGGCTTAGTTGAATTAGGTGATAAGTGGTGGTTTTCATTGATGATATTTTGTTGTTTTCTAAAAGTAAATAAGAGCACGAAAGACATTTAAGGGTTATTTTGCAAACCTTGAAAGAAAAGAAATTGTATAGGAAATTCAGCAAGTGTGAGTTTTGGTTGCAAAAAATTTCTTTCCTTGGTCACATTGTTTCTAAAGATGGAATAACTGTTTATCCTGCAAAAACAAAAGTTGTGGAAGAATGGCCAAGACCCACAAATGTAACCGAGATTCGTAGCTTCCTTGGTTTGGAAGGCTATTACCGAAGGTTTGTTAGAAATTTTTCATGATTATCTAGTCCAATGACTAAGCTAACTCGGAAGGGTGTTAAGTTTATCTGGACAAAAGAATGTGATGATTGTTTTCAGGAATTGAAAAGAAGATTGGTGAATGCTCCAGTTTTGGCACTACCTTCCAGGAATGGTGAGTTTTTTATATACAGTGATGCTTCATTAAAAGGACTTTCTTGTGTCCTAATGCAGAATGATTAGGTAATTGCTTATGCTTCACAATAGTTGAAAACTCATGAGGTAAATTACCCTACACATGATTTGGAATTAGCTGCTGTTGTTTTTGCATTAAAAATTTAGAGGCATCATTTGTATGGAGTAAAGTGTGAAATATATACCGATTACAAAAGTTTAAAGTATATATTCACTCAGAAAGAATTTAACATGAGACAAATGAGATGGCTAGAATTAATCAAGGATTATGATTGTACAATTCATTACCATCCGGGAAAAGAAAATAAAGTGGCTGATGCTTTGAGTCGAAAAAGTAATGCTTCATTAGCAATCTGGCGTTTGGAACATGATCCTTTGGTTAAGGATTTAATGAACTCTGGCATAGAAGTTATTGGTGCAGGAAGTTCTTCTGTTTTGTTTCAGGTATCAGTGAGATCATCTCTATCAGATAGAATCAAGCAAGCACATAAGCAAGACAGTGAGTTGCAGAAAAAGGTAGAGCTGGTTCCGAAAGGTAAGTTGCCTGAATTCAACATTGATAATGATTGTGTTTTGAGATTTGGGAAGAGATTGTGTGTGCCTTGTGGTTCACAGTTGAAGAGAGAGTTGTTATGTGAAGCTCATAGTTCTCCGTTTTCAGTTCATCCTGGAAGTACTAAGATGTACAGAGATCTGCGGGAGTATTACTGGTGGGATGGAATGAAAAGAGATATTGCTGATTTTACTGTGAAGTGTTTGACATGTCAACAGGTTAAAGTAGAGCGGCAGTTACCGAAAGGGATGCTTCATCCATTACCAGTGCCAGAGTGGAAATGGGAGAATATATCCATGGACGTTGTTGTGGGATTACTGAAAACATCTCGAGGTAATAATGCAATCTAGGTTATTGTTGATCGCTTGACCAAGTCTGCTCATTTCCTTGCTATATGAGATAATTTTTCCCTAGATCAACTTTCCCGTTTGTATCTTAAACAGGTAGTCAGGTTACATGGAGTTCCTCTCTCCATTGTATTTGACCGTGATCCCAGGTTCACTTCTAACTTTTGGAAAGGCCTTCAGAAGTCGTTGGGTACTGAATTAAATTTTAGTAAGCTTTTCATCCTCAATCAGATGGGCAGTCAGAACGAACAATTTAGACCTTGGAGGATATTCTACGAGCTTGTTTGATGGATTATCAGGGAAGTTGGGACCATCATCTTTCTTTGGTTGAATTTTCATATAATAACAGTTTTCATTCCAGTATACAGATGGCACCATTTGAGGCGTTATATGGGAAGCGGTGTCGAACTCCAGCTTTCTGGGATGAAGTGGGTGAAAGGAAGTTGATGGGACCAGAATTGGTAGAAGAGATGGCAGAAAAAGTTCAGCTGATTCAGAAGCACATGAGAACAGCTCAGAGCAGGAAGAAGATTTATGCGGATAACTGGAGGAAGGATCTATCTTTCGAGGTAGGTGATCATTTTTTTTTCTCAAAGTATCACCATGGAAAAGTGTGATGCGATTTGGTAAGAAAGGAAAGCTAAGTCCAAGGTTCATTGGACCATATGAAATTCTGGAGTGAGTTGGATCAGTTGCTTATCGAGTGTCTTTACCTCCGAGTTTATCTCAGGTACACAATGTTTTTCATGTTTCGATGTTGAGAAAGTATATGCCAGATCCATCACATGTTTTGAGTCCAGAGGTAGTTCAGCTGGAAGAGAACCTATCTTATGAGGAACAACCGGTCTAGATTCTTGACCACATGGAGCAACTGTTACGGAATAAGGTGATTCACCATGTAAAGGTTTTCTGGAAAAACCACATGATTGAAGAGTCAACATGGGAATCTGAAAATGCAATGAGGGATAAGTACCCCCATTTATTCGATAAGTAAATAAATTGAGGGGACGCAATTTTCTAAAGGGGGAAGGATGTAACATCCCAAGTAAGTAATGAATAATATATATTTTTATCTATGCCTATTAATTAATTAGATAGTGTTTTAGAGCCTTAAAATGAAAATAAATCCAATCTTAAGCATGGAATACACTAATATTTTTAAAAGATTGTTTTACTGCCTTTTGATGGAAACCCCTTTTTAAATTAAACTTTTGACAATTTTATAATCTATATTTGTCAAAATAAACTTATCCTTTATGATTGGGACATAAAAATTTATTTTTTGTGAATTTTTTGTATTTTTCTGACAATGTTCATTTTTTAATGACTAGTGAAAAATACTACATTTTACATCAAAACTGCTTTTTAATCTAATTTATTTATATGATTAGATTATCTTTGGAATTGGTTTTGAAGTGAAATTACAATATATTTTTACCATTTAATCCAATTTTGTTCATTGGAATCAATTTCACTTTGAAATTGGACTTAAACTGGTGTTAATCTTTTGATACTTATTGTTTCCTAAAAACACGCTATTTGTCATGACAGCGGGAATTAATTATTAAATTAAATAATGTGACTTATATGATTTGAATTTTTTTAAAATAGATATCATTTTTGAATTCAGAATATCAAATATATCTTAGGGTGAAGTTTTGGTATCTTTTTGAAAAACTTCAATTTTTGATGAATAGTGAAACCACTAAGTAGTAGTTAAAGAAACTGATTTTTCGTTTAAATGAAATTTTACCACCTCTGTGATTTGATTTTCAAAAATCCGATATACATAGTTGTCATTAAGAAGTAAAATGTTTTTCAATGAGATTAAAATAATTTTTTGGTGAATAGTAACTTTTATGTTTTTAATCGCAATTATTGGTAATTAGTATAGTTTAAGGTAAAAATAATGTTTTAATAATATGAAATGACCTAGACACATGTCCTAAACTTATTTTATGTGTCATGGACGACCAAGAAAAGCCATGGGTCAACTTGGGGACCCCATGGAGCCACTTTGGTTGGGAAATGACATAAATAACTTTTTATTAAATGTTAAAGTAAAAATGACACAAACATGAGATGTTTTACTAAAACAATTTTTACATGGGGTTATAAAAGTCATAATTTTGATTATAAATAGTCATTGGAAATATAAAAATATTTCCTACATCATAGTATTTGTTTTATAATTTTTTGACAATAAATAAATAAATGTATTTATGACATCATAATGATGTAGCGATTACCTCATTAATAAAGGATTTAAATAAAATGAAAAGATAATATAAAATCTATGTCCTACACATGTCCAAAACCTATTGGATGGGTTGATTTCGAACCCTTATCACCTCATCCTCGAATTATATCAATGTGGGACCTTTTGAATCCGAAACTCTTTTTAAAATAAAGTAACTTATCTTTACTTTCCAAGAGTGCCCCTCCTCTCCTCTTATAAAAGGCCCCCACCTCTACCTCCTTACCCACACCCCCAAAGACTTTGGCTAGGCCAACCCCTGCTCATTTTGTATCTCCACTTCCCTCTCTTACTCCTTGAAGCCTAACTTTGTGCAGAAGTCTTTCTAAGGAAGCCTTTGAGCTCAAACCAAAGGGAGTTACCCGATTTTAAGGTAATGTCTTCACTTGAGTCCTTTTGTTTTATTTTGCTTCTCCAACCCCCTAAACTATTTTTATTTATTTCTTTTGAAACAAATCAATTATCTTCAAAATACTAGGATGTTGTTATAAAAAATTATTCAAGCTACACTTACACACACCTACATCTAATGGTTAAAGAACATACTGTTTCTGTGGATGGTGAATTTATGCCTCCCGAAACGATGATTGTTCAACATTCCTTTAACACCTTCAAAGGTGGCCGTTAAGATGACACTGTATTTATATATGATATATAATATGTTTATTTTTTCCTTAATATTCTGTATTTTTCATTTTGGGCATACCTTTATGGTTTCTATTATGGGTAAACGCGATATCTTCATTTAAGGAAGTGCGGACTACCGCCCCCTCAAAGTGAGTTGATTCGTTAAATACCATATGTGGGACGTATAAAGGATGGAACTATGATATTATATGTGATATTATATTGGAATTATAATATACCTTTATATCATTATGATTCAATTCTATAAAATATGAAATAGAAATGAAAGTAGCGTTCATGCGTACGTACGGCTTACCGTCTCCATGAACGGTGCATTTCATTTATTACGTCTAAATGATTATGTAATATTATAAATGCATACATGTACTAGATATATATGACATATATAATATCTACATCATGAATACCATTCTGGATATAATGGATACATGAACAACTTGTAATTATAAAGGGCTTATTTTTGACTCAAGTACCAATGATCATTAAAACGACCGTTATTAACTTAAATAATTACATAGTGTTCATGACATGGCAATAAGTGATATAAAAGGAATAATGAACTTGAAAAAGGTTCTTAAACAAGTAGAAATTAACTCAAGTTTATTATTCAGGAGATTAAAGAACGACCGAGTCAAGTTGGACCCGAGGTATGGGACTTCGTCTCAATCTCCTTTCATTGAGGCATATTTCTTTTTATACAAAACTTTATTTTATAAGGTGTATAAACCCCTTTGACTTTTACTTTTATACAAAAGGAATATTTTTATACGAAGCGTTTTAAAAAACGACAAAAGTGAATGTTTTTGTCATACGTATGCGGCGACAACGACTTCTCCGCCGCCGTGACCATTATTTGAGTTTCAACTTCCTCTACAAGCCATACCTTCTTTTTAAAAGAAAAATAAATACCATGTTTTACATTTCTTTTATTTTGGTATTGAAAATGGTTTTCATAATGTTTTTATTATATCAATGTGTTGTATTGATATCTTGTGATTGAAATGTGGAAATGTTATGTTTCCTTTATGCATGTTTTATGTGATACGATTATGTTGAGGTTCTTGGGCATTATTATGAAGACGGGTGGTTCCGTGATAAACTAAGGGCGGGTGAGCTAGATATAGCTCTCTAATGCATTGGGTAACGTGAAGTAGTGAAACTTTAAGGTTTCTCTGAAGAGATTTAGGGAATATATTGTGATGGGTATTCCAAACGTAACCAAGAGGGTTACTCCTTACGTAAGAATGTTATGAATGCCTCAAGTTACCTTTATGTCTTATGATTTCTATGATTTATTCATGATTTGATGAGGTATGTTAAAGTTCTTATGTTTTATGGGTAAAGTATGATTTCATTCTTATGTGTATATGTACCCATGTTTCCTTTCCATATTTTTATATCCCTTACTGAGCTTTTTATGCTCATCCCATGTTTTTTTGAAATGTTTTTCAAAGGTCAAGGGAAAGGTACATGGTATGATGATAGTGACAAGGAAGTTTCAAGAATGAATCCATGTTTTATTTTAAATATGTTTCCATTTATGGAAATGAAGAATACTATCTTTATGTAACCACTTTGTTTATATGTGGAATGTAATGAAAGTTTTATGATCTAATTCTCTAAAACTCTAAACCCGAAAAGATTCTCAATGTGTAATCTTGTAATAACTCAAGATTAATTAAGGTTTAAGGCTGGGGCATTATACTTAGAGACACCTTGGAGGGACTTTAGAGAGTTAAAATGAGAATAATTTCCTAATTATGATATTTTTAGTAGAGATGTATGGGAGGATGGGTGGGTATTTATAGTAAAATAGGAGGAATTGTTTAATAATTTCTAAATATTGTTCTTGGAATTTTAGGTTATAGAAAATGAAAATATATTGGCATACCAATGGTTTCTTCTCATGTTTTTTAAAATTTAAGTCATTTTTTAAAATATTTTAATTCATTAGAACCGAAATCCATTTTTAATATTAATTTTACCTTATAAAAGTAATTTTTTCACATAATATGGTTTTTAAAATCTTAATTTCCATTTTAGAATATAGGAATTCAATTATAAGATTAGAAAATGATTTAAATACATTAAAATAAATAATATTAATAAAAGAATATGTTTATATTTTTGGTTAATTTTTATCAATTATTACATCATTATTACATATTTATGAAGTTGTAAAATATACTAAAAACAAAAACTATATTTTTACTATTCACAAAAAAAATAATGTATTTAGGAAAATTCTCAAAATTTCACCCTAACATAATTTTGATATTATGATTTCAAATATAATGTTTATTCAGTCTAAATAACATTATAAATATGAGAATTTTAAATTTTAAATGAAAAATTTTTATTTAATGAAATATAACATTATTTACTACATAGAAAACCTTCTGACACATATAAAATTAAATTCAGAAATTATAAAATTATATTTTCATTTATATGTAATTAAATAAAATTTTTAAGACTATTTCATGAAATTAAATTTTTTGAGAATACCAAAAAAATTATAAATTTTTTTACAATTATGTTTTATTTACATCCAAAAATCTATTTATCAAATTCATCTTGTATTCACGGGTATTTGATTAAATAAAATAATAATGAAATTTGAATATAAAGAAATATATATTTCATTTATACAAATTAAATTATAGTTTTATTATACTAAGGTCTAAATATACAACCCCTTATTACACTAGAATACTCCCAAAGAATAAGGTGTGTGATGGTCTTAATTTAATGGGGTGGCTCAGCTAACATTGACCTAGTGGTTATATCCACTAGCTAGAACTTCTACCATAGTCAATTTCATTCAAGGATCAATCGTTGAAAAATCACTTGGGATTAGTCAAGGGAAAACCTCGGTGATTCTACCTCCCCCATGTTCATCCAAATTATCTTCAGAAGGCATGATCTTTCTAGTTAAGGCTATCATTTCTACAATCTTCACCAGTTCTTCTCATTACCATTTGTAATCAAAAATTCTAATGGTAATATTACTACAAATAGTCATAATACCCAATGTTTATATTGACCAATGATCATATTAAACAAGAGTCATATAATAGAAATATAATACTCATATCCTAATGGTCACATTTCTGATTACATCCTATATATTTTCCACCAAACATAAACATTCACTACAAAAACCCAAAATGTTTTTAAAATTCTTTAAATAATGTCAATTATATTCTTATCATTCATTTTTAATTTAATATTTTTCATGGAATGTATATTGTTCCTCAAAGAATTCAATCCTCTAGAATACATTATTGTGTGGTAACTATTTTTTAGTTTGTATATCCATGTACAAGTATTAGTTGTAGTAATAAGTATTATTACATAACTTGTAATATTATTTTAGTAATATTATTTATATTTAATTCCATTTTAAAATATAATAAAATAGTCATTGGGGAAGAAATAAATCCTTTTAAATTAATAGATTTAATTTTCATGTTGTTATATTATCTCCCCACTCAAGAAATTTCATCCTTCTAAATTAAATCGTTCCTCTAAAAATTGGGGGAATTTTTTCTTCACTATTTCATCCAGTTACCTTGTAGCTTCTTTAAACATTTTATTTACCCAAAGGACTTTAACAATTAATGTTTTATTGTTCCTAAAAATTTGTTCCATTCTATCAAGAACTAAATTGGTTCCTCTTTATCTGATAGATTAGGTTCCAATTCCATATCATTTATTCCTAGTATATGTATTTCATCTAACATATACTTTCTTAACAGGGACATGAGGAAGATATTGTGTACATTGTAAAGTTTTAATGGTTGTTCTACCCTAGAAATAAAATGATCCAATTTACCTTAGAAATAGTTTCCCCTTCATTATAAACCTCACGAGCCCTTTCCAAATTAACATTTTTAATAATACATGATCCTCAACACAAAACATTAATTTCTTCCATTGATTTCCATTATACCTTCATTTTAAACTTTGACTATCCTTAATTTGTTTGTAATTACTTATATATTCTCTATAGTGTCTTTAACAATATCTTGTACAACTATTTTACCTTCTCCAACTTCATCCTATCATGTTGTAGTTCTACATCTCCGACCTCATTTTGCTTCATAATGATCCATTTGAATGCTTGAGTGAAAATTATTATTATAGGAGTATTAAACAAGTAGAATATGTTGATCCCAAATCCATTAAAAATCAAGTGATCTAGTTTGTAACATTCCATTAAAAGTTTTAATAGTCCTCTTATACATACAATTAGTTTGAGGATGATAGGTTTTTATCATGGTGACTTCTACAATCAAAGTCTTTTGAAGGCTGGTCAAGATATTAAAAGTAAATATTGGACCTCAGTTAGAAAAAATCAATAGTGGTACTCCAAGGAGTCTCACTACTTCTTGAATATAGAGTTGTACTTATTGTTCTAGGGAGAAATTATATATTATGGAAACGAAATGGGAATAATTTTTCAATAGATCAATGATTACCCATATAGAATTTTTTCCCTTGGATATCTTAGTAAGGAAAGTGAGAAATTCCATAGTGATGTTATCTCACATCAATATATGTATGCATAATGGTTATAATACCCCTTTAAGAATTTGTTGTTATTTCTTCACATGTTGACACACCAGCCACCTTGTAATGTAATCGATAATAAACTTTTTCATATTATCACAAAAATAATGATCATTAAGGTCCCTATACATTTTAGTTATTTTGGAATGTATAGAGAATATAGAGTTGTTAGATTCATCTATCGGTTCCTTATTTATATTTGGAAAATATGAAATACATATCCATGAGAGAAATTTCAATACACCTTCTTGATTAATGATGAATTCTTGTAATTTACCATTTTTCAAAGCCTATATTATCTTTTTCATAAAAGATCATCACTTTTATATTTCTTGATATTATCTAGTAATAATGGTTTTTAAATCATTATGGATAGCATTTTTGAGGTTTCTTCTCTAATGATTCTCATTTCCAACCTTAATACGTCCTTAATTAATATATGTCCTTCAATCATCATCATTTTAAGAACATTAGGATATTTCTTACTCAATGCGTCTATAACTTTTTTACACTTTTAGGGTGACAATGAATTGAATAATCATAGTCTTTAAGAAACTCTAACTATCTCCTTTGTCTCATGTTTAGTTCCTTTGATGTGAATATATAATTCAAACTTTGGCGGTCTACCTATATATCACACTATTCCCCATAAAGATAGTGTCTCTATATCTTTATAGTTAAATTGATTGTAGCTAAGTCTAGGTCATGGGTAGGATAATTCTATTCATGAGGATTAAACTATTATAATTCATAGGGAGTGACATTTTCATTTTTCTTCATGCATACACATCCAAGTAACTTTAATGATACATCACTATAAATGAAAAATCATTTCTCATAAGAGGATAAATTTATCATAGGTTCACAAACCAACCTCTTCTTTCGTTCATGGAAAATTTCATCACACTCCTTTATCTAGATAGACGTAACTCCCTTTCAAGTTAACTTGGTCAGTATATTAGAATTTTTTGAAAACTTTTTCAAAAAAATTGTCCAATCTCCTTCTAGACAAATAAAAATATGAATATCAATTATAGTTATTGGAAATTCCCACTCTTCCACAACCTTTGTATTTACTGGATCCACTATGATTCCTTCACTGGTAATAACATGTCCCAAGAATGAATCTTGTTGTGACCAGAACTCACAGTTGCTTATTTAACAAAAAAACATCTCTTTATTCATATTTTGTAATATCAACCTTATATGATCCTCATTCTCTTAAATAATTTTCAAATAAAGCACAATATCATAAATTAATACAACCAAAAATTTATCATGGAATTCCCTAAAAAATTTATTCATCAAATCCATAAATATATGAAGTGCATTAGTCAATCCAAAGGTAATAACAAGAAACTCATAATTCTTATATATTGTTTAGAAGTAATTCCTTAGGATATTTTCTTTATTTACCCACAACTAAATAAACCATGATATAAGGTTAATCTTATATTCAAATTGGGACCTATGAAGTTTTTAAAAAAAATAATGAATCCTTGGAAGAAGACATTTATTCATCATTATGATCCCATTATGTATTCTATAATCAATGCATAGCTTCATAGATCTAACCTTATTCATTACATATATAATAGTTTCTCCTCAAATATACACACTTGTTAAAATAACACCCTTCCCCAAAATGACATGAAGTTTTTTTTATTCCTTTAAATCCACTTATACCATTATATATGGGGTCTTTAATATTGGATTGGATCCAGGTATGAGTTCAATTGATCATTATAAATCTATTTTTAGGGGATATCTCAATAACTCTTTAGGAAACACATAAATTTATTTATAAATAATGGGAAAATATTATATCTTTATACTTAATCTTTCTTATTCTCCAACCATTTCCATAAAGAAGTCATTATGAGGTTGTTCCTTAAAAGACTCAAGTTGGGATATCTCTCCTTTGAAGTTAATTATGGTTTGTCCCTTCATAAAAAAAAATTTATCCTTCCTTCAATAATTTATTTGGGTATTATACATTGATAACCAATCCATACCATGTAATATATCAAATTGCACTATTAAAATTACCACAAGGATTGCAGAGATATTGTAATCACTAAATTTAATTGGGGAATCCCTATATATATTTTATTATTGAATATTTATTCCATGTTTTTTAACTAACAAATATACCACTAGTATTTCATTCCATAACATGATGTTCATTTAAAACATTAATGAGATAAAAGAATGAATAGAATTAGAATCAAACAAAGTAATTTCATGAAATTATTGTATAATAAGTGTAACATCTCATTACCCACATTCATGTAATTGTGTTCATTTTTCCTATTTTACTATTTAATTGGGTGTGTGTGGGGACTCATAAGGATGGAGAAAATTTTCTTAGAAAAATGGCCTAAAGTTCATGGATGTATGATTGTTTTAATTAATGGATTCTGTGTATAAATTTCTTAATGGATTTGTAGGGTTCTCCTCGATTTTGGAGAACGTCTGAGTTGGTTAGGGTTTTTTTGTTGGAATATGGGTTTTGAGCTATGTGTTAGGAGTTTACAGGGAGTTTAAATGGGTTTCATGATGTGTACTTGGTCTCCAAACATGATTCACGAACTTTTTACACAGTGTGAAAGGAGTAAACACCATGTAATGGTTACATGGTGTGTAATGTTTAAAGATAAGGTTTTGATAAAAAGATGACTAGTTTATTAGGGTAAGTTAGTCTCATGGATTTCATGATGTGTAAAGGGATTTAATTTCATGTAAACATTATGATTTGTATATTTAGGGTGCTACATCATCTAAATCTTATTTCATTTTTCTTAATCCCTCCTTACTCTCAACCTAGATCCCCTCTCGAGTCATTTAGGGAGCCTCTATCCAATCTAGGTTGATTTGGTTGGTGATTTATCACCAATGAAGTTGGGTTTTGTTTCTATGGGAGTGTAATCATTTCTTCTTCTTCTTTACATTGTTTTTTGTAGTGTTTTTTCATTGTGTTAACTGATCCAATGAACTATAGTGATGTCTCTTCTGGATTATCTCTATATTTTTTTTCTGATCTCATTATAGGGGTTGTTTCCTTATTGGTTGTGGTGTAGCGGGTGTTCATTCTTGATGTATGTGTTCATTACTATCCTATTATGACCCTTATTTTTAAATTTAATCAATTCAACGATGTATTTATTGATTATAGGGCCTCCATTTTCATTTTATAATCCATTCTTATGGTACGTTCTCTAAAGGGAATGTCTGACTAGAGTTCTGAGGTGGGTGGTTCTATCTCTATCTTGTGTTGGTGAACTAAATTGATCCTATTTTTAATAAATTGTTTTATTAAATTCAATTTAATTTTTTTATTTTTTTATTTTTATTTTGAATTAGTTTTTTTATAAAATTGAGTTTCCTCTAGTTTCGGTAAATGGACAAGGGTTTTCAAATCATTATGAAATGGATTTTTGAAATTGTTTTAAAATCATGATTTTTTGTAAATGGTTTGAAAATATAGTTTAGAAAATATAGAAAATCGGAAGCCTCTAGTACTTTGGGGGAAGGTATAGTAATAGGTCTCATCTAGTGTCAGGAGGTTTTCTCATGTGGATTTCCTATGCTCTATAGCCCCATTTTTCTAGGGACTTGTTAGACATGTTGAGGGTTCACATGATGGGGTTTACCTCTATTGTCTAGACTCAATGTATATGTCTAGTGTCTTGATGTGTACATGACTGTATATGTTATGTATGATTGTATTAGCTATCCTGACCTAGTGTGATCCTTGACATGATGTTACCTTTTCTTCTTCTATTGGCATGTACTATTTTTTGTACTTATATGGATTTGATATGATATGTGATGCATGATTTGGTTTTACTTTCAATATATATTTCGATATAAGCATATGAAATTATTTGAAACCGAATTACCAATTTTATTTGGAAATGTGGAAAAGAGAAAGACTAAATTTTTTATGATTTTGTTATAAAAACTATTAAATAGTAATCACGCATTTTTTCCATAAATATGTGCATGATTGGATTATTATTTTGAGACATGTTATGGAAAACCAGGGTGAGACCCAACTGAGCCTGTTAGCTCACACCCTATGTACCCCTTTAGTTGTGTGTAGAACTTTGTATGTATTTATATGTTGGTAAAGGAAAGGTTCTATAGTGAGGTGATGAGGTTTTCAATTAGCTATGTTGGGTTTTTGGTGGTGATATGGTGGGAGTATTCCCATTCTATCACATGGAGTAGATGATTTTTCTGGTTTTAGTATTCCTTTGTGGTTGGACCTGAACTTTGAGATTGTTTCTACTATTGAGTTGTTTGGTTTTTGTGATTTTTCTAGTTATGGAATATATTTAACTTTTTTGTTGTTTCTCTTTTGTATATATGTTTCATGATATTGCTTAAAGTTACAAAAAAACATTCCATTTTATTGTTGTTTAATTCTTAGGTTCTAGCCTTCAGCATGTGAGGATCGAAAAATTCGTTCGACTATGTGGAAGATCGGGTTGGGTACCAATTTGAGAGGGTATTCGGGTCGGTTCATTATAGTTTTGAATTAAAGGTGGTTTTCCTCAAAATTCCTTTCCTTGGGACGGTTGGAAGATTGTATATTGGATTATTGGGACTTGAGAGGTATATTTTGGTGAGTTTCTATCCAGCTCTCACTATACTGAGACTCAATTTACTATGGAATATTGGCATTTGTGTCTCCTGTTTTCAGTTCTTGATGTTAATCTCAGTTTTTTAATATGAGTTTTCTAGTTTGAACTAAGATTGTTATTTTGTCTGATCATTTATTTTGTTTTAGTGTGATGTAGTATGTATGAAACTGGTTTTTATATACTGTAAAAATCCTTTAAATTTTGGTCTAACCCATTATATTGGAACTAATATGGATTCCTAATGAGCTCTTGTAGGTTATAGGGGTGTTTGGGGATTGTTCGGAGCTCAGAAACCTTGATGGTAGAAAATTTCACTGGGCCACATGGTTAGTAGAAACCGTGTGATTAAGTCCATGCAATTTCTCTAAACCATGAAAGGATTACCAAAGGGGAAACAAGAGAAAAAAAATTCTTTAACTATGCACCAAGGCCTGCACACACGTGTGGTTGGTATGAAACTATTAGAAGAGATAAGTATCATGGTTGGCGCATAGTTTCTCAAACTGATCGGGGTCCCCTCTTGAGGCAGTGTCATGTGCACGATTGATGAAAGGTTTGGAAAACTATGTATCCAAACCATGTACCCCTTAAAATTAACCATTTTCCCATAAATTTTTAAAATTTCAACCCCACCTCTCAGTTTCTCTAATTTCCAACGTACAGTGGGTTTTCTTATCCTGTTGAGTTCCCACCTTGGCATAACCTAGGATATTTGATATCTCTTTCATCCAAAGTAGGATTAATATTTTCTTGGTATTGTTGGGGTCCTCTAGGAAATATCTTCAATCATCAGCCTCATTTTTTAGTTTTTATTTCCCTCAAAAATTCCATTTTGATGGAGACTTATATTAAATATTTCCACAGCATTGATCTTTTATTTTGTTTAATCTCGATACAGGCCAAACAAAGGGTCAATAATGGGTGTGGATATTAATATGTGACTGAGGCAAGTGGTATGGCATTTATCCCATAAATTATTGATGTTTTATGATATGTGATATGCAAAACATGTTGTTTTCACTATGCGTTTCCCCTAAATCAAATCTGTTATAGAATTGTTGGCTTAATAGTAACCTTGCAGCCTTCTTAGGTCCCCTTCTATTTCTTCACCAATTGAGGTGTGTCAAACATTTTCCCATGATGTTGTAAATGTCCAAAACCCCAAGAAAATTTTTATATGGTATTGGAATAAATTAAAATTTTTGATATCCTAAATTAAATGGCTAATTGTTATGGTATGGCATGGATAACACACATATATATTTATGATGAATTTTATAGAGTTTAGTTGTATGACCATGTCACATAATTAAATTGAATAATGGATACTCCCTTATTATTATTTAATGTTAATGATTTGTGAATTATCCATTGTATCATATTAGATCCACTGTTTACTTATCATTTCTATGATTTATGGTAATTTCATACCTTGTTAATTATGGTAAATAGGCATAATGACCCTTATGCATGATATTTAAATTTATATGGTCATGGATTACCTTCTACTTTTGTGACACAAGAATGGAATCCCTATATGTGATATCAGGCATGGTGACCCTATAATATGATACGGGCATCGAGACTAGTTATAAATGTTATATAGGGAATGGAGACCATATTCTATGATATTAGGAATGTCTTCCCCTTATGAATGTGATACAGGCATGGCGACCCATTATAAATGTGATATGGGCATGGAGACCCTTTATAATTGTGATATGGGAATTGTGTTGATTATTATATGATACTGGGAATGATGACCATTAATGTCATATTGGTTGTATAATCCCTATTACTATGAAACTAGGAAAGGCTTCCCCTACTCTTGTGTTTCCAATAATATTTTCCCTTGATACTTGTTTAGATATATTCTGGAACGTGCTAAAGCAGGTAGTGTCAATGTGGTTTTTCTTTAGGAAATTGATCTAACCCATTTATAGTTTTTATTACATATTTTCATTGTTATATCTACACACTAAAATTTTATATACATAGACTGGATATTTGTAGAAATCATTGTATGTGGCCTATTGAGTTTATCTCACACCTTAACTAGGTCGTCGATGGTACCCAAGAAGACTATACTTATAGGTGTTGACAAGGGGATGCATCTACCAATGGATTCATTAATTCTTACATGACATGCGATGGCATCTTGGTACAAATGGTTAGGCTAGAGATTGGTATGCTTAGATAGATTTCAGTATTGTCCTTTCGTATATCACACACTATATGATTCAGACTGTAACTTTGGATTATTATTTAGTTCTTGGATATTTCTACGAGTGCCTTTTCTCTTTTTTATTTTTTATATGATTCCACTTTTTACCCTTGTATTATTCCCAATTTTCTACTATAATCATAGATCATAGTATCCCTATGGATAGACCCTATAATCTCGCTTTAATTTGGAAACTTATGACATGTGGGGAGGTGCACTTGATTCCATGTGGCCCTTTAGTTTGGGGCACCTCTAAGAAGCACCCAATTTAGGATGTTACAAAGTGGCATCAGAACATCTTTTCTCACTTTATTTACTAATTTGATACAATATTAAAGATATTAATCAGGAATTAGGATTTGGTAATGGGTTGTGCCTTAAAGTAGCTAACCTGTGTATAGAGAAAATCCAAATTACCATGGATATAAATTGTTATATTGTGTAATATGCTTGTTATAATTTATCTAATTCCACTATTTGGTTATTAACATGAATTGTGATTTTATTTTTTCTATGATTGAGGATTTTATATTATCATGGAGTAATGAGATGAGAAAATTCCATTTCATGCATCATTTTAGGCGCTTTTTAGAGTTAACATTCCATGTATTATGTCGTGCCATGTAGGATGCATTGCTTGACTACATGACATTTTGATATGTTTCATTTCTATATAAATATTAATTGAAAGAAATTTTATATAGGATATTTAGAAACATAGTAAGTACTTATAGTTTCTTCCTTAACCTAAAAATTCATATTTAAGTTATAGTAGACACCCTATGTAGTCAAATATGGCATGTTGATTCATGGACCACTGGTCACAAGGACTAGACTGTGTTATGGTAAGGATTAAATGGGAACCACATTTCAGTTCTTAAGGTATATTGGACCTTATTTATCAGAAGTGGTGACCCATTTTGTTCAACCATTCAAAGAAAAATGAAATATAAACATGAATTTAAATGAAATTGAAATAGAAAAACATAGAACTTGACCCAAAACTGGCCTTACTAGTGGGTATTACATAGCATATTTAGTGTTCTATATAATGTTTCTACCACCAAGGCCTATCTTTATGAATAGTAATATGGGTGTGTTTTTTATATAATGGTTTATACCTATTATATTCTAGTTTCTGTGGCTTATTTCATTATCAAATTCTATCTGACATGTGTGTTTGTAATTTTTAGAGCTATGTCACCCCAACATCCTCATGTAATTCCATAAAAAGGGTGGTGACAACCATGCTCTAGTGGTGGTGGGACCTGAGCCACCAGAGATACCCACAGTAGTGATACATGTGGATCCTCTTCTTATTTCTGACATGGGAAACAATTACTGGTTTCAAGGAGATTTTGTTTACTTATACAGACTTTATAGGGAGCTCTGTGCTCTAACCCTTTTATATTAGATTTGACTTGGGAGTTTCAACAGTAGAATCTTCCCAAGTTCTTACGGGGTGGTAGACCAAAGGCTAAAGATTTATAGTTCAAGACATTCATCCCTATATTCAAGCTTCTAGGGACACCTTTGGAGATAATATGGAATCTTTCCACTTACATGATTTGAGTATCCTACAAACACTGGTGGGATATTCTGAACCATAAAGGCTAGTATGAGGAAGTGGCATAGGGGGTTTTTCAGTCGATCTTTATAACTATTTCCTCCTAGATACCCTAAGGGATAATCATTCTAGTGAATTCATGAACCTTCAATAGGACTCTATGATAGTTATGGACTTTTTAGGTCATTTTATAGAGCTTTGGTTATTTGATCATAACAATACAGCTAATGAACTAGTGAAAGAAAGATTATTTGAGGAGGGAAGGGGGAATATAATTCATTATCTATTAAATTATTTCTAGTGTAATACTATTTTAAATATAGTGAACTAGGCCCTTACAACCAGTAGAAACCTGATGGAAGCATATGTTCTGAGCCATAGTGGTTTAGAACTAAGATAGGGTGGTGGTTCGACTAGTAGTCAGAAGAGATACTTTGAGATTACACACATTGTCAGTGACAACCAAGTGCCACCTACTGACATTTACATGGTGTTTCACCACTATGGGAATCCTATTCATAAAAATCTCTAATTTCTTAGATACCCCTTTGAGTGCGGATGTCATGGAAGAATGGGGCATCTTCATTACTTCTGTCTGACCTTTCCATCTATTCTAAGGGGGAGAGTATCCTTGATAACTCCACTTTTAAGAGCAAGATTGGTATCACATCTCCTAATAGTTAGCTTGAGTACTACTAAATTTATTAGTCATGGAAGAGGTCGTGGATATGGTATCTAGGATTCAGATATATAGCTCGAGCAGAGTGTATTCACTTCGAGTAAAGTTGTAGATCAGCTCCATGGATCAATCCATATTTATTAAATGCAGCCTATACCATAGGAGTAGTATAAGGCCTCAGCCGTAAAACATTACATAATATTGAATTAAATGAATAATTCACATTGAGTATCTTTCCAGGTTTATGGTTTTATAGAATTATGATATAACTATTACATCTCACAATATTACAAAGTAGGCACTTCTACTCGGTTTCCATTTTTTTCATAAAATAAAAACTCTTAAAAAGAAACATGTTTAGTTCCATGTTTTAGATAGCATGTCTTTCCTTGATCCCATCCTTGACCCTATTCATCTTTAAGTCTTGTGGAAAACATTTCAAAAACATGGGATGAGCATAAAAATCTCAGTAAGGGATATAAAAATACGGAAAGAAAACATTAGTCCATGTATACATAAGAATCAATGAAATCATAGTTTACTCATAAAACATAAGCACTTTAACATACCTCATGAAATCATAAGATTTATGAATAACTCATAGAAATAATAAGACCTAATGTTAACTTGAGTCATTCATAAAATTCCTACGTAGGGAGCAACCCTCATGGTTACGTTTGGAATACCCATCACAGTATATTCCCTAAATCTCTTCAGAGAAACATTAGCGTTTAACTCATTTGCATTACCCAATGAATTGGAGAGCTATCTCGGGCTCACCCACCCTTAGTTTATCATGGAACCACCCAACTTCATAAACAATTCCCAAGAACCATAACATAATCATATCACGTAAAACATTCATAAAGGAAACATAACATTTTCACATTTAAATCACAAGATATCAATATAACACATTGATATAATCAAAACGTTATCAAAACCATTTTCAATACCATAATAAAAGAAAATTAAAACATGGTATTTATATTTCATTTAAGAATGTTATGTCTTGTAGAGGAAGCTGAAACTCAAATAATGGTCACAGCAGCGGAGAAGTCATTGTCGCCGCATACGTAAGACAAAAACATTCCTTTTGTTGTTTAGTAAAACGATTCATGTAAAAATATTCCTTTTGAATGAAGTTAAAAGTAAAAAGGGTTTATTATAAAAATAATAAAAGAAGGTCGTATATAAATTGAAGTATGCCTCAACGAAAGGAGATTGAGACAAAGTCCCTTATAAAGATGGTATCATTAGATTAATGATAAATCAATTAAATAATTATGTGTGACAAATATAAATACACCCAATATAAGTGGATATTAAGTGTAAAAAAATCATAGGTAATCCACACATATTCATATAAAGACATAATTATGAAGTAGATGTTTAACCCAAAAAATTGAAATTGGGTTAAGAAGTTCCCTTATAGAAATTTGACAGCCTAACAGCGTCACTTCAAAATTCAGAAAATGAGTTAATGAGAGATAAAAAGGGGTATCTCATCACTTGGACATAAAATTTATAGCAAAAAGTATATATAAGAACATATCCCAACATAAGAAGATGTAAATTAAAATACCTAACAAAAAGAAGTCTTTTAAAAAGTGGAGGGTGAAAGGTTCCCTTAATGATTTGGGTAACTTTCGAAACATACACCCCATGAATGAAGGATCATATAATGAAGATGTAAATACCCATAAATTAAATTATATTAAACAAATAATACAATCATGGGCAGTACATACACCACTCAAAAGAGATAGCGACAAATATAGCATGAATCTCACAGGAATAAAAAGTGAGATAAAAACCCCTGACCTCGTTGTAATAAATCGAGTCGTATGACCAAAAGATAATAAGAACAAAATTAATCATATAATACCATGAATATAAATATAATCATGATAATATATATCAAATTTCAGTACAAAATACACCACATAAAATAAATAAGTGGTGAAAAATGGAAATCTCGCAGAAATAAAAGTGAGATAAGAAATCCCTTATGAAAATTCGATAGCCTAACGACGCCACTTAAAACTTCCAAAAATCGATTGATGTGATCAAAAAGGGTATCTCATCATATGAACATAAAAATTATAGTAAGAGTAATATAAAATAACATCCCCCAATATAATAAAGAGGATCTTAAAAAGAAATGACATAAAAGAGAGTACTTAAAAAAAGAGAGAGGTAGGATCCCTTACCTCAAGTCTGACTTGTCTCGTTCGTTTCTTTATATTCCTGAATAATAATCTTTGGTAAATTTATAATTTATTAAGGAACTCCTTTAAAGTTTATTATTCAATTAATATCACATATTATAATGTTATAATAATTATTTAATTATGTGAGTTCATATCAGACGTTTTTGTCGAAGTTCGGTACATGAGTCAAAAAAATGAACTTGTTTAAAAATAATTGTCCATGTAGTTATAAGTACATCTTATCTAGTATATTATTAATGATTTAAATATCATATATATCTATTATATATTCATTTTATACTATTATATAACATTTGGAGAAAAAAATGAACTGCACCGTTCATGGAGACGGTAGGTCGTATGTACGCATGAACGTTACTTTCATTTCTTTGTCATTTTAATGGAATTTAAACTAAATGAGAGAGATATATATTATAATTAAAGAATAATATATATGTTATATAGGTAAAATAAGTTCATTAATTTCATTATTTATACATTACATGTATTTCATGAACAAATCACATCACATGAGGGGGTGGTAGTCCACACTTCCTCAAATGAAATTATCGCATTTGCACAACATTCAAAGCATAAAGTAATGTTTTAAATATAAAATACAGAATAATATAGAGGGAATAAATATAATATCTATCATATATAAATATATTATCATCATAATGGCCACCATGAGAGGTGGTAGGGGAAGATTGAACAATCATCCTTTCATGAGGCAGTAATTCGCCATCCACAAAAATTATATATTCTTTACCCATTAGATGGAGGTGTGTTAAGTGTATCTCGAATCCTTCTTATAAAATCATCCTAGTATATTTTAGATACTGTTTTTGTTACAAAATAAAGGAATAAAAAGATTTTAGGGGGTTGGAGAATCAAAATAAAACAAAAGAACATAAGAGAAGAAATTACCTTTAAATCGGGTAACTCCTCTTTGTTTGAACCAAAAGGGTCTATTGAAGAGATTTATACATAAGGTAAGGCTTATAAAATGAATACAGGGATATTGGGAGCTTATTTTAGTAGAGTTTGGACGATCCAAAGGGATTGAGAAGTGTGAGAAATGGGTAGGAAGCGGGGTCTTTTTATAAGGGAGAGGAGGGGCTCTTTTGGAAAGCATGAAACTATTATTTTATTATATAATGATTTTCGGTTTATAAAGGTCCAAGAATCATTAAAGTCTAATATGAGGTGTCCCATTTTCTAAATAAAATCATAAAATAAGAATTGGACAAGTGTTGGATATTATTTTAAACATTAGCTTCTTATTTATTTAAATCATTCATTAATGACGTAAACACTGCATCATCATTGTGTCATAAATAAATTTATTTATTTTATGTCTAAAAATTATAAAAAATTACCATGTTGTATAGAATATTTTTAGATTTATAATGAATATGTATATTCGAAAATATAACTTGTATAACCCCTTTTAAAAAAAATTAGTAAAACAATACATGTATGTTACATTTTAAATTTTACTTTAAATAAAAGGTATTAATGTCATTATCTTACCCAAGTGGCTCCATGGAGTCCCATGAATTGACACATGGATTTTCTCGGTCATCCATGACTCAACCAATAAGGTTAGGACAAGTGTACAGGTAATTTCATATTATTTTAACATTATATTTACCTTAAATTACACTAAAAACCTTTAATCGTGATTAATAAAACTTAAAACTTACTATTCACCAAAAATTATTTTCATCCCATTGAACCAAATTTTAATTAATAAGGAAAACCATGTCTATTATATTTTTTTAATTCAATTCACAGAAGTGGTAAAGCTTCGTTTAATGAAAAATTCAGTTTTTTAACTACCACTTAGTGGTTTCACTATTCATCAAAAAAATGAAGTTTTTCATAAAAATACCAAAAAATAACCCTAAGATATATTTGATATTCCAAATTAAAAAATGGTGTCTTTTTTACAAAATTAAAAACATATATGTTTCATTAATTAATTTTATAATTAATTCCCGCTGTCAAAATGATTAACATGTTTTTAAGAAACAATATCTATCAAAAGATTGACAATTGTTTATGTCCAATTTCAAAGTGAAATTAATTAAAATGGACAACATTTGATTAAATGGTAAAAATATATTATAATTACACTTTAAAACCAATTAAAAAGGTAATCTAACCATATAAATAAATTAGATTAAAAGAAGGTTTTGAATTAAAATACATCATTTTTCACTATTCATTAAAAATTGAACTTTATCGGAAAAATAAAAAAAACATAAACAAAGTAAATTTTGTTGTCCTTATTCTAAATAAGGATTTTATTTGGTCCAAAATAATGTATAATAGTGACCAAAACTTTTTTGAAAGAGGGTTTTCCATCAAAATGCAATAAATCGTCCTATTAGTGAATATTAGAGTATTTATGCCTAAAATTTGATTCATCCACATTTTAAGCCTCTATAATTTATTGGGTAATTGTTAAAATATTTAACAAACATATATAATCATTTTTTTAGTTAGTTATGTTCATTCCCTCCATTACAATGGCTAGGAGTTAACTACCATTTAAAATAATATTATTATACTATTAGTGTGCGATGTAAGATTTCAAAGAAACTCGTTGTTGGGTATTGGGTATGCCATCGAACATAGCAGTCCCTTTAAATTAATATTAACATTTTATCCACAAATATTAATAAATATGAAAATTTCATATTATTTATTTACCTTGGATGTTACATCCTTCCCCCCTTTTGGGAATTGTGTCCATGAAATTTTAAAATTGGGCTCGGAAACTTCATTGAAATCCCCACAATGGAAAAAGAGTCAACAAAATTGTCACTTTAAAAGAAATAAAGAGAAGTAAAAAGGTCACCCGAGACAACAGAAACTTGAATTACATGAAATCATGGAAATTAAGGAGAAAACAAACCATCAAGGTTTGATGGAGAGTGATAGAAAACATGATTAGGAGAAAGTTAACAACCAGAAAATAAAAAACTTGTGATGGGTACACAGTATTTGATTCCCCGTTAGGAAAAGTTAACAAACAATGATTTTGTTTTAAGTTACATTTCATAGAGGAATTTTTTTTATGATATTAACTAAAACATAAGGAAACATACTTACTTTTCATGTAGACTTTCAACTTTTACTAGATTTCTAACACAAACTCATATTTTCTCCAAAATATGAGTATTTAGGATGACTTGTTCTCATTAAGAGCGATATAACCAACTTCTTGAGAATCACCTAATCCACAAAACAGAACTATATATTTCCCATGTCTTTAGACATTAACCAAAACCAAAAAGTTTAGTACAAGATCAGATAATCCCGAAAAGGGTAATCTTTTATAAAAAGAAAAACTTATCTTAATCTCTAAAATTTGTCAAAAAAAAACCAAAGTTCATCAAAGACCATTCAATAAATAGCTATCCATAAAATTCATCAAAGTAATCCAAACTAAGATTGAAACCCAAATCTCCAATGGATTTAATCACATAGTCTTCCAATGTAAATCTTAACATTTATCTCCAAATAACATCAGTTACTCTTAAAGTATCATATTGAAAACTAATTGACCTAATCACATATCCTCCATGATAGTTTAATCATTTACATAGATAACCCAAAATGAACTTATTTCTGATTCGTAATATCATCTAACTAAAAATTATTAGTCAAACTAACCAGGGACTTTATGTAGGCTAGTGGTAGGCGATAAACACTAGTTTCACTTTGGTTGTGGGTTTGATTCACACAGCTTCGTCCGACGTGATGGGTTGTCACACGGTCTGTGTGTTGTCCTTTTTCAAAAACTATATAATTTTATAACATTCCCAAAAATAGATAAATCCATTAAAAAATAAAAATAACATATTTTAACCTCAATTTTATCTCATGACTTTCATTTTCCATCACAACATATAGTAACCCATAATTACCTCAAATGTAAGGATCATATACACCCTAATGGTTACCTTTATAATTATTAACTGAACTTCCACATCGAGTTGGTTCTCTCATACATGATTCATTAAAGAAATCACCAAGGTTTAAGTTGTTAATCATGACTCCTTGATAGTGGGTTTAGAATAACCACGAGATTCCTCACTGAATCCCCCATTTCATCCTGTCTCTTAATCAGAGAACCACCACAGTTTCCTTCATACACATTGTCACTTTGGTTCTTGCTAGATCCATCAATTTACTGAAACAAAAAATGTCATTGTGAGTATATAAACAAAATCATCATGTACTAATGAGGAAGATAAACACTAAGATATACTTATCAGAGTGATCTCAAACTCATTCCAACATAAAATGACTCCATCTAATATACTAACCATTGTGGTTATACACAACTAGTCACTTATGATTAAAGAATACCCTAACCTCTAAAGTTATCTAAACCAATCTATGATACCACCTATAAGTCCCCCACATTAAAACATTACATAATATTTAATTAAATGAATAATTCACATTGAGTATCTTTTTAGGTTTAGAGTTTTAGATAATTAGTACATAACTATTACATCTCACAAGATTACAAAGTAGACACTTCTACTCAGTTTCCATTTTCTTCATAAAATAAAAACTCTTAAAAAGAAACATGTCTAGTTCCATGTTTTAGATTGCATGTCTTTCCTTGATCCCATCATTAACCCAACTCATCTTTAAGTCCTGTGGAAAACATTTCAAAAAATTTGGATGAGCATAAAAAGATCAGTAAGGGATATAAAAATACAGAAAGAAAACATTAGTCCATGTATACATAAGAATCAATGAAACCATACTTTACTCATAAAACATAAGAACTTTAACATACCTCATGAAATCATAAGATTTATGAATAACTCATAGAAATCATAAGACATAAATGTAACTTGAGGAATTCATAACATTCTTACATAGGGAGAAACCCTCATGGTTACGTTTGGAATACCCATCAGAGTATATTCCCTAAATCTCTTCAGAGAAACCTTAGTGTTTAACTCCTTTGTGTTACCCAATGCATTGGAGAGCTATCTTGGGCTCACCCGCCATTATTTTATCATGGAACCACCCGACTTCATAAACAATTCCCAAGAACCATAACATAATCGTATCACATAAAACATGCATAAAGGAAACATAACATTTCCACATTTCAACCACAACATATCAATACAACACATTGACATAATCAAAAAATTATCAAAACCATTTTCAATACCAAAATAAAATAAAAGTAAAACATGGTATTTATTTTTCATTTAAAAAATTTATGGCTTGTAGAGGAAGCCGAAACTCAAATAATGGTCACAACGGCGGAGAAGTCGTTTTCGCCGCTTATGTAAGACAAAAACATTCCTTTTGTCATTTAGTAAAACACTTCATGTAAAAATATTCCTTTTAAATGAAATTAAAATTCAAAAGGGTTTATTATACAACTAATAAAAGAAGGACATATATAAATTGAAGTATGCCTCAATGAAAGGAGATTGAGACAAAGTCCCTTATAAAGACGGTATCCTTGGATTAAGGATAAATCAATTACATAATTATCTCTGAAAAATATAAATACACTCAATATAAGTGGATAATAATTGTAAAACAATCTAAGTTCATCCACACATATTCATATCACGACATAATTAAGAAGTAGATGTTTAACCCAAACAATTGAAATTGGGTTAAGATGTTCCCTTATAGAAATTCGACAGCCTAACAACGTCACTTTAAAATTCATAAAATGAGTTGATGTGACATATAAAAGGGTATCTCATCATTTGGACATAAAATTTACAGAATCAAGGATATATAAGAACATATCCCAACATAATAAGACGTAAATTAAAAGACCTAAAAAGAAGTCTTTTAAAAAGAGGAGGGTGAAAGGTTCCCTTACCGATTTGGGTAACTTTCGAAACAAACACCCCATGAAAGAAGGATCATACTATGAAGATGTAAATACCAATAAATTAAATTATATTACACAAATAATACAATAATGGGCCATAAATACACCACTCAAAAGAGATAGTGACAAATATATCATGAATCTCACGGGAATAAAAAGTGAGATAAAAACCCCTTACCTCATTGTAATAAATCGAGTCGTATGACCAAAAGATAATAAGCACAAAATTAATCACAGAATACCATGAATATAAATAGATTCATGATAATATATATCAAATTTCAATAAAAAATACACCACATTCAATAAATAAGTGGTGAACAATGGAAATCTAATGGAATTAAAAGTGAGATAAGAAATCCCTTATGAAAATTCAACAGCCTAACGGCGCCACTTAAAACTTCCAAAAATGGATTGATGAGAAAAAATAGGGTCTATAATCATATGAACATAAATATTAAAGAAATATAAATTTAAAACAACATCCCCCAACATAATAATGAGG
The DNA here is from genome assembly GCA_963277665.1 of Viscum album. NCBI lineage: Eukaryota > Viridiplantae > Streptophyta > Magnoliopsida > Santalales > Viscaceae > Viscum > Viscum album. The sequence goes on along the minus strand of OY728160.1, from coordinate 1,718,965,735 downwards.
AGATTAAAAGAAATGACATAAAAGAGAGTACATAAAAAGAAAGGGAGAGGTAGGATCCCTTACCTCAAGTCCGGCTTGTCTTGTTCATTTCATTATATTACTGAATAATAAATTTTGGTAAATTTATAATTGATTAAGGAACTCTATTAAATTTTATGATTCTATTAATATCACATATTATAATGTTATAATAATTAGATAATTATGTGAGTTCATATTAGATGTTTTTGTCGATATTCGGTACATGAGTCAAAAAATGAACTTGTTTGAAAAGAATTGTCCATGTAGCTATAAGTACGTCATTTATAGAATATTATTAATGATTTAAATATCATATATATCCATTATATATTGATTTTAAACTATTATATAACATTTGGAGAAAAAAATGAAATGCACCGTTTATGGAGACGGTAGGCCGTACGTATGCATGAACGCTAATTTCATTTCTTTGTCATATTAATGGAATTAAAACTAAATGAGAGATATATATATTATAATTAAAGTATAACATATAATTTATATAGGCCACATAAGTTAATTAATATCATTCTTTATACATTCCATGTATTGCATGAATGAGTCACATCACTTGAGGGGGCGGTAGTCCACACTTCCTCAAATGAAATTATTGCATTTCCACAACATGAAAAGCATAAAGGAATGCTTTAAATTTAAAATACAGAAGCATAGATAAGTAATAAATATAATATATATCATATATAAATATATTTCCATCATAATGGTCACCATGAGAGGTGGTAGGAGAAGATTGAACAATCATCATTTCGTGAGGCAGTAATTCTCCATCATCAAAAACAGTATGTTCTTTAACCATTAGATGGAGGTGTGTGTAATTTTAGCTCGAATACTTCTTATAACATCATCCTAGTATATTTAAGATACTGTTTTTGTTACAAAAGAAAGTAATAAAAATATTTTATGGGGTTGGAGAAGAAAAATAAAACAAAAGAACACAAGAGGAGACATCAACTTAAAATCGAGTAACTCCTCCTCGTTTGAACCAAAAGGGTTTATTGAAGAGATTTCTTCCTAAGTTAAGGATTCTAGAATGAAGATAGGGATATTGGGAGATTATTGTAGTAGAGTTTTTATGAGACAAAGGGCTTGAGAAGTGTGAGAAATGGATAGGATGTGGGGTCTTTTTATAAGGGAGAGGAGGGGCTCTTTTGGAAAGCATGAAACTATTATTTTATTATATAATGATTTTCAGTTTCTAAATGTTCCAAAATCATTAATGTAGAAGATAAGGTGTCCCATGTTTGATATAAAATCATTCAATAAGAATTGGACAAGTCTTGGATTTTATTTTAAACATTATCTTCTTATTTATTTAAATCGTTCATTAATGACTTAAACACTTCATCATCATTGTTTCATGAATAATTTTATTTATTTGAAGTCTAAAAATTATAAAAAATTTACCATGTTGTAGGGAATATATTTAGATTTCTGATGAATATTTATAGTAGAAATTATAACATGTATAACCCCTTTTAAAATTTTTTTTAGTAAAACAATACATGCTTGTGACACTGTTAATTTTACTTCAAATAAAAGGTATTAATGTCATTATCTTACCCAAGTGGCTCCATGGGTTCCCAAAAATTGACCCATGGATTTTCCTGGTCGACCATGACTCAAACAATATGGGTAGGACATGTCTAAAGGTAATTTCATATTATTTTAACTTTATATTTACCTTAAATTACATTAAATACCTTTAATCGTGATTAATAAAACATAAAAGTTACTATTCAACAAAAATTATTTTCATCCCATTGAACCAAATTTTACATACTAATGATAACCATGTATGTTGGATTTTTGAAGTTCAATTCACAAAAGTGGTAAATCTTCATTTAACGAAAAATTTAGTTTTTTAACTACCACTTAGTGGTTTCACTATTCATCAAAAAAATGAAGTTTTTCAAAACAAATACCAAAAATTTACCCTAAGATATATTTGATATTCCGAATTCAAAAATAATTTATATTTTCAAAAATTAAAAACATATATGTTTCATTTGTTAATTTTATAATTATTTCTCATTGTCAAAACAATTAGCGTGTTTTTAAGAAACAATATCTATCAAAAGATTGACAATTGTTTATGTCCAATTTCAAAGTGAAATTAATTCAAATGACCACCATTTGATTAAATTTTAAAAATATATTATAATTAAACTTTAAAACCATTTAAAAAGATAATCTAACCATATAAATAAATTAGATTAAAAGGACGTTTTGAATAAAAATACAACATTTTCACTATTCATTAAAAATTGAACATTATCGGAAAAATAAAAAAATATTACACAAAGTAAATTTTGATGTCCCGATTCTAAAGAAGGATTGTATTTAGTCCAAAAGAATTTATAAGAGTAACCAAAACTATTTTTAAAGAGGGTTCTCCATAAAAAGGCGATAAATCGACCTTTTAGTGAATATTAGAGTATTTATGTCTAAAATTGGATTCATTCGCATTTTAAGCCTCTATCATTTATTGGGTATTTGTAAAAATATTTAACAAATATATATAATCATTTTTTAGTTAGTTATATTCATTCCCGCCATTACAATGGCTAGACTTTAACTACCATTTAAAATAATCTTATTATATTATTAGCGTGCAACGTAAGATTTCAAAGAAACTCATTATTGCGTATTGGGTACGCCATCGAACATAGAATTCCCTTTAAAGTAATATTAACATTTTATCCAAAAATATTAATAAATATGAAAATTTCATATTCATTATTTACCTGGGATGTTACAAGTAGGGTATCATGACATCTATTATTCAAGTAACTATTATAGTAGCCTCTACTATTGTATCTTCTATATTAGATATAGGTGCATCACATTCCATCATATATTTTTTTATGTTTTGGAAAGACCTCGGTTATGTGTTCAATTATCTAGTGGAATTATAATTCTTGATACACCATTAGTTATACATTCAGAGAGTATATACCAGTGAAAGGACTATCGTCTTGAGGTAGGTTTCTATAGTTTCTTATGGGACCTCTTAATCCTTGAGATGATGGGATTTTATGTCATTATAGGGATGGATTGGTTAGTTCCCTATCATTATTATATGGATTTTTGACACCATAGGGCATTGTTTACATCACAACAGGGTGGAACTTGAATTAACAGGGGAAAGTGGAATTTACATGCTGATAGAGTTAGACCAGAGAATCTTGTGCTATGTGGAGTGACCACCCATTTTGCAAGCCTTTTTATGGATGATTAGGGACTATATCAGATTGAGTTTCCATCTGTAGTTGATTGATTATGGGATGTTCTCCCTGCTTTATTTTAGAACTACGTCCTGAGAGACTCGTTGATTTTTCTATCAAGCTAGTTCCTAGAGCTAAACTGGTCTCCATTCCTCCTTACCAGATGGATACTATTGATTTTCAGGAGCTCAAAAGGAAGCTATAGGATATATAGGTCAAGGGTTTTATACAACCTAGTACTTCTCCCTAGAGTGCAGTCACTTACTCGATGTGACCATTCCACTCATCTTGAGATCATTTTGAATACATTGAGATAGCACTAGTTGTATGCTAAGCTTAGTAAATTTTACTTCTGGATTGATAGGGGTCACTTCTTTGGTCATATCATCTCAAAGGCTAGAGTTTCAGTTGACCTAAAGATGGTGAGAGATATGGTTACCTCAGAGTATCCCAGGAACATGTTTGATATATGGAGTTTCTTATGTCCAACTGGTTACTAAAAGTTATTCATACATGACTTATTAAGCTTAGCAGCACCCACTACATACCTAACTAAGAAGGTTGGGAAGTTTATATGGTTCCAATCCTATGGGATAGCCTTTCGATATTTGAAAGAGAAATTGACTTCAGCACTGATCCTAATTATACCAAACCTCGGAAAATCTATAGAATATGTTGTGGTGTATCAGGTGTTAGGATACGATTAGTTTTGATGTAGGAAGATAGATTCATTGCATATGTGTTGTAGAAAATAAGGCCTCATGATAGGAATTGGCTGATTGAAAATCTCAAATTGTAATCTATGGTTCTTGCCATGGGTAGTTGGAGGTGTTACCTAGTTGGAGAGTTTTTTTGGTGTTTACATACCACAAAAGCCTTAGGTATATTTTAACTCAGTGTAACTTGAATCTAAGGTTGTGAAGATGGGTTGAATATCTACAGTCCTTTGACTTCGAGCTTTCCTATACACCCGAGAAGGGAAATTTTTTTGTTGATGATGTATGTAGGATGACTCAAACACATACAGTTCAGTTAGAAAATAGATAATGTTGGATTATGGATCTATTTTATAAGATACATATAGAGGTTTAGAACCATCATGTAAAGTCTATAATTTCACTATTATTAATGACTGCTTCACTTATTGTGAGAGTGTAGATGAGGCAGTTTTCATGTCTTGATGGATTGGTTTTAGGAGAGAGTATTGTTGGTGATAACCCACCCCCTGATTAGTCTATCGATTGTTATGACATGCTCCATATACATTGTCATATCTTAGTTCCCACCAATATGGTAGAGGAGCTGATATGTGAGTCACATTCTTCTCAGTGGGAAGTTCATCAAGGTGTCTCCAAGATATATTGTGATATATGATGATAGTATTGGTGTCTAGGGATGAAGTGTTAGATAGATGTTTTTTTTCACAAGGTGTTCCACCAGTTAGAAGGTGATGGTGGAGCACCAGTGACCTAGTGGCTTGTTACAACTATTTTTACTCCTAGATCGAAGAAGGGAAGATGTTACTATGGATTTTATAGTTGGATTACCAATTTCACCTAAAGGTAGTAATGTTGTTTGGGTAATTTTGGATCGAATGGTAAAAGTATCCCACTTCCTTCCTATCACAAAAAATATATCATTTAATGCGATGGGAAGATTTTATTTTTATGAGATCATATGGATACATAGGGTCCCTCGTACTATCATTTAAGAAAGGGATTCATGTTTCACTTCATGGTTCTGGAAGGGGTTATAGAGAGCCATTGGTACATGAGTGCTTCTTATCACATCTTTTTAACCTCATACTGATTGCTAGCCAAAATAAAATATAAAAGTGTTATATGACATTCTTCAAGCATGTATCCTCAATTTGAGAAGGTCTTGGAAGAATATTATCCCTATCATTGATTTTTCCTATAGTAATATTTATTAGGAGATGATGTATATGGATCCTTATGATGACCTATAAAGTAGGTTGTCTCATTTACCCTTGTTCTGGTTAGAGGTAGGAGAGGCAGTTCTACTAGTTCACCCTCTCATTTAAGAGACTTCAGAGTAGGTTCATCTAATTAGGAAATTGATGTCTACTGGTCAATCTTGACCGAAATCTTATGTCGATCGCCATTGACAAACTCTAGGGTTCAGGATTGGGGATTGTGTTTTCTTATAAGTATTATATATACTTGAAAATAAATGAATAAATAGGCAATTAAAGTCCTAAAAGGTACCATTTCATGCTGAACATCATCCATGTTTCACATAATTTTCATTAACACGTTGACTCATCTCATAATTGTTATCCCAATGAGGTTAAGTTAGATACTAATACTAATTTTAAAGAGTATTTATACGCATCGTTGATCGAATAATGAAGGCTCTATAAGGATGGTCTATCCCTTTAGTATAGGTTCAATAGTAGCAAGGCTAGGTATAGGATGAGACATGGGGCTGGGAGGCTGATGTACATGATCAGTGGCCATTTTTTTCTTAGACACCATTTTACCACCCTTGGAAGGTGAACTCGAGGATGAGTTCCTTTAATGGGGGAATACTATAAGAATCCATTTTTTCAATGGGGTACGGATCCTTTTAATTTAATATAAATCTTTATCTTAGAACCAAAATGGATGCCAAATTAGTTCAAGGCGGTAACATAGGGGTCTTTGGCCTTTTCAGAGTTTCAAAACCCGATCTGTGGAAAAATCACTAGGCCACACGGTTAGTGGAAACCAAGTGATACAACCTGTACGATTTCTCCAAATCATGTGGGGTTTTGTAGAGGGGAAAGAAGGGTGCGTAGTTTTCCCTAACTATGCACCTTGTGCTACATGCTTATTCAGTTGGTTGTAACTTTTTATCAGAGCCAAGTAGCATGGTTAGTGCATGCACAACTAAAAAATAGGCCTTTAACTGTGCTAAAATGGATTTTATAAACGTTAAATAATCCCTAACTTACAAAGGAATATTAAAATCCCTAGGATTTAATTAAAACTAAAAACAATAATAAGTGGGTCCTTTATTAGTGCTTTTAGAAGAATTGATAAAGGTGCATACTATAGTGTGCTTTTACAGCACACTGTAGCACCAAAAAAACCACCTTAAATCAAAAACATCAGGTACCAATAAATAATTTAAATGAAATAAAATTTAAAAAATAAAATAAAGAAAAATAGTATATTATAGACATTTCAAACATTGTTTTATATAATTAAATATGTTAAAATTGTTACATATATTCAAAAACATCAATATTCCTTTGTCTTTTGTTCCTAGCCTCGACTCGTGGTAATGTCAAACAAACCACCCCTACTCGATTAGAAGAATGCACATATATAAGAAAACAATTATTATATTAGTAAAAATTTAAAGAAATAAATTTACATAAAGTGTTAATTTTATAATAATCATTGAGTCATAGCTGGAACACTCTGTATTGGATTGAGTTGTGGTTAATTCTTGCATGTCACACCATTTCTTGTTCATCTTTAAGAATTACCTCTGTGAAAATTAACTAAATAAGTATATGATAAAAATGATAAGTAAATTAATTAATTATTATAAGTTATACTGATGATAAATCAATATTGGATCATTTTCTTGATTTTAGAGATGCGATGAGTGTTTTAAACTAAAATGACATTTATATATTGAAAAGACACACTTAGGGTCATACCAGTCACACCATTCATCAGATTGAGGTTTTGATAATTCATATATCTCCCAAATGACATATGGATTATTTTCTTAAATTATTAAAATAATTTGAACATGTTTTCATGGTTTTGAGTATGCCACTTTTTTTACTAAAATTTCATTTTAAACTAGAGACACACACTTTGAGTCATACTGGTCACATCATGTGTCATTTTGATGTGAGATTAATTCTTACATGTCAAAATTGACTTATGAATTGTTTTGAAAAATTATCAAGATAATATGAGTGTGTTTTCTTAGTTTTCAGTAAGTGACACTTTTTGAACTAAAATGTCAATTTTAAATTGATGACAGACACCTTGAGTGCCACTAGGAGCATATTTTATCAACTTGAGGTGTGGGAGATTTCAACACATAAGAAATTATTTATTTATCATTTAACTAAAGTATCAATGAAATATGAAGGTTTTTGTTCAGTTTTAAGTATGTCAGTTGTCTTTTTTACTAAAATTGATGTCAAATTTAAATAAAAAGATGAACTTGGAGTCATACTGGTCACACCGTTTATTGGATTGAGGTGAGACTAATTCAAACATGTCCCAAAATACTTATGGATATTTTTTATAATGTATCAAAACAATCGAAATGTGTTCTCTTGATTTTGAGTACATCACTTGTCTTTCTTAATAAAATTACATTTTAAAGAGGAAAAATGCACTTTAAGTCATGTCGTTAACCTAATGTGTTTTCATGACATGATACTAAATCCTAAATGTCCAAAATGAGATAATAATAATTTTCATAAATATCAATATAATCTGAATTCTTTTCCTCAGTTTTCTGTGAGTGCTGTTTTTTGAACTAAAATGTAAATTTTAAATTGATAACGGGCACTTTCAATCATACTGGGAACATTGTGTACTATATTGAGGTGAGACTGACCCCTAAACATCATAAATTAATTATATATCATTTTAATAAATTATAAAAACAATACAAATATGTTTTCATGATTTTGATTATGGCAGTTGTCCTTTTAAAAAAAAAATGTCAATTTTAAGTAAAATGACACACTTAGAGTCACATCAGTCACATAATGTGTTTTATTGTAGTTTGTATGATTCCTACACATCTAAAATAACTAATGGATCATTTTTATAATATATGAGAACAATATGAATGCATTTTCTCAATTTTGATCATATCACATTTCTTTTTTATTAAATTTTCATTTTAAAATCAAAACATGCACTATGAGTTATACCAATACCATTATGTGGTTGAATGAGGTTTGTATGATTCCTACACATCTAAAATAATTGATAGATAATTTTCATAAATCATTAAATCAATATGAATGTCTTTTTCTTTTTTTGATCACATTAATTTTTTTTATTGAAATGTCATTTTAAACTCGAAACATGCACTTTGAGTCATATCAGTCACATCATATGTCAGTTTGGCATGCGTCTAATTTTAACATGATAAAAATGAATTCTGAAACTTTTTCCTAAATTATCAAGACAATATGAGTTCATTTTCTCAATTTTCAATGACTCGCACTTTTTGAACTAAAATGCCAAATTTAAGCTGATAACAGACACTTTTAGTCATACTAGGCACATCATGTATCAAATTGAGGTGTGTATAATTCCTACACATGTAAAATGACTTATGGGTCATTTTTATAAGGAATCAAATAAATATAAATGATTTTTCATAGTTTTGAGTGTTTCAATTAGTTTTTCTACTAAAACAAATGTCAATTTTAAATAAAAATATAAACTTTGATTCATATTATTAACACTTTAGTTTGGATTAAGGTTTAGAGGACACCTACATGTTTAAAATGACTTATGGATTGTTTTACTAATGTATCAAAACAATATTAATGGGTTTTATCTATTTTGAGTATGTCAGTTTTCTTTTTTTTAAATGTCATTATAGACTAAAAAATTACACTTTGATTCATTTTGGTCAAACCATGTGTTGGTTTGACATGACACAGATTTCTACATTTCAAGAATAACTTATGAATCCTTTTCATAAATTACCAAGACAATCCAATCATGTTTTCTTGGGTTTTAGTGAGTTACACTTTATGAACTAAAATGTCAATTTTAAGCAAATAACATGTAATTTTTGTCATACCAGGAACATCGTGTATCAGTGAGGCTGATTTCTACCCATAAAAATGATTTATTTATCATTTTACTAATGTATTAAAATAATATGAATGTGTTTTCTCGATTTTGAGTATGTTAACTATCTTTTTTACAAAAATTAATGTCAATTATAAATAAAAATGACACACTTGGAATCATACTGGTCACACGATGCATCAGATTTAGGTGAATAGTATTCCTACATATATCAAATGATTGATGGAAAATTACTTTAATGTATAAAAATAATATGAATTTTTTTTTCTTGGTTTTGAGTATACCACTTATCTTTTTTAATAAAATTTCATTTTTAACTAGTAACACACACATTGAGTAATATCGGTCACATCGGGAGTTGGTTTTATATGAGACTAATTCCTACTTGTCTTAAATTAATTAAAAATAATTTTCTTAAATTATCATGAAAATATGAGCACATTTTCTCAGTTATCAGTGAGTGACACTTTTTGAACTAAAATGTCAATTTTAAATAATAACAGACACTTTGAGTCATTGTGGGTACATCATGTATCAGATTAAGGAAATGATGATTCCAACCCTTAAAAATGACTTATAGATCATTTTACCAAAGTATCAAAACAATATGAATGATTTTTATTTATTTAAAGTATGTTTTTTATTTTACTAAAATTTATGTCAATTTTAAATAAAAAGACACACTTGGAGTCATACCGATCACACCGTACAGCGGATTGATTTTTTATTGATTCATAAATGTAAAAATTAATTATGTATAATTTAACTAATTTATAAAAACAATATTAATATATTTTATCCATTTTGAGTACATCACTTGTCTTTTTTACAAAAATGTCATTTTAAATTGGAAACATGCACTTTGATTCATACCAATCATATTGTTTATCAGTATGACATGAGATTGATTCCTACATATAAAAAAAGATTAGGAATCGTTGAACTAAATTATAAATAAAATGTGAGTGAATTTTCTTAGTTTTTAGTGTGTGACACCCTTTGAATTAAAAAGTCAATTTGAAATAGATAACTTACCCTTTAATTCATACAGGGAACATCGTATATCGGATTGAGGTGTGGCTAATTCCTTCACATAAAAAGGACTTAGGTATTTCTTTCCTAAATTATAAATACAATACAAATGTGTTTTAACCATTTTGAGTTTTTATATTCTCTTTTTTATTAAAATTAAATTCACTTAAAAAAAGAAACACTTGGTGTCATACTGGTCACACTGTGTGTCAGATTGAGGTGTGGATGATTCCTACACATCCCAAAGTCTCAAAAAAATCCCAACTACTTATTTCACCATTATGTATAATCTATTTCTTTGCATATCTAACAACCCTCTATATTGAGTAGATTTTATTAGCCAAAAAAGGATTTTCATATTAGAACATCGACTCAATATGAAGTGTTGTATGTTCGACAAACAAGGCCAATGGAATGTTTGGTAACATTAGAAGTATGGAAGAAGTTATATTTTTCATGGATTTTTGTCGATAATAAAAATAAAAATATGACATCCCAAAATATATGTGAAACAAAAGATACATAAGTATTAGATATAAATGATAATGAAATTAACATTAAAATATTAGATAAATTGATTAAAAAATAACTCTATAAGTAGTATGAATTCACATTTTCATAATGTTTGTATATATTATTGAAATATATCTTTATCATTATCTCAATTGCATCCTTGAAATAAAACCTCTCATGAGCATGAGAATCTTCAAACAAACCACCCCCACTCGAACAAAAGAATAGACATGTATATGAAAATAATTATTTTATGAGTAATACTAAAAAAAATTAAACATAAATATGAAATAATATATTAATTTAATGGATAATTATTTTACTATGAAAACATATAGATTCACTTTGTGATTGAGTAGACATAGAGTTGTTTCTCTTTCTATAAAGGAAGTAGATGGAACATGAAGGAAAGTTATAAATCCGAACATTATTGGGATGAAAATGGTTTTGAAGAATAAGAATTATGTGGAAGTTTTTGTGCATAAATGAATGAAATATGTATATAAATATTCTAAAATAAATGAACTATGAATGGAATAATAAAAAATAAATCAACTTTTAATTATATAATTTTTCTTTAAAATATAGAGAGTATACCATAACATTAACATTACATAATTCAAAAGGGTTTCCTTTGTTCGAGTCTTTTGTTCCTTGGGATTGGTAACATCATCACGTGTAGAAGACATTTCCTACATGATTATTCGAACATTTAATTTTTACTATGTTAATGTAGTAGAGAACAAATAATATTATAAGGAAAAAAATTATATATTAAAAACAATTTTACCTTATCATTGAATTATCTTTCAGTTTTTCATGGTTTTTGGGATTTGGAACCTCTATTGAGAATTCAAATCCACCTTTTTGGGTCCCCTATAACATACATGACTTTTTATACATTTATATAGACAAGAACTGATTGTGATATCACAATGAAAGGGCTATCCTCGATTGAATTTTTATCTGACATGAAATTTTTTTTAATGCAGCAGGGCAATCAACCAATTCTTGTTTTCTAGATCTGAGACATTAAATACTTTCACTGCAATTTATTCCATTATGAACATATCATATTTATTCCCTTTAACACTTAAATTCACCTTCAATAAGACTATTTCATCAACATTCACCGCACTTCTATTGTCAGTCCACTTTCAATAGAAAATAGGCACTTGAAATGTTGTATAATCCAACTCATAAATATGTTCCTTTCCATAAATTATATTTCTATCCTTGTAACTAGGTATGTGAATCACTTTCTCCACAAGCATAACACCACTATTTTTCATCATACTATAGTCATCATTTTCTTTTATATAAAACGTATAACCATTGATTATAAAATTATTATAAGATATAACATTTATATTTGGTCCCATAGATATCAATTGAAGTTGTTCATCAATTTAATTCATATTTTTAGAAAAATCCTTATACATTTTTTCTCAGAACCATCCTATAAACTATTGATTATGTGAATTTGATAACCATCCTTCAACTCTTGATGGATTCAAATCTCTAAGTATTTATTTTATGGATTCAACTTATAGATAAAAATATTCACTATTATGTTAAATGTAAAGGTTTTATTTCTCCCCATCTATCAAGGTGACTGTAAAAACAACTCTTCTAGAAATCCCTTCACCCATAAAGATTCCGTTTTGACAAGAATTTGGGAGATAGATGCTGTTAATGTTTGATAGGTAATCGATACAGAATTCAACATATTCTTCTATAGTATATCATTATACAATACAACCTTACAGACAACTTCAATTCTTGGCATACCCTTTCAAAATATTCATATATCATTCAATACGGTACATCCATCTTTAATGGAAAGGACTAGAGAGTCAAACATCTCTAACCAAGTGAAGCTTCTGGTGGACCATTATATCAAATAATGGGGTGGGAAGAACATCTTTGATTAACATAATATGACTGTAGAATCCTTATTTATGATTATAAACTTCATAAGAATTATAAATTTATTACATATGGAATTTTAAAAGAATAAATTTTTTTTTAAGGTATGCCATACATTTTTTGGAAGAATGCAATATAAGGAAACAACCATAAAATATTCTATCAATACTTAGAAGTCAGGTGATTTTAGTTTCTATAACATCAAATTATTAATTGACCCAACATTCTTGATATTTGATTATTACCCCTCTATATTTTTTACACTATTTAGAAAAAGGAAAAATTGAAAATTTTCAGTTATGGATAGAGTGTTAACAGTTGTAGGAAGATAAGTATGCTCTTTACCCTTCACCGGTGCCAACTATTCCATTATCCCCATGTCAATCATGTATAACCTAGACGTGATTCTATTTTTCTTTTTTTCAGGAACATTTATTAATGTTCCAATAACACCATTAAATGAATTTTTCTCTACAAGAATAAAATTAAGAATATTTTTGACGTACAAACAATTCCAATATGGAAATTCAATGAAAATTGATCTCTTCTTCCAACGTAATTTCAAAACGTTTTTCAAAAATGATTTATCTAAAATAGTTTTAATATATTTTACTTTATCGAACTATTGAACATCCATTAGTGGAGATAGTGTTTTACCATGTTTGATATTCACACATAATTGTTTTCATCGAGGATTGGCATTAATGTCATTGAGGAAATAAAATTTGATGTCCTAAAAACATATTCTTCAAGGAATGTCCCAACCGAACATTGTGTGTGAATTATTCACAAATGGGACACCCCAACATTTCTTTAATGCAATAGCCTGATAAATTTCCATATTCGAGGAAGTATTTTATCATCTGATACCACATGTACCTCAATGTGAATTATTTACTTTTATGAGAATCATAAATTGTAACCCATGTATCCCACTTCAATTTCAGATATTTGATCAGTGCATCCAAATAGAAATAAATATCAATACCAGGTTGCTTTGGTCTATATATAATTAGAGACTACATACTATATTTGTGCTTCATGCATAACCATGGAGGAAAGTTATAATTTACCAACAGGAGGGGCCATGCACTGTGAGTACTAAAATATAAACCAAAAGGTTTTATTCCATATAATGATAATGGAAGATGAATTTGTATCGGATAATTTCCAAATTTAGGATACTCGTAATTAATTTTCTTCTACTAAGGAGTATCTGTTGGATGATGTAGGTTCGCATCATTAATTCTTGTACATGCATGCCATCTCTATTGTCTAATGGTTTCCTAAAATCAATATAGACTTCTAAACCATGGAATTATAGGAAATTACCATACAGGTTTCAAAAGAGTATATTCATTTTTCTTATATTGATGTTTGCCACACATAGGTCATTTAATGAGTGTTACATGGAACTTTCAAAATAATATGAAATCATTTGTACAAGCATGTATTTTCTTAGACATCATTTCCATTGAACATAGTATTGGTTTTTCTTCACATGTTTGACATGGTAGTTCATTTTCTTCTGGTAGCATATTATCCAGGAGGCCAAGTAGTTTTGTTATGGTGGTGTCACTCCATCTACTTCCAGATTTAAAATCATATAACATCAATGTAGATTAAAATGTTATACATTTAGTACAACCGGTATAACATGGTCTCTTAGCATAGCTATTTAACTTCTCGAACAACTTTATACAATCACAAAGTTTATCTTCAATTTCCATTATCATTTCTTATATACGATCTATGTCATCATTTACACTAATATTCATATCAAATGGTCCCTAAACCACAATATCATTCAAATTGGTGTGCACATCCTGTTTTTTCCAATGTTTAGTTAAAAATGTATAGCTCTGATCTATTATGTGAAAAATAAAATGTTCTTCAGACTCTTCCAAACTAATTTTTCTTGAGTAAATATAATGAAAGCAAAGACAATGTATTTTAGAAGGGTCGTATGTATACTCTATTGAAAACTTGATGAACTCTTTAACTCCATATTCATACTCTTTTGTCAAATGATTAGCATGCATCCATTTCTGATTCATATCCATCCTATTAGGTTTATAAAAATTTTATTTTTTATATTTAAAAAATACACATAGGATATTTATTATCAATAGTGAGAGTTATTGATAATTAAAATTAGGGAATCCTAGAATTTGATTGTTTCAAATAATTTCAGTATGCTTTGAATAAAATTGGTAATTTAATTTAATATAATAATTAATCCACTATAGTATATTTTATCCTCTAAATTCATCCAGAGGTGAAAGTTATAGACAACTATCATCCTCATCATCTCATCTCCCAAACATTTATCATTGCATCTTGTTTATTGACATGCATCCTCCGTATCTTGTGTAAATTTACCTATATTGCTTGAAATACTTTACTAAGTATTCATACATGGGATGAATATTGATAATAGTAGTAAAAGGAATATAAAAGATATTTTGTATGATTTTCAAGTAAAAAAAATTCAATAATATTTATTTGGGACATGAAGATGATGAGGAATACAGTTGTATTACATTACATTCTCTAAAACGGGTAATGCCACCCATTTGTGAGAATTACACAATTGGAACTACTTATCAACTTGTGGCCAATAAATGGTGATATTGGGTGGGCATACATATTCCTGCTTCTGAATCAAGGGGTCTTGGTAGGGACATGTTTTGATAAATAAATCCTTGGGTCCTCTATGAATTTCATAACTATTGGAGATATTCAACTTTTCCTACTTTCAATCATCTAACTAAGACTAGTACTAACTCTATTAAAATGATCCATCAATTATTTCTTAAATACTCTAACAAATAAAGATATAATATAGGAAATTAAAGAGTAATAATAAACCAAATATGATAATCAAGAATAATAAACTATCATGCCATTGACTAGAAGATATAAAAATGTATTAATAAAAAAATTAATAAATAAAGAGTTATTTCATATACATAGATGGTAATCAGATATTCCTAGGGTTGGAACCAATACATATAGACCTAAAATTATGTATACCTAAAACAAATTTATAATAAGCATTCCCACATATATAAAATTTGATAACCTCTATTCTATTTTTTATAACTAGTGATGTAACATCCTAAAGAGTTACTACATTTAATATTAATGGTATATCAAATATATAAAAGTATCTCAATATTATAATTTCTATTTTAATTAAAAACTAATGAGGAATGGAAAAAATAATTTTATGAAAAGAATATACCTAATAACACTAAAGGTTTTAAATATCGCAAAATTCATAGTTGATAAATTGATTCAAAAATTATGTCCACACAGGTTGAAAACAAGAATTATTTTCAAGTAGATGAAAAATATGATTTATAATAATATTTTATTTTCAAATCCATTATGAAATATATGGTGAGTTTTGTGACACAGTATAAAATTTTAGTCATAATTTGAAAATTAATAGTAATTATAGAGGATAAATACGTTTTATGATAAAGGGGAGATGACTCACT
The DNA here is from genome assembly GCA_963277665.1 of Viscum album. Taxonomy (NCBI): domain Eukaryota; kingdom Viridiplantae; phylum Streptophyta; class Magnoliopsida; order Santalales; family Viscaceae; genus Viscum; species Viscum album. The sequence goes on along the minus strand of OY728160.1, from coordinate 1,718,949,673 downwards.
CTTAAAAAAATTGTTTAAAAGTGAGACAAATCACCATAAGTAAAAATGGATGATGAATTTAAACCATCAAATTAACATTATTTAACAAGTGAAAAATTAAATGGTTGTATGAAGGATTGTAATGATTTCCTAAAAATATAGATGAATGTGAAGAAAAAATTATAAATTTGTTATATGAAAAAGAATGTAAATGAAGTGATTTTTAATTAGTATTAATGAGGGGGTTATCATTTCAAATATTCCTATGTTTTTACAAATGTATATAAAACTAGCCAAACCAAACTCTAATTTGGTGTCTGTAAAAATTTATGGTAATTGTGTTTGAAAGAAGAAATTGATTTTTGGTAGTGAAAATTTTATCATATTAGATAATGAGGCATTTAAATATTGAGATAAAAAGGGTGGCTTGATATGTTTTTATGATAAAAATATAAAATTGATAGATATTTTTTACAAATTAGAATGGGGATATTAGTAATAATTAAAATAAAAAATTTGATATTTAAATGAAACAACCCTTTGAACTGTTTCACTATGATATATATAGACCCTCAAAGCATAAATCAAATCATTGTGATAAGTATTTCATTTCACCCATTTATAATTATACTCAGATCCTATGTATTATGTTTTATTTATATATATATATAATGCTCTAAAGGGGATTACAATTTTAAGAATAAGTATTAAGAATGAGTTTCATTATGTGTAAAAGAAGTCTATAATAGATTATGGTGTTGATTAGATAACACAGCTAATATGGGGTGGTAAAAAAATAATATTTATACTACTCATTAGAATAGTGCAGTTGATGTCTATGGTAATTTCCCTAATGTTTTTATTTTAGATAACTCACAATTCATAGAATATTATAATATTTATGGTATTTTTTATATATATTGAAAAAATGAAAAATATTGATGTTTTTGAAAATTGATGCAAAAACGTAGCAGTAAAAATGAAAATAAAAGATTATGAATACAATATTATCACAATTAATGATCATTTCTTGGGAGATTTCCCATATATGTGTTTAATTTGTTTCTTAATGTGTTGTCCCAACTTAATTATCAATAAATAAAAATGATAAATATCATTCTCCTAACCTTTTCTAACTATTTATCCCATGTAATGAACTAGTGAATTACATTCACATGTGCATTTGGACTGGTATTACCTAAGTCCAAAGGTAAGAGGCATCCCTTAATTGAGATGAATAACCCTTGGCTTCCAAATCCATCAGACTGAATGAATAAAGAGAACCCAATTGTTCATGTCCAGTAGACACTAAGTCATTCCCTATATTTTCACCAATATCTATCATATTCAAGATAAGTTTGGAAGGGGAAGAATTTATCAAAATATAGTGTTATAATAAATAAATGTGTAATGAATAAAAGAAAGAATGATGATATAATGCAAATAGATATCACCAAACAAGAAATCAATGAGTGAGGAGGAGGAGAAAATAATATACCATAGATTGAATCTTTGAATCGTCTGAGAGAAAGTAGATATATTTCCAAACCTAGATTTTGTTTTAGCCTTGCATTCCTTCAACCCTTGATTAGTTTTATCCTAGGAATCGAGCCTTGAAATTGATTTGAGCCTTGATTCAAGCTTGAATTTGGTCAGGAGGAGTGCCGACAACAGGTGCCTTCCACAGAAACCTTCATATATCAGGATTGGTTCACAACTAGTTAGGGTTCCTAAAATAGATTGGGACACTTTTATCAGTTCTTCCAAAAAATCACCGATAAATATCCCTTTTATCAGTACCAAATTAATATGAATTGATAAAATCCATCTTTATCTTAGAACTGATAAAGATGGATTTTATTATCAGTTTTTTAGCACTGATAAAGGATTTATAATTGTAATTATAAATAATTTTTTAAAAATATATTTATATAATTATGTATATATATATATATATTTCATAAATACAAATAGATATAAATATAGTGAATATATTTATTATTTAAATGTATTTATTATAATTTTATAATTATTTAAATATATAATTATTTATTTATTATTAAATAAATAATTTTTTAAAAAATAGTATTTATATATTGATATAATTATATATTTTTATATTTTTATATTTATATAATTATATTTATTTATCTATTTATCAATTTATATAATAAATATATATAAATTAAAATATAGTAAATACATTCATTATTTAAATATATTTATTATAATTTTATAATTATTTAAATATATATATAAATTTATTTATAATAATATAAATACTTTTTTAAAAACTATATATTTATTTGTATTTATAAATATATAAATGTATAAATATAGTAAATATGCCTTTATAAATATATTTATTTATAAATATTTATTTATAAATATATTTTTTACATTATTAAAGAACTTTTAATATTAAGTGCATACATGTTAAAAATGAGTGAAATTGAATAATTAAAAATGAGTAAACATTAACAATATTGAAAAAAATGATGATCTTTATTAATTAAATAAAAATTATTAAAAAATAAAGATATTTACTGAAATATAGATGAATATATATTGAAAGTAAAAAAACATAGTAAATTATTATAAATAAATAAATAATAGAAATTGATCAAATTCCCAACAAAATTAAAAATCCCAAATAAAAAATATTAAAAATGAATTAATAACTAACTGTAATAAAATTAAAAACATAATGATTAAAGACGTGATATATTAAATGTATCATCATATAATGAAATTCTAAAATGCATACTATAATTTTAACAAATTCCATAAATATTAGGTTTATGTGTTTCTATATAAGATTTCTCTAATTATGTAAATATTTGTGTGTGTGTTTGTTTTGTATATAAAAAAACCATTAACAAATTTGATTTATATGAAATCAATATAACATGAGTTTGATATATGTTAAAATGAAAAATAAAACAATATTCTATTATGTCCCTTACTTGATGCAATTAGTCAATATTTTAAATTCAGATTAATTTTTATTTATAAATAATTCATCACTAAATATAAGACTATTAAATGTAAAGAATAAATATTTTGTATCATATAAATAATATTTATATAAATTCATATATATTTCTATATTTAATATATATTATTACTAATATTATCAATAATTATTTAATTAATAAAATGTTTAATATTTTCTCGATATACTGATATTTAATTTTTATTTCTTAAATTTTCATTTTACATATATCTATATATTTAATATATATAATTTATTGGTATTTATAAATTATATATAGTATAATAAATTTATTTATTTTTATTAATAATTATTTAATTAATAGAGAATTTAATATCTTTTTGATAAACACGTTTTTATTTTTTATTTAATTATTTCATTTTATTTGGGAAATTTATCTATGCTAAAAAACACTGATAAAGGATCCCTTTATCATCACTTAAAATAAATAACTAATAAATAGTACTCTTTATCAGAACTAAAAATAAAGAACAGATAATGGGTACTTTTTATCAGTGCCAAAGAAAAGTGTTAATTATGGTTACCCTTTATCATACCTAAAAAAACGCTGATAAAGGCTAGCATTGTTTAAGGCTTGTTTTATAGTAGTGATGGTTTCTCAAACATTGTGGTAAAACCGTGTTGGGTTCCCCTGGAGGTAGTTCCATGCACATGGTTGGTGCATGGTTTGGCCAACTATGTGGCCAAACTGTGGGGCCCCTTAATAATTGGGAAAATAACCATTTTGTTTATAATTTCAACCCATCCCCTCATTTTATCAATTTTCTTACCTTCAGTGGGTTTTCTTCACACGTTGAGGTCCCAACTTAGCATAACCTAGGATCTTTGATTTCTATTCCTTTGGATGTTTGATCAAGATTTTGTTGGTCTGGATGGATTCCTCTACTTAAGCTCTTTAATCCTTTGGCTTGGATCAATATTCGTCTTTCCCTAGATGATGCTATTTTGATACATTCTTATATGCCCTATTTTAAAGGTGTTGATTTTTTCTTCCATTTCTCTTGATCCATACCAAATGAAGGGTCGATATTGGGCAAGGAGTGTACTACGAGCTTGAGGTAGGTGGTCTAGTATTTATCCCTTACTGTCATGATGTTTTATAATATATGATTTGTGTCACATGTTGGCTTTCCCATGTGTTTCTCCCAAATCAATCCTATTATAGAATGGTTTCCTTAATTTATAACCTTGTAACCTTCTTATGTTCCCTTCTATTGCTTCCACCCCTTAAGGTGTGTTGTTCATTTTTCATTGATGTTACAAATGTATAAACATCCAATCCAATGTTTATATGGTTTTTTCATGAATTCCAATGTAAAGAACCGTAAATTTCAAGGAAATTTTTTTCTTAATTTTCTTTGGAATTTTACAAGAACGCAGTTTCAGATGGCACCTGATTTCGAGGCCCGGTGTTCCCGGAATCATTTTCCAAAGTTTGGCTCGGGTACGTTCAGTGAACGAACGAGCTGGTTTTTCTAACTTTTGAACTGGTGCTCAGAATCGAATTCTGTGGGCACCGATGATATCGCAGCGCCGGTACTTTCTTAGAAACACCTCTTCCGGAGTTGCGTTTTCTCGGGTGTGGTTTTTAATTTTTGGGCTTTATGTTAAGAAATAAAATAAAGTGGTGCGACAACTTTATTTTTATTTCACTTAATCCACTTAAAAGACACTTAAAGATGCTTAAGCTATGTTAAAGCGGATATGGTGCTATCCAAAAATATCCTACCCTCTTGGTAGGATATTTGTGAGGTGGGGCCCACACGAGCCCCACCGTTTCTTTTCCACTAAGTAATGCACCCGCGAAAACCCGTCTTTATGAAAGTCAACTGACGCGTTTTCTTAAATTCTTAACGCACAAATTAATTGGGCGGTTAACTTCGTTAAATTAATTCTATGAATTAATTTAATCGTTTCTTAACCTGTTACAATCCGTTGGCGTAATAATAAAATAAGACCAACGCACAACTTCTTGAGGATTGCTCGTTGATAGGTTTTTGACAGAATTTTGTGCCTTCATCCACCTTCGCGAAGAACGTGAAGAACGCGAAGAACGCGAAGAATGCGAAGAACGCCGTCACCCTCGGAGATTGACGACGCTTCATCCGAGACGTTCTTCCCCGCCACGATCTCCGATCACCAACTGCTTGAGGTAGGAGATTTCAGGTTTCTTTTAAATCTTCTTTTTGGTTTATAACAACACAAGGATTTAATCGATATAATTAAATTTGTTGTTTCTTGGTCCTTGGAGTTCGCTGACGCAACACCGGATACCGCGACGACGCGACGGTCCCCTCCTTCTGTGACGATCAATTCCGCAAAAACGTGCGTGCGACGACTTGACGAGGTAGGGGTTTTATTGGGAATGATTTTACTCCGTGGATGTTTCCGTTCAAAACAAAGAACCCGGGTTCATAAGAACAATTTTAATTAAATAAAAAAAAAATTTTGTTATGTTTTCTATGTATTGATTATTTCTCCCGACTGTTATCATCTAACGCGGAGGGTGCGGGCCAAATGAACACGGCCCGAAAACCCACCGCAGTTCTTCGTTGTTGTGTATATTTGGCGGGCGACGACAAAATGTGTCGCAAAGGCGATTTGATGATTCCGCAGTGAAGAACGGGACCCGGGAGGAGCAGTGGCGTAGACGGAATTGGAATCGGACCACCAGAGCAACTCCGGTGGCCCGCGGAAGCCACCGGCGGCGCGGTGGCACCAGCGGCCGGAGGCGGCGGAGCCAGTGGACCCGCGGCCGCGCGGCTCCAGCGCACACGGGACGTGGCTTTGCTGTGTCCGTTGACCAGGGCGGCCCCCCGCGGGGGCCGCAGTGTGTCACGCGGGGGCAGTGCCCCCCCCCCCCCCCCCCGCGTTGCTCGGCCGCTCGGCCGGGCCGCACCGGGCCGCGCCCTGGTAGGGCCGGACCGGGTCCAGCCGGGTCAGGTTGACCCGGTTCGGGCCGACCCAGGGGGGATCGGGCCGGGCCCAGACCCCCCATTTCTGGACCTTTTCGGTATTTTTCCCGTAACATGAGCTACGGGCCTCCGATTGACGCACTGTCAGCGGAAACATGATCCTTGGATCGAGACAGTCGTTTCGGTATATTACACTCAAGGTTTCGGAATACTTTGGGTTCAGCCGGGTTGGTTCGTACAGGAAACCAACCGGGCCCTCGGAGCAGAAAAGCTCATATCTTGTGCTTCGGACGTCCGATTGACGTGCCGTCAACTTTGGTGGATTCCTCTAAGTGATACGGATCTTTTGGCATAATCCGCCTGAGGTTTGGACGCAAGTGGAGTACGATTGGGTTGGTTTTGCCTTAAAAAACAACCGGGCCCCTAGGACGAAAAAGCCAATAACTCTCAGACCGGGCGTCTGATTGACGTGTCGTCTGCGACGTTGAGTTCATATTGGTGATACAGAACTTTTGGATACATCAACTCTGGACTAGGTGCCAGTTGATGTATCAGCCTCTCGGCTCGTGAAGTGGACCCTCCCGAGCGAGCTTGCTGTGTGCGGGAACCCTAGAGCTGGCTGCGACTGCTACATCGACGATGATGAAGACAGTCGTACTGGAATCCTATGTGGGTTCGACGATGAAGACACTCGTACTGGAATCCTATGTGGGTTTGACCATGAAGACAATCATACTGGAATCCTATGTGGGCTCGACGAAGAAGACAATCGTACTGGAATCCTATGTGGGTTCGACGATGAAGACAATCTTACTGGAATCCTATGTGGGTTCGACGAAGAAGACAATCATACTGGAATCCTATGTAGGTTCGACGATGAAGACAATCATACTGGAATCCTATGTGGGTTTGACGATGAAGACAATCGTACTGGAATCCTATGTGGGTTCGACGATGAAGACTATCATACTGGAATCCTATGTGGGTTCGATGATGAAGAAAATTGTATCGGAATCCTCTGTGGGTTCGACGACGATGTCAACAGTGCTTGTATCCTACGTGGGTCCCAGTAATATGAATCAGTGACTAAATATGATCATCTCTCTTGCTTTGCAAATGATGTGTACCTGTGTGAGCTAAATCTTTTGTTACTCTCCTTTGTGGATTGTGTTGAACTATCCTATGTGGATTTACTGTTTACTCTCCTTTGTGGATTGTGTTGAGCTATCCTATGTGGATTAATTTTTCTCTCCTTCGTGGATTGTGTTGTGCTATCCTGTGTGAGTATACGTTTTCCTTTCTTGTGTGGACTGGGTTGTGCTTGGGCTCGGATGTTGGAGTCGAACGGGAATTGATGACTTAGGTATATGTATGGGCATATACCTAAGCAGTGTCAGTTGTTTCTTCGTGATTGTATCTTTCCTTTTTGGTTTACCCTTTGTCGATTTTGGGAGACCTTCGGGGGTCTCGGGGTCCCTATTGAGTAGCTTATACTCACCCCTGCACGGGCTATGCCCGCACTTCGCTGTGTTGGTTGCAGACGACGGACAGCACTGATCGTGGTGGAGGCTTGCAGAGCAGGACGGTACCTAGAGGTGGACCACTAGACGGGACGTACTCGGAGTGGACGGCTGGACCGAGGAGCATTGGAGGCTATCTGTGCTCACCCTTCAGGTGGGACTTCCAAAGGACGGCTCAACGCTGCGGCTTTTCTTTTCAGTTATTGTTTTCCCCTTTTAGTTGTACTTTACATTTAGGCTTGTATTTCCGGCCCCTTTTTATTTCAGCACAGCTTGTTACAGTTTTTACTTAGTGTTTACTCTTTCCGCTTGCTTACTCTGTGGTGGTTGTTCACTTTACAAAGTCAATGCCTTCCCTATTTATCGGGATTTACGCCTTGGTGCTAGTTGCCAGCCCCTAGCCTATGGAAGGTGGGCTTGGGGTAGTCGCGGCACGGGCCCCGAAGACGGGTCGTGACAAATTGGTATCAGAGGAGTTCGGTTCTACTGCAGACTCTGATCTTTCTTCTATGTGAAGAAATAGTGTTAAGCGTATTGAGTGTGGTTATCAGTCCAGGCAGCCCAGTGTTGGTGCGGCGGCCGACGTATCTGTACACTAGGACCCTGACTTCTGATTTCCGACTTAATGCACGAAAACATTGATTGCATGTGTGGTTCAAGTTTTCTTTGTGATTACTTGTATCAGCTCACCAGGTATACTGTTCTGACCATGGTGCACCAGTTTCTTTTCAGGATAGCCCCACGACGATAGCCAGCTAGGGTTCCGAGCGACGAGGACTCGGTACAGGGCCCTTTGACAGCTGAGGCACCGGCGGTACCTATACCCGCCGAGCCACCGATGCTACTAGCCCCAGCCGCTGACGATGCACGTCACCTTAGTGCACTGCATGAGTTCCAGCGCCAGCGACCACCCAGGTTCCATGGGGAGACGGACCCCCAGGCCGCCGAGGACTAGCTGGAGGCAGTTGTACGGGTTTTCAGATTAGTGAGGACACCAGCAGACCTCATGGTGATCCTCGCAGCGAGCCTTCTGCACGCGGCGACAGGTAGATGGTGTAGCTTGATGCTCCAGGTGCATGATGAGGCATCTCTCCTCTGGACGGACTTTGAGAGCATCTTCTGTTCGGAGTTCGTCCCAGCCACCCTCTGTGCGGTGCGCATCTAGGAGCTACTATAGCTGCGGAAGGGCAGCATGACGGTTGCCCAGTACTCGGCGAGATTTACTGATCTGTTGCGCTACTCCACCGATATGGTACGGGATCCGTTCTTCCAGGCCCGGACCTTCGAGCAGGGGCAGAGGCATGAGATCAGGGCCTCGATGATCTCCCTCATAATTCGGATGCAGGCAGAGGTGTTGGAGATAGACCTTTTAATAGAGAGTTTCCTCGCCGAGCAGGCACCAGCGGCAGGACCCTCCGCAGGACGACCCATAGCGGAGTCTTCTGCAGCTGGCAGTAGACAGTTGACGCAGAGGTCCAAGCGGGCCAGACCTTCAGATGGGCAATCTTAGGGTGATGATTCAGTTATGCGGGGTACACGAAGGAGAGCCAGCTACCCAAGGAGCAGGCAATGCTATGCATGTGGTGGGCAAGGTCACGTGGCTCGAGACTGCCCGACTCGTCCTGCTGATGAACAACAGGCGGTAGAGGGACCTCCCAGGCAGAGGTTCGACCATGACGGTCCGCAGGGAGCAGGCAGGCGAGGCAGAGGAGCTGGCCGTGCAGCTGGAGGTGGACGATGCTTCGGGGTGTTGCCACCACCACCACCAGGAGGTCCACCCCGACCGCAGGGGACAGGAGGATATGGGAGAGATCAGCTTCAGGCAGCTGAGGCCTACGATCATGGAGCTCCGAGAGCAGGTGGACAGGAGCGGGACTAGCTCCAGACTTGGAGAATTTCTTTCATGTTGCTTTTAGTTTTGTTGTTGTATGTTTATAGATGATTTGTGTCTTTGTACTTGAGCTGGACTAATAAAATACACCTTTTTTTGGCATTTACTTTCCTGTCCTCTCTTTTGTTGTTACTAAGAGGTTCCAGTTTAGACTGTTGACTTGACCCTCACTTGAGAGATACCTACTGGAGGAGACCCAGTTACCACACACTTATGCTGATAGTGTGACTCAACCCTTGGAGGTGAGAGTAACGGTTGGATCTCTTGGTAGTAGCATCTAGGCCTTACGACATCATCCTTGGTGTGGGTTAGTATCATCCATGTCGAGATTGACTGTATTAGGCAAAGAAAGTGGTTCATCCATGGGATGAGACCAGATTTCTCTTATCAGCAAAGGAGAAACCACAACAGCTCTTGTAGGACCAGAGAAGGTCCAGACCATCCAGGAGCGGATGAGGACAACTCAGAGCCGGCAAAAGTATTATGCTGACAGGAGGCGGAGGCCACTAGAGTTCGAGGACGGCGACTACGTCTTCTTGCGTGTCTCACCTTGACATGGTTTACAGAGATTTGGCCGAGGCGGCAAGTTATCTCTACGCTTCATCGGACCATTCCAAGTCCTCAGCAGGTTTGGCGAGGTGGCTTATCGCCTGGCTCTACCACCTCAGTTGCACCGGGTGCATGACGTCTTCCACGTATCTCAGCTAAGAAGATATGTGCATGACCCGACACACATCATTGACCATGGGGAGCTGGACGTTGATGATGGGGTGACTTTTGTGGAGGTCCTGGTGGAGATTGAGGATCGACAGAAGCGGGTCCTTCATGGATGATCGATTCCTCTAGTGCGTATCAGATGGAAGCACAGGAACCTCCAGGAGAGCCCTTGGGAGCGAGAGGCACAGATGTGTGCTCAGTACCTCCCTTGTATCCCTAAGTTTGTGGTGAAGCTTTAAGGGGACGTAAACCCCTATGGTGGGGGTAATGTAAAGACCCGTAAATTTCAAGGAAATTTTTTTCCTAATTTTCTTTGTAATTTTACAAGAACTTAGTTTCAGACGGCACCTGATTTTGAGGCCCGGTGTGCCCGGAATCATTTTCCAAAGTTTGGCTCGGGTACGTTCAGTGAACGAACGAGCGAGTGTTTCTAACTTTTGAACCGGTGCTCGGAATCTAATTATGAGGGCACCGATGATATCGCAGCGCCAGTACTTGCTTAGAAATGCCTCTTCCGAAGTTGCATTTGCTCGGGTGTGGGTTTTAATTTTTGGGCTTTAAGTTAAGAAATAAAATAAATTGGTGCGACAACTTTATTTTTATTTCACTTAAGCCACTTAAAAGCCACTTAAAGCAGCTTAAGCTAAGTTAAAGTGGATAGGGTGCTATCCAAAAATATCTTACCCTCTTGGTAGGATATTTGTGAGGTGGGGCCTGCACGAGCCCCACCGTTTCTTTTCCGCTAAGTAACGCACCCGCGAAAACCCGTCATTATGAAAGTCAACTGACGTGTTTTCTTAAATTCTTAACGCACAAATTAATTGGGCGGTTAACTTCGTTAAATTAATTCTATGAATTAATTTAATTGTTTCTTAACCTGTTACAATCCGTTGTCGTAATAATAAAATAATACCAACGCACGACTTTTGAGGATTGCTCGTTGAGAGGTTTTTGACAGAATTTTGTGCCTTCATCCTCTTTCGCGAAGAACGTGAAGAACGTGAAGAACGCGAAGAACGCCGTCACCCTCGGAGATTGACGACGCTTCATCCGAGACGTTCTTCCCCGCCATGATCTCTGATCACCAACTGCTTGAGGTAGGAGATTTCGGGTTTCTTTTAAATCTTCTTTGTGGTTTATAACAACACATGGATTTAATCGATATAATTAAATCTGTTGTTTCTTGCTCCTCGGAGTTCGTCGACGCAACGCCGGATACCGCGACGACGCGACGGTCCCCTCCTTCTGCGACGATCAATTCCACGAAGAACGCGTGTGCGACGACTTGACGAGGTAGGGGTTTTATTGGGAATGATTTTACTTCGTGGATGTTTCCGTTCAAAACAAAGAACCCAGTTTCATAAGAACAATTTTAATTTATTAAAATTGTTTTTTGTTATGTTTTCTATGTATTTATTATTTCTCCTGACTGTTATCATCTAACACGGAGGGTGCGGGCCAAATGAACACGGCCCGACAACCTTCCGCAGTTCTTCGTTGTTGTGCGGATTTGGCGGGTGATGACAAAACGTGCCGCAAAGGCGATTTGATAATTCTGCAGTGAAGAACGGGACCCGAGAGGAGTAGCGGCGCAGACGGAATTGGAATCGGACCACAGGAGCAACTCCGGTGGCCCGCGGAATCCACCGGCGGTGCGGGTCACCGGCACGGTGGCACCGGTGGCTGGAGGTAGCGGCGCCAGCGGACCCGCGGCCGCGCGGGCCGGACGCACATGGGGCGGGGCTTTGCCGCGTCCGTTGACCTGGGCGGCCCCCCGCGGGGGCCGCGGTGTTGTCACGCGGGGGCAGCGCGCCCCCCCACGTTGCTCGGCCGCTCGGCCGAGCCGAGCCGGGCCGGACCGGGTCCCACCGGGTCGGACCCGGGTCGGGTCGACCCAGGGGGGGTCGGCCCGGGCCCAGACCCCCCATTTCCGGACCTTTTTGGTCTTTTGCATGTAACTTGAGATACGAGCCTCCGATCGATGCACGGTCAGCGGCAACGCGATCCTTGGATCGAGACGGTCGTTTCGGTATATTACACTCAAGGTTTCGGAATACTTTGGGTTCGGCTAGGTTGGTTCGTACACGAAACCAAACGGGCCCTCGGAGCAGAAAAGCTCATATCTTGAGCTCCGGAAGTCCGATTGACATGCCGTCGACTTTGGTGGATTCCTCTCAGTGAGACGTATCTTTTGGCATACTCTGCCCGAGGTTTGGACGCAGGTGGAGTACGGTCGGGTTGGTTTTACCTTAAAAACCAACAGGGCCCCTGGGACGAAAAGGCCAATAACTCTCAGACCTGGCGTCCGATTGACGCGCCGTCTGCGACGTTGAGTTCCTGTTGACGATATGGAACTTTTGAATACATCAACTCTGGACTAGGTGCCAGTTGATGTATCAGTCACTCGGCTCGTGGAGTGGACCCTCCCGAGTGAGCTTGCTGTGTGCGGGAACACTAGAGCTGGCTGCGACTGCTACATCGACGACGATGAAGACAATGGTACTGGAATCCTATGTGGGTTCGATGATGAAGACAATCGTACTGGAATCCTAAGTGGGTTCGACGATGAAGATACTCGTACTGGAATACTATGTGGGTTCGACGATGAAGACAATCGTACTGGAATCCTATGTGGGTTCGACGAAGAAGACAATCGTACTGGAATCCTATGTGGGTTCGACGATGAAGACAATCGTACTGGAATCCTATGTGGGTTCGACGAAGAAGACAATCATACTGGAATCCTATGTTGGTTCGACGATGAAGACAGTCGTACTGGAATCCTATGTGGGTTTGACGATGAAGACAATCGTACTGGAATCCTATGTGGGTTCGATGATGAAGACTATCGTACTGGAATCCTATGTGGGTTCGATGATGAAAAAAATTATATCGGAATCCTCTGTGGGTTCGACGACGATGTCAACAGTGATTGTATCCTACGTGGGTCCCAGTAAAATGAATCAGTGACTACATCTAATCATCTGTCTTGCTTTGCAAATGATGTGTACCTGTGTGAGCTGAATCTGGTGTTACTCTCCTTTGTGGATTGTGTTGAACTATCCTGTGTGGATTTACTGTTTACTCTCCTTTGTGGATTGTGTTGAGCTATCCTATGTGGATTACTTTTTCTCTCCTTCGTGGATTGTGTTTTTCTATCATGTGTGAGTATACGTTTTGCTTTCCTGTGTGGACTGGGTTGTGCTTGGTCTCGGATGTTGGAGCCGAACGGGAATTGATGACTTAGGTATATGTATGGGCATATACCTCAGCAGTGTCGGTTGTTACTTCATTATTGTATCTTTCCTTTGTGGTTTATACTTTGTGGATTTCGGGAGACCTTTGGGGGTCTCGGGGTCCCTATTGAGTAGCTTATACTCACCCCTGCAAGGGCTATGCACGCACTTCGCTGTGTTGGTTGCAGACGACGGACAGCGCTGATCGTGGTGGAGGCTTGCGGAGCAGGACGGTACCTGGAGGTGGACCACTGGGCGGGACGTACTCGGAGAGGACGGCTGGACCGAGGAGCTGTGGAGGATATCTGTGCTCACCCTTTAGGTGGGACTTCCAGAGGACGGCTCGATGCTGCGGCTTTTCTTTTCAGTTGTTGTTTTCCCCTTTTAGTTGAACTTTACAGTTAGGCTTGTATTTCCGGCCCCTTTTTCTTTCAGCAGAGCTTGTTATAGTTTTTACTTAGTGTTTACTCTTTCTTCTTGCTTACTCTGTGGTAGTTGTTCACTTAACAAAGGAAATGCCTTCCCTGTTTATCGGGATTTAGGCCTTGGTGCTAGTCGCCAGCCCCTGGCCAATGGAAGGCGGGCTTGGGGTAGTCACGGCACGGGCCCCGAGGACGGGTCGTGACATCCAAATTGTAATATCATAAATGAAATAGATAATTATTGTGGTTTGGAATGACTAAATTTCTTATCAATTTACGATTAATTTCATAGAGGTGAGTGTTATTACCACATCACCCATTTAAATTGAACAATGGTTACACCCTTGTTATTATTTAATGTTAAAGAGTTGTGAATTATCCACTGTCTTGTATTATAAACATCGATCAATTATCATTGCATTGATTTATTATCATGGATACCCTTGTCAATTATTGTAAATGGGAATGATGACCCTTATTCATGATATTTACATTTATATGGGAATGGAATCCCATATTCAAATGTGAAACGAGCATGGAGTCCCTATATTATACTAGGAATAGAGACCCTATACTGTGATATGGGCATAGAGACCCACTATAAATGTTATACCGGGCATGGAGACCCTATTCTGTGATACTAGGAATTATGTCCCCTTATAAATGTGATACGAGCATGGTGATCCCTTATAAATGTGATACTGGCATAGAAACCATTTATAAATTTAAAACAGTCATGAAATCCCTTATGATATGATACAAGCCATGATGACCCTTATAGTGATATTAGAGATGGTATCCTTACAAATATTATATTGGGCATGGAGTACCCTACCCTTGTGATATCAAGAATTGCATCTCTTGATACATGTTCATAGATATTCTAGAACATGCTGAAGTAGGTAGTGTTAGCCTAGTTTTCCTTCAGGAACAAGAGCCAACCCATTTGTAGTTGATATTACTAATTTTCATTTTTATATCTGCACACTTCAATGTTGAATACAAAAATTGGATATTTATATTCATAATTGGTGGTGTCCTACTATGTTTCTCTCACACCCTATGTGGGCCATCGATGGTACCCAGGTAGACTCTATACTTGCAGTTGTATATTAGGGGACGCATCTACTAATGGATGTGGGACTTATTACTTGACTTTGGATGAGATCTTGGTAGTAAATGACTGAGTAGGATCTCAGGATGCTTGGATAGATTTTGGCACTTTTTAGATTATTTATATCATGCATTGTATTGACTACTTGCTACCATGAAATCATGTTTCCCGGTTTTATAGAGGTATGACATAATCATCTTTTGTATATGATTCAGATTTCTACTTCTGATTATTACTTAGTACTTCGATGTTTATATGAGTTTCCTCTATCTTTTATATTATTTTTATGCTCCCATTATTTACCCTTGTATTATTATTATTGTACTACTCTAGTGAGAGGGAATATTCTACCTAAAGATACACCCTAGGACCTCGTTGATAGTCAGTAGCCTCGGGCATACAGGGAAGTGCACTTGAGTCCATGTGGCCCGTCAGTTTGTGGAACCTCTAACTGGAACCTAGGTGAGGACTTCATAATTTATTCCTATGAGACGTGTTATTTGAGTTCCTTGGGGGGTGATTATATAATGATACCAAAAAAATTTATCGAGGAAATAGTGAGAGTAGTTCATGTTGTTGATCTGAAAATGAAACAAGTTTAGATCATAGTTGTTGAGGTACAATTAGGATATGTATGAAAAATAGATTGATCATGAGAGTTCGTGTGTGAGAATCTGTCAAAATTTTAATGTATGAATAAAAATAAAAAGGTAAGAGATTGTATTGAAACTACTGATAAAATATTTGACTTCTTAGATACACCTAAGAGTATTATGTTGAAGTACACAATGTTCATACTTGAGGGTCCCAGCTAACATTGGATGGATTTTATGGTACGTGGGGATAGGCGTGTGGTCTTATACTAGAAGGGTTTCAATCATCACTTCTTTAGTAATTTTAATCTGGATTAGCTGATGATAGGTTAGTCTATGTAGTTACTCTATTTGTTTTAGGGAGATCATTTGGTGTTAGTGTACACTAATCAGTTTTCTAAGCTAGTTATTTTTTCACCAAATGTTGTGAAGATTTATCAGCTAAAAGATCAAATGTACTTGTAGGGTTTACAATCAGATATCAGATCATAAGTATGTATGCTGAAGATTTCTACCTTTACGAATATAGTGGGCATTTCTATAATGGAAGAAATGAATATAATGGGAAAGGTTGGTTATTATTTCCCTTCACTTCCACCTAGTGGCATCTTCAATGGTTCCCTAAGAAAAAAAGAGGAAGTTGTAGGATTATCATTGGATTGGAGGAAATTTTTCTCAACATTAAACCTCTTAAGCTCGTCCAATTGTAGCTAGAGTTATTCCCCTGACTTTATATTAGTGTGTAAAGTTCAGACACACATTGAGTTCCAATCATTCACCTACAAAGACATGTAACAGTTGTGGATGTTATGGTTATCTACATCATGTTTTCTAGTCTATGTCTAATCCTTGATATGTTTAGGGATCATCAGCACTGAAGGCTACTATGTCATAGTTAAATCCTTAAAATAGTATTGGGATCTAGACACATGACTCAAGGGTGAAGCCCATTAACATGGTATATGATTTTATGGTAGAGGTATATGTTGGTCCAGTGATAGTGATAGGTACCATCTTTATGGAATCGTTAGTTGTAGTTACCTTATTTGATATTGGTTCTTCCCACTTGTTTATATCTATCCATTTTGTTTATTTTCTTAACCTTCCAACAAAACTCATGTCATTTTTTGTGTAGCTAGAGACAGCTTTTGGAAAGTGGAAATATAATGGATTTCAGTGACCTTCTAGTGATCTATGAATAGCTGATGCAGAGCTAGTATTGTATTTTCTTCTTCTCAATATTGATAAGTTTGACATCACTATTGAAATGTAATGGATTGTTTCTCATCAATATGAGGTTTATTGTTATAATTTATGTGTCACATTTCTTGTGGTCTATGGGAAATTATGTGTGTTTCATGGATAGTGGGATCTGAGGTCCATACATTCAGGACCGTCCCACCCAAAGAGCAAAAGTTTTTTTTCTATTGTAGCAGTTGTTCCTAATGAAATTTATTCTGTTGTTTATTATCCTACTATTGCTAAGGAATTTTCTAACATTTTAAAAAATTGTTTCTCCTATATTCCTCCAGATAGGTAGGTAGAGTTTACAAATGATATGGTTCTTGGTATGCACCTAATATCGATACCTTCTTATCGTATGGAACCATGAAAACTGAAAGGTCTCATGGTTTGGTTGGATGATCTTGTGGAGAAGGTTATTGTTTGCCCTAGTTTTTTTACCTTGTGTAGCTATACTAATCATTTCTAAGAAATAAGATGGTTCACTTAGATTGTGTGTAGACAATCAAAATTTGAAGTGGGTAACAATTAAGAAAATATATCGTTTTCCTCATGTGGATGGTTTTTTTGTCCAATTAATGGGGGAAACTTTTTTTAAGATTGATCATCAGTTATGATATCATAATCTCATAGTTTGGGTGTGTGATATATCGATGACATCTTTCAAGAATAGGTATTTCCATTATGAATATATGGTAATGTTGTTTGGTCTAACTAATTTTTCTATAGTTTTTATGGATTTGATGAATCGGATATTCTATTAGTATCTCAACACTTTTCTGGTAGTGTTCATATATGGCTTTTTGATTCATTCATATTTAGAGGCTGAGAACAATCACCATATGAGTTTGGTTTTGGAAACCACAGTTTTATCATTTTTATATAAATATTTAAAAATGTATCTTATGGATTCAATAAGTGAGGTTCTTAGGTAATGTTATTTCTAACCATGAATTATTAGTTTATCCTGATAAGGAAAAGGTTTTCTTGTCATGGGAAGAGCCATGAAATGTTTGATATTTGAAGCTTTCTTAGTCTTTCCAGATACAATATAAGGTTCTTCAAAGATTTATCTAAATTGGGTTCACCTTTAACTACTCTTGTTAGGAAAGGGGTAAAATTCATATCTGATACAAAGTGTCAGTATTCTTTTGAAAAGCTAAAATGATGTCTGACATCAGCACCTATTTTGATCATACATGATCCCATTAAAGGATGTGTGGTTTTTTATTACGATTTGGAACTAGTTTGGGTTGAGTTCCCATGAAGGATGTTCATATGGTAGCTTATATCTCTCAGTATCTTTGACCACATGTGAAGAATATCCCCACTCATGATTTAGAGATTGTTGCAGTTATTCATGCACTTATCTGTTGGCTGCTTTATCTTTTTGGGTAGAGGTGCACAGTATTTTCTAACCATAAAAGATTAATTTATATATTTTATTAAAAATACATAAATATTAGATAGATACAATGATTTCAATACCTAAATACATTTAGCTTCTATATTTTATACACCCCATGGAAGGGGAGTTTCATTGTGGAAAATCTTTGTAGGAAAGTTCCATCATAAGCTATTTTGGAATCAAAGGAAAAGTGGTTCCTTATGGGTCATTTTTCTTTGTTGCATCTAGATGCTTAGGAGGATTTTTTAGGTATGGTTATGACTAGTGTTCAGTTATCAACATCCCTCTTTGTATTTATTATGTATATTAAATGGTAGGATGATGAGGTCAGGGGAGTTAGAGAAACCCTATATGATGGGGAGACCGTTTTGGGTTGGTCTCCATATTTAGATGTTATTCTAGGTTTTGGGTATTATTTTGTCATCCCAGCATCTGTGAGGATCTCGGTTTGTCTAATTAACATATTTATTCATGGTACATTCATCTGGGCACTATGATGATGTATTATGACATGAGACGATGATTCTAGTGGCCGGTTATGACACATGACATTGTCGATTTTCTGTCACATTGTTACACCTGCTAACAGATAAAGGTGGAGATTTTGATACCTTATGATTTTCTCCAACCTCTTATAGTTCCAATTTGGAAATGGGATGAGGTAACCATGGATTGTTTTTGTATTACCATGGACTTACCAAGGGATTAATTCTATCTATTTGGTGATTGATCAGTTGACAATGTCATCACATTTCATCCTAATAAAATACACCGCAGAATTTTAATATCTTGGTAAGTTGTATGTAGAGAAAATTATGAGGTTACTTGGGGTTACATATATAATTATTTAAAATAGGAATACTATATTTTTCTACGAGGATCATGAGGAGTCTCCAACAGGCGATGGGGACTCATGTCAGATTCAGTATAGCTAATTCTCCATAGAAAGAAAGCCAGTCGGAGCATGCTATTCGTATTTGGGAGGATATTATCTTTGAATGTGTCTTGAATTTTGATGGATGTTGGGATAAACATCTAGGACTGGTGTAGTTTTTCAATAACAATATTTTCCAAACATTTATCATATTGGATTCTTTTGACGCATTGTATGGTCACCCGTGCAGATCACATCTTCAATGGTCAGAGGTGGGAGAAGCTTCTTTGGCAGGACTGAGTTTGGTTTAGGAGATTACCATGAGAATTTAGGATATATATTAATGTATGGTTTTAGTTTAGAGTACACATAATTCTTATGTGGTTCAATGATATATTCCTTTGTAGTTTTCTATTGGTGACTGGGTTTTCTTGAATGTTTCTCCTCGGTTGGGTCACCACCTACTTGTGAAATAGGGAAAGTTGGCTCTATGATATGTTGTATTGTTTGAGGTCACTGAGCACCTTGGGAAGGTTTCTTATTGGTTGGAGTTTCTAGTTCAGTGGATAGATATTCATAATTTTTTCTACGCATCACAGCTTAGGCCTTATTGGGGAGAGATTGAGTTAGAACGTGATGTTTTTTGTTTTCTAGTATCTAGTTGAGATCTTTGATTCTCAATTAAAAATATTGGGTGGGATTTATATTCCTTTGGTTAGAGTGTTATGGTGGAATGGATCATATTCTCATTAGACTTGGGAGTGTCAATCCTTGATGAGGGATTAGTAGCCTCACCTCTTTATCAGACCTCATTCTTCCACATGACTTTTATGGGATGGAAAGTTTTCTAATGGGATGTTTGTAACATCTTATTACCCAATTTTAGGTAATTCTATTTTTTTTTCTTGTTTTTATATTTTATTGGGTGTGTCTGGGGACTCTAGAGGATAGAGAAACATTTTTGTGAAAAATGAACTAATGTTTGTGAATGTATGTTTATTTTAATTAATAGAGAGTGGGTATAAATTTTTTAATGCATTTTCAGGTTTCTCCCCAAGTTTAGAGAATGACCAAGTTGGTTAGGGGTTTTTGTGTGATAATATGGGTTTTATGAAATGTGCTAGGAGATTAAAAATCATGTAAAGGGGTTACATGATGTGTACTTTGTCTCCAGACACAATTTGTAAAATTTTTACACCTCATGAAAGGATTACATGTCGTATAATAGTTACATGATGTTTAATGTTAATATATTGGGTTGTAATAAAAATTCTATGGTGTTTTCAGTGTATGTGAGTTTTTTGGATTACACGATGTGTAAAGGGATTACACACCATGTAAATGTTGTTAGTTTTGTATTTAGGGTGCTGCATCAATTGAAACATATTTTATTCTTCTACATACCTCCCTTGTACTCAACCTAGAACCCTTTTCTGGTGATTTTGGATACCTTCATTTGATCTCGATTGATTCGTTTTGTGATTGATCATCATTGTAGTTGGATTTCGTCTCTCAAGGTGACTATCCTTTTTTTCTTCTTTGTTTCTTTTATTGCAGTAGTGTTGTTGCATTCGGTTCTCAGATTTTTTGAACCATTGCGATGTTTGTTATTGATTCTATCTAGATTCATTGTGAGATCTCATTATAGGGGATATTTAATTATTTGTTGTGGTGTGCTGGGTGTGAGTTCATGAAGTATTTTTTTTATTACCATTCTTCACTTTTACTTTAGTTAAATTAAATAAACTATAAGATATTTTGATTTATTATAGGTCCTCCATTGTATTTTTTGAATCCTTTCATGTGGTTGGTATTGATTCAGGCATGTATGACCCAAGATTTGAGTTAGGTGGTTCTATCACTATCCTGTGTTGGTGAAATACATTAATCCATTTTTTGATAAATTTTTCTATTTCATGAAATTAAATGATTGAATGATTTTTTTTGTGGTATGATTTTTTTAGAAAATATGATTTTCCCATAATTTTGGTAAATGGAAAAGGGTTTTCAAAGAATTTTGAAATGGTTCTGTGAAATGGTTTTCAAGCATGGTTTGATGGAAATGTTTTGATATCCTAGTTTCGAAAATAGATCACATGGGAATCCTTTCATAATTTGTTTGAAGGTATAGTAATAGTTCTATTCCACTTTTGTGGGGTTTTCTCATGGGTATTTCCTCTACTCCCAAGGCATGTTGTTCTAGGGACTTGTTAGACCTATTGGGGGGTTTACTTTATAGGGTGTTCACCTGATCTATAGAATCAATGAATATGTCAAGTGGCATGATTCATACGTGATTTTCTATGTTACATACAAGTTTCTAAATTATCCTAACCTAGATTGTTCCCAACAAGATGTTAAATATGCTTCTACATCTTATTTTAACTGTTTTTTTGTACTACCACAGATTTAAAATGATATGTGACACATGATTTGGTTTGAATCAATGTATCTGTTTTTTATATATGTATATAAAATTATTTTAAACTGATTTACCAATTTTATTTGAAAATGTAGAAAAGGGGTAAATTAAACTATTTTTCCAATTTTTGTTATATAAAAATTTTTAAACAGTTATCATGCCTTATTTTACTTAATGTTGATCATTCTTGGATTTTTATTTTGAGACTTGATATGGAACACCAGGGTGACACCCTAATAATCCTGTTGGATTACACCCTACATACCCCTTGGGTGGTGCATCAACCTTTGTATGAATTTCAATGAAGGTAAAGGCAAGGTTTCATAGTGAGGCAGTGAGGTTTTCTATCAACTGTGTTGGGTAGCTGGTGGTGAGATGGTGGGATTTTTCCCATGCTATCACATGGAGTATATGGTTTTTCATGTTTTAGAATTCCTTTTTGGTTGGATCTCTACTTGGATTTTTTTTACTCTTGATTTTTTTTCAGTTATGGAAGATTTTTAACTTTTCTTTTGTTTTCGTTATTCTATATATATTTCATGTTGTTGTATAATGTTAGGAGAAATAATTCCCTCTGATTGTTACTTGATACCCAGGTGCCAGTTGTCATCCCGAGTGGATCAAGAATTCCCTTTGGGTATATAGCATATCTAGTTAGGTTCCAATTTCAGAGGGTATTTGGGTCTGTTTCTTATAATGAGTATATCTTCCACGACTTCATTTGGATCATCAACATTATCCTTTATGATTGAAAATGTATTAATTTTCTCCCATGGAATCTTTTGAGGTTGATCTTATGATTTTGACATTTATTATAGAAATTACTTATCTAACATTTTTTCAATGGGATGTTTTACTTCATTCCCATCGAGATTCTTTCCTAAAACATTCTCTTTCATTATCTTCTTTTAATTCCATCAATGTGTCCATTGGGAATCTCTGAACTCCATTTTGACTTTGAGATCACATATAATTGTCTCTTCATAACTCCTATAGTCTTGGATTTACATTTATTTTTCTATATAGGGTCTTAGTTTGGTGAATAATTGATACATCTTCCTTTCAGAATTTATGACAAAGTTTAAAGTGTATCATGTTATCTTTACAATTTTTATCTCATAATTCCCCGCCAATTAAATTTATATTCATTAAAAATCAAGTAATTCCGACTCTATATTATTTCATAGGGTATGATGAAAATACTTGTTAAAAATTATTTTATGTCCTCTTATTTTATAGAGTCCACCTCATCCCTTGGTTTTGTGTTCTTGATTAGTTTCCACCATCGATCAACTTATCCCTCTAAGTTATATACTACCAACAAAAATTTCCCTTAATCCGAAAAATATATGACACAAAAATATATTTTCTATTTTATTGATACATTGTTCTATGACTATTGGATCATATGTTCCACTAAAAACATGTTCCCATTGATTAATGAAGGATTAAACTGCTAGTTATTAATTGCTTGGTGAATCTATATGCTTCCCATGGTTTATTTGTGGTTCATGAACTGAGTCAACTAATTCATAATCATCCTGATGTTTTCAACTCCATATCCCCCATATCGGGAAGGTCATCGTCACATTATCTATTACATTTTTTGTTTTCTATGGTTCTTCTATTTCATTCCATTTTTCTAGAAAAACAAAACCTAAGTGAGAAATTTTATACTATTGTTAATCTTATAATAAAATTTCTAAAGGAAATCATAATCCTATTATTTTCTAATATCATGATTCTAGGATGATATACTCTAATATTTAAAAAAAATACATCATTTATATATCATTCATAATGGTTTTTAAAAAGTTTTTTATTAACCTTAGCATATCCCCTGAGAGTATGAAATGAAGTTTTCAATAAGGCCTCTTTTTCATGAACTGGGTGAGGATCGAGTTAATACCTAATGTTCTCTTTTCGAGGATATTACACTTAGTTATGACTTTTCTATAGCCACATACACTAATAGTATCCATATAGGGAATTCATTTATTATATTCCACTCACTTTATACTGCACCAAAATTTTACAATGTATTTATGTATTCAAACTTATCCATATGGTTCTTACTAATTTATTCTTTCAAGTCCTAATTTAAAAAAATAACTAAAACTTACCGATGATATCAACTATAGAGACCTAACTTTTTAATACATGAATTTTAACATAATTACTTAACAAAATATTACATTAACAACTTCAAATAATCTTTTTGAGTTCTAGTGTCTTGGAAAAATGGCACATAATATATTAATTACATAAACAAAACATAAAAATGAAAATTAATTAATCATTTTGAAAGACTCCATTATTATTCCATCATATTTGACCTCACTGTAAGAAATTTCTTGGGGATATACATCAATAGAAAAGGGTGAGTATAAATCCTAGTATGGGATAAACAAAGAAATGAAACATGAAAGATCATCATGGATAAAACATAAGTCATAACATGATATAATAATCCTAAGTACTTGATACATAACTTATAAATGTGGATAAAACATAAAATTGATTCATTCATTATCATATCACCAAGGTATCAAAAAATATGTCATATTTAGAGACTAATTATTTACCCAATATATTGGAGAACTATCAGGGTATACCATTTGTATGTATTAATTCATTTGATCCCCATAGATCATAGTAAATAATTTCATCAATAACTTGAGGAGAATAAATAGTGAGTTTCATCTAAAATCATTGAGTACATAAGCTATTAAAGACATGAACATTAAGTAATTTTTAACCCTTTAAAAGTGAATGTGGGTTTCATATATGTTAACCTTAAATCAATAAATTATCATTACATCTAGGTGAATTGTCATGGATTATGAAAGGTTGTGTGTATTCATAATATAATAATATTTTATGTGAAAGAGAGAAATTTAATAAATGAATTCGGAAACACGATAGAATACAATGTGGATTAAGGAATGGGAGTAATGGGAGGTAATAAAGGTCTCCCATTGATAAAAAAACTATTTTGGCAGTAATGGGATAAATAAAAGTGTATTAAAAAAATTAAGTTAATTTTTATCAGAAACACAACAAAAGAGGTAATTGAATGGAAAATAATGAGAGGAGGGTTCCCTTACCGTGTAAAGTAACTTCCTAAATCATGGATAGGGAAACATTAGGACCTTAGAGACACATTAGAGAGACTTTAGAGGGTTTAAATGAGTATAATTTCATGACTAAGGGATTTATAGTAGAGATTAATGGGACTATGGGAGAGTATTTATAGTAAAAGGGTAGGAATTGTTTAATAATTTCTAAGTATAGTTCATGGAATTATAGATTAGTGAAAATGAAAAAATGTTGACTTACCCATGGTTTTTACTCATGATTTTAGAAATTTAAGTCGTGTTTTGTAATATTTTAATGAATTAGAACCAAACTCCATTTTTTTATATTACTTTGTCCATGTAAAATTAAATTTTCCACAAAATATATTTTTAAATTATTGATTTCCATTTTAGACTTTGGAAATTAATTTATATGTTTAGAAATTGGTTTAAATCAATTAAAATATATAATAATAATAAAATAACATATTTATGTTTTTTGGTTCATATTTATCAATTTATAAATCATTATTACATATTTAGGAATCCATAAAACAAAACGAAAATGAAAAATTGTAGTTTTACTATTAACTAAAAAATTAATATTTTAGAAAATTATCAATACTTTACCCTAACCAAATTTCTACATGATAATTTAAAATATTTTGTTTATTTTATCAAAATAATTTCTCAAATATGATATTTTTAAATTGTTAGTCATAAATCCATATTTACTGATAGATAAAAGTTTTTTAGGGAAATGTCATCTTTCTGGAAGTTATAAAAATTTCCTAGGACATTATAAAGCTATATTATCATTTATATCTAAGTAAACTATTTTTTATAATAATATTTCATGAAATTAAATTTCATTTATAATACATAAATTTATTAAAAAACTGTATGAAATTATGTTTTATTTGTATTAAAAATCAATTTATCAAATTCATTTTATATTCATGTGAATTTTGTTAAATAAAATAATAATGGAAATGAAATTTGAGGAAATAAATTTTTCATTTATAAAAAAGGAAATTAAAGATATATGATTTTATGGTCTACATATATATCCACTTATTACACCAGCAAACACCCTAAAGGTAAGGTGTGTGATGGTGGTTGTTTAATGTGGTGGCTCAGCTAACATTAACCTAATGGTGATCTCCACTAACTTGAATTTATCTCATAGTCGATTTTAATCAATCCATACTTATTTAAGCTCTATCTGTGCTTGGTCAAGGGAAACCCTCATTTATTTTACCTCCCTCTGAAGTTCTAATAAATGGGCTTCAAATGGAATGATCCTATTATTTTATTCCATCATTTCTCCCTTTTTCATCAATTATATTTCATCATTACCCTTTGAAAACACTAATTATAATAGTATCATTATTACCTATGGTCATAATTCCCAATAGTTATATTTACCAAACCTCATATTAACTAATGTTCACATAACTATAATCTAATAATTATATACTAATGGTCACATTTATTGTTACAACCTATATATTTACCACTAAATATCAAAATTTATTACTTTATTCTCAAGGGGTTTTACAATTCCTTTTAAAATGTATAATATATCCAAAACAATCCTTTTTCTTTTTATATTTTTCATGGATAGTATTATATTCGTGGTAGATTTTGATCCAATAGAGTACGCCATTCTGTGGACACTATGTTTTGGTTTTTATATGCCTATATTAGTCTTAATTTTAGTAATAAATTTTATTATTAGATATATAACATTATTTATATGCACTTCAATTGTGAAATATAATAAAATAGTCATTATGGAAAATAGATTTATTTTATTAATCCTTGAATGAATTATCAAGTCCTTACAACTTCCCTTTGCAACATCCAAATGGATCCCATGATTAGAAGGGAAGTGTCACAAAATACCTAGAACATTAAGCCTTCCTCTGACAATCAAATAAAATGGGCATTGATCAACCTTTCCTAAAGGTAGTTGGAAGTTTCCTAAAACTGACCAATCCAGATGAAGACATGGTCCCTTCTTTTCAATGCTATCAATAGGGTTCAAATATGAGATAAGTAAGATACAAACATTATTTAATAGCATGCAATATGAAAGAAACAATGAAACAATACTATGTATTTGGGTAATTTACAATAAACAACTACCTAAATCTTTGACAGGTCCACAACCACACCCTATCGAGACACCACATGTCTAATGAAATAATCTTCATGTGTAAAAAACATTCACTTGTACATATTTTCATAGAGTTTATGGTGTTGAGAAATATATATAAAAACACTTTGATTCTCAGCATGCTCATCCTTTGACCTTGAGTATATAAGGATTTTTTTGATGAACATGACTATGAACTAGGCATAGAACTCCTGAAATAAAGATTTCATGAGCCCCATGAACAAAGATGTCATGTTTTTTAGAAAAAATTACATAACCACAAAATAAAAGTGTCCATATCTATAATGAAAGGTAGTCATCAAGATATTCCTATTCTTTACCCTCATTTGGTATTACCCAAAACACATATCAATATTTGAAAACCAACAAACCACCTTCATCTGGTCGGTCAAATTGTATATTCTTCAAAGAGGGTAATGATTATTGAACATCACCTTATTCAACTTTCTAAAGTCTATGGATATCCTAAGACTGCCATCTTCCTTTTTGTAGAACAAAATTGGATCACCCTAATGAGATACACTTGGTCGGATGAAGCTCTACTACTTTAAATGAACAATTTGGATTCTTAACTCACACTTATTTTTGGGTTCTATATGATAAGGGTCCATTGAAGTAGAACATGAATCTGGTTGTAACTCTATCCCAAACTAGACATCAGGTCGAGGGAGTAGTGTCACAACCTCCCACAAGAAGTCATCAGAGAACTCCCTAATAACTCTAGGGATATTATTTTCTTTGATATCCACTAAAGACTCTTCTAATAGTGATAGGATAGGATCTATATCCCTACCACCCATTTGATATCCCTGGTCACCATGAACTCTGCTCGCTAACCCCCACACCATAAAACACGAATTTCCAAAAAAAAGTCAAAAACCACTTGGAATAAATACAACCAATCCATTCCAATGATGAAATTGTATGGCCATATCTATAATATGAATATACACTCCACTGAATGATGTCACCCAATCGTTAGTATACATCACTGGAACACTTTAAATGATAAATTTTGACCTCCAACAAGAAAATATAACACTGGGGGAACATATGTCCTCTCCAACTCTATCTCTAATGTGAAAACCAGGGTTAATGAAATAAAGGATAATGAATCTCCAAAACCAAAAAATGCAAAACTATGGTACATGATTAACTGATCATAGCTCAGAAAACCTCTAATCCCACTAGAACTGGAACCTACAAAACATATACATACCCATGTCTAGATCCTATATCACTCTATTGATGTCCTCTATATACATACTCTATACTAGGACCCAGATGATGAGGAAAATCGTAGGGATGGCCTCTACCAGCTCCATTGCCACTCAAATTTCATAAAAAACATTGTAACCTCTTTTATTATTGTTGCTGCTGCTGGAAAGGGGTCTGACCACCAAAACAAAACCAAACTCCCTAAGAATTTATGAATTGAGCCTGATAGTGACCATAACCTATGTTGGTATATAAGATTAATGGAAATACCCTGGTAGACAATTAGGAACCAATGGTCCTAGAAAATAGTGGACTAAACTAATTCAATCGAAACCTTATTGATCAACACCTCTACTGACATGAGATACATGATTCTTTTCTTAAATCTATATTCTTTGACAAGCACTTCTAAACTTCACCTTGATGTAGTACTCCTAGTGAGTGTTTCTTTTTAATCACTTTCACCATCTATTAAACTACTAGATACATAGGAAGTGTAAATGGCGTGACTTCATATCTGATCGTTGGACAAAAAATCTCTTCAATACATAATTATTAGAATCCTTATCCAAAAAGAAATGAATTGAATATATAATAATAGATACTTAAACATGATCTTGATA
The DNA here is from genome assembly GCA_963277665.1 of Viscum album. Lineage (NCBI taxonomy): Eukaryota > Viridiplantae > Streptophyta > Magnoliopsida > Santalales > Viscaceae > Viscum > Viscum album. The sequence goes on along the minus strand of OY728160.1, from coordinate 1,718,921,224 downwards.
TATTGCATGCTAAGATTCCCCTACTAAAGGGAGATAATATACTACATCTTTACTACCATTATCATTGATGATAAGGAAATGAGATTAAAATAATTTTAGATGTCGGCCTAAGAAAAATCTTCTTCATTCATCACTCTATGATGCAGTGTCCCCCACTGGTACACCAGCCCCTACATCTGACTGACTACCAACAAAACCTAGTACTCAGCACAGGCATATATTAGACCAAAGATAATCTCCATGTCTTATAGTCAAAGCTTTGTATCTATATCAAAGACACTCCCTCATATTTTTCTCAACCATGACACTGGGAGGCACACAACACCCTCTTCCATGTCTTATCCTCCTTCGTCGAATCTACCCTCTAATGATCAATTAGGAAAACCTACTAAACAAATAACCTTATAAATTGAATGTGAACAATGACCATGATCCATATCTATTATAACATAATGTAAGTAATCCTATTATTGTTATAATAGATATTATTTAAATTAATTAATTAATTTAATTTTAATCCTTGACACTCCTCATTCAATCACAAATGAAAAAAAGATGATGCATGTACCTCCCCTAGATATCTAACTCTAAATCATCATTATCTCTCTGAGGATGTTCAATAAGCCTAATTTTCTTAAATACGATTATATGGGGTCTTAAATGCATGTGTCCTAGACAATATCCTCTGCTATGTCACACACTAAGTCCAAATTTTTTTTCCTACCATTCCCCTGAAATGATCACCGGTATCTCACTCCAAACTCCATCATATCTCTCAACTAAAACCTTTGATACTTCTCTTTCACAATCCCCCCACCGTTTTTACCCCTCCTGGACTGGTATTTAAGAGAAAGAGTGACCCCCCCCCCACTTGATTCTCACCTATTGTAGGTCCCTAGTTGGTTACTAGCACATAAGGTGTAATACACTCAAATGGGCGGTATTACCTTCAATATATGAAAAGAATCAAAAGATAAGATAACAAAGAACCAAAAAACACTATCACATCATATAAAATAATCCAAACCACCCAACATGTGTAGGTATTAAAATAAAAATAAAGTCTCTAAAATAAATACCCAAATAAAATCTAAGGAATCAACCACGTAACAACTCTGATCTCTAAGAGAGTAATTCCCATCATAGTCCCCATAACCCTCCTAAAAACAGGAAACAAATTATATACATATGGTGAGAGTAACATGTATACTTAGTAGAATCAGAACCAAGATCACCCATGAAAATGTGAAAAGATTATACTATTTCACCCATGAGAAAACAATAAAAAAGGCTCCTAAACTTTCCAATTTTCCATACCAACCTCACCATAGCTCAGTCACTAAATATCCCAAGAAAGGAGTAAGATAATAATTGGATAACATCAATAAAGGAATCCTGCATCTATTTCCCCACTAATTTTCCACTCTCATTCCCCACTGTCAGAGGTCATTTGATCCAATCCCTTAAATGTTATTACACCACATATACATCCACCTATGATTTAGTTCAGGATGCATCCCTACCAACCCAAACCTCTCGCAAGGCCTAGCATCTCGTGTTGGCGTTAGATTTAATTTACACATGTCACAACATTATCACATCTCCATGCCTAATATTTAGTGTAGTAGGGTATCATGAACAGAAGTAAATCTACCTCCCCCCCCCTATAACACATGACCTCCACAACTCATCAAATACTCATTATCTTTGGGAAATCTCCAAAAAAATCATTATCACTACAACCAAAAGAATAGTAGGGAATAAAGGGTAATCATAGATATGTTACTCATCATATGTATATTATAGACCCCCCCCCCCAGAACATTTGAGTGTTAGTATATAGTATCAACATGGGTAGGGTTAATAAAAATTTAATAGTAAAACAAAATCATGTATATATATATATATACACACACATCAAACAACACACAATAATGACCTAAAGGTTTCACAATAACAATTCACCACATTACCAGTTCCTCCAACACATCATGTATCTAACACAGTCAACAGAAATCATCATACCAACCCCAAAAGGCCACAAAACCATAAGGAAAACAAAAAATCATACAAGAAACACAACAAAAATAGATTTCTTGACCACATATTTTACAACAATTCATTTAAAGGAGGATTCCACAGTAAATCATCTTCTTGTGAATTGGTATTTTCAAAAAGTTTTATATTTACATGGGAAACCAATTTTCATCCAAATATATGAATTAATCATTTTTTAAGAGTAGTGGGATACAACAAAAATTGAAAAGAGTTTATCAGTACACAATAGAGGTTTACAATTCACTGTATTCACAACATACACACACAATAACAACAAATAAACCAGGAAGACAATCCTCAATTAGAAATAAAAAAGAAATATAGTAAAGCATGTTATTACATCCTAATCCCTCTAAGTTTAATTTAAACTTGATAATTATCTTCCTTAGTTAATCTGTACCCACCATTAGAAAACAAAACTATACAAATTGCACAAATGAAAAAAAGGAGAATTAGGATCCCATATCCTAAAAATAAGTTCCATAACATACTAAACTGAAAACAGGGGAAATAAGATGATTTTTCCCTCAGACAATACACACTACTAATGAAATTAGGGAGGAAACCATTTTGTTGAACATTTATAGAATCACAAACAAGGAGGCTCTGGGTGGATTATAATAAATCAACAGGGTTCAAGAATAGGGTTCTAGTTTGTCCTAACTTGAATAAAAAAAATACTCAAATGGGGAGGTCATATAATTTTAAGATGTTAGATATGGTTTCCTGAAGATTAATGTGTTCGATATTTCTCTTTAATTTTCATTTAATTATATTTAATTTATAAAATATAGAATGTCCCTTCCAAAAACCATTGGTTTTAGGAATCCGATTTATATATTTAATCCCAATAAAAATGATTTTAAAAACATCTTATAGTCCATAAATCCTTTATTCTACATTAAAAAAAATTCAGATCATTCGGAAAAATATTGTCATTTTGAAAAATTGGATATTTTAAGAACTAATGGAGTGACAATGAATGGTTTAACTAGGAGAAAGGATCGACAATGAGAAGGTTCCAAATGTGATAAAAATTATCAATTGTAAAAAGGAAACTTTTTTTCATGGGAGAAGACTATTCTATAGTGTGCCAAATATATGAATGTGATAACAAATGTTCGACCGTGTAAACAAATTTCAATCGTGAGAACAAATGATTGACTATACAAACAAACTAAGACTGTGTGAATTTTTTTTGATCATTATAATAGACTATCTGACCAATCCACAAAACTACATCTATAAGAAAAAATTTTCTACCATGAAAATAAAATATGATTTTGATAAAAAAAATTGACCCTTTAAATAAACTGTAATCGTGAAAACAAACTATGACTTTGAAAATGAATATTTTGAGCATGAGATCAAACAATAACCGTGAGAAACAATGTTATAATATATAAAAAACATGGAAATTCTTGGGAGGTAAGTCCCCAAACACACCCTTGATACCTCTAATTCTTGGAAATCACTAAGGAAATGTTTTAGAAACTGGGTGTGTTAAAAATAACTTGTATAAATTTGAGAATCCAAACTTCTTATTTAGATACCATAGATTCTACAATACACTCACAATCCACTGTAGAATCAGTGACTACAACTTTATCTGATCTCTTCTAGCTCAAAACATCTCCATTGAGAGTGAAGATATATCCTATCTGTGATTTTATATCATCTTGATCTACTTGGAAATTAGCACATACAAATCCTCTAATAATTATCATCTCATCACCACCATATTCAAAGAAAATATCCATAGTATGCCTTAAATACGCATGGATAGTGTTTAATTCCACCCAATGATAGTCACCTAGTTCATATTGATATCTTCCTATCACACAGAATGCATTTATGACATTTAGATGGGTATATATTTTTGAATACCTGACTAATGTAATTTTTGGTGTGTATAGATTCATTATCATCCGTTGTTCCTCCCCAGGTGTCTGAGGACTCATTTTATTTGATATATTAATTTCATGAGACAATGAAAAAAAATCCCCTATTTTATTGTTCCATACCGAATCTCTTTAGTATCATTTCAATGTATTTACTTTGAAATAGTCCAAAAACCTTCTTAGATCTTTTTGAATAAATATTAATCCTATGAATATATAATACTTCACCCAAGTCATTTGTTAAGAAGAATATTTCTAACTAAGCCTTAGCAAACTGAATGGATAGTATTTCATTTTCAATAAGTACTGCGTAATTGACATAAATTATTAGAAAAATGAATGCACTCCCACTAAACCACTTGTAGACACAAGGATCATATTCATTCTTTATGAAAATAAATTTTGTAATGGATTCATGAATCTAAATGTTCCATGACTTGGATTATTTCTTAAATCTATAAATGGATATCCACAATAAGAATATCTTTTTGGAATCCATTAGAGTCACAAAACATTCAGGTTATGTTATATATATATCTTCCTAAAGGTTCCCGATAAGGAAAGTTATTTTAAGAGCCATTGACCAAATATCATATTCATAGTAAGCTACTATGTAAAATATAATTATCTTTAATTATAGAATAGAAAATTTCAAACAAAAATCTTAGTCAATACCTTAAAGTTTTTAGAACCATTTTTAAACAAGTTAAGCCTTATAGGTGCTGACTTATCCATCCATGTCTAGTTTCTTCCCGAATACCAATTTAAAACCAACAAGATTTAAATCCAATGAATGGTCTATCAAAACTCATCCTTGGTTTTGGTATAGAGAATACATTTATAAATTTTTATCTTCTTGTCATTTGGTATCTTATGCATTGCTTACCACTTCATTGTAGGTTACAAGATCATTAATTTAAATCAATAACGATTCTCTATCCCCAGTGACTAGAAAATCATATCATTATGGTTATCTAACCTATCTCATGATCCTACATAGTACATGTGTCTATGGAACTTCCTTTTCCATGGGGATTCGTAGAATAATTTATTGTGACAACTCTTATGTATCATGATCCCAGAGTTCATCAATGTCTATTTCTCTCCCACAGTATATTTTAGAGATATAATACATCTCAAGGAATATGGGATATCTTTCAACAGCAACATTATTAATAAGGGTTCATATAGGTAATATCTCTTTATTTCCTTAGGGTATCTTTTAAAAATACACTTAAGTCATCCCGGTGAAATTTTATTTCCATCAATATCCTTAAACAATTCTTCGCAACCCACACTCATACATGAGACACAACCAATTTATTTATAAACCAAATTTTATATGGAATATCATTTACTATTTTAGTTATAACATGGTTTATAATGTATTGTTTGTCTATAATTCATATCCCCAGAAGGATAATGGAATACTCACATGAATTGTCATTGATCTCACCATTTATAATAAGGTGTAGTTTCTCCTTTCAGTTAAAACATTATATTATGGTGTATAATGAGTGATTAGGGATAAAATCCCAAAATCATGTAAATAGTCAATGAATACTTGATTAATATATTATATTCCATGGTCTAATTGGAGTTTCTTATTCTTTTTACCAATCTGGTTCTCAACTTAATTCTTATATTCCTTGATTATATTAATGGAATTTGAATTATACCTCATTAATTATTAATACCCATAACTACAAAAATTTTTGTTAAATGTAATAAATTAATAGTACCCACAATTAGATCTAACTGAAAATGATCTACACACATTATTATAAACCAACTCAAGATGCTCTACGGCTCTTTAACCTATTCCAATAAATGAGGATTTAGTCATTTTACCTTACAAATATGCATGACATACACTAATTGGTTTTAGTTCAAATGAATCCAAATATTGATCTTGGTGTAATGTAGAAAAAATATTTTCATTTACATTACCTTTATGGTGATTCCATAGTTGGGTGTGGTATGAGTCATGCGAGCTATTTTTGTTATCTATTTTCATTACATGGTTTCTGTAATTCAACACAAACAAAAACCATTATTTAAATATGAATTACCATAAATATTATTTATTTATAAAATAATAAACACTTATTTCAATATTTGAAAATAAATACATCTGTATCATGTATGGACATAGAAATATTTTTTTTAACTGAAGGAAGATAATATAAATATTTCAGAACCAATATCATTCCAACCGACAATGTGAGGTGGTAATCTCCAATATCCATGGCATTAAGTCTTCATCTATTTTATTCTATAATATCCACTTAAACTTGAGAAATCATTCTAAATTTTTTGATTTATGTATTTTAATACATATGTGAGAACCACATACTGTATCAAACACATAATTTATAAAAATAGATAAATTTCACCTGACAAAAAATACACTTTAATCTTCCTATTACTTCTTTGTTTGGGTGTAGTTTTTATTCTAGTCTCCCTTATTTCCACATATGAAACAGATAGTGTCATATTCCCTTGATTTCCCCTTTATACTCCTCTTCTTGTAATGGTGTTTTTAAGAAGCTTTAGATATGGGGTTATTCATGGATCTATTCCCTTGGTCTTTCCTTTTATTTACCATAAAGATAAAAGGATTTAAAACATTATATTCTTGTCAAATTAGAAAATTATAGTGGTAATATCTAGAATAGACTTATCTATGATATTTGTATTGAAATTTAAAAAAACTATAGAATATATAAGTTTGTAATGAAATAATGAGATTAGTTTGTAATTATTTAGGAAGCTTAAACCAAAGAAATTGTAGACCCTCAATGTGACCAATGATTTTGGCTATATGAGGCAGAGACAATGCACCTTCTATTTGTTTTCTTGTGAAGACCACCTTTGATATCTCAAACCATTATTTTCTAGATCTCTCTAGATAAAGATCACGGAGATACTAGAGTATAATATAGGCATCCATGTTTTTATGAAACTTCATGAATTTTTTATACTTGGTTGAAAATGTTAAACATTTAACATCTAACACACCATTCTAGTGTTTTTTATAGTTATTTAACTCTTCATCACTTGCCTCCTTATTAGGCAGATCATGGATTGGGGATCCTATCACATAAGACTCCTGTTAAGTGTGTTAAACTATATATATGCATCTGAACTATTCCTATAAGTTAACTCTAGTTAGAAGATGGTATTTATCCAAAATTGATCAAAGGTATAATGTGGTAGAAGAATAGGTCATTATTATAAAATAATAAGATATTATATTATTAGTACATCACCTAATTAAAAATTATGTGATGTATAATTATTTTATTTTTATTTTTCCCCCCACTATTTTATCAAGCCCCTAGGACCCTCACTATTGAAATCAAAATGTCCTTTAATGTAGAAATTATAGTGGAAAGGATCCATTTTTCCCATCATATAATCTATTTGTAGGCCATGAAAATTATAAGAAATTATTTAGGTAAGCAGTCTTTCTAACTATAAACTATTATCTCCTTTATCTGTTAAAATGACCCCTAAATGTATAAATCCTAACTAGATTTCCTGTAAATTTTCCTATAAATTTGTATTCAATAGACTAAGTCCACTAATTCCAATATAAATTTTTTTAATGTGACCAAATATATAAGTTAAGACTTACAGATAATTAATATTTCCCCAACCAGAGGCTGAACTGACACTTTAACTATGGTTTCCTCTTAATTTTGATACTGGAAGGTGTAATGACTTAATATTTACTTTAGTGATTTTGTGTGTGTAAGTTTTCTTATTTTATCTTTTACATGAATTTTAAATATTAATTGGATTTTACTTAAGTGATTAACCATATACCGGTAAAATATTTATGCATAATCCCTTTATTTTAACTAAACCTTTTCAAACTAAACCATTTATTTATCTGGTCATGGTCTTTCATTCATAAAATAATTCATCAAATTAAAAAAACATGGTATAATAATTATCTTTAACAAGAAGTTTGTTTATTGAGTGGGAAATTTACAAACCATTGACCATATGGGAAAACTCTTTATGTCAATCTAGGATCGAGTTTATAGAATTCCATCTTTATCATGTTTATATCCTTGTATTGGTTTAACCTTGGATCCATCTTGAACCAAATCCATGTTCTAAGGAGATCCATCGTTACAATGTTTTCAATTCACTTATAGATGAAGAGAACTAGAAAATAGGGTTTATATAAATTAAACCATGGACACATAGGCCTATACTTTATAGGAAGGGGGATGGCATGCATTCCATAAATTAAATTTAAAAATAATAATTAAAAAACTCATTCATTAATTTAATTAAAATAAATCATGAACATGCACAGGTCAGTCTAAGATCTTGATCATCTAGTAGAGAAATGAATATAAATTTAAAATAACTAGCTAGTATTCATTTCAATTAATTATTTTATTATGGTAAACACATGTGAATTAATTTTATTAATTATCTAATTAACAAATTAGTTCAATTTATGTTAATTACGATCTAATATCTCATTGGGATACCCATCCTCTTTGGTTTAAAATAAATTAATCAAACTAATTTTTTAATGTAATAAAATAAGTACAAATCTTCTACTTGGAAGAAACATTTCCAGTACCTTTCTGAACTACTCTGCAAGTATTGATATCATATACAATCTACTCATGTGGCATATAGTATATGAATTTTATTACGTAATTACATGTTCTGTATGAGTCAATACATTTCCCATAGAACACTTGTTAAATAATTTTTCATATAATTATATTAATTCACATGGATTACTGAACATATTATGGCTATACATGGTATGTAGTTCAGAATTTTACATAGAAAATATTTAAGAATTTAACAAATATACATATATATAAATAACCTCTCAAAAAGTGTGTATGATTCAATAAATGATACACGTAACAAAGGTTGTTAAGGATTAAAGGATTAATAAATTAAGTTTAAATTTTATTTGTAAATAGGTTGGTTACACAACATGTACATTTAGTTATTCACTATGTATATTTATTACTATATGGCTGTGATATATTCTGAGTTACTTGAAATGTATCGTTTCATAAACATATGCAGGTTAAATGGCATATATAGTTGGTACACATCATGTAACCTCCTTGTTAAATGATAATATTTATCTACGCATCGTGTAATTATTACTCAATGCATGATTGACTATGAATTTTCTAACTTGAAAATGTGTATACTACATGGTGTGTAACCTAGTTACACAGTGTGTAGTCCCACATGTCATGTTCTAAATTGCCTTGATCAATACATGGAGAATTTAACGCACCACACATTCTTCATTACATGACTCCGTGAATTAATTCAAGCTACATCCTAGTGAAATGAATTGAGATACATGATGTATACACCAGCTACACATCATGTAATCCCATGTAGTCTGAACAAGATTTTTTTGGAAAATCTATATGGGTTCTTTGGATGATTTCGTTAAAATTTAATAGTATCTATATTAATTAGTTCCAAAAAAAGTAATAGAGAAGTGATATAGATGATTAGATCCAAGAATGAATTGAATGAAATGAGAAACTGGCTTTAAATGTGTAAATGATCAACAATTAATAAATAATTATTAGTTGAACATGATCTCTTTGAAATAACTTTTTGGTTCACGATATAGTGGATGTTCCTATTGGATCCATGGTCTAGTTGAGTTTTTATAAAATTCAATGGATCTTTCGCCATGTACATGATGTGAATACCATGACCAATGATATTTGTTTCTGATGAATACTGAAAAATAATTTTGTCAGGACTAAGATAGATGATCTTTCATGATAATTTATATTTAATATAAAATATAAGAAGAAGTATTTCATCATTATTAAGATCTTTCTTCATTGATAGTGTTGATCTCTTGAACTCGATCGGTGTATTTTCATTGCGTATTTAGGACCCAAAGTGAATCCCCTCTAGTAATGATCCACACATGCACCTATGATATCCAAAAATTCCAATGAATTGTTTGGTGCTAGTGTAGTCGATTAATCATATTGAATTGTTCACCTTGATCACTTCATATTCACTCAATATTGATCTTAGTCTTCTCATTCATGAGATAAATAGAGGAGTATAAATATCCTGAGAGGAAAATGTTATGAATAATGATTAAACATTCTTAGATTGACATGGAAATCTATTTATAGACTTAGGTTTAGGTTTGAACATTTAATTAATTTAAAAAAATTATTATTATTATATTAAAACCAAAAGGATCCACATTCCATGTAATAAAATAATATTATCATTTTATTTTGTGAAATGTTTTAACCTGCACAGTGATAAATATTTATTTTATAGTTTGGTAAATAAATTTTCATCACTAGAAAAAATCTGGTCTGCTCATACTCAACATTTATTGAATTATAAAATAAATATTTGAAAATATATTATTCATTCAACAAATAAATAAATATTCTATTTCAATACTGATGAATAAATATATATTTAATATTTTTATAACTAAATAAATTATTTATTTAGTAAATTAATAATTTTTATTATGATTAAAATAACATGAGATAAATAAATATTATGCATTCATGTAATTAAATAATTACCTTGTGAATAAATAATTATTTTATATTTGTAATCAATTAATAAATATTTAATAAATATTACTTCACAATATAAATAATAATATTTATTCCAATTGATAAATGTTAAAAATATTTAACAAATATAAAAGGAAATACATTATGTGTGACCCTATGGGCCTCTTCTTTATTGGAATTTAGCATTATTTTATAAAGTCCAAGATTACTTTCTAGAAATGGTTCAAGTAACCCACATTGGTAGAAGATATGTTGTATAAAAAAACCTCATATGAACACTCATTATTTAATTAATCACTTTATCATGATATGTCATCAAACAGGTTTCACACAGTTGTCATTAACCTATATAATTGATAGGTATTTCTTTGACTATCTAAAATAAATGTAGTGTTACACCATGGATATGGAATTTAAGTCAACTATTCATTTTTAATAAAAGGGATAAGCTACTAAAATATATAAAGTTGTAAGGGAAAATCCATCCCCAACTTATATATTAATAACATATCATTCATGATACAACCAACATACCCAAATTTAACACAATCATATGTCCCCAGGGATCATGAAAATACATAAAAGTACTTTATTTAAAACATTAATCGTAAATAATATTAAATTCTATGGATGATTAAACATGCCCTCATATAGGAATATCTAATGACACATAAACTTATAGAATTCCTACCTGTGGGCATATTCTCATTATCTATCATCTTAGTTATTATCAATTGAATACTTCATGAGATTAAGTTTCATATAAGTTTTAGTACTAACACCTAACATAAAACACACTATGTGTCCCATTATGGAGCGTTATCAAATTATATAATAAGGTTTAAGAATATCTTAATGACATTTAAAGGTTATCTTCATAGTGGGGAATTTTTATGGCCTTTTCAATGTGACAGATTATTTAGGAATTTATTATATTAAAGTCACATAGAGATTTTAATGATACAAAATAATATATTTTCATTAATATTCACTTATTTTAATATATATAAAAATGCAATCTAAAGTATAAACAGTTGACTCTAGGACACCAACTGCAATACCTGCATCACTAAGCAGTTAGAATTCAAATCCTAGATGGATTTCACCCAGACTCCTAAGTTAGATATGTTAAATAAGGGGAAATATTTCATCACCCCTTAATTCTTAGATTCACCCATGAATCATTAATCCAATAAGATCATCAATATATATTCCTCCTCTAAAGTTCCATCTTAATTCTCTTGCATCTTCCTACTCAGAGCATCTATAACATCATTTCCCTTCCTAGTAGTATTATACATCTCAAAGTCAAAAGTATAAAGATAATCAACCCAAAACCTCCACCAAACATTAAATTACCACTAAGAGAATATATATTGAAAGATATTTTTATATGTGTTGCTGAAAATCCTCTCAAAAAAGAGTTAATTTCACCAACATTTCAAGGAATGAACCACCATAGCCAACTCTATATCATGGGGAGTTAGTTCTGCTTTTAGGATTTTAGCTAAAGAGACCTATAACCAACAAGTTGATCTCTCTACATAAAAAAACTCCAAACAAAACACTTAAGGAATCACATTAAACCATATATCCAATATAAGGCTCAAGTAAGATCAAAATCAGAGATGATGTCAATATCCCATTTAGCTTAAGGAAGGCCAACTCACACTAGTCTGTTGACTCTAATTTTACTTCTTTCTTGGTTAGCCTAGTATTAGGTACTTACAAAAAGGATAAATATTATATGATCCATCGATAATACCTGGCTAGACCTAGGAAACTATTGATCCTGAACACATTCCTAGGGAGTTCTCAAGACATCACTAACTCTACCATCTTTGAATCAAATGAAATTCCAATTGCATAAATCACATTCCTAATGAATTTTAGATATATAATCTAATATTTTCACTAAGAAATTGGATAATGATAATGTTATCGAAGCATGATCAACATGATCACAATGTGACTAGAATATATCTTAGTGGTCCATGAGAATATCATAACATCATCTATGAAAATAAAGACAAATGAGTCAATAAATGGATTTAAGATACTATTAATGAGCTAAATTAACACCAATGGAACATTATTTTACCTAAATGTCATGAAAAGATACTCATATAGTCCATACCTACTCCTAAACATCAACTTATGTATGTCCTCTTCTATAACCCAATGATTATGGTAACCTGATCACTAGTCAATCTTGGAGAACCACCATGCTCCCCTCATCTAATCAAATAAATCATCGATCCTGGTTAATGAGTACTAATTCTTCACCATGACTTGATTCAACTTTCTTTTAGTCAACGTATTGCTAAAGGCTCCCATTCGCTTTCCTAGAAAACAAAATTGGAACACCCTAAGGTGAATTTTTTGGTCTAATAAATCCCTTTGCCTCTAGATACAAAAGTTGTTACTTGAGTTCCTTAACTCTATACTACCATACAATACAGAAGGATCAATATAGGATACACTATTAGTATGATTTCAATCATGAAATCAATTCTTCTATCAAAAGGAATTCTTGAGAAATTATATAGAAAGACTTTATGATAATTGTCCACCATTTGGAAAAATGAGGAGGTTTCTATTACCTTATCTTCTGAAAGAAACATTCCTGTTACCTACATTATAATAGTTCCAAAGTGATTTAGGACTATTCACATTCTCTCTTCTCCAACATCCCATTAATCATCTAGAACAAAAATCTCCCCATTAGAAGATACTCATCACTTATAGCAGTCGATGTGTGCCCGATGAGTGTTTAACCAGTCTATTCAAAAAATCACATCAAATATAGTCATACATAATATCATTAAACCCCATAAATATACAAAATAAAAAAATACTATAAGATACTATGGACATTTCTAGTGATTCTTTACCTTCTTTCCCAAGGGTTTATCAAGATAAAGATATTCATAAAATAATTTAACAAATAATTATAAACCAATAATGACTTGAGCAGATATAAAAAAATTGGATGCTCATGTATCAAAAAGGGAAGTAGATAGAATAGAGTAAATTAGAACCATACCTAAAAATATTGAAGTTATCTATGAACCATCACCTAGAACATGGTCCACTATATAATCCTTGCCTACATTTGATCCATGTATTTTCCCCTTAGGAGGATGAATCAAAAGGGTCATAGAAATATATAAATTAGGAATCTACTATTGATTTCTTATGACCACCCAATGTCCTTATCTCCCTAAAATGAACCATGATTCCTTCACAAAATATCACTAGAGATGACTTGTCTTTTTTTCATCAATGGTGAAATTTAAGATGATTGGGATAGAACTTAAGATGAAACCCTTTCTATCCATAATTATAACACCAAGAAAACTCTTTCTCTAAATATCTCCTTCCACCCTAGAGTATGACCAAATGAAGTAAAGGCCTTCTTTTTATTTTATTTTGGATAATCCTCCTTTTAAGGGTTGAAGGGGAACCCTTACATGACCCGTAGGCCCAAGGAACAGGACCCGACACAACTTGAAGGCCAATACATGACCCGAAGGCCCAGAGGCATACTATGCCCATTACATGACCCATAGGCACAACCCACTAGAACTACCCCTCCCTAGATTCTGCATCATTTATCGCCTTTCTCCCCACCTTGCATTGCTTAAAGACGTGCATTTCCCTATAAAAAGTTGCACGGTGCCTGGTCTCGAAGGTAGTTGACATACCCTCTCATTCTTCCAATCTAGTTAGTTTTGCTTCTATTGACTGATACTATTTTCTCTGGTCCTCTTATGAGGCCTACTCTATGTGAACTGGGCTACTCCATGGTCATTGTGGCCCAAAGGCCCTGAGGCACGAAGGCCTTTGAGAACCTGAATGCCCTGAGACCCGTAGGCCAAAACTAGTGGCCCAAAGTCCCAAATTGGGTGAATAGTTTTGGTTGCTATAGTACTGAACAGTTCCCACTACAGTATAATGAGAGATTGAATAAGACCCACTACCATGTACTCTTTTGGCGCCTTCTACATTGAGAGATACATTCAAATCACCTTAGAGTGTATCATTGGGAATAAATTCTTGAAAAGGAACTTCAGCTCTAGTGGAAATCCAATGTCAAAATTATGGGCCTTGTGTACCTCATTCACATCCAAAAGAGGAGTGGAGTGAATCAACTCCATAAAATTAGCATAATATGAAGACAATAACATCTTACCATTCTAATGTTCCATAAATTCCTATGTTTGATCCAAATTTAGTATATTTTGGAAAAACACCTCAAAGTAGAGATTCTTGAAACTATCCTAATTTATACCCTCATGTATCCCAACATAGCTCATAACACCCCTCAATCTCATCAGGGGTCCTTGAATTATGAAAATAACCACCTTAACCCATCGATCATCTGGAGTCTCAACTAAATGAAATTTTCCCTCCATGAATTCAATCTAAACCTCATCATCCTTGGGTCATGCAATTCCCTGAAAGGATGGGGGATTCTAAAGCTTGATGTCCAAACCATAATCATAAATCATCATGTGTGTCTCTATTCCTTAAATTGGAATTCTCTAAATAAATTTAGGTGAAATATATTACACTACGTAAACCACTGGAGTGATTATTTGAGAACACCCAGTTTCACCGTTCTATGAATCTGGAGGAACTATTAGAGGTACCCCATTATAGGTACATCCAAACCCACTTCTCTATGTGGTCTAATAAGATGATGTTGTAGATGTGTTATCTGAAATATCAAAAAATTCCTAGAAACACCTTCAGTATCTTAAAGTACTATACCACTCAAGATATTAATGTCATAAAACAAGATCACTATAGAAAGAATCATCCTAAGAAGATACCCATTTCTACAAGTAAAACCCCCTAAATACAAAACAAATCCTAATACAAGTCTGTAGTACCTTTACACTAGTTATAGTTATATCCCTATAACAAAACATAGCATGCTCATTCCAATTAATTAAAAATGTCATAAAAATATATTACAATCTCTCACTTTACATTGGATAGATTGCATGAATTCCCTGGATGGTCTCAGCTTCATCGCCACCCACACTTACCGTGAGGCTAATAGAATTGCTGATGGGATTGCCAATTTAGGTGTTACCCATGATCTTCATTGTAGGGATGATCTTCCTCTAGAGTTACTCCCGCTTTATGTTTGGTATGTTAACAAAATCACAAATTTCAGACTCGTGTAATCCTTTTTTTTATAGTATTTGGTGTTTCGGTCTTTGGCCAGAACACTACCTTTAAAAAAATATAACGAAATAATAGATCAAGGAAATTTAATTAATTTAATTACTATGTATGAAAATATGACATATGCATGACATGTGAACCTACATGACTACTCATGATTCATGGACACACCCAAATCCTAATAATTATAACTCCAAAAATCGTGTCCATCACTTGAGGTGAAATAGATCAATAGTAGAAGCTCAACTGATAATAAGAATCAATAACCCAACAAATAAATGGTCTATTACACATGATATGGATAGGAAAATGAGTGACACCCCTACCCAAGTTCCACATATCCAATCTCCTTTATTTCATGACCCAAATATAGTCAAAAATAAAATAAAATAAAATAAAATTTTCTTTTGATGCACCTTTATAATGCCTCGATTGAATCAAAAGTTGCATCCACTGTGTTTGTTGGTTAGAGTAGAGTACTCAAGGGGGTGGTTAATTGAGTATCTAATCAAATTTTCTATTTAAAAAGGTTTCTTAAAAAAGGTACCCTAATAAAAATAAATGCATCACGGTTAATCAAAGTAATATGGTTATGAAAGTTTGAATACTTAAATAACATCTCATAATATTGATTAATTCTTAGTAATCTTAATATCAATAATTAATATTACATTTTAAGCTATTCTAGTAAGGAAAAACAATTATAACTTCTTTACCAGATTAACTACCAATTAGAATTTAGTGATTTCTAAATTATGCAGTAAAATAGAGAAAACTAATTAAAAACACAGAGGATATAAAAAAAGTGGTTCATTCTCTAGCTGAGACCTAATCCAGTCCACTTGGTGATCACCAACCACCAAGTACTTTAAAATAATAAACTTGATCTACACCCTGGATCGGGGTAGAAAACAGTACATAAGACTGTCCAGGTCACACGACCTCTTCCATAGTTCATCGTATGTATGAACTAATAGGTCATACAGGGACCTCGTCCACACTTATCGATGGTAATAAATTGGGGTAAAAATATGTGAGAGGATGGATATATTATATCATTCAGTTTAATATATGAGACAGTGTGTGATTTTATATAGACACACACACCCTGGTCAAAATCTAAAACTAATACACAGCATAGCAAAGACGATGAGATAAGGTTAGAAGTGTTATGAGTGTAAGTCTATGTATCTATGGACTTCTATGATGAAGCATTTATAGGAATCGAGTCTTTTTTAGAGAAATAGAGTATCGCAAGTCAGATATATCTGGATCGTGTTCTTCGTGGAGTTGGTATTGAAAAGATGTGCTTGACTCTGATCTCTATGGTATCATAGTAAATTCTTTATGTGTTATTCAGATGTATTGAGTTGCATGTGTCAGTTCTTTTCTCAATAGTTATCATGCTTCTTCGTTATCACGCACACTTTTTTCTATATCGCTATCTTTGTTTCTGGCCACACTGTTCTTTTTATTCGTGGAGTTCATGTGTTGAAGTCTACAGGATGCATGTATTCTATAACTTGTACCTCATAATGTTAGGTGATATATCTAAAAATAAATATTAATTATGTCGGTTCATTTAAAAGACTCAAATATGACCGTTAGTAATTAAATTGAAAAATGAAAAAATAGATTAAGGAATGGTGTCACAGTCAGTCTGGACACAGTGTCACTTAGAAGCAGTGTCTCCATGAAACGGTGTCTCCTTATTTGTCTTTTAGTGGTTAGATAGTCATGATCAAATGGTTGAATTGAGATTAGAAAACTATAGCATAGATGTGGTATTATAATCACGGTGTTGGGGATTTTTCCAAACTTCAAACAGTGTCTTAGCATGGAACCAGTGGCATAGACTTCAACATATCTGAAACTAGTTTTGGTGTCTAGTCATGGTGTTTGGGCCATGGTGTCTAGTCACGATGTCTGTGTCACAGTGTCTGGTCATGGTGTTTGGGTCATGGTGTCTGAGTCATGGTTTCTGGGTCACAGTGTCTCGGTCCTTTTCCAGAAAAACAAAACTGATTGCAGACTCATGGTTTCTTAGACTTATCCAAAATTTCTCTATACTGACATAAATAGTGATATTCATGGAATGGATTATAATTAATCATTTATAAAAGAAATTCATTATCAAATAATGTAAATATAGTTTACACAACCAAACATGATTTTAAAAATTATGATCTTGGATAGGTTTATTTAATGTATAAATAAAGCAACCATATATCAACATGATTTGAGATAGATTAGACATGATTAACAAGTTTTACAGGATTTATAGGATTTGTGATCATTAAAACATGATTAATACCTGAGGAGGCCAACAATATCCCCCTTTTTGATGATCCCAAATCATATGAGTGAGATATATAGTTTTAGGTAATGAGTCTCTCCTTTAGTGTGAATGCCTCTCTCCCTTTTGGGATTATCAAAAAGAGTACAAAAGGAGATAAGAGAGTAGATATGGAGAGTGCACAATACATTATATGGATAAAAAAGTGTCATTACAAACATTAAGCAACATAAATACAAAAATCATCCCTATCAAAATATATTGTTCAAATTTCTTTATCACTGACTCTCTTCTCTTTTCCCTTGGCAGCAATATCAGGAGAAGCCATAGGAGTAGATGTAGAAGTGGAAGAAGGATGTGAAGAAACTGACAAAGAAGGTAGAGGGAGTCCTTCAAAAACAGAAGGGTCCAAGGTAGGTTTGGTGGAATACCGAGGCAATTTTTAGTCAAGGATAATAGGTCTGATCTGAATCAGAGCCTGAGTGACAGAAATAGAAGTTGAGGCAAGGATAGAGGATGAGAAGATATGCAAAAGAGGTCTCAAGGGTGCAGCTGCAGGAGACACAATAGCGGTACACTATACATGAAGATAAGGCCTCAAAATCTTGATGAAGTCAACAATGATCTCACCACCATACTGTATCACTTTCTCAAAGTCATCCTTATTTTACATGAACATGTCCAAAAAGGGAGTGAAATCCTTAAGCTTTTGAACCTGTGTTTTCAAAGATTGAGTGATAGGTGGGATTCTCAGATTCTCAACAAGGTACGTGAAGTAGTTTGTCATGTCATGCTTTGAGAAGATCCTACTGATGTAGAAGTCCACCTTCTTAGTAATTTCCACTTAAGAATCATTGGAAATAATGGAGTTAATTATCACTAAATCAATAACTCTATCACTATTCTTGACAACCACGGATAGAGACTCTGTCAAATCCACTGAGCAGATATTGGAGTTCTTCTTTAACAACTAGTCTGAACAGATCACTGACCAAAGAGAGTTGAGATGATTATCCAAAAGTATTAGAAGTTGTTACAGCTGAAGTAAGGGACTTCAATAGATTGAGAAATTTTTGGAGACAACCCTTATACTCATCAATTAACTTTTTAAGACCAATAACAAGCTCACACATCTCTTGAAAAATTTGCTTATTTCTTTCAGCCTCTTTTTCAACTACGGAAGATGGATTAAGTTGAATCATGGAGGCTACTTCACTTGAAATCTGACTACTAATATCCTCAACATTATGAGAAAAAGTCCATGGTCTTGATTTCACTACTATCTGCATATCTTCAACCATACCTTTGAGAGACATCACTTCATCACTTAATTTTTTGTTCTCAACTCTAAATTCTTGAATTTTTTAGCCAACTTTGGATGAAGCCTCCAAATAATCTTCCATAGCAACAGGGAAACGTCTCTTTCACTCAAGTTTGTCATAATAGAAGGTTTAGTATTCATGATATTTTTTACCCCAGCCGATAGGGTAGCTCAAAATTCTTTCAAATCATCCTTACTCACCAAGTTTGAAGGTTATTGTGAAGGTTCGTGAATAAGAGTTGAGACAGGCTTAGGTTACATTGCATCTATAACATCAGGAGAAGATACCAGTTTCAATTAAAACAAAGTAGAAAGATCTATACCTTTAACTGAGACTTCCTAGGAGTCATTCACATCATTATAGCTAGGAAATTTATACCATGTATCTATTGAGCTTGAATCAACCAGATTTGGATCTTCAACACTTTCCAGATGCTGGTGATACTCCCCCTCAACATGTGCATCTTTCTCAGGACAAAGAGATTTAGATCCTTGATCTAATTCCAAGATTTCACCCCCAATAGCCTCACCCATTTCCTTTCTAGATAATTTAAAAGCTCAATCCATTATCTCTTTAGAATATGGAATAATTTCAGGAAAAACTTGTTCCTCTAGGTATTCCTCAAGAGCTTCCTCTTTCTCAAGAGAAAGATCTTATTATAAATGTTATTCCAAAGTAGCCTTTTTTTAATTATAAAATATTCCTTTTTTAGATTCATGTTCTTCAAGATAAAAAATATCTTCATGGGTAGGTATTTCTTTCTCAGTTATTTCTTGGGGAATAGGTTCACTGTCTTTATCATCTAGGACAGTTTTCCCTATAGGTACAACCGTCTCTTCTTCTTCTTCCTCATCTGAATAGTCCATGATTTCATATAGTTCTAAACCAGGATTAGGAATGTCCTTAGGTCTTGAATAGTGCTCAACTGGGTTGAAATTTTCATAGCCCCTATCATTATCTTCCACCCATGATTTTCTCCACGTATTCCAACTGATTTTCAATCTCTTAACTATAGCTTTTGAAATAAAATAGTCATAGTCCTTAAAGACTTCTTAATCTGGTCCAACAAGACCATTTGCATGAAGCCTAGCTGATATTAATCTGGAGTAGAATAGAGAGGTTTTATTGTTTGTTTTCTTGATAAACTCACACATATAGATGATAAAAAACTTTCATAGTTTGATCTTTTGTCCATTATTCATAAGATGTATCAAAAATACATCCTGATACTTGAGTGTAGAAAAATCACCTTTTCTAGGGCTAATCATATTCTGAATAAATTTAAATAGAAGTCTAGTTTTACTATCTAGATCAGTAGCTATAGCTCTTCTCTCTTTTTCATTTCCAGTTAAGCTTCCTGGTGATTCTTCCAAAACAATGATCTCACTTGGAGGTGGAATACCTCTCTATTATTCCTCACAAATACCCTCACGAGGTATCCATAGTCAAGTATCCCATAACCTAAAAGAAAATTTATATCTATGGACATTGATCCAACATCTCACAACAAATCCATCTTCGGAATAGAAATAGAATTGAATGAACTGATAAAACTGTGCAACTAGCTTCCGGTAAATCGTTATATCTTCGTTTGTGAACCAATCCAGCCATCCTTTCTCTTTTATAACTTTTAATAATAAATAATTTCTTGACCTAAGCCACTTGGGGAAAAGTTTCTTTTTCAGGCACCACTATTCTGTTCACCAGATTCGAATTCAAATAACCTTTAGGTGATAACATTGGTGCTATTTTTATCTTCTTATTTGATCTTCACTTCTCAAGAGTTTATGAAAATATGAGTTTCATCACGGGCATTCAACGAAGGTTCGATAGAGAGAAAGGTTGAAATAGGGTTTACGGTTTTAGAGAAGAGAGCTCGGGTGAAGAATATAGTGAAACTTATTTCATTTTTTTCATTTAGGGATACCAAGCGTCGAAAAAACAAAAGTGTGGGAAATTAAAAATTAATTATCATGATATAGGTTCTAGTATGTAAAGAAAATAATAAATCATCTTTACGGTGATACCATAATAGAATTTTATGTTGCGACCGGAACTGGATTTCACGGTGAGACCATAACAGGATTTCACGGTGAGACTGTAATTATCTTTCAAGGTGAGACCGTAATAGGATTTCACAGTGAAACCGTAAACATAGAATAGAAACTTTCAAGATAGCAAACTATAGATCTATTATTTTTAGACTGTAATCTTATGAAAGTGACTTTTGAAACCATAAATTGTGAAATAGTGTACTTACTACTGAAGATTTATCATTCTTAACTCATGTATGATGTAATCTATTCTTTCTAGATTTAATGGTTTGGTGAATATATCAGTGGGATGATATTCAGTTCCAATGAATTCCAAAGCAATGTCACCTTTTTGATAATTATCTCTCAGTGATGTCTTACATCAATATATTTTTTCCTAGAATGTGAAACATGATTTTTTGAGATGTTAATAACACTTATATTGTCATAATTTATATATACATTCCTGCTTTAATATCTATAATCTAGTCATGTGTGTTTCATTCATAAAATTTGTGCACAACAACTACCAGTAGCTATGTATTCAGCTACTGTAGTAGATAATGCAAAAGGGTTATGTTTCTTACTACACCATGATACTAGTGACTTGCCTAAAAAGTGACATGTTCCACGGGTGATTTTTCTATATAACTTACAACCACTGAATTCAATGTCAGAATAACTACCTAACTCAAATGATTATCCTTGGGATAGAACAGTCCTAGATTGGGTGTAAGCTTGAGGTATTTGAAAATTCTCATATCATCATTTAAATGAGATTCTTTAGGGTTTTCTTGAAAACCGGCACAAAAACATACACAAAACATAATGTCTTGTTTACTAGTAGTTAGGAAGACTTGAATTCCAATAATTCACTTATAAGTGGTTTGATCATAGATTTTACATCTTCATCAAGATCCTACTTATAAGTAGTACTCATTGGACTGTCACTACTTTTAGTGCTATCCAAGCCAAAACGTTTTTAGAGATACTTAGTATATTTTCTTTGTTTTAAAATAATACCATCATTATTTTGAATGATTTGAAATCCATGAAAGAATTTTAGTTCACCCATTAAACTCATTTTAAATTCTTTTTGCATCATTTAGGAAAATTCAATACATAAAAAAATTCCTAAAGATTCAAAGATAATGTTGTATACAAAAATTTAAACTACTAAAACATTATTGGAAATTTTTTTTATAAAAATTCTAGGATCAGATATTCCTTTTATAAAAACTTTGTAAATAATAAAAGTACTTAACCTATCATACCAAGCTCTTAGATCTTGTTTGAAACCATTTCAAACTTTTGATAATTTAAAAATATGATTTGGAAAATGAGAATTTGTAAAACCGGGGGGTTGCTCAACAAAGAAATCCTCAACTATATGCCCATTTATAAATGCACTCTTAACATCCATTTGATATAGTTTGAAATTCATATGTTCAACATAAGTAAGCGTAATTCTGATGGCTTCAAGTCTAGATACTGGTGCAAGGGTCTCCTAATAGACAATTCCTTCTTCTTGACTATATCCTTGTGCAACCAATATAGCCTTGTTTCTAACTATGTTACCAGCTTCATCTAACTTATTTTTAAACACCCACTTAGTGCCTTTGGTGAATGTGTATTTGGGTAGGTCAACAAGTTTCCAAACATTGTTTCTTTCAAATTGATTAAGTTCTTATTGCATAGACATCCACCAAAATTCATCATTGATAGCATCATTAATGTTTTTAGATTCAATTTGTGACAATAAAACTTGATGTTCAATAATATTTCTAAGAGAATCTCTAGTTTGAATTCATTTATCTAAGTCTCCTACAACAACATCTAAAGGATGGTACTTAAGAGTTCTAATAGCTCTAGAAAAATAAGGACTAGTGATTTCGGGTCCTTCAATAGGTTCAGGTTCATTGGGACTTGAATCTAAAGAATTTTCAGAACTGAAAGATTTCACATATTCCTTTATAGGATGGTTAGAGGATTTTGAATTTATGTCTAGATTTGATATATCATCCTCTAGGTTCTCTGGAGTGGTATTTGGTTCATGTGGATCTATTGCATAAAATTGGACATGGACAGATTCTTCCATACATTTAGTTATTTTGTTGAACGCTCTATAGGATTTACTAGAGATTGAATATCCTAAAAAGATTCCTTCATCACTTTTGGATGTGTATTTTTTAGGATTGTCCTTAGTATTAAGGATATATACTTTGCAACCAAATAATTTGAAGTATCTTACTTTGGGTTTTCTATTGTTCCATAACTCAAATAGATTTCTTATAAGAATAGTTCTAATAAACACTCTATTAATAATATATCATGTTTTATTTACAGCTTCAACACAAAAATAAATAGGTAATTCATATTCACTAAGAATGGTTCTAGCAATCTCTTTAAAGGTTCTATTTCTTCTTTCTACAACTCCATTCTGTTGAGGTGTTCTAGGGGCAGAGAAATTATGATTATATCCATTTTGTGAGCAGAAGGATTCAGACTATTGATTTTCAAACTCACGGCCATGATCACTTCTTAGGGATTTAATTCTAAGTCTACTAAGATTTTCTATAGTTTTGGAATATTTGGTAAAATGAGAGAAAACTTCACTTTTTTGAGCCCAAAAGAAATCCAAAATATATCTAGAAAAGTCATCCACAAGAACATATACATAATGCTTCCCATTAAAACTAGAAACTCTAGATTTTCCAAAGAAATCCATGTGAACAAATTCAAGAGGTTGAGAAGTTGACAATTATTTCTTTGGATTGAAGGAAATTTTGTGTTTTTTTCCTTTTGACAAGGATTACACACTTTATCATTTGGAAACTCAATTTTGGGTAGGTAGTTGAATAAAAGTTTTCATGATACCTTTATAAGGGAGTGAATATTACAGTGTCCTAGTATCCTATGACAATTCCAAGACTCTTTGTGAAATACACTTAAACATGATGCATTTCGAGAGACTGAAGAATCTATGTTAACAGAATATACATTTTCATTTCTTAATGTAGAAAAAACTAATTCATTTTTAGAATTGAAAACATTTCAGGTTTCATTTTAAAATTTAACAAGAAATCCATTATCAGATATTTGTGAAATACTAAGCATATTATATTTCAATCCATCAACAAAAAGTACTTTGTAAATTAAAATTGGGTTTGAGTTACCGATTTGGCCAAGGAGAATGATCTTTCCTTTGGCATTGTCACCAAATGTGACATGTCCACTATCAATTTTTATTAAATTCTTGAAGCATGAATTGTATAATATCATGTGTCTTGAACATCCATTTTTTAGTACCCTAAGCTTTTACAGGATCTCTTTAAGTATCTTTCCAACAAAATAGTCAAATTAAAATGGATCTTGGTACCCATATTTTTTTGGGTCCAGTAATATTAGTTACTAGTGATTTAGAAACCCACATCCACCTTATAGGTTTCCTATAAGAATTATGTAAAGTGCTTTAAAAATAAAATCTATTTGGTCTAGAAAAGCTTGAAATAGTAGATACTGTATCATAGTTTGAACTAGCTGAATGTTTTCCAACACTAGGAGTAATGTTGTATGTTCTATACTTAGAGAAAAAATTAGTTCTTCCAAAATCTCTTTTACCAGGTTGATATCCAATTCCAGTGGTATATTTAGAAGAAATCTATTTTCCTAGAATTTCTACCAAAGTATCTTTACCATTAGTAAACCTTTCAAGGTACTTTTTCAATTGCTCATTTGATATCTTTAGTTTATTGATTTATTTGAGTAATCAAGAATTTTTCTCTCTTTCTACACTATGTTCAGTTTTTATAGTTGAGGTAAGACCATGTTGTTTCTTTAAATATTTGTATTTATCTTTTAGTTCATTACATGTCTCTTAAATCATATTATAATACTCAAAAATTTCCTCATTAGAATTATTTTTATAATAACTTTCATCTCCAGAATAATAGTAATTGTGTACATGAGATTCTAGTGTTACCTCAGATATGTTTGTCATAAAACACATATTGGCTTTGTTAGCCTGTTCATCATGTGAAGATTCTGAGTCACTTGAACTATCCTCAGAAGAACTCCATGTTGCTTTCATTTCCTTTTTATAATTTCAATATTTGTCCTCAAACTTCTTTTTATACTTGAGCTTGGGAAAGTTAGCCTTTATATGTCCCTTTAACTTACATTCATAACAGTCTATCTCATCATACTTGTCACTTCTTTTCTAATATTTTTTCCATCTTCCTTTTTGATCATATCTACCCTTGAAGTTAGGATTTTTGAAAATATTCTTCTTGTAAAATAATTTAAACCTTTTTGATAATTTATCCATCTCCTCATTACAATCAGGTGATTATTGTTCACTGTAGGAATTTCTATAGGATCTTAAAATTTCCCTTTCCCTTTGGTTTTAGAAGTGGTGGTCTTAAATGCAACAGATTTTATTTGGGGTTCATCCTCCTCTTCCCTGTTTACTTTCAACTCTTCTTCATATATCATCAGTTTCCCAATGAGTTCTTTTACAGTTAATTTTCTGATGTCAAAAGACTCTCTAATAGAGACTTATATTCCTCCCCATATGTTAGGTAGACATCTGAGATTCCTCATAATTTGTTCTTTGGCAGTGACTTCTCTTCCAAGAGAAATCATTGTGTTGAAAATTTCGTTGAACCGGAGATACAAGTCAAAAATAGGCTCATCAGGTTTCATTTTAAAGTTATCATGTTAAATAGTATAAGTTTTAAGTATCATTTCTTTTACACTATAAGTTCCTTCATGTGAAACCGACAATGTATCCCAAATTTCATGGGTTGTTTTACATGCAGAAATTATGTTAAATTCCACATCTCTGAAAGAGAAATATAAAAAAATCATGGATTTGCAATTTTTATTATAGGTAGTCTTGGTTGGGTCATCCCAAGTGAATCTGTCAGTAGTAGGAACCTTATACTCATATATAATTGAATACCAGATTTCAAAGCTCATACTTCCTAAGTGCATTTTCATTTTAATCTTCCATTGGGTATAATTGGTTACATTAAAGAATGGTGGTCAATTTTTTGCAGCACCTTCCAATCTATTATCCATATTAATGAAATACATTGAAAGATCAAGAAATTTAGAATTAACAGAAATTAATAGATCTTTAAAGTACAACTAAATTTACAGTAGAATGGATCCAGAAACAGATTCTTAATAGGAAAGAAAACTACTTCGATACCAAATGTTGGTCGGATTAGATTACTCAAGGGGGGAAGGGTGAATTCAGTATCTCTTCAAAATTTATGTTTGAAAGGGTTTCTTAAAAAAGGTTCCCCAATAAAAATAAATACAGTCCAGTTAATCAAATTAATACAGTTATGAAAGTTTAACTGTTTAAATAACTTCTCAGAAAATTGATTAGTTCTCGGTAATCTTAATATTAGTTATTAATATTACTTTTGAAGCTATTATAATAAGGAAAAACAATTATAACTTCTTTCCAAGATTAACTATCAATGAAATTTAGTGACTTTTGAATTATACAGTAAAATAAAGAAAAAAAATTAAACAACACAACGGATATAGAACAAGTGGTTCAGTCTCAAGATGAGACCTAATCCACTCCACTTTTTGATCACCTACCACCATGCAGTTTAAATTAATAAACTTGATCCACACCCTGAATTGGGTTAAATAAGAGTACACATGACTGTCCAGGTCACACAACCTATTCCACAGTTCATCATTGGTATGAACTAACATGTCACATAAGGAACTCTTACACACTTATCAGTGGGAATAAAAAAGGGTAAAAAGATGTGAGAAGAAGGATATATTTTATCATTCTGTTTAATGTAGAAGACGGTGTGTGTTTTTATACAGACACACACACTGCTCGAAAGCTAAAAATAATAAAAAATCGAAAAAATATGATGATATAAGTTTATAAGTGCTTCGAGTGTTATTATATATAGCTATAGACTTCTATGATGAATAAGATGTAGGAATCAAGTCCTTTTTCGAGAAACAGGGTATCACAAGTCAGTTAGATCTTGCATGTGTTCTTCGTGGAGTTGGTATTGCGATGATTTGCTTGACTCTGCTCTCTATGGTATCACAATGAATTCTTTATGTGTTATTTAGATGTATTGACTTTCATGTGTCAGTTCATTTCTCAATAATTATCATGCTTCTTCGTTATCATGCACACTTTTTTCTCTATCTCTATCTTTGTTTCCTTCCACACTGTTCTTTTTATTCTTGGAGTGCATGTGTTGGAGACGATAGGTTTCATGTATTTTGCACCTCGTATCTCATGCTTTCAGGTGACATGTCTATAAATAAATATTAATTATGTCAGTGCATTTAAATGACTCAAATATGACCATTAGAAATTAAATTGAAAAACAAAATAATTGATTGAAGAATAGTGTCACAGTCAGTCTGGAAATGGTGTCACTTAGAAGCGGTGTCTCTATAAAACAGTGTATCATTCTTTGTATTTTATCATTGAGATATTTATGATGGCCCAATTGTATAGAGATCAGGAACTGGTAGCACAGATGCGGTGTTAATATCATGGTGTCTGGTCCTTTTCCAACCTTCAAATGGTGTCTCAACATGGAACCGGTGTCACAGACTTAAATAGATCTGAAACTGGTTTTGGTGTTTAGTCACAGTGTCTGGGTCACAGTGTTTGGGTCTTTTTCCAGAAAAATAGAACTGGTGGCAGAATCATAGTTTCTCAGACATATCCAAAATATCTATATACCTACTTACATTGTGATATTCAAATAATTGATTAGACTTAATCATTTATAAAATAAATTCATTATAAAATACTGTAAATATAGTTTACAAAAACAAACATGATTTTAGCAATTACGATCTTGGATAGGTTTATTTAAAGTACAAAGAAACCAACCATCTATCAACATGATTTGAGATAGATTAAATAGGATTAACATGTTTTACAATATTTATAGGATTAGTGAACATTAAAACATGATTAACACATGTGGATGCCAACAATGTGAAATGACCTCATGCTTGCCTCCCCACACATAAGAGTCTATCTACCAGCTGTGAGGGTCTAAACAATGTCCTTGGGAGACTATACCCTCAGTAATAATGGACATACATCAGAATCACAATAAAACATAAATTATCAACCTACAATATCATAGTGAATACTAAAGGAATGTCATTATACTATAATAAAATGGTGTACAAGTCATGAAAAATAAACCAAAGATTACTAGTTTTGTAAGTTAACTAATTTATAATAACAAGAAAATAAACTAAAGTATTGTAGTAATAATATGTAGTTATCCTATCATTACCTCCATTTTCCATGCTTCGCATGCTCAAATCCCAGGTGCAGGGCCCTTTACCTTAATTAGATCCATGAACACAAAATCTACAAGAACATAAAGATCACTACCATAGATTGTGTGTTATCCAGTGCTGGCCTTTATCAGTTCTAGGGAAAAAGCATTGATAGAGGGGAATATTTATCAGTTCTTGAAAAAATCACTAATAAAGTAATATTTTATTAGCTCTATAAAAAAGGACTGATAAAAGTGTACCGTTTGTCAGATATTTTTTCTAGAACGGATAAAAATATCCCCTTTATCAGTGTTTTTTTAGTACTAATTAAATTCACCCCATTATCAACTCTTTTTTTAGCACTGAAAAAGTTTATAGTGAGTAATTTAATTTATATATAAGTATTTGTATATTTTTAAATAATATTTATATAGTAATAAGTATATATATGTAAATATTATATATAAATATTATTTATATAACATTTAATTAAAAAATGAATATTTTTTTCATAATTTTATACATAAAAATTTATCAAATTTAAATTATTCAAAATGTTCACTATTGGAAAACTGGGTTTTCCCAACACTTTTTTACCAATAGTTCAACAGAACCGTTGGTATGGGGGTCCTTTACCAATGTTTTATCCAAACCATTGGTAAAGGATGAGTTAGTGATGTATTTCCCAATGGTTTGAAGAAACCGTTGGGAAATACACAAATTATTCTCCTTTTACCAACTATTTGTACAAACCGTTGGTAAAGTACTTGACTTAGGAAGGCTTTCCCCACAATTTTTCTTAACCATTGTGAAAGTTTCCCTTAAATTTCCAGTGAACCTGATCTCCCATCCACAAGATTGAACTACTAAAGTCGAGACCTAATACCTCTCTCGCTCAGAAAATTTCCACCAGATCCATCTTCAATCACAATGTTGTTTTGTTATACACTTCAAATATGTTAGTAGTGCTTTATGTTTAATGTTTTTCATCTATTTTTTTCTGTTTTCTATTTTGATTTGGCTTAATCCTGAGGTTCGTGCAGTATACTGCCCAACAATTTCAATTTGATTTTTTTTATGCTGTCATGTGTGAATCAATTTATTTCAAGTGAGGGGGTGCAGGTGGTGGGAGGTGCAATGGGTGGGGGTGCAGTGGGTGGGGGAAGGGGTGTGCTGGTGGGGGTGTTTAGGTGGGAGGGGGTGAAATGAGTGAAGGGGGATTACATGTGGGGGTGTGTAGTGGGGGAGTTTGTTGGGGGTGAGGTGCGGGGGGAGGGGGGTTATGCAGTTGGGGGTGGGGGTAGGGGGGGCTGTTCAAGTGGGGGGTGCAGGTGGAGGGGTAGTGTTGTGCAAGTGGGTGGGGGAGGGGAGTGTACAGGTTGGGGGTGGGTTGTGTAGGGGTAAAGGGTTTGTTTTTTGTTTTTTGTTTAGTGGTGTAAAGGGTTTGTTTTATGTTTCTTTTATGTTTGTTTTATGTTTTTTATTTAGTGGGGTTATATGTATTATGTTTAGTGGGGATTTATGTTTTTTGTTTAGTGAAATGAATAATTCATGATAGTTTGGATTTTGAATGAATAAAAACATTTTAAATTAAAATACCCTAAGGGGGATGTAGGAGGGGTAGGGGTTGTCCAGGTGTGGAGGGATGTCCAGGTGGGGGGTGGTTTGTCTAGGGGTAGGTGGTTTCATGAGGGGTAGGGGAAATAGGGTGTGGGGGAAGAGGTATGGGCTTCACCAAGGTGGGGTGTAGGCTGTCTAGGGGGTCAGGGTGGGGTGTCTTGGTGGGGGAGGGGTTTTTGGGGTGTCCAGGGAGTGGGTGGGTTGTCCAGGTGGGGGTGGTGGCTGTCTAGGTGGGGGTGGGGGTGGGGGTGGGCTATCTAGGTGAGGGGGTGTCCAGGGGGGTTGTCGGGGGGGGGGGCTACAGGGGAGGGTGGTGTCGGTTGTCCAGGTAGGGGGTGGGTTGTCCAGGGGTCGTGGGGCGGGGGGGCTATCCAGGTGTGGGAGGGGGTGTGGGCTATCCAGGGGTGGGATGTCCATGGGGGGTGGGGGAGGGCTGTCCAGGTGGGGGAGTGGGTGTTGGATGTCTATGGTGGTGACAGGTGGGGGAAGGGGCTCTCAAGGGGGTTTGGGCTGTCAAGGGGGGGGCTGTCTATGGGGGGTGGGGTGGGCTGTCTAGGTGGGGGAGGGGGTGTTAGTTGTCCAAGGGGTGGGGGTGGGATTTTCGAGTGGGGTGTGGGATGTCTAGGGGGTGGGTGGGATTTCTTGGACACCTCGTACCCCCTAGACAGCCCCCACCCCTAGAAAGACCCCCCCCCACCTCCTGGACCCCCGACCCCGCTAGGCAGCCCCGCCACCCCCCTCAGACAGCACGCCCACCCCTTGGAAACCCCATACTAACCTAGAAAGACCCCCCCCCCCACCTCCGCAGACAGCCCGCCCACCCCCCTGGACACCCTGTACCCCCTGGACAACCCCTCCCACCCCCTAGATACCCCCTCCCCCCGTGGATAGCCCCCCACCCCCATGGACAGCCATCCCACACTCCCCCCCCAGGCACCATGTACCCCCTAGACAGCCCCGCCATCCCCTAGACATCCCACCCACCCCCTTGACACCTCGTACCCCCTGGACAACCCCCCCCCCCCCCCAGGGAAGCCCCCCCACCCCCCAGGACACCCCGACCCCCTTGGACAGCCTCGCCACCCCCATGGACAGCCCGCCCACACCCCTAGACTGCTCGTACCCCCTGGACAATCCCCCCCACCCTTGTGAACAATTATCATTTACTTAAATATATTTTAGATGAAACCTCAATCTTATTGAATTGATTTTGATGAAATGACTTATAACAATTATTTTTTGACAGAATTGATAGAAGTTAAATGTATGAAACCAATTGGATCTCAAGCGATTTTCAAAACAATTTGGAGAGTTTTTTATATTTTTTATTTCACAATGCTTCAGATAGTGTTCACATACACTGCTCATGTTCCAATTATGTTGGAAGACCTTGTTTGAGCCATGAAGAAGTTAGCTACCACATAACCGAATATGGTTCTCAGGCAAACTACTATGTGTGTTATCACAATGGGGAGAAAATGAAATATCAAATTGTTGATGATCCAAATGAGAGGACTAAAGTGGATAATTTGTTATATGACTGGTTTACATTTATTCATCATCTTGAAAAAAGATAGGATTCCAACCCAAGAAGACTTTGATATGAGCACAAATGATGCATCTAATGAAAATGATGATGATGTCAGGGTGAAAAAATTGAATGATTCTTCTACGACTCTAGTATATCAACAATGCGATAAAATGAAAAAGATAGAATTTTTAATCTGATTGATTAATGGGATAACTATGTATGGGATTTATAATATAGCAATCAATTACATTCTTACATTCTTAAAGTATTTACTTCTAGATGATGCAGATATTCCCTCAAACCTCTATATGGAATGGATGTTAGTCGTGGAACTTGTATTTTCAAGAAACAAAATTCATGCTTTCCCGAAAGATTGCAATCTATTCTGGGAGGAAACCATTGAAAGAAATGATTGTATAAAATGTGGCACATTCCTCTAGAAGTCAAAATCT
The DNA here is from genome assembly GCA_963277665.1 of Viscum album. NCBI lineage: Eukaryota > Viridiplantae > Streptophyta > Magnoliopsida > Santalales > Viscaceae > Viscum > Viscum album. The sequence continues at coordinate 1,718,888,926 of OY728160.1, read as the reverse complement.
GATAGAACACCATCTCGCATGCCATAGAAAGTAATGTGGCACTTTCCATTGATCCGCAGACTCCAGAATCATTTTATGTCTGATGAAATATCAATAAAAATGAGATGGAATGATACCATGATATAGAATACTAATGATTATTTGGTTCACCCTGTATATGGATTTTCATGGCATAGATTTGATACTCGATATCCTAATTTTGTAGCTGACGTGCGTATTGTGAGGTTGGGTCTTTCATGTGATAGTTTTAATCTGTTTGGGAAGATTCTTACTTCACACAACACATGGCCAGTTTTTATACACATTTATAATCTTCCTCCATTTCTGTGTATGAAAAAACCTTTCACTTTCATGAGTATACACATATATGTCCTTTCTGATCCTGGCATTAATATTGACATATACATGAAACCTTTAATAAAAGAGTTGAAACTTATTTGGGATGTGGGTGTGCGCACATACGATGCATATTCGAAAGACATATTTCAGATGTATGTTGCAATAATGTGGACGATCAATGATTTTCAGGATTATGAAATGATTTCTGGATGGATCACTAATGGAAAACAATCATGTCCTTTTGACTGAAGAATACACGATCCACAAGACTAAAACATCGTTGTAGTTTCAGTTTTATGGGACATTGACTATTCTTGACAATGGACCATCTATATAGAAATAATCATCAAAGATTTGATAATACCATAGAGACCACTGATCCACCTCAGCGTATGTTTGTAACTGATGAGCTTAATGAATTGAAAGATTTCATTTATTCATTCCGGAAGGGTCAAATGAAATTTTGAAAGAGAAAGAATGTTTCCACTGAAACCTATTACAATTGGAGGAAGAGGAGTATCTTTTATGATTTTCCTTATTGGTCAACCAATTTTTTATGTCATTTCATAGACGTAATGCACATTGAAAAGAATATATGTAAAATGTTTCCTTCAATACTTCTAAATGTTAAGGGAAAGACAAAAGATGATTTACAGTCTCGGCATGACTTGGTGGATTGGGGTATCATACCAGAATTTCATCCTATGCGTATTAGTGAAAATAAATGGAAAGTTCCATGTTCTTCTTATGTGATGATATCTACAAAAAAACAATTTCTGGAGGTATTAGATAGTATTAGATTTCTTGATGGTTATTCAATTAACATATCTAAACGGGTCAACAGAAGAGAGTTGAAGATAAAATCTTTGAAGACTCGTGATTATCACGTTTTTCTACATGAGTTGATTCCAATAGAAATCCTTCATCTTTATTCCAATAATGTAAGGTTGATTGTTATTCAATTGTGCTATTTGTTTAGAGATCTTTGGGTGAAGAAGTTTTCCAAGTCTTTCTTGCAAAAAAATTTGACAGATTCCCCATTAATTTTTTGTGAGTTTGAGAAAATATTTCCTCTATCATTTTTCACATGAATTATGCATCTAATTGTTCATATTCACACTGAAATACTTCTCATAGGACCTATTTATTTTCATTGGATGTATCCAACTGAATGAAATATGTACACATTAAATTCTTATGTTCGAAACAGGAATCATCCCAAAGGTTCTATCGTGAACGGTTACTTGGATCAAGAATGTATGGATTTCTGCTCAATGTATTTGTTTGATCTTACTACAAGAATGAATAGACCAATGAGAAATGAAGAAGAAAAATATGATAAAATTGTACCCAGTTTTCCATCACTTCCTAAAATAGGAGGAATTCATAGATCATATACATTGAAGTCATTAAGCCTTAAATAATATGAGATGGCATATCAGATAGCTTGGTTCAACTCTGATTTGTTCGATGACTACATCAGGTAACTATTGAATATGTACATTTTACATATATATATATTAATATATTCATATTTTTTATCTACAGGGAAAATAAAACAATGATAAATAGAAAGCATTGTTTGTTATCTTTAATAAGGAGGGAGTCTTTGCATAGAAAAGAGTTTTCTTCTTGGTTAAAATTGAAGTAAATATATTAATGTTTAAAATAAATAAATAAAATTTTAATTAATTTTAATATTCATTTATATTGCAGGTATTGATTTTTCCTGCTGACTCTGTCTCTGAGGAAATAAGAGCTTTGGATTTTGTTCCTAATACCGTGGTTCATGACTTTAAATCAATTTTTATAAATGGGTACAAATTTATTGTCACTGAACGAGCTAAGAACATGAGAACACAACATAATGGTGTTATGGTTACTACCACAACAGGTTATTATGCTAGTGCATTAGATATTAGACCTCTATTTGAAAATGTGGTTTATTATAGATTTGTTTAAAAAATATTAATATTAGATTATTACTCTCATGGATGAGTCATGATGATGAAATGTAATTGGTTTGATTTGATGGTGGGACAGGGTACATTTTTTGATGATTTTGGATTTCAAGTAATTAATATGACTTTCAATCTTGCTACCGAAGAACCATATGTATTGGAATCAATGGCTAAATAATTTTTTTATGTCAAAGACCAACTTCGACCTGAATTTCGTGTCATGGTTCAAGTAATTCCAAGAAATATTTTTTATGATGGTGATGATGGAATTGACACTATCCCAACTACCATTGGAACCAATCCATTTATTTCTTTTGATGACTCTAATAGCTCAATTTTCAGAGTTGATTGTGAACCTGAAGTTGTGGTAGAAATTATATTGAATCATCCATACACATTCTTAATTCTTTTGGTTTACCTCGAGTTGAGTTGTTAAGGTTGGTGCTATTCAAATTGATTTAATATTGATTACAAATATGTTCTATCTGATTTGACTGTTATGTGAATTTTCAATGTTTATTAGTTTGAATTATTATTTGAATTTCATTTTTTAATTTGGAATTGAACTGTATTTAAACCTACAAAACCAACATTTCTAACATGGTAAACATTTCAATGCTTCAACTATGATTTGTATAAAATTTGTATGACTCTAAGACCTATATTTAACATTTTACCAGGTAATGAACATGATGGTTTGTATTATTATACAAAACATGTATTGAAACCTGTATCATCTACCTGAGCTAAAGAAATTAAATTTTTCCTTAATTTTGAAAACTACTTCACCACTTATAAATCTGGTAGAATCAATGTTCCATGGTTTTAATAGACTGGTGAAACTTATTAAATAATCATCCTATTAAAAATTAAATTTCTTTATTATATTTTGTACAATTTATTGACATCATTATATATTTGTTAAAGCTCACCTAAATCAATGGTTAATTAAATTATCTATTAATCCCCCTATTACCTCTCATTTATTTTATTCTTTGGGTTACACATTAGTTATCCTTTTGTATTTACTTCGATATTTGTTTTCAAATGCAGGAAAATGAAACAAATTGAAGACAGGCGATGAAAACAGATTATGGATAACAGTCATCGCATGGCTGAGCTGGGCATTCCACCACTAGTGCCTACAGTGAGTATTTTATTTCAAATATATTTATTTAAATAATATATAATTTCATGTGGTTTATTTTTTAAAACATTTGTTCAGGATCCATCTATTAGGCGACAGTTATTTGATGAGAAGCCTAGTAGTGGTCCTAGTACACGGGGTTTTCATACAAGGGGGGTGGTATAGGAGCTAGACAATCTGGTCAGCATACCCAATTTAACCCTACCCCTCCCACTGACATACCATCCATCCCACATTCTGATCCTGGTGTGCCATTAGGGACACACATGATATTTATCTCTCTCATGTCTTCACCACCCTTTACATCTGAGCCTCCTCACCTGTCTGTACCATATCTGATGATGATTCCCACTCCCCATCCATCATTTGGACATCCATCCCTATCATCTTCTTTTACTTCTGCTTCCTTATCTCTGGGATTTTATATTCCATTTTCTTCGACAACTGCTCCATCAGAGTCTGTCCCTACGGAGCATACATTGGGACTCACTCCATCTGTACAGGGTGTTCCTTCAGTTTCTGCGGATCCAGAAGATCACATTGATCATACTACCACCGGTATACTTATAGAACCCTAACAAATTGTTACACCATTATTTATTTTCAAAATAACATGTATTGATCAAATATTGGGTTTTCCTTCATAAAAAATACATCTACTAATAAGAGGTGGGGCGGGGGAGTACACACATACGTTTTGTGTGGAACCGCTGCACGCAGTTGATGGTGGACAACAATGAACATAGTCAGATGATTGAAAAATCTGGGCAGCAATGTCATAGTTTTTTTGTGATGCTTTCCAAATACTCTGACATCATTTCTGTCATCCCGTTCTTATGAATACAACTACAAAATTAAGTCAAGGATAAAGCCTAGTAAGTGATATGGGTAAAAAAAAACTTGTTGTATTTAATGTAATATATTAATTTTTGTATTTATATGAATTTATATTTTGGTTTCAGTTGCAGTTTAATTTCCCAGATGGTGAGGGTGCACGACCAGCACGTCAAAAGGATTTAGGTGAGATTTGGAGATCATATAAGCATGATTTATACATTGGATGGAATGCTAGAGTGGCCAAAAAGTTAGAGGACATCCCTGTCATGGATTATTTTCCATTAGAACAGTACCAAAAGATGATTACTCATTGGGCAACTAGCCAATTTACTATATTAATCAAAAAGTATTAAAATGAAAATTTTTATGTTTTTCGTTAATACTAATTATTGAAATTTATTTAGGATTCATATGGAAGAAATAAAAAAACATTTAAGCTAAGAAATATGTTCAAACATTGGGACGTACTTTGATTCTAGATCATGAGAGATAGCTGGTATGATAGTTTATAATGTTTCTTTATGACTTTTACTTTCTATTGCTTCCTTTATAATTTATTCGATTGCTAAAGTTGCTATATAATTTTAGTTATGAAATTACTTTTTTTTGGTATACTATTTTTAATTATGGTTTTCTACATTCAATGTAATTGTAGAGGCATAAATTGAATATAGAAGGATGGGTTCCTTGAGCAAAACTGTTTTGCTCAAGTAGAAAGAATAAAGATGGAAGTGTGGTTAATGAATCGACTTAGCAACAGATTGTAAGTTTTAATTTGTAGATTTAAAATTTTAATCTCTATTTTTTAACTTAATAATCTATTTATATTTTTAACATGATTCTTTAGAGGCCCTTGATTCCCCGGAACCTGTAAATTTTCGGCCACACGATCACTTACATCAGGTGTTGCGATATGAGCACCCTAGTAGAGTACACTACCGACCTAGAAAGAGTGTAGTTCTGGCAAGGTGTTGGCCCTCCTCAGGTATGATTTATAGTGCCACAGAGTTTCAGTAGGTTAAGGAACATGCAGAACCGGCTGAAAAATGGGCCACAGAGATAGTAGAACAGTCTCCTAGGGCAAACACTGCATTTATGAAACTGATAGAAGTTTTACGTCCAACACTTCCACCAGAGGCCAGCACTGGTTATGATTAATATATGTCATCGATGTGTTATATATATGGTGAAATAGGTATCAGTTCTAGTGTTGGTCGAGACGATGTCTAGGAGGAGGCTGAGGTGGAGGAGTAGGAGGGAGAGGAGGAGTCCAAGGCGGAGGAGGAGGCTGAGGTGGAGGAGGAGGAGGCCAAGGAGGAGGACGAGGCAGAAGAGGAGGGTGAGGAGGAGGCCGAGGCAGAGGAGGAGGGAGGTGAGGAGATCGATACTGAGTACGAGGGTGAGGGGGAGGATGGGGACGATGATGGGGATGATTATCAGAACGAGGGTAAGGGTGATGATGATGGTGATGAGGGACAAATTGGTCCATTACATTTTTGACTGATATTACTGACCTTTCATTTTTATTGATTTTTTGTGCCTTAATATATCTGTGATTAGGTAGGTCCCATTATCTTTATTTTTATCTATTTTAATGAAATTGTAATTTTTTAGTGGAATTTATAAAATTGATGGTCTGATTAGAAGTTGATATATTGAAATTATTTTTTTAACCTTGAAAGAATTTGCTTATAAAATATGTAACTACCATTCCATGTGTCAGGGACAGCCCCCCGGACAGCCATGTGGATAGCCTCCCACATTCCACCCTGGACCCCGGACAACCCTTGGACAGCCACCCCCCCCCCCCCACACCTCCCTAGACCCAGGATAGCCCCCAGATAGCCCCCCCCCAGACAGCCCCCCTTACAGCCCCCCCCCCCACCCTCCTCTATGGACCCCGAACAACCCCCCACCCTCTTCCCAGGACCCCGGACAACCCCCCTCCTTCCTGGACCCTGGACATCCCCCCCCACCCACCCTCATCCCTCACCCCGGATAGTCCCCAGACGTCCCCGTGGAGAGCCCCTAGGACAACCCCCGGACAGCCCCCAACCCTCCTCCCTGGACCCCAGATAGCCCCCGTACATCCCCCCACCCTCCTCTCTGGACCCCGAACAGCCCTCTGGGCATCCCCCCACCCTCCTCCCTAGACCCTGGACAACCCCAGACAACCCCTTTGACAGTCCCCCACCCCCACCCTCCTCTCTAGACCACGGATAGCACCCCCACCCCTTCGTACAGCCCCCCCCCCCCCCCCTCCTCCCTTGACCTCGGTCATCCCTCCTCACTCCTGGACCCTAGACAGACCCCCACCCTCCTCCTTGAACCCCAGAAAGCCCCCCAGACAGCCCCACCCTCCTACTTGGACCCCAGAAATCCCCCCATCCCCCTCCCTAGACCCTAGACATCCCCCCTCCTCCCTGGACCCTGGACAGCCCCTCACCCTCCTCCCTGGACCCCAAATAGTCCCTGGACAGCCCCCCAGATACCCCCTAGACAGATCCCTTGACATCCCACCACCCTCCTCCCTGGACCCCGGACAACCCCCCACCCTCCTCCCTGGACCCCAGACAGCCCCTCCACACTCCTACATATACCACAGACAGCCCCCCAACCCGACATCCCAACATTGGGAGAGAGGGAATTTGGAATATATAAAACATCAAGACGATTCACGAAAGGCTAAGGACCACCTACCTTGATTCTGAAGACAATCGCCCTCAAAGTTTCTCTCTTTTGTTTAAAATGGACACTGTTTTATGTAAAAACAACATACATATGGAAAAACGGCCGAACATATTCTTATTATGTTGATACTTTAACACAAGGATCCAAGCGACATTTTTGACATGTACGAGTCAACCCCGACTCAATCCGAGGCACAGTGTGGTCGGTACCACTCAATGTGTCTCACCTTTATTTGAAATGGACAACATTTTAAGTGAAAATGACAACTGGCATACGGAAAACCAACCAAACGCATTCATATTGTGTTGATACTTTAGGAAAATGATCCATGGGTCATATGTGACAAGTAATAGTCAACCCCACATCAATCAAAGTCACAGTGTGTTCAGTATCACTCGAAGTGTCTTTCTTTTGTTTAAAAAGGACACGCTTTTATGTAAAAATAGTTGGCCTACGGAAAACCGACCAATCATATTCATATTCTATTGATAATTTAGCACAAGTATCCATGGTTCATTTTTTACATGTACGAGTCAACCCCACCTCAATCCGAGGAACGATGTGGACGGTACCACTCAAAGTGTCTCACTTTTATTTGAATTGGACAACATTTTAAGTGAAAACAACAACTTTCATACGGAAAACCGACCAAACGCATTTGGATTCTATTGATACTTTACAAAAATGAACAATGGTTAATTTATTATGTGTAATAATCAACCTTGCCTCAATCCGAGGCATGGTGTGCCCGGTATCACTCAATGTGTCTCTCTTTTGTTTAAAATGGAAACCCATTTCAGTAAAAACAACTGGCATATAGAAAATTGACCAATCGTATTCAGATTGTGTTGATACTTTAGAAAAAGGATCCATGGTTCTTTTTTGACATGTACGAGTCAACCCCGCCTCAATCCGAGGCACGGTGTGGCCGGTACCACTCAAAGTGTCTCAATTTTATTTGAATTGGACAACATTTTAAGTGAAAACAAAAACTGGTAGAGGGAAAACTGACCAATCGCATTCCGATTGTGTTGATACTTTATGAAAATGATAAATGGGTAATTTTTGACGTGTATGAATCAACATAGCCTTAATCCGAGGAACGGTGTGTCCAGTACCACTCAAACTTTCTCACTTTTATTTGAAATGGACACGATTTTAAGTGAAAACAACAACTTGCATACAGAAAACAGACCAAACGCATTTGGATTATGTGGATACTTTTGGAAAATAACCCATGGGTCATTTGTGATGTGTAAGTGTCAAACCTGCCTCAATCCAAGGCATGGTGTGGCCGGTACCACTCAAACTGTCTCGCTTTTATTTGAAATGGATGGGATTTTAAGTGAAAATAACAACTTGCATACGGAAAACCGACCAAATGCTTTCTGATTGTATTGATACTTCATGAAAATTATCCATGGGTCATTTTTGATGTGTATGAGTCAACCCCACCTCAATCTGAGGCACTGTGTGGCCGGTATCACTCAAAGTGTCTCTCTTTTGTTTAAAATGGACGTTGTTTTAAGTAAAAACAACAGACATTCCGAAGACTAACCAAAATTATTCTGATTGTGTTGATACCTTAGCACAAGGATCAATGGGTCATTTTTGACTTGTACGAGTAAACCCCATCTCAATCCGAGGAACGGTGTAGCTGGTACCACTCAAAGTGTGTCACATTTATTTGAAATGGAAAACATTTTATGTGAAAACTACAACTGGCATATGGAAAACCAAGTAAACGCATTTGGATTGGGTTGATACTTTAGGAAAACGATCCATGGGTCATATGTGATTTGTATGAGTCAACCTCGCCTCAATACGAGGCACAATGGGCCGGTATAACTCGAAGTGTCTTTCTTTTGTTTAAAATGGACGCCCTTTTAAGTAAAAACAACTGGCATACAGAGAACCAACCAATCGTATTTGGATTATGTTTATACCTTTTTCAAAGGATCCATGGTTCATTTTATATGTGTAAGAGACAACACTGCCTCAATCCAAGTCACGGTGTGGCCGTTACCACTCAAAGTGTCTCTCTTTTATTTGAATTGGACAAAATTTTAAGTGAAAACAACAACTGACATATGAAAAACTGACCAAACACATTCGTATTCTGTTGATAATTTAGTAAAATTATCCATGGGTCATGTTTTACATGTACGAATCAACCCCGCCTCAATCCGAGGTACGGTGTGTCCGATACCACTCAAATTGTCACACTTTTATTTGAAATGGACAGGATTTTAAGTGTAAACAACAACTTGCATACGGAGAACTAACCAAACGCATTCATATTCTATTGATACTTTTGGAAAATGATACATTTTTCATTTGTGACATGTATGATTCAAAACCGCCTCAATCCGAGGCATGGTGTGGCCGGTACCACTCAAACTGTCTCACTTTTATTTGAAATGGACAAGATTTTAATTGAAAACAACCACTTGCATTCGGAAATATGATCAAACACTTTTTAATTGTATTGATACTTCAGGAAAATGATCCATAGGTCATTTGTGATGTGTATGAGTCAACCCCACCTCAATCTAAGGCATAGTGGGCCATTATTACTCAAAGTGTCTCTCTTTTCTTTAAAATGGACACTCTTTTAAGTAAAAACAACAGACATTCGAAAAACCAACCAAATGTGTTTTGATTGTGTTTATACATTATCACAAGGATCCATGGGTCATTGTTTATGTGTACGAGTCAACCTCGTCTCAATATGAGGCACGGTGTGGCTGGTACAACTCAAAGTGTCTCACTTTTATTTGAAATGGACAACATTTTATGTGAAAACAATGACTGGCTTTTGGGAAACTGACCAAATGCATTCAGATTCTATTGATACTTTATAACAAAAAACCATGGGTCATTTGTGACGTGTATGAGTCAACCCCACCATAATCTGAGGCATGGTGTGGCTGGTTCCACTTGAACTGTCTCACTTTTATTTGAAATGGATAAGTTTTTAAGTGAAAACAACAACTAATATACATAAAACCGACCAAACGTATTCGGATTTTGTTAGATACTTTTGAAAATGGATCCATGTTCTAGCCTCACACTATCAAATTCTCATGTAAAGAACTCTTACCCCTATTCTAAAACACATGACATTTAATATGCCAATCCAATCCTCAAACAAGGGGTTTTAAGACCAAACCAAATTCCCTTTGGGAACCCAATACAAAGTACATAATTTAATATTCATACCCACAACCCAAAATGGGGATTCATCTCACATCACACCCAAGAAACCAAATTACAATTATCCACATACCCCCTCATTACAATTGAAATGTCTATGAAAAACGTGTAGGCTATTCTGGTAACCCATCTCATATTTTGAGATTGGCCCACACATCAGGAACGATTTATAAATGGATACATAGTCATTAGAGGAATATAAACATCCCATGTGCTTCCTATAACTCATCCAAGGTCTAAGAACATGACCACTACCATTGTCTATCTTATGGGTATCATGATCCTTGTCCACTCTACACAATTTTTTTCTGTTGGTTTTAAGATAGTCAACCCAATACCATGAGTAAAAATCCCATGTGCTTCTTATAACATGTAGGCTTTTTCTCTTGTGTGTATAGGTGTTGTGGTTTGAGTGGGGAGTGAATTATAAATTTTGAATACTGTTATCGGTGTTATTGATTTTCAATTCTAAATTTATGAATTCTGGATGTATTGGATTCTGGATGTATTGGTAATGAATTCGAAATTTTGAATATTGTTATGTGTATTAGATTCTTGATGTATTGGATTTTAATATTGTATTGGTGTTATGGGTGTTATTTCCTTTCAATTCTAGATGTATTGGATTTTAGATTTTTCTCTTGTGTTGTGGTTTGTGTGTGGAATGAATTTTAAATTTCTAAATTTCTGAATTATGGATGAATTTTAAACATCCCATGTTGGCTTTTTCATTCTAGCTGTATGTGTTCTTGTAGAGAGAGTTGTAGGTTGGAGGTGTAGAGTTGCAGGTTGGAGGTGACTCCTGGCTGTTTTGGAGCTGCAGCAAATATATACCAATGCTTTTCAAAACCATTGGTATAGCCTTCTAATGTATATTATACCAACGGTTTTCTATGACCATTGGTATACACTTCTACCAATGGTTTTGAAACTATTGGTATATTCTTTGGGTGTATATTGTACACTATATACCAACGGTTCTAAACCGTTGGTATAAGGGTAACATATACCAACAGTTTGTGAAACCGTTGGTATATCTCTTACTTTAACACATATACCAACGATTTACATAGAACCGGTTGTATAACACTATACCCACGACTTACTTGGCCACAGTTTGTAAAACCGTTGGTATATAATATACCAACAGTTTCCCAGCCTTTACCAACGGTTCTGAACTGTTGGTAAAGGGTAAAATTCTAGTAGTGGCTTAATAGTGCATTTATATACATTAATTACAAAATGTGTATATATTTAAAATAAATATAAAATATTAATATTTTATTTTCACAATTTTATTATATGTAAATGAATATATTTATTTAAATATATATTTATATTCATGTCAAATAATTTAAAATAATTATATGTGTGTATATGTGTGTGTATGTGGCTGTCTGTCTGTGCATATATATGTATGTAAAGTTTATATTTATGTGGGTGTGTGTGTGTATGTAATATTGTTGATTTAATATTATTTATAATTTTTTAATATCTCTCCATTTTTAGTATTTTATGTAATTTATTCATTTTTAATATATATTTGTTTAAATTTATTCATAATAAATATATTTGTGTGTATTTAATATAATTTGATTCAATTTAGTTATTAATATTTTTTTATAGTTAATATAATTCATTTTTAATAATTCTATTATTTATATTTTTAATATTTTCTATTTACTTATTTTTATTCATTTTTTATGTTTATGTAATTCATGTAAATGTAAGGAATTCATTTTTTAAATATTTCAATAATTTATTTAGTTTTATTTTCTAATTGTTAATATTATTTAATTTATTATAATTTATTCTTTTGTAATATTTATTAATATTTATTCTTTTAGAATTTATACATTTTTAATATTTATTTATACATAATTATTCACTAATTTTAAATATTCTTTATATCAGTTTGTTTTTTATGATTAACATTTATTCAATTTAATTTATAAAGCTTTCATATTTTAAAATTCTTCTAATTTATATTATTAATTTATCTAAATGAATTTTTTTAATTATTTTCTTCGTTTTTGTATGTGTTTATAATTAATTATTATAACTGGTCTTAAAAATCATACATAATTATTTACCATGTTTTAATATTCTTAATATGTTATTAAATTATGATTAAAATTCATTAAATTTCAATTTTTTAGTTATAATATTTTTTAAATGTATGAAATCTATATTTATTTTAATTTAAATGTATTTTTGGTATTTTATTCGATTTTTTATGTACATGTTTATAATTAATGTAATTAATCTTATGAATTCATTTTTTTATATGTGTTTACTATGTTTCAATATTTTCAATATGCGTCATTTTAAAATATATCCATTTCAATTTTTTAAAAAAATTATATAATCAATAAAGAAATACATTTTTTAAAATTATTTATTTTTATTTATTTTTAATTATTCAATTTCACTCATTTTTTACATTTAATTAATATTATATATTCATTCATAATGTTAAATATTATTTACTTTTTATAATGTATTCATATTAATATATATTTGTTTAATTATTTTTTATTTTATTTTAAGGATATTTTATCAGTTCTTATAAAAGAGCTGATAAAAATCTCTTTATCAATACTATAATTATAACATAAATAAATATGTACCTTTATAATTGCTAAAAAAGTGCGGATAAAGATTTGTTTTTCAGTGCTTATTTTTTTTGCACAAATAAAATTAATCTTTATCCTCACTTTTTGGAAAAATATGACAAAACTTCTCCTAATATTATATATTCTAAACCTATCAAAACATTATTCCTATTTATGTTCAAGCTCTCATTGATGTCGACCTCTTCTTCCACTCTTCCTAAAACATCTCTAAAGAATTGATCCTCTTGAATTCTAAAATATTTCATTATTTCTTGTCCTCTTTAATCAATATTACATCACTTGATCTTCATGCTCATCTCCTTCCCACCATTAAACCTTATCCTTAATTGCAATCTTAAACCTTTCCCTCGCATTTGAAATGGATTTATTGTGTTACTTGGGTTGAACCTTGAATGAGAACATCATGGTGTGATCCAAAATCCCTAACAAATTTGTTTTCATTAGCTTGCCCATTTGGAAGTGGCGATTTGTGGAGAAATGAAATAAAATGGAACAATTTGAATTCACACCCCCTGTTTTCTATGGTTATATAAGATGGAGAGAAATACTTCAGGTAGAAACTAGGATAAATTGGTTTCTCCTTGATTGATGATTTCAAATCACCACAAAATCAGGGTAATTTGGAAGGATGGAAATGAAAAAATACTCTTATTTTCAAATTTCTTATATTACCCCTATTGAACCTCTACCATTAGCATTCACCCAATTTAATGATAGGGGCCTTGGTGAGGTCTTGGGTCTGAGCCTTGTGGAATTATTTCCTATCAGTTTGTATGATTTTTATTGTATTTATCCCTCTTTTTGGACCATTGTAAATAATTATATAAAATAATTAGTTTTATAAATCCAATTTAATTTATAAAAAAATTTAATTATATATTTTTAAATAAATTATGTCTAAATATTTCATAATTTTTATGTAAATAAATTTGATAGTTTTTAAAATTTAAAGGATTAAAAATTAATTTATACTAATGATTATATATAAATTTAAACTATATATTTTAACATAAATAAATATATATATTATCTAAATAATCTTAATGATTATGTGAAATCCATTTTGTTTAAACATTTTTTAAATGTTTTAAAATTTGTATTAATATATTATTTTAAAATTTTAATTATTATTAAAATCAAAATTAGTAATTCTTGATTTTTTAATAAAAATGTAATAAAACGTATTATTTAAGTAGGTTAATTCAAAAATATCAGTTGTAGTGCCACGGTTATGTAAATTTTCACTCATAGTAGTTTCTTCCCCTTACTGACCACATTGAGGATTCATTTTACATTAATTTCAACCTTGGTGCCAATTAGTAAGTAAATATTTCTTTTCAGTGTGTTCTTTCTCTTTTCCCCACATTCATTCATTATGACCACCATTGGATTTATTTAAGTCATCAATATATTGATCTTTGTTTAGTTGACTTTATTAGTTTATCCTATTGATATAGACCCAAAATTTAATTTAAACCCTAATCCTAGTTACGGGGACTCATAGAACTGTGTTTAAATATCCAATCAGACTTCGGTTCACTCCTTAAATTAGAATCATGACTAGCATTCAAGACATCCATATATGATTTTGTATAATTTAAACCTCACTACCAATTTGCACTCTATATTTTTTCTATTTTTTGTTATCTTTTTTGATACCACTAAGTCAGAGTTTTATTTTCAGGTTATCCCAGGTAGTTGGTATTTTCCTCCAATCATTAGTGTGTGATGAGGCCTTCTTTTGATCCCCCTGGGACACTTATTCAACTTGTTTTGAAGTTGATTTTCCCTTCTGGCCCCAATAATAAATTTAGTTTTTGTTCTTTGAGGCTTCATCCTAGAAATGTGATTTGTTTAAATTTGAATCATTCATGAAACTCTACTTATAATGTTCATAAATGACTTGAATAGCTTTAGAAACCTAGTCTGAAACTTCTGATTCATTGGATTTAAATTCAAGAGTTTCTTCAAACTTTGTTTTCTCAAGACCATTTTATTAGGCCATATAAACATATTCATCATTTAAAAAATTATAAAATTTGTCTCATAACAAGCCTTCCACTAAGAAACCACCTAATCGGCTACATACCAAGTCAAAAAATTAATAAACATCAACTCCTAGCTCATGTTGTAGTCCCACCTAAAAAAGTTATAGAACTTTTTCATGATCTATGTGTTTTTAAATAGATTAAAATTTATTTATATTCTTTATAAATTTATATATATCACAAATTTATCTTCTTTAATGATTTCAAATACTAAAAAACAATATCATTATGAATCATTCAACTCGTATTATCTATAACATTGGATTCATTTGGATTAAATGATTCTTAAATAATGACCCTTTATGTATTCTAAGAACATAATTTTTTTGTAGTTGTTTATTTTCTTTAACATTAATATTTCTTAATAAAATAGTATTTATATGAATAAAATATGGATGGATGTTAATCATATGACAAAAGAGTGTGAGGATGGAGTGAAAGAGTTCATCTTGTTTTCAAAATATAATACATTTTAACCTTTTCAAATCCTTTTTCCATGTTTGCACTGTTTTTATTAAGAAATAATTAGTCTTGATGAGTTGGAATAACACTTAATCTATTGTAGAATAGATCAGTGTTATAATTGTTGGACTAAACCTGGGGAAATGTGAATATAACTAGTGATTGGGATAACTCTAGATTTTATAGATCATCTGATATGATTTTAAGTGTGAATAATCAAGAAGATTGTATTGAGGATATGATTATATTTGTGAATGATGATGATAACCATATTAAGGAAATCACAATGACTGTTGAAGATAAACTTTGTGATTTTCCTAATTTTATTGAGAAGTTAAAGAGTTATGAAAGGATCCCATTGTATGATATTTATAAAAAATATACAACATTTTTTGCCATACGAAAGCTATATAATATAAATATGGAAACAGATGGAGTGAATCTAGTTTTACTAAACTACTTTCTCTCTTGAATGATATTCTCCCAGATTATAATTAGATTTTGTGACAAATATGTAATGATAAATAAATTCTATGTTCAATGAGTATGATCTATGAAATAATAAATTCCTATCAAAATGACTATATACCATTTCTCAAGGATCACAAAGAATATAAAAATAAAAAAGAGTGGTGCATCTCGATACAAGAAAGATAAACCAGGTCCTACAAAATTTGTATGGTACTTTCAATGTTTAGGTGCATATATTGAATTGAGAATAATACAAGGGAATTGATGTGGCATGTAGATACAAGAATTAAAAATAAGAAACTTTTTCAACCTATGGAATCTCTATAGTAGAAGAAAATTCATCTTGAGTATCCTAAATTCGGAAACAATCCAAGAAACCTCTGTCTTTTTATGTCTACAGGTAAAGTGAATCCTTTGGGATTTCAGATAAGAACTCACAGTACATATATGGTTATGTTGGTAAATTACAACATGACATTATGGTAGTGTATGAAATGAAAATACATTATATTATTTTTTTATATATCAGGACCAAAATAACTGGGTAATGATATTGCTGTTTATTTGGATCCACTGATCAAATATTTAAAATTATTGTGGGATTCTGGTGTAATGTTATATGGTTGTTACAATAATAATGATTTCCCATTTAGATTCATGTTTTATGGGATAATAAATGACTTTCCTACTTATTGAAATTTTATAGGATATAAAATTAAAGGAAATCAAGGGTGTCCAATTTGTAAACAAGGTACACAATCAATTGGGTTGAAAAATTCATCAAACATTGTGTCTCTATAAAAAACCAAATTTCTACCCCTGTAACATAATTATTGATCATAGATGAAATAATTCTATGGGAGTTGAGATGAAGGTACAATATCCTCACTACTAACAGGCAATCAACTATTTTATAAATTAAAGGATATTGGTACTTCTTTTTGTAAATCATTTTTGAAAAAACATACATAACCCAATTGGAAAGAGAGATTAGTTTTTTTGAATTACCATACTATAATTGTTTTTATATCAGGATTTTTCTTGATGTTATTCATGTGGAAAAACATATTTGATAGTATCATGGGAATATAACTAAATTAACCTAGAAAAAAGGATGAAATTAAGGCCAGGTTGGACATTATTGACATGGGAATATGGGAATATTTGTCACAAGTGAAGAGTGAAAAATAGAATTTTCTTTCTCAAAACACTTACCCTCTTTCTAGGAAAGAGAGATATCAGTTTTTCAACTACTTTAATGATATAAATGTTCTATAGGGTTATTAGACAAATTTAAAGAATATAATTTAAATGGAATATTTAAAGTTAATGGTTATGAAATCACATGATTTTCATGTTTTGATGAAAGATATAATCCTTATATCTTTATGTTTCATTTTTCCAAAGAATGCATTCTATACATTAACAAATATGTTTTCATTTTCAATGAAAGATCTGGAAAAATTCCCAACTATGGAAAAGTAAATTAATGTCATATTATGTAAATTGTATTTGTTATTCCTACCAACATTCTTTGATATGATGGTTCCCTTGATGGTTCACTTGGTAAGAGAGATTTGACTATGTGTTCCTATACATTATAGATATATTTAACCCATTGAACAGTATATGAAGATTTTGAAAGGGTGTATAAAAAATAGAAGTAGGCTATATGGTTGTATTATGGAGCATTATATTGTTGAGGAGGTAATTGATTTCTGTACCGACTGCCTATCTGATGTGGAAATCATTTTTCTACCGAAATCTCATCACACTGGGTGTATTGTGGGTCAATAAATTTCAAGAATATATGTTATCATAATTACAATTATAGAGTGAGAGAATGATCATATTTATATTTTTTATAATACTTTAAAGGTTTCACAATATATTGAATACCAGAATGTAATTATTATGCATGTCAATCCATGAATGGATAAAAGATGGAAATCAAATATAGATAATCAATTTTTTATAGGATGGATTTGTGACCATATATTTAAAAAGTCAACTGAAAATCTGGATTCAAATTCAGAACGACTTTTATGGCTATCCATAGGACCAAGATCACATGTATTATCTTATAATGTTTATATGTTATATTCAAATGAACATAATGATTGTAGTAACATGAAAAATATTTGAGTTACACTTGAACCTGAAGTGATTCGTGTATTTGTTATAAAGGACATAAATTATATTTATGAGATTATTTCATACATTTTCATCATCAAACAATTATGGGAGTTTGATTATAAAACATTTTAAGTGCAGGATTTTTAATGCCAGTTGGTTGATAACATGAGTGTATTTAAAATAGATGATTTGGGATTTTTGAAATTCAATTTCAGTATGGATGGGTAAAAAGAAAAACTATTTATAATTGAATTATAGGCAGTAAAAGTATTTTATATTCCATATCCTACAAACCAAAATTTGACAATTTCTCAATTATCAATCAAAACCACTAATGGTTTTGATGTCAATTCAACTGAGGGTGACCCTTTCATTGGTATGTCATAATTATATCAAAGTGGTCCCAATGTAGTCGTGTAATTTTATGTTAGAGGATACAATAAGGAAGGGATTTGGATACTTGATAGAGGGTTCAAATACCTTTAACCTTTAAAAAATACTATTCAATAATGAGGATATATATATACAATATAAATTTTATTACCTCATATTATTATCTATTCACTACTAAATTTATGTAATCTAAATTAAATGTTTAACCACTTTAATAAATAATGACTTTTGGACACGTCGATGCTCCGAATCCAAAGGAACAACAGATTTCCCAATATGAACATTCTCCTAATTCATAGGAATAACAAAATATGGCAAATACAGATGCTACAAATCCCGAGGAACAACATATTAGAAATTTTGTAGGTGAGGAAATGGTAGTTAGTGAAAAACCTATATCCTAGAAAAAAGAGAAGCATCGTAGTGTGATGGGGTTAACAAAACATATTACGGTGAGAGATGAAGGAATCAAATTTTCAGCTATATGGAATGTATGTGGCTAATATGTTCACACCAATAAGTCCATGTTCAATAGTTATATTGGGATCACTACTCAAATGTTCTTGATTATTGGTGTATATTCATGAAATAATGTTTTTTCCATTCTTAAGTAAATAATTCAGGAAGATATTAGGGTAACATTTTGATATACTTACTTTATTTCACAAAACCATAATGAAATATTGATTTAATATTCAATATACCTTACAGAGTGCATTCATAAAAGATGATTTCCAAATTATATTTGCATTTATTCTCACTATAAAGGATCATAAAGGCTTTAATAAATTTATTGTGAAGGTTCATCTCAAAGATTCTGAAGGCAAAATAAATTTGAACCCACCACAAATGTATGCACACCTGATAAACCAACAAACATGTTATGCATGTATTGGTCATCATGAGGAGACTGATATTTACATATATTGTTATTGGTAATAAAATGAATGAAAATGTTTGTATTAATCAATTTTATTATGAATTTTTAATTTATGAAATAATAACTAATTATTGAAAAAAAATCCATGCTTAGAAAAAACAACGTACCCCTACCATAAAGAAAGGATGGGGTATGCATCACTTGAAAAAAATTGTATGTATTTTAAACATATAGTAATAATTTTATGTGACATATACCAAAAAATAATAATTATTTTTCTTTTTTTATATATAGATTTATAAAATCCAAACCCAAGCCACCTCCATCCCATGTCATGAGCTATGGAAGGAATCACATGTAAATAAATATGGGATACTAATAGATGAAAACACATAAAAAGTGTGGGAATGATGTGTAAAAATGAAATAATAATAAAAAATTCTTTAAATAAGTATTACATAACAATGATTACTTATTTTTCAATATTTTATATCTGACTTAGACATAAGATTCATCATTAGATATACCTGATAAATAGCTACTATTAATGTCCTTGAAGTGGCTAGAACGGTATGGACACATTTGAGGTGTGTGTTTTGAGGTTTCTCCCCAAACTTATATTGATAATAGAAATGAAAAAGGGGATAATGATAAGAAAACAGAAGATATTCATGCATGATTAGCATCTCTAGAAGAATAAAATAATTGTTATGATGAGTAATTAGAAAATGTTATGGGAATGAATCAAAGATATAAAAAAAATGAAAACACCCACTATATAAATACCCCACCCACACAAACTTTGAGATGATCCATTCCCCTAAAAGGGCTGTCTTGGTAGAGGTAATCAGTTTTTTCATAATAGTTTTGGTGAAATTTGAATTAGGTAGACCCGGATTCCTTTTATGTACTGATATTATACAGGGTGAAATGATTGTGATTTATATCTTTCAATCAATAACCACTACCTTGTTATGAGTGGGACCATGTATAATATGTAAGGAAATATTCTATATAATAAATAGATACCAATAGGTCATGTGTGAGTGGGGATTCACGTAGCTCATGAGCAAAGCACCAAGATACCTCTTCCACTTAATGCTGCTGATATTTATATAGTCGATATTGCAATTGTAATTTTTATAGAATGGTATTTTGATCCTGTAAAAATAAATTTCTACAAAGAGTTTTTCATTTATGATTTATTTTTTATGAAAAAACCATTTACAATTAATGAAAAAAGTCCTAAACCGATGATTGTTATTATAAATGAACAAAGGTAAGGGGTGAAATGGAATTTCAAATCAAAACAGTTAAAAGGATTAACCAACCAATAAAAAATATATTCATATATTAATTTTACCCATATCATTCAACTTCCTTATTGAATAATATTAATGATTCATGTAGATAAAATTTTAAAAAGTAGGGATATGACTATAAATTATTTTGAAGATCAAAGAAATGGAGAAGCCATTACAAACTATTTTGGTGTTTAGAATGTAAATAAAATACTAAAGAATTAATTTCTAGGAGTAATAGTATTAAATGTATACATGAGATATGTTTTCATGATTTGTTTTTCCAATAACTGATCTATTATATTAATTATGAATAAATTCTACTCATATTTTTTGCAGGCATATATATCAAAACTATTTTAAGGGAAAACCTTGTGAATAGAAATTTCCACTCATTAGTCTTCATATAACATCTACATAATTATTCTCATTGGAACAAAATAAATTTGAAGAAATAGTGGAAAAACGGAATGAAATGTTTGAAAGAAAACTTATAGATGATATAATCTTCTTAATAACCATGATACAAGGGTAAAATTCTATAATTTAATCATATAAAATATATTTTGATTCCTTTAATTAATTGTTACTTTTTTTTATTTATGAAACATTATTTATGTAATGTAATCAATTTGGATACTCCAAATATTTATTTTATGGATTCAATGCTTGGATACCCAAAAAAACGACAACACATGATGACTTTAATCTATTTTTAACACACTACATTAAAAGTTTTAAAAATAAAAATCAATTTATACAATTTTTATAATGTTTTGATAAAAATTATGTTATGATATGGCGGTGTATAAATATCATCATAATGATGGAATGAAGAGATTCCATCAGAAAAAAAAAATATGTTGACTTCTACAACTGGATAAGTATCGGGGTATATATAATAATATTTCACTATTAAAATATATATCAAAATAATTTACTTATTTTTCTTGACTTTTATACAGTTACAATAAATCTAATTGAAAATATTAGGGTTATTATGTTTGAAAATTTATTAAATATATCATATTCCATCAAAAAACTATTATAGAAAAAGTGGTATTTTTTATGATAATTTCAATTTAATTTAAAATATTTTTTACCATTTATTTATTAATATTATTCTATTAATAGTAATACTATCGAATGTTCTCATATTCAAAACAAGAAATATATTTTTTTAGTAATGAATGGTAAGAATACATTGTGTTAGAATTTATAAAGGTATCATGAAAAGGTGTCTTCTTATTACTTATTTAATTAATTTTCTTGTCATTTTATATAAGTTTATTTGGTTAATTCCTTATCATTTTTACTTAATAATTATTTTTTAAATTTTTTCAGAGATCATGAAGAAATTAATTCATTTATAATTTTTTTCTTCAACCATTTTATGATCAATTAATAGAAAAAACGTATTGTAGAAAAAAATATTGACAAACTCTTCAACAAGGATTATGTAGTCATATAATGTGATCTTGAACTCAATAAACATGATACACTCATAATTTTGTACTTTTACTTTTATTATTTAATGAATTAAACATTTTTAGTAATTAAATATAAATATTTTTAGATAACCTTGAATGATGAATGCATTGTAGAATAAAAAGTCTTGGTGTGATGTGTAGGAATAAACTGCAGCTCAATCATATACAAGGTATGCCTAGTATGACTTGAAGTTCATATTTTTAGTTTAAAAATGATAGCTTAATTAAAATTCATGTTATATGTAAAAATAAAGAAAACAAATTCATATTTTGTTAATAATTTAGGAAAATTATACATTAGTCATTTTTGACATGTAGGAATCCACCGCATATCAATCAAATACAAAATGCACCCAATATGATAGTGCTAGTAACATGTTTAAAGGTTCTCATTCTCATGAGATATTAAACATTGATAATACAACTAAGATAATGGTATTAAGTAAATTTTTCAATAATGTATACTAATTTCATGAAAAGTTTAATTCCTATGAATTATTTTGTTAATTCTGTTATCATTTTTCTACTATAGTTAAGTTAATTTCCTTATCATTTTTATCTGATACTTATTTTTTCACAAATATTTTGTGAAGTCGTACTTTTATTTCAACTATCTATAAAAATACCTAAAAGTGATGAAATTATCCATTCGGATCAAAGATAAAATCACAAGATACCTGAAATGTGAAGTGAATCGTAAGGATTCAACTACCTAGGGATTTTTTAAAAGTTGAATGGAAATGTTTGACTTCCCAAGAGATCATCCATGAAGTATTTATTGATTATAGTATGAATCAGCCACACCTCAGTCCAAAACACTTTAATACGATACTCAATTTTCTCAATATGAATCTAAGTGTATGTTTTTAGTTTATAATTTACATTTTAGTTCAAAACACACATCACATACCAAAAACAAAGAAAACACTTTCAAATTGTTTTTTTACTTTAATAAAATTATCCATAAATCATTTTTGATGGATCGGAATTAAATTCACCTCAATATAATACACAGTGTGTCTATTATTACTTAAAGTGTGTGCTTATGGTTTAAAATTCACATTATAGTTCAAATCACGTGTCACATAACCAAAACCAAGAAAAAACATTTGTGTTGTTTTTATACTTTAGTAAAATGATCTATAAGTCATTTTTATGTATAGGAATCATCTTCACCTAAATCTGATGCACAGTGTGACCGGTACAACTCAAAGTGTCTATCATTAGTTTAAAATGTAATTTTAGTTCAAAACATGTGTTACTTAGTGAAAATTGATAATTCACCATCGTAGTGTGTTTATATTTTAGGAAAATGATTCAGAATTATTTTTTATGTTTAAGAACCAATCTCACATCCAACTAACATGCTATATAACTGATATGACTCCAAGTGAATGTTTTCAATTTAAATTTATATTTTACTAAAAATGAAACATCACAAACTCAAAAACGAGAAAACTCATTTGTATTTTTTAGATACTTTAGTACAATTATCCATAATTAATTTTTTATGTGTAAGAATCAAACACACTTAAATCTGATGTATGGTATGACATGAACAACTCAAAGTGTGTTTTTTATTTAAAATTGATATTTTAGTTCAAAAAATAAGTAACGTACTCAAAAATGATAAAAAAACATTTTTATTATTTTAATAACTACTAAAAAATCCAAAAGTAATCTTTGACGTGTAATACTTAGCCACACCTAAATTAAATACACAGTGTCACTAATATGTATCAATGTGTATTTTATCAGGTTAAAATTTAAATTTTAGTTAAAAATAAGTGTCACTCACTTAAAACTAAGAAAACATACTTAGATTGTCTTTATACATTAGTAAAATGATTCATAAGTCATTTTTTATGTATAGGAATAATTCTCAAATTAAATTGACACATGATGTGACCAGTATGACCCAATGTGCATGTTTTTATTTAAATTAACATTTTAATAAAAAAAGGAATGTTTCATACTCTGAATCGATAAAACACATTTTCATTGTTTTTATACTTTAGTAAAATAATCCATAAGTCATTTTTGACTAGTAGTAATCTATCAGAAATAAATATAATGCATGGTCTAACCAGTAAGAATCAAAGTTTGTTTTTATTCAAAATTGACATTTTAGCTCAAAACACAAGTCACATAATAAAAACTATGAAAAGTATTAAATTTTATTTTATCCTTTAGTAAAATAATCCATAAATAATTTATGACATGTGTGAATAATATGCACCACAATCTGATACATGGTGTGCCAATTATGACTCAAAGTGTCTGTTATCAGTTTAAAATTTACATATTAGTTCAAAATGTGTGTCACTCAATAAATACCAAGAAAACATGCTTGTATTGTCTTGGTACTTTAGAAAAATTATTCATAATTTATTTATTATGTGTAGAAATTAGTCTAACATTAAACAAACACATGATGTGACCGGTATGACTCAAAGAGCAGGTTTTCAGTTTCAAATAACATTTTTGTAAAAAACATATTCGGCATACTCAAAACCAAGAAAATGCATTTATATTGTGTTTGTAATTTAGGAAAATTATCCTTATGTCATTTATGATTTGTATTAATCAACCTCTCATTAATTTGATACAAAGTGTGATCGATATGACTCAAAGTGTGTTTTTATTTAAAATTAACATTTTAGTTCAAAAACACAAGTCACACACTCAAAACTAACCAAACACTTTAGGATAGTTTTTATAAATTAATAAAATTATCCATAAATAATTTTTTACATATAGGAATCATCCACACCTCAATAAGATACACTATGTTCTTGGTATGAATCAAAGTCTTCGTTATCCATTTAAAATTGACATTTTAGGTCAAAACAAGTACCACTCACTAACAACTAACAAAAAATGAACAGATTGACTTGATACTTTAGGAAAATGATTCATATGGAATTTTTAACAAGTAGGAATTAGTCTCATGTCATAATTACTCACTATGTGAAAATTATGGCTCAAAGTGTGTGATTTTAGTTTAAAATGATATTTTAGTAATAAAGACACATGACACGATCAAAACTAAGAAAACACATTCATATTGTTATGATACTTTAGGAAAATGATCCTTATGTCATTTTTATGTGTAGGAATAATCATATCATCAGTTTGACACATGGTGTGATCGATATTACTCGAATTGTATTGATTTAAAATTGACATTTTAGTTCAAAACACACAAAACATACTCAAAACCAACAAATGACATTCATATTATTTTGATATGTTAGGATAATGATCTATATATAATATGTGATTTTTAGGAATAATATGAAACTCAATATGATTCACAGTGTTCCTGATATGAATCAAATTAAATGTAATTAGTTTAAAATTGACATTTTATTTCAAAACATGTATCAATCATTGAAAACTATGAAAACATGCTAGATTTGTCTTGATACATTAAGAAAATGATTCATAAGTCATTTGAGACATATAGGAATCAGTATCACATCAAAATGATGCAATATATTACCGGTATGACTCAAAGTGTGTGTTTTTTGTTTAAATTAAAATTTTAGTAAAAAAGATATGTAACATACTCAAAATTGAGGAAATTTATTTATATTGTTTTGACACTTTAGAAAAATGATTCTTATGCCATTTATGATGTGTAAGAATCAAATGCACATCAATCTAGTGCACCATGTGACTAGTATGACTCTAAGTGTGTCTTTTTATTTAAAATATACATTTTAATTCAAAATACACATCATATAATAAAAAAAGAAAAAATATTTAAATTCTTTTAATACTTTAGAAAAATTATCTATAATTTACTTATGACCTGTAGGAATCATCCACACCTCAATCTGATACAATGTCTGTCTGATATGGATTAAACAGTGTTTTTTGAGTTCAAAAATTACATTTTAATTCCAAATAGATGTGACATACTAAAAACCAATAATACACATTCATACTATTTTCATACATTAGGAAAAAATTCCTATGTAATTTGTTGTGTGTAGGAATCAGTTTCACCCTAATTTGATACATGGTGTGATCAGTATGACATAAATTGTGTGGTTTCAATTTAAAATGGAATTTTATTAATTTATTGTTTTATATTTATGTTTAGTTTATTTATTTATAGTATTACCAATATCATAATATTTTTTCTTATATAGTGGGATTATATTTCTGGATTTGGGGTGGTTTTTTTAGTAACTGATGCCATGATTGGGATTTTTTGAGAGGGGTACATGACCCAAATAAAAATTTATGTTTTCAAATGTATTTGATAAATTTTTCTGGCTAATGTAATTTTAAAAAAATCAAATTTCTATAATATAGTTTTTTTATTTTGGTATTCGTGATGTAATTTTTTTTCAATTAAATTATGACTTTTCCATAAACCAGTATTTGTTATTGTAGTGTGTTGTAATTTTAATAACACATTATGGTAGTATGGCCTTTATCAGTTCATTTTTTTGAACGGATAAAGGTCCCCCGTTATCAGTACTTTTCTACTGCTAATAAAATGGGGCCCCTTTTCCACAACAATTAGAACAATATCACTTTTTAGCACTGATAAAGGCTTTTTCTAGTGCTAACTACAGCCTGATCTGTAGTAGTGGATTCCCAAATAGGTTGTGAGTATAAACCCAATAAGACATCACCAATTCATACATAACATATGTGGACACTATATATATATTTATATTCAATTATATAAAGTTAAATGTGTAAATATACAATCCATTGTCGATCCATAATGTGATAACCAAGCTTACACAAACCTTAGATTTACCTATTTCAATTCTATACCAAATAAAATGTCAAAAGAAATCATTTCATGAATTAGATCATGGAATGTATTCACATTTTCACTCTATTAATTTACCCAACAATATTGTATCCATGTTCCAACTTTAATGATTAAACCCATTTCTACCCTTATGGGAAAGTCATAATGTATATACATCAACCCAATTCATAGCTCTAGGGAAAGAGACACTACTTCATGTCGACCTAATATTTTTCTATAGGTAAATCCATATTTCAACCATGTTAACCAAATATCTAGTTCTGGGGAAAGACACATTCCACATGTGATCTATGATGGTGAATTCAGAACCTTCCAACCACAACAGTAGCACTCCACCTTTAAGGGGTCAACTAGTCTATTTAAACCAACCTTGCACCTTGAAAATTTTCATGAAGGAAATATACATGAATCCATTTAGAATCTATAATTTAGAAATAAATAATCTTTACAAAGTCATCATAAGGTCTCATGCTCCAAACACACCCATTTTTGAATCATGTTAGGAATGGGTCTCACGGATTCATACACACAAAAACAAGCATGTTATTTCATATAATTTTTTTATAAAGTCCATCAAAATGTTAAGGAATTCCCACCTTAGTTATTTCAATGTTAAATGTCAAAAATCAACACTTAAATCAAGACCATTCCAAGAATTCCCTATAACTAGCCACAAAATATCATATAAGATATTCTATGAAAAGAACCCCGGAAGAAGATCAAAACAAGGGTGATAACTTTATTGTGCTTACACAATGAGAAAATATATCACCAATGGATCTAGATATGATCAAGGGAGAGAAAAAACCTCAATATCTCCAGTATCTAGTTATTCCATGATCTAATAATTCCCTGTTATATAACATAAACAATCATAGATCCACTAATAACAACTTATATCTATGATATAACTCAAGAGAAATAGGAGTATTAGGATAGATCGAATTTTAAATGACATAAGAAAAACAATGGATTATAAAATGATTAAGATATGAGGAGAAGGGATCTGAATTCACCAAGAGTGAGAAACTCTATTTGTTCTGATTGAATAATGGTCAAGCAAGGTAAGGGAAATACCAACTAAATGTTTCAAGGGTAAAATATGTGGTTTATCCTGATTTAAAATAGATATAGAGCCCACATGCTATCAAATAGCCCTTACCTAATGGTTGTTGGATCTACTAGATGACCAATGGAATCTAGTCATCTAGCTAGTAGCTCCAAGAAAAATCTAGATTTGCTGCCTCTACCACTGTTTGGATGGTGGATTCCGACCAACTTTTTGGTGGGATTTAAAAAATTATAGAGCTTTTGTACATTCCACTAACTAGACAGTGGGATCAGTATATTTAAACATATTTTATACATTCCATTAGATTACAGATGGTATCATCAGAATTATAGAGGTTCTAGACATTCCACAAGTTTTTATGTGGTGATATTTTAGCAAGATGGTGGCCCTCTAGTAGTTTTTATACTGTTGTTAAAGCCTCTTTCTTCCCACACTCATGATACTAAATACCTTACACCACTATTATGCCTCTAAATTATGATAAAACCCTTTCATTATACATAAAAACCCGAATAAATATTATCGTTAAATTCAAATACATTAAATTATTGATGAACCCAAACTCATTTATTATGTCATTAAACCATATATTCTAACTCAAATAATATTACTTCAATATATAAATGGGTCATTATAACTTATATATCATAACACATCATCTTTCGCTTCAAATCCATCAAGATGTACCATATAGACAGCCTCCAATAAATTATCATTTTGTAAAGTGGTTTTGACATGACTTAAATTTATCCCATAATCTTAATGAGTTGTTATGGAAAGAAATATTCAGATGGAATTTATGATCACTTATAGTAAATAAGACTTATTCATATCCATAGAACAAAATTTTTTTATAACACTTTTCCATCATGTGATAATTCTTAGTTAGTTATTATGTCATACATGTAAGTTTTCTTATAGAATATCAACTTTCAAACTATATATATCACCCCTTTATGTGAATCCACCATGTTCCAAACATGGTTAGTATACATGAATTCCATGGTGAATCTTATTCCCTCTAACCATTCCTCATTAATTATAACTCAAAATAACCTCTATATAAAAAATAGTATTACCTGTATTAATATTACCTAAATATTATTTTCTATAATAAATATATATCTCTTATCCTACTGATGAATCATATCATACTATTAAGATTCTTATATAAATTGAGTAAATTAAATTTCTACAGCCTCTTATGGAACCATTTAATTTTTCATCTTAAAACCCATTATTTTTTATTGGTATTGAACTTCTCTGGGATTAACATTCTTATTGCTAAATCCTTGATCAAAGAAGTCTTTATCAAGGAAAACACCACATTAGGAAAAAAATATTTTATTTAGTAAGATTATAAATATAAATTTCTTTAGGAAAAAAATCTAATTTAGGATTAGTTTTATATGAATAAAAACTTCATATATATGATCCACTACTTTAAATCTTTATAAAAGATGAATTGAGGTGCCTTTCGATCCGTATCTCATATGGTCTCTTTATTATTACCTTAAATAGAATGTGGTTTAGTATGAAATAAATATTATTCTAGAATATATACCTATAATGTTATAGTAAAGTTATACTTATTGGTCATCAATTAAAAAATGTATAATAATGTATAGCTCTTCCTCATAGACATGTTATTACACTATGATGTTCTAGGAGGAGTGTGTTTTGAAATTATTCCACAGTCTCTTAGATAATCAATATATTTCTTAAAAAAAATTTCACCAACCAAATCTAATCATAGAATCTTAAATTTGTTTTGTTTAGATGATTTATTACTTCAATTTTGAACCCATTGAGCTTTTAAAAGTTTTCAAACTTGTGTCCCAAAATAAATATATAACCATACTAAATGAATCCATCGGTACAGGTTACAATGTACCAATACTCACCTCTTTCTTGTAGACTTAATATTCAATATAAATCACTGTTTATTAGGTATAATAGTACACTATACCTCTAAATTATTTAATTAAAAGGTGATTTGGTATTTTTTACTAATAAAAAATCATTGTAATTATTAAATTTAATACCCTATAATTTAGATTATGTATTTTTCATCCAAACCTAAAGTGTTAGTAGCTTGATTCACATGAAACACCAAACCAAATTGAACTTTGAAACATTATATAAAAGTTAAAATGTATCCATAGAGTTAGTGCATAAAAATAGTGTTATTTTAAATTTTAAATATTTGTATAAATAAAAAAAGGTCATTATTAATTCTAAGGCATTGATAAAAATTCAATTTGTATAGCAAAGTAACTAAGAATAATAACTTATGCTTTAAAATGTAATCTTTCAAAAAAAATTATTTCTATGTGGTTTATTTTAAGAAAAAAAAATATTGGGGATAAAATATATCATTGATATTAACAATATTTTAACAATATTTTTTAATTTAAATGAAATAAAATTATTAATTATTAATATTTTGAAAATGGATATTTTCCTATTAAAATGGTTTTCATTTTATTTCTATGTTTTTAATTAAAAGTTAATTTCCTAAATTTAATAATTTTATTATTAAAAATATATTTTAATTTTTGGGTTTATAATAACAATATTATCTTAAGATAATTTTTTGGGATTTTTTTGAAATATTCAATTTGTCGGTGAATAATGAAAATATTGTTTTTTCAAAAACTATTACTTTATAATTATTTAAGCAAGACCAACAAGTTTATAAAAAAATTAGTGAAAAAATATTTTTTTGAAGAGTAATACTATGTGTTTTTAAATTCCATTCTTCATTTAGAAAATATATGTTTTTCATTTTAGAAATGTAAATAATATTTTTCAAGAAAAATAGTTTTTTTGTTTTCTTTTTATTAAATATTAGTAAATTTTATTTAGGAATACTGTCAAATACAAATAATATTTATATGTTTTATAATAAAAATTTTATATTATTAAAATAAATTACATGGATAATTTTACCCTACACATAATTTTTAAATATAAAAATACTTTTTTTATAAAAATGGGTTTTTACGCGTTATATATGCTAATGGAAAAATTATTTTTTATTGAACATAGAAATTTTATATTATAAAGTGTATTTAATATAATTATTTATTACTTACAAATTAATTTATTTTACTTATTTTATTTTTATTCACAAAAAATGATTTACTTGGGTAAAAACTAGTTACCATGGTATAACCAAAAATGGTAAAAGTGAACATTCTTAGAGTAAATGACTTGAAAAAATGTAAAAAACATGTGTCAATAGAAAATTGTGAGATATTATTGACCTTATATCATCCCATTATACATTATTTTAAATTTTTATGTATTATTTAAATGTGAAAAATTTTCTCCCTTTATATTATGTTGAAATATTTACAAAAATTCTATTCCCACTAATTATAAAAGTGGTCTCTCAAAACCCCTTCAAGACCACTCAAAAAAATTAGTTTCCTCTTGAATATATAAATTTTTTCCTTCCTATATAATACTATTAATTTTCATTGAGTTTCAGGTCCCAATATATTTTCATAAGACCTCTATTTTTGAGGAATCCTCCATGGAAAACACAAAGCCTTCAACATAGGTACTCTTTTTTCCCTAACTTCTTTTCTTTTCTTTCTTACATTCAAAAATATTTTTTTTATTACTTAATAATTAAATAATTATTATTTTTATAATTAATTTTATCATGTTCAAAAAATAAATATAAACAACCTTTCACCTATTTTATTATGAAAAATGTAATTTTCATTCATACGTTGTGCAGACTACCACCTCCTTGGAGCGACAAATTCTATTTTTCAACACCACCAATAATTGATAATTATAAGGGTTAAATTAAAAAATAAATATTTAATATTTAATATAATTATCATTATGAAGATATAATTTTTAATCTACCTTATTTATCTCTCATTATTTTAGAAATAAAAATTTTACTCAGGTGTTGTGCGGACTACCGCCACTATGAAGTAAAGTATGTCATTTTTTTATCTAGTCTATTTATTATTTATTAAAAATTATTAAAATATGACTCACCACCTTATTATTATCTAAATAATATAATTATACTTCTTTAATAATGATATTATTGCCAAACCAAACCACTTTCATAATCAAAATTATCTATTAATTATAGTATGTTAGTGTTTGGGTTAATTTAACAACCTACTGGAACAATGTTAAAAAATAATATCATGGATGAATATGATAGATTAATTGAAAATAATATAATATATAAATAATCATATTATTATTTAATTTTGTTTATGTAATGGTAACATTAATATTAAACTAATTAATTAAGATATCAATATTCATTTGTTATAAAACACTGAAATATGTTTATCACCAATTTCGTCAACAAGAACCGTAAGCAAAACTTCCATAGAAATAAATAAAAAAAATTATAAAAAATTATAAATAATAAATTAATTTACCTTTTATGATCTTCTAATGATGAACATTGTGCTAAGAATAAATAATATAACAGTTATTATGAAACTAGTTCAAAACAATCAAGATTACTACCACCTGATATTGAAAATAGATAACAAATTACTACTATACATATAGAGAATAATTATAAAAGTAATTTTTCAAATTTTTATATATATTAAAGATAATCTTAAATAGGTTAAAAATATAGTTATTTTTTCTATATTAGATTCAATGGCATCAATGGAATTCAGGAATTAAGATAAGGGTTTTTATCTCAATTTTGTTTTATTGAGATCTAACTCATATTCATTATTTATTTATTTATTTATTTTATATTTTGGGAATTACATTTATTTTTTAATTAAATTAAATAAATATATGGTATTTAAAAATAATCTCTTAATAAATATTCCATTGGTTTTCAATTCAAAATATTATGAATATATAAGGGGTGTTTAAACTTAAACCCCCTCTCCGTGGGTTATTATGTTTCATCTTGAAATTATTATTTATGTGAATGTTTTTTTCTATATTAAGATTTTATTTCAGGTTAATTTATCATAATATCAAGGGTAGAGAATTATAACATTAAATATTTTACCTTGATAAATTTCTTCCCAAAAAATTATACCTTTTGTTGAGAATAGTTATCATCCTCTACAATGGTGGTTTCCTCTCATTATCCATAATTTACATTCCATATAATATTATCTTTTTAATTGGAAAAATAATATTGGGTTTTCTCATGTTACCTTAATATTTACCTTATCCTATTTTAAAAATAATGTTTTATTACCTTTTTTATGAGGTGGAATTTTAATAGAGGTGTTTTAAAATATAGAAAAGGATCTTCCACGACACCCTTGTTAGTTTTGAGTTATATGTTCTCTTTATTTTTCTCCATTTTATTTAATAATTTTCTCATGTATTTAGTCTGTATATTATATATATTTTCATTACCTATATATCTAGTTTACTTCACCCTCCTTTCAGGGATAATAAGTTTTTTAAATTCCCTCTAAAATTCCAACTTTTATATAAACCCTACTTAAGGAAACCTTTCAATTTCTTATCTCATGACTTGTGTCACT
Source organism: Viscum album (assembly GCA_963277665.1). NCBI lineage: Eukaryota > Viridiplantae > Streptophyta > Magnoliopsida > Santalales > Viscaceae > Viscum > Viscum album. The sequence continues at coordinate 1,718,855,529 of OY728160.1, read as the reverse complement.
TATAAGAATTTTTTTATCCATGAATATATTATAAAAAATCAAATTATTTTATGGATAACTCTACAAGTTTTACTACGGTTTAAAGGAAAATAATAATCCATCTCTCTCATTAAAATATCTTTTTCTCATTTCAAAAAAAAATATCCTATGTGGTTTTTTTATTCTTACTTATCCCTAATCGTTGTCATGAATTTATATTAATTTGAATATTGAATAAATGTGTTTATATATTAAATTATGAACATCCAAAATTATTTAATTCTTTATTCTCTTAGTAATCCTTATTTTATAGTCCTCGGTTATACATCGAGACTAGATTATGAAACCCATATCTTTGTCACAGGTTTTATCATTCTTATGATTTATTTAATAATTTTTTCCTCATGTGGAACATGTATTCATGTATATATTATTATTTTTATTATGTTATATGTGGTTCTATAATTATATATCCCTCCATTGAATTGGGTAATTTTTTCATCTCACGAGATACCATGTATGGTGCACAAAAGGTTAACCTAACCACACTTTTTATTGTGACAGGTGGGGAAATAATTATTTATCCCTCAAATAAATTAGTTAATGATTTAAATCTCATGATATAATATGATAAGAGATGATGAGTATACCCAATCCACTAGGGTAATTTTTACACTATATTTATGAGAATGGGGAGTGAAACCAATCCACCATGGGACTCTTTTTATGATCATAATCATTCTAGTGAACCTTGTATTGTACTTATAATTTTGTGTATTACGTTATTTCCATATATTTATGATTCCTTGAACTTATGATATCATTTATTTATTCCATCTTTTAGATTATCTCACACTCTCATGTCATGGTGCATATTTTCTCTTTTGAGATTACATATCCATCATCCATGATTTTTGGAAAACCCATATAGTTTCTTGTTATTTTTTATAATAAATTTTTCCATGCTAATGTTTTCTCATGTGTTTATAATCTAATTCCTAGTTAAATATTGATTATTTTTTCATTATTGGGAATTTGACTTTCGTCCCTCTTATGATTCCATTCCTCTGGTTATGAAAATGATTATATCTTATAATAATTCTATAATGTAGTCTATTGTGGCTTAATTATGAAAGAATGTCCAAGAGTTTTGTCAAATTAGTTTCCTATGTAACTAGTCCTCAAAGAAAATAAACAACTGTGTCATGAAATGGTTTGATGGAGACCAAACTATGACTTCCCCAACCCAACTCCAATAGGCTAGGGGTTGGAAACTAGCACAAATTAGGAATATAGCACACATGGGAGGCCTTAGCCTAATGTACAAGTTCATGCGTACACATCTCTAATCCCATACAATTATTAAATGTTAAATGACTCATAATCATGAATGAATACATCTAAAATACCAAAATCAATGTATAAAAACAGTTCATTAGAATAAATGAAAAAATACAAGCCCTCCCAAAGAAACTAAAAACAAGTACAACTTGTGAAGTATGAGTAAACTACTATCAATGAAACCACTAAAACACAACTTATTATGTCTGGCTCTCTAGGCTCCGCCTAGGCCTAATGCCTCTAAGACTCTACTAGAAGATCAATCATCTGCATAAGACATTACAAAAGTGGGAAATTCCCATGAAATGGTGATTATAGAAATACCTAGTAGTATACCCTAAAAACACTAAAAATATAAATTAATGAATAGTAATATCATAACAACGATATAGATAACAATGCATACAAAAACCCAGATATACTCAGTAAGTACACTGCGCCTCTAGGTCGTCACAACCAAACAATGAGACATATGATTCTACTTTAAGAAATGATCATTATGGTAGAATCCACTCCATGATAAATTCTATTACTAGATATGGTCATTCAATATGTTATGATCATTGGTACCCATCCAATAAATCTCAATGCTCTATGAAGACCCCAATACTCAGATATGATATCACTCCCAGGACTGCTGGGGGAACCACAAACCAAATCTAGATAAAAATTCTATATAGTATATTGTACACCAATTATACCAAGAAACCTATTGAAATGGCCTACTAGATGGATAATCAACACTCTACTCACGGATGTCATGTCGATTCCACAAACCCCGCCAATCGTATAAAATGATACAGGATCTCACTCCAGGTTAATAGAGGGACACCGGAAACTCTATCTAAGACTCATCCTCTAGATGGGATCAAAAAATAGATATGTGGAAAAAATTATGTTATATACCCTTAAGGTGATTCACCAAGGGAACATGACAAACTGATATTATCCCAAACTAAAGAAACTAAGAGCTACAAACACCCTAAAGGGGGTCACACAGCATGTACTAGGGTTAAACGGTGTGTCCACCAAAACTCTGGTCTTCTTGTATAGTGATTCCTCACACAAAATGTATATTTATAAGGAAAAAGTGTATAGGTAGTAATATATGGAATTTAGATATTTCCTTTCACCCTACCTGTCCCATCCAGTCGTGCCTATGTACTGCTTTTCATTCCCTTATACCAACCTATGTACACTTGGTTGTGCCCATGTACACCTAGCCATGTAGTCTGACTATGTTCATGAACATAAGACTACCTATGTTCATGTATACTCTAATATACATGGTTATCCACCATCATGGGTCATATACTATGTAACATGGGTTACACGACGTTGGATCTTTTTCTCTCTATTGAAACCCTAGCATCACATAGGGGGCCCAAAAGATGTGTAATTCTAGATTACATGCCGTGTAACCCAGGATTTCCAGATCCCACTGTTTACTCTTTTTCAATATCCTCTGTAGATTTGATGTTATTGTACTTCTTAAAAATTGTAGATATTGGGATGTATGACCTTACTGTCACTGGAGATCAAGATTCCAGGCTTTGAACATGCTCAAGAAATGCCCACATGCATCTTCCATAGTCGCATAATTGAATCTGGGATGAATAAGATCCACCAATCCATTTTATCCACCTCCGATCATTCTCTATTGTCATCACACCTCAATATCACCCTTTATTATGAACTACACCCATGGTAATGATCCGTTGTACCGAATAATGGTCACGCTAGAATCAAATATCGGGTATTCATCAAACCATTGTCCAAATAAAATACTAGCATTAAGTAGGAATATAAATGGATGATAAATCCATAAAAAATATTTGAGGAACGAACCTCGACCTTTATTCTTTCATCCTCAATCCTTTTTTGAAGAAATATATGAACAAATAAGAATGTAATCAAGGAACAAAATAAATACATTAAAAATAAATCTACTCTTGATGCATGAATCAATTATTGATCATTAAATTAATCCATGTTTGTATAATATAAAATAACATGATGGAATTTTACAAATCAAACATCCTACTTGGAGTTTGAATCAATCACTTATGAATAATGGTCATTCATTGTTGTTGTTGGTGAGATCCATTAACTCTATTGATCCACGATCCTCAATCTGATCTTGATCTGATTCCTTCTACCAATGATCTTCCAATGGATCCTCTTTAATGGATCCAATCAAACTCTAGGTTTTTTAGCTAATCTTATGGATTGAGGAATATCCATGTATTTGTTGATTATTTTAGGTCCTAAAAAATTAATAAAATTTATTTATTTATTTTATAATTCTCTCATGATTGAGCCCAACCTTATTATCTTACATTATCTATGTTTGTATAATTATTAGGGAAAAACTGAAGTTCTAAACTGAAGAGAGGCATTATATTTTTTATTTGAGCCTCTGTTTGGGAGTTATAAACTCTTTCAGGAAATATGTTCTTGTTTAATATCAATATATTTAATATTTTGAAAATATTGATTATGGTCTCACCATCCCTTGGATTCTCATTGTGTCTCAATGATTAGATCCAAAAATAATCTATATAATATTCTAAAGTAATACAAAGAAAAATATATTCATTTAATTTTTCCCACTTTAGATATTTTCATCTTGAAAAGATAAAAACCAACTCAAAATGATAAGGGTTTCGAGCTCGCATCTGGGTCTAACGTTCCTAGGTTCTCTCTTAAATATTACCATGCTTCCACTGAACATGAACTAAGGGAATTGATCACCCATGAAGCATCCTCTCCTATAAATCCTTGATCTCCACTAGGTACTCGCCAAAGGTAGTTCCATCTTCTATATTTAGCTCTCCCTATTCAATAACATGTGACGGGTCATGGACATACCTCCACATTTTTGACATATGGAATATGTCATATAATTGTTCCAACTATGGTGTTAGAGCTAAGCGGTATTCCACCTCACAAACTCTATAAATTATATGGAAAGGGAATTTGAATCCCATAGATATATTTTTTCCCCAACAAAATATCCATATTCTATATTAAGGTGAGATGATCAGGAACACATTGTCTCTTTATGTAAACTCCATAGGCCTATTTCATTAGTATTAATATGACTCTATATGTCTCTATGAAGTCATATTCTACTTCAGGATGATCAAGACCCTCTTTATCTAACTTGCACCAACTCTGGTCCCATTAGTGCTCGCTCTCCTAGATTAGTCCATAAATGTGGTGACCTGCATGGTTCCCCATACAAGGCATCAAATGGTGCCATACCAATGGGGTAATGGTAAATATTATTTTACTCAAACTCTACCAATGTTAGGTGATCATCCCAACTAATTCCAAAATCAAACATGCAATCCCACAACATGTCCTCTAAGAATTAAAAGCTCAATTATTTTTGGGAGTCTATTTGGGATTGAAATGTTGTGCTCAAATAAAATTGAGTCCCAAAGGCCTCCTTCTATCCTCTCCATAATAGCAATGTAAATTTAGAATCATGGTCTGAAATGATCATTGAGGCAACTCAATAGAGAAATACTATCTCCTATATATACAATAATCCCAAGATCTCTACTGAACTCTTCTCTCAAATGGATAGTAAGTGGGAAAACTTAGTGAGTCAGTCTATGATAAACCATATATAATCATGTTCCCTTGAAATATATGTTAACCCCATCATGAATTCCATGGATATCCCATCCCACTTCCACTCTACCATCTCAAGAGGTTGAGCTAAACCTGCTGGAACATAGTGCTCAGCCTTCACTTGCTGAAAAGTGAAGCATCGAGAGGCAAACTCTAAAAGATTACCCTTTATGCCTAGACACCAAAACTAATGTCACAGATCTTAGTATATCCATGAAACACTATTATGTAACACCAAAGGAGTTGTATGAAACTCCCACATAATCTCCTCCTGCAACTTCAGTGGTACCTTTTTCCATCCTATAAAAAGAAAATTATGCTCCCCATATTCAGAGAATCCATCAAGAGTATGTCCAATGGATATCTAAATACGTATAACCCCACAGTTGGTATCCACAAGTTGTGCCTCCATGAGTATCTATAAAATCATAGGGGAAACAACCATTGACTATAGGTAAGTTGATCCATCCTTGTACACTAAGGAAAAATGAAATGGGGCTAACTTCTCTAACTCTTTATCCATCAATGAAGAAAAATATCTCCTACAGAGAGTATCTACCACCATGTTCTTCTTCCCAGGAGTATAGACAATCTCAAATTCATAGTCTTTGAGGAACTCAAGTGATCGAATCTGTCTCAATTTAAGATCCCAATTAGTGTATATATACTTGAGACTCTTGTAGTTATAATTGATTATAATATTCTCACCCATTCTGTAGTGTCTCCACATATTCAGATATAATACTACCATTACTAGATTAAGATCATGGTTCACATAGTTATCCTCATTCATTCTCAACTTCCTAGACCCATAGGCAATCATTTCATGCCTCTACATCAAAAAATAACCAATTTTGGTCCCTGAGGAATCATAGAACACCACTTACTCAACACCCTCCTCTGGAAATCTCACTATGGGGGAACTCTTCATTCTCTATCTCAAACCCCAAAACACTATTTGAATCTTTGCGTCCATGCAAAAGGTTTCCACATTTATTCCAAAAATATCATGGGTGATACAACTATGGAGAAATTAGTTATAAATATCCAATAGTACCCTGCCAACCCAAGGAAACTTTGAACTTTTATTACACACATGGTTGGATCACAAGATGGCACTACCTTAACCTTCATCAGGTCCACTGACACTTTTTCCTTTGAGATGATGTTTCCTATAAAGCAGACCTCTCAAATCAAAAAATAACACTTAAAGAGATTCCCATAAATATGGTTCCCTAAAAGTGTATCTTGGATAATCCTCAAGTGTCTCACATGCTCCTCATTAGATGTTGAGTATACTATAATATCATTAATGAATACCACTACAAACCAGTCTAAGAAAAATTATAAGATATGGTTCAGGAGTCCCATGAACACTATTGGATCATTCATAAATCTGAAAGGCATAAAAAAGTACTCATAATGACTGTACAAACTTATAAATATCATCTTCGGTATATCCATATCCCGTACTCATAGATGGTGATATCCTGACCTGATTTTAATCTTTGAGAACCATCATGCCCCTTTGATATCACTCTTTCTTGACCCAAACCAATGAGGACTGAACCGTGACTACCCAAAGCTATCCTCAAATAGTCCAAGGGCTAGCGACTAGCACTGAGTAGACATATCATACACATAGGAGGCCTTATCCTAATGTAACAGTATACACACACACATCTCCAAGACCATATAATGCAGATATATAAAAAAACTCATAACTATGCATGTATATGTCTATAATCCCAAAATCAAAGTAGGAAAATCAGGTATTGGAGCAAGGGAAAAATACAACATTATCAACTGATACTAGTCCAAACTAAAGAAATTAAGGGCTCTAGACACACTAAAAAGTGGTACACAATGTTTACTAGTGGTATACATCATGTACAACCTATCCTTGGACTTCCTATATGGTTTTTTCTCACACGAAATGTAAATACTGAAGTACATGATGTTTAAGTAGTCATACATGGCATGTAGATATCACTCAATTCCCTTCCTGTTTTGTCTGGATGTTCCCATGTTCCATCCCATGTATAGTTGGATGTGCTCATGTACACCTATCTATGTAGTTTGGCCATGTATTCTGGCCATGAATATGTAGTTTTTCCTACTTCTGCCCATGCATCCTCTGATATATTGGTCAACCTAACAACATGGGTGACACAATGTGTAATAGGGATCAAAAGATGTGTGATCATTCTCTCTCCATGTAAACCCTAGAACTACATAGGTGGGTCCCACACAACGTCTAATTCCATATTACACTCCATCAAACCCGATATTTATAGATTTTGGTAGTTTCTCTTCTGTGTCATCCTCTACATACATGTTATTATCACCATCCTCATCAAAAATTATAGATCTAGGGTTGATTTACCTTCCCATCATAGGATATCAGGATTCTGAGCTTCGAATTTTCTTGGAAAATTTCAATATGCATCCTTCATAGATGTAATATCGAATCTGGGTTGATCGGGAACCACCAATCCATTCCGATCTGCCTCCAATAATCCTTCATCATCGTTCCACCTCAATTTCACCCAAGATCATGAATCACACTAAAAGTATTATTCTTTTGACTAAATAATGATCTCCAAATGATCATATTCTGGGTATTAATAGAACTATTTTCTAAATAAAATACCAATATTGAACGCGCGAAGAAACAGGGTAGAAATACATAAACTACAAGATGTGGTGAATGAACCTTGAACCATGTTCATTCATCCTCAATCCATTTTACATGAAATAGATGAATTAAAAGGGATATAACCAATTAATAAAATAAAACCAACACAAATAAATATATCATCACTATTTAAATCAATTCTTATTCACGAAATTGATCTACATTTGACCAAGATAGAAGAAGGGGATATAATTTCACAAATAAAAAATCCTACCTAGATTTTGGATTGATCGGTGGTGAAGAATTGTCAGTCATTTCCATTATTGGTGATATCCATGAAATCTATTGGTACATGATCCTCGATATAATCTCGATCTAATGTCGACTACAAATGATCCTCCAATAAATCTTGTTAATATCTAGGGTTTGTGACTAACCCTAAGGATTGAGTCATAGTTGTGTATTTATAGAGTATTTTATGTCATAAAAAATTAATAAAATTAATTAATTTCATTTAATTAATTTATTTAAGAATTCAACGACGACCGAGCCCAATCTGAGAATCTAACACGCTCCAAAGTTAACTTATAACTAAGGTAAAACCCATGCTTTGAACTCAATGGTGGCCTTATATTTCTTATATGAGCCTCCATTTTGGATTCATTCCACTTTTTTAGGAAAACATCACACATGTGATATTAATATCTTTTATATGTTTCAAATATTAATTCCAGGATCACTGAGCCTTGGAATCTCAGGTCATCTTAGCGCATGGCTCCAAAAATAATCCATATACTTTTTTAATATAATGCATAGAGAAACCATAGTTGTTAAAAATGGTTCTCTAATGTATGTGATATTGTTTTGAGATTTAATTTTTACCTTTTTTAATAATTTAAATTAAATATATGTTTATCTTGGGTTGTTATCAAAGGAGGGTGTAGTTATTTTTTATGATTGGTTTAGTTATTTTTGGGATTTTGATAAGATAAAATTAGTGAAACCCCAATGGATAACTCTAAGGGATAAATATATATTTAGGATAACATCCTGAAGTTTTGGTAATGCTGATATTGTGTAGTTTTTGACAAATGGAATGACTTTCTAGATACTACAAGTGGATGAAGGATCTAGAATAGATGTATCTGGGGTTAATAACCATGAAATGTGTGTGTTTGATATTTAATAAATCATCATCTGGTAAATGATAAAGATGCCTAATTATACACCATTTTTAACAGCCTTAGTGGATATTATTTGGTTAGTTGCATTCTCTTTACAGGCTATTATAAAAAAATTATTATGTTAAGGAGTTATGATAAGAAGTATGAGATAAACTAACCTAAATAAACCTTGATTGAACCAAGAGTGATTTAGGTTAAACCAAAATCTAATTTGATGGTTTTTAAAAGTAATACATTTCGAGGTTGAGTTTATATGATATCATTTTTAGTAATTCTATTGTGATGTAAAATATTTATCACTCAAGTTAACATATTGTTGTTTTAGTAATGGCTGGATTCTGAAGAAACCAGCTTAACAATTGATTCCATGGACAATATAGATATTGTCCTAATGAGAAACCTAAAATTATAAAAGATAGAGTGAGGAATATTCTGATTATATCAAACCATATATCTTGAATTATGATAAATAATGTGATCATAGTTGAAAAACCACAAAAATATAGTGATGGAGTCTCATGGAAGTTCAAGTGATGAAGATTATGAAGGAAAGAAGATCCAATTTCCTTAATGTCAAAAATGTGGAAAGTGGAACCCAGGGGAATGAATCAAAAAAACTAAAATATATATTAATTTTTTTAAATGAGGTCATATAAAAACTAATTTCCCATAAAAAATGAATAATTTTGTTGATATGGTGAAAGGAAAAAATATTTCATCCAAATGTGTCACTAACAGTTCAATGTATTAAATGTTGGAAACATGGGAATTACACAAATATATTCCCTAAAACAAGGGATAATAATAATGATCGGCATAAAAATTTTATAAGACCAAGGGAATAAGATAAATCCTTTAAAACCATAATGAATGAAGTTAGTTTTGAAAATGATGAGGATTGTGGAACACCAATCATCCACTCAAGAACTACCAGTTTTGTATTTTAATATTATTCAACCCAATTCTTTATTCATATAATTTTTTATAAGGATATAAAATCATCACCTCAATGATAAAATGCTTATTTATTAATAAAAAATTATAATGTTGTGATTATTGTATCCTAAGTATATAACTCATATGTAATAGATGTTTATAGGAATGTGCTTCCTATAAAATCCTTTTATCCTTCCATTAGTCAAATTTGATTTGATATTTGGTAGGAATTGGACCTCCCTAAATAGTGACCATGATAATTTCTAGGACAGAAAAAACACATTTAATATACTAAATCAACTCATGATCACATATTCATAGAATTTTGATTATATACTCCCTAGGAAAAATTAATCTCATTATATTGGGGTATTTAGAAAAAGTGGTTAGTGAAAAATTTCACATTAGTTATAATCCTATTATAAGGTAAAATATTACTTAACTAATCAGTCTAAAGATAGTAAAAATGGAACCACACTATAAAGAAAATATTTATTCATGTTCATCTTTTAGATACCATTAAATAATATTATTACTCAGTGATATTTAAAATTGTGATGATGAAATTTATATTTGGGGGATTGTCACACCAAGAGATATAAATTTATTTATTTTACTTTAAAACTAAATGTGTTCAATATATTTATTCACACACAACCCCAAATCAAAATGAACCAGGAAATGTTATATAACCGTTAAAATATAGATGTAGATTTAATAACTACAAATAGTTCTAACCAAATTATGAAATATATATAGAAATAAATATAATGGTCATTATTAATAATAAGGCATTGATAAAAAATGAATTACTATACCTAAATAAATAATATAAATGATTTATGATTTAAAATGTAACATTTCTAAAAATTTAAATTTTATATGATTTATTTTAAGAATCTAAATATGTTATGGATAAAATAATTTTTTGATATCAATAATATATAACACTATTTGTAATTGAAATGAAATAAAAGTAAGAATATTTAATATTTTAACAAGGTTATTTTCCTATGAAAATAGTATTCGTAATATTTTTTTGTTTTTATTTAAATGTTAAATTCATAAATTTTATAATTTTATTTAAAATCACTTTTGGTTTTATAATAGAAATATTATCTTATAATAACTTTTTGGTATTTTTCTCAAATAGTTGATTTTTTTGTGGATAGTTAAAATACTATTTTTACCAAAATCTATAAATTTATAATTTTATAAGAAATAGAAAAAAGTTTTTAAAAATTATAATTTATCAAATATTTTATTAAGGAGTAAAACTATATATTTTTAAATTCTATTATTAATTTAGAAAACTTTTATTTAACATTTTAAGAACTTATGAAATATTTTCTAATATAAACTATTTTTATAATTTCTTTTAATTAAATATGACTATGGTAAAATTTTGTATTAATTTTCTTTAAAAGAAACATAAATTTTTTTTATTAACCAATTTATATCATGATAATAAAATATATGGATAATTTTACTCTACACATTATAAAAACAGATTTTACACGTTACAAGTGCTAATGATAAAATTATTTTTTCTTACACATAAAACATTTATTTAAAAAATTGGATTTATTATTTTGAATAAGTTTTTATAAATTATTTAATATTTTATATTTTAATTTTAAGTAAAAAAAAATTATTTACTAACGTAAAAACTAGTTACCATTGTAAAACTAATAACATTTAAAGAGAACATTCTAAGAGTAAAGGACATAAAAACATGTTTTAAAATAAATGGTTGAATAATGGTCAGCCTTATATCATCCCCCAATCAATTATTTCCCATGTTTTAGTCTTCTTGAAATGTAAAAAATGTTATATATTTATATTAAGTTGAAATATTTATAAAAATATTATTCTCACCACTTAAAAAATGGCCATGTCAACACCCCTTTAAGACCACTAAAAGAATTTGGTTTCATATAGAAACATGTCCATTTTGTACATAGCCTAAAATCATATTCATTTTCTTTGAGCCTTTAATCATAATATATTGTATTAATACCTTCATTTTAGAAGAATCCTCTAAGAAAATTCAATATTTCAAAATGAGTACTCTTTTTCTTATTAAATTCTTTTTATTTTATTTCTTAATTTCCCAAATATAATTTTATAATTAATATATAATGAAATAATTTTTCTTTTTATAATGAATTTTATTTTTCTAATTTAATATCTATTTTTCAATTTTACCCAAACCTATTAAGAATAATAAAACTGGCATTCATCTTGTTGTGCGAACTATCACCTCCACAAAGCGACAACATCCATTTTCCACCAAAACCTATCTTTGATGATTATAAAGATGAAATTGAAGAATAGATATAAAATATTAAATTAAATTATTATTATAAAGAGATAAATTATAATCCACATTCCTTCCCACTCATTATTTGAGAAATGAAAATGTTAAAGATGTGTTGTGTAGACTACCACCTACACAAAGTAACATATATCATTTTCATCTAGTTTCTTTCTTAATTATTAAAACATCTTAAAATATGATTCCAAACATTAAAATTATATAAATAATATCATTTTTATTCTATAATAATGATATTATTCCCAAAATAAACTATTGTAATAATCATAGTCATCCATTAATTATAGTATGTTTAGGTTTGGGTTCGATCTAACCTCCTACTTGAACAATTCTATAAAATAATTTCATGTATGACTATGAGAACATAATTACAGATAATATATATTATAAATAATTATATAAAAAAATTATTTTGTTAATAAAATTGTAACATTAATATTAAAATCATTAATTAAGATACCACCATTCATTTGTTAAGAATCACTAAACCATTCTTATTAAAAATTTCACCTACAAAAACCGTAAGAAAAACTACCATAGGGTGAAATTAAATCATTATAAATAATTATTAATCATAAATTCTAATAAATTTTATGATTTTTTAATGATTAAATTTTTGGGGTTGGTGTGAGAAAAGTTTTCGTGATCATGTCTTGAAGCTCCAGTTTGATAATTTCTAGAGGTAACACCTGGGTATCTTGATAAAGACATGGAACTATCACATTAGAATGTGTAGATTGAGGCTAGTAGAAGGAATTTTCAATGGAAAGAGTTTAATGGACTTAGTTAATCAAATTTAGTGACTTTTGAAATAACATTCTAGATGGTTCCTTGAAGTTAGGTTTCAGATCGAATGAGGCCAAGTGGAGGCAGTCTGAGCACCATAAGGGGAAACTTACAAAAGAAGCTTAGAGGATGTTTGAAAAATCACAGTGTTTTTTGAGTCCCATATGGTAAAACATTCATAAGTATATTAGAAAAAATGTTTACTGTTCTATATGAATGTAGTGCAGAAAATGGTTGGGTCGACTTCTAGTAGCTAAATGGAAATTTCATAGGTTTCGGTGCAGCATTGTGTGTAAGTATTTCTAATTATAATTTGATAAAGTGGAAGCACTAGAACTATTCCTTGAATTTTTAATGTAAGGTGATGTTTTCAAGAATCAATAGTGGGTAGATTGGAAGTAGACATAAACAATTCACTAGAAGATGGAATTTTAGGTGAAGGTTGTTACAAACAATAAAAGGAATCAAAATCCAATAAATGGAGACTCATGCTTTTTGGAAGGAATAAATGAATGGGTGAATAGTTTAACAATATATAAATTAATTAATGAGAACACTTGTGTAAATAGAAAAATTGAGTGGTTCTGGTGGGCTTAATAAAAGGATGAGGTAGTTCAACTTCTGAGGAAGTAGACCTTTGTAGACGAAGTACTTGTGGTGCTTGAGTTGATGGTAAAGGTCTAATTCTAGCCTGAAAGATACCATAAGGGGTAGAAGTAAAAGTAGCATCATTCTAGTTGGAGGCACTAGTCAAAATTATTTAATAAAATGGGTAGGATTTATATTTCATTATAATCAGTTATTTCACTTAGATGAATCAAAGAACAAATTTTTTCTCATGTGGATATAGGACACAAGTCCAAACCATGTCAATCCTACTATGCTTGGGCCTATTGTTTTTTACTTTCATGGTTTTTGGATTTCATTTTGTAGTTTGGTATTCATAATAATATAACTAAAAGGAGGATCAAAACAAGGTGTGTGAAGACTAAGTTTGGTGGATGGTGTGATCTTCCTTCCCATTTTTTGAGAGCTAGGGTTGTGGGGGATATTTCAGAAGTAGGCTTCATAGTTTTTTCTTCTGGTGGTGGTGCGACTGATTTCTATAGAAGCATTAGATGCAGGTCCCTCCATATTCAAATTCTTAACAAGTGGTAACCTAGGTATGGTTTTTCATTCTGATGTCTAAAATCAAAAAATTAATATAATGTATTCATTTCAGTGTTCAATGTAAAATCATAGTTAAAATTTTTCCTAGTGATTATTTTATAAATGTTTCAAAAGAAAATCAATAAAAAGTCGTGGTGGTAATAGAGGGTTTCAAGATATAAAAAATCCTCTGGATCGAATGTAGTCTTGAGGTGTGTTCCATTTTTATGGTCATTATTCAATCTTGGATGGATGACTTTGAGGTTATTTAGGATAGGTGATTCATCAATTTTGGAAGGATGTACCCCAGATCGCGGAGAAGGTACTAGTTGAGATATTGTATAATGAAATTACTCTAACCTTAGGTTTCATGAATCATGTTCTATTATTTGGGTTTCATTATAACAGATAGTTTAATGTTATTAAAGTTTCAACAGAATATGGTGATGATATGATGGTGGAGGCAACTATTTTTTGTGATAATTTTGGTAATGCAACACTTGGAGGATTTTCAAGTTCTGTTGGATGGGTAAGTCAATTGGAAGTAACAGATATGACAAAAAGTGGAAATAGAAACATAGGGATTGTTCTATAAGTTGTTATCATATGTTTATGTGTATATTTTTAGTAGAATTCAGATGAAGTAATAGGTTTTCATCTCAAATTGATAGTATTTTTGAGGTGAATATATTCTAAATGAATTTATTGATGGGAATGTAGATTGAAGTAGGACTTATGGTGACAAGAAGATCATTTCTTATAAGAGAGCATTTTTTAATTTCCCATAACCTTCATCCGAGGAAGGTGATTGAAATATTTCTAAGTATTCACTCGATCCCATATTAGAATAATGTGTAATGTGGAACAGTCCCCATATTCAATGGAAGATGATTAGAAAAAACAGGGTGAATATAGAAGAGAATGGAAATCATTTGTAGGTGGATTTATGGTTATGTAAAAGTGTAGATAGGTTTCAAATATTTATAATGCTACATCTGAAAGTATTTTTGGAATGATTAAGATTAGATGAACATAAGAAGTAATTTAAATCATTATTGTCATGAGAACACTAAAATGGGTGAGAGAAAAAAATGGATGTGAAAAATCTAAGTTGTGTGAAGTTTTTACTAGAACTTGGTTGCATAGAATGCTATCTTAGATGGTCAAGGATAAATTTCAAAGTTATAATTATTTCTCTCATAGAAATCTGTTATAATAAAATTTACCTTCCAATTAGAATAACCATGATGTAAATTGATTATATTTTTGTACAGAAGATGAGTGTGTGTAGAATATAAAATTTTGTAAGATTAGATGGATTTTTTTACATTAATATGAAAATTCATCAAAATTATTTGACCACATCCTCATTGAAACCAAATAAAGGAATACCCCAAGTCCATGGAAAGTATTTTTATCATTGCGAAGTGGTGATGAAGATTTTGGATGATTTCATTTGATTTGTTAACTATCATAAAAATATCATCATAGAATCAGATTTTGGGATCCTTGAAGGGTTAGGACCATAAAAGTTAGTGGGAGAAAATTAACATGAATACATTAGTTTTTTTCGAAGAAATTTCCGTTAGAGTTCTTCAGGATGATGAGATCTAATTTCTAAAATGATTAGTTTTGGATGGAATTTGTTTTGATGGTGTATTTAATGTTTGGTGAAATATAAATCTCTTGGATAGTATACAAGATTGTATTTAGAGTCTTCATAAATTCATTTAAGTCTGATGGAGTGAGTTCATAAACTCAATGAACATAACAAAATACTGATAGAAGTTTAAAAAAGTTTGAGGATAGAAACTGAGTGTTTATTTTATTTAGATAAATCCCTGGAGGATTTCAGATGAGTTTATTGGATGAATTAGAATGTAAGATCCTGGTTTCTGAAAGATGAAGGAGGAGTTTCTTTTAAAAGGGGCCAAGATGAATAGATGAATTCATAAATTGGAGAACCATGAAAGTGTTGAAACACAATGGATGATTAATAGAATCGTATCTAGAAATATTTTTTCTTATAATCATGATAATGGTATTTTAGTAAGATATTTTCAAGCTCAACCTGAAAGAATAATTCAAAAGTAATATATTGTTAGGTATGGTGGGGGAAATTTTATCTAGATCAATTTTGGAAGCTTCAGTAGGACACTATTTAAAGTAACATTAGATAATCTGGATTGATAAAAGAAACCAAAATATTGGAATGTTTGAAATGAGGCTAGAAGAAGGAATATTAAATTGAAATAGTTCGAAATACTATGTTCAATGGAAATATTAACTTCTTGTAGAACATTTTGGAAGGATCCTTGATATCAGGATTCAGTGGAATGAGGTCAGGCAGAGGCTGTCTAAGAACTAGAAGGGGCAGCTTCTAGAAGAATCAAGAATGCAGTTTGATAGAATCATAGTGTTTCATGAGTACATGAATGGAAAAATCTAAAAAGATCATGGATACGATCGATCATGTTTTCGAGAAATGTTGTGAGGTGAACAAAAGAGGAAGCTTTTGGTAGATGAATAGATGTTTTGAAGGTTTCGATCAAACATTGTATGAAAGTATTTCTAACAATAAGTTACTAAAGATAAATAATTGAAAGAACTCCATAGAGGTTATATTGAAGGATATTTTGCAATGAATCATCAGTTGGATTGTCAAATGGACACATACATTCTCCACCAGAAGTTGAAGGTTGAGGTGAAGATTGTCATAGATAATCAAAGGTTTATAGAGACAATGGATAGAGGATCATACTTTTTGGAAAGAGGTGCTAACTGGGTGACCTCCTAGACAATATATAAAGAAGTTAAATAAACCAATTGTTCAAATAGATAAAATACATGGTGTTGATGCTCCTGATAAAAGGTTGAGGTAACTCCCATTCCAGGGAAGCTAACCTATAAAAACACAAAGTACTTAATGCCCTTGATCTGATGGTGAAGTTAAAATTCCAAAAATATAGATATTAAAAGGAGTGTAAGTAGATTAATTATCATTCCTGAAGGAGATTCTATTGATAATTAATTTATAAAATGGGTAGTATGTAAGTTTCCAAATAACCATTTATTTCTCTTTGATGAATGAAAAAAGTGTTGTCATTTCTCTTGTAGAATTATAAATCAAGGTTGAACCAATTTAATCATGTAGTGATTATTATTATTCTTTTTACATATATTTTTGTATGGTTTTGGTTTTATTTTTTGATATTCAGAAAAATATTTCCTAAAGGGGGATTGGAATAATGTAAGTGATGACACGGTGTGGTGGCTCGTGTGCTCTGTCATCTCGTTTTTAGAAACTGAGGTCATGAGGAGTATTTTGATTGTAGTCTCTTAATCATGTGCTTCTAGTGGTGTCATAACTAATTTTAATGGAACATTTGGAATCATTCCCTTCTTTATCTATATTCCCAGAAAAACCATCGGATAAAAATGAAGAATAACACCACTATTATGAAACTAGTTCAAAACAATCAATATTACAACCAACGAATCTTGAAAATAGATAATAACAAAGTAATATACATATAAATAATAATTAAAAATTAAGATTATAAAATTTTATAGATATTAAAATGGTTATAAATTAGTATATTAAGATTTTTTTTATATAGGTGATTCACATGCCCCCAAGGGCATAGTCTCGTGGTTACGGCTTTGAGGGATCACATGGGTGGTCTCAGGGTCAGATCTCCCTGATTACTTGTAGTAATAGTAGAAATATTTGATTATTTATAATCCCCCTCCCAAAACTCCTGTAATATATAGGTGATTCAATCACTTTAGTGGAATTTAGGAATTATGGTAAGGGTTTTGGATCACAATTTTGTTTCATTGGGGTATGATTTATATTCACCAATTGTTTATTTTTATTGATGATGTTTTAGAATAGATTTAATTTTTCATAAATTTCATGAAACCTATGGTATTTAAAAATAAATTTCATTCTCCACCTTTCATTCTTTTTCAATTAATAATAAAATGACTATGTAAGGGGTTTTTTAAATCAAACCCGCTCTCTTTGAGTTATTCTGTTTCATAATAAACTTTATAATTCTATAATTGTTTTCTCCCATCGTAAGATTTTATTTTATGGTAATTTATCTTCCTATATAGGTAAAATGACTTTTTACAATCCAATATTTTACCTTGATTAATTCTTTCTTCAAAAATTATATCATTGTTGATAATAATTCACTTCCCCAATAATGATGATTTCCCCTCATCCAAAATTTCTTTTCCCGCTAATGTTCTCCTTTTTAATTAGAAATATAATAATGCATCATCTCATGTGAAATTCATATTTATCTCCTTATATTTTAAACATAATGGTTTATTACCAATTTATATGATGTGGGATTTCAATAATGGTGTTTTAAAACATAAAATGGATCTTCCAAATCACCCATGTTACTTTTGAGTTATGTGTTCTCTTTATTTTTTCCCCTTAATCAATCTTATTATCTTGTATTTATTTCATATTTTTTATATATGTTCCTTAAATATATATCTATTTTACTTTAGCCATATTTTTTGGTATAATACGTGTTTTAAATTCCCTTCAAAATTCCAACTATTATGTAAATCCAACTCTAGAGAACTTTTTGATTTCTTATCTAAGGACAATTATCACCTCCATAAATTTTTTTAACCATGAATATCTTCCAAACACCCTAATTATTTTTTGGATAACCCACCTATTTTAATTCTAGTAAAAATGAAAATAATAATCCATTTCATTCCTTGAAATATCCTTTTCCCATTTTAGAAAGCATACCCTATGCAGTTTTTCTATTATTAATTTTCTTGTATCCTTCTCATGAATTTTTATACATTAGAACTCAATATTAAAGACCTATATTTATTTAATAAAAAATAAAAAACCCAAAATATTTAATTCTCTATTATCTTGGTGATCCTTATGTAATACCCTTTTATTAGTCTTTGTGACAATATTTTGAGACTCACTTCATTCTCATGGGTTTTGTCATGGTTATTATATATGTATGGTTGTTTTCTCATGGGGAACATGTATGCATGTATATATTATGATCATTATCATGTGGTGGGTGGGATCAAAATTATATATCCACAAAATGCTTTTGGTAATTTTTTTATCTCATGAGATACCATGTATGGTACATGAGAGGTAATCATAAGAAAGCTATGTTATGTGATGGGTGAGCCATGAATTATATAGCCCTAAAATGCATTGCGTAAAGATTGAAATCTTGTGAGAAAAAATGAAAAGTAATAGGGAGTGAACAGATCTAATATGTGACTTTATCCACTATTTTTATGGAAATATAGACTGAACCAAATCCACAGTGGGAATCTATCCACTATGATAGTCCTTGAAGTGAGACATGACTTATGATTATAATGTCATGTATTATATTATTTCCACATAAATATGATTCCTTAAACTTATGATATCATTTCCTTATTCTATGTTTTATTACTTATTATGCAATCATATGTCATAGTACATGTTTTTATTTTTTACATTACATGTCATTCCATCATAATTTAATGGAAAATCTTTTTTTCCTTTTTCTTATTAATAAGAAATTTATCATGATCATGTTTTACCAAATTTTTTGATCTAACCCTTGATAACATATTGACAAGTTTTTCCCTTAATGAGTGTTTTAGATAACCCCTTTCTTGTTACCTTTCCCCAGATTATTAATATAAGTGTAACTTATGAAAATTCTATAAGGGAGTCTATTGTGGCTCAATTATAGGGAAATGTTCACAAGTTTTATAAAATAATTCTCTTTTTTTAACTAGTCCTCAAATATTCTAAACCAAAATTATCTCTAATAAATGTGAGATTTTTATGAGATGTAATTTTTAAATTTTGATAATGATGTAAATTTAATATATGGTTAGCTTGGGTTGTTATATCAATAATTTGTAATCTAATGATTATAATAATCCATCTTTAGGGATTATTTAAATGTTTTTCCTAATTATATTCCCACAGAGACTATGTAAATGATAAGTGGTGTTAGAATCGACATTGATCTTATTATGATTAATGTTATATATTGGATTATTAATATAAAAAATATATAAACCACTCATCGTATTCACATGCCATAAAACATATCATTAATATATAAAAAATTATATTTTTTTAATCATGAGTAAAAAATTATTTCTTCTAAACAAATATATGGAAATCAGTTTTATATTTTTATATACAATATAATAGATGTTTTCTAATTCAATAATTATTTAATTGGGTATAATTAGATCATAAATGATTAATTATTGTGAAAAATATTTATACCTATATACAATAAATTAATATAGTTCTCCTTTAATAAATTATATAATATTTTCAAGAATATCCACACCAACAAAAATATGTGATGCATTCATAGTAATTAATATCCATGAGTTAAAATTAAAAAAAATAATTTAAATAACATTGAAATCATTGGGATAAAGATATTTCTCATGGAGAACAGTTTTTAGCCTTACACACAAATCAAATAAATGGTATTACCAACCAATAATACATATCAAAATGATATTCATAATTAATTCCATAATCTATAACAAGACATTTATTTTTCTGAGTACCATGTTTTATATCAAATCTATAAGGATTTTTATTTATTTTACTCCCAATAAAAAGGATGACATGATGAATAATTTTCATTACTGGACTAGGATCTAAATTTCACCATGAATTAACTCTACCTATATTAAAACATGATCCATTACTATATATAATATAAAATCATGTCAAGCATATCACAAGTGACACTTAAATAGTTTAGTGGAAAATTCATTTAAAATTTATTATATAAACTGTCCTAAATTCATTCATGTTATCACCAAATATTTATGGTAACCAAACTAAATGTAAGTTAAATCTTGCATCATATATAGGCATCTAATAGTTAAGTTCATCTATAATATAATTTCTTTACTCATGATAATTCATGGGAACCGAATAGTTAAGGTCACCCATACTTAATGATAATGATATTTAAATGTGACAAATATAGAAAGAATCCCACATTTAGTATTTTAGGGGGTTTTCTTAGTATCACATTTTCAATATGCATCTCATGTATATCATATGTAACTATATCCTCTCATGAAATATTTATATCTCATTAAATCCCTATTTTAATACTTTTTTAGGATGATTTGGTTTCTATTTCTATTTCTTAAACCAAATTAATATATTTAAAACATGTTAATGTATAACACATTATACTACTCATCATTTTTATTGATTATCAAATAATAATATTAAATTATATCATTATATTTGTAAATACATATCATGAATAAGTTACATGAAACCCTTTTATGTATAGTTATAAAAACGAATGAAACCAAAATCCCCATGATAGGAAGTATGGTGTGGAAGGTATCCAACCATAAATTTTCTAAAGAGTACCATAGCTCCTTGTCTAGTGATAATGTTTTCCAAAAATTATCACCATCCATAGATAAATACTTAATATTGGACTTAATTCTAATGAAACTCTAATCACTGATGTGTATATGTCATAATCATCCATTATTTATGAGTTCATAACTAAAATAAAAAAACATTGCCCTGATTGAATGAAATTAAATCCTTATACCATGAATAGAATGAAACTATTATACGAATGGAATAAAAAATATAAAAATAAGTTTAAATAATTTTTATAAAATCATACTAACATTCATAATAAAAAATCATATATACATGAATAATAAATAATGATTTTATAAATAAATGAGCAATTATAATTTTTAACATGAGACATAATAACATTACAAAATTATAATAATCAAACCCCAATTTTATATGGTCTAATGTCATGCTAATTTGAAATTTTCCCAATGGGATAATGAAAAAAAAGGTTTTTATGAATTTTTCATATATTCAATACAATAATGTAAAAGATCCATGATATGGTTTCTCTGTACAAGTCATTTCAGATAAATAATTGCTAAATGACCACACATTGAACCACAACATATATTTTAATAATAATTCATGTTATTCAAAGGTCACACCTTGAACCATGATTTGTTAATATTTTCCACCTCATGGATTTTTCTTAGGGAAATATATTTTCTGTGAATTTTAATTTCTTTTTTCAAAATCATGGTGTAAAAAATCAATTTTATAATGATGTATTTTTTGACAAGTGAAGCCGTGATTTTTTCTTTAAACCACTTAATTTTTATAAGGAATTTGGTAATCCATGATGTGGTTATATAAACCGTGGTCATGGACCTATAAAAACTCTAAACTCATTTTAATTTTTCAATATTCATGCAACATCTAATGATTTTAGTACATATTTCCCTTTAAATAAATTTTTTGTGATTGATAGATTCTTTCACGAGAAACACAAAACTAAAATGGAAAAATTTATATTAATAAGTTCAATCATTATAGAATAGTCATTGAATTAACATGTATAAATAGAAGTGACTATATTATGAAATCAATATGAAAAGACGTATATTATGACATTATGTAACAAAAGTCTTCCTAATGAGTCTCATTTTTCTAGACTTATATGGGAGATAACTTTATTAGGTATTGTCTTAGACTAAGACCAAGATAAACTTCGATAAGTTAAAATTGAGAGAAATCATTTTTGGGAGAATTTTAAGCTCATATAAATCACCACAAGATTTATGCTAGCTAAATATCCACCCATTACAACCACTGTTACTTATCTCAAACCTAGCTCTTATGTAGAGAATTTAATGGGTTATGTAAGTAGAAATTAAAATGATATAAATATAAATTTATAAATGTAGTATATTATACCAAATTTATTATTATAAATTTCACATTTCCATTTTTAAAAGAAAATAAATGTTATTTTAAATAAAAATTTATCCAGTTAACATACCTAAATTACTGATAAAATCATTTTAGGATTAAAATATAATTTATAAAAAAAATTATCTTTTTATTTGAAATCGATTTTATTTTAAGAAAATAAATATATTATGGTTAAAATATGATTTCATTAAAATATATTTTTCATATGAATAATATATTAACACTCATTTAACTAGTAATTAATAGAAAATAAAATAGTTTGTATTTAGAAAATCACTTCTCTATGAAAATAATTTTCTTATATATGTTATTTTTCATTTTCAAATATGATTTTATTATATTTAGAAATTTAATTAGATTAATTTGATTCAAAATTCAGAATCATTATGTTGAAATTTGGTAAGAGGGGTAATCTTATTTTTTTAGTAAAAATATAATTACCATAGAAAATTTAACAAGGGTAAAATTGGGTAACATAAATTAAATTGACACTTATACCTTCTAGAAGACATTTTTAGGTGGGAAATTTATACCCACGTGTCTCAAAAAACTCACTTAACTCTAATGTGATGGCATATTTACCCCTTACCTAACATTGGTTTCCAAGGAAATGTCCCACTTTTTCACCTATAAAAGCAGATCACTTCCACCCACGTCAAACCTCACTCGTTCAAAATTCCCTTGAACCTCTACCCATTTTACGTCCCACATATCCCTCTTCCATTTTTAGTGTCCATTGGTTACTATAATGTTTCTCAAGTCTTCCATTTCTAAGAATCCTTTCAAGAGAAAATTGTATTCCTCAATGTGAGTATAATCCACTCCATATCCTAATAATAAGAGGTATCCATAGAATAAAATCTAAGGTCTTGAAATATTAACAATGCTGAAATGATTGAGTTTTACAAATATCAGGGAATAATATTTCCTCAATATACTCTAAAATAGACCAGGACAAGAAATTAACCCTTATAACACCTCCTATATTAACCAAAATATCATCAATATTGTTTCCCTCTCTTAATATATATGAAACAAAAAAAATTAATATTCTTGCAATGTATGTTCCGGGCATAGAGGAATAATGCAATGGGTTGTGCCGAACATTTTTTCATGATCGATGATCAAAATGATATTTACACAATAATAAATGCCATGATCTATAGAATCGAATCAAAGTAAATAGACAAGGGATAGAACATTAGAACCATAGAGAGGATCATCACATATTATTTATAACTAATTTAATTAATTAAAAATTTCTTTAATTGGAATTATATATTCATTGATGGATCTGACAACAGATCTTCATTTCATCATAATTTAATTATAGGAATAATAGTATATTCCCTCTAGTGGTGACCCACACGTGATCCAAAAATCTCTGAACATAACCGTAGAAATATCAAGGTGTGATTCCAATAGATATAATAACTTGTGTCATCCTCCTTTGATCTCCTTGAGAACCACATCCAAAGACTTCTCTTGGATCTCTCTAAACTTGAGAGTGGTAAGTGGAGGAATGTCACTCTTTATTCTTGGTAGATTTGTTTTAGAATGTATCTCTTTATGTCTTGAGAGGATTCTACAAATCCATTGTGCACAACCAAAAATAAATGAATTGGCTCTTCAAGAAAATAATATAATTGGGTTTATATATTTATAGGGTTAGAAATAAATAATTGTACAAGGGACCTTTAATGTTTATTTAATCCCTACAGAACCCCAGGTCAAATAATAATAATAATATTATTATTATTCGATATACACATAACTTAATAATTAAATTAAAAATTATTTAATCAAATAATATTCATTATTTATTATTTCTCACCTGACAATTAAACTCAATATTCCATTCCTCCAAAATATTATTCTTGGCCATGAATAATGGCTATTTATTTATTAAATAAATATCCTTTCATTATTATCTAATAAATAAATATTATATTCACTAAATTTTAAATAAATATTTATTAAATATTCCGATCACATTATCTTCTCTCAAATAATAGGTGATAGAATAAATGTGATAAAAAACATGAAAAATTATCAAACTACATTTGGTAATAATATTTATTAAGAATGTTAAATAATAAATAATAATATTATTATTTAACTGAGATTCTGGAAACACTTAGTGTGTGGCCCTCTAGGCCTCTTTCTTAGTGTTATTAGGTGAAGCAATATAAATTCCAAGGATAGCATCTAGAAACATGACTAGGTACCCATAGAGAAATACGTTAATATCATAATGACATAATACCTCATATTGATGCTTGAATTTTAATGTAATCCCTTTATCACGATATCTCTAATCAATTAGGTTGCATGCTGGATCCATAAACTTATATGATTGGTGTCTCTTTATTTGAATTCATAGAAATTGAACAATTCTATATAACACCATGTACATGGTTCTATTTAAGCTCTATAATTTACATCAAAGGTCCTGAGATATTAACTTCTATTAAAGAACAGAATGGAAAAATAATTTCTCACATTATTCATTAATGCATTATTACTCAAGACACACCCAACGTATCCTACCTCACCGTGAACATCTATCGTCATGGTTTTCTTCAACATATCAAAGTAAATGACTAATAATACCCATTAATAATAATCATAAAGTCTAAGGATAAATGAACATGTCTGTAGACAGGGAATCCAATGACACATATAAATGTGGATTTCCTACTAGAATGTCTCATTCACATAATATCCTACACTAGATATTACCAATGATGTACACCATGAGAAGGTTCCTCAAAGTACTAGGAGTCTCCACCTAAGATAGCATGTATCATTTTTTCCATAAAATGATATCATCTGGATATTTAATATATATTTAAGAATAGTGTTATTGAACTTTTGGGTTCTCATTATAGAGAGGAACTACTATGACGTTTTCGTGTGACAGGTACTCTTAGGACATTATCACATACTATGTTACGTAGAAGAACAATAATTTTGTTATAATAAGTTTATTAATATACAAAAATATGAATACATGTTATCATAAAGTATATTATAGGTGGTTCTAGGTAACCAACTCCAACATAAAATACTCTATACAATCCTCCCAAGCAGCTAAAAGCCTCCAAGAGGGAGAAGAAATGTTGGGTTTTATTGAATGCACAATAACATAAGTTTCAATATCAAGATATATGTTACTAAATGTAATTATTATTTCAAGATATATCACTAGTAAGACTCTATTTATATTGACTTAAAAAGAAAGAGTCGTCCCTTGATCCTCAAAGAAGTAAGAGATAAAACCTCTATTGGAGTCCATGGAGATTCCGCCATAACTAGAATGTAAAGAGTTACCTCTTGAAGATATATCTATGTTTATATTTATCTATAAAAAGATAATATTTTCCAAAAAAAATATAGATACATTCATTTTAAACATTATAGTGTACTTTCACTTTTGGTCTATCAAAGATAAAAAATCCTATATGGAATTTCTATTTCATCCTATGATCATGGATGAATCCCTCTTGAATGTAGAAATTATGTTCATAATTAACATACTAAGGATAATATCATGATCCTAATTCTTGATGGTATTTATATTCCACCAAATCATGTAGCATGTCTCAACCACAATAAATTTTATTATGTTATTAAATTGAGTCAATCCATCCAGGTTACTGTAGTGAGTAGGCAAACCTAGGAAATTGGATTCACATAATATTTAAAATTCCAATAAATTCAAAAATATGTTGGACATAGTCTAATTATAAGGTAATGAAAATAATATATTATCAATAAAATCAATTTTTACATATAGGATCAGCACATAGAATATATAGACAACCCAGTTTTCATCAAAAATATCATCAGTAGGCAACCTATTAAGAGTTTTTATCCAAATAAAAAAATTCCAAGAAAGAGAAATCAATATAATGTTAAATTTTGGTAGATATTTGGCTAAGATATTAGGATTTTGCAATGGAAGTTATATTACATCTTGTAAGTCAACATACCATGCCTGGCCAGTTCCAAGACTAAAGAGTCATTATACACCCCTTAAAATTTTATTCACTATATTTCTCATCCACCCTCCTCCTAACCTATTCTAATAATAATAATATAATTACATTGAATTAATTAATATTCTGAGATTTTATTATATTTATAAGAAAAATATTATCTATCTCTCTCTAAACCACTTGGAAATAAAAATGTCACCTGTGTTAGGTGTGAACTCCACCTCCATGAATGAAGTATTTAATTTTCCATAACCACAATACAGGAATGGTCATAAGAATTTTTTTAATGAATAAAAATTATATTTATGACATTATTAAAATTCTATAAGGATAAATTAGTAATTATATTAATAACATTAACAATAACTTTAGCCACATAAACCATGTATAATAAGAGGAAAAATTATTTCTTCTTTAAATGTAATAGATTCTTATATTTTTTTCAATTATAATATAATTTTACCTATACAAAACTATAATTTTAACCATTAATAAAACCTAAATAATATCATTATACTTATGGAATAATAATACTAAAAATAAATCACTTAATAATCATACTCACATATTGATTATAGAATGTTTTTTCTTAGGCTGGTTTAACCATCTACATGAATGATGTAATAAATATATACAAAGGATGAGTATGGAAACCTAATAAGTAGTAATTTTTTATTTTAATGAGTTAATAATTTTTTTATATAAAGTTAAAAATTATATTTAAACTCATTATTAATATACCTCCTTTTGTTCGTTGGAAACTACCAAAATAATATCATCACCAATTTCATCTTCATGAATCATAGCTAAAACTATAATGGAATGAAATTAGAATCTTATAAATAATTGTGAAACATATATTAAAATACATTAAATAATATATTATTTTTTAATTTTTATCAAATAATGATTATTGGCATGAATATTACAAAGCTGGTACAAAATAAGAAAATTTACTAACATCAGATAATGAAAAAATTTAGTAATAAATGTATAATAAATGATAATAATTGAAGAGAATAAAAGGAGGTATATTTAAATAAGTTTATAAAAAATAATATTAATTTTTATATGTTTATTATATGGTATGTCAGAGTGTGTTCAAACAAGAGGGAGTCCAAGATAAGGGATTTTGATAACTCAAATTTCTTTTCATTGGGTTATAGGTTACTTATTAAGATTTATTCTTCTATGATTGGTAAATTATACCCAAATATTTTATTATATGTTAATTTATTTTTATATATTTGTAATTTAAATTTTCACATGAAAAATTTATTCTTTTATGTGTTTCTTTCCTTATAAATGTGTAAAATTGTTAAGAATAATTATTATCCTCTCTAAAAACTTCTTTCCCTCTATACCCATATTTATTCTTTCTAAAAATGTTTTAATCTGTTTTCTTTTTGAAATAAAAATATTTATTATATATTGTGATCTTCATATTTATCTTTAGGTATTTTTAAAAGAAATACTTGCACTCTTTTAATGATGTGGGTTTTAATAAATATATTTTAAAATATTAAAAAGGAATTTTTTTCACAATCATATATTTTCTCTTCCACTCAAAATTCATTCACATAACTATAATGTATTTTCAAGGATATATTATTGAGATTTACTTTAGTATAATTTTTGAAAACTTATTCATGAATTTAATTTTAATTGACTCATAACTTCATCACTTTATGAAAAAATTAAGAAATGTTTTTTAAGAAAACCCCTTTTATGATTTTGTTTCAATTTTCCCTCTATATATAAATGATATATCTTCTATAGGGTAATGTATTATAAATCACCATCTAAATTCAAAAATGAAATTATCCTTTTTTATGGATTGTATTTTAGGTATTAACTAAGATAATTCTTGAAGTCATTTCATGTGATACCATTTGGAAATTTTACAAAACCCATTCTCCTCCCATGAGTTATCTATGATATTATGAATGATTCATTTAATGTTCCTCACATATTTATGGAGTAATATTAAGTTAATTTTTGGGTCATATATCACTCTCTAATGAATTAGTTAAATGTTTATATCTCGTGATATTATACATAGATATGATTTCATTTAACTATGTTCACATGATAATGTGTGGACATGATTTTATTTAGCTATTTTTAGAATATGATTCATGGAAATGACTATGGTAATTTATGCTCACATGATAATGTGCAGACATGATTTTGTTAAGATATGTTAACAAGATGATGTATATAAATGATTCCATTGAACTATGTTCACAAGATTATTCATTAGACAACAGTTCATTTAGCTATGTTCATGAATATTATGTTTCCATATCCTTGTGAATAAGTTGTATTTATATGTTATGATACATTCCTATGATAAGAACCATTGATCTTTATTATTGTCTCATGTCTTTGATTTATTACTTCAGTTTATATGTTTGATAACATGGAGTTATATATCTATCTAACATGATTATGGACATATCTTTTTACTCCATTTTCATTTTAAAAAGATATTTCCATCGTGATCATATTTCCTCATATGTTTAAGAAATTGACCCTTTAATAATCATTGATATGTTTTCCCTTACTGTGTGTTTTATCTCACTCCTTATGTTTTTCAACTTCCCTTGGAAATTATATGAGGAATTATGCTTTGAAAAAAGTCTTATGTGGAGAGTTTAATGGGAAATGTTGAAGTAATTATGTGTAATAATATTTATATGTATCTAATAAACAATTAAACTAAATTTAATATCCTTATATTTTAAAATGAAATACTATTTTTGATATCATACATGATACACAACACCTAGCCTAAATGAACAATGAAATATTATTTTTTAAAGTGATAATTCTAACATATATGTTAAATTGGGGTGTATGAATTGGATTAACTGATTTTTGAAATAAATTTATAGCTCAAAATCTATTTAAATGAATCAGAAAATTCTTATAAAATAATCACACAATTTTAGTAAAGTAATTTTATTCATAAAAAATAAGTTTTCCTCAAAAATGAGTTTTCTTCCTTCTTGTGAATGAATATTAAAATTACTTTTTAGATGTTTTAGAAAATTTATTAAAAAAAAATTATTAACACTTTTCAATTCACAATTAAAAAGTTATATTAATATTATTTCTTGATAATTTTCTCCAAATATTGATTTTTCAATGTATATTGAAAATAGTAATTTTTATTGAAAACTGTATTTTTATTTTAAAGTATTTAAAAAGTAAAAATATATTTTGGATTATTATTAAGTTTTAATTAATTCATTTTTATTTGAAATAATTAAATTATAGATTTTAAAATTTATATAATACTTGAATTTAGTATAAAAATATTTTATATTATAATAGGTCATTTTTTTGAAAAACTGGTTTTCATCGCGTTATTTCAATTTAATATTAAATTAACTTCTAACACTTATGTGTTTTAAAATATAAAAATTGGATTCCATATTTTGAATTAGGATTTAAAAATTCATTAAATATATATCTTTTATTTTTTGGTCAATATGAATAATAACCTTAGTAATTTTTGTTACCACGGAAAAGGGTAAATCTGCTAATTAAAGTTAGAAATAAATCAACAAGGATTATAAAAAGAAAAAAACTTGACTTAATTTTATTAGATGATTAAATTTTATTAATATTTCTAAAATATTCAGTTATATTTCATTTTTCATTTGGATGAGATTATGACCTTTATAGTATTTTATTTAATGAAACATCACACACGTCACACTATTTTTTAAGAATTATAATATTTTAATATGGGGTTATCCAAAGGATATGTTAAACTATAAATATTATTTTAAATTTTAAAATATTTATCTTCATCATGGTAATTTATTTTTAGTTTTTAGTGAAAAAATAATTACAATTAATTCTTATACAACGCTGATGTTGTAATTATTTAATTAATGGGAAAACTGAAAAAATGATATTAAAAATTTTAAATGTAATATAATTTAAGATAAATAATGTGATCCAAAAATTTTCTATATAACCATGAAATTTTAGGGATGTAATAAAATATTTTTTTCTAATTATATGTTTTATATTGATATTATTAAAGTCAGAGTAATGAATAGTTCTAAAAATTGACATTATTGATATTGTATAATATATAATATTCTATTAAATGATATAAAATAAATAAAAATTATATTAGACCAATTATTTAGGATATTGTTTATAATTTAAAAATTAATCCATTTTTTTACCTTTTTCCACTTATAGTAACTATATTGACCCTCAAAGTGTAAAAATCTTTATAGTCATGGTAAGATTAAAAAGGGTTAATGAGGTGTTAAAACTAAATTCTAAGGGTAAAACTACAACCTAAAATTTTCCAAAAAATATTTTATTAGTGGATTTAAACCCATCCAAATATTATCTTAAAAAACTAGTTTTGGATCCATTTTAAATTTTAAATTTATTTATATTAATTTAATTTTTTAAGAAATTCCAATAGTGCCCCTCCCCTCTCCTATAAAAGGGAACTTCTTCTTATCATTAATTTATACTTAAAACTCCATTTTTTCTGAAAATACCTAACCAAATACCTTCATATAATCCATACCCTCATTCCAAATGTCTTGTTTTAGGCATAACACCAACCTTAGTGGTCTTAAGGTGGTATGAAAAGGAGGTTTTCCAAAGAAGATATATCATTTTTAATAGAGAATTTATGTATTATCTCTACTTCAAACACAATTATATATTCTTCAAACATGATATAATAATAACACCATTATCCTCCATATTATAATATTTTATTATATTAATTAAATAACCAATATCTATCTCATCTTCCATTAAATGGGAAATGAAACTATTATTCATCTGTACGGTGGACTACCGCCTCATGAACCGATGTAATTAATTTTCCATATCCATCTCTCATAACTATTTATAATTATGGAATTAATGTTTATATATGATATTAATTACATATTAAACATTCTAAGTAGATAATATATCATTTAACTTATTACCATTCTATGCACTAAAAAATTGTAATGTCATTCGTACGTACACGAGGACTACCACCTCCATAAAGCTATATGATTCATTTTTAATCAACAAATCACATGGTTGATATATATATATATATATAAGTATATTTAAATAAGTAATATGATATATATTATACTATGAATATTTTGTAATGATAAAAAATACTTACCTTCCTTCTATAATGATCATTGAAAAATTGAATCTTTACTCATGCGTACGTATAACCTATTGTCTTTGTGATTGTAGCACAGTAAATTTTTTATAACAAAATTTAATGGTAAGATTTAAATGGATAAATTATTTATAAAAATGATAATTATTTAATTATTATTATTATATATATTATAAAATAATGGACACTTTGACCGTAGTCAACCTACTAAAGTTATTTTGGACTTATGTACCAAATATTACTAAAACATCTGATGTGAACATAAAAAATTAAGTAATTGTTATAAAATGGTAATAATTCAGATAAAATTAATAATAAAATTAAAAAAATTTGTTAATAAATTAAATAAATAACCTAATTTTATTTTCAAGGAAGATAAAGAACACATGTTATGAGTTGGACTCAAGGAAGGGGATTTTCATATCACTTTTATTTACGTGGGGCATATGTCTTATATAACACCTATTTATTTTATGTGATTTATATTCTATTGGTTACTGGTAAAGTGGAAGAATGTGATGGTGGATGATATTTTAAAAAAATTATAATCTTTTCTCAAAACCATGGTCGAGGATCTTGCATATAAAATTTATAATAAATTTATTTAATATCTGAAAAATTAATACATGAGATTCAGAAATTTATTCATTGGTGAATTATAATGGTATGAAAATAAAATTTTGTACCACCTTAATTTTTCTTGTGGTAATATAAGAGTATAATCTTTCTAGTGGTGTTTCACATGTTCTCCAATGATCTCTGAGCAACATCACTTAATTTTTGAGTGATATAGTGGTGAATCAAAAATATTTTGTTATTTCTTCTTGATCACTCATTCTGCGGTCTTAAAGAAATATATATTTTGTTTCTTGTTCATGAAGTAATATAGAAATTGGATTCATAATAGAATTAATTGTGTGAAAATAATTGTATATTCTTAATTTTTTAATTTCAAACACAATATACATAATTTTCTATTTATAGAGTTAGGTTTTAGGGTAAAATATTTTTTAATTGTATTCCATAAATTAAATAACATTTAAAACATTTAACAAACCCCGTGACACATTATAATATTAATATTATTTTTTTGGCACCCACGAACTTAAGCAAATTGATAAATAATATTTACCAGCTTATAAATAATTATTTATCACTGGATGTGATCGTATTTCATTCGAAGTCATTGGCATTTATCGAATACCTGGATAAATATATTATTCCTAAATAAATATTCTATTCACATACAAAAGAATAAATATTTATTAAATATTAAATAAATGAAATAATTATATTTTTATTCACATGAAAGTGAATAAATATTTATTTATATTATACAATCAATAATAATTGAATAAAAATTTTCCTCGATCATGAGAATAATATTTATTCCATTAATTAAATTCAAATATAAATTAATCAAGATCAACACAACTCTTAGTTTGTGACCCTCTATGATTCCTTCTCGTTGGCATTAGTATGGATTTTATAAAGTACAATATTTCTATCTTGCTATGGGTCAAGGTGCCTAAGAAAAAGAACTTAATTTCACAATGATGACCGCCACATATGAATTCTCCCTATGTAATATAATACCTTTTTTACAGTATCTCATCTAGAAGGTTGCACGATGGTGTCATCAACCTATTTTCTTGATAATTATTTCTTTAACCATATAAAATAAACATGTCGATACACCATGGACATGGAACATAGGTAATTGTTATATTCCAATCAAAGGTCCAACATTTCAACTCCCATAAAGATATAAATGAAAAATCCTTCCTCAACTTATCCATTAATAACATGTCAATTGTGACGTACCCAGCATATAGTACTCCCAGATGACATATGGCATGATGGTTTTTGTTTATAAATACATGTTAATGATTCATGAGATGCATGAATTATAATTTTAATGTATAAGTACCATTACACGTGCTCAAAGATAGGAATATATGATGACACCAAAACAAGTAGAATTCCTACTAGCGAGTTTGTTCTCATAATTTCTCATCTTGTAGATTACATAGTGAGAACATTGTGTGAAGAAGACTTATCCACATACGAGTAATTTCACCTAATATTATAAATACTATGGGTCCCAAAATTGTACGTTATCCAACTACAGAACAATATTAAGAATATTTTCATATAACTTCTAGGTTATCTTTATATCATGAAACTACTATGACCATATCAATTCAAAAAATACTATAGGATGTTATTACAATAAACCCATGTATTAAAACGATCAATATGTAATAATATGTTAAATTAATATTCAATAAATCTAATATACAAGTAATAAAAGTAAAATAAGTAGAACCTAGGACACCAACTCTATCAAACTCCCACTTGGATTAAAGCCAACTGCCTACAGATTTCATTCCGCTAGACCACACATGATAATCATGTTTTTGATGAGTTATGCCTTTAGTCAAGGGGTCCACCACATTTATTTCCATGGAAATAATACTCATTGAAACCTCACCGCGTTGATAAAAATCCACACAAGATATTATACCTACAAAGTATGTGTTTCATCTGCTAATGTGACCTTGGTTCTTTTGTGAGAGACACCACTATACAATTATCACAATAGAGTGTGATAGGATATTTAATGCTAGGTACCCTATAAATCTCTTGTATGAGGTTTCATGTCCAAACTATTTCATTAGATACCTTAGAATTAGAAACATGCCCAGACTTTGACATAGAATATGCAACCATAGCCTTCATTGAGCTCTTCTAGCTCATGGAACCTCCATTCAAAGTTAAGATGTATCCTATTTGTGACTTCATGTCATCCTGATCAGTTTGGAAACTAGAATATACATATCCTATGATGTCTAGTTCCTCAAATCCTCCATAAACTAGAAACATGTTTTTAGTACACCTCAAATACTTAAGAATAGTCTTAACTTCCATTAGATGTTGGTCACCTAGATCATCATGATATATCCCTACTGCACTCAATGCGCAGGCAACGTCAATCCTAGTGCATAGAGTAGCATACATGAATAACCCAATTGATAATTCATATGGAATCCTTTTCATTTTTTTCTTTACTCATGTGTTTAAGGACATATTTTCCTAGAATGATGAATTCCATGTGACACTAGAAAAAATCCCCTCCTTCATTGTTCTATATTTAATATGTCTAGTATCTTGTCAATGTATATACTTTGACTAAGGCTGATAAAACTTATAGATCTATCATGATCAATATTTATCCATTTAATATATGTTTCCTTGACTAATTCCTTTATAGAGAAGAATTTATTCCACTCCACCTTAAGTAGACAACAAGACACAAATTTCATTTCCTATGAGTAATATGTTATCAACACGTTCTGTTAATAAAACAAATGAAATTCTACTAAAATATTTATAGACACACAACTCGAATTTATTCTTTATGAATCCAAATTCTATTATGGCCTATCAAAAATGAAAGTTTCATGACCTAAATGATTTCCTTAATCCATAAATGGATCATTGAAACTATTATATCTTTTTGGCATCCTTTGGAGTCACAAACCCTCCAGGTTGTGTCATATAGAAATCTTTTTGAAGTTTTATGGTAAGGATGGTTGTTTTGACATCAATTTTTCAAATCTCATAATCCTAGAAGGTTGAAATTTCATGTATAATTATAATGGATTTCATTATTGAAACTTTTTAAAAGGGTTTCATTATAGTCTATGCCTTGATGTTTTTTAAACCCTTTACAACCAATCACATCTTATAGGTAATTAATTGTGCTTCTATATCCAGTTTCTTCTTGAATACTCATTAGAAACCAATGGTATTTACATCTATAAGAGGGTATACCAAAACCCAGACATCATTTAGGTATGTGGAATCCATTTCATAATTCATAGATTTTTTCCACTTTGAAACATCTATTCAACATACTAATTCCTTGTAAGTCATAGGATCATTATTATCAACTAATAATGAGTCACCAACCTTGTTGACTATAAAACCATAATTTTATTGTTCTATAAACTCCTTTGTACTCTTATATAGTACTTGTGTCTCTATAATAGTTTCTTCATCCACATGGATTTGCGGAGGATGCTCATGTAAAAACTCTTGTGTGCCTTACGCCTTGACTTCATCAAAGACTATCTCACTCCCACTATATATTTTATAGATTTTATTCCTCTCTATGAATATAGAATGTCTTTCCACTATATCCTTTTTTTATGAGGGTTCTTATAGGTAATATCCACTTATTTCCTTAGGGTATCCAATAAAGGTACACTTTGTGCCTTGGGGTGAATGTTTGTTAACTGAAGAGGCTTTAACAAACTCTTCACATATCCATACATGTAAATTCGATAACATGGTTTTTATTCCACTCTAAAATTAATATGGAATACTATTTATTGATTTATTTGGTACTTGGCTTAGTATATTTGTGGTTTTTTTAATTATTATCCCAAAAAAGATAATGGAGGACTCAAATGACTCAACATTTATCTCACCATGTCCAACAAGGTGCATTTCCTCCTTTAACATACATTGTTCCACTGAGGCGTGTAAGGAGGAGTGAGTTTGGATAGGATCCAAAACTCCTGTAAGTAATCAAGAAGTCTTCCTTAAGATATTCCCCATCATGGTCTAAGTGTGGTTTATTAATCTTTTTACCTAGGTGGTTCTCAACATCATTCTTATATTCCTTGAATTTATCCAAATAATCCTACTTATAACTCATTAAGTAGACATATCCATATCTACTAAAATCATTAGTAAAAGCAATAAAGCATGAGTACCCACTCGTTTCCTCAATAGGAAATAGTCCACACACATCGGTATGAACTAATTCAATAATCTCCTTGGCCCTTTCACCTTTCCCACTAAATGGGGATTTGGTCATTTTTTCTTGTAAACATGCATTACATAAAACAAGTGTCTTTAGCTCAAAAAAATATAAATTCTCATCTTGAGGTAATTTAGTCAATATTTTTTTGTTTACATGACCTGATTGGTGATGCCAAATTTGGGTGTCGTATGGGTCATGTTATGTAACTTTGATATCGATTTCCATTACTTGTTTCATGTAATCCAACACAAGAAGGCTGTTATTTAAATTTACCTTACCATAAAAAATATATATTTATAATCAAATAAATAATTATTCACAAATTTCAAAATAAATCCATCTATATCAAGTAATTATATAAAAATTATGTTTTTATAGGATATGGAACATAATAACAACTTTCCAAAACCAAGATCATTTTGGTCAGCAACATGAGGCGGCAGTCCTTGACATCTACAAAACCAAGTTTAGCTCTGTTAGCTTCTTGCATATCTACCTCCCCTTGGTCAATATTTCTGAATCAACATGGTTATTATATTTGAATATATATTTCAGAACCGAAATCTATATCTGATACCCAATTTGAAGAAACAGATAAATTGAACTTGATAACAAACACACTTGAACTTTTCCCTTACTTCTTTGTATGGGTACTATTTTTCTTTCAGTGGCCCTTCTTACCACATGTGAAATAGAGAGAATGTTGTTCTATTTCTTTCCCCTTGATATTCCTCTTCTTGGAAGGGTGTAAAGAATATTTGTGCTTAATTATCTTCACAAGACCTTTCTTTTTGTTCCCCATCAGTATATAATGGTTTTCATGCTTCATATCCTTATCTACTTGGAGAAGAAGAGTAATAAGATCTGGAAAATACATATCAATGTTGTTCAAACTAAAATTAACAACAAGTCTGGATAATCTCTGAGGTAGTGATGCTAGAATGAGATCATTTCTGAGTTCTTTGGTGATTTTAAACCCTAGAACCACTAATCTATCAATGTATCAAATAATATTGAATATTTGAGGCCCTGTTGGGTAACCCTCTAGAAGATTTATCAAAAATATAACCTTATTAATATCAAATTGTTCATGTATAGCTCTCTCCTATTAAAGACCATGGAGGTGTTCAAGAATTCTATATGCATCCATGTTTTTGTAAGAATCCATGAGTTCACTAGATATAGATGAAAGAATCAAACATTGAACATTGACCTCTTCATTCATATATTTCTCATAGACTAGAAACTCTACATCAATCACCTCCTTAATAATCTAGTTAATGTAGATACCCATATTTTCCATGTAATTTTCTTTTAATTATATGGAATTATTACGAGTCTGTGAAAATTGAAGGTGTATGATTCCAAGGCCCGGTGTGCCCGGAATGAATTTATGAACATTTTTAAGGTACGTTCATTAAATGCACGAGAGTTGTTTATATCTTTTGAATTGGTGCTCAGATTAAAAATATGAGGGCACCATTGAATCCGATGTGTCAGGATTCACTTAAGGAAGGCTTCACTTAAACCATAGTAAGTCTGGAGAAAAAGTACGATTTTGGACTCTTTAAAAGAATAATAAAATAATTTTTTATTTTATTTCCTTATTTATTTTCCTTCAATGGAAAAGCAGAAGTGGCGGGACCAACGACGTGTCAAGCAATTAAATGCATTGACTCCTAAAGTCCTGTATAACAGTATCGTTGGAATTAGGAAGGTTTCCATTAAATGAACCAACATTAATTACATGGGCGTTACTCACCCTCCCCCTATTTTATTTAAATGGAGCTTGGGGAGAGGTATTGGCACGGCTTCACCAAGTGATGAAGTTCTGATAAAGTTTCGTGACGCCAGTCACTTGGAGGAAGGAGCTAGTTCCAGCAGGCGGTGATGAGCGACACTGAATCACAAACCGAAGGACAATGTTTGAGTGGCAACGTTGGTGGCTTATTACGGGAATGACAAACACCAACTCTTCCTCATTCATGGGTGTTCACCAATAATCTTGAGGTAGGGAGTTTATTTAAAGTTCATCTTTGAACTTTTCCTTAATTTTGTTTGTTATCTTTTCAATGCGGAGGGTGTGGGCCAAACGAACAAGGCCTGGACCCCCCGCCATTCTGCTTAAGTTTCATTCTTCAGGGACATTTTCCTCATGGTGACTACATCAAGAAGACAGCAGTAGCATTGAAGAAACCGCTGCACCATTCGTGTGCCAAGTCGGAAGTGGCTGGAGGATACCCGCGGCAACTAGACACGGGTGGTGGAGGGTGGCGCGCGATGGCACGCCACGTAGGCCGGAAGCAGCCGCCCTGAGCCAGCCACACGGTACGAGGGGAGGTGACCGCAGGTGCGGTCGGTGGCTATAGCCACAGCCAGTAGGCCGTAGTAGGTGGAGAGAATAGTGGCCCCACATCACGCTAGGTTGGCAGACCCCCCGGTCAGCGAAAGCAGCCGACCATTACGTGGTGGGGCAGTGCCCCACCAGATGGCCAAAACATACCCACACCTGCGAAGATAACTAGGATGACCGGTCCACCTTCTGGTGGACTTGGCCAGACGTGGGTTCGTCGAGTGGGTTGGGCTAGACCCGCGGCCCAGCGGGCCAGACCCACCAGAGGACCGGGCTGAACCTGCGGTGTTGTGGGCCAACGCAGGTGGACCGAGCCTCCCCCCCCCCCACACCCCGAAGGGCCAAGCAAACCGCGAACTGAACCGGGCCAACCCCGACAGGCCGGACCCCGAAAATCGGGCCAAATATTAATGATCTAAACCTGAGCGGGGTCAGGTAGACCCCGAGACCCGTTGCATCTGCCCGGTCTGACCGAGTTGGACCGAGCCCAGACCAAACCGGTCCTCGAATAAAAAAACACTCATAACTGATGAATTGGGTGCCTATTCAACTTTCTGTCTGTGGTGTTTGGATACCTTTTGGGAAGCGGTCCCTTTGGAATATTCTGGCAGCCCCGACTGAGCCAAGCCAGACTAAGGTGCGATCACCCCCCATTTCATGAAAAGGGGTGTAACTAACAGATCGGGCGTCCGTTTGACAAACCGTCTATGGTGTTGGAACCCTTAGGACGAGGCCGTCCTTTTGGTGTACTCTACTTGAGTTTTGGAGAAAGTTGGAGTGTGGCTATGTTGGATCGAACCCAAATCCAACTAGGCCCTCAAAACTAAAATGCTTATAAGTCATAGACCAGGCATCTGATTGATGCACCATCTATCATGTTGGAACCCTTACGATAAGGAGGTCCTTTGAGATACTTCTTAGTGGAACTTCGTGGAAGTTTAGGTATAACCAATGGGTTGATGATCGGTTCTCTCAAATGTTCTATAAGCGGGAATCCAGTGGTTGAAAGTGATGCAGAGGTTGGTGATAGATCATATGGAGGTTAGTACTGAGCGATCCTATATGGGTCAGCGCCTATCATGTGTGGGTTAGATCCTGTGTGGTTTAGCGCTATGTGATCCTGTGTGGTTCAGTTCATACCGATCATGTGTGGGTAAGATCCTATGTGGGTCTGCTCTCAATGATTCTATGTGGGTCAGTGCATACCGATCCTGTGTGGGTTAAATCTTGTGTGGGTCAGCGGGGGTTAGTACCTATCGATCCTATGTTGGTCAGACTATGTATAGTCCGCAAAAGTCCCTCTTGACAGAATAAGATGATCTAGCTTCTTAACTAATCATTTTTAATTCTATGCCTTAATTATATATCTAGTGTGAGATGAGTCTTTTACCTTTGTGGTATTACATTTTTGGTAAATTCACCTTCATGGTGTTATCTTCATGGTGTTACATGTGTGGTACTATTACCTTCATGGTGTTATCTTCGTGGTGTTACCTGTGTGGTACTTTTACCTTTGTGGTGTTATCTTCATGGTGTTACTTGTGTGGTACTATTACCTTCATGATGTTACCTTCATGGGGTAACCTTTTTGGTACTTTTACCTTTTTGGAGTTACCTTTGTGGTATTATTCCCTCATTTTTTATACGAGTATATTTTGAAAACATAGGTATATATATATGGGCATATACCCAAGTATAGTAGATGACTTCTTCATGCTTTTTTATTGAGGTCTTGCTTGTGGTTTTTCCTTTGTGGAACTCTGGGGGACCTTCAGGGTCTCAGGGTCCCTACTAAGTATCATTATACTCACCCTAGAATGGGATATTCCTACACCTTATTGTGTCTTGTGCAGATGACAGAAAGTGTTGATCGAGGCTGAGGGAACCAGGGCTGAACGGTTCTTGGAGGTGGACCTTTTGACGTGATGTGTTGTAGTGACTACTGATCATTAGTTGTACCTACCCTTCAGGTAGGATCCTCGGTGGATGATACAGGATGTGTTTTTTCTCTTTTCAGTTGTACTTGTACTTTTCAGTTAAGCTTGAATTATGGCCCCTTTACTTTCATTACACTTTTTACTAAAGCAGTTTACTTCTTGGTTTCTTATTGTTCTGTTCTTGGATTGTGTGTTTGTACAGGTTTAAAGGCAATGCCTTCCTATTAAGCGATACGCCTTTCTGGTGCTATTCTCCAGCCCATCACCTATGGAAGGAGGGCTTGGGGTAGTCATAGCACGACCCCTAGGGGATGGATTGTTACAGTTATGAAATATAAGGCCTCAACCTTATACATTATGTAATCTTGAGATAAGTCAGTAATTTGACTTTAATTCACATCAATGATCCTTTCAGGTTTATAGCTTTAGATAATTATTTCATAACTCATATATATAAAAATTTAATATTACAAGTAGACACTTCTACTCACTATCCATTTTTTTCATAAAACAAAACTCTTTAAAAAGAAACAAGTTTCGTGTCATGTTTTAAACAGTATGACTTTTCCATGATCCCATCCTTGACTCTATTCTTCTTTAAGTCAGGAGAAAAAAATTTCAAAACATTAGATGAGAATAAAAACTCAGTAATTGATACATAAAGAAGAAAAACTATTAGTCTTAGGATAACATGAAAACCCATGAATACATTGTCAAAAAGTTATACTTTTCACCTTTAGAAAGTAGTAAAAACACTCCACTAAATATAATCTCATTTCTTTCCCTTTTTGTAACCAAAATATTAACATAAATCTTATAGAAAGCAACATATAACAAATAAAGGTAACTCGAGACATAAACATACTTAAGTAGAATAATTATGTTTTCTACTTCAACACAAATCACTAAATGGAATAGTCATACGACTGACTTCCATACCCAATGCGTTAGAGGTTATGTAACCACCTATACTTGGTTTATCAAGGAACCACCCGTCTTTGGTTTATCACGTTACCAACCATCATTGGATTATCACGTAACCGCCCATAAAATGTCAAGGTAACACTATATAATCATAACACATAAAATATTGTAAATATCAACATTTCACTAATGACATTTATTTTGTGATCATAATAATTCCTTTCAATATATTTAAATATTCAATCTATTTCAAAATCCATTCAAAACATTTAATAAACAGACTTTTGAATAAAAGTGTCCAATACCACTTTGAAAATTTTATCATTTTAAAACATTAATTTCCATATAAATATATTCATAATTGGTATTTTTAAAATATGGACATGAAATATAATGTTTTATAAGAATAAATATATAAAACATTTAAAATAATGTGTTCGTTAAAGAGTCCCTTACCGCTTGAGAAACACATGAAAATAATAATTAAGGAATAACATTAAATAAAACATTAAATATAATTATAATATACTAATTAATGATATAACATGTCAAAATGGTTTTATATACACATTATAGGATAATAAAGGTAAAAAACAACAATATATGCCTCAATGAATGGAGATTGAGACGAAGTCTCTTACAA
Organism: Viscum album; assembly: GCA_963277665.1. Lineage (NCBI taxonomy): Eukaryota > Viridiplantae > Streptophyta > Magnoliopsida > Santalales > Viscaceae > Viscum > Viscum album. The sequence continues at coordinate 1,718,812,838 of OY728160.1, read as the reverse complement.
AGATTGTACCATTAGATTAAGAATAAATAAATGACCTAATTATGTGTGAAAAATATAAATACACACAATATAAGTGTATATTCATTGTAAAACAATCATATTTCATTCACATATATTCTTGGAAAAACAAAACCAATGAAATTGATATTTTACTTGAAGAATAGAGATTAGGTTAAGATTTCCCTTACCTTCAGTCCAACATGTCTCGTTCATTATTTATATTCTTGAATAATAAATTTAGGTTAAATTATACTTTATTAAGATCCTTTTTCAAATTTATTATTCATTTTATATTACTTATCATGATGTTATTAAAATTACATAATTATTTATGTTCATATCGGTCGGTTTGTCAAAATTCGGTACTTGAGTCGAAAAAGAACTTGTTTGATGTAAATTGTACATGTGGTAATAAGTCCATCATCTCTATAATATTATTAATATATATAAATTATATATTTATTTACAATATCCATAATATTTGTAGATAATAAATGAAATTCACTATTCATGGAGATGGTAGTTCGTACGTACACATTAACGCTACTTTCATTTCTTTGTCGTATTAAAAGAATAATAATCAAATGATATAATTATATATTATAATACTAGTATTATATTTATATCATTCATGTATCATAGGTTTAATAAAACCATCCTTTATACATTCCATGCAAATCATGTACGAGTCATATCACTTTGAGGGGGCAGTAGTCCACACTTCCTCAAATGAAATTATCGTATTTACACATCATGGAATGCATAAAGGTATGTTGTAAATAAAAAATACCAAAGAATAGAGACATTATAAATATAATATATATCATATATAAATACAGTTACATAATATTGTCCACCTTGATATGTGGTAGGCCAAAATTGAACAGTCATCGTTTCGTGAGGCAGTATTTCACCGTACATAGAAACAGTATATTTGTATCCATTAGATGGAGGTGTGTTTAAGTCTTTTTTGAATACTTCTCCTAAAAAAATAATAATATATTGATTATAATGGTGTTGTTATGTAATAAAAAAATAATAAGATCCTAGTGAGTGGATAAGGAAAATAGAGGGAAGGAGCTTGAGAGAAGACATTACCTCTAAATCGGGTAACTTCTTTTGTTTTGAGAAAAAATAATTTCTTGAATTTACTTAAGCCTAAAGTAAGGATTATTGAAGGAAATGAGGGTTTTTGGGAGCTTATTTAAGAATAACTTTAATTGTACCAGGGGATTTAGAGGTGTGAGTAAGTGGTTAGAGGTGGTGGCCTTTTATAAGAGGGAGGAGGGGCACTTTAGGAAAGTCTTGAAATATTAATTTATTATAAATTCAATTTTGATTAAAAAAATTTCAAATATCATTTAATTTAAATATAATATGATTTTGGTTCAAATAACTATAATACAATAATGTTTAGGAAAGTTTTAAATATTTTTTATCATATCTTTTTAGTTTAACTCTTATTTTATCCTTTTTAATCTTACAGTGATATCAAGTAATTTACACATTGTGGGTTAATTTAATTACCATATCATGTCAAAAAATACACAAAAAAGTCATTTATGACATATTTGGATTTACCATACCCATTTGTATGAATCTTAAATTTTTATAAATTTAATATCGTTTAATAAACTAAATTATATTTTAAGTTATGAATTATGTCAATTTTGGACACTATTCATACTTGACTTTTTTACAAATTCATAAAAACTTCATTCCTTTGAAAAAAACCATTGAATAAAAATTAACATGTCATATTCATCTATATAGTTATTTTATAACAATAATTATGTCAAATAATATTTATTTTAATATTTATAATATCATTTATTTGAATCCTTTATTAATGAAGCAATCAGTACATCATAATTGTGTCATAATTAAATTTATTTATTTAATTTCTAGAAATTATAAATAAAATATCATGATGTAGGAAATATTTTTATCTATATAATAACTACTTATAGTCGAAAATATCACTTATATAACCCCATATAAAAAAATTAGTAAAAAGACACATGTTTATGTTATTTTTCTCTTTACAGTAAATTGTTTATTAGGACAAGTCATTATCACTCTCATGTGGCTCCCAAATGCCAAAGGATTGGCCTAATGATTCTCATGGTCTGAAATATCTCATCCAATGTGATTTTTACACATTTAAGGGTAGATTTATATTATTATAATATTATTATTTTTACCCTTATTTACCTGATTTACCCTTTAACCATGGTAATTAGTAATAATAACTCAAGTTACTATTCATAATATCCAAAAAATAATTAGTACCTATTTAAAAAATTTTGATCTTATGATTCCAAATATGTAATAAATTTTTCCAAATTAAAAACACATACATTATAGTAATTAATTTAAAATCAATTCCTGTTGTCAAAACTAGAAAGCGTGTTTTTAAGAAGTAAAAACTATCAAAAGATTGACAAGTGTTTATGTCAAATTTAAATGTGAAATTACATCCAATGACCAAAAAATGGATTAAATTATTAATATTTAATTAAATTACACTTTGAAACCAATTAAAAGAAAAATCTAACTATAATAATAAATTAGATGAAAAATCAGTTTTCAATTAAAATGCAGTATTTTTCACTATTCATTAAAATATAAATTTTATCAGAAAAAATCAACCAAAGTAAATTTTTATTTCCTATATATAAATAAGAAGTTTATTTTGTCAAATATAATATATAAATGTTAAAAAAACTATATTTAAAAAGGGTTCTCCATCAAAGGGTGGTAAAATGAGCTTTTATAAATATTAGTGTATTTTATGCTTAAAATTGGATTCATTCTCATTTTAAGCCTCAAATATTTATTGGATAAATTTAAAAACATTAAAAAAACATGTATAATAATTTTGTAGTTAGTTATGTTCATTCTATTCAATAAAACTACTAGGCATTAACTACCATTTAAAATAAAATCATTACTATATTATTTTTTGGTATAACTTAGTATTGTGCACAACGTAAGATTTCAGAGAACCAGTTGTCGCGTGTCGAGTATGCTATCAGAAAAAGTGTCCCCTTTAATGTAAAATTAATATCTTATTCATAAATATTAATAGATATGAAAAGATATTATTCAATAAATACATGTGATGTTGTATCATTCTCCCCTTTTTAGAAATTGTGTCCTCGCAATTTTTAAATTTGGCTTGGTAACTTCATTGAAAATGCCACATCAGAAAAGGAGTCAATAAAAGTATCACTTTAAAAGAATGAAAGAGAAGTACAAAGGTCACCCGAGATAACACATACTATGATTCCATGTAGGAATACATGGATATGGAATATAAAACTAACCATTAAGGTCTGATGGAGAGTGATAGAAAACAAGACGAGGAGAAAGTTAAAAATCACAAAACCATAAATATGTGATTGGTTAAAAGCTCATTGATTTCCGGTTATATAAATAAATCAGATATAGTTATTTTTTAGGATCCTTTTCATAAATTTGAGGAATTATATTACTAATTAGAATAAGAACATAAGGAAATAAACTTACTTGAAGGGTAGAGTATCATACATTAATAAATTTCTACCACAAACTCATATTTTATCCTAATAAAGAGTATTCAATATGACTTGGTCACACTTTAAGCACTAAAATAAACTTCTAGAGAATCCCAAAATCTAAAAAAGGTTAACTATCTATTTTTCCTACCTTTAAACATTAACCAAAACCAAATGGTTAGTACAAGATCAGATAATCCCCAAAAATAATAATCCTTTATAAAAATAAATACTACTCTTAATATCCAAAATTTAACAGTAATACCCATGTTCTATATATACTATTCAACAAACAAAGGTCATTAAAATTCCACAAAATAGTCCAACTAATATTGAAATAAAAAATTAGAATGATTTAATCACATAATCTTCCAAGATAAATTTTAACAGTTATCTCTAAATAACATAAATCACTCTTAATGTCTCAAACTGAAAAGTAATTAACCCAATCACATATTATATAAGAAAGTTTAATCATCTCATTAAATACTCTAATTACCCATAATTCAACAATTAATGTTTTTGATTATTCACAAAATTTAATTCAACAATTATTCCTCAATTAAATCAAATATTGTTCTATTTAACTTAATCATATAAAGTTCACAAAGAGAGAACATCTTCCAAAATAACAATTATCACTTAATCATCAAATAATTTTTCCAGTACCAATTATATCCATTTGATAAAACATAAGCTCCCAAATTCAAATTAGTCTGATTCCATAAACTCATTAAACTAAAATGTAAAAGTCATAATAACCAGGGACTTCATTTAGGTCAGTGGAAGGTGATAAATCCATGTCTCACTTTGGTTGTGGGTTCAATTCCCATGGCCTTGTCCTATGTGATTGGTTGTACCCATTCCTATGGGTTTTCCTTTTTCTAAAACTATAATATTCACCAAAAATTCCCAAAATGAGATAAAATATTAAAAACTAACCATAGCATAATTTAATCTCAAGTTTATCTCATGCCTTTCATTTTTCATCTCAAAATGTTATAAAACATAATTACTTCAAAATCAAGGACTCTATAAACCCTATAGATTCATTATAATTATATCCACAAAAGAAAATTTCATATTTCCTCAAATAGAATTTTCGCATAACAAACATTCGGGTTACACAAACTAGATAAATGTTTTCCAATGTGATCCGATCAACAAAATATCATTAGTACTTTTAAACATTTTATCACCCAAAAATCTAAAATAACTCTCAAATTTATAATATTTAGACATACTAATCATCTAGCATTCTTCATGATCCATTAACCATGTTTTTCCAACATATTCCATACTACTTCTTTCCTAAAAACAAAATCATGAATCATGTCTTAAGATTAAATAATTTCAAAACATAAGCTAAGAAACAATTCATACCTTTCATTGGTTATTTTCAAATTCCTCATCTCCAGTTGAAATGGAATTACATATTTGTAAACATATATTTGAATGGTCATGCTGATCACATTCTCATACCTTCTTAGTAGGACATCTATTTGTGTAATGACCATACACACCACATTTAAAAGTGTCCCATAGTACATTGAAACATTTATCATTTTAATAAATTCATGTCCATATAAGTAAATTCATAAAAACAATTTTTAAAACATGTACATGAAATATAAGGTTTTAGAAGAATAAATATCTAAAACATTTAAAACGGTGTTTTAGTTAAAGAGTTCCTTCACACATGAGAATCACTTGAATAAAATAATTAATGAATGACATTAAATAAAAATTTAAATATCATTAGAATATACTAATTCATGATATAACGCGTGAAAATGGTTCTATATACACCTTATTTGATAATAAAGGTGAAAAATGTCAAGATATGACTCAATGAGAGGAGATTGAGATGAAGTCCCTTACAAAGATCATACAATTAGATTAAAGATAAATAGATGACCTAATTTTCTGTGAAAAAATATAAATACACTCAATATAAGTGGATATTTAGTGTAAAATAATCAGATTTCATTCATACATATTCATGGAAGAACAAAACCATTGACATGGATATTTAACTCAATGAATAGAGATTGAGTTAATATTTATCTTACCTTGTGCCTGACTTGTCTCATTCATTATTTATATTCCTGAATAATAAACTTAGGTTAATTTCTACTTTTTTTAACCTTTTTTTGTTTGTTATTAATTTTATATTACTTATCATCATGTTATAAAAATTACATAATTATTTAAGTTCATATCAGTTGGTTTGTCGATATTTGGTACTTGAGTCGAAAATGAACTTGTTTGATGTAAATTGTCAATGTGGTCAAAATTACATCATCTCCAGAATATTATTCATATATATCCAGTATATTTTTTTACAATATATAAAATATTATGAGATAATAAATAAAATTCACCGTTCATGGAGACAGTAGGTCATACGTACGCATGAACGCCATTTTCATTTCTTTGTCATATTAAAATAATAATAATAAATTTACATAAATGTATATAATAATACATGTATTATATTTATTTCATGTATGTCTCATAGGTTTAATAAAACCATCCTTCATACATTCCATGTATAGCATGAACGAGTCATATCACTTGGAGGGGGTGGTATTCCACATTTCCAAAAATGATGTTATCATATTTACACATCATAGAAAGCATAAATGTATGTTATAATTTAAAATTACAAGAAGTATAGAGGAAATATAAATATAATATATATAATATATAAATACTATGTCATCATAATGTCCACTATAAAAGTTGGTAGGGGAAAATTGAACAATCGTCGTTTTGTGAGGCAGTATTTCACTGTACAAAGAGACTATATTTTTCTATCAATTAGATGGAGGTGTGTGTAAGTGTAGTTAGAATACATCTCATAAAAAATCCTAGTATATTTAGGATACTAGTTTTTTTAGGTAATAAAAGAATAATAAGAGCATATGGAGTGAAGAATTAAAATAAAGTAAAGGAACTTGAGAGAAGATGTTACCTCCAAATCGGGTAACTTCTTTTGATTTGAGCCAAAAGGATTTCTTGAATTGCCTTATGCCCAAGGTAAGGCTTATAAAATGATATTAGGGATGTTGTGATATTATTTGAGTAGAATTTTGATGATCTAAGGGGCTTTAAAGGTGTGAGTAAATGGGTATAGCCGGTGGCCTTTTATAAGAGGGAGGACGGGCACTTTAGGAAAGTCTTGAAATATTAATTTATTATAAATTTATTTTCAATTAAAAATGGTCCAAAACTAATTTAATTAGATGATAATTTGATTTTAGTTCGAAAAAAAATCATACACTAATTTTTAGACAAGTTTTGAATATTCTTTTATCCTTATCTTTTTTACTTAACCCTTATTTTACCCCTTTTAATCTTATAGTGATATCATGTTATTTACACATTGTGGGTTAATATATTTACAATATCATGTCAAAAGACCCATAAAAAATTCAATATGAAATATTTGGACTTATATTAACCATTTTTAAGAATTTAATATCATTTAATAAACTATTTTATATTTTAAGTATTGAATTATGTCAATTTTACACACCATTAATACTTGACTTTTTTACATATTCATAACAAATTTATTCCTTCAAAAAAATATTTAATAAACACTAAAATATCATATCCAACTAGATAATTCATGTATGACCTTTATTATTTCAAATAATATTCATTTTAATATTTATAATATCATTTTTTTATCCTTTATTAATGAAGCAATCACTATATCATATTGTGTCATAATTAAATTTATTTATTTAATGTCTAAAAATTATAAATAAAATATCATTATGTAGGAAATATTTTTATATTTATAATGACTATTGATTTTCTAATATATCAATTATATAACCCCATATAAAAAATATTAAGAAGATATATGTTTATGTTATTTTTCTCTTCACTTTAAATTAATTATTGTTACATGTCATTATCACTCCCAAGTGGCTCCCAAATGCCAAAATTTCAGCCTAAGGACCCTCATGGTCGGAAATATCTCTCAAAATAGGATTAGGAAACATTTTAGGATAGTTTCAAATTATTATAATTTTTTTTACCCGTATTTACATGATTTACCCTTTAACAATGGTAAATAAAAATAATTACTGATGTTACTATTCATGTTGTCCAAAAATAAAAGGTACCTATTTACACAATTTGGAACTTATGATTCCAAATATGGAATCCATTTTTCCAAATTCAAAACATATAAATTTTAGTTAATAATTTAAAATTAATTCTCCTTGTCAAAACCAGAAATCATGTTTTTAAGAAGTAAAAACTATCAAAACATTGACATGTGTTAAGGTCCAATTTCATGTGAAATTACATAAAATGACCAAAATTAGATTAAATTACAAAAACTTAATCTAATTACACATTAAAACAAATTAAAAGGACCGTATAAATATATAAATAAATTAGATTAAAATGATATTTTGAATTAAAATGCAGTATTTTTCACTATTCATTAAAATATGACATTAATCAGAAAAATAAAAACATTTTCTCTAAAGTAAATTTTTATGTCAGGTTTCTAAATAAGAAGTTTATTTTGTAAAATAGAATATATAAATGTTAGAAAAACTATATTTAAAAAGGGTCCTCCATTATAAGGTAGAAAAATGAGCTTTAAAAAATATTAGAGTATTTTATGCATAAAATTGGATTCATTATCATTTTAAGCCTCTAATATTTATTGGATAAATGTAAAAAATTTAACAAACATGTTTAATCTTATTTTAGTTAGCTTTATTCATTCCTTTAAATAAAATGGCTAGAAGTTAACTACCATTTAAAATAATAATAATATTATTGTATTATTTTTTGATATAACTCATTGTGGTGTGCAACATAAGATTTAGGAGAACACATTGTTGTGTGATAAGTACGCTATCAGAAAAATTGTCCCCTTTAACATAAAATTAATATCTTATTCATAAATATAAATAGATATGAAAATTTACTATTCGATAAATACATGGGATGTCACAAGAAACGAGGATTATAGCAAGTAAGATTTCCATTCATGGTGTAGCACAACCCGAAGGTGTGTGTACCCTTCCTAAAAGTTATTGCTAGTTATGAGTTTTTATTTTTTTAATATTTATCATTGGGATAATGTGGATTATGATCTTTTCATTTTTTTATAAAATTAAAAGATCAGATTTTTAGTACTTTTCTTGGTTACAAATAAGGAGAGATATATTAAATTAATTGATTTTATTAAATATCCCACTATTTTATCATGTTCCAATAGCCCTTACCATTGAACTATGAATTCCTGATTTCTATGAAATTATAGTGGTAAGGATTCATATTTCCCTTCTCATAGCCCAAACAAGGGTTATTCATCCTACATGATGGTATTTCGGTAGACAGGTCTTTGAAAACTATAGGCTTGTAGCCCCTTGATTCATTGAGTGGACTCCCCTATCCTAAATTCTTGAGTTGGATTTCCTCAACACTTCCTTCAAAATTACACCATGTCTAGAAAGGTATACTCCTCTTGATATAAAATGGTTATGTCAACCCAAAACCTTTATAAGAAATCCCCATATAAAAGTATGTGTCCCTACAAGGTTTGGTCAAACACTTAGTTCAATTTAATTTCATTATTAATCATGTAATGGAAGGCCAAGTCTAGATTAATATTTAATTGAGGGATTTTATTTTATTATGAATAAATTTTACATAGTATTATCCTTTATATTTCATATTATTATAAAGTTTATGTTACATAATTAATTAAACATAATGGATAAAACATGTATGTATAATAAATTTATGTAATTTTCATATTTCCACATTAATTCATTTATTTATGTGATTATGGCCTTGAATCTATAAAATAAACAATTTCATAGATATAAATAATTAATTAAATAAATCACCCATCCCAGATCTTTATCTAATATTTGATTTAATGAGGATGAATTAAATAAACTTTTTACCTAGGGAAAATAACTCATATTTACAGTCTTGGCATGAGTTATAGTATTCCTCCTGTCCACCTACGTATTGCCTGAGTTAGATCATATTGGTTCTATCTTGAACTACCTCCATGCTCCATGGGATGATACATTATTTACAAGTATTAATTACTCTCATATAGGTGAGGGGAACCAAAAGATTTGTTAAAAGAGGATTACATAAATATCCTTGGACACACGGGTCCTGCATAATAATGGATGGAGGGATAAATCACAAGGCATAATTTAATATAATATTATATAATTGAAAACTCATGAAATAAATTAAATTAAAACATAAAACCCATGTACATGTCTTGACAAAGCTCATGAATGTTCACATATGCAGTAAATAAACAAAACATAACTGGCTAGCATTAATTTCTTTAATCGTTATTTATTATTAAGATAAACTCTCATGTAATAATTAATTTATGGATTAATTAATTCTCTTTCATCTTAATGATCATCCAAACACAATTAGAGATACCCATAATTTTTGAATTCATGTAAAATAAACATCAGGACCAATAATGATATATTTATTATAATAAGTTAATTGAGCATTTAAAATTCATTAAAACAATTTTTAAATTTTCAAAATCACAATGGTGTACCAATCAATAAAATAAGTTTTTTATACAGCAGTTTTCAAATTTAATGTAATTATTTTCATTTATTCCATTAATGGAAGACTAAAAGGCATGCACATCTAGCTACAAATCGTGTATCTTGGTTTCTATGTATCCAAGTCATATGCCTAGGTCTGGGGTGAGTACATTGGCAAGACTAAACGGCATGTACAGAACAACTACACACTCTGTATTCAACTTATTGTGTGTATGAGATATACACATGTATCTTTGGTGAGTGTCTCGGTAGCTTACATAGCATGTACAATCCAGCTACACACTGTGTATCTCTTTGAGTCATGTGTCCATTTTTTCTCACTGAGTCTCTTTGTGTGTTCTTTAGAAGTGATAACTGATTAACTACACATCTTGTACACCACATACATTCCATGCATATCATAAATTCTATAGTTTTTTGATATCACATGGTTTTGAACATGAATAATGACCACACAGATTTCAATATTTATTCCACTTACCTATATAGACTATAAAACATATACACTGACACAAACCATGTAATCCAGCATCCTATGTACCACCCTGTCCGGTTAGCATGCAATTTACACCGTCTGAAATAACTATATGGAGCACTGTGTATCCCTTGGAACATCCAGATGTAGTGCACTAGGGTACACGACATGTACTTTCTATAACACACTATATCACCCTCTCTTACAAGCCAAAAATATGGATGTTCCCATTGGAATCTACAATTATTCTTTATTTGTTCTTAACACATTAAGAAAATGGAAACACTTGAATGAATTAGATTAATATTTATAATCAGGTTAATTTACATATGATTAATGAATGAATAATATGAATTGAAAATCTAACAAAAATTGAACATAGATCAACAATCAAATAAATAATTATAAATTTAAATGTGATTGCTCTGATTCCACTTGTTGTTTCCGATCACTATGGAAGCATGTGATGGTGGGTGATATATTAAAATTTATTTTAATAATTGTTTCTCTAAACTATGAGTGAGGATCTTTCATGTAAATTTCAAAATTAATTTTTTGAATTTCTAAATAAATAATTACTTGGGATTTGGAACTTTATTGGTTGATTAATTTTGATTATCCAAAAGGAACCTTTCATATTTCCTTCATTACGCTTGAGAGGATCCAAGTGTAGAATCCTTCTAGTAGTATTATATACATGCTATATTGATATTAGAGCAATGCCACTCAATTTTTGGGTGCTATCATGGTGAATCAAATGTATTTCATTATTCGTTCATTATCTCTTGTTCTTCGGTATTGAAGAAATATCTCTTACATTTCTCACTCAAGAGAGGGAGACAGAAGGAAGAGTCAAAAGATAATTTGTTGTGTGTAAAAAATCTCTATTATTAATTTTTTGATTTCATACACAATATACATAACCATATATTTATAGAGTTATGGTTTAGGGTAAAATATTATTTAATTTCTTGTTGGCAATTAAATAACATTTAAACCCATTAGTAAACCCCATGCCACATAATAATAATAATAATATTATTATTATTTTATGGAGCATGCCAACTTGTAAAATTTGATAAATAATATTAACCATCTTATAAATAATTATTTATCACCAAACATGGTCTTGGTCTATTTGAACTCCTTGTTATTTATTGAGTACCTGAATAAATATTGTATTCAGAAATAAATATTTCATTCACCTACTGATGAATAAATATTTAATAAATATTCAGTAAAATAAATAAATAAACTTTTATTTGAACTTCAATTTATAAATATTTATTAAATTTATGAGATTAATAAAAGATGAAAAAAATTATTCCTTGGTCTTGAGATTATTATTTATTCCATTAATTAAATTTAATTATTAATCAATCGAGATTAGTAGAAACACTTACTATGTAACCCACTAAGATTATTTTTCATTGTTAGTAGGCGGTCTTTCCTAAATTCCAATATTACTGTCTAGAAATGGGTTAAGGAACTCCATAAGAATAACTTAATGTCACGAAAATGAAAACCATATATGAATTTTCACTGTGTAATATAATCCTTTTGTCAAAATATCTCATCAAGAAGGTTTCAATAATGTATTATCATCCAATTTTCTCATTAAATATTTCTTTTAAAATCTTAAATAAATAGGTTGATACACCATGTCCATGGAATTTAGGCAACAGTTATATTCTAATCAAAGGGTCGAGATATTAACTATCATAAATATGGGAGATAAAAATCCTTCCTCAACTTATCCATTAATGAAATGTAAATCATCACACACCCAACATACCCTACTTCCCTAAAACATATTCCATGATGGTTTTTGTTAGTAAATATAATTTTGAGTCATGGAATGCATCAATGATAATCTTAATGTCCAAGGACCAATACACATGCTCACATATAGAAATATCTGAGGACACAAAAACATATATATTTTAAAATGTTGTGTTTGTTCTCATAATCTCTTAACGTATACATTACCAAGTGTGAACATCATGAGAAGAATCCTCATCCGATTATGAGTACTCTCACCTGATATTCTAAATACTATGTGTCCCATTATAGTACAATATACAACCACAAAACTCTATTAAGAAGTTTTTCATATCACTTCGAGGATCTCATCATAGTGTACAACTACTATGACCTTATCAATGTAAGAAATACTCTAAGGAATTATTGCCTTAAATACATATAGAATAATGAAAAATATGTAATAATATGTTTAATTAATATTCAATACATCGAGCATACATGTAGTTAATGTACAATCAATTGGTCCTAGGACACCAAATCTACGATATACTACCCATGAATTTATTTTATAATTACTATCATAAAAATAATGGTATTTAAATATTCCTCTATGTTTCTTGTTTCAGGGGGATTATAATTCAAAAGTTACCTAAGCAGTAAGGGTTTATTTCAAAATCACAACATTATTCAGTATTTTTTATGTTTATGTATACATTGGAGAATATTTATATTACATATCCAGGTTTCATAAACATATCTTCAAAAAACATTTTTCCATTCCCCAATTGTTTTTAAATTCATTGTTATCCATGTTTGACTTTTTTAAAAATGGTCTGAAAGGAATATTTTTATTATTTTAAAAAAGATGTTCTTAGTGAATTTTCCAATAAAAATATGGAAGGAATTTATGTAAACTCATACAGCTTGAGAAGATTTACTTTCCATCAGGAAAAAATTATTTTCCTCAAGAATTATTCTAAGTGATTTTTACAAATAATTTCCCATCTAAAATGACATCATTTGATGTTACTTATACTTTACTGAGGATTTAATCCAATTATACTGTAACATCCTAGGTAAATAAAGAATAAGACATATTTCATATTTATTAATATTTTTGAATTAAATATTAATTTTACTTTAAAAGGGTTTCTATGTTCGATAGCGTACCCAATACGCAATAACGGGTTTCTTTGGAATCTTACGTTGCATACTAATAATATAATATTATTATTTTAAATGGAAGTAAACTCCAAGTCATTGTATTGGCGGGAATGAACAAAACTAACTACAATATGATTATACATTTTTGTTAAAAGTTTTTACATTTATCCAAAATAAAATTAGAGGCTTAAAATGTGAATGAATCTAATTTTAAGCATAATTTACATTAAAAGGCCGATTTAACACCTTTTAATGGCGAACACTTTTAAAATCTAGTTTTGGCCACTTTAATACATTCTATATGACCAAATAAAATCCTTATTTATAATTTGGACATCAAATTTTTATTTGGGTAATTTTTTGGTATTTTTCTGATAAAGTTCATTTTTTAATGAATAGCGAAAAATATTGCATTTTAATTCAAAAGTGACCTTTAATCTAATTTATTTATATGGATAGATTATATTTTTAGTTGGTTTTAAAGTGAAATTAAAATATATCTTTACAATTAATTCCAATTTTGGTCATTGGAATTAATTTCACTTTGAAATTGGACATAAACAAGTATCTATCTTTTGATAGTTATTGTTTCTTAAAAACACCCCATTTGTTTTAACAAGGGGAATTAATTTTAAAATTAATTAATGCCACTTCTAGGTTTTAATTTGTAAAAATAGACATCAATTTTGAATTTAGAATATCAAATAATGATAGTCTGAATTTTTGGTATTTTTCGGAAAAACATCAATTTTGATTCATAGTGAAACCACTTAGTGGTAGTTAAAAAAACTGACTTTTTCATTTAAATGAAATTTTACCACTTCTGTGAATTGAATTTAAAAAATCTTAAAAACATGGATATTATCAAGAAGTAAAATTTGGATCAATAAGATGAAAATAATTTTTTGGTGAATAGTAACTTTTGACTTTTATTTACCGCGGTTAAAAGTAAATATGGTGATTCATGGTTAAAAGAATATTATAATTACTCAAAATTATCTTAACACTTGTCCTAACCTTATTGGATTAGTAGTGTCCGACCATGGGTATCCTTGGGTCTATTTTGGGACCCTATTGTGCCACTTGGAAGTGATAATGACAATTTGGATTAATTAATTTAATGTAGAGACAAAATTGACATTAACAAAAATTGTTTAGTAATTAATTTTTATAAGGGGTTATATAAATTATATTTTCGACTATAAATATTCATTGTAAATATAAAAGGATTTCCTACATGATGGTATTTTTTTATAATTTTTAGACAACAAATAATTTAAATTATTTATAACATAATAATGATGCAATATTTACCTCATTAATAAATTATTTAAATAAAGAAGATTATAATAATTAAAATAATATCCAAAACATGTAAAATTCTTATTGTATGATTTTATTTCGACCATGAGTCATCTTATCTTCATATTTAATGATTCGTGGACCCTTTTAAACCGAATATATGTATATAATAAAATAATAGTTTCACATTTTCCTAAAGAGCCCCTCCTCCCCCTTATAAATGGAGACCACTTCTAACCATTTCCTCACACCTCTCAAGCCATTTGGCTAGTCAAAACTCTGCCCAATTAAGCTCCATACATCCCTCTCCTCCATATAGAAGCCTTAACTTAGGCATAAGGAACTTCAAGAAGTCATTTGGTTCAAACCAAAGGGAGTTACCCAAATTAAAGGTAACTATTTCTCTTAAATTTTTTTCTTTTATTTTACTTCTCCATCACCTAAACTCTTTTTATTCTTTTCTATTATAAAAAACAGTATCCTAAATATACTAGTATGTTTTTATGAGAATTATTTTAACTACACTTACACACACCTTTATCTAATGGGTGAGGAACATAATATTTCTGTGGATGGAAAACTAACGTCTCACGAAACGATGATTGTTCGATTATCTCCTATGACCTCTAATGGTGGCCATTATGATGGAATTGTATCTATATATGATATATATTATTTTATGTTTTCTTTATGCTTCTGTAATTTCCATTTATATCACGCCTTTATGGTTTCCATAGTGGGTAAATATGATAATCTCATTTGAGGAAGTGCGGACTACTGCCCCCTCAAAGCGATGTGACTCGTTAATTCCTTATGTGGGATATATAAAGGATAGATTTAATGATAATATATATGATATTATACTGTGATTATAATATACCTATGTATCAGTATGCTTAAATTCCCTTAAAATAAGAAATAGAAATGAAAGTAGCATTCATGCGTACGTACGGCTTACCCTCTCCATGAACGGTGCATTTCATTTCCTACCTCCATATGTTATGTATTATTATAAATACATGAATATTCTGGATATATATGATATATAAATCATGAATATCATTCTGTATATAATGAACCTTTGACCACATGAAAAACATGTAATTATAAGAAGTCCATTTTTGACTCAAGTGTCAAATATAAAACGAACATTATTAACTTAAATGATTGCATAATGTTTATATCATGGTAATAAGTGATATAAAAGGAATAATAAACTTTAAAAAGGTTCTTAAGCAAGTAGAAATTATCTTTATTTTATTATTCAGAATATTAAAGAACGAACATGTCAAGTCATACATGAGTTAAGGGACTTAGTCTCAATATCCTTTCATTGAGGCATATTTTGTTTTAATACACGACTTTCTTTTATGAAATTTTAGAGAAAGTTGGATCAGTTGCATACAGAGTGTCTTTACCTCCATTTTTATCCCAGGTACACAATGTTTTTCTTGTTTCCATGTTGAGAAAGTATATTCCAGATCCATCTCATGTTTTGAGCCCAGAGGTGGATCAGTTCAAAGAAAATCTCTCTTATGAAGAACAACCAGTCCAGATTCTTGACCGTAGAGAGAAAGTGTTGTGGAATAATGTAATTCACCAGGTAAAGGTTTTTTGGAAAACCCATATGATTGAAGAGTCAACGTGAGAATCTGAAAATGCTATAAGGGATAAATACCCCCACTTATTTTGATAACTGAATAAAAAATGTGAGGACACAATTCCCAAAAGGGGGGAAGGATGTAACATCCCAGGTAAATAAAGAATAAGACATATTTCTTATTTATTAATATTTTTGAATTAAATATTAATTTTACTTTAAAAAGGTTTCAATGTTCGATAGCATACCCGATACGCAACAACGGGTTTCTTTGGAATCTTACTTTGCATACTAATAATATAATATTATTATTTTAAATGGTAGTTAACTCCTAGCCGTTTTATGGGTGGGAATGAATGAAACTAACTACAATATGATTATACAAGTTTGTTAAACTTATTTACATTTATCCAATAAAAAGTTAGAGGCTTAAAATGTGAATAAATCTAATTTTAAGCATAATTTACATTAAAAGGCCGATTTACCTCCTTTTAATGGCGAACCCTTTTTAAATATAGTTTTGGTCACTTTAATACATTCTATATGACCAAATGAAATCCATATTTAGAATGGGGACATCAAATTTTACTTTGGTTAATTTTTTGGTATTTTTCTGATAAAGTTCATTTTTTAATGAATAGTGAAAAATATTGCATTTTAATTCAAAAGTGCCTTTTAATCGAATTTATTTATATGGTTAGATTATATTTTTAGTTGGTTTTAAAGTTAAATTAAAATATATTTTTACCATTTAATCCAATTTTGGTCATTATAATTAATTTCACTTTGAAATTGGACATAAACAAGTATCAATCTTTTGATAGTTAATGTTTCTTAAAAACACGCTATTTATTTTAACGAGAATTAATTTTAAAATTAATTAATGTCACTTCTATGTTTTGAATTTGGAAAAATAGACATCAATTTTTAATTCAGAATATCTAAAAATGCTTAGGCTTAATTTTTGATATTTTTCTGAAAAACTTCAATTTTTGATGAATAGTGAAACCATTTAGTGGTAGTTAAAAAAACTGACTTTTTCATTTAAATAAAATTTTACCACTTATGTGAATTGAATTTCAAAAATCCAACATACATGGTTGTAATCAAGAAGTAAAATTTGGTTCAATAAGATGAAAATAATTTTTGGTGAATAGTAACTTTTTATGCTTATTTACCGCGGTTAAAGGTAAATAGGTTAATTCAAGGTTAAAAGAATATTATAATTACTCAAAATTATCTTAACACTTGTCCTAACCATATTGGATGTGTATTGGCCGACCATGGGAATCCTTGGGTAGATTTTGGGACCCAATTGAGCCACATGGTAGTGATAATGACAATTTGGATTAATTAATTTAATGTTAAGACAAAATTGGAATTAACAAAAAAAACGTTGAGTAATTAATTTTTATAAGGGGTTATGTAAATTATCTTTTCAACTATAAATATTATTTAGAAATAGAAAATTATTTCCTACATGATGGTAGTTTTTTTATAATTTTTAGATAACAAATAAATTACATTATTTATGACATAATAATGATGCAGTATTTACCACATTAATGAATCATTTAAATAAATAAGATTATAATGATTAAAATAATATCCAAAACATGTCAAATTTTGATTGGATGGTTTTATTTCGACCATGAGTCATCTTGTCTTCATCTTTAATGATTTTTGGACCTTTTGAAACCGAAGATAACTTTATAATAAAATGATAGTTTCACGCTTTCCTAAAGAGCCCCTCCTCCCCTTATAAAAGGAGACCACTTCTAACCAATTCCTCACACCTCTCAAGCCATTTGTGTAACGACCCGAAATTTTGAATAAATATTGTTTCCTAATTTTTTGTGTTATTTTATTTTTCATACTCAACAAAACTGTTTCATTTAACATGGGTATAATTAAAATGAGACTGTTGGGTTTTGACTATTATATGACCGTTAGTCAGTATGACCGTTGAAAATTGAATGTTGCGACTTTTGTCTCTAAATACAAGTGATCTTGGTTAATTAATATAGAAAGAAGATTCGATGGCCTTACCGAGTAGTCTTGGACCGATCGAATCCCATCTAACAGAACATGGGAAGGAGGTAGCACCACTGGGCCTTGCTCAGGACCAAAACCAAGCCAAACTTCATCGTGTGAAGCTAGAACGGAATCGTCGTCGCGAGAAGTTCAAACTGATAGAAATTACTACTCGTGCGATGTTGGTTGAACCTCCCTCAGATTCTCTCACCTTAGCACACCTTAAACTTAGGACCTATGCTGGTGTGATAAGGGGCTATGTAAGGAGACTGTAACTGCATTGTGTAATCCTTTATTTTAAATAAAAAATTTGGATTTCTTCTTATGATGAAGTTTATGAATTTTCAAATGACCGTATAAATAGAGTATGCATATTTTTTATGAATTTTAGAAAAAGGATATTTTAAAAATGTTTATGTAAACCTTAAATAATTAAAACTGTGTTATGATTTTCAAAAAATGGTCTTCTACAATTATGTTCAGCACGAAATTTAGAGTCTAATAAGATCAACTTAATTTTTGATGAATAGTAAATTGTGAATAGTGATTTTATGCTTAGGATTAGTAATGTGACCAAATGGATTAGTAATCTCAGTTAAAGAAAGTATTAATATAATATAGGCACCTTGATTAAGTAATGTGATTCAATAAAATTGTTAAATAACGGTTTCATAACTTATTATTCAAGAATTAGTTTTTTCGGGTGAATAGTTTTTTTTAATTAAAAATTAAATTAAAAATATTTAGAAAATTTTTATAAAATGGATTTCATTTTTGAACTTAGAGCATCGATATTATGTTAAGGTAATTTTTGGGGATTTTTCTGAAGAAAATGAATTTTCGGTGAATAGTGTTTTTATTTAAAAATTGAATTAACAATATTTTGAAAAATATTTTTATTAAATGGAGTTCATTTTTGAAATCAGAGCATCGATATTTGATTAAGGTGAAACTTTGGGTTGTTTCTGAGAAAGTTGAATTTTCGATGAATAGTGAAAATACAATTTTTAAGTTACGGGTGTTTAATGACATCATTAAATGATGTATTAAGTATGAAATCAGTATGGTCGACTTATGTATAGTAAGATGAGGTATGAGGTGTCCCAAGTGGCCAATACCATGGGAAAATACCATGAGCAAGCCCATGGTTTTGCCAAAACCACTAATGAGGTGTCCCTTGGCCATTAATGCCTTGTCCCCTCACTTTCCCTATAAATACCAAGCCATCCTCTCATACATTAGACTCACAACTCTTCCCCAACGAAGCTCTAGTCTCATTACCTCCCAAAGAGTCCTCCCAAGCTGCCCCCAAGCCCTCAAGGTCCAAACCTTTGAGTTTTAAGAGTTACATTTTAAGGTAAGGGATCCGACCTCCCTCTTTCTTTTCAAGTAATCTCTTTTATGTCATTTCTTTTATACTCCATGTTCTTATGTTGGAGGATGTTCTTATATATTAATATTAATTCCTTTTTCATGTTCATATGATGAGAGACCCCATATTTCTCTCATCAATTCGTTTTAATAATGTTTAAGTGGCGCTGTTAGGCTGCTGAATTTTTAAGGGGATTCTTTCACCCTTCTCATTCTTTTCAAAGTTCTACTTTCATGTCAAGTTTTTCAAGTTCCTTTTTTAATTATTTTGGGGTATGATCTCTATATATATCATACTGAACTCTTATGTTTACATTATTAGAGGCCCTATTTTATCTTTTCAAATCATTTTTGTTGATGTTTTAGTGACGTCGTTAGGCTGCCGAATTTTCATAAGAGAAATCTAATTTTTGTCTTTCTTCCATGTTTTTTCATTTCAAATGGTATGTCCTTAAAATTTCATTACCATGTTCATATATCCTTCTTATTCTGTCTCTATACTGTTTTATGGGTCATTTATGAATGTCTGACCCATGTCCCCTCTCTTTTCAATGTTTTCTAAAACCCTGAAACATAGTCGTTATGTTGCAGAATTTTCATCTCAAAATGCCTCTCTCTTTTCACAAAATTATTTTATGTTATAAATTGAATACTCAAAGCTCTTATTTCTACAGGGGTATTCACATATATATCAAAATGTTCTATTTTAAATTCTGGTATTTACATACATGAGACCCGCTCTCCCCTTCCGTGGGTTTAAAGTGACGTAAAAATCATGTCTTTAAAGCAGTTTTTAAAACGTTATGATTATGAAATGAAACCCATTTATTTTATACAATATGGGTTATTTATGAAATGTTCGATGATGATATATGTGTCTCACATGATTATAAAGGTAAATTTAAGGGTGCACCCTGATAGCGCTCCAATGCATTGGGTAATGATGTAACCACTAGAGATTACAATTTTCACGATATCTTGGTGAATAACCTTGGTAATTTTCAAATGACACCTTAGGGATGGACCTTGGTGATATGTTCATGATTTTCTATGTTAAATGATGTAGCCACATCTTCAAGTTATGAAAATTGTTATTTTTATTATGATATATCTCATGTTTTCTTTCTCATGCCTTAAAGTTCTTTTCATGACCTTATTGAAGTATCTCAAGTTCACATGTAAAATGTTTCTCTTGTTTCCCTTACTGGGCCTTCTGCTCACCCTTTCTTTTGATGTATGTCCCCAGGTTATGAGATACAGTAATGAACCTTGTATGAACATAAGGAGAATCCTTTCAAGTTTTTAAGAAGAATGTTTTTTTGTTTCATGTATTAAGTTCCTGGTTTCCAAGACACTAAACCTTAAAGATCCTCAGTTTTGTATAATGTAATGAAAGTTTAAGTGATAAAAAGACGGGATGCTATAGTTGGTATCAAAGGATGGTTTAGTTATTTGTGGAAATTATGATATGAAAACTTTAGGAAGAACCCTATAGAAAAGTTTAAATATAAGAAATCTTCCCGGTATTTTGGTGAGTATTGAGTAAGGGGTTGCCAAGAAAATACATTCATGTCTGGATACAAGCAGGTAGAGGCGGCTCTAGCAC
The DNA here is from genome assembly GCA_963277665.1 of Viscum album. Classification (NCBI taxonomy): domain Eukaryota; kingdom Viridiplantae; phylum Streptophyta; class Magnoliopsida; order Santalales; family Viscaceae; genus Viscum; species Viscum album. The sequence goes on along the minus strand of OY728160.1, from coordinate 1,718,791,384 downwards.
AGATGTACATAGGGGTAAAACCTGAAAACACCGCTTTGAGCTAGACTCGAATGGGAACTGGTACGTGACAATGGGCCTTGCTGCACTCTTAGTTACAACACTCCTGGGGGATATGCTTTGGTAAATTCATAAGCTTTGTATGAACCATTATTAAAGGAACAAAGATAAAATAAAATAAAGATTCACATAAGAATATATGATCATGGATAACCTATATTGTAACCTAGGGGATCACAAGTTAGGGTATACTTTTTCTTTCTACAAGTTTATCCTTCTATGCTTAAAGTTTCCTTTTTATGATTATTAGATAAGTATTCAAGACAATAATTATACTTTCTTTTCTTAGTTAATGGAGGGAAATGGAAGAACATGTCCCAACAACCAATGTGATAGGAAATGTGATGATTGCCCTATTGATGTGACAGAGATGACGAAAGATCAAGTTGAACATATTGTGATTATACCAAACCAGCTATCAAAAATCACAATTAATAATTGGTACCTAGTTGAATGCCCAAATTTATCACGGAAGAAGAAGACAAAGCCTCAAGGATGTTCAGATGATAAAGTTGATAAGGGAAAGAAGACCCAATTTCCTTTGTGCAAAAACTATGGAAAGGGGCACCAAGGAGAATGGAACAAAGGAACCGGGAGATGTTTTCAGTGTGGGAAGATAAGGCATAAAGTAGCCAATTTCTTTAAAAAATGGATAATGTGCTGAATGAAGATAAGGTTTGATCAAATGTGCCTTATACATTTCGATGTCGTGGATGTGGAGAAGTTAGACATTATCCAAGGCAATGCTCTCTTAGAATGGGTGAGAAGCATGATGAGCATCAACAATCTTTGAGGACAAGGGAACAATGCAAGTGCTATGCTGATATGGATCATGATGACTGAAGTACATGTAACTTCTTTGCAATAATTGTCTTTGTCATGTTATATTTTTGTTCGTTCTCTATGAGAATATCTTTTATGTTTTTTAAGATCAACGAGTCACTACCAAAGATGATTTTATATCATTAAGGAAAACATCTATTGTTATGTACCACATGTTGATGTAGTAAAGTTTTTCTTCCAAAAAAAGGGTGATTAGGGGATTAAAATATGATTATTATTTTGGAAGACGTTAACTATTTTGGGAACCCTATTTGATCAAGGTAAATAGATTACTACTGTATTTTCTTTGAGGAGTTAAGGTTGACTTATATTTTGAAGAATCGATGAATTTAAGACAAACTTATAGTAATTTAGGTTATTTATGGAAATGATTAACCTATCTTGGGGTAAATATGTTTAGGTTAGTTACTTTTGTTATAAGATGTTAGGAATGGTTGATGTTGTTTGGAGATGAATGATAAAGTTTACCTTGGAATACTATGTTATCAAATCCTTCTTGTGTTTAGGTTTCAATCTTAGTTTGGTTTATTTTGAGGATTTTTAAGGACAGTTATTTACGAAATGGTCTATGATGAAATTTGGGTAGTACCGTGGAACATTGAAGATTTAAATTAGTTTCCCTTCCTATGGGGTTTTTTATTTTGGAATAGTTGTTTTATCTTTCCCTTTCTATTTTTGGGATAATGTTTAAAGATAGAAGAAATAGATAGTTAATATTTGGTGGATTATGTGATTCTCTATAAGATGATTCTTGTACTTTGATGAGGCCAAGTAGTTTTGAATGATCATCGTTTGGAGAAAAGATTAGTTTTGGTAGAAACTTTTTAAAGGATGAAACTCTACTTGAAGGTAGGTATATTTCCTTATGTTATTACTCTATGTAGTAAATGAATTCCTCAAAACTATGAAAAGGAACTTAAAAAAAACGTTGTCTGTTAACGTTTCCTACTGGGTAATCAGAGACCGTTTACACACATCATAAGTTTGTGATTTTCTTATTGTTAACTTTCTCCTAATCATGTTTTCTATCACTCTCCGTCAGAACTTGACCCTTTGTTTTTTCTTCCATATCCATGTTTTCCTACATGGAATCCTAGTATGGGTTAACTCGGGTGACCTTTGTACTTCTTTTTCTAACTTTTAAAGTAATAGTGTTATTGACTCTTTTTCCAATGTGGGACCTTCAAAGAAATTTCAATACCCAAATTTAAAAAAATTGCGAGGACGCAATTTCTTAAGGGGGGAAGATTGTAACGACCAGAAATTTTGAATAAATCTTGTTTCCTAATTTTTTGTGTTATTTTATTTTTCATACTCAACAAAACGGTTTCATTTAACACGAGTATAATTAAAAGGAGACTGTTGGGTTTTGACTATTATATGACCGTTAGTCAGTATTACCATTGAAAACTGAATGTTGCGACTTTTGTCTCTAAATACAAGTGATCTTGGTTAATTAATATAGAAAGAAGATTCGATGGCCTCACCCAGTAGTCTTGGACCGATCGAAGCCCATCTAACAGAACATGGGAAGGAGGTAGCACCACTGGGCTTTTCTCTGGACCAAAACCAAGACAAACTTCATCGTGTGAAGCTAGAACGGAATCGTCGTCGCGAGAAGTTCAAACTGATAGAAATTACTACTCGTGCGATGTTGGTTGAACCTCCCTCGGATTCTCTCACCTTAGCACACCTTAAACTTAAGACCTATGCTGGTGTGATAAGGGGCTATGTAAGGAGACTGTAACTGCATTGTGTAATCCTTTATTTTAAATAAAAAATTGGGATTTCTTCTTATGATGATGTTTATGAATTTTCAAATGACCGTATAAATAGAGTATGCATATTTTTTATGAATTTTAGAAAAAGGATATTTAAAAAATGTTTATGTAAACCTTATATAATTAAAACCGTGTTATGATTTTCAAAAAATGGTCTTCTACAATTATGTTCAGCACGAAATTTAGAGTCTAATAAGATCAACTTAATTTTTGATGAATAGTAAATTATGAATAGTGATTTTATGCTTAGGATTAGTAATGTGACCAAATGGATTAGTAATCTCACTTAAATAAAGTATTAATATAATCTAGGCACCTTGGTTAAGTAATGTGATTCAATAAAATGGTTAAATAATGGTTTCATAACTTATTATTTAAGTATTAGTTTTTTCAGGTGAATAGTGTTTTTTAAATAAAAATTAAATTAAAAATATTTAGAAAATTATTTTTATAAAATGGATTTCTTTTTTTTAACTTAGAGCATCGATATTATGTTAAGGTAATTTTTGGGGATTTTTTTGAAAAAAATGAATTTTCGGTGAATAGTGTTTTTTATGTCAAAATTAAATTAAAAATATTTAGAAAATTATTTTTATAAAATGGAGTTCATTTTTGAAATCGGAGCATCGATTTTTGATTAAGGTAAAATTTTGGGTTATTTCTAAGAAAGTTGAATTGTCGATAAATAGTGAAAATACAGTTTTTAAGTTACAGGTGTTTAATGACATATGAATAGTAAGATAAGGTATTAGGTGTCCCAAGTGGCCAATACCATGGGAAAATACCATGGTCAAGCCCATGGTTTTTCCAAAACCACTATTGAAGTGTCCCTTGGCCATTAATGTATTATCCCCTCACTTTCCCTATAAATACCATGACATCCTCTCATCCATTCGACTCCCAACTCTTCCCCAACGAAGCTCTGGTCTCATTACCTCCCAAGGAGTCCTCCCAAGGTGCCCCCAAGCCCTCAAGGTCCAAACCTTTGTGTTTTAAGAGTTACATTTTAAGGTACGGGATCTGACCTCTCTCTTTCTTTTCATGTAATCTCTTTTATGTCATTTCTTTTATACTCCATGTTCTTATGCTGGTGGATGTTCTTATATATTCATATTACTTCCCTTTTCATCTTCATATGATGAGAGACCCCATCTTTCTCTCATCAATTCGTTTTAATAATGTTTAAGTGGCGCCGTTAGGCTGCCGAATTTTTAAGGGGATTCTTTCACCCTTCTTATTCTTTTGAAAGTTCTACTTTCATGTCAAGTTTTTCAAGTTCCTTTTTTAATTATTTTGGGGTATGAACTCTATATCTATCACACTGAACTCTTATGTTCACATGATTAGAGACCCTATTTTATCTTTTAAAATAATTTTTGTTGAAGTTTAAGTGATGCCGTTAGGCTGCCGAATTTTCATAAGAGAAATCTAATTTTTGTCTTCCTTCCATGTTTTTTCATTTCAAATGGTATGTCCTTAAAATTTGATTACCATGTTCATATATCCTTCTTATTTTGTCCCTCTACTGTTTTATGGGTCATTTATGAATTTCTGACCCATGTCCCCTCTCTTTTCAATGTTTTCTAAAACCCCGAAACATAGCCGTTATGCTACAGAATTTTCGTCTCAAAATGCCTCTCTCTTTTCTCAAAATTATTTTATGTTATAAAGTGAATAATCAAAGATCTTATTTCTACAGGGGTATTCACATACATATCAAAATTTTCTATTTTAGATTCTGGGATTTACATACATGAGACCCGCTCTCCCCTTTTGTGGGTTTAAAGTGACGTAAAGATCATGTCTTTAAAGCAGTTTTTAAAACGTTATGATTATGAAATGAAACCCATTTACTTTATCCTATATGGGTTATTTATGAAATTTTTGATGATTATATATGTGTATCACATGATAATAAAGGAAAATTTAAGGGTGCGCCCTGATAGCGCTCTAATGCATTGGGTAATGATGTAACCACTAGAGATTACAATTTTCACGATATCTTGGTGAATAACCTTGGTAATTTTCAAATGACACCTTAGGGATGGACCTTGGTGATATGTTCATGATTTTCTATGTTAAATGATGTAGCCACATCTTCAAGTTATGAAATTTTTTATTTTTATTATGATATATCTCATGTTTTCTTTCTCATTCCTTAAAGTTCTTTTCATGACCTTATTGAAGTATCTCAAGTTCACATGTAAAATGTTTCTCTTGTTTCCCTTACTAGGCCTTCTGCTCACCCTTTCTTTTGATGTATGTCCCCAGGTTATGAGATACAGTAATGAACCTTGTATGAACATAAGGAGAATCCTTTCAAGTTTTTAAGAAGAATGTTTTTTTTGTTTCATGTATTAAGTTCCTGGTTTCCAAGACACTAAACCTTAAAGATCCTCAGTTTTGTATAATGTAATGAAAGTTTATGTGATAAAAAGACGGGATGCTATAATTTGGCTCGTCTAACCTCTGCCCAATTAAGCTCCCTACATCCCTGTCCTCCCTCTAGAATCCTTAACTTATGCATAAGTCACTTCAAGAATTCCTTTGGTTCAAACCAAAGGGAGTTACCCAAATTAAAGGTAACAGTTTCCCTTAAATTGTTTTCTTCTATTTTACTTCTCCAACCCCTAAAATATTTTTATTCCTTTATTTTGTAACAACACCAGTATCCTCAATATACTATGATGTTGTTATGGTAAGGATTTTAACTACACTTACACACCTCCATCTAATGGGTTATGAACATAATGTTTCTGTGGATGGAAAACTAACGTCTCACGAAACGATGATTGTTCAATTATCTCCTACCACCTCTCATGGTGGCCATTATGATGTCACTGTATCTCTATATGATATATATTATGTTTATGTTTTCTTTATTCTTCTGTAATTTTCATTTATATCACGCCTTTATGGTTTCCGTAGTGGGTAAATACGATAATCTCATTTGAGGAAACACGGACTACAACCACCTCAAAGTGATTTGACTCATTAATGCCTTATGTGGGATGTATAAAGGATAGATTTAATGATATTATATATGATATAATATTGTGATTATAATATACCTATGTATCATTATTCTTAAATTCCATTAAAATAATAAATATAAGTGAATGTAGTGTTCATGCGTACATACGGCTTACCGTCTCCATGAACGGTGCATTTCATTTCTTACCTCCATATGTTATGTACTATTATAAATACATGTATATTCTGGATATATATGATATATAATTCCTGAATATCATTCTAGATATAATGAATCTTTGACCACATGAACAACATGAAATTATAAGAAGTCCATTTTTGACTCAAGTGTCAAATATCAACAAAATGAACATTATTAACTTAAATGATTACATAATGTTTATAACATGGTAATAAGTGATATAAAAGGAATAATAAACTTGAAAAATGTTATTAAGAAAGTAGAAATTAACATTAGTTTATTATTTAGGATATTAAAGAATGAACGGGTCAAGTCGAACACGTGGTAAGGGACTTCGTCTCAATCTCCTTTCATTGAGGCATATTTTGTTTTAATACACAACGTTCTTTTATACGCTGTATAAACAACCTTGACTTTTCAAAGGGAATCTTTTTCTTTGAAGCATTTTACTAAACGACAAAAAGGAATGTGTCTTTTAATGTAAGCAGTGACAACGATCTTTTCCGCTGTCGTGAGTATTATTTTATCATTGGATTTCTCATCAAGATGTAATGTTTTTAAAATAAAATAAATACCATATACTCTTTTATGTATTTTGGTATTGAAAATGGTTTTGATAATGGATTTGTTATGTCAATATATTTAATTGATATATTGTGATTGAAATGTGGAGATTTTTTCTTTCCTTTATAATAGTTTTATGTGTTATGATTTTATAATGGTACTTGGACATTTTACAGGTGGTTACATGATAAACCAAATGAAAGGCGGTGCCATGAATACCAGGATGGGTGGTTATGTCATAACCTCCAATGCATTGCATATGAAAGTCATCTGTATGGCTATTCCATTTAGTTATATGTGTGGATATCGACCGTATGGTTATTCCATTTAAGTATGTTTATGTTCCAAGTTACCATTATATGCTATGTGTTCTTTATATGGGTTTTATAGAAATATTTTGTTTAAAAAGGGTAAGTAATGATCTTTTATTCAGTGAAGAGTATTTACTACTTCATAAAGGTGAAAAGTATTACTCATGATAAAGTATTCATGGTTTACGTGTTGTTTTGAAAAACTAACAGTTTTCCTTCTTTGTGTATCCCTTAATGAGCTTTTTATGCTCATCCCAAGTTTTTGAAATGTTTTTCATGGGAAAAAATGTGGAATAGGTTCATGGATGGGATCAAGGAAAAGTAATGTTGTCTTAAACATGGAACTAGACATGAATATTTTTTTCAAAGAGTTTTTCTTTTATGGAAAACGATTTGAATTTTCTACTTTGTAATATTTTGAAATTTATTAGTTATGTCCTAATTATCTAAACCTATAAACCTGAAAATATCCTCAATGTGAATTATTCATTTAATTCAAGATTATGTAAGTTTTAAGGTCGGGTCCTTATAGTTAGTATCAGTGGTCGGTTAGATAACTTTAAGAGTTAGGGTATTGTTAAATTAATATGCATAAATAAATTTATGTTAATATTGAAATGATATAGAATTTATAGATTACCATGTTGTTTTTCATGTGATATTTCTGGGATAAGAATGTTTTTTCAAAGAGGAAACACAACATATTTTTTGGGAAGGCATACAGAGGTAAATGACCTTCCAAATCAGTATACTGAGATGGTCAGAATCAGAATTGAAGAGTTTACTACAGAGATGGCTAAGTTGACTTAGGTGATAAATGGTGGTTGTGTTTATTGATGATATTTTGGTTAATTCAAAAAGTAAAGAGAAGCATGAAATTCATTTAAGGGTCATCTTGTAAACCTTAAAAGAAAATATAATTTATGGGAAATTCAGAAATTGTGAGTTTTGGTTACAACAAATTTTGTTCCTTGGTCACATTGTTTCAAAAAATGGTATAACTATTGATCCTTATAAAACAAAATTTGTTAAAGAATGGCCAAGACCCACAAATATAACTGAGATTCGTAGTTTTCTTGGTTTGGCAGGTTATTACAGGAGTTTTGTTGAAATATTTTTCATGTTTATCAAGTCCAATGACTAAGTTGACTAGAAAAGGTGTTAAGTTCATATGTACAAAAGAATGTGATGATTGTTTTCATGAATTCAAAAGAAGATTGGTGAATGCTCCAGTTTTGGCACTGCCATCCAGAAATGGTGAGTTTGTTATCTACAGTGATGCTTCATTAAAAGGACTTGGTTGGGTCCTAATGCAGAATGATCAGGTAATTGCTTATGCTTCATGTCAGTTGAAACCTCATGAGTTAAATTACCCTACACATGATTTGGAATTAGCTGCCGTTGTTTTTGCTTTAAAAATTTGGAGGAATCATTTGTATGGAGTAAAATGTGAAATATATACTGACCACAAAAGTTTAAATTATATATTCACTCAAAAAGAACTGAACATGTGACAGAGGAGATGGTTGGAATTAATCAAGGATTATGATTTCACGATCCATTACCATCCAAGAAAATCAAATAAAGTGGCTGATGCTTTAAGTCAGAAAACTAATGTTTCATTAACCATGCTACATTTGGAACGAGATCCTTTGGTTTTTCATTTGATGAAATTTGGAATAGATTTTGTTGTTTTAGGAAATTTTTCTGTTTTGTTTCAGGTGTTAGTGAAATCATCTCTATCAGACAGAATTAAGAAAGCACATAAAAAAGACAGTGAGTTGCAGAAAAAGGTAGAATTGGTTCAGGAGGGTAAGTTTCCTGAATTTAATCATGATAATGATTGTGTATTGAGGTTTGGGAAGAGATTATGTATACCTTGTGATTCACAGTTGAAGAATGAGTAGTTATGTGAAGCTCATAGTTCCCCGTTTTCAGTTCATCCTGGCAGTACTAAGATGTACAGATATCTTTGGGAGTATTACTGGTGGGATGGAATGAAAAGAGATATTGCTGATTTTACTGTGAATTGTTTGACTTGTCAGCAGGTTAAAGCAGAGAGACACTTACCGAAAGGAATGCTTCAGCCTGTACCGGTTCCAGAGTGAAAATGGGAAAATATATCCATGGGCTTCGTTGTTGGATTACCAAAGACATCTCGAGGTAATAATGCAATCTGGGTTATAGTTGATCGATTGACCAAATCATCTCATTTACTTCATATAAAAGATACTTTGTCTCTAGATCAAATTGATCAGTTGTATGTTAAAGAGGTAGTCATGTTTCATGGATTTCCCCTTTCCATTCTATCTGATCGTGATCAAAGGTTTACTTCTAACTTTTGGAAAGGCCTTCAGAAGTCGTTGGGCACTGAATTAAATTTTAGTACAACTTTTCATCCGCAATCAGATGGGCAGTCAGAACGAACAATATAGTCCTTGGAGGATATTCTATGTGCTTGTTCAATGGATTATTAGGGAAGTTGGGACCAACATCTTTCTTTGGTTTAATTTTCATATAATAACAGTTTTCATTCCAATATAAAGATGGCTCCATTTGAGGATTTATATGGAAATCGTTTTTGAACTCTAGATTTTTGGGATGAAGTAGGTGAAAGGAAGCTGATGAGACCATAATTGGTACAAGATATGGCAGAGAAGGTTCAGTGGATTCAGAATCACATGTGAACAGCTCATAGCTGACAGAAAGGTTATGCAGATAACCGGAGGAAGGATCTTTCTTTTGAGGTAGGTGATCATGTCTTTGTCAAAGTTTCTCCATGGAAAAGTGTGATGCATTCTGGTAAGAAGGGAAAGTTGAGTCTGAGATTCATTGGAACTTATTAAATTTTGGAGAAAGTAGGATCAATTTCATATAGAGTGGATTTACCTCCATGTTTATCCCAAGTACACAATGTTTTTCAAGTTTCCATGTTGAGAAAGTATATGCCAGATCCATCTCATGTTTTGAGCCCAGAGGTAGTTCAGTTCAAAGAGAATCTCTCTTATGTACAAAAACCAGTCCAGATTCTTGACTGTAGAGAGAAAGTGTTGCGGAATAAGGTAATTCAGTAGGTAAAGGTTTTCTAGAAAAAACTATATGATTGAAGAGGCAACGTGGGAATCTGAAAATGCTATAAGCGATAAATACCCCCACTTATTTTGATAAGTGAATAAAAAATGTGAGAACGCAATTCCCAAAAGGGGGGAAGGATGTAACATCCCAAGTAAATGATGAATAAAACATATTTCATATTTATTATTATTTTCGAATTAAACATTAATTTTACTTTAAAAGGGTTTCTATGTTCGATAGTGTACCCGATACGCAACAACGGGTTTCTTTAGAGTCTTACGTTGCACACTAATAATATAATATTATTATTTTAAATGGTAGTTAACTCCTAGCCATTGTATTGGTGGGAATGAATGAAAGTAAATACAATATGATTATAGAAGTTTGTTAAATGTATTTACATTTATCCAATAAAAAGTTAGAGGCTTAAAATGTGAATGAATCTAATTTTAAGCATAATTTTCATTAAAAGGATGATTTACCTCCTTTTAATGGAAAACCCTTTTTAAATGTAGTTTTGGTCACTTTAATACATTCAATATGATCAAAAAAATCCTTCTTTAGAATGGGGACATCAAATTTTACTTCGGTTAATTTTTTTGGTATTTTTTCTGATCAAGTTCATTTTTTAATGAATAGTGAAAAATATTGCATTTTAATTCAAAAGTGCCTTTTAGTATAATTTTTTTATATGGTTAGATTATATTTTTAGTTGTTTTTAAAGTAAAATTAAAATATATTTTTACCAATTAATCCAATGTTGGTCATTATAATTAATTTCACTTTAAATTGGACATAAACAAGTATCAATCTTTTGAGAGTTATTGTTTCTTAAAAACATGCTATTTGTTTTAACAACGAGAAATAATTTTAAAATTAATTAATGCCAAATATATGTCTTGAATTTGTAAAAATATACATCAATTTTGAATTCAGAATATTAAATAATACTCAGGCTGAATTTTTGGTATTTTTCTGAAAAATATCAATTTTTGATGAATAGTGAAACCACTTAGTGGTAGTTAAAAAAACTAACTTTTTCATTTAAATAAAATTTTACCACTTATTTGAATTGAATTTCAAAAATCCGACATACATGGTTGTTATCAAGAAGTAAAATTTGGTTCAATAAGATGAAAATAATTTTTTGGTGAATAGTAACTTTTGACTTTTATTTGCCGCAGTTAAAGGTAAATAGGGTAATTCAAGGTTAAAAGAATATTATAATTACTCAAAATTATTTGAAAACTTTTCCTAACCTTATTGGATGAGTAGTGGCCAACCATGGGAATCCTTGGGTCGATTTTGGGACCCCATTGAGCCACTTGGTAATGATAATGACAATTTGGTTTAATTAATTTAATGTAAAGACAAAATTGACATTAACAAAAATTGTTTAGTAATTAATTTTTATAAGGGGTTATGTAAATTATCTTTTTTACTATAAAAATTAATTGGAAATCTAAAAATATTTCCAACAATATGGTATTTTTTAATAATTTTTAGACAAAAATAAATTAAATTTTTTATGACATAATAATGATGTAGTATTTACCTCATTAATAAATCATTTAAATAAATAAGATTATAATGATTAAAATAATATCCAAAACATGTAAAATTATGATTGGATGATTTTATTTAGACCATGAGTCATCTTATCTTCATCTTTATTGATTTTTGGACCTTTTGAAATCGAAGATGAGTTTATAATAAAATAATAGTTTCACACTTTCCTAAAGAGCCCCTCCTCCCCCTTATAAAAGGAGACCACTTCTAACCAATTCCTCACACCTCTCAAGCCATTTTCCTCATCCAAACTCTTCCCAATTAAGCTCTATACATTCCTATCCTCCCTCTAGAATCCTTACCATAGACATAAGGAACTTCAAGAAGTCCTTTGGTTCAAACCAAAGGGAGTTACCCAAATTAAAGGTAACAGTTTCTCTTAAATTGTTTTCTTTTATTTTACTTCTGCAACCCCTAAACTCTTTTTATTCCTTTCTTTTATAAAAAAACCAGTATCCTCAATATACTAGGATTTTCTTATGAGAATTATTTGAACTGCACTTACACACACCTCCATCAAATTTGTGAAGAACATAATGTTTCTGTGGATGGAAAATTAATGCCTCACGAAACGATGATTGTTCTATTATCCCCTACCGCATCTCATGGTGGCCATTATGATGGAACTGTATCTATATATGATATATATTATGTTTATGTTTTCTTTATGCTTCTATAATTTCTATTTATATCACGCTTTTATGGTTTCTATAGTGGGTAAATATGATAATCTCATTTGAGGAAGTGAGGACTACCGCCCCCTCAATGGTATGTGACTCATTAATGCATTATGTAGGATGTATAAAGGATAGATTTAATGATTATATATATGATATTATATTGTTATTATAATATACCTATGTATAATTATGCTTAAATTCCATTAAAATAATAAATAGAAATGAAAGTAGCGTTCATGCGTACGTACGGCTTACCGTGTCCGTGAACGGTGCATTTCATTTCTTACCTCTATATGTTATGTACTATTATAAATACATGTATATGCTGGATATATATGATATATAAATCCTGAATATCATTCTGGATATAATGAACCTTTGACCACATGAACAATAAGTAATTATAAGAAGTTCATTTTTGACTCAATTGTCAAATATTGACAAAACAAACATTATTAACTTAAATGATTACATAATGTTTATAACATTGTAATAAGTGATATAAACGGAATAATAAACATGAAAAAGGTTCTTATGCAAGTAGAAATTAACTTTAGTATATTATTCAGGATATTAAAGAACAAATGGTTCAAGTCGGACATGAGGTAAGGGACTTCGTCTCAATCTCCTTTCATTGAGGCATATTTTGTTTTAATACACGACTTTATTTTATACGTTGTATAAACACCCTTGACTTTTCAAAGAGAATATTTTTCTATGAAGTGTTTTACTAAACGAAAAAAGGAATGTTTCTTTTAACGTAAGCGGTGACAACGACCTTTTCCACTGCCGTGAGTATTATTTGATCATTGGCTTCCTCAACAAGCTGTAATGTTTTTTAAAGAAAATAAATACCATATACTCTTTTATGTATTTTGGTATTGAAATGGTTTTGATAATGGATTTGTTATGTCAATATATTTAAGTGATATATTGTGATTGAAATGTGGAAATGCTTTATTTCCTTTATAATTGTTTTATGTGTTATGATTTTATAATGGTACTTGGAAATTTGACGGGTGGTGCCGTGAATAACAGGATGGGTGGTTACGTTATAACCTCCAACGCATTGGGTATGGAAGTCGGCCGTATGACTATTCCATTTAGTGATATGTGTGGAAGTCGACCGTTTGGTTATTCCATTTAATTATGTTTATGTCCCAAGTTACCATTATATGTTATGTGTTCTTTATATGAGTTTTATGGTAATCTTTTGGTTACAAAAGGGTAAGTAATGATCGTTTATTCAGTGAAGAGTATATACTAATTCATAAAGGTGAAAAGTATTACTTATGATAAAGTATTCATGGTTTACCTGTTGTTTTGAAAAAATAATAGTTTTCTTCTTTGTCTATCCTTTACTGTGCTTTTTGTGCTCATCCCAAGTTTTTGAAATATTTTTCACAGGACATAATGTGGAATAGGGTCATGGATGAGATCAAGGAAAAGTCATGTTGTCTTAAACATGGAACTAGACATGAATCTCTTTTTTTCAAAGAGTTTTTATTTTATGGAAACTGATTAGAAGTTTTTACTTTGTAATATTTTGAAATGTAATAGTTGTGTCCTAATTCTCTAAAACTCTAAACCTGAAAAGATACTCAATGTGAATTATTCATTTAATTCGAGATTATGTAAGGTTTAAGGATGGGTCATTATATATAAAATCCTTGTTCTTTCTCTAGATGGTTTATTTTTATGATGGCATGATGTTTATGAATCCATTTTCTTTTCCATGATTTATTTTATAAAAAAAATTTATGAATCACATTTATTTTTCTGGGTTTTGATATGATGGATGTTTTATATTATGTTGCACATATGTATGATTTTCATTATATGATTGTTGGGACCTATATCACTATATAATTCTTTAGGTGTGCTATTATATATCATAGGATAGTTATGGGTAACAAGTCAAAGCGTATGTTCCATTACAGTAAATAAGTCAAAGGGATTGATTCGTTATGGGTAACAAGTTGATTTGTTTGATCTATAATGGGAAAAAAATTGATTCTTTATCCAATGATTTTATACCTAATAATTACATATGAAATGGTTTCTATACTTATTACGCTTCCACACAAATTTATGACATGAAATTATGTTCCAAGATTTGGTTATGATGATTTATCATTCTAATGATTCTTGTCTTTTTAAATGATAATTTTTTATTCTATTGCTCTTTTTTTGATCTTATAAAGATTAAGAATGAAATTTTTATGTTATAGTCAAGATATTATACCCTTATGATTATCTTATACATTCATATGATCATTGAATGTTATCTCTCATGATTACCCTTATTGAGAATTTGAGCTAACCCTTTCTTAGGTTTCCTTTTCCGAGGTTATGAAGAATGATTCTAAATGATTTTTTTAGAAATGTTTATTATGTGAAGAATTTTATGGGATATTTTTAAGGATTAACATGGAATATGAAAAGTTGGGTATATTATGAGATTATGTTGATCATTATGAACCAGTTTATTATGATCCCAAGTTGTCAAGAGTTTGTATTGATTCTATAAAAATATAAATATAAAAGGTCCTTAGTTATGAAAGTGATAAAATATTTCATTTTTATGTTGTAATTTTTTATTGAAAAAATTAGTATACAATTATAAGTATCAAATTCTAAAATGTAATGTTTAGGGTTTCCGCATCAAATCTAGAAGTGCAGGTATGCGGTTCTTATAGTTTGTATCAGAGTTGAGTTTATACAACATTATGTATTATGATGTTTTCATGAGAATTTATCTTAAGAGTTATGCATACCGTCATGGGTATATATTTTTGAGGTTTTCCATAAGTTTAGAGTCTTAGACACCCCTTTTTAGGTTTTAAGTGGTTGAATTTTTAAGAGGCTAATGATATTTTGGGATAAGTATAGATAGCCCTTAGGTTTAATGTGAAGTATTATTTGAGGAATAATTTTTTTATATTTTGTGGGAATAACTTTTATAGTTATTTATAAAATTTAGGATTTATATGATCATTGATATTAAGTTGAGTATGGATTATTAATTTTTTGGATGAAAAATGAAATGTAATAGAAAACCTTTGAAGTCAAAACATTTCTTTAATGTTTAATATATTATGGTTATTTTTTAAAGTTGTTTTTCACATTACTAGGAATGTTATAATAAATATATTAATATAGTTTTAGATGAAAAAAATACAAACCAAAAGTTGGGTGATATCATGTCACATCCAGAAAGTTCATGAGGCTCGATCCCACAATCGAAGGATGAAAAGGGTGTATCACCTACCTATGTCCTACATGGTGTCCTGGTTAACATGAAATTGTTTTTATTTATTTAAACTATCTGATAAATAAAAGTTGAGTTCATTTTGGGAACATATGTTTTATCATATATATATAAATGGGATAGGAAAGTAATATGGTGTTAAGTGATTAATGTTATTTCGAAAGACGTTCACTATTTTTGGGAACCCAATATGATTAAATAAAATAGAATTTTATGGAATTTTATTTAATAAATAAAGGTTGAATTTTATTTTGGAATAATATATGATTTTACTTTTTATTTATGGTGATTCTGGTTATTTATAGAAATATTTAGCTAATATTAGAGATTATATATTTAGGGCGTGCACATTTTGGGAGATAAATGCTGAATTTATTTTGGAAGATGATGTGATTAAATAATTATAATTTTTAGGTTTCATTATTAGTTTAGAATATTTTGAGTAATTTTTAGGATAGTAATTTATTGAATGATCTATGTTGACCATTAGGTATTAATGTTGAATTTTGGAGATTAGAGTGGTTTTCCACATATGAAGGATTACTATTTTTTGAAATCATCTTATCATATTCTAACCATTTAGGATTTTTAATGCCTAAAGATAGGAGGAATATATTTTTGTTAATTTTTGGATTATGATATCCATTAGAATATTATTTTAGTGCTTCAGGCATGAAAACTTCTTCTAAAATACTCATTATTTGGAGAAAAAGATGAGATTATGGTAAAAATTGATTAATAGATGAAACTATACTTGTCAAGTATGTATGATTCCTCATGTTATTAGACTGGTTAGTAAAATAATTCTATAACTCTAGGAAAAGGATCTTGAAATAAAAGTATTATCCATTTACTTTTCTTACTAAGAAATCAATGGCATTTTACGCCATAACAGATTTACGGTACTGTGATGGTTAAATTTCACGTGACCATGTTCTCTATCACTCTCTATCAATCCTTGGGTGTAAGTTTTATCTTATATATCCATGTTTTCACTTTCCAATTTATCTGCCAATATGGAAACATAGAATTTGTTACTCTAGATGACCTTTTTACTTCCTTCTCCCTCTTTTTAAGTGAATGTTTTACCGACCCTTTTTATGATGTGGGATTTTAAAACGGAATTTTAAAAATTCAAACCCCTAGTTACTGATATTGAGTTAAAATTGTGAGGATAAAATTTATTAAACTCATAAAATGTAATATCACAATATTTTAAAATTAAATAATTTGTTCACTAGTTTATAAGTTGTGCAACATCGAGCTTGAATGGATAACCTAATATTACTATTAAAATGTGACTATTATAACATAGTTGATAAACTAGCATGCATGCATAAAATTAAATGATTTATGAAATAAATATAATGGTTCTAATCAATAAAAATTTATTAACAAATTATTATATAATAATAATAAAAATTAGTAAATTCATTTTATTCTTCAAAAAAAATATGTTTTCTTCAAGAATGAGTCTTCTTTATTTTTATGAGTGAATATTAAAATTTATTTTAAAGTTTTCAGAAAATATATTTCAAAAAATTAATTTCATTTATGAATTAATCATGTCAGAATTATCTTAAGATTATTTTTTTAAAATTTTTGGAAAAGATTTCTTTTTCAACTAATAGTGAAAAATACTGAATTTTATTGAAAATTATATTTTTCATTTAAATTATTTACATAGTAAAATTAAATTTTGGATTAGTATTGATATTTAATTATTTTATTTTTATTTAAAATAATTCAATTATAGTATTTTAAATGTATTTTATACTTTAATTTAGCATAAAGAATTTTATATTTAAAAAGGATAGTTTTTGGAAGAAATATTTTCCATCGCGTTCTTCCTATTTAATTTAAATTGAAATTCTAACATAACTATGTTTTTAATTTTGAAAAATGGATTCCAAATTTTTAATCACAAGGTAAGAAATTATTAAATAGGTCCCTTTGTCAATATAAATAGTTACCTGAGAAATTTTTGTTACCATGGTAAAGGGTAAATCAAATAATTAAATTTAAAAATAAAATGATAAGGATTATAAAATGACCCCAACACTTACCTTGATTTTATTATATGATTCATTTTCAATCATATTAATCCAATATTATATTATATGGAATATTTTGTTCATTTCTATGATATTTTGACCTTTATAGTATTTTATTTCAAGAAAAGTCAATCTTTCCACACTATTTATTTAATAACAATAATTTTTTAATATGGGGTTATCTAGTGGTTATGTTGGACTATAAATAATATTTTTAAATATAAATAATTTTTATTGATAATTTTGATTAATTTTTTATTTTTATTGAAGAAATAATTACTTTAAATACTTTCACAACGCTGATGAAATAATTAATTAATTAATGGAAAAAAATCATGTAAATGATAATAAAAATATTAAAATTCATATAATTTGTTATAAATAATGTGACTGAAAAATTTTCTAGATTACCATAAAATTTTATGGATATAATAAAATATTTTTTTCTAATTTTCAGTGCAATTATGATCCTATTAAAGTTAAATCAATAAATAGTTCTAAAAATTGAGATTATTTATTTTTTCTAATATATAATATTTTATAAAATAATATAAAATACATAAAAATAATATATTCAGAAAATTAATTATTATATTGTTTATAATATAAAACATAACCCATTTATGGGACTCTTTTCCATTTATGGTAACTATATTGACCCTCAAAGTGTAAAAATACATGTTGTAATGGTAAGTTCAAAAAGGTTTAATGGAGAGTTAAAGCCAAATAATAAGGGTAAATATATAACCTAAATATGTCCAAAAATTAGTTTATGAGATAATTTAGACCGATAATCATCCTATATTATCAATATATAATTTTTGAAACATTTAGAAATAAGATTTAATTTAATATAATTTATTATTTTTAGAAATTCCAAGAGTTCCTCTACCTTATATTATAAAAGAAACCTTTTATTATCATTAAGTCGCACTTAAAACCACATTTGGCTCAGAACATTCCTTCAAACACCTTTACTAGAATCCATACCCTAATTCACTAGGTCTTTTTTTGTGGATAACACTAACTATAGTGGTCTTAAGGTTATAAGAAAATGAAGTTTTCCAAAGAAGTAGTATCATTTTTAATTGAGTGTTTCTATTTTATTTCTACTTAGAGATCTTTAAAATATTATTAAATCATGCTAAAATAATAAAACTAGAATCCTTAATATAATTATATTTTATTATGTTAATTTAATAACCTATATCAATCTCATATTCCCTCAAATGGGAAACAAAACAATCATTCGTGTGTAAGGTGGACTAACGCCTCATTAGATGATATAATTTATTTTCCATCACCATATTTCAATACTGGTTATAATGATAGAATTATTTATTATACATTATACTACCGAAATATTTGTCATTATAAAAATATAATATATCATTTACCTTCTTACCATTTTATGCACTAAAAATGATAATGTCGTTCGTGCGTATGTGTGGACTACCACCTCCATGAAGTGATGTGATTTTTTTTCATCCCCACATCACATGGATGATATATATATATATAAATGTGTATATTTAAAGAGTTAATATGATATTTATTGTATTATTTTCATTATATAAAGATAAAATAATACTTACCTTCTTTCTATAATGATTGTTGACAAATGAAAATGTTACTCATGCGTGTGTACAGCCTACCGTTTACATGATTGTAACATAGTACATTTTTTCATAACAAAATTTAATGGTTGGATATAAAATTATAATTTATTTAGAAAAATAATAATTATTTCAATGTTAGTATTATTTAATGATGTAATAGTGACCTCTTTGTACATAGTCAACATTCCAAATTCATTTTTGGACTTATGTACCTAATAACCTTGAAACATTCTATGTGAATATAAATTATTAAGAAACTGTCATAACATGGTAATAAGTGAGATAAAAGTAATAATAAACTTTGATTTTTTTTTAAGAAATAAAATAATTAACCTTAGTTTATTATTCAGGAATATAAATAAATTACGTGATGAGTAAAACTCAAGTTAAGGGATTTTCATCTCACGTTTATTTATGTGGGATATATGTCTTATACAACACATGTTTCTTTTATGTGGTGTATATAATGTGCATTAATATATTTTGTTATTATAATAATGAAAATTATGGTATTTATAAATTCGTGTATGTTTATTTCTTTCATTAGTCTTATGATTCAAAAGTTACCAAAGCGGTAAGGGTTTATTTCACAATATCATCATTATATGGGATTTTTTATATTTAATTATCTATTTGATAATATTTATATTATATATCCATGTTTCTTAAAAATGTTTTCAAAAAAAATTTACTATTATCCAATTATTTTTTAATTTAATTTTTTCTTGTGTTTTTCATTTTACAAAACAATTTGAACAGAATCTTTTTTTTCATTTTTCAAATGTGGTACTTTGGGATTTTTCTTAAAAATTATAAAAGTAATGTTTTTAACTTATAAATAATGATATAATTTTCATTTAATCAGGAATAAATTATTATTTTAAGAATAATTTATAATTTTATATGTTTCTTTCTAAAGAAAATATTTTCCTTTATAAGTGTGCATCTTTTTAAAAAATTTGTGATTTTAAATTAGAAATGTTATTTTCCTCAATAATTATTCCAAGTGATATTTAAAAATAATTTTAAACCTAAAATAAACTCCATTTATGTTTCTTATACTTTACTAGGGATATGATCCAAGGATACCATCCTTGTTCATTCATTGTGTGGTTTCTGTTTATGATGGAATGATGTTTGTCAATTCCATTTATTTTCCATGAGTTATGTTATTATGAAATTTTTATAAACCCCATTTCTATTCATGGTTCTTGATATGATGAATGTTTTATACATTGGAATACATATGTATTATTTTCAATAAATAATTTTTGGTACTTATATATCCATCCAATGAATTGGGTAAAGTATTATATCTTATGAGGTAGTTATAGGAAACAAGTGGAAGTGCTTGATCTGTTATTGGAAATGAGTATAAGTGCTTGATCTGTTATGGTAAACAGGTCGGCGTGCTTGATCTAAAAGGGGAAATGGGTGTTTATTCTTGATCCAATGGTCTTGGTATTTAATCATTACATATTAAATGGTTTCTATACTTAAGATGGTGCAACATGAATTTATGACATAAAGTTATGTTTCATTATTGAGTTATGATAATTTCTCATTCTTATGAATCATTCCTTTTGAAATGATAATTTTTTATTCAATTAATCATTTATATGATCTTTGTCAAATTTTTAAAATCATTTTAAGTTATGGTCATGATCTTATAACATTATGATTATCTTATGCTTTCATATGATCATCAATTTATATCTCCCATGCTTACCCTTACTGAGCATCTGAGCTCATACTTTCTTATATTTACTTTTCCCAAGTTGTGAAGAATGATGATAAATTTTTTTCTTTATAAGGGTTTCATTTGTGATAAATTTTATGGGATATATTGAAGACTTAACATATAATATAAAAATCTAGGTATAATGGGAGATGATATTGATTTTTATGAACTAGTTGTTTATGAACCCAATTTGTTAAGAGTTTTTTCTATTTCACTAAAACTCTAAACATAAAATTTACTTTGGTTTGTAATTGATATAATATTTCATTTTTATGTTTTATGTTTTTTATTAAAAAAAATTGGGTCACATTTATCGGTATCAAATCTATAAATGAAATTTTTATATTTTTAGTACTGAATCTAGAAGTGAAGGTTCAAGGTTTTTACACTAAACACTTATGTTAAAGGATTATGTGATTATTGTGAGATATAAATTATGAATTATGGAAATATATGTAATTTTCTCTTGTGTTATCTCTCTTGGTATTAATGACAGTTTTTGAAGTATATCTTTTTATCACTAGACTTAGGAGTGTGTGCATGGGTCTCCTTAGTTGGTATCAAAGCAATGTTTAGTAGTTTTTGGGGAGTGGGATATTAATAATAAGAGGATATGACCTAAGAAACCTATATTGAACTAAAATTTATATAGTTTGAACCTAAAATGTCATAGGATTAAATAAAGGTGAGATAATTTAGGACATATTAAGATTGATTTTATTTTATCATATTATTACTTACTCTAATTATTATTTCTTGATACTCACACTAACCTTTTGGTTTTAATAAATAGATATAACATGGAGTATCCAAGTAAAAATGGGTGTGAAGGACAATTTAGTAATCCCCCCCCAATCAACCTAATAAGATAGGGATTAGAGTGTAAAATATCATGGAAATTGCCACACAACATTCCCAGGCTATGAACAAAAATGTTAACCATGTTAGGATTATAAAAACACTGGGAAAAGATAAAATATTATTGATTAATTCATATGATAATGTTCAACCTCATTTTTGGGGTTTTAAAAACCCTAATTTATAATCAATTTATTAATGAAATAGAAAATAAAATTTTCCTTCTCCAGGGCTCATTCCTTGAGAAGGTAGTTTAAGTCATCTATCACTTGGAAGGTGAGGTTGACCGATGGTGATACCTCATTAAGAATGGGATGTAAAAGGAAAAATTTGAATCTATATAATGGGAGGAGTTTATAAAATATTCTACACTAAATATTTTACCTAAAATTTCCATGCCAAAATATAGAAAAAATCCTAGAAATAAAATAGGATGAGGTTAAATCCATTGGAACCTATGAAGAAATATTTACAAGACTTGAAATATACATCTCTAGTTTTATTTATTACTCAGAAAGAAAGATTGATCAGTAATTTAGTGTCATAAAACTAAATCTTTGTAGGTAATTAGCTATAAGATATGTATTTAGTTATAAAGAAATTATTCGATGTGTGATTAAGGTAGAAAGAGAAACTAGAGAGTCTCATAAATCCCATGGATTTTGGGATAAGAAAACAAAAATTGTGTTTCATATAAACTTAAATGATGAATCACATGGAGGTAAATCATCCACCTATATGAAAAAATGTTGGATTAAGAACCATGGAAATTTCATGAAAGGGACTACAGAGTGCTTCAAGTGTGGAAAGGTTGGCCATTGAGCTCAAGATTGTCGAATGGGGGTGAAGAGGCTAGTCAAAACAACTAAGGATAAGAAGGTACCAACTAATGCACCACCCACACTCCACTATCTTATTTGATTCTAGTTATTCAAATTCATTCATATCAACCATTCTTTCTAATAACAATGATTCCCCCCCAAAAACATTGGATAATGAATTATAATTGAAAACAGTTGGTGGTGTGATGATTGTATCCAATGTATATAAATATTCTTTAATTGAGGTTTGTGATAATATACTTCCTAGGGATATAGTTATTCTTCCTTTTTTGGAATTATATGTGATATTAGGCATGTAGATACACACCTTTATAAAGAACATATAAATTTTTAATATAAGTAATTCCCATTTTTTATCATAAATCATCCCATTATCATATATTAATGAAAGTATGATTATGAACTCCCTTTGGAATTAAACAATCTAATATGATTTATTATTCCCAATATTTAGGGAATCTTGGATCAACTGGTTGGTATTTAACTCCTCATTAAATACATGCATATTTCATATGATTATGTTGATGTATTCTCTGATAAACTAGCACATCTTCCCCCTGGCTTTGAGGTTGAGTTTCTGAATGAACTCATATCAATTTTTTTAACCATATCAAATCATCCGTATTGAATGGAACCTATATAATTGGATGAACTAAATAAGTGAATCTATGAGGATAGGAATAAATATTTTATATAAACTAGTGCTTTAGCACGTGGTACATCGGTCCTCTTGGTCAAGTAGAAGAGTGGGTCAATGTGTCTTTTCATTGATTATCAAAATATTTAAGAAAATCATGATCAATAAAAAGTGTTATCAACCCCATATTAATGACCTATTAAATAAATTTTCAGTGTTTTAGTTCTTCTCAAATATTAACCATCAATCTGAATATCCTTAATTAAGGGTCTATAGAGATGATATTCCCAATATATCCTTCTTTAAAAGGTATTTACACTATGAATTCATATTCATTCCTTTGAAACTATAAAATTTATCTCCTATATTTATGGATTTGATTAATAGAATATTTATATATTACCATGAAAATTTCAAATTAGTCTTAAAGAATGATATTCTCATATGTTATATGAATATGGAAGAATAATAAGATCATTTAAGGACTATTCTAAAGACCCTATCAAAGGATAAATTATATGAAAAGTTTAGGAAGTGTGAATGTTGGTTACAAAAAAGTATCCTTCTTTGGTCATGTGGTTGCAAGTGAGGTTGTATCTATATATTCATAAAATACCAAGGTGATTTAAGAATATTCAAGGCGAATATCTATAACAAATATCCATAATTTTATTGTATTAGTTGGATACTACCAGCTATTAGTGAGAAATTTATTAGGATTATCCAATACTCTAATGAAATTAACATAAAAGGGAGTAAATTTTCACTGCATAGAATAATGTGAATAAAAATTTAGGGATATTTAGAATTGATTGGTCATTGTACATATACTTACATTTCCCAATAGTAGTTAAGGGTTTTTAATATACAGAAATGACTTATTAAAGGGTTTTGGATGAATCCTCCTACAAAATGAAAAGGTGATAGTCTATTATTAACATCAATTAAAGACTCATAAGATAAATTAACCAACACACAATATAGATTTTGATGTAGTAATATTCACATTAAAAATTTGGTGGCATTGTCTCTATGATGAAATTTTTTATATTTATACTAACTGCAAGAGCTTAAAGTATATATTCATGAAGAAGGATATAAACTTGCACCAAATGAGGTGGTTATGATTTAACAAATATTATGAATTCTCAATACATTACCACCCTGGGAAGGTAAATAACATGGAAGATCTATTAAGTAGAAATGATCATGTTGCCCTATCACTAATGGTGATTGAAAGGGATACAATCTTCCAAGATATTCAAATTATGGGTACAGAGATCATAGGAGAAGGGAAGTAATTCAACATTTCCCAACTGATTTCTCATTCATAACTATATGTAAAGATAAAGAGGATTATAAAGATAATATGGATTCATATAAAAATAGGGTTTATTTTTGAGATCAACTTGGATGATGGTGTATTTATATGATTTAGAAGATGAATATGTGTCCCTTTAAAACTGGAAATAAAGAAGAAGCTTCTAGGGGATGAACATGGATCATCACTATCTATTCACACTATAATCACAAAGATTTATGGATATCTTTTGAAATAATTCTTGTGGTACAACATGAAAATAGAGATTGTGGAGTATTGCCAATAAATATTTTTATTATTTCAGAAATCACTTTTAAGGAAAAAGTGGGAAATCAATAGGTTCAGAATACAAGAAAAGTTAAAACTCATAAGAAATATTCAGGTCATTCCAGAAAAAATTAAAGCGATTATAATCCTTTACCTTGACTAGATGCCATTTGATGGAGGTGGCCTCCATATCAGGGTTATCTTTAATGAGATCCTTGAAGTGGGATTCCATCCTATCCCAGGTTTTCACATTCTCCTCTAGACATTTTTTTCCGTCATTGAAACCACGTATCAAAATACTATTTTGTTTATCAATCCAAGATGATTGGTCTTCACTCAAATCAACATGAAGCATTCTTTCGAACATTTATGTTCATCCTCCTCTGAAATCTTTATCAAGAAAGATTCCTCTAGAATTTATTCATTAGAGTGCATGAGAATCTCCTCGATGATGTCTGATTCAACATCTTCCTTAGTCTTTGGGATGTTATCATCAACTTACAAACTCTTTTGAGGGACTTTTCCTTTACTAGAAGACCTTTTAATAGGAGGACTAGGTAATCTTGATTAGTCCTTTTGTCTCCTCGGCCTCCGATTGTGCTGGATAAGACCATCTGAATCCACAAGGGTGTTCTTCCCTTTCATTGAAGAGGACAAAATGTACTCTTCCGCACTTTCCACTTCCTTGGGCTCTGGGGACCAGAGTTCTAAGGTAGACACATTATATTCTGCTATAACATCGGACTTTCCTTGTAGAGTATGGATCTCCACATGGCCATCCATCTCAATAGTCACTTCTTCAAATAGAGGAGGATCATCGACACACAACACTACAAAATGAATCTGAGAGCCATCGAAAAATCCAGCTAAACCAATGTGAATTGGAGAGGGAGGCTTCAATCCCTCACCAAGGACCTGTTCTATCAATGTTGGAATCTTAATAGGGCATGGGCTATAAACTGTACTCACACCAGCCCCCTGATCAGCAAGAACCCCCAGACAACTGGAAGGACAGTCCTTACCAGATCTTGGGGTTGTAACCTCTTGGGGAGAATTTCAAATGGATCTCACAGCCTCGGCATATGTGGGAGGGTTCTAATTGGATGAGACAATTATCTATACTAGTATATAAGTGGGAAAATATCACTATGTATTTTTTTCAACAGTATTCTTAATACTTATAAGGGCTTCAATGGCATCTGGGTAATGTTAGGTTGACTTAAAAAGTAAATACACTTCATTATTATTTGATAAGACTACTCATTTGATCAACTTGTTATGTTATATATAAATAAAGTGGTAATGTTTAATGTAGTGTAAATTTTAAATGTATCTAATCAAGATACAAGGAACACATAAATATTTTGGAGGATTCTTCCATTGATATTAGATATAGAGCTAAGTTTTAAAAAAATTCATCATCGTAAAATTGATGGTCAATATGAATGGAACATTTAGACATTCAAGATTTGATATGATATTGCTTGATAAATTTTAGATGAAGGTGGGATCAACATCTTCCTTTGGTCAAGTTCCCTTATAAAAATATTTTTCACTCTTGTATCTAAATAGCACCATATGAGGATCCATATGGAAAAAGATTCAAAACTCTAACATGTAGGAGTGAACTCAAATATAGGAAGCTATTGAGATCTGATATTATCCAAGAGATGAAGTAAAAGGTTCAAACCATTTATCAACTTATAAATCAGGAAAAAATCAATATAAAAGTTATGTTAATGCATGTCTATGAGATTTAGAATGTGAGTTTGGGGATAAGGTATTTCTTTTCATTTATCCTTGGAAGAAAGTTATGATATATGGGGAAAAGGTAAGTTATTCCTTAGATACATTGGTACCATTGATATTATTCATCATGTTAGGGATGTATATTATCTCTTATAAATTATTATACACCTATTATATGTGCATAATTTGTTTTATGTATCACATTTTGGAATTATATACTAGATCTGTCACATGTAATAAACTTTGAAGTTGTGCAGTTAGAAGATGATCTCTATTATAAATAACAACCCAAAGAGATCTTGGATCAAATAGATAAGGTTATGTGAAAAAGACCACACATTGGGTGGAAGTTATGTGGTGAAACCATAAGTCTGAGGAAGCTACATGGGAACCTAAATATGATATTTGAAAAAACTACCCACACTTATTTCTATCGAAGTGAAGAAATTTAAATTATAAAATTATATTAAGGGGGTAGAATGTATCATCTTGTGATTTTAGTATATATTTCTCTTTAAATAATTTTTTTTGTGATCAATATCTGGTTTCACCTGAAATATAGAACTAAAATTAATCATGATATATTAATAAGGATGACCATTATAACATATTATTTCAATTGATGGGTATATGTATAAGGGACTATATTACAAAATCCATATAGAAAATAGAGGATATGGACTTAAGAAGTATAATTTTCCCCTATAAGGAACATTTGCCTGAGCTTTGAAGGGAGATAGATTCATTAAGGTTTTTTCTATACCAAGAACAAGGTAGAATTCAATAGCTATATCTTGAGATAAATAATTTTAATGATAATCTCAAGCTTGTGAAAATCATTACACAATTCATGCTAACTAAATCACCACCCATGAAAACCACGATTTTTATCTTTTCCGTAGGTCTTATGTAAGTATAAATTTAAATGATATAAATATGTATTTATCAATGTAATAAATTACACCATATATATTTTTTTAAATTTAACATTCATAAATTTAAAGAAAAAATAAGTTATTTTTAATATAAATGTATTCAGTTAATGTACTTAAATAACTAAAATATCATTTTATTCTTAAAATGAATTTTATAAAAAAATAATTTTCAATATACTATGAGTTTTATTTTAAGAAAAAAAATATTGTGGTTAAATTATGATTTTAATAAAAACATATTTTTTAAATTAATAATATATTAACACTCATTTAACTAGTAATTAATATGAAATAATAATAAGAATAGTTAATATTAAAAAATCCTCTTCTTCAAAAACAGTTTTTCCTATATAACTTATGTTTTATTTTAAAATATAATATTATCATATTTTGAAATATAATAATATTAAATTGAGTCCAAATTTAGAATCATGATGTTGAAATTTATTATGAGAGGTCATTTTATATTTTTATTAAAAAAAATCCATGATAAATATTTGATCATGGTTAAATATGGTAAAAATGGGTAACTTAAAGTAGCTTGAAATTTCCCAAATTAACTTAAAACTTGTACCTTATAGAATAACATTATTATGTGGTAAATTTATATCCTCATTTCTGGTTGTACCTTCCTCTCCTAACTCACATAACACCCATGTGATTCAATATTTACCCCTTACATAGCATTAGTTTCCAAGGAAGTGTCCTGCTTTTTCACCTATAAATGGGGCTCGCTTCTACCCTCTTAAATCCACACTCATCCTTATCAATTACCTTGAACCTTTAACCATTTTAAATAATCTATAGACCTATTCCACCTGTTAATCCTTTTTTTATAAAAAATAATCCCAATTCCTCCATTTTCATGATGTATTTCAAGATAAAATTCTAGTCATCGACATAAGTATTATCCACTCAAAAACCATTTCTTCTATATCTTTCTCATCCACCATCCTCCAATATTATTCTAACCATACTAATGTAGAAAAATAAATATCATTATTATTATAAAATTTAATTATATTGATGTAAAAATCATTATATATATATCTCTTCCTTCTAATGGGATTTGAAAACATCCTTCATGTTAGGTGCAGACTACCAACTCAACAAAAGAAATATTTTATTTCTGATCACTTCCTTTAATGGATGGTTGTAATAATTTATTTAATGATGAAAAATTATATTTTTGAAATATTTAATAATCTATAATGATAAATTGATAACTCTATTAATAATATTAATAATAAATTTAGCCGCTTAAACTAAGCATACCAAGAGGAAAATGATTTCTTCTTTGAAAGTAATATATTTTTTTCATTTCTTTCATTAATATTATTATTTTACCTATTAACAATTATAATTTATCAATTTATTAAATCCTATATAATAAAACATTATAATTATTTAATAATGATGTTATAACTAAATTACTTTATAATGATACTCATCTGTTTATTATAGAATGTTCTAGTTCAGCTCAGTTCAACCACCTACATGAGAAATGATATAAATTTCTGTTATGGATGAGAATTTAAAATTAATTATTAATAATATTAGGTATTTATTAGTAAATAATTTTTCTTCTTGTTTTTAGGAAGTTAAAATTTATATTAAAAATGTTTATTAATATTCCACCTTTTGTTCATTAAAAACTACCAAAAAAAGCTATTCATTGATTTAATCTTCATGAATCATAAAAAATAATATATTAAAATGAAATTATAAATTTATAAATAATTAAGAACCATCTATTAAATTACCTTTAAAATTATAATATGTTTTATCTTATTATCAAATAATTATAATCAATATCGACATTTAAAAGTGGGTATAAGATAATCAATATTACTAGCATCTCATGATGAAAATAAGAAATAACTAATTAATAAATTTATAATTAATGATGATAACTGAATATTATAAAAAGTAATATATTTTAATAATATTATAAAATAATTTGTTATGATAGTTATTTTTATTATACATAAGGTTATAATATGTTCGACCAATAAGGAATCTAAGGTAATATATTTTTATATCTCAAATTTCCTTTATTGGAGTTATAATGATAATACATAAGCAACATTATTATATGTTTGGTTTATTACACCCTAATATTTTATTAGATGTTAAATTTTATTAATCACTATTGAATTTACATTTTCTCATAAAAATCATCTTTTTTGATGTATTACTTTTTTTTATAAAAATGTAATGTCATTAAGAATAATTCTTGTCCTCTCTAAAAGTTTATTTTACTCCTTGTTCATTTTCATTATATCCACAAATATTTTCATTTGTTATTTTGAAATACAAATTTTTATTTTCAATTATTATCTTCATATTTATTTTTACTTCCTTTCAAAAGGAATATTTATTACTCTTTTAAATATGTGGGTTTCAATAAAGATATTTTAAAATATTAAAAAGTAAATTCTTTTCATGTTATTTTATTTTATCTTTTATTATATATTTATTGACTTGGACATTATTTATTTTTAATGACTAATTATTGAGATTTATTTATAAAAAAAATCAAAATTTAGTCATGAAATAACATTTTCAAGTGGCTCGTAACATTTCCTCTTTATAAAATTTTTTATAATTATGATTACATTTTTCGTATTAATTTCCAAAGGATCTATCTACTATAGATATATATTTTATGAATAAACCTCTAAATTCCTCTATTAAATTCACTTCTTGAGGTCATTTAATTGTTGGTATCAAGTGATCAAATTCTCAAATTCATATTATGTGATACCACATGAAAATTTTATGAAACTCATTCTCTTTCCATGGGTTCTTTATGATATGATGAATGATTGATTTCATGTGGCACAAAAATGTATGAATAATTATTATGTAGTGGTAGGGGTACTATATTTCCCACCAATTCATTAGTTAAAGATTTATATCCCATGAGATTATGTGTGGACATGATTGGGTTATGTTTGTTCACTTGATTGTGTGTAGACAAAATTTCATTTAGCTATGTTCAAAAGATGATGCTTGGGATTGATTTTGTTTAGCTTTGTTCATAGGAAAATGTCTAGACATGATTTTTTTTAGTTATGTTCACAAAATATTTTGTATTCATTATTTCATTTATTTATTTTCATAATGGTTGTTATTTATTATTCTTATTCATACTCTACATTTCTAGGTTATGATACATTCATATGTTATGTACCATGGATCTTGATTATTTCTTCATATCTATGCTTTCTTATACCATGGTATATGTTTGATCATTTGGGGTTGTATATCTATTTTTCTTGCTTATATACATCTCTTATTAATACATTTTAGTTTTAATCAAATATTTATACAATGCTCATTTTTCTTCATATGTTTAAGACTCAACGCATTTTTTACTCATTTTTAAGTTTTCCCTTACTAGGACTCCTTATTTTTTTTCCAGTTCCCCAATAAATTATATATTCAGTTATGATTACAAGTAATTCTTATGTAGATAATTTTATGGAATATGTTGAGGAAAAATGTGTAATAATGTATTTAAATAATTGATCTCCAATGACACTAAACCTTTAGGATTCAGAGTTGTATAGTGATCATGAGATATTATTTATGAATTATTCAAATATATGTAATATTGAATTGAGTAATCTCACATGGAATAGAATCCTATTTTTAAAGTATGTGTTTTTTTCATGAGACCTGAGAGTGTGGGTTGGGGTCACATCAGTTGGTATCAGTGTATGTTTTAGTTATTTTAGGGGATTAGGATATTAATAATAAGAGAATATAACCTAAACAAGCCTATTTTGAGCTAAATTTGATATAGGATTTACCTAAAATTTTATAGGTTGAAATGAAAGTTTCATAATTTTGGAAATATTAGTATTTATTTTATTTAATATATAATTTATTACTCTAATTATTATTTTTTTATACTCTCACTGACATTTTGATTTTAGTAAATGGATAAAACTAGGAGGAACTATGTTAAAAATTGGTGCAAAGGATAATGTGTTGATTGTACCCTTGATAAACATAATTAGAAAGGTTCTAGATTGAAAAATATCATGAAACTGATCACTCAGTTTTCCAAAGTTATGAAAAATTATTCTAACTATGTTGATCTTCTGAATAAACCAAGAAAAGAAAAACGTGTTATAGATTATTTCATGAAATGACATCAACCTTCCTTTAGTGAATCTTACAGCCCCATAGTTGTTGAATAATGGATCAATGAAATAGGAAAGATATTTTATGTTCTCCAATTCTCAAACCATGAGAAGTTTATTTTATTTATCTATCTCTTGGAAGTTGAGAATGAAAAATGGTACACCCTCATTAAGATTACAATGAAATGGAAAAAATTTGAATATATTAAATGGGATTATTCCAAGAAAATATTCTTCACTAAATATATTCCTTAAAATTTTCACACAAAAATAGAGTGATAATTCTTCGAGATGAAATATAAGGAGGATGAATCCTTTGGAACCTATGAATAAAACTTCATGAGAATCACAAGGTACACCTCAAATTTTATTACTGACTCTAAAAAAGATTGATTGATTCCTTGGAATCCTAAAACTAAATATTTAAATGGAATTATCTACAAGATACATACATATATATTAATAAATGTTTTTATTTTCACTTAATGATGAAATTGAAACTAAATAATCACATCATTCCCAGAGATTTGGAGATAAGAAAAGAAAATTGAGTTTCATAGAAACTCAGGTGATGAATCACATAGAGGGAATAAAAATCAACTGCTAATATGGTAAAAATGTTGGAGGAATCACCGTGTGAATTTATTGAAATGTTCAATAAAGTTCTTTAGGTGTGAAAATTTTATCCATAAATCAATGATTTTTTAAGAGGGATTAAGTGGACACTCAATATAATTGAGGATAAGAATGTACCAACTAATACACCACCCGCACATTAATATTCCATATATAAGGAGTTTTGGTATTATGTGAATTAATGTCTAAATATAATGGATAATGAGGATAATATGAATCAATAACCACCTAGACTAAGGGAGAAAGGAAGATACTATGTAATCACTACTGTTTAATTGGACCATGATAATGAAGTGGTTAAAGGTAAAATTATTCTTTACTCTATATCTAAAAATATTTTATTTGATTCTATTTATTCTCATTAATTCATATTCACTAGATTTTCTAGGAATTTTGATTCACCACCTCAAAAATTTGATACTAAATTATTAGTGAAATCACCTAGTGATGTGATGGTTGCATACAAGGTATAAAAATATTCCTAGATTAAGGTTTTTGGGAAGAAACTTCCTATGGTTCTAGTTTATCTTCATTTGGTGGAATTGGTTTTGATATTGGGTATAGACTGTATCTCTCTATATAGATATCATATTAATTTTCAAGATAAATAAGTATCATTTTATATCCCAAATCATCCCATTATCATATATTATTTCAAATATGATTATGGACACCCTTTAGAAATAAATTGTCTAATATGGGTTGTGATGCCTAATAATGAAGGAATATTGGCTCAAATAGTTGGGAGAGAACTCAATATTTAATAAAATACTATCATATGGGAGTATTTTGATATATTACATGATTATGTATCTAGTATTCCCTATAAACATGATGTTGATATTTAAATTGAACTCATACTAGGTTCTATGTCTATATGGAATAGTGCCTATTGAAGGTACCCATATAAGTAGAATAAATTAAGAAATATCTTTAGTAGAATCTCGATAAGTTTTTTATATACCCTAAAAACTCACCAGGGGTTGTACCAAGACTATTTTTCAACAAGAAGGATGGATCAATGAATCTTTTAATTTATTATAATGAAGATACAAAATCATGATCAAGTAAAAGTATCATCTAACCTATATTGATGACATATTTTATCAACTCATAGGGTATTAGTGCTTATTTAATATTTTATTTCAATCTAAGTGTCCTCAATTAAGGATCAAAATGGAGGATATACCCAATAAAGCTTTCTAATCGAGGTATGGACACTAGGAATTCATAGTGATTCCTTTTATAATTAAAAATTTACTTGTTATGTTAAGTATTTTATGGATATAATCTTTATATATTACATTAATAAATTCATATTAGTATTTATTGATGATATTACATTATATTCTAAGAGGAATAAAGAATATGACGAGCATTTTATGATTTTTATAAAGACCCTACAAAATGAAAAATTATATGAAAAGTTTAGGAAGTGTGATTTTTGGATACAAAAAGTATCCTTATTTGGTTATTCCTTTACAAGAGAGGGTATATCTATGGATTCATTGAAGAATAAGGCGATTAAAGAATGGATGAGACCAAATAATGAGACAAAAATCCATATTTTTCATGAATTAGATGGATACTACCAGTGATTTTTATAAATTTTTCATGATTTTACAATCATCAAACCAAGTTAACATAGAAGGTAGTAAAGTTAAACTAGAAAGAAAAATGAGATAAAATCTTCAAGGTTATTAGGAAGATATTGGTCACTTCACCTACACTTACACTACCTTGTAGTATAGAATGTTTTTTAAAATACATTAATATTGTATTAAAGGACTTGGGATTCATTATCATTAAAAATGACATGGTAATATCTTATGATTCTCATCAATTAAAAACTAATGATAAAAATTACTTGACACATGATCTTGTGAAAAGAAATATTTTTATTGAATGTTTAGTGAAATTATCTTTATGGTGAAATGTATGATATATATTTTGACAATAATATCTTAGAATATATATCCACATAGAAGGAATTGAACATTAATAAAAATAGTTGGTTAGAGTTGATAAAATATTATTATTTCTCAATACATTACCACCTAATGAAGGAAAATAATGTAGCATATTCCCTGGGTATAAAGGATTATATTACACAATCCTTGAAGAGGATTTAAAGGGATCCATTATTCCTATATATTCAAAGTATAGATATATAGATCATAGTTGGAAGGTACAAAACTCAACCTTTCCTAAATTATTACTCAACAATTAATCTATATAAAGATCAAGGAGTCCCAAAAATATGATATGGAGCTAAAGAAATATATTAAATGTATTCTAGAGTCTAACATGGATGATGTTGAATTTATAAGATTTATAAGATGAATCTGTGTCTTTTAAAACCTAGAATTGAAAAATGATCTTCAATAGGATGCACAAAGTTCATCCTTATCTATTCACCTTAGAATACCAAATATGTATAGAAGACTTCAAAAACACTCATAGTGGTACAAAATTAAAAGGGATATTTCAGAGTATGTTTCTCAATGCTTGGTATGTCAGCAAGTAAAGGTTAAACATCATAAATATAAGGGGATGATGCAACCATTATCTATAAAATTATTGAAATAATAAAAGATCACCATGAATTTCATCACCAAATTTCTTAATACTTATAATGGGTTTAATTTCATATAGTTAGTAGTGGATAAAATTACAAATTTGGAACACTTAACTGCTATTTGAGAGGACTAATCACTCGATCAACTCAATAAGTTATACATAAAGGAAGTGGTAAGGCTGTATGGATTACCAATTTTAATTGTATTTAATGGATATCCAAGGTTCATATCAAAATTTTGGAGTAGACTTCAATAGAAATTGGAAATAACGATGAGTTTTAGCATAGATTATCATCTTTAAACTAATGTTCAATCTGAAAGGATCATTTATACATTGGAATATTTGATAAGATCTTTCATGATGGATTTCATAAGATGTTGGTATCAACAACTTCCTTTGGTTGAGTTCTAATATAATAACAGTTTTCACTTTATTATCCAAATACACTATATGAGTCTCTATAAGGAAAGAGATATATAACTCTGACATTCTAGAGAGAATTTAGGGAGAGGAAGATATTATGATTGGATCTTGTCTAAGTGAAGACATAAAAGGTTTAAAACATTAAGTACTATATGAAAGTGGCAAAAAGTTGTTAGGTGGTCTATATTGATAACTTTTAATGACATATTTAGTTTGAAGATTGTGAAAATGTATTACTTTAGATATATCCTTGGAAGTAGGTTATCATATTTGGGAATAAAGGGAAGTTGGTGACTATATACATCGGTCCCTTTGAGATTCTTTGTCATGTTAGGGTTGTAGATTATCCTTTATCACTCCATCCACACCTCTCATAGGTGTGTGATGTGTTACATGTATTTATTTTGAGGAAGTGTATACCAAATTCATCACATGTACTGTAATAATAAGTTTTGATATTAGAACATGATCACTCTTAGGAAGAAAAACATGTGGGGATCTTAGATTCAAGAGATAAGGTTTTGTGAAACAAGACCATACACCTGGTCGATGTTCTATAGAAAAACCATATGTTTTGGGAAGCTATATGGCAACCTAAAAATGTTATGATAGAAAATTACACTCATTTCTTTATATTTGAGTGAATAAATTTTAGGTATGAAAGCCATTTAAGGGAGGTATAATGTAACATCCCATGATTTTATTATATATTTCTCTTTAAATAAATTTGGTTTGATTGATACATTGTTTCACCCATAGTAGTGAACTAAAATGAACCTTGATATATTAATAACTGTGACTGTTATAACATATTCATTAAATTTATTGGTATAAATAAAATTGAATGTATTAATAAATAAATATGAAAAAAAGATATAGAATCATGTAGTAGAAATATTCCTTATGAGACTCATTTTTTTGATCTTGGAAGAGAGATAGCTTGTAATTAACTGCATCATTCTGGCTTAGTGAAAGATCGAGAGAACATGATAACATTGAAAATTAAAAAAATGATATTTTTAAAATGGATTATTGAATTATGGTTTTATTTTAATATTAGATGGGTGTATAATAATAATTATAGTGTTATTATTTTTATTTTTAAAAAATGAAAATATAATTTGTTTATATAATATATATATGTGTGGGGTTTGAAGAATTATTACTAGTTTAGTAATATTAATAATAATGGTATTTTATTATTATTATTTTTCATTTTTTAAGAAAAAAAATGAAGGGATAAAATATGAAATGACTTGAGGGGGGGACATGGGTATGTTGGTGTGTATAAGATATGTCCAATGGATAAAGGCAGACATGATGAAAAAGAGAAAAATGATATATAAAATAGTGAAATTTATGAGGGGGATAAGGGAAATAATATGGATTTTTAAGTAGGGTTATGAAAAAAAATACAAAAAGAATAGGGAAATTGAAATTAAATTAAATTGGGGGTGTTAGCACCATATATGGACATGTGAAAGGGGGGATCCCCCTCACAAATCCCCCTTACCTATCTTAATTTTTATTATATCTTCTCTCATTAGTATCTCCTTTGATACTAATCAAATTGATGAATTATCTATAATATCTCATGTTTTGGACCTAGTTGAAATTTCCCTGAGTTTTTAAGATTTTCATTTGGTGAATGGTCCAAATATAAAATTTAGATTCATAATTTAATTTTGAGAGTTTTGTTAGTGACCCGGCCCACCAAGACCCACTTGGTTGGTGAAAGGATGAGTCGTTGCAACCCCAAGCCTGCCTCTATAGGCTAGGTTTTGGTGTCAAGAATTGAGAATGAATAACTTAAATGGAAGGTCTTTGCCTATTTTACCTATACGCACGCACCCAACCATCTCCATGAAATAATGAAGAGGAATATAAAGAATAGTATATAAAATAAATATATAAACCTTTCCTGAAACAAACTCTAGGAAATCATCATAGTATGAAATAATACAACCAAAGTGAATAGGTCGAATACATTCCCAACCATAATTAAAGTCTCAACCTAAAAAAAACTAGAAAAATGTAAGCATAGAGAGAATGAATCCTAATCAATAAGCTCATCCACCATATGCATTCTTTGCACCACGTATCCTATGCTCCACCAAAATCTTTACCAATCTATCTGTCTTCTACATAAGACATGACACGTGTGGGAAAATCTCATGCATGGTTGAGTATATACATACCCAGTAGGAAACCCTAAAAATGAAGGGGAGTAATAAAGAGATATGATAGAAGTATTCAACTTAACCTAGATAAAAGGGGAAATAAAACTCACATCATATATATATGCAGATAAAATAAACTCAAATGAGAGGGAAATGGGATCTCTATTTCATAAGCCCACCCTGGTCAGTGAGTCTTCTAATAGCTCTAAAAAGGGGCATGTCTGCTACCCAGTATCTCATGTATCCTTTGAGGTAACCCTATGGATGAACCATACCTCACAAGTATTACACATAGTCAAGGGGGCACAATCTCCAAAAGAGAACCAATGCCCTAGTGTGTCAGGGAGTTCCACTCAGCAGGCAGAGGTCCCACACCAAGTTTATTAGGGAGTTCCACTCAGAAGGTAAAGGATCCATGCCCTAGTCCCCCTAGAGGGTGCCACTCAGTAGGTAGAAGACCCATGCCCTATTCCATCATGGGGGTTACACTCAGTAGGTAGAGGACCCAAACACTTGTCCATCAGGGGGTTCCACTCAAACCAGTGGAAGTAGAATGGGGGACTTGTACCATGGTATGATAGGGGGGTTGTTGACCTAAACCTCACTCTGATTATCTTTCCCAATCACAACCATCGTCAAGATTCACCTAATGAAGCATCATGCTAGGAACATTCCATATCATATCTTGAAACCCATTATGAATTATATAATAATGTTATAAATGAAAAAAGGCATAAGATGTGCTACTTGTGGACCAATGTTTGAGCCCATATGAAGGTGATACACAAGGTGGAAGTTTCTCATAGGGATACATGGCATGTATGGGGCCCACACGACTTGTGTTCCCACTCAGTATCAGACTGTGTTCTCCTATGAAAATGGTTCATAGTCCATGTCACCATACATGGAATCTAAAGGGCCCACATGGCTTGTCTCGACCACCAAGGGCATGCTTGGGTGCTCTTGGTCATTCCCATGTTAGTAAAGTCATGCTATGTTCTTGTACATGTACCTAGACTTATATGGGTATCATCCCACACATATATACTCCCAGAGTACATGTAATGCATTCTCACATGAGATTCTATCTATGTGCAGCTGGCATATGGGTCAGCCACCCAAGGAGGGTCACATGATGTATGGGCCCACCACATGGTGTGTAGTTCTTAACTTCCCCAAAACCCTATTTTTAATAGCTAGGTGGTGTGACACGGTGTGTGTTCTTTGGATACATGTTTTTTAATTGTATTTTTCATAGAAACGTCAATTTATTCACATGTTATCTCTACATCACCACTACCACTGTTTCCACCATAAATCACACCGAGGGGGTATCAGATTTGGGACTTATGTTCCCAATCCATCCTCAGTGGCTAGATTCTAGAAACCATAACCCCAAAAAACTTCTATCATTTCTCTTCCACCATTCCATAGCTACTTTTAATTCTGAATCAATAGGTTTATCACTGATAAATCATCCCAATCGCCAAAAAATCACCTTTTCAAACCTCTTTCTCCAATCCACCATGAATCCAGGGGTTCGATCGCACACAAGCCCACCTAGAAATGTAAAACCACAACCCCATGGGCCAACAACAATGAAATTGAAGAATGTTAGGGATAGATGAACATAAAAAAGGTACAACCGTAATTTTCCAAGTGTGATGGGACAAAAATCATAATATTAGGGAACTAATGGTTGTTAGCTATGCAAACAAAGAATAAATTGATTGAACAATTAAATTTATCCAATCAGGATCATGAGAAGGGTATGAAATCAGAGATCAAAGAATTCCAGATAAAATAAATGCTGAATATGTTAATCAAAAGGGGTAAAAATTACAATTGATGAGACCTACCTCGATTATGGATGAATCGTTGGTGAAGAATGTGTTCTCTAGAGATGAGGATGGTATCTTTTATTATTGTCTATCAATCCACCTCGGTTTGTTCATCATTCATCGTTAGATTCAAGTTCATCAACATGAAATGTATTGAACCACCTCTCAGATCTCTCAAGGGTTATGTGCCTAACCCTTGAAAAATATTACAAAAAGGGTATTTATAGGGGGTTTAAATTTAGTCATTTAAAATAAAATAAATAAATTGAACTCTTTATTTTTATTAAATTCACCGCTAAATGTTGCCTTATCCAAACATAATGCAATGAGAAACTTTAGGTCATGACTAGGGTAAACCCTGTATTCTGAATTCCGTCATGGTCTCCAATTTCTAATCTAGAGATCCTCTTAGTAGATATCCCATTATTTTTGAAAAAATATGCACCTGTGATATTAATATATTTAATATTTTTACAATATCAATTTGGGATCATCAAGCCTTATAATCTTACACCATCTCAGTGCGTGTATCTGAAAACATTTTTTAATATATTTCATAGTATTACAAGGAAAAAAACTAGGTCACTATATTATTCTCCCCTTAAAGAATTTCCATCCATGAAAAGAACAAGATAAACAAAAAGGTGTGGATACTGAGCTTGTATCTGGCTCTCCCACTCTTAGGATATCTCCTCCTTGATGTAATACTACCATAGGACACAAACTAAGGGAATGGTCCATCCTTAAAGGATACACTCTCATAGATCCTTGATCACCACCGAGTACTCCGTGAAGGTGGCTCCATCTTTATTGTCCATCTCTATTTATTCAATGATGTGTGTATGATCATGAATGTATCTCCTCATTTGTGACACATGGATGATGTAATTAACCTACTCCAACTATGGGGGTAAGTCTTGGTGACCATAATATCTCAAATGGCTGGATGAACCTCAAGGAAAGCTGTCCTCCCTGACCAAACCTTTGCAATCCTCATTGTGGGGAGACACTCATGAAAACATGGTAACCCTTATAAAATTCCAAGGGCCTAAAATGTTGATCTACATAATATTTCTATCAACTCTAGGTTTTACTCATACAATCTCAAATTACTTTTACCTTCTCTGTCATCACCTATGACATATCTATCCCAATAAGAGATGCCTCACCAATCTTGGTCCACCACAAGAGTTACCTACATGGTCTCTCATACAATCCATCAAAATGTTTCATGCTAATCATGGAGTTATATTAGATATTATAAGAGAACTATATAATTTTCAAGTGAACCTAACAGATAAAACTAATGTTAAAAACATAGGATCTTTGTATATCCTCCAAAACCTAGATAGTGAGCTTAGTCTTCCCATCCATCTAGGGGTGGAATACTGTATTCATCCTCAACTAGGTCATGAATGTCGCATGTAGGTCTCTCCAAAATCATGATGTGAACCATGAATCATGGTCAGAGAAAATATTCGTGGGTATCACATGGAGTCATGTGATATCTCACATGTACAACTATCCTAGAATAACCATCGAACTTTGCCCCCTGATGGAAAGGAAGTGTGCTGAATTTGTAAGTCGGTCAACTATCACCCAGATGGCATCATGGAATCTTTCTATTCATATAATCCCTATCACAAATTCCTTGTATATTCCATCCCATTTCCACTTTGGTATCTCAAGAGTTTTTGTCAAACCTACTGAAACCTGGTGCTCAACCTTCACCTGCTAATATGTGAGACTTTGAAAGACAAACACGGCACCACTCCACATCATTTCATCTGACCAAAACTTATATTGAAGTTTCCTATACATATTCTCTACATCAATATGTAAAAACAAAGGAGAAGTCAGAAACTCCCTCATCACCTCATCTCGCATAATTCCAAGAACCACCCTTCTTCCCTAGAAAATGAGGATATGATCCCCTCCAAAAAATCAATCTAGTGAATCTTAGGAGGATATATGGCCATGAAGAACCTCACATTAAATGTATCCCAATGGATCCTCCCCAAAATGAAAAATATGTAGAGAAGTAAACACCATCTACTGAAGAAAACCCACACCCATATTCTTGACCAAGTTCAATTATAAAGAAGTTAACTGGTAAGATTCATCCTCCAACAAGTGAGAATGGTACTTCTTGATAGGGGAATCTACCACCAAATTTCCATTCCTAGGAGTATATACTATCTCAAAGTATTAATCCTATAGGAAATATAACCATATCCTTTTTCTTAGGTTTTTATCTCTCCACATGAAGATATACCTAAGAATTTTATGTTATGAGTAAACAAAAAAGATCTCTCACAAAAGATAGTTCCTCCACATATTTAGATAAAATACTACCATTTCTAACTCTAAGTCATGAATCATGTAGTTATTATCATGGGGCCTCAATATGATCAACCCATATGTTATCACTACCATACTCTACATCAACACATAGATATTCCCAACTTCATAGGAATTATAATACACCACATACTCCATGCATTCCTTTGATAGTCTCAATATAGGATCATTGGTCAACCTCAAACTAAACTGCTCAAACGATATATGAAACTGTTCACTCTAGGTAAATAGTTTCCCTTTCCACATCAGGGTGGTTAGATGGGCTACAATCCTATATAATTCTTCTACAAACCTCTTGTAGTACACCTTCAATCTAAGAAAACACTACACCTATGAAACACTCATGGGTGGTTCCCTAGTAAGTACTAAGTCAATATTTTTCATGTCCACAGCTAATACATCCTTAGATATAACATTCCTAATAAAGTGAACCTCTAGAATTCCAAACTATAACTTCAAGATATTTCCTTTAAGCTGGTGCTCCCATAGTATGTCTAGGACTATCCTCAAGTGCTATGCATGCTCCTACTCTGATACAAAGTAGATGAGTATGTCATAAATGAAGAAAATCACAAATCAGTCCAAGTTAGTATAGAATATCTGGTTCATCAAATCCATAAACATAGTGTGGGAATTTTTCACATATAAAGGTGTAATTAGAAACTCATAGTGTTGATAGTGGAATCATAATTCCAAATTCAGAATATCATCCTCACAAAAACCCAACTAGTGGTATTCAGACATGAGATTGATACTTGCGAAAAAACTTGAATCTAATAACTAGTAAATAGGTTATTAATCCTAATAAGGGGTTCTCATTCTTGATATTCTCCTACTTTATGCAATAACAATCCACAAAAATCCTCAAGCTCTCACCAGCCTTTTTCCTGAAAAAAATCAGAGCCTCCAATGTGGAAAGACTAGGTCTCATAAAACCCATCCCTCTAAAGTCCTCCAAATGAAACCTCATCCCACAAAGCTTAGTAGGGGAAATATAATATTCCAAAAATATATCTCCATTATCTTGGAGATCATGTACATTGTGAATTCTATACCCTACCTTGGTGGTAGTTCTAGAACATCATCAAAGAAGACATCCATAAAGTATTCCACAACCAAAGGAATCTAGATACCTAAAGAGCCCATTGTGCTAAGGGATAAACTCACCAAATTATGGGTGATGGGATTAATCCTCCTTATCATAAGGACCACTTGATAATCTATGAGATCTCACTCACCTATAAAGGATAATATCATCCCATATACCTATATTAATCTGACCCACCTGCGATTATTGTGGATTTGGGATCAAACCATGGAAAACCAATCCATACCCAAGATAACATCATAACATTTCACCGTGGTGATCATGATTTCCCATGTGAGACTCTATACACCAAAGGATAGCTTGTACTGCTAGAAAATAAGATATATTGAATAATCAAGCCCAGTAGGAACCTCTAAAAAAAGATATTATGCTATGGTCTCAATTGGAATATATAGCTCTTGCACAAGGTATATGAAAATGAAAGAGTGACTCAAACCTATTTCTACAAGTTCTAGAGAAAATATAGAATAAACACATATCAGGCCTTATATCATCTATTTATCTACCAATTCATAATCCTCCATGATATATACCTACCCACAACCCCATATGCCATCTCCCTAAGCTTGAATGGTCTTTTTGGGGGTTGTGGTAGTGGTGGTGTAAGTAGCTCATAGAATCACCATCCACCAGTAGATCCTACCCCTAGAGCTTTACCAGATTTTCCTCCTTGGGGGCCACCCTGGACATGGCTAAGAGAATTCTGATCATAGCATTATCTCTGTCATGGTGTCCCATCTTCTGCCTTTAATACCACCTCTACTCAATGATTTGGGTAGTCACATGCCATGTAACCATGCTCGGAACATTCATAACATCTTCATTATATATTCTTTATTGGTCCTCTGTGAAATACCTATTCTACATGACCATGAGGATGATTCTAAGAATGGTTGTGCCTCCTATGCTGAGACCTTGACAACTTTCACCTTCCATTCACTCCAGACAACTCAGACCTGGGATTCCCACTATCTGCACTAGCTGCAAAATGTTCCTCTACTAGAAATCTCTCTGAAACAAGAAATCTCTCTAGAAATCCCACATAATTATGGATAAGTAAGGAGGTCACATAGTCTGATATTTATTTCCAAATACCCTACTCAAACTTCCTCACCAAAAAGAAGTTATCTCACACTATGTCGAGGGAGTACTATGCAAGGTTAGTGAACCTCATTGAATACATATATACTAAAAATATATGCTTATTTATCTACAAAATCTATTGAATCTAAAATGAGTACAAGAATGAGGGGTAGTACTCCCTAAGAAATAGCTATTAGAAGTCAGAACATGAGATTTTTGACTCATCATGTGTCTATGTGACTAGAATACACCAATACACTATAGCTCCATGGAAAATACTAGCTTCCAGCACAACCATCTGATTATTTGGGAACTACATGAGCATGTAGATTGAGATTACTAATTCAATTCAATCCCTCGCTACCTAGGGATCTAGATCACCATAGAACTTTAGCGGACTCT
Source organism: Viscum album (assembly GCA_963277665.1). NCBI lineage: Eukaryota > Viridiplantae > Streptophyta > Magnoliopsida > Santalales > Viscaceae > Viscum > Viscum album. The sequence goes on along the minus strand of OY728160.1, from coordinate 1,718,747,267 downwards.
GGCACGGGAACTCATGGAGAGCACTAAGACTAAATTCATCCTCAACCTAGATTACTGGTATAATATGTTTCTCGATAAGTGGGGGTGGTTCTACCATCCCACCTAGAGGAAAGATCTCATGAGATTGCCCCTAAGATAAGGCATCATCGGTCATCGGATCATCATCATGATCCTGAATTAGTAAATTGGTTGGATATCTTCATTGAGACATCTTGAAAGTAATCAATAAATACCATGGTTAGATGAGAATATATATGTGGGGAGTGGACTTAAGAAGGATAGTCAAATGACTCAATCCTTTCAACTAATATCTCATTATTTTGACTCAACAAGTAGGTATTCAAAGTCATCATGAACTAATATGTTATCCAACACCCAAACATTGGGTTCCCTGTCCTGAAATCCACACTCGAGAAACATTGACAATGTTCTCTTATATCCCAACCAGTACTCATAGGGTAAAACTCCAAACACCATCCTAATGAATGAAATACTCTGATACAACTTGTAATGACCTACCTCACTAGAGTCTACTTTTCCAGCAGAAGACTGAGCCATCACAACCCGAATCCCACCACTATAGGAAAGGGGCTGGTGAAAAATGATGAGAAGGCATAATATAAGTGGGATTAATTTTCCTAGTGTACCTTTATTCACACAACCAACCATATCCATGAAACAGTGCATTGGAATATAAATAAAAGACTATAACATCCATAGTTAAAGCATGCATGCAACAAAATCTAGGGAAAACATCAGAGTACGATAGAATATAACCAAAGTGTAAAGGGTAAAAATACACTCCCAATTATAAATGAAGTCTCAACCTAAAAAGAACTAGAATAAAGTAAGTTGAGAGTTCCAAAATCTTGATCTCCAAGATCAACCACCATATATGGTATATGAACCCATGTATCCTATTCTCCACAAAAATCTATACTGATCTATCTGTCAACTACACAAGACATGAAATGTGTGGGAAAATCACATGTAGGGGTGAGTGTATACATTCCCAATAGGATTCCCTAAAAACCAAAGGGGAGAAATAGAGAGATATGATAGAAGTAGTCAAATCAACCCAAAGCAAGAGAGAAACGAAACCCATCATCATATATATATTCTCATAAAAGAAACTCAGATTAGAGAAAAATGGGATATCTATTTCATATCCCAAATGAGGTTCATGAGTCTTATAATAGCTCCAAAATGGGTCATCTAGGATTCATATCATCTTATGTATCAATTGATGTAACCGTGTGGGGGGGGCCACACATCACTATGGTGTTGCATGATAGAGTGGGACCAATATATAATATAGAGGACCCATGACCTAGTTTTTCAGGGGTCCCACTCAGTAGGTAGAGGATCCATTCACTAGTATGTCAGGGGGTTACACTCAGTAGGTAGATCACCCACACCCTAGTCATGTCAGGGGGTGGCTATCAGTTGGTAGAGGACACATGCCCTAGTTCATAATGGGGTGTCACTGAGTAGATATAGGACCCATTCCCTATTCCATTTGGGGGTTCCACTCAAACCATATCAAGGAGTATGGGGGACCCATACCCTACTATGATAGGGTGTTGTTGAACCCAAACTCTCTTTGATGTTACCGCCTGATCACTGCCATTGTCAAGTCTCACCTAAATATGTGTCATGCTCATAACATTATATGTCATATCTATAAATACACTATGAAGGCTACCATCATGGTCTATGTGGATACTTATTAGGTTAGGCTACTTGTGGGCCAAAATTTGAGTCCAAATGATTGAGATAATCAAGGTGGAAGTTTCTCATAGGGGTACACGGTGTATGTGGAATCTACATGGCATGTTTTCACACTTCTCTACATGTATGTGTTTTCCTATGGACATGTATCGAAGTACATATCAACTTGTATGGTATTTAAGGTGCCTACAAGGTATTTTACATCCATTTGGGGCCTACTCATGTGCTTCTATCCATTATCATGTTTGTTATCCCATGTCGTGTACCTAGCTATGTACCTAGTCTTGCTTAGGTATTATCCCATGCCTGTGTATGCCTAGAGTACATGGAGTTTCATCCAGCACTGGATCATAGTTTTATATATCTATAATATGATTCATCCACCCATTGAGGGTCACACGGCATATGGGCCCATCACACAATGTGTGATCCTTGACTTCCCCAAAATACTAGTTTTCGAAGTTGGGTAGTGCTACATGGTGTGTGTCCTTTGACTACACAACATGCAGTTGGATTTCCCATAGAAACCATAGTTACTTTGGGAATCATTGTCACACCACCACAACCACCATTTTCACCACAAATCATACTAGGGGTCCAATATCTAGTATCTTCTATTCCTGATCCATCCTTAGCTGTTGGATTTGGGCCACCCAAACCCCCACACATATTTACCTGTCACTCTTCCATCATGTCGTAGCTGCTCTGGATCCCATATTCACAAATTTCTCACCCATAAATCATCTATATCACCAAAAAATCATTATCCTAAACCTATTTCAAAAATACACCATGAATCTGAGGGTTCAATTGCACTCGAATCTTCCTAAAAATGTCGAACCATGACATCATGGGCCAATAGAAAATAATACAAAAAACAGTGGGGAGAAATTCACATAAACAAATGTATAACCATCATTGTCCAAGAGATCTTGGCCAATGATCACAATATCGGGGAAAAAATGGGTGTTAGCTAAGAAAAATAAGAATAAATTGATTTATAATTTTAACTTATCCAATTGGTCTTATTTGAAGGGTGTGAAATCATAGATCAATGGATAGAAGATAAAATCCCTGGTCAATATTTTAACTAAAAGGGGAAAACCCATAATTTATGATACCTACATAGATTATTATTAATAATTGGTGAAGAATGAGTTTTCTAATGTTGACGATTATATTTTTTGTTTGGTGCCTATCAATCCACCTCAATTCGATCATAATTCATCATCCGATTCTAATTCTCCAATGACGAATTCTCTGAACCTCCTCTCAAATATCAAAAGGTTAATGTGGATAACCCTTGGAAAATCATCATAAGAGGGTATTTATAGAGTATTTTAAATTATTTTATTCAAAATAAAATGAATAAATTTAATTATTTATTTTAATTATACACATCTTCAATGACTTCATTATTTAAATGTCAGGCATCGACAAACTCTAGATTGCACCTAGGGTAAACCTCGCATTCATGATTCAAAGGTATTATAAGATTTTTGATCTAATAACATTCTTAAGAGATATCCAATTATTTCCAAGAAACTATTCATGTGTGATATTGATATATTTAATATTTTTATAACAATAATTATCGGATCATCGAGCCTTAGAAACTCACGTCGTCTAAGCGACTGGCTTAAAAAATATTTATTAATATATTTAAAAGTTTAAAAAGGAAAAAACATGGTCACTATAGCTTTGATAAGTAAATTTTATGTTTTGGGGTGTAATTTAATGCATGATATGTGTATTTGGAGTTTGGATGGGTTTCAGGAGCAACAAGCTCTCGAAGCCTAACTTTTGGGAAAACAATGATAGGCGCATGGTTATTGTACAACTAGTGATAACTATGCACCTCAACCATGAAACCCTATAGGGGTGTCACAAATTTTTTCAAATTGTGAACCCAAGGTTTAAATTCCACATGTGACCTTTTTTTGGTTTATTACATAGGTGACAACATGGGCTACACATGGTTTGTTAAACCATGAACATAGCCATGTGGTGTGTGGGGTGCGGCCGTTCCAAGGGAATGTTTTTCACATGGTTTTTCATGAGGGTAGAAAATATTATAATTTTTTATCTATATGGTTGGTACATGGTTATCCAAACTATGTGGTCTAACCATGTTCCTCTTAAAAATAGCTAAAATGATCATTTTTCCCATCCAAATTTAAATGTGTTTTCACCCCTTTTTTCTTCTATTACACCCAAGAGGTCCCCCATGCGCACACCGCTCTCCTTAATTATTTAGGATTCCATGGATTACCATCATTTATAGTATAAATTGAACATATTAAGGTGTGTTAGAAGCATATTGATAATCTATTTGATCCCCATTCTGACATTGTTTATCTTACCATAACATATGATAAATCCATGCGATATATTTTACTCTATTTTCAGGGAATTTGATTGGTTAATAATTTTCTATAACTCTATATCAATTTAAAGTCTATTAATGGATGAGGGATGATTCCTTTTTTTAATTTAGGTGGTCTAGATTCTTTCCCTCTAAATTTCAATCATTTATAAAATACATTATTGTGTCGTGCAGCGGAATTTCCATACATTGCCTCATAAATGTGAAATTAATTAAGTTGGTTCTAACACCTTAATTTAAATAAGTACCTATGCACTAAATTTAATCTTTAGATGTCATATACCTTGACTTATATCACCATCTTGGGTGTGTCTCTTATATGCCTGTATCCCCTTTTATTTATATTTGGAGTTAAAACTACCCTTTGAGGTGTGTTACCTTTACTCTTTAAAATGAAATGGCTGAATGGGATTACATAAATTATAAGTAGTGTTGAAGATTCAATTAGCTTGGTATTCTTATTTAAATTATAATTAATCTATTCCCTCTATGTGAAAAAGAAAATTTTAGATAAGTTAACTATTAATGGTAAGGACCTATGATTTGCATGGAGAATTTGTTAAATGTAATGCCTGACCTGACACCCTTGATAAATCAATCATGGTGAGTTTTATTTTGGCATGTATACTTTCATGGAATTACTAACCCATTATAATGAATTGAAAAAAAAATGAGTCAAACAATGGTAGGGGTTCTTCCAATGTCCTTTCTACATGTTATAAATGAAATGGCCAAATTATATAGTTGAATTGGAAATGATAATTATTTATGATTCTAGGGAATGAAATCCCTTATTGTTTACAACATTCATGAATGGAATCCCTTTCTATTCTTGAGCACGGTGACCCTTATTATTCATGGGAATGGTTTAAATTATTATTCATGGGCATTCCAACCCATATTCTCTTTTGATCATTGTGCATGGAGACCCTTACTATTCTATGATACTCGGGCCTGATGTCCCATATTATTCATGGGCACTACATCCCTTATTCTTCTTTGATCGTTGGGCATGGAATCCCTTATTCTTATTTGATAATTGGTCATGGAAACCCTTACTACACTATGATACTCTGATATAACATCCTTTATTACCCATGATACTCGGGCACGGAGACCCTTACTACTCTATGAGACTCTTGTGACTATGTTTGGACACATGAGTTATTCCTTGGGTCTTGGATGGAACTGTGTATCTATATATTTTTCTACATATGTTGCTATATATATAGTTCATATATATACATAAATATCTATATAATTTTACTTATACTTATATATGTGTGTGTGTGTGTGGTTACATGTATTCAGAGACATTTTTGGCCTATGGAAAAGAACATATGGTCAGTCAAGTGTCTTTGAGGAACCAGATTCTGTCTTGATAGAATTTATTTATTTATATATTATTTATTATATCTAAAAACTTATTATTTTATATCCACAAACTATATTTCATTATAAACCATTGGTGGTGGCCTAATGAGTTTATCTCACACCCTTTTTGTGTCATCATTTGGTACACAAACAAACCTCATGGTTGCAGGTTCCGGATCTTGGATTGTTCTTGCCTACTATTATATTTCCGGGATAGGATGGAGTAGAGGAGTAGAGGGTCAAGATAGTGATTGTGATTCTATTGGAGAATTTTTTTGATTCTTTTATTTATTATTTACTTGTTCTATAATTGTATGTTTGTTTCCATGTATTCTTGTTGTATGTATGTCGCTTGTATATTGGAGTATGTTCATGCATGGTTCTATATTCAATATTATTGATTATTAGTTTTTGTTGTTATATTATACTGAATTTACTTATTTTTTCCTCCACTATATTTTTTACTAAAGCTGAGGGTATAGTCACTATTACAAATCAGGCCTTTAAAAATGCTAGTAAAAGAGCTTTATCAGCACTGTAGAAGCACTGATAATGTAATTGATGTTTAAGGGTTGGCTTTAACAGTGCCTGTAAAAATCACTGATAAAGGACACCTTTAACACCGCTAAAAAAGTACTCATAAAGGGTACCCTTATCGCTTCTTTTTTTATAACTTATAAAGGGTGCCTCTATCAGCACATTTTTTAGCCTTATTTAAAACATATTTTAAAAATATATATTATATTTATATCAATATAAATATATTTATATATTAATGTATTGTTTTTATGAAATATTTTTTTAAAATATACCTTTTATCTTCGCTTTTTTACAACCACTGATAAAGGGTCCCCTTTAATGGTGCTTTTTAGAACTATTAAAGACCCCCTTTAAAAATACTAAAAAAAATTGTTAAGGACCCCCTTTGATAGTGCTTTTTCAAGCACTGATAAAGGGGTTTTTAAATAGTGTTGTTAAATCACTAGTACTGGATAAACCCATTTTTTGTAGTGGGTATCTCCACTATACTACCCCTAGACCCACGCTGCTAGTAAATAGCATCTGACATATGAGGTGGTGCACTTAAGATCATGTGACCAACCAGTTTGGGGCACAATTTTATTGGATCCTAAGTTGGGATGTTACAAGTAGTATCGTATCCTTATTTTCATTTTGACTTACTATTTTGGTATTGTAGATAGGAGACTATGAATTTTTTATCACTAGGTAAATAACTCATGCCTGGTTCTATACAACCATCTCTTGAGGGAAATATTAAGTTTCAAAGGATGGGATTATTTATGTTTTTTGTATATAATTGATTATTATTTATAATTTGGTGATTATTGTTCTTACACTGGTTATTGATTTATGGATTAATGAAATTTACCTCTTGGACTAGTATAGAAAGAGGCAAGTTATATTCATGCATCATTATAGGAACATAGAAATTCACATACCATGTCATGTAGGTTTCATTTCTGGACTTCCTGATTATTTTCCATGTTTATCTATATACATTTTTAGTGATAATTTAGAATGATTTTCTATATAACATGTTTTTGTGATTCTATACCATGTTTATCTATATTAATTTCTCTATGATATCATGATTTATTAAAATTTTGATAAAACAATTGGTTCTTAAAGTGCATATATCAACCTAAATAGTGTTTTCCTATATATATTTATGGTGGAACCTTAATAAACCAATTGTGACATTTTTGAGCCATGGACCATTGGTTGTATGGGATGATACATTTATGGTTTTGATTAAATGTTTCATAATAAAAATTAATAAAGTGTATTGGTCTTTATAAATTAGTAGAGGTAAAATATATAATCAAACCATTATATATGATCTTGAAATATTCTTTCACCGAAGATAAAAACATAGTTGTAGTTACATGAATGTCAGTTGTAACTTATGAATGAAAATACCTTTATAACATGGGATTGGTGATTTATTTAAATGAACCATGATATGTATTTACATATATATATATATATATTTGTGTGTGTGTGTGTAAATTCTATATTATAATTCTAATAGAAAATGTTTGACGCTTAATGATGATGTAAATTTAAATTTATAATTTCTTGTACCACTATAATTTGGGCATGAAGACCCATATGATTGAATTACTAAATTCAAGATGGGACCCAAGTACGTTGGTTGGGGTATGTTTCTTATAATATAAATCCCTAAATCCACAACTGGACGTTAGTAGGTTAGTTGGGGCATGTTTCTATGAGATAAACCCATTAAGGGTGTTTTTAATTTTTTTTAATAATTTAACTGATATGGGTTTCACTTAACTAAACCCATGTTAGCATTATAGAACCTTTTTAGGATTATTTTTTCTTTTATTCCTTGGTTCTTGACCCCAAGGGGTTATATTTACACTAATGGGATGGTTATTTAAAGTGTATGTATCTTCTTATATAGAGTTATATATAAATATGTGGTGGAACATTACTTGACAAGTCCCATTTAATTAATAAAGACTTTTTATCTTCTTTGAGATTTATTACTGTGAGGATTTGGTTAATTAAAATGAAAATTAAAACCAAAATAGTGTTTTCCTCTCTATCATTGAATTGATATTTTCTTTAATGGATCCCAATTATGATAAATTTATAAATAAATAAATAGTTAAAAATAATATTATAATATAACTTGTCTAATACTGCATGGTGTTAGTTAAATAAATTAAAGTGTTTAGTTTATTTTAAAATTGTTACCTGATACCCCTTAGATATGAGCTATTTATAATTTCATAATAAATAATCATCAATTAAATTCATTAAAATGAAATCTTTTATAGATTCTATATCTAGAACCCTCATGTAATGATTAATAATCATTTTCCTTGAGGGATGCATTAAAAGATAGTTTGAACATTTATCATTGGTCTCGGTTTACTTCCTTCTTATTGTTGTTCAAACTTAATGGATAGAAGGTAGAGCCTAGTGGACTTTTTCATGACTCTAGATTATAAGGTTGAAACCTCATGTTAAAAATGAGGGGATACCCAATTGATTCAGCACCCATGGAAGTTATAAACCAGTAGAATTTCTAGCTAAACCTTAATCATGATAAGTTTTATTACTTAAATATTTGATTCAGGTGGGACTCTTAGAAAATTAAACAACACCCTCAAGTAGGTAGGTACTTGCTAGTAAGTTTAACCTCAAGGGGGTGTAATCATATGCGGATACCTAGTGAGTGTCATCCTTCTATCCTTTGACATTATATAGTGATCCTTGTAGGATGAGAACCTTCTTTTTTTCATCAGTTTCACCTCATTCTTAGTGATTTTATAGGTTCATTAGATATTGTTTGAGAAGCCTTAAATGGGTTACGATTCTTTTTCGAGGGACCTTAGGGATAGGTGGGTGGACCTAGTGGCCTCATTTTGAGACATGATCCATAATGATATGAGGAATACTATGATTCCATCACGTTTCACTCAGACCCTAGTAGGTTATAATTTGTTTTTTTCTAGGTAAAACTATAGGATAGGTGGATTTGGGTTGATTTTTTCCTTAAAAACGGATCTTGGTTTTATGCTCATCTCGATATTTTTTCAAGGAGGGTTCTTGGGTTTTATGATATAGTCATAGTGATGCCTTTTATTTTGGAAAATAACACTAAGTTCTTGTTATTGGAGCACGATTCAATGGGAAGAACCTTTTGGGTGTATATAAAAGTTCAAAAATGTTTTCACTGTAGATGCTTTAGTTTTATGAAATAACTTCATGAGAAGGGCAGTCATTCGATAGAACTTGGCATAGGTGACGTTTCAAATTTTAAAGAGGAGTTTCATGGGAACTTCAGACTTAATGAAACCGACTTTCCTCATGGAATGATCACCTTATCATTCTTGATGTATAACTTATGAAAACATGGTTTGATTCTCTAATATAGTGATATGGGATAGTACAACCACTGGAAATGACAAGTTAGTTCTCACTATTGGAAGGAAGTAACTATTTAATTAAGACATTGGGGAATGGATGGGTGTGATACTAGGACTAATGGTTTTAAATAATTAATTATTATGGGCATGGTGGCTAAGATATTTGGGTGAATTAAATGAAACACCCTATGAGAAGGGCTAATTTGGAAGTAACAAGGTTTTATGAGATGGTTAACCATGGATTGACCTAAACACACTTAGTCGGGAGACGTGGTGTTAGGAGTTGTTAAAATGAAATTATAGCATCTTCTAATGTGATTTTATCTAATAGTGATATATGAACACACCTATCAATTACATATTCGTGGACTACTAGTCTAGAGGTGATCATTCCCCATATCTTAACATCATACTGAGTACGCTGAAAGAGCATCAGTTATACATCGAGCTATCTAACCAAATAGATTTTATGGTTTGATGGAAGAACTATATGGGATTTGTTATCAAGTAGTGGTTTAAAATAATCCATATAGTGTGTATTATTCTAGTGTCCCTTTAATGGTGATTACCCTCATTGTATCTTGAAATCAGAAAAAACATCTTAGAGACTATTCTTGAGGTACATGAATGATTGATGAGTAACTTTTACATTATCCCTCATGTTGAGAGGGTTATTAGCCATGTTAGTCATTATATCTAGGCATGGGATATGGTAATTTGGAAATTTATTCGTTATTGTGATGAAAATTATTCTCCTAAGATGTGAAGTATGACATCAGTCACCAGTGGGAGACCCTCATGTGAGAATGGTCAGGGGATCATTAGGTTGGTCTTTGTATGGTTTTTTTTGAATCGTGCATGCTATTTGATGATTATTCCAATGTATTTCTAGGTTTATTAGTAAATTTCTAGTAACCTAATAGTATTTTTATGCTTCACCCTATTTATGGACCCGGATCTATTCATAGGAATGATTGTCCGAAGTGAAACTTATATTCTTGTGTAAGAATGACTTAGATATATTCATGGACATCGGTTTATTCATCAACTTGATCATCAGGTGATATACCACCTTGGGGATCAGTTAATGGTTTATCTGAGTGTATGTCTCCACTATGTACCAATGTTTGACTCATATACTTTGGAATATGGACTACCTTGGATGAGCTCCTTAAGTCACCATTAGTTGATATCACAGTTACCCCTGACTTATTATTGGGTTTGATTGATATTTAATATATAAAGATCCATGGATACCAGATCGAGAATGTTATAGTGCTTTTTTTATATCTCTAAAATTGTATGTAGTAGGGGATGGTTCATCCAGGAGACATCATTGAATGTCAGTTACAGACATCGGTGAGCATGCTCAAAATGATCTTGGTGTTCCTTGGTTAAAGGCATTAGAATCTTTTTTTGGGTGATGCATCAACCATAAGATCATAGAATCTTCAAAATAGTATACTATAGTTCATACAAATATAATTATACCAAATAGTGGGATACATTTGGTGAGGAATCACATAGAGCATGCCGTTGGGATGGAACAGGTGTAGCTAAAGGGTCATCTGGGGATTCTTAAAGAAAAACCCTTCGTAACCAAGATAAGTTGGTTTGATTGGAATTCAACTACTCTTCTAAGTTGAAACACATTCTGGTAATGTTTCTAGGATACTAAGGTCATACATAAATATTAAATTCAAATGTTGTAAGCACCGTGAGTTATAATTGGTTATAATAATTCTAGAACCTATGGTGGGGAGCACCATAGGTCAGTTTCTAAAAGTAACAGTGATTTAATTGTGTTTCAGGTTAAGTGGGATTTCATAAGTGATGAATTAGTGTTTCAAGGTTGGTTTCAAGTGTTGGATCGAGTTTTAAAACTTTGGTGTTGTATGCATAAAATGATTCTTGAAGGTGCGTTGGAAATTTGTAAGTTCAATACATCAGTTTAAGAATAAATTCATGACCCAAGTATGTTAGGTGATGTTTTTGTTGTTACTTAAGGATTCTCAAGGAGGAGAAGTTCTAAAGTGTGGATATTTTAATATCCCATGTTTAGGAGAGGGTTGAAATTTTCATGAGAATTTGATATTTTAGGTAGTTGAATGGGCCACACTTAAAATTTAGATTCAGAATGTAATTTCAAGAGTATGAATACTTAAATGTGATGTTTTGGGGTATAGTTTAAGATATGATTCATATATTAGTGGTTTGGACAGTTTCTTGGAGCATTAGTCTCTAGAGGGCAAGTTTTTTAAAAAACAAGGATAGGTTCACGGTTATCACATGTTTAGTGTAAACCATGTTCCTCAAAAATGAATCCTTATAGGGGCATCACATAGATTTTCAAATCATGGACCTAGGTATATATGGATGTGTAAGACCTATGTATTTTACTATATAGGTGAGTGAACGGTTTGCACATGGTTTGTTTAGTTGTGAACCAATCCCAAGATGTGGGTGGGGGTGAGGTAGTGATAAGGGAATGGTTTTCACATTGTTTATATAAATGTGTCCATGAACCATATGAGATTTGTATTTTAGGTAGTTTGAGCTACACGGTTAGTCAAACTATGTGGCCTAACTATTCACCTCTTAAAATGCAGAAAAAGTACAATTTTTTCCTCTAAACATAAAAGGTTTTTCACCCCTTTTCTCCTCCATTTCACCCAGGAGGTCCCCCGCATGTGCACCCCTTTCCTTCCTCATCTAGAGTTCCAAATATCTTCCTTATTCTTATTATAAATAAAAAATAATCAGGTGCATTAGAAGTTTATCATTAAGCTATTTGATCTCCTTCGTTCTGTTTTTTATCTTGTTGTATCAAATGCTAAATCCATGCGAGCTCTTTTACCGTATTTTTAGGGTGTTTGCATGGTTCTTTTTTTTTCTCATTCCATATCAAATTAAAGGTCCCGAAAAGATGAGTGAATCCTCCTTGGTATAAGGCAAGTTCTCTAATTTCTTTACCTCTAAATTTCTATCATTTAAAAAATATGAAGTTGTGCCACATGTCGGACTTTTCCAAAATCACCTCATAAATGAGAAAATCATTAATTATGTGAAAAAAATTTAATTTTAATTAAACCCTATAAACTAAATTTCATCATTTAAGGTCATCTACCTTGAATCATACCACCCTCTCTAGTGTGTCTCTTATATACCCATATCGCCTTTTGTTTATCTTTGGAGTTAAAACAACCCTTTGAGGTGTTTCAACTAGCTTCTTTAAAATGAAATGGTTAAATGTGATTACATGAATTATAAGTGGTTTGGATGAATCACTTATTTTATGAGAATTATTTAAATTATGTTTAAACCATACCCTTTTAGTGAAATGGAAAATTGAGATAACTGAACTATTAATGGTAATGAAAAACCATTGGCTTGAAGAATTTGTTAAATGTAATGCTTGACTTGATACCCTTGATAAATAAATCATGGGGAATAGTCTTTTGGAATGTATAATTTCAGGAAATTCCCTAAACCTTATAATGAATTAACAAATTAAATGAATAAAATTATCAAAGGGGAAATTCCCATGGACTTTCTACATGTTATAAAGGAAATAGACTAATTGTATAGTTTAATTGGAAGTGATAATTATTTATGATACTAGGGAAAAATGTCCCTTATTATTTTTTCAATTCAGGCATGTCCTCCCTTATAATTCATGGTAATGGTGTCCCTTATTATTCATGGTCTTGAAATCTTTTGTTATTTAAGGGCATGGTGTCACTTGTTATTCATGGTCATGGAATCCCTTATTATTCATTGGCATGGAATATCTTATTATTCATGGTCATAGAGTCCCTTATTCTTCATTTATTTTTAGGCATGATAACCCTTACTATTATATGATACTTGTCCAAGGATTCCCTTATTACCCATGATACTTGGAAGTGGAGACCCTTACGACTCTATGATATCTGTTGATTATGCTTGGAATCCTGAGTTACTCCATGGGTCCTGGATAGCACTACATGTCTATATGTATGGATATATATGTTACTACATATATAGTGAATATATATGCATACATATCTATATAATTATACTTACACACACACACATCTACAAGGTGACATGTATTCAAAGACATTTACAACTTAGTCTGAAGTAGGTATTTTTCTCTAATTTTGGTTGAGGAAATTTATTATTATTTGATTAAATTTATTTATTTAATTATTATTTATTATAACTTTACACTACTTATTTTGTATCCATAGACTGGATTATATTAGAAACAATTGGTGGTGGCCTACTGATTTTATCTCACACCTAGTTCATTATATCGTTTGGTACCCAAACAGGCTGCATGGTTGTAGGTTTATGATCTTAGATTGTTATTTATTGTTATTATCCTTCTGGGATAGAATAGATTACGGGAGTAAAATACCGAGTTGTTTATTGTAATGATATTAGAGATAAATGATAAGTATTTTATTTATTATTTACCTAATCTATGTATGTATGTCTATTTCCATGTATTCCAATTGTATACACTGTGCATTGTAGGATTCTCATTAATGGTTCTTTATTAATTATTATTTATTTTTTTTGTTGTGGTCATATTTTTCTGACTTTTCTTATTATTTCTTCTGTTATATTCATTACTGATACAGAGGGTGCAGTCTTCCAACTATACTACCCTAAGACCCTCACTGTTAATAGGCATTCTCTAGCGTATTGGGAGGCTCCCATAAGGCCATGTGACTAACTGGTTCGAGGCATCCTTTTAGTGGCTCTTGGGTCAAGATGTTAAAATATTGGTGGTATTAGATTCATCTCAAAGAGTAGATGATAAATCCTAACTTGGTTTACATAAGCAATGAGGTATTTTGTTTATATTTAATTAAATCTAATTTTTTTTTGAAATTGTTTAAAATGGAGAATCATTTGATTAAGCTTCTATTTACATCACATTTTGAATCATTACCCCAACTTACAAGGTTAGAAGGGTAATGTAGGTGGATCCATGAATTTGTCTATAAACATTGAACTATAGTTTCCAGCTTAATTGAAATAATTGTTTTGATTAAAAGATATCTTATAATACTAATTAATTTTAATGTTATGATTTATTAAATGTTTATATTTGATTTTGTATGGAAATACAAAAGTCCTCTCGTATTTAAAAATCCTAAAACTATATTTCATAAAAAGTGTTCACATCATGTGTTTGTTAAAATTAAAATCATGGATTTTGATGATTTATCAAAAGTTACTTTTATTAAATAATGTCTTGTGATTTATAAAAATTTACCATAAGTTTTTATCAAGGTTTTCTAATAATTGGAACATGTTTAGTTACCATTAAGGGTCCTTTTTCTATGATTGATGATGTATAATATTATGTTTCCTTTGTTTAAATTGATCTCATTGGGTTTAAATGGAATTATTTATGTCCCTTATATATTTTCAAAGTTAGTAAGTTATATTTGATGTGACTTTTTAAATTAAGAGGTCAATATTTTCATGAAATATATACACTTATGGTTAAGAACCATGCTGTTGAATAAGTGGAAATATGATTGTTAGCATTTAATGGATTAATTATAGACTATGGATATCATCGTATTTGAATAACCCAAATTAATTGAAGAAGTTTGGTGGTTATATCTGTTGTAGTTTTATTTTTTTCAATGTTTCTATGTGATATAAAGTCAATGTGAAGATATTGAAGAATGGATTTTCTTCCATTGTATGATTGTTGACTTATTAACAAGTTAGAGAAGAAGTTTTTAGTTGAATAAATGTATCTTAGTAGGAAGCAGCTTTTATATGTGATTATTGTAGAGCTGTTCATAATTTCCATGACATGTGATAATGATATTTAGAGATTACACTTTTTTTCAAATGAATAAGTGAAGATGAATCATATTTTTATGATTTCACTACCAAAAATCTGTACAAGGGAAGCAACTTATTTTATCAGTGCTAAAAAGAAAGCACTACTAAAAGCCCCACCGTTATCAGCACTAGTTAAAAGCTCTGATAGAGGTTACTTTTATCTATGTTAAAAAGGCGCTGATAAAGTTGTATCCTTTATCAGTGCTTTTGTTTAGCACTGATAAAGGTTGATCTTGATTAGTGCTATTCTTAGCGTCGATAGAAGCTTTTAATAAAAAATGATATTAATATTCATATAATTATTTTATTTATACTCAAAGATAATGTTTATTATATACATTAATTAAAAAACACATGTTTATAATTAATATAAATATGATATATTAATATATATATATACATATATTTTTTAATAATTTAAATATATATATGTAATGGTTAAATAAATTATTTATATGATTATAAATAAATATTTATTTAAATAATTATAAAATTATAATAATTTTTTAAAATAATAAATATATTTATTATATTTATAATTATGTATTTATCATTATATATAAATATTTTTTAAATATATTTATTTATAATTATAATTATAAATATATATATATAAATATATGTCTCTAATGAATTGGGTCAATATATATATATCATGAGATAATGATGATAATATTGAACATCATTGTTGTTATTTATTTTCATATATTGATGTGTGAGTATAATTGACACTATACAATCATAAGTTTATTTATAAACCTGATGGTTTTCTATGTTCCAAATGTTAAGATTACCTATATTATTATAAAGTAAGCATATGTTATGTATTTATGACTCATGAATTTTTATTTATACATTGACACCCTTATTATTCATGCTTCCATATATGTGATGAATCATTTTTTATGATCAATACTTTACTTGGTAATATTCATCCATGTTATACCCATGAAGTTATTATATTTTCGTAAATTATTATAAAATTACAATAAATCTATTTAAATAATAAATATATTTATTATATTAATAATTATAAAATTTTAATTATATATAAATACTTTATAAATATATTTATTAATACTTATAGTTATATATATATATATAAATAATTATAAAATTATAATAAATATGTTTAAATAATAAATAAAGCTATTATATTTATTATTATATAAATTTATATATTGACATAAATATATATAACTATATAAATGTGCCCAAAGAAATGTAGACCATGAGGTATATATATATATAAATATAATTATAATTATAAAGAAATATTTTTAAACATATTTAAGATATATTTATAATTGTATAGAATGATTTTTAAATATATATATATATATAGATAAATAATTATAAGATTACAATAAATAAATTTATTATATTTTTTGAAAATATATATATTTATATAATAATATATATATATATATATATTTATATAAAAATATTTATAAAAATATTTATTTATTTATAATTATAATTATAAATATAAATATTTATATTTATATTTATAAAATTACAATAAATACATTTATTATAATTTTATATATATATATATATATATATATATATTAATATATGTTTGTGTGTGTGTCGGTGTGTTTATAATTGTATAAAAATATTTACAAATCTATTTATTTATAATTATAAATATATATTTAAACATATATTTATTTATTTAAATAATTATAAAATTATAGTACATATATTTGTAAATATATAAAAATATTTATAAATATATATAAATATATTTATTATATAAATAAATATATACAATAATATAAATAAATTGTTAAGATTAGACCTTTGTCGTTGTTTTTTTAGTGCTGATAAAGACACTTTTATCAGTGATTTTTAGCACTGAAAAATGTCTCTTTTATCAGTTCTGTCTATTTTAGCATTGATAAAACTAACATTCATCAGTGTTTTTTGAAAGTACTAATAAAAGCCTTTCGGTTTCTTATAAATTGACCCCTAATATAACCCAAATGCTTCTCACGCCTCAAGCTTTCATGGAACTAGAGTTATGATGCTGATATCGCCAGACCCAACTAATGTTGTTGGTCCACATTCTCAAAAAATAGAACTCTCCAAATCTATGGTATGTGTGGATTTATCTTATTTTTACCTCCAATAACACTATTTTTTAGTCAAACATCTCATACATGAATCTTCACTACTTCTCAACAAATCGAATCAATTGCTCATGTCCTTGTTATATATACATGCATCCTCCATCTCTTGTATTTTCTTTCTTGGAACCCTAGATTCGGATCTAGTGGAAATAATTTGTTCTGTCTATAATAAATCATTTGGATTCTATTCCATCATATCATTTTTGGTAGAACCCTATGCATTTTTGGGAGATTTTTCATCCCTATTCACCCTGATTTGATCTTTTGGTTCTAATGGATGCCCATCGGCGATAGATGGTATGTCCTTCTATTCTTCTTGGTGTTTTTCAATCATTCTTATCCCAAAGATCCACTATGGTGGTGTATGTTTTATTTGTGGATTAATTTGGTCTACATTTTTATGATACTTTGGTGCACTGTGGGTTTATGAGTTCTTTGAGGTCATTTTTTGGGGATAAAATGTTCATTTGTGATGTGGGGGATCATATGGTTGGTATGTGTCCATGTTCTGGGGTGGTGATGTGTGGTTGGTTAGTTGTTCTGTTGTGGGTAAGTGATGATGTAGTTGGTATGGGTTTGTGCTTTGGGGAGGCAATGATATGGTTGGTCTATGGTCATGTTATGGGGTGGTGATGTGATATCATGTTATTTTGTTGATGAGATGAGAGGGTTTGTGTTTTTCTATAAGACCATGTAGTTATGGAATAATTGGTTTATAATGTTTAAATGTCTTGGGATGGCCCAATAAAACTAAATATGAAATTTCTGTAATGAAAATCATTGAAAGTATAATATATATTTTAATTTATAATGAACTAATTTATTTTATATAGTTCATTACAAATATTATTCTCTCTATATAAGAGTATTTCGTTGATATTTTGAAGGATGGAAATTCAATATATATAATATTTTTATTTTATAATTTTATTATTAATGATATATATTCGATTACAATGAATCTATTTTCAATGTCCATAATACACAGAAAAATCATTTCATATTAAATGAAGTACCTTTTACCAACAACTAGTTTTCTATTAAAATATTTTATATACATTTAATAAGGAAAAACATTAATAATTATTCCATGGACCCTCTATTATATTTTTTTTAAAAAAAATATAAGAATCACTAAAAATACTTAGTATATAAATGCATTTTGAAATATTCAAAGTATTTCAAGTTCTTAATTTTATATTTTATATGATTTTAAATTTATATTCTTTTATAAATTTTATATTATATCATATTATACAAATATAATTTAAGAATAATTTGGTATTAAATATTTTTAATTTTATAGTTTTACTCATTTATAGAAATTAATAATTTTATAAGTTTTATATTATATCATATTTATATATATAGTATAAATATAACGTTTTATTAATTATTTATACTTTTATAGTTTTACATATATAAAATTAATATAAAATTATTATTTTTTATTTATAAATGATTATACTTTTATAATTTCATAAACATTAATTGAATATATTATAATTTTATACCTTTATAAATTTGTAAAACTATATACTTCAATAATTTATGTATACTTTTATAACATATATCTACTTTAATACAGTTTTATAAAAAGGATATAGGCCAATGAAGGAATGAGAAATTTAATTTATTAACTTTAATCTCATGTAGATTAATATCATTATATAATGAGATAAAATCATTGAATAATAATGGAAAACCCTTAAAATTTCCGAATAAAAAATATAAACCCATCAAATATGTTTTAGGGTAATATGTTTGTGTTTGAGGATAAGATAGGGGTTTAAAGTAGTTAACATATATCAAAAACATACTAGTATAGTTTTGGAAAAAATACAGGTTTACTCAATAATCCATCTTCTTTAAACTTAGAAACCATTCAAAAAACACTAGTTAACTTTTTTCATTCCTTGCGATTCATCTGACTCACAAAAAACCCTTATTGAAATGATCCATATTGGTCGACCATAACCCAACACTAGAAATCTTATCTTTCACTTATCACTATCTTCATCTTCTATATAATATATATTGAAAATAACACCATGGGAAGGGCATTTCACTAACTCTATCCAACCCATAGGATATCTATCCTGACCTCACTCCAGAAAAAGGTGAATTAAAGCTTAACTCCATTGAAACTCCTAAAACTAATTTTCATAAAATATCACCTTCGTGGTTTAAATTAAGGGAGTCCACCACAACTATATCTTCTCACTGATTTGGTTTTAGTTTATAAGGGGATGAGTCTCAAGAAACAAAATTAAATAATTACTATCAACCTCATCATCTTCATCTCCAAAATAGTTATTATTGCATTTAGTTTTCTAAGACATATCTCCCATATATTCTAGATTAATTCAAAGGATAAACCTTCCATCATTGGAGTAATTCATTTCATAAATTCAATTACCCATTTCCTTCAAAGCATGATTAAATTATTTGAAACATTCAAATTTTGGGTTCCCCTTTTTTCAAAAACACCTTTTTAAGTTTTTATTTGGTTAAATATTAATATTACTGAATCAAATAGGATGTATATTAATAGAGAATGTATGTATGTGAATCATATGAAAATGGACTATAAATATGGGGTGAATGATTTCATCGAGTTTTAAAAATGTTGTGCATGTGACCCTTCTCAAATCATTTGTCTGTGTTTATATTGTTATTATTCAATACTAATTAGTCTAGATGAGTAGGAAGAACACTTGATTTATCCTGGAATAGATCAAATTTATAAATGTTATAATAAACATGGTGAAAATTGAATTTACATAGTGACTAGGACAGTACTATGTTTTATGGATCGACTAATACGATTACATGTGTGGACAATGAAGAAGATTTCACTGAGGATATGATTACAGGTGTTAATTATTATGAATATCATATTGAGGAAATGAAAATGATAATTAAATATGAAATTAATGATTGTAAAAAATTATTTTAGAAGTTAAATATCTGTGAAAAGAAGAAATTGTATGTCAGTTTCACTAAATATACTGCATTTCCAGTCGTACTAAAACTGTATTATTTAAAGGCTAGAAAAAGATAGGGTGAGGCCAATTTTACTGAACTACTTTCTCTCTTGAATGATATGCTATCTAAAGATAGTGATATCTCTAAACAAACATATGATGCTAAAATAATGATATGTTTGATGGGTAAGATCTATGAAAGAATACATGCCTATCCAAATAACTATATACAAATTCACAAGGAACAAAAATACATTAAATAATTCCCAAAGTGTAGTGATTCTTGATACAAGAAATATGAATAAGGACCTATGAAATATTTATGGAACCTTTCAATCATTACAAGTTTTAGGATCCTCTATGTAAGTGAGGAGACCATAGGGCAATTGAAATGACATGCAGATATAAGAAAAAAAATTAGGAAAATTTGTCACTCGAAGACTCTCCTCAGTGGAAGAGAATTGATTCTGAGTATCCTAAATTTAATAATGAGCTGAGAAACCTTCATCTTGATTTATCTATAAATGGATTGAATACTTTTGATTTTCAAATAATAACTCACAGTACATGGATAGTTATTTCTGTAAATTATAAATTTCTACTATGATCATGCATGAAACAAAAATACATTATTTTATCTATTCTTATATTTGGAAAAAAAACCGGGTAATGATATTTATGTTTATTAGTATCCATTAATAGAATATTTGAACTTATTATGGGATTATATTTTTACGTTGTATGATACTTATAGTAATGAAGATTTCATTTTGAGAGCCTTGTTGTATGGGAAAATAAATTAGTTCCCTTCTTATGGGATTTTTTTAGGATATTGCATTAATGGAACCCAATGGTGTCCTATTTACGAACAAGGTAAACAGTCAATTAGGTTGAAAAATCATCAAAGACTATGTTTCTAGGATATCTCAAATTTCTACCTCGATGAAATAAGTACCAATATTGGATGATATAATTTGATGGATGTTTAGAATAACATATGACACCATAGACACTAATAGGTGATCAACTATTTGAGAATGTAAAATATATGAAAACTACTTTTGGTAAACCTATCTCAGAAAACCTTACAAAAATTGATTGGAAATCGAGATCATTTTTTTGAATTACTATACACGAATTTTCTATACATCATACATTTTCTTGATGTAATGCATGTTGAAAAAAATTTATGTGATGGTTTCATTTCAATATTACCAAATTCACCTGATAGAAAAAATGATGGAATTATGCCTAGGTTAGACATGATTAAGATGGGAATACAGGAACCTTTGGCACTAGTGAAGGGTAAAAAATAAACTTTTCTTTTTCCACCTAATTACACTCCTTCTAGGTATGAGATATATCTATTTTGAAACATCTTGAATGATGTAATGGTTTGATGGGGGTATTTATAAAATATAAATAATATTATTTCAATGGATGATTTAAAGTTAAAGGGTATGAAATCACATGACTATCATGTTTTGATGTAAGATCTAATTCCTATAATTTTATGTAGAATTTTCTCTAAGAATTTCCATCTTACATTAACCAAGATCTGTTTATTTTTCAAATATATATGTAGTAAATTTAATGACCTAGAAAAAATTCTAACTATGGAAAATGAAATTTTCATCTTATTATGTGAATTGGAGATTTTCTTCCCACCAATATTCTTTGATATGTTGGTTCACTTTATGGTTCTCTTAGTGAGAGATATTAGACTATATGGTAATGTACATTATAGATGGATATACCACATTGAATGGTATACGAATATTTTGAAAGGGTATGTCAAAAATTGAAGTCATCTAGAGGGTTGTATTACTGAGTGATATATTATTGATAGAGACATTTAATTATATACTAACTACCTTCTTGGTATGGAAAGCATTGGTTTACCTAAATCTCATAACATTAGGTGGATTATGGGTAAAGGAATTTCTAGAAGAGATTTTTTCACAATAAATATTATAGATCTGGATAAGTCCTACCTTTATGTATTTCATAATATTTTAGAGTTTTCCCCATATGTTTAAACCCCTAAAGAAGTTCTTAGTAATTTCAATCCATCAAGGGATAAAAGATGGATATCAAATATAAATAATGAAAATTTTATATGATGGTTTCGAGACCATATTTTTAAGGAGTTAGATGAAAATATGGATTGAATTTTAGGATGACTTTGATGGAAAGCCAGAGGAAAAAGTGTGTTTGTATTATATTACAATGGTTATGTAATTAATGGTTATACATTTTATACAAATAAAAATGATGAAGGTAGTACTATGAAAAATATTGGAGTTACACTGGTGGCTGAAGTGATGCATGTTTCTGGAACTAAGTATATAAATAAAATTTATTCTAATTTTTTATACTTTGGAATCATCAAACAAATATGGGAGTTGGATTATAAAAAATTCAAAGTTCTGATTTTCCAATACAGTTGAGTTGATAATAGTAGTTCTATTAAAATATATGAATTAGGATATGTGAAAGTGGATTTCAGTAATCAATGGTACAAAGACAAACCATTTATAATGGCATCACCGGTAGTACAAGTATTTTATGTCCAAAATCCTGCAAACCAAAAGTGGTCATTTGTTATGTCATCGACCAAAACCACTAAAGGGTCAGATGAAAATTTAACTGAGGATAACACTTTAATTGGGATATTGTAATCATTTAATAATGGTCCAAATCTATATGGTGTTTTTTATGTAATAGGGGACCACAATGAGGGAATTTGGATACTCAATGGAGGCTTAAAATGCATTCAACCTTTAAAAAGAGTTAAATAATCAGGTTATATTATTTTTGTAATATACATTGTGTTACATCATGTTATTATTTCTTCAATTCCACATTTATGTAATACAAATTAAATGTTAAACCAATTATGAAAATAATCACTTCTTCATGTGGTGATGCTCCCAGTCCTGAGGAATAATAGGTTTATCAATATATTGTCACTCTCAACACATAGGAATAATTCATTTATACACATGTTGATGCTACCAATCCAGAGGAACAACATATTGATGATGTCTAATCAAAGAAAACGGTAGATGGTGAATAACTTATGATGCAAAGAAAATAGGGGCTTTATAACATTACGGTGATAAAAATTTATTAGGGTGAAAAGAAAAGGAATCAAATTTGAGGCCGAATGGAAAACATGTAGCCAGCTTGTTAACACTAATAAGTCTATGTTCAGTAGTTACATCAGGAACATCACTCAACAATATGTGATGATTGATGTATATTTATGGAAACATGTTTTTACCATGCTTAAGACACAAATTTGGGAAGATATTATGATAAAATTATGATATCATTTCTTTATTTTACTAAAAACTAAAATAATCAAACATTGACTTACTCTTCATTATCCCATGAAAAGTGAATTTATAGTAGATGACTCTCATAAAAAATATATATTAATTATTTATAGAATTATTCACAGAATCTTTTGTATAATTATAATAAAATTTCATCTTAAATATGTTTATGGAAAATAAACTCACACCCACCACTTATTTATGCGCACTTGGTAATCCAAGTAGCGTGGGATGGATTTAATAACTATTGTGTGGAGTTGTCTTTTTAGGTACATTCTAGCTGGTAATACATTGTTTGAAAATACGTGTATTCATCACTTTGATTGACAATTTTTTATTTATGAAACAACAACTGAGTGCTGAAAATAAGGAACGGGTAGAAAAACCAACATACCCCTACCCAAAAGTAAGGATACGGTATTCTTCGCTTGAAAAAAAATATTACATGTTTTAAATTTATCGAAATACTTTTATGTGAGATGAAACAATAAATAAATAATCTTTCTATTTTTATATGTATATTGATGAATCCAAATAAAAATACACATCCATCCCATGTTATGTGATATGTAAGGAGTCATGTTTAAATAAATATGGGATACTAATAGATGAAAACACAAAAAAAGAGTGGGAAACATATATATGTTTGACATAATTAAAAAAATGCATTAAATCGTTGTTACATAATAATGATTACTTATTTTACTATATTCCCTATCCAAATTAGAAATGGTAATCATAAAAATATATACTGAATCAACACCTAATATTAGTGGCCTTGAAGTAGTCAGAACAATACAGTCACATCAAAGGTGTATGTTTTAGGGTGAAACCCTGAACAAATTTTGAGGAAAAAACAATAGGAGGAAAACGAGAAATAAATAGAAGAGATGAAAGAAAGATTGGATTCCATTTAAGAAAAATTTCATTGACAGACTGAGTTTATAGAAAATGTTAATGGGGGAGAAAATAGGAGAAAAAACTTAATAAAACCCATTGTGTGAAGATCCATCCCCCCCCCCCCCCACTAGCTTTAAGGTGATCTATTATCCTCAAAGAGTTATCTTAGATGAGGTAATCAATACTCTAATAATTGTTTCTATGAAATGTGAATAAAATAGAAAAATATACTCTTTATATAATGATATTATATATGGTGAAAAGAACAATGATTTATATCTATCAACATCCACTCATCACCTTGTTTCAAGGGATACCTTGTTCAATATCCAAAAAGACAATCTACACAACAGACCACTTCCAACAGGTCATGTGACAGTGATTATTAGTGTATCTCCTGAGCTGATTATCGAGATAACTATTCCACTTGATGATTCAGATATTCATATGGTCATACAAACTATTTTAACATTCATATAATGGTCAATATATTGTTTAAAAAACATTTCAACAAGGTCGTATTCATTTCCAATTTATTTTTCATGAAAACCCCTAAAAAATTAATGAAAAAAGGTCTGAACCGATGAATGTTATTATAGAAAGACAATGGGAAGGGGTGAAATTAAAGGTTGAATCAAAATCATATAAGGGATCAACCAACCAATCGAGAAGATCTTCATAAATCACCTTTATCCCACCCGTTCAATATCCACATTTACTAACACTAAAGGTTCATGTGGAAAGAAAGTTATAAAGTGGTAGTAATCACATAGTTTATTTTGAAGAACAAATATATGGAGAGGATGTTTTAGACCACATTCATATTTAGAATTTAAATGAAATAACCAACTATGAATGGCTATGAGTCTCATTCTTAAATGTATAAATGAGGTATTTTTTCTATATTTTTTCCCAATAGTTGATATACTATGATAATTATGACTAAATAAATTTTATATTTTTTACAGGCATATATATCAATAATAATTTAAGGTATTAACCCTTGAATATAAATTTGGACTCATTAGTCCTCAAATCACTTTAACAGAATAAGTAAAAATAAAATAAAAATGAATGAAATGGTGGAAAAACTTGTCAAATCATTTGAAGGAAAACTTATGGATGACAGACTCTTATTAACACCAATGATGTAGGGGTAAAAATATATAACTTAATCATATCAAATATATATTCATTTATTTCATTAATTATTACTTTTTTTGTTTTTTGGGAAATATTGGATGTTCATTGTGGTCAATTTAGATACTACAAAGATTTATTTCATGGATTCACTACATGGATACCCAACAAAATGCCCACACATGATGAAGTTTTTCAATTTTCAATACATACATCCAATGTTTTAGAACTAAAATATAAGTTATATATTTTATATTATGTTCTAATGAGAATTCTGTTATGATAGGGTGGTGTATAAATGTCATGAAAATCATGGCATGAGGGAAGTCTATGTGCACAAGGAGTCTGAAAAGTTCTACAAGTGGTAAAATATTAAGGTATATATAATAATTTTTCACTATCCAAACACATATCAAAACAAATTACATATTTTATAGATCATTCTACAGTATACAAAACAAACAAATGGAAAATATTCTGTTTATTAGGTTTGTAAATTTATGAGATATAACATATTCCATCAACAAACTAGCATCCCCGAAGAGGTATTTTCAAATATAATTACCATTTAAATTAAAATATTTTTTAATCCTTTGTGTATTTATATTTTTTCAGTACTACTATGACTACATAAAGTTCTTGTATTTACAAGGCTACATATATTTGTTTAGAAATGAATGGGTAGCATACCTGATGGCAGAATGTACACAAATATCATGAAGATGTGACTTCCTAATTCTTATTTCGTTGATTTTCTAATCATTTTATCTTATTGTTTTAGTTATTTTCCTTATCATTTGAATCTAATACTAATTTTTCTAATTTTTAAAGAGATCTTAGAGAAATGATCTCATGCAAGATTAGACTTTGAGGTTATAACTTATACAATGAAAATAAGAAAATTGGTCAAGAATATATACAACCATCATGAAAATGTGAATTCGTGCTACCTTTAAAAAAGAAATATTTTAATGAGAAGGTAAATTTGTTTTTTAATATACTATGTTTTTCCTCGTAATATTATTTTTTCTATACTACATTAGCATAATCTAAATTAAATGCTCGACTACCCATAAAGAAAATGTCTTATGTACAAGATGATGTTACCAATCTCATGGAAGAAAAGACTATAATTATGGAAACCATTTGGGAAGATGTAAAGGTAATGTTATGATATACTTTATCTATTTTACCAAAAAATTATAACATTAAATGTTGATTTCTTTCATTCATTCTTATAGATTTTGTTTATTTTATAAGCTTTCTATATATATTTCATGAATTTCTTCACCAAAACGTCCTCATACTTCTTCTCCCTCAAAACATTTTCACCCTTATAGTGTTGGAATTTATCCCTTTCCTTTAATTTTCCTCCACTTCCTTTGTAAGAAGAGAAATTATGCAACATAAGTTCAATCATAAAGGCTTTCTTAATGTTTTAATAGTTAAATCATTATCCATATAAGTAATATATTGTTTCATATTTATATTTAATTTATTTATTTTTAGTGTTACTCACATAGGAATTGTTTTCTTATGTAGATTGAATCTATTATTTGAGTTGAGGTGGTTTGTTCGAAGCTACTCTAGCTCGTGAGAGATTAGAATTTGAAGATGCAACTTAGATGATTACAACAAGTAAATGGGTCAAGAATTTATAAAACCATCATGATATAGTGAATTCCTACTATTTATTTAAATAATTCTCACATTGTTTTATCTTCAATTTTTAAGTTAATTTCCTTCTCATTTTTATCTAATAATTATTTAGTTTCTTTAACATTTCATTAGGAAGTCACATTTTTCATTCAAGTATCTGAAACATGCCAAAAAAGAGGTAACATGTTCTTTTTGTCCAATTTTACCACGCTTTCCATTACCTTTCTTTATCGAACTACCAACACTGCATATTGATTCAATGTTCTTAACAGAAAATCATTTCTCATTGTTGAAAACCAAAAAAGTTTAGGAAGATTTTTCAGTTAAGAACATCAACTCAATATGCAATTTTTGTAGTTTTACAAAGAAAATTAATAGGGAGGTGTGACTATTATGACTCCATGTGAATCCTTTTATAAAAAATTGACATTAATTTTAGTACAAAATACAATTTACATACTCAAAACTGAGAAAATATATTTTTATTATTTTAATTCTTTAGTAAAATGATCAATAAGTCATTTGTGATGTGCATGAATCAATTTCACCTCAATCTAATACACAGTGTGACTAATATGACCCCAAGTTTGTCTTTTTATTTAAAATTGTCATTTATTTTAGTAAAAAGAACAAAATATATGCTCAAAACTGAGAAAACACAATCTTATTGGTTTGATAATTTAGTAAAATGATCCATAAGTCATTTACGATGTGTAGGAATCAATCGTATCTCAATATGA
This sequence comes from Viscum album, assembly GCA_963277665.1. NCBI lineage: Eukaryota > Viridiplantae > Streptophyta > Magnoliopsida > Santalales > Viscaceae > Viscum > Viscum album. The sequence continues at coordinate 1,718,719,095 of OY728160.1, read as the reverse complement.
TGCACAATGTGAATAGTATAATTCCAAGTGTTTGAATTTATTTAAAATTGACATTAATTTTAGTAAAAAGAAAAAGTGACATACTAAAACAATGAAAATTAATTTGGATTGTTTTTATACTTTATTAAAATAATTTATAAGTCATTTATAACATGTAGGAATCAACCCACCTCAATATAACACATGGTGTGACCGGTATGACTCAAAGTGTGTCTTATAATTTTAAATTGACATTATTTTTTGTAAATAGAACAAGTTGCGTACTAAAAACTGAGAAAAAACATTCTTATTATTTTAATACTATAATAAAATGATTTATAATTCATTTTTTATGTGTAGAAATAAATCACAACTCAATCTGACACATGGTATGATTGGTATGACTCAAAGTATTAGTTATTAATTTAAAGTTATCATTTTAGTTCAAAACATGTCACTCACTGAAAAACTAAGAAAACACAATCTAATTATCTTGATAATTTTGGAAAACAATTTATAATTCAGTTATTATGTATTGTAAGTAGTCTCATATCAAACCAAGACATGATTATATCGATATGACTCAAAGTGCGTGTTTCTAGTTTCAAATGAAATTTTAATAAAAACACAAGTTATATACTTAAAACCAAGAAAAAAATCATATTATTTTTATACTTTAGGAAAATGATTAATGATTCATTATTGAAATGTAGGAATTAGAGTCACATCAATCTGACACACTGTGTGATTGGTATAATTTTAAGTGTATCTATTTATTTAAAATTGAAATTAATTTTACTAAAAATATCAACTGACATACTAAAATCTAAGAAAACACATTCAAATTATTTTGATACTTTAGGAAAATTTCCATAAGTCATTTTGAAGTGTATAAATCAATCGAACCTCAACATGACACATGGTGTGGAAATTATGAATCAAAGTTTATTTTTTTATTTAAAATAGAAATTAATTTTAGTAAAAAGAACAACTGACATACTCAAACCAAGAAAATGAATTCATATTGTTTTGATACTTTTTAAAATTGATTTGTATGTCATTTTTGACATGTAGGAATCAATATATTCTAAATATTATGCACGGTATGACCGGTATGTCTCAAAGTGTCTGTTATCAGTTTAAAATTATCATTTTAGTTCAAAAATGTGTTACTCAATTAAAACCTGACTAACACACTCTGATAATATTTATAATTTTGGAAAATGATTCATAAGTCAGTTGTGACTTTTAGAGAGTAGTCTCACATCAAACTGACATGTAATTCAACTGATATAAATCAAAGTGTGTGTTTCTAGTTTCAAATGAAATTTGAATAAAAAACACAAGTGACATACTCAAAACCAAGAAAACACATTCCAAATATTTTGATACTTTTTGAAATCAATCCATAAGTCATTTTTGATATGTAGGAATCATTTTTAACTCAATCTGGTGGATGGTATGACTGGTATAATTCAATGTGTGTCTATTTATTTAAAATTGACATTAATTTTCGTAAAAGGAATAATTGACATACTGAAAATGGAGAAAACGTATTTGGATTGTTTTGATACTTTATAAAAACAATTAATAAGTCATTTATAACATATAGGAATCTACCACACATCAATATGAGGCACGGTGTGACTGTTATAACATTAAGTGTGCCTTTTTATTTAAAATGGGAATTAATTTTAGTAAAATGAATGAGTGACATAAAGAAAACCGAACAAACACATTCTGATTATTTTTATACATTTATAAAATGATCCATAAGTTATTTTTTGATGTATAGTAATGAACCGTACCTCAATATGATGTTCAGTGTGACCGATATGACTCAAAATGTCCGGTATCAATATAAAATTGACATTTTAGTTCAAAACATGTCACTCATTTAAAACCAAGAAAATTTCCTCTGATTTTATTGATAATTTAATACAATAATTCAAATGTTATTAGTTACTTATAGGAAACAGTCTTACATTAAAGAGAAAAATTATGCAACTGATGTGACTCAAAGTGCATGTTTCCAGTTTGAAATGAAATTTTCATAAAAACACAAGTGACATACTCAAAACCAAGAAAACACATTAATTTTTTTGATGAATTAGAAAAATTATCCATAATTCATTTATGACGTGTAGGGATCAGTATCGCCTCAATATGACACATTGTGTGACCATTATAATTTCAAGTGTGCCTATTTATTTAAAATAGACATTAATTTTAGAAAAAAGAACAACTAACATACTAAAAACCAAGAAAACACATTAATATTGTTTTTATACTTTATGAAAATAATCTATAAGTAATTTTTAACTTGTAGGAATCAACAACACCACAATCAAATTCACAATATGGCCGGTATGAATCTAAGTGTATCATTTTATTTAAAATTGACATTAATTTTAGTAAAAAGAACAACTTACATACCTAAAACCAAGAAAACATAATCAGATTATTTTGATAATTTAGTATAATAATCCATAAGTCATTTTTGACATGTAGGAATTAAAAATTCATCAATACAATAGAAAGTGTCATAGAAATGACTCTAAGTGTACCTTTTTATTTTAAATTGACATTAATTTTAGTAAAAAAAATAAACGACATACTAAGAACCAAAAAAACACATTTGAATTGTGTTGATACTTTATTAAAATGACTCATGGGTCATTTTTTGACAAGTAGGAATTAACCACACCTCAATCTGATACATGGTGTGACCATTATGACTCAAAGTGCCCATTATCATTTTAAAATTTACATTTTCGTTTAAAATGTGTGTCACTCACTAAAAACTAAGAAAACATGATCTAATTGTCTTGATAAATTAGTATAGTGATTCATAAGTAATTTTCTCTATATAGGATGCAGTCACACATCAAACCAGAATGATATTTGACCAGTATGACTCAAAATGTGTGTTTCTTGTTTTGAATGACATTTTAGAGAGAAAAATACAAGTTCCATTTTTAAAATAGAGAAAATGCATTCATGTTATTTTGATACTTTAGGGTAATTATTCATAAATAATTTGTGACATGTAGGAATCATACTCACCTCAATCTAATGCATGGTATAACCGATATAAATCTAAACGTGTCTTTATTTAAAATTGGCATTAATTTTAGTAAAAAGAAAAGGTAATATACTCAAATCTGAGAAAACAAATTTGGATTTTTTTTGATACTTTATAGAAATGATCCATAACTCATTTCTGATGTGTATAAATCATCTACACCTCAATACGAATCATAATTTGATTGGTATAACTTAAAGTGTGTCTTTTTATTTAAAATTAATATTTTATTAATGTATCCTTTCATATTAATGTTTAATTTATTTCTTTGTAGTATTACTAACATGTGATCTATTTTATTATATATGTGGATTATTTTTCTTAGGATGAGGTGATTTGTTCAATAACTGGTACAATGAGTATACTTTTTTGAGAGGGGATCACGGGATCCATAAATGGTGAAATGTTGATGTTTTTAAATGTTTATGGAAGGTAATTTTAAATATAATTGTACAAAACACTGTTTGAAATGTATATATAAGTGTTTTTTATACATGATGTAAAATTTATTTCAATTAAATTTTATATTTTTCATACAAGTTATATGTATTAGTTCTAGTATTTTGTTATACAAACAACACACGATAATAGGTTGGGCCTTTATCATCATTTTTTAGTACCGATAAAGGGGATCCTCCCTAAATGGCATTGAGAAAAAAATGTTTTTTAGCACTATATAATTATTTTTTGTGTGATTCTAAAGGAAATATATATAGTAGTGATAATCATAAATTGTATTATATCTTGAAAATTTGAGATTATGAGAGGAATTTTAAAAGAGTATGGATAGTTTTTGAATTTATATGTGTGAAATATAAAAATTATAAAAATGATTATTTATTTGTAATTGTGGATTGGTGGAATTATATTTGAGAGATTATGGTTCTAATTTTGGATAAGTCTTTTAATGAGGCTTGATTTAAAAAATAAAAAACCCACTACTAGCCAACGAACTAACTCAACCATAAGGGTATCCAGTTCAACCTGGCTAGTAAAAGGTAGCACAGAGGTGAGGTGGATCCTGCACATGGGTAAGAAATCATCAGATGCACCAATAGAGAATGAATCATGTGGGGTGGAATGAATTTGATTGGTGCTTGTGGGGAATGCATGGAATTATAAGATGTTGATGGGTGTGCACCAACACCCATTCAGGTTGTTTCTAGTAAAAGAAAACCACATAAAAGTATATTAATAAGTGTAAGGGAGATATATTTTTTGATGTGGGACTGATACATGGAATATTGTGCATATATAAACATGGGGTGATCTCTAGTTTAAATGATATTTTCACTAAAGATTTTAATACTTAGCCATAGAGTTTAAACAAAAAGTCCCCATGTGGGATTTCATCTTCTTCATTGAAGCAGATAGGGTTTGAGCCAAATATTTTTTGACATCGAAGCCATGTGAGGAGATATTGGCTGTGTGAGAAGCTAAAGATATTCTACAACAATGATTTTATACTCAATTTTATATCATTTATAATAGGGTTTTATTACATGTCAATATATTCTATGTCTTGATGTCATGAGCTCAAATGGTAGTGAGGGAGCCAACTTGTTGGATAGAGCACAAAAGACTAAGTTCAAAGTGAGATGTGTTTTGAAAAATAATGACGGTCTATAAATACCCTAGATCCTCTCTATTTTTTTTATATGAGGTAAAGATGCATCAAGAGATTGATAGAATTGAAAAATGGGAGTATAGTAAGATTGAGAATAAATATTTATTCTTTAGCCAATGAAATCACACTACTCTGGTAGTGTTTTTCATTACAGAGCAGTGAAAAGTGTATTGAGTTTAGCATGAAGACCATGCAAAGTGTTGTTACAATTTCATGAGGTTTTCTATGTACTATAATAAGAATGAATATTTATTCCCCCCATAGGTGGCTGGGGTGGCAAGGGGATGGGTTTTGGGGTGTCGTTCATGGGTTTGAGTCCTTGAGATACTTTATTTAACCTTTTATTTGTAGCATGCATACTACCATTGGCAGTTGTAACCCATCTTTCATAAGAAGCATGAAGAATAAGGCCCTAGGTACTATGATGTGAGAATAATAAAGAAGATATTTTTTCATAGTAATTAGCATAAATAATAATAAATATCATGTATTTTTTGTTTTGTAATATTCATGTAGTTTAATTTATGTAGTTTTTATAGCATGTAAAACATGAAGAAGGAGTATCCAGGTATGATTTGTTGTGTTAAGAAGAAATAATCTTATGAAAAATGCTTATTAATTTCATGAATTTAATACCATGAGCTTGAGGATTTTATTAATAAAAGGTGAGAATACAGTGTGAAGAAATAGTGTGATATTGAATGCTCATACTTTCAGGAAGTAGATAGAATGACCAAAATTGAATCTTTTGTTACAACATTTTTCAAGTAGAAAATAATTGGCAGTGAATTTTTTTTTACATCAGTGAGTTTTGAAATCAATGATATATTATTGTATAAGAACCGTAGGTTGATTTATGTAGTTTATAAGAACCAAAATCAATAGTGCAATTTTGTGTAAACCAAGTTGCGAAGTTAGTTGTGTGAAACAAATCACAGAAAATAGATGGCTTTTTTTTGGAAGTTGAAACACCAAAAAATATAACTAGTTTTAGTGATAATTATAAGAAATATTATTTTGGGATATTGAAGGTGAGAAAGAAGGTACTTATTCTGAATAAAATTTTATTACATGGACTTGAAGAGGAACATGTTCAATGTGTAAATTACATCGGTAGGAATAATCCATTGAAGACATATTTGAGAATTAGTTGGGAATTCCATTGAAGCACTTGTGGGATGTTAGAATAAACAACCATATCTTCTAGGGATATATATCAATTGATACTACCAAATTCCATCCCTTTAACAGTGTGCAAAAAAGGTTTTAACAGCTCCAAAAAATTGTTTTTTCCTCTGCGCCATTAGGGGGTGCCTTTATTAGCACTAAAAAATGTTGATAAAGGATCCACTTTATCAGTGCTAGATTAGTGATGATAAATACCCCCTATTATCAGTAATATCATTTTCATTGATAAAGGAACCATTTATTAGTGCTTTCATTAGCACTGAAAAAGATCCACCTACTGTAGTTTGGTGTTTGAATAATATCACACTATAGAAAATACACATGTAACCTATATGAAAATACACATGTAACTTGTATGAAAATACAACAGTAAACTGTATTTAAATAAATACATTAATTTAAATAAATTTTACATCATCAATACAAAAAAATAATACTATATACATTTCAAACAATGTTTTGTATAATTACATTAGCAATTACTATCCACAAACATTTAAAAACATTAACGTTTCATCATCTTTGCCACACCTGTGACCCCTTCTCAAAAAGCCTGACCATAGTATCAGTTGCTGAAAAAATCACCCAAACCCAAAAAAAGAATCCACCTATATAAGAAATAAAATCATATTTTAGTAAGACTATAAATAAATTAACTAAACATAAATATGAATGAATGCATTAATAAAATGTCAATTTAAAAAAAGAAACTCTTAGAGTCATACCAGTCACATTGTGCATCAGTTTGAGGTGGGTTTGATTTATACACATCACAAATGACATATGGATCATTGTACTAAAGTATCAAAATAATATTAATGTGTTTTATTAGTTTTCATTATGTCATTTTTTTTAATTTTTACAAAAATTAATTTCAATTTAAAATAAAAAGAAACACTTGGATTCATATCAGTCATGTCATGCATCGGATTGAGGTGTGGATGATTACTAAATGTCACAAATAACTTATGGATATTTTTACTAAAGTATCAAACAATATTAAAGCATTTTCTCAGTTTTGAGTTTGTCACTTTTTTTACTAAAATTTCATTTCAAATTGGAAAAATGTACTTTGAGTCATACCGGTCACATAGCATGTTGGGTTGATAGTATTATTTAATAATTTCAATTTAAATTTTGGGCATAAAATTGTGATTACAAATATAAAAATTAATAATCATGATAATAGTAAAACTGTTATTTTCAAATAATTTTTTAATTAATATTTTGTAATTTCTATCTAATAAATTAAATAAATATATTTTAAATTATGAATAAAATATAATTTTTAAACACATATATAATTATATATCACATATTTAAATTTTAAACAATGAAAAATAATATTAAGAACATATAATAGTTAAAATACCATTTTTCTACAAAAACTATTTTTCTATATATAAAAAAATTTATTTTAAAAGTTAATTTTATTTTATTTAGAATGTGATTTATATTAAATATATATTAAATTTTGGTTCATAACACACAAATTTTGTAATATGAGTTCTTTTATATTTTAATAAAACAAAAATTACTTAGTAAAAACTGATTACCAAGGTAAAATAAAAAAAGTAAAAGTAAACAATCTATGTACAAATGAATTACCTCATGTAAAATATATATGTAGAAATACATGGTTGATGATTTATAGACCCAATATCACCCAAAACCCCATGATTTATAACTTTTTTAGTCTTTTCCCCTTGAATAGTGTAATGATATCATTGTAAATTAAAGGGTGTTCTGAAAAGATCCATTTTTCTTCACTTATAAAAAGGGACACTTCCACCCCTTAATAACTCACACATTCCTTATAGTTTATTCCAAAACTATTAAATTTTTATATTCCTATAATACCCCATCTATTTAATAATACCTTAGTCACCATATGCTAGCTTAGTCCCTTCATTTTCAAGGCTACTTTCAAGAGAATGTTCAAAGTCCCAAAGTGAGTATTATTGAATACTTAACATTTTCTTATTAATATTTCTATTCCAACCCAATCCTTAATAAAGTAATGTTATAGAATTATTATAATTTTTATTATAAAGTGTAATTATATTTATGTATTGTCCTTTATTTATTAATTTCCATCCTCTTTGAAAAAAATATAATTATAACCATGTGTTGAGCGGACTACCACCTCCATGAAGTAGCATTTATAATTTTTCATATTGTTTTTTTTATTTATCAAAAAAACATAAAATTTGACTGTAATACTTAAATACATATGAAATTCCTTAACCATACTCACCCATTGAGATATAGTGGGCTCACGTTTAAGTTGGTTTAAGCATTACTTTAATAATACTATAAAACTCTATCGTAGATGAAAATAGAAAATTAAATATTATTATTTTTATAAGTTAATAATAAATTTTAGATTTTTTCGTTTCTATAATTTTCATATTAATGATTTATCTTATTATTAAAATTTCATATGTGATCGCTAAAAATTCCTATATAAGCCGACACCAATTGAAATTCCACAAAAACATAAGAAAAAACTATATAATAAATAAATAAAATAAGATAATAAATTTTCCATGATAAATTAAATATTTATTAATAAGGTTATTAAGAATTTATATAATAAAATTTATTTAATTATTAATGAATTTAGTTTTATTCATAGAATGAATATGGTATAAGGTAATGGTTTTCATCTAAAATTCCTCTATTTGTGTCATGTTTAGTATTATGCACATAATATCATTTATGCGGTGTATATACTGACTATTAGTGACATAATATAATGAATTATCATTTAATTAATGTATTTTAAATTCAATTATAATCCCTCTCTTTAAAGGGGTTTTGATTAAAATGTTATTCAAACCACAAGGGTTCTTTTTCTCAAGATTTAATTCCTTCAAACACATTTATGTTACGAACCATGTTTTACATTGAATGGTGTGTTAAATGTACATGTATTTATCTATGCCATATATTTATTTTATTATTCTAAATACTAATTCAAATAAATTTCTTTTCTTTAAATTTCATTTGAATCAATTGTTAACCCAATTGTAATGTTTTTTTCTAACTCAATTTTCAATCATTGAGTTATGATATTTCTCTAGAACTTATTTCAAATAATTTGTGTATATTATTCCATTTTAATTTTTTATTTATTATTATCTCATTATTTTCTATGGATATACATTCCTAACACATAAACCATTTGACAAATATTTCTCACTCATAGGATACATTTCCCGTAAGGGTTATCGGTAACTCAAATCTCTTTATTTCAGTTATAAAGTTTTCCTTAGAATTTTTTATTATATGATTCAGTTATAATACCATAATATTATATTATATAAAATATTAAAGCCCACTTTATGAAAATTAATTTTTAATATAGAGAAGTTTTTACTATATTTTTTATGGTGTGGGTTTAAAATGAATGTATATTAATATTTTTTTAAAGGTTTTTCCTTTCAAAACCATGTGTTCTATCTTCCACAACACATTTATTTTGGGAAACCATTATTTCTTTTTCAATAATCCATTATTGGAGATTAATTTTGAAATTAAATTCTTTTAAAACTTTTCACATCACCCTTTTGAAAATTACTTTCTAAAGTTACCCTTAACTTTTTCTCCTATGAAAATGTTAAAAATGTTTTCTAAGAACACTTTAAAGTTTTCACTTATATTATCTTTATAATATTACATGGATTTAACCTCATTGGGTTATTGATTAATTATTTATCCCCTAATATATATTCATATTTTTTTTTCACTCATGGTATCAAACAATTTGATTATTGATCCCTTCTTGTATGATATTGTTAAAAGCATTCATTTGTAATGATATTTTTCACCTTTTTTAACATCCTTCTTGGTTTATTTTGTAACATCAGGAGTATTTTATTTTAAAATCATACAAATTATTTATCTTTATGTCTTATTATCATGTAACCCTTGTATTGACTTGGTCGTAGAATCATTTCTCTATATGGTGTGAACATCACATTTTACATACTTCATATTAGATGATGTTCACCTAGAAAGAATGTTATTTTATTTACATGGAGAAAATATTAGAATTAAATATGTTGTTATTTCAATATAGATGATCATTGTAAAGTTAAATAAGTATTATTTGACCATAAACATTCTTTGTCTGGATGGATTATGATCATGTTATCCCTTTTATTGGCATGGGGAAATGTATTGGAATTCCATATATTGTTATTCTAATATAGAGGATTATTTTCATTTTTACTATGTATTGTTTGACCATACACCTTCTTTCTCCAAATGGGTTATTATTATTTTATCCCTTTTATTGACATATGGAAAATTATTGGGGTTTAGTATGTTATTATTCCAATACAGATGATTATTAGAAAAGTTGATTATGTATTTTTTTAATCAATATCTCATATTATCTATGCATTATACATGATTGGTTTGGCCCGATATTATATAACCCCTTGATGCATCAGTAGGTATCATGTGACAATTTTTTTGGGTATTTTGGTGTATGTATGATGAAAATAAAATATTTCCTTAATGGTAAGATCATGATGTCTAAGATCACGATGTCTTGGATTACGGTATAAAATTATTTGTCTAACATTATTCATTTCATCATAAGGAACCAGTTATCGATATACATGTGATATAATTTATTAATATTTTTATCCATGGATACATTATACTTTTAGTTTTATTCTATTATGGAACTCTTTTATTATCTAATACTGTCATAATATATATTCCATGTTTATGCCTCAATTGAATCAGTTGTATGTTTTCCCTTAATGAGTGTTTTAGCTCACCCCTTCATATGTTTCCAATTCCTTAGGTTATAAAAATAGTTTTTTACATGGTATGTCTAATAGGATAGCTTCTGTGGAGATTTTTTAGAGATATTTAAGACTTGTTATTGATTAATTAGTTTCTTATATAGTGAAAAAATATACATCAATTATTAAATATATGGGTTTTGTTAGTTTATGTTTTTCCTAATTATCTAAAGCGGTAATCCTAAAAGGTGTTAGAAATGTATATAATGAAATATTTGTTTAATTCATGTAACTATTGGATTTTTATGTCCAATAATCTTTAGTTTTTTATTAAACTCAACAAGTAAATTATTTGATTATAGAAAAAAAATTGGGAGTGTGAGTCTATGGTGTTACACACTATACTTTCAATAAAATTTATATTTCCCAAAAATATTAATGTATAAAACTTTACACAACTAATGATTTGTGTTAACCAAAATTAAAATATAATTATATATAAATACATACAAATACATCTCATCAATAAATATATGGAACTCTTTGATGTAAAGTTTTAGTATCAAAGAAAAAACCCCATAAAATAATGTATGGTATAACTAGTAGATAATACAATTTTTTCTATATAAATCCCAGGTCACATTATTTATATAATGATACTCAATAGATACCTTAATTATAATAAACTCTTAACACTGAATATATAAATTATAACCATCCTTTACTATTGAGTACATAACCCAAAAAAATTACATTATTGGATGATAATAACTAAATCTCATGTCATATATATAATTAACCCACTTATATACATTGTATAAGGCTGATAAGAAAAAATTTAAATAATTTAAAATAAAGAATACATCTATTCACAATATAAAAAAATTGTATTTATAAATTAAATAAATAATAGAATAAATAAGTAAATGAATAAATCCTAAATTTTAATATAAGATGTGAATTTATGAAAATTTTATAAACTTTACAATTATACAAAATTTATAAAAATTTCATAAATAAATAAACATGAATATTTCACATTTATTTCAATATAAACTCTCTCTCATTAACATTTTACATTATATTCAATATAAATTCCATTATTGTAACGTAAAGACCCAAATATCTAGATATCATACCTGAATTGTCATGCCACAAAACTATGGTTTATTCTTGGTCACCTTAGGCTAGTAAAAATTTCCAGGGTATCACATGTGACAAAATGGGAGCATTTTACCCTTTTTAAATAACAAAGAATAAATAAAACAAACATAAAACACTAAAAACCAATATTTAACCATATTGGATACAATATGAAAATGAAAATATAAAACAAGTTTGACATTATCATTATATTATATTGAACATAAATAAAATAAGGTTCCCAACTATCTCCTCATGATACACAATCAAGATCATCTGTCAGCACCTCCATTGTTCTAAAAATGAGCCCACAGTTTACTTATATGGTATGAGATCATCATCAATACCTATTACAAAAATCAAGAGAAGATAATCTACATAAACAAACAAGGGTGTATATGTAAGTAGTGAGTTAAAATATCTTTAGGATACCTATAAGATTCTATCTACATCCATTTATAAAGAAAACCATAAATTATAGTTTAAAAATACATAATGAAAATACATTTTTTATCAAAATAAATAAAAAAACAAATAAAAAATCATTACATTTATTTATAAGTAAACAATTAATTAGTTTAAAAATCAAATCAAAACCAATTTAAAATTTCCCATTATAGTAACAAGTGATAAGAAAACAAAATTCGAATCAATAAGAAGTGGATAACAACATAAAAGTTAGAAACCAATATCTCAAATACCATATAATAATGATAAAATTGATTAAAAACTAAAACTTTAAAAAACCACCCATTATACATCATGGGATGACTACTTAAGGCCTCAGGATATAATCTAGGACCTCTCTAACACTAACCCACCATTGTACTATGATGTGACCTTAATTGTCAGAGAGACCAACTCCTCATTTCACTCACTGGGTGGAAACCCCTCATCAAGACATGAACTAAACTATGGGAAACTAAATAGAGTGTATTGATAAACTATTTCATCACCCATACCTTTATTATATTATTATATACCCAAGAATTCTTGTAAAGTTTTCTAAACAAAACTAATTAAAATAGTCACCATAAAAACATACCATCACCAAGTAATAAGAAAATCAGTTAAAACAATTATATAAACTCATGTCTCCCCACCCATTCACATTTTATAGAAAAAAACCCTTCAATTTCAATATCACATCTTTTTTTATCCAAAAATCTAATAACATAAGTCATAAAATGGGGTATAATATTTGGGTGTGCAAAAACAATAAACACATTTATATCTTGGAAAATCATGCCCTTATACAAAAAATTATATTTTTATGACCATAAATTTATCTTCATAAAATCAATATAAACTCAAATAATCAATATAATTTCCATTTATATCATAAAATAACCCCTTGGTATTTTATCATACCTAGTGTGCAAAAAAATTCCTGAGAAAAAAATTTCATACAAAATCCCTGAAAACACCTTTAACAAAATAATTATTTGAAAAGTAACTAACTAAAAAAATAGAAACATCACATATAATTTTTAGATTCATTTTATAAGTGTAAAAATACCTTTAAACACATAATAACCCATGTATTTGTTAAATAAAAGGAAAGATATAGAACCAACTAATCGGAATTGATGAAACCTTAATGCTTTCCTGAAATGTGGGTGTATTGGGGTTAAAAAAAATTTACATCCTATTAACATCAAAATATCAATGAAATTCTGGGATTTTTCCTTGACCTGGAAAGCCCCAAATCCCCCTTAGAACCCTATATGATACAAACCATAAGATAGAAAGAGGATAAAGATAATAGTATGAAATGCATACCTAAAATCTACCATTGTAGATCTCCAATGGTAAATTAAAAGAATATTGAAGGATTAGATCTCCCTTCCCCTTATATTCATGAGTGTCAGACAAAGATGGGGAAAAAAGAGGGGTTTGCCACTCTTTATTTCCTATTATACTCATAAATATAACATTGTAATAATAATAATGTCTAAACAAGAAATCTAGAAAAAATTCCACAATGATATAAAAATATAACATATATATTTATACCATATCTATAATTTATAGTTATTACTCCAATAAATTTATATTAAGGATATTATATAATAATTAAATAAAAATATATCACACATCATAGACACACACACACACATATTATGAAAATATAGACAAAAATATTTATAGCAAAGTTTAAAGAATTTATATCCACAATAAATACTTGATAAATTAATTATAATAATTCATAAGATGATAACAAAGAGTCTTAGGGAGTTGGGGCCCAAAAAATAATGTTTTGGATCAACTCATAGGAATACACAATTACTATGCACACTTTCTCAAACCACTTAGTAATTTTGTATCACTAGATATCCTGAAATTCTTACACTATAGGGTTATTATTCATGGTTTCCTAAACCATGAACATATCATGAATTCTCAAAAAATTACAAAAAATTACAAATTTTGATTATTTATATTCCAAAAATATTATTATTATAATATATACCAAATATATAAAAATGGGGTGTCATAATTATCCCGACCATAATTACTTCCACCCCTAAAACCCCCCTTAGGTGTTACCATTTGAAATCATAGTTCAATTTGAATATATAATTAATAATTAATTTGAAAATATATACAACATAAGAAAACTTGTTTATCTTTTATCAAAAACAAATATGTTCAAAATACTTCCTTCAATATTTCATTATCATGTGGGTATTCCCCACCATAATAAAACACCATATACTCCACGTTAAATAAAATTTAATTTCCATGTTGTATTCACCCTCCAACTCCCATTTCATTTTAATAATTATGAATTATAAAATTTGAAACTCATTTTTTCTCAAAAACATATATTTAATTAGATAAATTCATCATTTTCATAAACTAAATATCATTAAAAACATACATTGATTTGTAAATTTCAAGGAGGATAAATTCTATAATTACAACTGGCCATAGATGGGGAGAAATATAGAGAAAATCACTCATGCAAGCGGGGAGGCTAAAACTCAAGACCTCTACCCATCACCATAGGGGCTCAACTCCTAATATAAAACCTATGGTAAAAATTTCAAGGAGGATGTGAAAAACCAAGATTAAATGAAAAATAATTAACAAAACCAAAACAAAAGGTCATATTTCATTTCCCTATGATTTCAATTGAACAAATAAAATTTAGGAACCTAACTTCAAAATAATTTTTAGAGGTCTTATAGACAAATTTTGACCAAGAAAAAATGGCTACAGGGTCCCCCAATAATAAACATCATAAATATCTTTTTTAGATTTGATTTAACTTAGAGTGGATCCCAAACATATACCCAAATCAAATTTTATATTTATTTAAATTTTAATTCATTTTACAACCTCCATTAGGATATTAGGGATGTATAAAGACTATAACCAAGCTATAAACAGTCTATAGGTTAAAAGGATAGATAAAACATGATTTTTTAAATATTTTCTGAAATGTATGGTTATTGTGAATGGTTACCTAACCACACACCAATCGTGAAACATGATTAACTCAATGATCCAAAGATACTATTATATGAAATTTAAGTATATACATCCTATAATCATTTCCAAAACCTAAAACTAATATTAATATTATATAAAATAAATTCAATAAATTTCCTAAAAAATACTTTTTTAAACATGAAGACACTATTCATAAAAATGAATTTATGATATCATCACCTAAAACTATTTTAATAACATTAACCCATGTAGACCAACTATACTCACTCAAAAAAGGGTTTCAAAATCAAAAAAATAAAAAGTATCTTTTTTTAAAATATTTATCCATCCAAACAAGACATTATATCTCAAGTGGTAAAGGGTAATAAAGTATTCCATATACATCATAAAAGAACTCATTTATTTCAAAAATACCCTAAACTAAGGAAATGGAATAAAAATAAACCAAGAAAGAAGAAAATTAAATTTTAAAAAATTAAACCATTAGTTTAATTCATATAAATTCCCCAAATTAACTAAATAACACAAAAGATGAAATGTAAGTGAAAAAAATATCAAAATAGTGATTTATTTACCCAAAACTATATCACATCTCTTTTAGAAATACCATTATGTAAAGCCTATCCAAAAACCATCTTCAATAATGTTTTAAAACATTACATTACATATTTATAATTATTCATTTCAAGAGTATAAATAACAGTTCCTTTAAAATTAATAGTTTTTGGAATGATAATACATGAAAAACATAGTACTTAGGAATATAAATGAAAACTATAAATCAAAAGTTATCCAAAAACCATTTCCTATAAAATGAAAAAAAACATGTATATATATATTGTATCTACTGTAATGTCTATGAACCAGTACTACCTCACATGATTGAGACGGTTGGCTACATGACCTTAGTCACACAACCCCATATTCCAGAGGTTGTCAACTAGTATTAAGGGTTTAAGAGATATAGTGGGGAGACTATACCATCCAATACAGAGTTTCAATAATAGAAGAATATAATAACATAGTAGTGGAAATATTTGAAACAATATAAATAATAAAACATTCATCCACAACATAGAAAAGAATAAATTAAACAATCCAATAATAATAGAATATTGAATTTTCAGGCTGAAATGTTACTAATTTTCATTTTTAAAGTCAAACAAATAAAATAAAAGAAGTATCTATATAAGACACCAAATACATCAATCCCAAACCCCATTCTAGCCCTGTTTCCAAGATTCAACCTATCTAGAAAGAAACAATCAAAAATATGGTCCATTTCCTTTACCCATATCTGCATCAATGAAGACTTTCTGGGTACCAAACAGAAGCCTGGATAGGGTGTGAATATATCTCAGTAGGTCGATACCACCATATATAAATAATTCCTTCTATAAAATGTAGTGCAAGCAATAAAGTGATAAATAGGGTTATTAATTTAATAATTAATACTACATATGAAATAAACACAATGACCCTCGAGTTCTAAAATGACACCTAGGGCTAGTCAAACCTTCTTT
Organism: Viscum album; assembly: GCA_963277665.1. Lineage (NCBI taxonomy): Eukaryota > Viridiplantae > Streptophyta > Magnoliopsida > Santalales > Viscaceae > Viscum > Viscum album. Next base: position 1,718,702,328 of record OY728160.1, on the reverse strand, counting down.
GGCATGATTTTAGAGATCTCATAGCATGTTGTGGAACCATACCAAACATAATTATGACCCTCATAGGGTATGACTCACAAATAATTATAGGAAAACTAGGCATATCCCTCTAAGAATTACATGATATACGGGCAGAGCCCTCTCAACATTTCAATATATTTTAGTAGATCCCTATAAGAATTTTGTCCCTCTCAAATGGATCCCTTTAATAATTTTTGTACATCTGGGTAGATACCTCTAAGAATTTTAGTACATCTGGAAAGATCCATCTAAGTATTTAAAAACATCCGGGTAAATCCCTCTAATAATTAAAATACATCAAGGAATATCCCTCTAAGCATTACACCACATCTGAAAAACAAAAAATATATATACAAATATGCATATGAAAATCAAGGAACCAAGTGTATCATCATAATCTTGGAAATATTTTTTAAAAATCAGTTATACCATGATGCAAAAGTTTATTATCAAAAGTCCTCCATTTTATAATCCTCTTTCAAGACAATTTATAATACTAGGTTATGCCAATATCACATTACCAAGGTATCCAGTTTATCAAGTTCAAGGGTAGTCTCACCTCTCAAGTGGCCTCAAGTCCGGTCTCAATGCGAATAGACCCAATGGGATCCAATGGGAGGTCAAAGCATTGCGATTATCATCCATAGTTATTTATCCAATTATTTAGGTCATGTTCATGGTGTGATGATGTGATCTAAATTATTTCACATACTGGGTGAAATCAAAATAGGCTTTAAAGAATTTTCTGGACCACATACCTTAAAAAATATTAGATGAAAACAATTCCTCAATATTCACGGAATTGATCTGATCCTTCCTTCTCTTTAAACTCCTGATCTAGATTACCATGGTCCTTATGAAATTATTCTAGGCTGAAAAATCTCTTAGAAATCATCCACGAAATTTCTTCATGAGTGTAACAAAATATTAATTATTAGGTTTCACAACACAAGAGTTTAAAACATTGGGTGTGGTACATTTATGGTTTAAATAGAGTATTTACATCATAAATCCCATAATTACCATATACACCAAAAAACCCAATGCCTCTACTTAAAAACTAAATTAAATAGACTTTACTATATAAAACTATTTTACATTATGAAACTCATATTCACATCTTTCCTTGAACTAATTTATAGTTTATGATAAATTTATAGGGTTAGCTTGGTCAATTAATTTATGTCGTAGATTCTAAATTTACAGTATAAATCTGCTCTACAAACTACACCTCATGTACTTCTATAGAATTCACGAGAACCAACCCTACTATTTTTAAACTCACTATCCAAAGATAAATAAAAGGAAAAAAACACCAAGTGTTTCACCAATACATAAATAGAAATCTACCTAGAAAAAGATAATATCGTACAACCTCCCCACCACATAACATCTCGTCCATGAGCTTCTCCAAGAATTGTTATGGGGTATCATCGAACAAGTATAGACACTGTGTCTTTATATCAAATTCCTTTTCCTATGCCTCCTCTTACACACACCCTTTCTACCATTGCACTCACACTAGAGGTACAATCTCTACCTGTATATTATTCTCACTATAGTCTAAGATATGAATTGGATGCTCCTCAAAGGATGAATCAACATCTAGTTTGACATCACAAATATCTATCATGTGAGAAGGGTTATGATGATATCTCTGAATTTTTGACATGTGAAACATATTTTGAATGGAATTGTAGTGTTATGAAAGGTCAAAACAATACATCACTAGACCAATTATTTCCACTATCTCAAACAGCACTACGAACCTATGCACTAGCTTCCCTTGTTTACTAATACAACATTACCCCAACCTAGGTGACACCAGAAGGAAAACATTATAACCTACCTCAAACATTAGAGGTCATCTTAAATTTTTAGAGTATAATTTTTTTTCTATCTCTATTTAGTTTGAAATTGCTTACTAATCAATTGGTCATGTTCAAATTTCTCTTGCACAAGACTAGGTTCAACAAGTACTGACTCTCCTGCCTATAGCTAGTAAATAAGTGATCAAAAATGAATTAAAAATAAAGAATCAAAATGATCCTTCTGTATCAATGAATAAAAGGTTTTATTATAGGTGAACTCCATGATCTCTACATGTTTCCCCCAAAAACCACTAAAATCCTAAACACATACTTATAAAACAACCTCCGAAATATGAATCATCCATTTATATTGGTCGTCATTTTAAGGATGATAGGTTGTACTCAAAATAATCTATGATCCTAAATACTTTTGAATACCCTTATAGAAATAAAACATGAAATGCGGATCTCAATCTGAAATGATACTCCTGATAACACCATGCATATGAACTATCTATAATAATTAAATACAACTGAGATCATTGATGTTGAAGGTATCTCTAATAGACATGAAGTGATCTACCATCATTGTTCTATACGTGATGACCCATACTGAATCATTCTTGTGAGGTTTCATGGGTAATCCTAACACAAAATCCATCATTAAATAATCCCACTTACATTTTTGAATGGGTAGAGTCTGCAACAACCCAGCAGGCCTCCAGTGTTTGGATTTCACCTAATGATAGGTATAATATCTTTCCCCAAAGCTCATTGCCTATAATTTTATCCTTATCCACTAATATTGTCTATGGATATCATGATACATTTTTTCCATACCAAGATGTACCACCCATTTAGAAGTATGAAACTTCTTTATCAGCTCATCATGTAATCCCATAATAAACTATACATGACCACAAAAAAGAACACCAATGCTTCTAAGAGACCATAATAATGGTGGATCCCCACCATACAAGTTGTCCATAAAAACTAATCCATGTGGGTTAGATAACTACCCTATATTTCTTCGGTTTAAAAGCATAAATATAATAGATTTCAATGTTAGAGCTACTCATCCATATTACTCTTGGAAATCAAGATGCATGTCTCCAAAAGGTTCCATAATCCACCACTCATCACAATACACCCACACTACCTCTATATTCACCTTCCAACATAAGGTGTTATAAATGATATTACCTTTGACTAATGTGTAAGATAGATTGATATTAAAATACAGAAGATACTCAACCAATATCCTCTGCTGAATTTTTAGGTATCGTTGAGAAAATATATACATGAGTCTCTTTTGGTCTATGTATACTACAAAAACACTCACCCAAAAGATAGTTTCTTAAGCATCTCAGGGAATGAATCAATATAGATAACTCTATATCATGAGTGTGGTAATTTCATACACATGGTCTTAGTTATCTCTATCTATAAGAAACCACTTGGTACTCTTGCATTAGAACTGCTCTAATTCAAACTCTAGAAGTATCATAGTAAATGGTATATGCCTTACCCATCATAGTTAAAGCAAGGATTGGTGTTGTGGTCAGTATGATCTTCACCCCCTTTTTAGTCATCCTAGAAATCATTGCTTCAAGATGGATGAACTCCTGAAAGAAACGTCAATAGTATCCTTCTAGACCTAAAAAGTTATGAATATCAAATACATTCTTAGATTGTTCCCAAGACACTATATTTGCAGCCTTATTTGTTTCATGATACATCCCAATGGGTCCTAATTCATGACTACCCCACTCCTGCCTCTAATTGGTTAGGGGTTGTGTTGGGAATGTATTCTCTCAACAATACTCTATGATATATATTGATTTTTATTCCCAACAAATACCCTTGTTTGTTTTATAATAAAGTTCCTTTAAGTATTTTTCATGAATATATATATGATGATTATATATATCTTTTTTATGGAATACAAAGCTACGAGATGTGTTTTGGAAACACTGTTCATAGCCTATGTTCGGTTAATGAACGTATGGATCAGCATCCCTACGCTGAATAGTATATGTATGGATCGGTAACTCTATATTTTAAGAATAGTAAATGTATGGATTGGTAACCCTATGTTTGGAAAAAAATTAAACATTTGGAATATCTATCCTACATTAAATTCTAGAATCACTATTCATATCCTACGTTTAGGAGATTGAATGTATGGATAATAAACCCTATGTTTGGAATAAACCTTACACTAGAAGGATGAGTGTATGGATTCTTATCCCAACATTACATTTGATGCCTATTCAATGCAAAGGAACCTTGTTCAATGAAGATGAACTTTACAATGCACAAAGTAACCATACTCTATGCAGTTGAACCTTATATTTGACTATTCAATGAAGGAGTTTTAAAGATGAAATATAATATATGATTCATGCAGCGTTCTTGATGGAATTACAACATGATTCAAATATATCTCTTTACTGATTCAAAGGGTCATTCTGAATGATTTCTGGGACCATATTCAATGGATAAAATCACTCTTATTCTTAAGGGAAGTTAAGACTCCCTTGGTAAATTCAAATTTGAATATCTACAATCTTTCAAGTGAAATTTGTGGATCTGAATGACTGAAATAAAAGAAAATGATTACTCTATAAATATCAGAGTATATATTTTTCAAAAATAATGTATGACAAGAACTTGATAAATGATAGAGATTATACACTAAGAATATCAATAGTTTCATCAGTTTTGAAGAACTACACTATATAGACTTACATGTTTTATTTACTTCTGTTTGTTTTTATTCTTTCCTAAAAATAATTTAAAATAAGGACTTATTCAAAGATATTTCTACTTGAATATTCTTATCGAAGAAAGAAGATCTATCTACTGTCAATTGATTCTATTGAAACTGTGTGTTGAAACTTTTATTCAAAAAATAAAACTCTTTTGATTTATTGGAGTTCCAAATGATCATACTATGTTATGGTTAAGTATTAGCTTCTTGTACTAAGCTATGAATAATTGGTTCCCTGTTAAAGAACCAGAAGGATCTATTTTTCCTTATTATAAAAGTTTCAACTTCCTGCACTTAGTTTTGGATTTTAATGTCTTTTGATAATATAACCTTTCTAGTAAAATCACTGATCTTATAGAGAGAGCATTGGTGGAGTGTACTAGGGGATCTTTATGCCCCAAACCACTATAATTTTTTTTGTGTTCTTATTTTCTATTTATCTTCTGATCAATGTTTTATAGAAGAGAATATTGTATATATTCATAAATCACAAATATAATTAAAATCTAGAATCTTACAAGATTATCAAAAAAAAGAAAAAATTAAATCCCCACTTTCATATCTTTGTATTATTCTGACCTAACAATTGGTATCAAAGAAGATATTTTGTATAAAATAGATAAAGCTCTAGAATTCTCAAAAGAATAAGTTATATACAAATTAAATTTAAATGTATGATCTAAAGGAATGAATGTTTATGATTCAAGCCCCATATTTTATTAGTGAAAATTGTGGATTCTAGAAATTTCAAATGATCATATATCTAAAGAAACATGGATTCAAATTTTATTCAAATATCACCAATCCCTATGTGATTCTTGAGTACCTAGAAACATGGGATGCTGCAATAGATACAAAGTATGATATTAACTCAAAGGCTATGAATTCTATCATTTGTGGACTTGGTCTTGAAGATTTAAATCAAGTATAAAAATTCCCTACTAATTATGAATTATGGAAGGAAATTTTTGTCTCATAAAAAGGAAGAGATAACATGAAAAAAATGATGTATACTACTGCTAAACTAAATTTTTACACCTTTATAATCCTTGATGGTGAAAGCATCACTCAAATGAATAGATGGTTAATAGATATTTTCAAAAATATTACTGCCTTGGGAGATCCCATCATTATTTCAGATCAAGCGCTAAAAGTAATTTGATTACTTCCCTCTAAATTGAATGACATGTCTGTAGTTATTCGACAATCATCACCAATCAGGAATTTGAATATTAAATAATTAATTGGAACATTAATGATGTATAATGAAAAAATAAAAGATGAAGTTAAAGATCACAAGATTGTGAAAAGGGAAAACAGTGCCCTTAAGGTGCAATCTTAGAATAATGAAATAAAATAAAATAAAAGATATCAAAATTGACAAAAAATAAAACTCCTTAGACTCTGAAATGTAATTACCTCAAATAACTAGAAAATTCAGTAAATTATACAATAATAATAGAGTATCTATAAAATCCTTTAATAAATATGATAATTAACCTAGATAAGTAAGATGTTATGAAGGAAAAAAGTTAGTTCGCATCAGACCTGATGTCCTCCAATTGAAAGATGAAAGAAGAATAATAGAAAAGAAATATCAGAAGAATTTTGATTATGATCATAAAGGAAAAAGAGCAATGAAAGATGAATGGATTGTATCTGAACACTCCACCAGATCTTCCAATTTTTATTTAGAAAAAGATCCACCAAATATAAAAGATAACATATACTTTATGGATAATGAATAAGAAGAGGTATAATCCTATTATTCATGTGCTTCTGACTCTAATATCTATTCAAATAGTAAACTGGATACTTACTATTCAATATAAGGAGAGAAATTTGAATATTTATTAAAGAAGAATAAATCATTCAAAAACATTCACAATGTTGTTTTAGGTGAAAGAAACACAATGCTAAAACAACATCAAGAACTATTTAAAAATTTTAATTCATCTATATCAAGTTGTATTTGTTATGAAAAGAGGATAAAAGAATTACAGAATGATGTAGTATGTTATAAAAGTGATTTGAATATTTTAACTAAAGGAGAAAATTCTATAAATTAAATTCTTTGAAATAAAGTTATTAAAAAGGAAAATATGGTATAGGAAGCAAGTAAGAGAAGACAGATATATTAAAAAATTACTTTGTGCATGACTCTAAAAATGATACATGTTTTCATTATGGAATAAAAGGACATTATACTAATAAATTTTATTTAAGAAATCAATAAATAAGTGGAATTAAAAAATCTTTCATTTACAAAAACATGTCTAAATAAAGTAAAACAAATTTTGGAAAAATATGGCAGAGACGGATTCCTAGATCTCTACTTGCTGACACTACTAGACCCAAGAAAATATGGGTACCAAAACAAACATGTGTTTACATTTTTTTCCTAGATAAAGGCCATAGGAACAAATATGATGTATAGTATATGGATAGTGGTTGTTCAAGGAATATGTGTGGTGGTTCATCCAATTTCTATACACTAACACAAATGAATGGAGTTTTAGTCACCTTTGGTGACAATTCTAATGGAAAGATTATAGGAGTTGGAACTACCATATATATAAAGGAAAATCTCCATCAACAAAGTATTGTATGTACAAGGGCTCAATCATTACCTGATAATAATTTCTCAACATTCTAATAATGGATTTTACATTGATTTTTCAAATAATTTTTGCTCAGTTTTTGAAAATAAATTGCTTAAATTAAGAGCACCAAGAACTGAAAATGTTTTTAATTTAGATCTAAATTCATTATGTAAACTGAAATTTAATTATTTAACAGCTAAGAAAAATGAGTCACGGATCTAGAATAGAATACTTGTACTTCATAATATATATTCTTTACATAAATTATCTAAGAAACAATTAGTTTCTGACTTTCCTAGTCTTAAGCTTGAAAATGATAGATTCTATGATGCATGTGAATTTGGAAAAAACACAAATAATATTTGAAATAAATTAACAAAATTGTTACATCTAAACCATTAGAAGTAATCCATATGGATTTTTTAGATCTTATTGGGTAGAATTTTTGGCTGTAAAATTGTATGTTTATGTTTTAGTTTATGATTTTTCAAGATTTACATGGGTTTATTTTCTAAAACTCAAAATTTAAGTATTCAATATTTATGAATGATTTTGAAAAACTTTTCTAAATGAAAAATATTTTTAAATAATTTCATTAATAAGTGATCATGGTGGATAATTTTAGAATCAAGAATTTAATTATTTTATCTCAAATTTAGGTATTAAAGACACTTTTTTTCCACCAATAATGCCTCAATAAAATGGGATTTTTGAAAGAAATACAGAACTATTCAAGAAATGAAAAGGACTATGTTGAATGAATACAGTCTTCCTAACTACTTTTGGGAAGAATCTATAAGCATAGATTTCTATATAATGAATAAATTTTTAATAAGACCAATAATTAAAAAGTCATCCTATGAACTTTGGAATAATATAAAACCTAAAGTAAAGTACTTTTATGTATTTGGATATAAGGTGTATATCATGAATAATAAGGAAAAACATGGTAAGTTCGACACAAAGGCTGATGAAGGAATATTTTTAGGATATTATGATACTTCTAAAGCCAATATGGTGTTTAATAAAAATTCAAGAATTTTTTAATAATCATTTCAAGTGAATTTTGATGAAACTGACACTTTTATTAAAGAGAAAGATCCAACAGATGATAAAATTGCCACTTTTGATAACATGAGACCTAATTCCACTAAGATTTATTTTGATAATATAAATGAAATTCAATCTAATCCAGAAGAACATGAAACTGAAGATCTGAAAGTTTATTTCCTAGATAGTATAGAACCTTAAAGGATAATCCATTAGAAACTGATATAGGAAATCTAGATACAATATTTAGAACTAGAAGAAATATAGGAAACTTAGTTGAATTCTATGTCTTTATATCTCAATTAGAGCCTAAGTTTATTGAAGAAGATTTAGAAGATGAGAGTTAGTTGTTATCCATGCAAGAAGAACTAAACCAAAATAGAATAAATAAAGTTTGAGAATTAGTAAATAGACCAACCAATTACCCAGTAATTGGAACCAAGTTGTTCTTTAGAAATAAATAGGATGATCAAGGTATCATAACCAAAAAAAAGCAAGATTAGTAGAAAATGGATATATTCAGGAAAAAGGAATATATTAGTACGAAACTTTTTCCCTTGTTGTATGATTAGAGGAAATTAGAATTTTTTTAGCCTAAAAAATTCATATGAATATTAAATTATATCATATGGATGTAAAATATTTATTTTTAAATTGATATTTAAAGGAGGTAGTTTATGTTGAACAACCCCTGGTTTTGAAAACCCTCATAAACCAAATTCTATATTCAAACTTACTAAAGCTCTTTATGGTCTTAAACAAGCACCTAGATATTAGTATGAAAGATTAAGTTCTTTTGTTTTGAAAAATGTATTTACTTTTTGATTGGTATATCCAAAAAAAATTAAGAAAACTATTTGTTCTAAAATTTTATTAGTACAGATTTATGTTGATGATGTTATTTTCGATTCAACAAATAAAAATTTTTATAATGATTTTTTAAATTTAATGAAAAAAATTAAATGAGTATGATGGGAGAGTTAAATTTCTTTTTAAGATTTCAAATATATCAAAAATAGTATGGAAATGTTTTAAATCAAAGTAAATATATTATTGACTTATTAAAAAAATTTATTTGAGAATAGTAAGAAATACACAACTCCCATGTGTAACAATATAAAATTTTATTTGGATGAATTTATAAAACCAGTTGAGAACAAGCTATATAGAGGTATGATTGGTAGTTTACTATATCTTACTACTAGTAGACCAGACATAATGTTTTTTGTATGTCTATGTGCTAGATTTCAATCAAATCCAAAAGAATCCCATATTACTACTGAAAAAATAATTCTTAGATATTTAAAAGGAACTATTTTTCAATATATTATTTACCCCAAAACATATATTTTAATTTAATTTCATATTCAGATGCTAAATTTGTTGGATGTAGATTAGACAAAAAAGGACCTCAGGAACCTGTCACTTTTTAAGAAAATCTTTATTATCTTGGTTGAGTAATAAACAACACTTGGTTATTCTGTCAATAGCCAAGGAAAAATATATATCCTTTTGGAGTCATTATGAACAAGTGTTGTGGATGAAACACATCCTACTAGATTTTGGACTTAATTTTAATAATATACCTTTTTATTTCAATAATACCAGTGCTATTAATATTTCCAAAAATCCTATAAGTCATTATAGGACTAATAATATTTATATAAGGTATCATTTTCTAAGATATCATGTTATTAAAAAGGATCTATATTTATAATTTTTAAGTACAAAATATCAATTAGATGAGATTTTTACGAAACCATTTCCCACTAGAAGTTTTGATTTTATTAAGGGGGGTTAGGGATATTTAATTTTAAAGTATTTTTTATAAATTTTTTAAAATTTTAATCTTTCTGATCTTAATTTATTCAAATTTATTCATTATCTATTTAAAAATTAATTATTTGTGGTGTTATTTATTTTTATTCATTTTTATTTATTTGGTTATTTTTCATTTACTTATTGTTTGTATTTAAACAAAATTTTCATTTTAATTTTTAAATTTTTGTCTTTTCAGGTTAAAATTTATGTTTACATTTTCAATCAGTGTGAGAAAACCATCAAAATTCTCCCGCTCTTATTCCTACTCCTTCATGACCCTTTTCATTATTGTGTGTATCTCATTCCATTTTTTCAAAACCCTAAGCTTCCAACTTTCAATCCTCAAACCTTCAACAATGGATCCTTCAGGCCGAGTTGATGATGTTAGCTTGAGTGAGCCTATCCGCTAGACAGTGAAGTATCATAAAGTTCTTCAAGGAATGGTAATAGATTTTGATTAATTAAATCAAAAAAATCTTGCTGAAGAAAACTATAATATTTCAAGATCTAGAATTTATTTTAGGAGATAGAAATTCACCTCTTCTGTTTGATCTTAAAGTAAAAGAGTTTTTTTAGAATGCTTCATTAAATTTTGGAGAAAAGGAAGATTATATTATTTATAAGATTTAATATGATGAATTTACTCTTTATTATTCACTAATAGATTAGATATTGGCTTTTCCCCATGAAGGGAAATCTCATTTTTATTTTAGAAATATATAAGATGAGAAATATAAATCGAAGGATATAATGTTTTATCTCTTCAAAACTCAAACAGTCAATAAATGTTCACTAAAGGCCTTACTACTGATAAAAATTTCTTAATGAAGTTCATTCAGTTAGCTATTGTTCCTAGGACAGTTGATTTAGAAAAATTTTATGTCAAGATATGTACATTCTATTTTTCTTTTTGAATAATATCAAGATATATTGTAGTTAGTATATGATTTTATATTTGAATCATTACGGTAAAAAAGAAACAAAAATGGGCTTATATCCTTTAGTAGTGATTCTTTATATGATAATACTTATATTGTAAAGAATATGGTGCCTCTATTTAGGTTAAAGATGTCATCATAGAAATGTTTTGAATGTTATAACTTTAAAGAAGATATGATTTCTTTTGTGGGATTCTTGTGGTAGTCTGCTACTTGTTGGGATATAAGAACATGAAAGGAGGATTGATAATGCTTAGGGGAGCAAGGATTGTAACCATCTGTGGTTTATATGATACACATGCTAGATATATAAGGTTAATCAATAGTTGAAGAGGCCGTTATTTTTCAAAGGAGGATAATTTTAGTTAATATTACTATAGCTACAGAAGAAGAAGAAAATATTGAACACCAGTCACAAAGGAAAGACAAGATTAGAGAAGTTATATCTAGTTCTAGTGGAGATGTCCCTAGAAATTTATCTCTTGTTGTTACTAATTTAGTAGATGTAGAGGGTTCTACATTAAGAGAAAGGAAATAAGTTTCTGAAGAAGAGCCAAGGCTAGCTTTAGGGGAGGCTGGAAAACCTACCAGAGAACTTTCTCCTGGGTATTCTGGCTCATTTAACAAAAATACATAAGCTCTTATCTTAAATGTAATCAGTTAGATGAATATGAATTGAATCTAAGAAAATATTTAGAGGCTGAGAGGAAGAAATTTTAAGATCTCATAAGTTCAGCAGTGCCTAGAGATGAGTTTGAGGAACTTCAGACTCAATTCAGGGATACTCAAGAACTTTTTATTTCACTGAGTGATATTAAAGATCTTATCAGGACTTTGAACAGTGAGTTAGGATAGTCGAAGGAAGAATCTTTGAAGAAATATTATTTTGATGAGTTGAAACAGATATTGGGGATAGATTTTTTGTCTATCAGATCAAGTCAACAAGCATCAACCTCTTCTCAAAAGAACATTACCAGATCTAATAAGAATATTTCTAGAAATAACTCAACTGTTATCTAATTTAAATGATATGTTGTACAATTTATAGTGTGATAGTACTCCTTTGAATATACTTCTGGATAATCAAAAAATCTAATTATTAAACTGGCCTTCAAGGAATCTTGGTTAGGGATAATTATTGATAATGTAAAAGATCAATTGTCTACATTCATTCAGACTAAAGAGTCAGTTAATGAATTTGTTAAGTTGAATTTGGTTAGGAGTTTGAGAATAGTTCGAGATTCGAGGATGATGTTAGAGTAATGGAAATATTTATGCAACAATAATTTTTTGAGTTTTTTTGTGAAGATGCTTAATATTCATGGTTTTGTTCAGTCTATTCCTCATTCTACTGCACCCTCTACCAGTGAAGATTCAGATCAAGTGAACCAGTTAGACCCAATCCCATCCTTTTAAACATTTATTGATTTTATTTTCTAATGTACTAATTATTTTAAAAACATTTTATTTGTAATTTACTTTAATTTTATGTATTTCAATTTTATATGGTTTTATAATTTTATTGTTTTATTATTTATGTCCAATTTTATTTTTTTATTGTTTTATTTGTCTTATTTTTTATATCCATTACACTATAACATTTATTTATTATTCTGTGAAAAATTAAAATGTGTTTCAATCCTTTTTCTTATACTTTCTTTTTTATATTAAAAAAGGAGGATAAAATTGGGTAAACACAAACATTCTCAGTTTAAGATTATCTATTTCTTATCATCGTAATAATACTGTAAAATTAATTAACATTCACAACGTTATTTGTTTTTAAATATTATTTTATTATTGTTTACAATTCCTGATTTTTCTCTAAATTATGTTATGGGTTTTTTGATCAGGGGGAGATTGTTGGGCATGTATTTCATTAATAATACTCTATCATATATGTTGTTTTTATGCTCACAAACACCCTTGTTTATTTTATAATAATGTTTCTTTAAATATTATTCAGGAATATATATATATATATCATGATTATATGTATCTTTTTGATGCAGTACAAATCTACAGGATGTATTCTGTATACACTATTCATACCCTACATTTGGTGAATGAATGTATGGATCAACATACCAACGTTGAATAGTAAATGTGTTGATAGGTAACCCTACGTTTGGAGAATAGTAAATATTTGGATCGGTAACCCTACATTTGGATAACATTAAACATATGGAAATATCTGCCCTATGTTAAAGTATAGAATCATTGTTCATACCATTTGTTCAAGAGATTGAACATATGGATAATCAAGTTTATATTTTGAATCAACCTTACACAGAAAGGATGAACATATGGATTCTCTTCTCTACATTACTTTTGATCCCTATTCTACGCCAAGGAGGGATATGCTACGCAAAGGAACCATACGTTGCACAAAGGAAACCTATGCTATACAAAGGTACCATGTGATACATAGTTGAACCCTATGTTTGACTATTCAACTGCAGAGTTTTAAAGATGCAATATAATCTGATATTCATTCAATGGTATTGATAGAATTATTGGATAATTCACAACTATATGTTGACTAGTTAAAATGATTGTTTTGATCGATTTAAAGAACCGTATTAAACAAATAAAACTAATCATATTATTAATGGAAGTTATGACTCCCCTGGTCAATCCAATTTTGAAAATCTGTGATCTATCAAGAAGTATTTTTTTATCTAAATGACTAAAATAAAATAGAATTATTACTCAATAAATATCATTTCATCTCTTTTTAAAAAACAACTTATGAAAATAACTTGATGAATGATGGCGATTATACACTAAGAAGATCAATAATTTTTCTCTTCTGAAGAACTACACTGTGGAGACCTTTATGTTTTATTTATTATTGTTTTTTCTAATTTTTCCTGAATATCATTTGAAATAAGGACTTATTCAAATCTATTTCTTCTTGAAGATTCTTATCGACAAAGAATAGCAATATACTATCAGTTTTTTCTATTGAATCTTTGTGTTACAAATCTTATTCCAAAAATTAAATTCTTTTGATTTATTAGAATTCCAACTGCTCATACTCAGTTGTGGATAATTGTTATCTTCTTTCACTAAGATCTGGATAAATGTTTCCTTGTTAAAAACTAAAAGGTTCTATTTTAACTTATTGTAAAGGTGTTGACTTCCTACACTCATTTTTTGGATTTTAAGTTCTTATGATAATAGGACCTTTCTATTATAATCACCAATCTTTCATAGAGAGTTTAAGTGGAGTAGACTAGGGAATATTTGTGCCCTGAACCACTATAAAAATTATTGTGTTCTTATTTTCTATTTATCTACTACTTAATTTCTTATATAAGATAATGCTTTATATATTCATAAATTTCAAAGATATTTAAAATATATAATCCTTCAAGATTATAAAAAATACACAATTCACCCCCTCTTGTGTATCTTTGTATTATTCCGACCTAACAGGTTAGAGACCAACATCGAGTAGGAATGTCACACACATGGGTGGCCTTATCCTAATATACCTATATGCACACACACATATCTCTAAGCCCATATAATTTTGAAATGTAAAATAATCAATTAACATGTATGAATATATATAAAATCCCACCATCAGAGTACAAAAACAAAGTACTAGAAAGAAAGGGACAAATGAAATCCCACCAAAAGAAACTGAAAATAAGTCCAACCTATGAAGTATGAGAGGACTGCTATAATTACAACCACTAGAACAGACCTCGGTTTGTTCTGGCTCACTAAGCTCTTCCTAGTCTTGGTCCCTCTTGGACTCTGTCGAAAGGTTGTTCATCTACATAATATAAGACACATGTGGGAAAAGCCTGTGCAGGGTGAGTATAACAATACCTAGTATGACACCCTGAAATCACTAAGATATTTCTACAAGAATAATATTCAGATCATCACAGATATATTTCAATGACATATATAACAATAACATCCAGATATACTCATAGAAGAGACACATTATCATGGTAAGGTCACAACTATAACATCGAATTAGTATTTATGGTTAAAGTTACCATATAAAAGTTTCTCAAGATAATACACTCCATGAGTCAGATAGAACTGATGGTGTCCATCCAAGATATCATGTTCATTAGGTCTCTCTTTAATAATCATGTGTTGGAAGTCTGAAGAGGATGATACACATATAGGGATCACACCCAAGGCCCTAGGGTATACTAACAACCCAATCGGGATTAACCCGCTAAGTAGGGGATAAATGCCCACTTAGTGATGTTCATAACAAAACCAAGAACCCCACTTTGGGAAAATGATTATGGTAGAGGATCTCACTCTGACCCTTATGAATGGATTCCAACATCTCTATCTGAGACTGAATTTCCTTAGAGGGGATCACCATCTTATACATAGGATGTGATTCCTTAACAACCCTTGGGGGAAGGATCAATGGAATGTACCCTAATGGAATTTATCCAAGATAAAGTGTACAAGGTCTCCAAAACTTCTTTGATGAAGTACATGGCATGTACTAGAAATACACAACATTTACCTCAAGTACTTGGTCGGCTTGTGTATCACATCCCATGCTCTTTTCCATGTCCCTATCTGAGTACATGGTTTGTGGCACACCACACATGGTGTGTGGGACCACATTTTCTCCCAAGTGTGTGCCACATTTACACACTGATCCACTTACTTGGGCGTGTACTGTCTATGGCATGGACCACACAGTATGTAATTTCACCCAACCTCTAGGGCGTGTACACCCTATACACACTGAGCTAACTAGATAGAGTCTTCATAGAATTTGGTAGGGACTACCTGATGTGTTATCCTTATCCCTATGCATAAACCATATCTTTTTTTTCAGGGGTCCCACGTGATGTGTAATTCCAGATTACATGCCATCTGACCTAGAATTTCACAGAACCCATAGGTTCTTATTTTCATTTTTCACCACATCATTTCTACTACAAAACTTTTTAGAAAATAAGGATTTGGGGACTACCAATCTTTTCTATCACTGATTTCTAGGATCCAGCCTTCTAAAATGCTTGGGAAACACCCTTGGGCATCAGCTGTTGTTGTTCCATAAATCTAAGATGAACAAAATTTATTGATTTGTTATGATCTTACTATGATCATCCTCTATTGTCAAAACATATCAATTTCATCCTCAATAAATCTTAACACCCATATTATTGATCCATTTCACTAAATAACAATCATTCATCAATGAAATACCAGGTATTTTATCAAACTTCAGGCCAAAGGAATGGACCACAATGAATGTGAAAATAATGAAGGAAGAAATGTACAAAATAAAAACATGTGGAATGGATCTTGGCTAATTTTTGCATGGAACTCGATTAATTTCCATTATAATGATGAAAAGATAGATATAATATAACTAAATATCGAAATACCTAATTCTGGATAAATCTAACTCATGCCTACAATATGCTCGATCTTTGAATAAATGTATTAGTTGAATGATTCACATTCATCATAGGAGTAATCATATGGGGATAAATATAAATAAATAATTTTCCTACCTTGATATATATGAATCACTGACAAATAAAAAATATACATCCACTTCATTGGTGAGATCCTTGAATCTCGATGGGGGAATGATCCTCAATCATGATCTGATCCGATTTCATCTCCAAAGAATACTCTCCTCCAACAGTCCTCTATATCTATAGGGTTAAGCGGCTAAACTTGAGATCTACTCATAACCATATATCTATAGAGAATTTTAGGTCATTGTTCCAAAAAAATAAAAATAAAATTATTTTTTTTATTTTTTTATTTTTTTATTTTTTTATTTTTTTTTATTTTTTTTATTTTATTATTATTATTTTTTTACTGATTTTTTATTTTATTAATGTTATTATTTTTCCTGTGATTTTACTTTATAAAAACTCATGATGTTGACAAATATTATATCGGTCTTAGGGTAAAGTTCATTATCTGAGCTCAATGAAGGCCTTGGATTTTTATCTAATCCCCCAATTATAAGTTATTCCCCTTATCTAGGAAAACTATACATGTTTGAAATTAATATATTTAATATATTTCAAACATAAATTCTGGGCTCATTGGTCCTCATAATCACACATTTTCTTAGTGTTTAGTCTCAAAAATATTATTAAATTTAATTTATGACTTTACATAGAAAAAAATATGTTAAAATCTCCCCACCTTTAGGATTTATGTCCCAGAAAGAAAAAAAAAGGCTGCCCAAAGAGGTCTAGGTACTGAGCAGGCATCTATGTCTGCCACTCCCAAGTACTCTCCTAAGGATTCTCATGTTTCCATCAAACACACACTAACAGAATCACATTCCCACAAAGGATCCTCTCATTAAAATCCTAAATCTTAATCATTTACTCCACAAAAGTATACTCATCCTCAATTCCCATCTCACCCCATTCGATAACATGAAATCGGTCATGCATGTACCTCCTCAGTTGTTAAACATGGAAAGTTTCATTTACAGGGTATAACTCCAGTGGTAGTGTTGAGTGGTATACCACCTCACCAAATCCATATAGTATCTTGAAAGGTCCAAGAAATATCATAGATAGCTTGATTCCCTAGACAAATATCTATATCCTACATCAAGGTGATGCCCTTAGGAACATATGGTCTCCCTAATAAAAATCCAAAGGACTCCATCATAAGTCATCATAGGACATTTTATGGCTTTGTGCAGTCCTCGTCCACTTCTAGATGATATGTACTTTCTATGTCGTGGATCACATCAAATCTGATCCCATATGTGATGACTCACATGGTTCATTCTAGTATAGTTTTGACCTATAGGTTTTCCCGTATAAGTCCTCAAATGGTTCCATACTGATGGTGGAATGGGACTATTTTTGTATGAAAAATCCACTAAGGGTAGTTGATTCTCCTAGATATGGCCAAAGTCCTATATAAAATCCTACCACACATCCTCTAAGACCTGAATGCTCTTCTCAGTCTGGCTATTAGTATGGAGGTGAAATTCCATGCTCAAATGCAATTGAGTCCCAAAGGCTTCCTACAATCGCTTCCATAACTACGGTGTGAAGAGTGCATCACAGTTTGAAATGATCATCGAGGGAAAAACATGGATTTTTACTATATTCTACACATAGTTTCATTATAATCCCTCTACTGAAATCTACTCTTGGATAACAAGGAAGTGTTTCAAATTTGTGAGTCAATCTACAATCACCCAGATGGAATTGTTTCCTTTGGACGTACATGGTAACCATATCTCAAAGTCTATGGATATGGCATACTACTTCCACTCTATAACCTCAAGGTTTTGAGGTAAACCCATTGGAACCTTGTGATCTGCCTTTAATTTCTAATAAGGCATTGAGATAAAAACTCTAAAACACACCTCTTCATCCCTGGACACGAGGACTATCATTGAAGGTCTTGGTATATCTCCACCACACCTGAATGTGCCTATATGGGTGAAGTATGAAACTCCCTTATCACCTTCTCTCTTAACGTAAATGGAACCATCATTAGTCCTATAAAAATAATGAAATTATTCCCACCTTAATAAAATTCATCAAGAGCATATCGAGTGGATATTTGAGTACATAAGGTCTCAGAGTCAGTATCTCCAAGTGGTACCTCCCTAACTCACGGTAAAATAATAGGGGTAACAACCATAAAATGGAGGTATATTGAGCCGTACTCATAGATAAAGTATAAATTTAATGAGTCCAAATGATATAATTCCTCAACCAGTATCTGCAAATAGTATCTCCTACTGATAGATACTTCTACCACATTCTCCTTTCTTGGATTATAGAAAATATCGAATTCATAATCTTAGAGTAACACTAGTAATATCTTTTTTTTCATGTTAATATTCCTCTGAGAGAATATATACTTTAGACTCTTATGGTCATAATAGATGATAATTATCTCACCCATAAGGTAGTGTGGCCACATCTTCAGTTCAAATACTACTACTGGTAGCTCAAGATCATGGGTTCTGTAGTTCTACTCATGTGATCTCAAATGACATGAAACATAGGAAATCACCACCTACCTATGAATTATAACACATCCAATACCTATTATTGATTCATCAAAGAACACTATGTACTTAACACCCTCCTTTGAAAGCCTCAATATGGGAGCACTTGTCAATTTATACCTCAACTCTTAGAAATACTATTGGAACCTCTTTTCCACATGAAAGGATTCCCCTTTATGGTCAAATTTTTCTAGGGAGATGATATAATAGAGAAATCGGGTACAAATATCCAATAATGGCCTCCTAATACAAGGAATCTATGCACCTCCACAACACTATTGGGTGGCTCCCAAGATAAAACTATCTCAACATTCACTAGGTCCACTACTACACCATATGTTGAGATAACATGTCCCAGAAAGTGGAACTCCTTAATCCAAAACTGACACTTTGAGAGCTTCACATAAATCTATTACTCTCATAGTATGTCTAGGACCATCCTAAAGTGTATCATGTTCTCCTCCTGAGATTCCGATTACACTAGGATATCTTCAATGAAGACTACCAAAAACTGGTTTAAGAAAGGATGAATGATTTTCTTCATGAGTCCCACGAACACTATTGGGTTGTTCATCACACTTAAGGGAATCACTAACTAGTCATAGTGACCATATTGACATCTGAATGTCATCTTTGGTATATCCTTATCTCTTACTCGCAGTTGGTGATAGCTTGATCTAAGTTCAATCTTTGAGAACCATTGTGCCCCTCTCAACTGATCAAAGAGTTCATCGATCCTTAGTAGTGGATACTTTTTCTTCATGGTCACCTAGTTTAGGAGACAGTAATCCACACACAACCTCAAGATCTCATCTGCCTTTTTGACAAACTACACTAGGGATACCCACGGTGAAACACTTGGCCTGATAAATCCCTTCCTCTACAAGTCCTCCAACTGCACCCTCAGCTTGTAAAGCTCTACGGGAGCCATATGATATGCTGGTATAGATATAAGGGTCATATCAAGGCTTATATAAATACATAAATCTATCTTATAGTGGTTTGGTAACCCTGGAACATCTTCAGGAAAAAAGTCCTCATACATCACCACCACATCATGAAACCAAAATCTCACAGTATCCACCATACCAAGAGTCATTCTAGCTAACCATTGTGTAATCAGTTACACCCTAATATGCAAGAGAAAATCATACTATGTATAGGTTTCCTTTTCATCCACAAATGAAATCATCATCCCATCACTCTGGACACACTACATCCTCCTCTTGAAATAGTATATCTGAGATTGAACTGTAGATAACTAGTCTATGCCTAAGATTAAATCATAAGGACTCATCACTGATACAAATAGATTATAAAAAAGACTCTTACCTTCAAGAGTCGGGTCACATTATCTGTAGAAGTGTGTGATTGCTAAGTCACCTCTAGTAGGTGTCTCCATGTGAAAGGGTTAATCCAAATTCTCAACCAAAATATCTCAGTCTCTAACCATAGTAGTGGAAATAAAGTAATGGATCACACCTATATCTATTAAAATTGTAGATAAAGTAGAGAAGACATAGATCATGCCTTGTATCATCCTATTCATCATAAGGCTCGACCGCCTAAAGCTACCCTTGACCCTAACCACCAGATCCCCAGACCAAGAGTGGACCACTTAGGGGTGTTGGTGGTAACAATTAAATTCATCTACCACCTCCAACTTCTCTCAAAGCTCCACTTCCACTTACACCATCCATTATACCTACCTGATCTTAATGCTACCTTTTCTTAGGTGTAACATCCACTATATCTCTACAAATCACATGTCGGGTAGTGTAATCTCATGCAAGATGTCTCTGGCCATCACAAAAGTAGCATCGTCTCTCTCTAGGTTGACTAGATCCATCCTATGATCCTTGAACCGCAAATCATCTATCCTAGGACACCTCTTGAAATGTTTCATATGTCTAGGTCCTTGAATCTATCATTGGATACCCTCCACTGAAGTCGTTTCTCCTATGTGCCCCATGTATGCACCAACTATCTGCATCTGCTCATATGAGAAACTCTCGACCACCAAATCACACTCCATCACCTCAACATAGATAGGAATGCATAGAGATATCCCACTCGATCATATTTCTTTTCATAGACCTAACTTGAAGGTCTGATCCCAAAATAACTACTAAAATAATATATCCATTGAGTGCTGAGAGAGGTTGGTAAATCATGATGAATAATCAAACATAATTATACTTCCCTACTAAAGATATAAAATATTTTGGATGCGCACAACCCTTAACATAGATGGAGAAAAATACTCTCAAAAATGGCTCTTGAACTCTGGCCATACAAGAGTCGCCTCATCATACAACTAGGTCACTAAGCCCCACCATAGTCTTAAAAATCCATAAAGAATGCTCCCTGCTAGGACCACCATCTGGTTTTCAGGTGTCCTGACAAGACAAAATACTCACATCACTACCTCAAGACATTGTTCATCCACCTAGGGGATATACTCAACTTGGAACCTAATGGGTCTCTATCATCAAAACTCATGAAGTGCACTCAACCTACACACCTCATCTGTTGGTATTACCGATACCATTTAATTTTCATTAGATACATGTAATACTATTGCACCACCTGGAGGTAACACCACCTAAAAAGGTCCCTATATCAAATCCACATCACTCAAGGGATCATCCTCATGATCTTGATGCTAAATCCTAACTAGAAAACATCGTGGAGGCATCCTAAAATAGACAAGATGAACCACGATCAATGAGTATATCTAAATAGATGACTCAAGAAGGACACAAAAACCACAAATCATTCCAATATGATTCATGTAGCAATGTTTTTTTCACAAACAGTTCCTACATGTACCGAGTCAAAAATCATGGAGTTAGAGTCCTGATGAATGGATAGATCGGTCGTCACACCAATACTGGAGTTCCTGGATTGACAATCAAACTTGAAGCACTTATCATTTTTCCCTAAAACCAAAAAAAATCTCACAAACTCCATTACTAAGTTATAATAGACTCCTATGATACCACTCTGTCATGACTCGGTCCAATTGGGGCTTAAGCCATATCTAGCCGAAGCCCACCTCTAATAGCCCAACGGTTGGTGACCAACGCTGAATAGACATATCAAACACATAAAAGGACTTAACCAAATGTACCTGTATACACACACACACACACACATCCAAGCCAAGATAATGATGGATTGTAAAATAATAAATAACCATGCATGCATACATCTAAAATCCCCCCATCAGAGTATGAAAACAAAATACTTGGAAGAAAGGTCCAAATACAAGCCCACAAAAAGAAACTAAAACAACTCCAACCTGTTGAGTATGAGAGGACTATTCTAAATGAAACCACTAAAACACACATCGGTCTTTCTGGATCACTAATCTCTGCCTAGTCCTAGTCCCTCTAAAACTCCATCAAAAGGTCATTCATATTCATAAGACACGACACATGTAGGAAAATCCCTAGTAGAGGTGAGTATAACAATTCCCCATAGGACACCCCAAAATCACTAATCATATAGAATCTATAATAATATTCATCTAATCATCGGTATATGTTAATGTCATATAAAATAATAACATCAAGATATACTCATCGTAGACACAGAGTCTCAAGGTAAGGTCACAACCATAACACCATCCTAGGATTCCTACTCAAAGGTTTCATATAACACTCATCTAAGAGAATACACTCCATGATTTAGAAAGAATTTATGGAATCCATCTGACATGTCATGATCATTAGGTCTAACCATAAGAATAATGTGTCATAAGTCTGAAGATAATGATACACATATGGGGATCACACCCAAGGCCATGGGGTATAGAAACAACCCAATCTGGATTAACCCACTAAGTAGGGGATCAATGATCATTTAGTGTTGGTAATGATGATACTAAGAACCCCGCCTAGGGAAAATAATGATGATAGAAGATCTCATTACATGCCTCGCAAAGGGATTCTAACAACTCTATATGTTATTGAAGTTCCTCCTAGGGGATCACCATCCTATACACTGGACGTGATTCCATAATAACCTTTGGGGAAAGGATCGAGGGAATGTAAGCTAACAAAAAATTTCCAAGATAAAGAGGACAAGGACTCCAAGCCTTATTTGAAGAATTACATGGTGTAAATTGGCAGTACATGGTGTTTTCCTCAAGCACTGGGTCTACCCATGTGTCACAACCCATGATCGTGTCCATTTCCATGTCTAAGCACACAAAGCATGGATTCCCACACAGGTCATGTGGGGACACACTGTATCATGGGCGTGTACCACCAATACACACTGAGTTGTCTTCTAGGGTGTACACGATGCATGGCATGGACAACACGGTGTGTAATCACACCTGACCACCTGGGCATGTACACCCTATACAGCCAAGCTGGACACCTAGGATCCATAAAATGTGTGGTCAATACCACACATCATGTGATCCTTATCTCTGTACGTCAACCCTAGCTCCCACTAAGGGGGTATCATGCAACATGTAATTATAGATTACACACTGTGTAACCCATAATTTCATAGAACTCGTGATTTATTCTTCACATTGTCCTTCATAATGCATCCACTACAAAAAAATTCAGAAAATGTGTATCTGTTGTCGGTGATCCTTTCCTCCACAGATCATCTAGATTCGGCCTTCGAAACCACTCAGGAAACACCGTCATGTGTCATCTGTAGCCACTCCATTGAACTAGGATGAATGTAATTTATTAATATGTCACAATATGCCTATGATTTTACTTTATTTTTACCACATTTCAATTTCATAATTGATCCTAATCTATACCTACAATATCAATCTGTTACACTGAATAATGATCATGAAATGATCGAATACAATTTGCTTTGTCAAACTATGGGATAATGGAATTTCCCCCAATGAACGTGTGAAGAACAAGGGAATATATTTACAAAACAAAAACATGAGGAATGGACCTTGGACCATGTTCATGTTGGCCTCTATCTGTTTCCATTATAATGAAAAATTAAGAGATATAATATAATCAACAATAGAAATCCTCAATCCTGGATAAATCTAACTCGTACCCACAATACACTTGATCCATGAATAAATCCATCAGTTGATTGATTAAAATTCATTAAAATACTAATCAAAGAGGGATAAATTCACATATACAAACATCCTACCTCAAGATGGATCGATCGATGATGAAGAACAAATTAGCATCATTTTCATTGGTGAGATCCTCAAACTCCAATGATGCAATGATCATCGATCTTGATCCAATATAATTTCATCCTCCAAGAATGATCTCCTCCAGTATTCCTCTACATATCAAGGGTTAAGAGGAAAAAATTGAGATCTCCTTATAAATATATATTTATAGAGGATTTCAGGTTGCTGCATCAAAACAAATAAAATAAATAATTTTATTTATTTATTTCATTAATATTCTCATGATTGTAATTTATTAAAACTCCCAACACCGATAATTATTATTCCATGCCTAGGGTAAATCCCATGATATAATCTCAATGGAGACCACATATTTCTGATCTGAGCCCCCATTTATATGTTATTACACTTTTTTAGGAAAGTTGTGTGTGTGATCAATTAATATATTTAATATATTTCAAACATTAATTCTAAGATCACCAGGACTGAGAATCATGTGTTGTCTCAGTTCCAAATCTCAAAAAATATTACTAGATATAATCAAATAATTTACATGTAAAAAATAAAGATGTTAAATTTGGGTCCACTAACACTCTAGCCTCTGAGATAACATGACCCAGTAAGTGTACTATGTAAATATAGAAATTACATTTAGAGATCTTGTTGTAAAATTGATGCACTCACAATGTACTTAGGATGATTTCAAGATTTTGGGAATGATCATTTGTAGATTGGGAGTACACTAACATGTCATTGAAAAAAAATAACACAAAATAATCAAGAAAAATATGAAAAAACTAGTTCATCAAGGTCATGAATACCACTAATGCATTCTTCAAACCAAACGGCATCACCAAAAACTCATAAAAACCATACCTACTTCTAAAATAAATATAAGGTATGTAAGTTAATCTTACCCTCTGTTAATAGAACCCAGAAATCAATTCTATCTTTGAAAATTTCATGGAACCACTCTTTTAATCGAAGAGATCATAAATACATGGAAAGGGATACCAATTCTTAACCATCATCTGATTCAATCTCTGATAATCCACACATAAGAAAAAAGTAACATATTCCTTTTTTGTGAAAATCATGGTTGAACCTCATGGTGATGTACTAGGTCTTAAGAAACTCTTTGTTTCCAGATCTTCCTACTAAACTTTAAACTCATGAAGCTCCGGTGGTGTCATCCTATAAGGTGAGATATAAACCGGTTCAACTCCTAGGACTAACTCAGTCATGAACTCAATATTCCACTCAGGTTGTAGTCCCAAGATATATTCAGGAAATATTTTCTGAAAATAGTTCACCAATAGAGTAAAAGTACCTTGTTGCATCCCACTATCATCCCAAACATGCCTTATTATCTGAGTTGGTAGGCAATCCAATATACACTAAATTGGTCATGTATGACCATCCTAACAATCCCACTCACCCTTGTGAATATATATTCCCCCTTATAGTGGTATAAATTTAACTATACTTGGTAATATTCTATATGAGCCTAGTACAGAACTAGAAAATACATATCAAGGATCAAATAAAATCCTATTATTTATAGTGCAAAATTTTCCCAAAGTAAATGGTATCCATCAATTTCAAGATAATAATCTCTAAGGTATTTGATATTTTCTATTCATGCAACCAATGCAATATCGATGTTCATAACACCATGAAATATATCCACAACCAAGACCAATACATATGAAAATTGAGTTGATAAAAAGTAATTTGATGTTTCAGTATCAAAAAAACACAAGCAAGACTAGATGATACAAGAATCATACCTCTAATGGTAGAAGGTCATGCATCCAGACTACCCAGTGTAGACTACATACCATGCAGTTGAATCTCCCCTCCTCCCTAGTCTCTACTATGACTACCTCATGCCTCTTATTATGAGTGTTACTACTACTCCTACACTAGCGTACCACATCCCATGCCTTTTCCTAAACGTTTGGTGTAACTACAATTAACTGTGAGATGTGAGGTAGCTGAGTCTATTCTAGAACCTAGTGCTTACTCTGATCCGCTACCACTATTGTTCTATTATGAGTCCCTAAAAACCTATATATATATACTAACTTACCATAAACATGACACTACATACTAAGGTAAGTGAATTATCAGATCCAATAGAAAAACTGCTCAAATTGAAAGTAATGTAATGAATCACTTTTATGGGTTATCTTCCTACTAACCTGGCTACTCTACCCACAATTTACCTCATGGAAACTATTTTTGTGGAACTTACTATTTCTAGAAGGGGAGTTCTCATATTTCCTTAATGAAACTACATAGTCACCACTCAAGACCTCTCTCAAATTTCCCTCCCTAATGAGAATTGGTTTCATCACAACTATAAAGTAACTCAAGTGAAATATGTTCTTCATCAACCTTATCTCATAGAAAATCTCATATTATAAACATATCACCCCATCATCCTCATCATCTACCAAGGATAGATAAAAACACTATAGGTTGGTTAATTGTTATGAATAATCCATCACTTACATTCCATCCTATTCTATATGCATGAACTCGCAATCCCTCTCATCCCTCCACATCTCTAGATAGAACTAAATCAAAAAAAAATCCTCAAAGTTCATCCAGGAAAATTACACTTGCTTCCCATTCTACTTTAGGATATCCCACCAATTATTGGATGGTACCTACAATATATAAATAGAAAGATTCACCCTCTTATCTGTGGGTGTATTGAGGTGCTTAAAGATATTCTAGATTTACTCGACCTAGAACTCAACATCTTGGGGGCTACCCTCCATAGTGAACACAGGAGGTTGTTATTGCCGGAACTCTCTTGTTAGATCAAAAATAAAAGTTATGGTGTGAATACTCTCCCTTTCCATGGATTGAATGACCCTTAAGAATCTATTGTTAATCTGATCATCCATTTGATTCCTAAAATCTATAGTATGTTATAGTTCAATTGTGTTAGAAGAATACTAATTTCCACTCTCCTGGTGCTAAATTCAAAGACAATGAGGATGAATTTTCTCTCTAAGGTTTAACACACACCTTATAATAATGGTTCCATAACAAAACCAACCTCAACATGTGAAAAAATAGAGGACCGTTGTCTCACATTCCCTTATCACTTGTCTTAACAAGTTAATTAGCATAACATAATAGTGTCTTTTTATTAGTTAAATCAGGGTTTTCTATTTCACAATTCATATAGGAAAATATGTCACATGAAATAAAAATTTCCCTAAAATGAACAATAAATGTCAATATATATACCTATGTGTCTATCATGATGCATGCATACTCATCTCATTTCATATCACCACTTAAGCAAAATATCATAAAAATTTTCACCACACAACATGTGAATCACCCAAGGTGAAATAACATCAAAACCATAATATGTGAATATCCTGAACAACAATCCCATACCTAGGAACTTAGTTTTTACCCTATACATGGGTAAGATACTCCCATGAACAATATCATTACCAATACCTAAATCATCCTATTATCCTTTCTAACTTTCCTAAATAGTAAGTCAATATAAAATAAACCTGAATATCTGATACCACTTTGTAATGTCCCCGGCCTGGTACTCCCTCATGTAACCGAGATGGTTGTTTTTGTGACCTCCAGTGCAACTCCCAAAATGTTAGAGGATACCAAATACTATAAAGGCTATAATATGTTTAGTGGAGAGACTATACCTTCTTGTATAGAGTTAAAATAATAATGGAAAATAATAACTGAGTAGTAGAAATAGTGGAAACAATATTAATAATCAAACAATCATACACTACAGAAAAAAAAGGATAAATAAAAAAATACAACAATAATATAATCATGTAATTTCAGAATAAAATGAAATTAATTGTCATGTTGAAATTCAAAAAAAAATATAAGATAATAAAACTCTATAAAAGACTCCAAATACACCAGTCCTGAACTCCATTTCTGTTTCATCTGTAAGCTTCAACCCATCTAGTAAGAAAATAAATAATAAGTTCTCTTTCTATTATCCATACCTATATTCATAAAGTCTATAAATGTTCTAAATGGTATCCTGAACATGTATTTTGTATAACTCAGTAGGCTGACACTACTGGGTCAAAATAATTCCTACCTAAAAATGTAGTGATTGAAATAAATCAATAAACAAGGGTATTGATTTAATAATTTATACTACATATGAAATAAAAATGTTGACCATAGATTTTAATAATAATAGTTGTGGTAGCCAAAACTGCTTCATAATGATGCTAGTGGTCTCGAATAATGTCATGTAACCATACCAAACATAACCATGACCCTTCCAGGGTATAGATCAAAAATCATCACAGGAAACATGGGCATAGCCCTCTAATCATTTCAGTATGTCCAAAAAGATCCATCTCATCATTTCATCATATTCAGGAAGATCCCTCTAAGTATTTCAACACCCTCAGGAAAATCTTTCTAAGAATTTCAGTACATCTAGGTAGATCCCTCTAAGCATTTTAGCACATCCATGTAGAGCCCTCTAGGAATTTCAGCACATTTGGGAAGATCCATCTAAGAATTACAATACATCTAGTTAGATCCCTATAATAATAAAAAAACATCCAAAAACATAACAAAACAATATATCAAGGTCAAAAAATGTGAAGCAATCCACCAAGTATATCATTATAATCATTGTAATAATTTTTAAGAATAAATTAAATCACCAGACATGGATTTACTTTTTACAATAATTTTAGTTCTATGATCCTATTTCAAGATAATTTATAATACTATGTTATGTTAATATCACATTACCAAGGAAGACAGTTTATCATGTTCGGGGTTAAGATCACCTCTCAACTGACCACAAGTCCAGTATCAAAACCAATGGACCTAATAAGATCCAATGGGAGGTCAAAGCATTGTGGTTATCATCAAAAATAATTTATCTAGTTATTTAGGTCATGGGCATGGAATTACAAAGTGATCATAGTTATTTCACATACTAGGAAATATTAAATCATGCTTTAGGGAATTATTATAGACCACCTACCTAAAAGGAATATTAGATGCAAAAAATTACTCAATGTCCATGTTAATGATCATATCCTTCCTTCCCTTCAAAATTCTAATCCAGATTACTAAAATCCAAAGGAAATGATTCTAGGTCTCAGAAGCTCTGAGGTGTCATCTATGGAAGGTCTTCATGAGAGAAAAGTAATGAATGTTATCAAAACGCATGAAATAGGAGTTTAAAATGCAAGGCATGGTACATTTATGGTGTAAATAAATAATTTACATCATGAATCTCATATACGATAAAAACCAATGTCATGGATTAAAAACCAAATTAAACTAACTTTATAATGTAAAACTATTTTATGTCATAAAACATGGTTTCAAATCTTACCCTAAAAAATTTACAGTGTAGGAGGATTTTACGAGGTCAGCCTACCTATGAAATTTACATCATAAATTCGAAATTTATGGTATAAACCTACTCTACAGACTGTGCTTCTTTCACTTCTACAGTAATTCCCCAGAACCTACCCATCTTGTTTTAATCTCACTAACCAAGCATCAACAAAAGACAATAGACAACAAGTGGATCACCAAAAATCAAAGAAAAGCATACCTAGAAAAATATGGGATCTTACATCAACCATTCCAAAATCACACACAAACACACATAAACACACAATATATATATATATATATAACACATTCCAAAACCATATATATGTATATAAATACAACATTTTAAAATCATATTATAAATAAAATACTTGTTTCCTTGAAATACCCAATGAATTTTAGAAAAACTATTTATTAAAATAATTTTTCTAAATAACATTGAATGTCAAAACACCAGGTTAAAAATAAGACATTTAATATGAACATTACATATTATTATTTATGAAAATTTTATAAATTAATATAAACTCTTTTACTTTTATCCATATTTTATAATCTATAAAAACTTTATGAATTATATTATAATATTAATATAAACCTTTTATACTAGAAACTATAATTATATAACATATAAAATATTTATTTTAATTTCAACTTTTAATATCAAAGATATTTACTTACTAATTTTTTCATGAAAATTTAAAAATTAATTATAAGCATTTTTAATTAATAAATAATTTATAAACATTTAATAAATTAATTAAATGTCTCAAAATACATTTTTTTATAATTTATAAACCATTTATAAATTATATATTCATTTTATAAATGAGTAAATAAAGAAAATATTTATTCAATTATATCATAAATTGTGTATATGATGTTGTATAAGGTGACTAGAAACTAATTGGTATCATCAATTTTAATAAATACTTAGCATCTGTGCAACATGATTATTTGTTTTAGTGATGTAAATACTAATGAAAATCAATATCTTATGCTATGATTTCTTCTATAATATTTTTCAAACCCCCCAAAAAAACATGGATTATAATTTTA
This sequence comes from Viscum album, assembly GCA_963277665.1. Classification (NCBI taxonomy): domain Eukaryota; kingdom Viridiplantae; phylum Streptophyta; class Magnoliopsida; order Santalales; family Viscaceae; genus Viscum; species Viscum album. The sequence goes on along the minus strand of OY728160.1, from coordinate 1,718,671,701 downwards.
TAATCATTTGTGGTATAAATTGTCATATAAAGTTATTGAATTATTGTTTACAATAACATATATCATGATAAATGGCATATAGATCAATGAAAATCCAATAATTAAAAATGATACATGAAATATTGTCACCTATGATATAAGAATATTGTACAATATGACATGCATGTTATTCATTTAAAAACTTATTTTCAAATCAAACAATAATGGATATACTCTTATACCACTATTAGGTTTCTAAGGGATGGATAATAATTGTCCAAGTCAAAAAAAAGGTAGGAACCTTAATCACCAAGATCATCAATTCATTTGAAATGAAAAATTCATAAACTTTAAATAAAGATTATTCCTCTTTTGCAATAATAAATTCAATTATTTATTATGGTTCAATTAATATGAGATCCCTTCACAAATAGTCAATTGTGACAAGATCCCATTACAATTGACCCATGGCTAAAAATGGCTCCACAAAATCTTTTTTTATGACAAGACATATCTTCATCAAAAATAATTTTCCATATAGAGGAATTTGTATTTACAATGGAATAAAATTTTAATCACAATATGTTATTTGTGATAGAAATCATATTCTTTCACAAATAATAGAAAAAAAATAACAGGTATATAATGATTTTCAAAAAACATCAAACAAATTAAAAAACCAAATACATAAAACTATATAAATATGAATTAATAACCACACACATAATATGATCATCCAAAACTCATCATAATAAGTTTTAAAATAAAATTTATCAATCAATATGGAGGTGGTGGATCATCCGGAGGACCATGTGGAGGGAACTTCGTCCCTATACCTTGCACAAGTCATCACATGTACTCCATCATCTTCTCATGTTGTTTTCTTCTGCCATCGATGTTGTTACTCATCCAAGTGTTTCTAGTGTCAATGAAACTCCTTCAAATATCTACATAGGATCTATATATCCTCATTGGGATCTTTCAACTTCTCCTCGTACTCTGTAGATGATGATGAAGACTCTACAAAGCTCCACATGAGCTGGATGACGACCATATAAAAGTTTCATATTAACTAATAGGCATCAATAAAAAACTGATACCAACTTCTCAACCTTTCTAAATACCATACTGAGTCACCTACATACAAGATACCTTATCAAATACTAGATCATTGGTGTTCTAAATCTTAGTGTTGACCTGACTCTCATAATGTTTTTGATAATTCATGACCTCATATGCCATATTCAAATAAAATTTGTAATTAAAATAGTTAAAATATTAATTTCAATTAATTTTAAAAAATTTAAAAAAATATGCTGACCATAATATAATGTTTTCAACTACCAAAAATATCTTTAGTGGTATTATTAGTGTTCATCCTCTTAAAAACATAAAAATCTATAACATCATGATGCATAAATAACTATATGGATATACAATAAAAAATTTCATTTAAAGTATGTATAAATTATTAAATAAAAGTACTTACCATATGTAATCAATGAATACTAAATATATGACCACCATCTTTAAGTGTGACCTCCTCCCCCAGTTCTATAGGCCTGATGATGATCTCCTCAAAAAACTATCTCTTATCTAATAAGATCACAATCCATTCCAAGCCTGAGTAGAGATAAAATTAGGTCGATGGATACAACAAGACTGATAAAAAAATATGAATCTAGCTTTATTCATGGATATTTTTTAAATATTATGAAAAAATTGACGACAATGCTCACACATACTAATCTCCTAATACTCTTAGATAGGGGATCTCATGCTATCTTTGATGAGATACCATAAACCCTACAAATAGTTAATAATATAAAGTTAATAATTAAATAAATTTTTGAATAAGTATTATTTATTTATGTACCATTCAATGATGAAAAATGTGATGATGAACACCAATGGGAATCTGATTCCACATCACCCATGGTCCAAAAAAATAATTTCATAGAATCATACCCCATGTCCAATAGCTATATGTGAAAAAATTTGGGGAAAAAGAAAAAATAATTAAACAATTAGTACATAAATAAATTATTGAAAATTAATGAAAATTAATAAAAATTAACTAAAATACACAACTAAACCAACTTCTACATGCATGGATCTAAATAAATATGTGGATGTTTCTCCAGAACTGGGTTAGGAATCATCAATATCTCTAGACCACAAACCCTCTGAGTCGAAGATGAACTGGAAGCAACCAGTGGGTTAGATTATGAGGCATCAAGCTGGTCTATAAGAAGCAAATCCTCTATAAGGTTATGGAACATGTCATCCAATTCGTCAACAGACATCTGAAACATGAAAATAATTTTGTCTATAAATAATTTAAAACTTGTACTATATATTAATTATGACTATAACCATCATGTAATTGTTCCATTATTCATCTTTATCCTCATATATATGTTTAACTATTCTAATATATTCACCTTCCACCTTAGCATCATCAATTTCAATAAGATATTCAACTTCATCATCTCTTTCAATTTAAAATTCATTTTTTACATCATCAGTATTATCAACACCATCGACTCGTAACTATGGGGTTTCATCATCGATATTTTTCTATATTTTCATAAAATATGTATTTAGAGTTGTCTCTTGAAAATTTTTAGTACCATGTAGTTCAGTAAAACCACTTTCACTATTCATAAAATGGCCTCCATTAGATTTCATTTTTATAACACTCAACCAGTCAATTTAATCTCTTGAAGTATAAAAATAATTTTCACAATAAATTTGTTCATCTTGATGATCCAAAATAATTGGTTTATTTACTAGAATATGGATTATATATATAATTTTTGTTACTCCATGGAATGGATGAATGTGAAATCCTCTATCGGTATCAAACCAATAAAAATTAAATAATATTAAGTAATTCTATCCAAGATAACACAACTTAATTACTTCATAAAGTATGCCATAAAATTTAACTTCACATTCTCTATGATGATATCCTTTCAAGAAAATAGCATTATTCAATATTTTTTTATTCACTATATGCACATGTATGAAATAGAAAACCATTCAACGTATATGAATTATAATATTTAAACAATTTTTGTGGTGGGTTACTCAATATATATAATCAATTATCAATTTTATCTACATGTTTCGATGCCTAAAATTTTGAAAAAAAATATAAATATGGAAAAAAAAATTATTTCTTATATTCAACCTTAAACAATTTACTTTTCTATCCTTTTAAAATAGTAGAAAAAATTATTTTGTCAGTGTTCTCCTAGAGCAGCTGGTGTAATTTGGGGGAATTTCTTCTGGATATGATCATCATATAATCTACAAATGAAATCATATTAATTTACTAAAAAATATAAATACTAGGTGAATATAGCACTCACTGTACAAATAGTTTCATTTCTACACAATTGAGTAGAACATATGTGTGAGCTTTTTGATATTCATCATTTAAAATCCATCATTCATTAACACCACCAAATAAATGTTTAGGATGATTGAAAACTTATAATTAATGGATCAATACATCATCAACATTTCTCTCATTATGACCCATTTTAATGTGTTTTGAAGGATATTCATGCTGAAAACAATGAGACAATAAAAATGAAATTTCCTCCTAAACATGATTTTTCAATTGACCCTTCTATTTATACTTTATTAAAAACATTTTTCATCAATTTATACAATCATCCATCATATGGGAACATCCATTAGAATTTTACTGGTCCTCCACATTTTTCTTAGTTTGGTAAATGTAATATTAAATGTTTTTTTGAATTAAAAAAACTTGTTTGAATTTTTGTTTTTTGCAATTTATATAAAATTAAAAAAAACATCTTGTTATATTCTACTCAATACATAAAATTTTGTAATTTCCACATAAATTTCTCAGAAAAAATATGATACATCTATGAGGATATCATAAATTGAAGAATTAAAAAAACCTCTAAGGCTAATCGGTAGTAGTATTTCCATTATAAAATGAAAGTGATAACTTTTTAATCTCGTGATATGAACATTTCTAACACATCATGCCAAATTGGATGTATAACCATCTGGTAACCTCAAATCCTAAATCCACTGATAGAATAATAAATGATTTTCTTTATAAACTATATAAGATGATTTTTCTTTCATTAAATTCCATGATCTATCATTTTTAAATTACTCAAGTTATGCATGCCTACAAATTTTTAAAAGATCTAATCATCCCTTTAAATTATCTTTAGTCTTATCAGGTGTGTCCAAAACTGTATAAAATATATTATAAAAATGTTTCTTCTCAATATGAATTAAATCTAACATGTGATGGACCAAAAAATCATACCAATATGACAGATCCCAAAAAAGACATTGTTTTATCCAATTATGATATTTCCAAAATACCTCTATTTTTTATTGGTTTACAGTCAGTTCAAAGGTAATAATAGGTAATAAAGAGGTAGCAGATTTTAAATCAACACCCAATATCTTTACTAGATGTCCATATCTTTCAATTGTGACTTTTCTAAAATTATTTTTATTCCTTAATAAAGGATAGTTTATAGGATTAAATCTACGATGAAATTAAAAAAACAAGGTTTTCTTCCATTGAAAATCATGAACACATTTTTTTCATTCATACAGTATGGAAATTTTTTGGACCATGTGTACTCTAGTCAAAAATCATGTCATAAGCTAGGAAGTAACTATTGTACATGTCAATTTTACTTTAATTATAAAATTTTGTTTTTCAATAACATTATATTTTATGACACTATTACTCTATGATAAATTTAACTCATCAAAAAACAAATTCAAATAAACATAAATATTCTTTTTTGGTTGTCCTGAAATTAGTAATGTCAAAAAAAATCGTTAATTCATCAACATCCAAGGAGGTAAGTTTTACAGAGTTATAAAGATCAATTAATAAGAATATTAACTACCATAAGTACTAAATATATAGAAACCATCATTAGAAATACCCAATCACATGTTAATATCTTCTAAAGAAAAAGACAGATGTACCCAATAAAAAAATTTCCATAAATCACCATCAAAATGATGATTTAATCTTTTACTGGTGGAGATAATGGATTTGTGTCATGTCATCAATGAATTTGTGTTATTAGAAATAAATATATGTTGCAATCTATATTTAAGTAAGAAATACCTCAAATGTTTAATAGGATCTAATTTGGACTTCCCTAGTTATGCCTCTTAGTATCTCAATTTTCCACATGTCAAAAAATTCACTAAAGACTCATTTTCACCATAACATAGGATGTAATCATATGAACATGCCTGGATATTCTAATAACCAATACCTAAATTACCTACTGAACTATTTCTTTTATAGATATTTTTAGGAGACAAATTTCTATTAGGTAATAATGTTTTATCCAAAGAGAATATTTTATCAAAATAACTATTTTATATTCCATTATCTGATTTAATAGCCATAAATTTAGTAAAGCTTAAAAAAATTATCTCTCAACTAGTATACAAGGCATCCTTAGTAGTCTTTAAAAACTCAAAAAAAATTGATATGGTTCTAACTCGGTGGTTGAATAATCATTATGAGTTTCTATTTGTTTAAAAGATAGACTAGTAACCCTGTGTATTAAAGTTTGAAGCTATGATGGATTTTTAACCAAATTATTAGTATCTTCTCCTAATATTTTTCAACCATGTTGATACTAAAAAATATAAAAATTTTGAAAACAAAAATTCAATTGGTGAAACATAACTCTTTCAAATTTTATAAATATCCTCAGATCACATTTCTTATATGTATAATTAATTATCCCTTCTAAAAAAATTTAGTTTTGATGATGCAAATGATAAAAAGGTTTCAATGCCCTAAATATATACAGGATTTATACCAGAACCATTTTGTATTTTTGTAATGATTTATCTAATCAAAATCTTATAATAAAAACTATTGTCCTCATTCTTATTCTAGGTTTTTCTAAAAAAATGGAAAATAAAGATATTGCTTATGATTAATCTGATAGAAAGAAGAGACGATCTTAGAAAAAAAATTAAATAATCGAAAAATTTACAAATTACTTTTAACGATTACCAAATATCGATAATTATTGATAATTAAAACTAAATAAAAAAACTTATTACTAACTAAAAAATAATATTGAATAGAAATATTTCATACAAATTATTATAAATTAAGAAAAAATATTAAAAATTACGACTAATTTTCATCAAATATTTCCTATTATTACTAATTATCACTACTTATTAGTAATTAATGATAATTATTACCAACTATTATTAATTATTTCCAATTATTAGTAATTATTACCAATTATCATTTAGTATCACCAAATATCGATAATTATGACTAATTATTGGTCATTTTCATTTATTATTACTAATTACTAACAATTTTCATTAATTATAACTAATTATTAATAATTTTTATTAATTATTACCAATTATTAGTTATTATTAGTAATTATTGATATTTATTTTTAATTATCACTGATTATTGGTAATTATTGGTAATTATTACTAATTATCCTAAATTTTTACTAATTCTCACTAATTAATGGTAATTATCACTAATTATTTGTAATTATAACTAATTATTGGAAATTATTAATAGTTATTAATAATTATGAATAATTATTTGTAATTATTACTAATTATTATAATTGTCACTAATTATTGGTAATTACCACTATTTATATGTAATTAGTGGAAATTATTACTAATTATCGCAAATTATTGGTAATTATAATGAAATATTACTAAGTATCACTAATTATTACTAATTATGACTAATTGTTACTAATTTTTACTAATTATTACTAATTGTCACTAATTATTACTAATTATCACTAATTCTTACTAATTATCACTAATTATTACTAATTATTACTAATTATTATGAATTATTGGTATTTATTACTAATTATTGATAATTATTTTTAATTTTTTTTAATTTTGAATAATTACTGACAATTATCACTAATTATTGGTAATTATCACTAGTTTTTAGTAATTGTCACTAATTATCGGTAATTATTAGAATTTATTACTAATTATTATTAATTATGAATAATTATTGGTAATTATTGGTAATTATAACGAATTATTACTAATTATTACAAATTGTTGGTAATTATTGTTAATTATTAATAATTATGTGTAATTATTGATAATTATAACTAATTGTTGCAAATTATTACTAATTATCACTAATCGGTACCAATTATTACTAATTATTGGTAATTATTGTCAATTATTGCTAACCGTTACAAATTATTATTAATTTTCACTAATTATCAGCACTTATTATTAATTATTACTAATTATCATTAATTATAACTAAATATTAGTAATTATTACTAATTATCGGTAATTAATACAAATTATTACTAAATATCAGTAATTATTACTAATTATAGGTAATTATTGGAAATTATTACTAATTATTATTTAATAATTACTAATTATTACTAATTATTTTTAATTATTTACTAATATTGGTAGTTATTGATAATTATTTCTTATTATTGCAAATTATGGGTAATTATTACCAATTATCGGTAATTATTACTATTGTTTACAAATTTTTGACAATTGTTTTCTAATTTTTACTAATTATCGGTAATTTTTGCTATTTTTTACTAATTATCAATACATCTTACTAATTATTCCCTAATTATTATTAATTATTACCCATTATTAGTAATTACTACTAATAATTTACCAATTATATATAATTAAGGTTAATTACAACTAATTACTTCTAATTACCACTAATCATTATTAATTAATACTAATATTTTTAATATAATATAAAATAAATAAATTAATGATTAAAAAGATTAAAATAAATACCTCAAAAGTGATGTTTTACCAGAATTAAAACAGTTTTGTGACCCTAAAAGCTTTAGGTTCCTATAAAAATTAAAATTTATGGGGATAGAAATCAGAGAAAAACTCGAAGAGGTGCGCAAAAATTATTATGGAAGAATTATGATGGGGGCATATATATAGGTTTGATTAGTAACGATGGGATATTTACGACATAATTTCCATCACAAACAGTTTCCACCGTAATTAGATATGACGGAGATATAAAATTTATTTTGCATGGATGACCAGTCGATCGCATATACCACCAACCATAAATATCATTTATTAACTCTTCTAACAGAATATTTTTGACGAACTAATTGTTTCAATTGCAAAGAGTGCTTCCCACGTGATGGCACGTAGTTAGGCCAAAAGTATTTGTGATAGGAAACATTTCTTGTCCCAAATACCAGGATATAAACTGTTATTTGTGATGGGAAATTATTTGTGTCTCGAAAAAAAATCCAATAGTGTTTGATGAAGCTTAGCCTCCTTTTTTACAATAGTTTAATAGAGACCTCTAATATAGAATACTATCCCTTATTTGAGTATATTCATGGTTTAACATGAACCACCTTGAACACTTCAAAGTATGATCTCTTTCCAAATCATGATTTTCTAAAATATTTGGTTTAAGATGATAAGGTTTTAGATATTCTACTTGGAAAGCATCAATGGAAGAAAGACCAAACTATACATAACATACTGCCATATTATATCCTATTATCATATTTTTTTTGATATGTCCAAGTCAATACTGAAATTCCTTAATAAATAATACACCACTGAGAAGGGGTGAATCAGTGGTAGTGGTATTTTACAATTTCATTCAAGTAGAAATAAAACTCTACTAGTAGTTAACACACAATCCACATAAGAAATTCACTCCGCCTCACCCATATGAAATGAATAAGTAAACAAGACAAGGAATAAGTAGTTTTTACATGGTTCAAATCGAGTGTGGGTTCCTATTCCTTATCATCTTTGATTACCATCGAGCCATGAATTATTCACCAAATTTATAGGATTAAATACAAGTGGATAAACAGGGTATCGTCACCAAACCATTTTTATTAGCATCCCAGCGACATTTCCATAGCATATCACAGGTTACACGTTGATCAGAACAAATTAGGATAAATCTCTAGAAAATATGGATGCTTTTCAATTGTTTATGATCTTCTCATTGAGACTTTAATGTTGAAAGAATAATATTCTCACTCATTGAAGGATCAAATGATGATCTTCCATTTGAAACATAGACTGGGATTCAATTCACTGAATGATCGAGGTTGAACATATGATGATAAATACTTCTAAACTATAGGCTCCATAATCCCTCTCCATCTTCTATGTTTTTCTAATAACAACTCCATATTCATTCACACATTTCTCTCTCATCGATAGATCCTCATATCCATCATTTTTGAATCTCACGGAATTAAATTAATTTAGAACAAATCAACTCTAACTCATAATTCTCAAATCTTCATTTGGCGGAATCATATAATACAATCCACAATTATTTTCTCGTTCTATTAAGCATAAGTTCAGGTCCCAAAATCTTATAATATTCTCTCTTTCGTTAACTATATGTCCACATCACATTTCCACTTCTTCCTTTCTCCTCATTCGGTTTTCCAAAAAAAATTATTCGACAATATTTTCTAGCTTTGATTACCATATAATATTAATTCACAAATAATTTATTGTTAATTTCTAGGAATTATCATCATCTTATTCTCACTATTTTAGCTTGAACTCATTTCCCTCCAGTTTGTGACATGAAGAAGAGAATCAGGACACAAAACTAAAATACTCAATAGATTAAACATTAATAATAAAAATATCAATCTATAATCACTACATGATTATTTTACATTGATTATTAAAACTATAGATCATCTTTTTTATTTCCCATGCCTGGTTCACTCAAAAGTAAACAAACTTGATTGGCTACATAAGCTCAATCGTGTCTCTCCATATAAGAGAGGTTATCGAATAGAAGCTATCTTTGGGGAGACTAATCCCTCTCTTCATAGTGGAACATAGTGGAAATAATAAGAGAAGAAATGGTTTAAGAATAATTAACAACCAGCAATGGAAATAGATAAACATCCAAAATAAGATAAATAGACTAAATAGTAATAACCAACACTATATACAAAATGATTTCAATTTCATGATTCTATAAAAAATGGAACTAGGAAACATGGAAACAATAACATATACAATAAAGGTATATCTAAAACAAAAAAACACAAAAAACTATCTCTAATAGCATCACGAGCCTAAGATCGGTCCAGTTCTCCAAGTTCCCATATTATAAGAAAATTAAGTATCCAAGAGCAGGTGTTTTCCCTTGTCCCTACCCACATCCATGAAGTTTTTTCAGGTACCAATCAGTGTCCTGAATAGGGTGTGAGATATACTCATTAGTCCATCACAAATGATGTCTATAATAAGTCCAGTTTGTGTATATAAATGTAATAGTGTTCATGTAAAATAATTATTAGTGGAACTAAAATGCATGAAATAATAACAATGTTGGGATTTGAGCTCCTCATGGGATGATTGGTTGACCATACCTGGTTTGGCCTAAGCCAAATGCATCTGAATGGGTGACCAATAAATGGTTAGGGTCTAACAACATAACCACAGTATCCAAGTAGATGAAATATAAAAAGTGGGTCCCAAGTTCTAACCAAGGCATCAAGTAGTGATAATAGGATGATCAGACCTAGGGTAGAACTAGGACATCCATGATCTTAGAAGGTCAAGCCATCTCACAACAATAACTATGAAACCAAGATATATGGGTTTAATTGTAATCTAAGGGGCACATATGAGGCATTCCACTAGAAAAGTGTTAACAAATTCCATGGATCACGTCCATAGTAAATCCCGAACTAAGCATGATTAGAGCCTAAGGGAAGAATCCAAGGTGCCCCCAATCTAAGGACATAAAGATGAATCCAAGGAGTGTATCCAAGGAATTATAGTTCTTTTATATGAATCAAGAGAATCATTGGTACTATACTGAATAATTCACATATTAATAAGACAATGATCAAATTCCAAGGTGGTCAAATTACTTTGAAATTGTCACAATGGATCAGGGTGGAATCCTCTAAGTGATCAAGGTATTCCCTTTAAAATCCTAGGATAACTAAAGTCTGACCTCTCCTTTAATAAGAAAAGGTCCATAGTGGCTATAGGAACCTTATATTTATAAAATAACCAAATACCATGTAATATCCATTCCAATTTACCATTTCCAATTCATTCAAGTCATTCCCTTTTCATTTATAAATGAAAAAGGCTTAAAAGATGTTTCATACCATTAAACCTTTCATTTCAAATTAATAAGAGTCAAGTGAAACATAATTTCCCAAATACAATATAACAGTATATACATTTTAATTAATTAAATCCCTTGTGAAATTTTCAAAAAACACATTGAAGGGTTTTTGGGTAAATATTATGTAATTGTTCATATAGGCATATACATGGCAAGACTAAGGGGTGGATCATGTTGAGTTCATTGACCTACAACAATGGAAAGGGTATCTGTTAGTGAATTTAGATTATAAAATATGCAACTAAGTTATGGAAAATTTATTTTAGGGAAAATAATGAGTAGAACTGATGCATGAAAAAACAACAACAAATATAAATGATGAGACCAAAGAGAAAATTATAGACCACCTAGATTATGGCGGTTAATAAATCCTCATCTAGTATCAACTTCCAATTTGGTCTAGAATTGAAGAAAATAAATATATTGAAATAAAACTTGAAAATAGGGAATATTATCTCACATATAAATAACACTAAAGATGGTGTGATAAATCGATAAAGGAAGTTAATGGATCGAATCACTTACCATTGACTAAGCAATACAGCATATGACAGTTCGATCAGAGTCTGGATGAGGGAGAGGCTTTAGATACTAGGTTCATATGAGAGGGATCTCTCACTGTGGGTGGTTCCTAGAGAAATAATGAAAGAAAGAAGGGTTTTATTTTTAAGAAAGAATTAGGGGAAAGAATAATTTTATCCTTATTTAAAGGGACACATGGTTTGGCTGGTCGATTGGATAAACTATGTTCCAACTTTGTGCCAGCACTGTATAAGGGAGATACCCTCTTACACGGTTAGGCACGCCATTAGAGTAACTATTTTCAACCCATAAAAATCCCCTTTGAAACAAGTCTAAAATAAGTCACACAATCAGGTAGCCTAGAGTGCATGGATTTACAAACCCTATGAAAAATAATGAGTTCTGCATGGTTGATGTGCATGATTAGAACTAACCATGAACTAACCATGCACCCCACCCTACCCTTCTAAAAACCGGAGCTCCAAGCTTTGAAAATTCCCCAAATGCTCTCGAACCCTTCCTTAAACTCTTATACATATTTTTAAGAATAAAATAATATGTTTAAGATTAAAATTAAAGGACCCATACCCTAAGATAAAAACCATGATCTTACAACCTCCCCAACTTAATACAACTCATACCCAAGTTTCCCTTCTATGGGTGGTTAAACATCATCTAAGAATAACATCAACCAATAAACACATATATCATCATATCTCTCCCAAGTATCATCTGATATGAATTCATGATACTATAGCACTCTGACTAAAGGAACTGGCCTACCTTAGGGATCCTTTATTCTCTGATCAATAATGAAAAGAGGATACTCCCCATAAGGAGTATCAATTTCCAATTCAACGTCATCATGATCAAAAGTGTCTGATGAGTCAGAATGATATCAACGAAGGAAGGATATTTTAAATACATCGTTCATATCTTGGTACCTCAAAGGTAAATGTAACCAATATGATACTGGCTTGAATCTTCCCAATATCTCAAGATTCCCAAAAAATCTAGGCACCAGCTTCCTTTGTTTCTAAATTTTTCGATGCCCTAGATTTGGAGAAACACATAAGAACACCTGATACCTAACCTCAAACTCTAGAGATTGACAACAGTGGTTGGCATAATAATTCTACTTGGACTTATCTATATCCATATACTTTATAATATGCTATACCTTCTCTGAAGTCTCATGAATGAGAAATGGTCCCAATAGCACTACCTCTCATTCCTCTAACAAGTATATGGGTTATTGGAATACTCTACCATATAAGGCCTCATAGGGATCTATCTGTATCATTTTTTGAAATCTTTTACTGTAATATAACTTATCTAGACGTGTTTTCTTTTCCCAAGAACCTCCAAAATCAAGTCTCCATGATCTATACATGTCCTCAAATGCCTTTATTTTTATTCTTGTAATTTACATCGGTCTGAGGGTTGTATGTTTTTCTCAAAAGTACCTATATACCTAACACCCTCTATTAACCTTGCTAGAACTAAGAAGTAAAATGATAATATTTTTCTGATACAATTTTCTTTGTGACTCCATGAATTTATATAATATCTTGGACATAGTCTCCCCAACCCATCCACTAAAAAATTCTCACTAACAGGTAGAAAGTGAGATAACTTTTTCAACCTATCGATGATCACCCATACAACATCACTACCTAGAGGTGTCTTCATAAATCCCATCACAAAAACCATGGTGAATTTGTCCCATTCCCACTCTAGAATTGGAAATTGATATAAAATCCCTACTAGTCACTGGTGTTCCACCTTCACCTTTTAATAGGTAGAGCACTTAGTGATGAACTCAGCTATCTACCTCTTCATTTCCAGCAACCAATAATGGAATCATAATTCATTATACATATTTGTAATCTCAGGGTGTACTTCCCAACTTGAAGAATTATATTCTCACATAAATTCCTTTTATATGTCTCCAAAAACCTAGATGTTTCCATGTATACACAATATCTCATACTCGTCAATGGTCCAAGCTAGTGGTGGGACCTTTCCTAAAACACTCTCCCCTGGGACTAAGACCATGGGATTTGGAATCTGTATCATCTTAAATCTATCCATATGTAAAGAGGTCACTGCTAAATCTATAAGTATAGGTTTTCCATGAGATTCATGTTCCTATAGATGCATGTTTGAAAAGATCTCCACCAACTTTCATTCACTGTTGGCCTCCTGAACTGCTTGTTTCTGAGTCTTCCAGCTCAGTGCATCTGCTACTACATTTCCCCTACTATGTGTATAATCATGATCAAAGTCAAACAACTATAGATATTCGACCTATCTTCACTTATTAATATTCATGTAATGGTGGGTAAAGATGTATTTGAGACTTTTTTGGTTCATATACACCCCAAAATGCTATCCCAACAAGTAATGCCTCCAAAAATGAAAGGCATTTACTATGATTTCTATCTTGAGGTCATGTTCAAGGTAATTCCTCTCATGTGGCCTCAATTGGTGAGATATGTATTCCAGGACTCACTCTCCCTTCATTATAATTACACTTAACCTAATGACTAATGCATCATAATAAACTATAAAGCTTCTTCCTAGCTTTGGAAAAATCACCATCAGCACTAAAGACATTATCCCTTTTAGCTCCTAAAATGATTTCTCACATGCTTCAAACTATTTAAACTTCACACCCTTTCTAGTCAAGCATGTGTGAGGCACAACTATGTGTGAAAAATACTGTATAAAGTTGTCTATAGTATACATCCATCCCCAATATCATATGTATGTCAAAAAAATTCTTGGGATTCTCCTAAGAAACCACAACACTCACCTTCTCTAGGTCAACTGATTCTCCTACCTTTCAGATGATGTGACCTAGGAAGTGAACTTTTTCAATCCAAAAGTTGAATTCTAAAAACATAGAAAATAGTAGTTCTATCTCAGTGTAATCAAAATGATATTATTAAGTATGGAATATTTTTGTTGAGTATGTGAGTACACTAAGATTTCAGCCAAGAAGACTACCATGAATGAATATAGATAAAGGTATAAAATAAAATTCATCAAAGCTATAAAAAATATAGGACTATTTTCCAAACTAAATGTCATAACCATACAATTATATAGGTTATACTGGCTTCAAAACATTGTACAATGTATGTTTGAAGGCCTAAATCATACTTGATGATAGCTTGGCCTCAAATTGATCTTCGAGAAAACCTGGGCTCCTTGAAGTTGGTCAAAGAGGTCATCTATATGAGGTAGTGGATATGTTTCTTAACTATAATCCGGTTCAACTATTAGTAATCCATTAAAATCCTAAGGGTACCATCCCCCTTCTTAGTGAAGAGGATAGGTAAACCCCATGGGAAAGTACTAGGTTGTATAATCCCTTAGATTCCAATTATTTTATCCACATATTATGCTCCTTCAACTCAGTAGTAGTTATCTTGTAATAAAGAATAGATACCAGTGCTACTCCGAGAACTAGATCTATGGTAAAATCTACCTTTATCTCATGAGGTATTCCAAAAAATTCATCAGGGAAGACATCCCTAAAACAATCTACTATAGGAGGGAAATCATCCTGGTGCATTCCATGGTCATCCATATAAAGACTACCAATTTGGGTTGTCACTCAACTTAGATCACAATACTTGGGTTATGTAGAAACCTTCCATGAGTTCCACTAAACCATTCTCTGAGATGATGGGCCACAAGACCTAAAGCACATATTCCCAACTCTAGGGGATGCTAACTAGCAGTGAGGTCCTTGAGTGTGTCTGTAGGGAGACTATTCCTTCATCGATCAGAGTATGCATAGTGTTAAAAAATAGCAATAAAATGTGGAAGAATATATCGGAAACACCAGAAACAACATAACCACAATGGAAAACAGGAAAGATAAGTAAACAACAGGAAGAAGAAGACTAAAAATAGAATATATACAAAATATGATGATGGAACATCAAATTTTTATAAAAAAATATGATTATAGGGATATGGGGATGCAATTATATACTACATGCTGGAAAAAAATATAAAAAAAGGAAAAAATGCTACTACAAGAATCTCTAGTATAGGCTTGGTCCAATTCCTCATGCTCCATCCTAAATCTATAAATCCATCAAGAATCATAAGCTTCACTCTTAACTTTAACCATACTTACAATCATAAAATATTCTTGGGTTCTATAGGTGGCCCAAGCAAGGTTTAAGATATAATCTCAGTATTCTGGTACCCACAGATTCTAGGCTGATCCATTTCTTACAGTAAACAAATAATAGTGTGTTATAATAACTAAATACAAAGAAATAAATATTTAAATAATAAACACCACTATTTGGGTTTCTAAATGGACACTCGGATGATAATACATGCTTCGGCCTAAGTTAGATGTCTGAAAGAGGTACCAGTAAAAGTTATGATATGTATACAAGGGGAAATACAAAAGAATCAACCAAAGTATAAGAAAATCCAAATCTTTTTCTTTATCTTGGAGGCTGCATTTCAATGTCATCATATAATCCTACTCATAAAATAAAAGGAATACATCACATGTGCACAAGAAATAAATCAATCCATCTAATCCATTGGTGGAGTCTTGATCCCATCTAAGGAAATAAAAACAGAATCCAAATAGTTGATACAAGTATCTTTGATAGAACTGATACCTCCGAGTCCATCCAATGCAACCCATAAAACATCCCTTATATCACTTAAGGTATAGTGAACTATTATTTTGTACTAAGTATATCACATAGGGGTCTAGGTATCACCCATGGCATGGCATTCTCATCTTGTCAATGGGTATGTCCTCGGTTTCTCACCTAGGAAACTAGTGTCACCCATAGGTATAGGTAAACCACCAAGAGATCCCATACATGGAAATCCAAATTATTCCTCCTAGTACATCATGTATTTCCCAAAAATCAGAGAGATTCCATCCATAGAATCCTTAAATAGGAAACTATGTTCTCTCCCATCCCATAGTAGGTGAGCCATATCAATCAAGGAACATCATAAGGAATAGTATATATATTCACATTTCATCAAGGAAATGTAAATAACTCATTATAACAAGATAGAAAATTGATAAAATTCAAACCAAAAAAACATGGCATAAGTAATTAAGCACAAATGTAAGCTCAAGGTCCAAATATGATCTCTAGGAAACATGCAATGAGCACAAGAAATGAAATACAACCATAAGCTAGAGGCATTTCCATATCATATATGTAAATCAATGACATATAGCAAGAAGCAAGGTATTTAACCAAATTGAATAACCAATTAAATGTAAGACATATGGGACTCAAAGTGAAGCATCGAGCATAATCATTTAAATATAAGGTGTCATGTATGAAACTCAAAGTCCAATCTCATAGATGTTTATTCATTTAACTCAATTTATAAATTAAGTCATTTAATCAAGATGCAACTCACACATGGTAATTAACCATTTATGGCATTGAAAAATGACCATTAAAGGTGGGAACACCCAAAGGGGTGGCCAACGATAAGAGAATGACCCAGATATGGGTTTCCCCATAAAGAGAGGTCACATAGGAGATAATAAACCCTTTAAATTAATTTATTTAACAAATTTGAAGCCTCGATGGAAGGTTCTGGAAAGTGGCACAATGGATCATCATTTAAAAAGTGAAGAAAAGAGTAGGAAAGACCTAGACCACATACCTTTATTTATTAGTGCTCCACTCATCCATTATTGTGTCTTGAATCAACCTAGAACATTAGAAATTAAAGGATTTGTCGAACACCCTAAAAATAGGGTGAAATGAATCTCATGAAAATAGCATTATATATGGAAGAGGAAACATGAAATATAAGGTTGTGGAAGGAAGATCTTACCAAGGCCTTTTTGTTTCTTCTAACGGTGAAGGATTTAGACACTATTTGAGGGAGCTGGATGAAAACCCTATAGAGAGAGAGAGAGAGGAAGATCTCCACACACGAAGGGGAGAAGAGAAACCCACTGAAGAGGTATAAGGAAAAGAAATAGGATGGTTTAAAACATTAAAGAGGGTAATTTTGTATATTTCACCCAAAAACACATTGTTCATTGTTTGGCCACATGGTTGGCCAAACTATGCGCCAATTGTTCATTTGTTGCTGCTTCAAAGGGGTATACCGCACTGTTAGGTTCACGGTTTGACTAAACACACACAAATCATGTGGAACCTCTCTATCCCAAACCATCAGGTGGACACTTGGTCATGTTCCTAGGTTTTCACAATTTTAGAAAAAACTATTTGGCCCTCTACACCCCACTGTCTATAATCACAGGGTTTAGGTCAACCATGTGCGCTGGGTTTCACGGTTTCCTCTAACCATACAGTCTGATATGCTTCTTCCCATTTTGTGGATTTGGGATTCAAACATGACCTGAACGCACCTAAGACCTTATTTAATCATATACTCATCATTCCTATGTCCATTTAAAGAAATTTGAACCAAAACATAATGGTTCGTACCTTTGAAAAAATTCAGGACGTTATAACCCCCCCCCCCCCCCTCATTAAAAAACATGTCCCCAAGTTTCCCTTTCAAGGGTGGTATGATGTCATCTGAAAAGAGTTCTATACACTATTCACAAACATTAACCTCCCTCTCCCAGGTCTGATCCTATAAACATCCATTATGTATCACACAAACCAGAGGAAGCTACCTTCCTTGGAGAACCTTCGTGCTACCATCAATGATACATATCAGATGCTTTTCAAAATATGAATCCTCTTCCATCTCAATACCCTCAGGATCAAATGAATGATATGGGTCTATATGAATCTTTATAATCTGAGATATGTGGAAGACATAATTCAAGGCATGATACCTCTAAGTCAACAGCAACTGATAGGTTGTTGTCCTGACTCTTTACACTATCTTGAAAGGTCTGACATAATGAGGTGACAACTTGCCTTGTTTCCTAATTCATCTCTGACCCATTATGGGAGATACACACAGAAAGACCTGATGTCCCACCTCAAACTCCAAAGGTCTATAGTGACTATCATTATATGAATTCTACAAAGACTAAGTTGTATCCATACACTTCTGAATCAACTGGACTTTCTCTGAAGTATTCGGAACAATACGAGGACCGAGTAGAGCTGTATCACTTGCCTCTAGCCAGCACAGAGGTGAATGACATAGTCTACCACAGAGTGTTTCATAACGATATATTTTAATCATTGCCTAAAAGTTTTCTTTATAGGAAAACTCAACCATGGGAATATGTTTTCCCACAAACCTCCAAAATCAAGAATACAGGATCATAGCATATCCTCTAACAACTGTATAGTCTATGTATACTACCCATCGATATTAGGTTGATATGAAGTGCTCATAAGAACCTATAAATGTAATTCTTTTTTCAACCCTTTCCATAACCATGATGTGAATCGGACATATCAGTCTAAAATGATCGAATGGAGTACACCATGATTTCTCACTATCTCCTAGATGTGAAGCCTTCATAGATCAACAATAGGGGAGGTTTCTAGGATCAGTAATAATTACACAACCTTGGTCGGCCTATTGACGATCACACATACTTTCTCACTACCTCGAGGAGATATCATATATTCTATAAAAAATCTATGGTGACTTCATTCCATTCCCACTCAGGAATAGAGAGTGACTATAGAAGTCCTATAGGTTTCTAGTTCTCTGCCTTCACCTACTAACAGGTGGATCACTGAGTAATGAAACCTACTATATTCCTCTTTATACTAGGACTCCAATATTAATGGTGTATATATCTATACATATTTGTAATACTAGGATGAACTTCCCAAATATAGGCATGTGATTCCCTCATTATATCTTCTTATATATCAGAAGGCATTCATACATAGCCATAGAAGAGTAGATTCTCGCTACCATAGACAACCCAACCAAGAGGATAGTTATCTCCTATGATACTCTCCCTCAAAATGGGGCCCTTGGAATCAGACAGATACCTCATATGAACCCACTCCAAAAGGGAGGATTCCATCCCTAGAACAGCTATGATTGGATGCCCTTTCTTTTCTTGAACCTCCAATTGCATCTCAAAAAACAGATCCATCGGTTTCCACTCACAACTGGCCTCCTTAACATCTTGAATCTAAGTCTTCTAGTTCAAGGCATCAGTTATGGTACTTCCATTTTAGTGTTGGTAAGAAATACCAAAGTCAAAAGGACTTCAGGTATTCCACCCTCCTGCACTGCCTCAGATTTAAGTCTCACTATGTGGAGATGTATTTGAGAAATTTATGATCTTTTTAAACAATGAACCACTCTCCTAATAAGTAGTTCCTCCAAAAAAGTAGAGCATGAACCACAGATTCTAACTTAAGATCATGTGTTGGGTAATTAAACTCTTGTGGTCTCAGTTGGTGGGACCCATATGTCATGACACTGTCACCCTACATCAGAACTTCACCTATCCTGATTATTGAAGCATCAAAATTGATTGTATAACTCATTATTGGCTCTTTAAGAATCAGGATCTGTGATGAGGTGAGTCTTCCCTTTAAATCCTAAAAATATGTATCATAAGATTCATATTATAGGAAATTCACACCCTTATTAGTCAGGGTTGTAAGAGGTTCTATTAAGTGGGATAAGTCTTTAATTAATTTCCCATAGTAGCTATATATCCCTAAGAAGTATCATGTGTCATAAAAATTCTATGGATACTCCTGGGAAACCATATATCTCACCTTCTATAGGTCAATTTATATTCCTATCTCAGATATGATATAACCCACTAATTAAACCTTATTGATCCAAAAGTGGTATTTACTAAGCTTCTCATATATCTGGTTCTCTCTTAGTGTACTTAGCATGATCTCAAGATTATTTTCATGGTTGTGTCTGGTGAAAGAGTACACTAAGATATAGTCTACAAAGACTATCATAGAGGAATAAAGCTATGGGTGGAAAACTTGATTCAACAAATCCATGAAGATTGTCGACGCATTTGTTAGACCGAATGGTATAACCAGATACTCGTTTAGGTCGTACCTACTCTGGAATTTTGTATGTGGTATATTTTATGGCCTCACATGAACCTGATGGTATCTTGACCTAAAATAAATCTTGGATAAAATAGTTTCTCCTCAAATATGGTCGAATAAGTCATATATATGAGGCAATTGAGACCAATTTTTCACCATTAGTTGGTTCAATCAGCGGTAATCCATGAAAAATCTGAGGGTATCATCTATCTTCTTGGAAAAAAGGACTGGTGAAATCTATGGTGATGTGTTGTGTCTAGTAAAACCCCTATCCTCTAGATCTTCATGTTTCTTATTGAGTTCTTGGAGCTCTGTTGGTGCCATCTTATACCGAGGAATGGACATCAGTGCTGCATTTAGAACTAGCTCAATTGTGAACTCGACCTCTCTCTTAACATGTAAGATAGAAAAATCACCAGTGAAGAAATCCCTGAAATGATCCACTATAGGAGGGAACTCTACTAATTTCGTTCCCTAAACTCTCATAAAGGGACTCGCCAACTAAGTTTTCATTCTTCCAAGACCAGTTCTATTGGGTCTAGTTTGATCTTATTGGATATCCCATTCACCCATATGAATATATGAATTTCCCTCAGGTGATATAAAACACACTTAGTGGTGATAGAAATACACTTGGGAATTATAGGGAACAAACCATTCCATACTGATAATGACATCGAATCCAGTCATCTCAAGGTTAAAGAAACTCCATAGGAAACAGCGCCCACCTATTTCAAGGGGAAACTCTAGAAATTGGTGTATTTCCTCTTTTTTAACTCCTAGTAGCATTTTAAGGGACATGAAACCATATATGTACTCAGATCCAAGACCAAGGATTTCCATAACTATAGAATATATGAAAGAGTGTGATGTACCTACATCAAAAATGTTATAAACTAAAGTAGAGGTCACCATAATAGTACCTCTAACCATGGATGGACCTAGACTATACTCTTTAGGTGTTGGTTGAAATACATACATATGGCCTGTTACGTGGCCCTAAGATGCTACTTGAATAGCCTGAGCAGATACACTTTGCTGACGTTGAAGCTATGGGGCCTGACTTCCTTCGCCACAACCACTACTATCTTAGACTGATCGGAAAATAGAAGAATAACTCCCAGCTTGATGTAGATTCATGGATTCTATAACTTATAGATGTGTAGGTATGGATCCCATATCACTAGATTCTAGAGGAAAAGAATAACTAAAGCACTGAAGATGACCCATCCTTCCACAAGCTCAACACTCAATTGGGTTCCTCATGCACCAGGGATTCTTATGGAATGGTCTGCCACACTGGTGAAACACTATAGAGCCAGTTTGGGTCTCTTAGCTAGCACCACCACCACATTCACTCTTGAAATGGTGATTTCAACTACCAGAAGAATTGTCGCCCTGTCTCAGAACTGAACCACTCTGGATCACACTGTCATCTTCTCTAAGGTTCCATTCTATAATTAGGGCCTAGTTATCTAAATATATAAAAAACATCCACAAAAATATGTTCAACTATGATAAGAAAATATAACCAAGCCTATCCTCAAAATAAATCATAGTCATCATCTTATCATCAGTCATAGATGGAGCGAATCATTGGAGCTCAGTAAAGTGAGAAGAATTATTAAGCACAATCCTAGATCCCTACTAAAGATGCATAAACTCCCTAGCTCAGTACACCCTCATAGTATATAGAAATAAGTGATCATAGAAGGTCATCTAGAAGTATTCCCAGACCATACCTTGTTAACACTCATCCTGAGAGATGATTTCCCACCAGCACTCGGCAGATCCATGCAATGTGTAGGTATTGAGCTTGGACCTCCTCTCTAGAGGCATCTCAAAATGGTTGAAGATAGACACCATGGATTATAACTATGAATTTGAAGCATTAGGTCCGCCATCCCCCAAGAGTGTGGGAGGATTTTGCTATTGGAAGTCCCGAGTTAGCTCTTCCATAGTTAGAGTAGGTTGGGGATCACCCTGAACAAACTGCATAAACCTAATAAATCTATAATGGAACTGGGAATTGGTTCCTAATGAAAGATCAATAGAAGGTGCCTCAAGTAGCACTATATCATGTCTCATGGGTGTCTCAAGGCCCACCACCTCTAGAGTGTGCTCATCTCCACACTCTTGGCATACAACATGAGTATATTGTGAAAAAATAGCTCTACAATTTCCAAGAACACTCCTCAAACAAAATTTTTAATATAGGGATGAAGATTAGATAAATAAATAGGTAAATAAGGGAAGGTAAAAGGCCTCCCCAAAACATGAAAAAACACATAATCTACTCCTAGATCTAGGTCTAGGTGGTAGTAAAACACAAAAGGATCACTAAGAATACGAGAAGAAAAACCTAATTTCCATTGCTATGGTTAGGTCAGAGTTAAGGTCACACATTCTCATGTATAAGGACCACTTCATCTTTAAGGTTTTGATCATTTCAATTAATTTTAATCATGAAATTTTCCTTTAAAAGGTCAAATTAGTTGGATTGTTAGTACAATTTATAAGGTTCCAAACACCATATAAATTGTAATTTGGCATCCAAATGATCCAAAACATATCATGCCTATAATTTGAATTAGAACATTTCTATATTTATAACAATCAAGCACCATGGGGAATAACAAATAGTCACAATAGTAACCACATGAGAAGTAGTAAATACATGTTTAAATTAGATATGGCATTGAAATATGCATGAAAATTCATTTCATGTGGTTCCTAGTATAATAAATTCTTTGCAGTTCCCTAATTTCATCAGGCTATAATAATATGAATCATTATCTCAATAATACCAATATTATAACACCATAAAACAAGTGTGTAACCCAATGGTGAAATCATATCAATTATAATTGGCTTAATCAATAATTTTAATTCTATGTCCCAGTCAATTTGTGATTCCCCTATACATGGGTTAGTTATGTCCAAGCATATGGTAAGGTCCAAATTCCAATATCCTAGTCCAATGTTTAATACCCAAAAATTAAAGATAAAATGAAAAAGGTCCCTCTAATACCACTTTGCATTATCCCACCCTAAGTGCCACTAAATTGTTCCCTAAGACAGTGGGCTACAAGACCTCAAGTTTATCTCCCCAAATGACATAGGTTTTCGACTAGAAATGAGGGCCTTTGGTGTGTTTGTGGGGATATTATGCCCCCATAGATCATAGTATGAATAGTGGTAAACAATACCAATAAAAGGTAGAAGCATATATTTGAAATAGAAAAAATTGTAAAACCACAATGGAAACCTTGAAAAATAATTAAACAACAAGAGGAAGCTGAATACAAATAAAAGATATAAAAATGATGATGATGGTACAACAAATGTATATAAAAAATATAAGTACGGGGAGATAGGGATACAAGAATATACTATATTATAGAAAATATATACAAAAATAAAAAAAAATACTATAAGAATCTCGATCATAGGCTCAGTCCTCTACCCCATGCTCTATCCTAAATCTTCAAATCAATTAAGCATCAGAATATTCATGCTTCCCTTTACAAATATCTATGATCCTAAAATTTTCTTGGGTTCTATGGGAGGCCTAATAAGGGTGTGAGATATAATCTCAGTAGGTTGGAACCCACAGTGTCTAGGATGATCCATTTCATATAGTAAATAAATGAAAGTTATCTATAATAACTAAATACAGAGAAAAAAACATTTAAATAATGAACACCTCATGTCGGGTTCCTAAATGGAAACCTGACCGATACCACCTACATTGGCCTATTGTGGATGCCTAAAAGAGTTACAAGTGTAAGTCATGATATGTATATAAGGGCCAACATAAAATAATCATCCAAAGTAGAAGAAAACCCCATGATTGTGTTTTATCTTAAAATCCACATTTCCATGTCATATTATAAGCATGCTAAAAATATAAAAGGAAGACATCACCTGTGCATAACCAATAAATCAACCCATAAAATCCATTGGTGGAGCCCCAAGCCCATCTAAGGTGATCTAAACAGAATCCCAAGGGTTGTTGTGGGTATCTCTGATAGAACCAATACATATGAGTCAATCTAAGGCAACCCATATGGCGTCCCTTGTATCACTCAAAGTATGGTGAACTCTTAGTCTATACAAAGTATCTCATATAGGGTACCAAGTATCACCCATGGAATTTCATAGCCATATTTCCAATGGGTTTATCCTTGGTTTCTTCCCTAGGGAACCAGTGTCACTCACAAGTATAAGTAAACCACCCTAAGAGCCCATACATGGAAAGCCAAATTATTTCTATTAACATGTCAATTAGTTCCAACCAAGCATGGTGAGTCCATCCATGGAATCCTTAAAATGGTATTTGTGTTCTCTCCCAGCCCATAGTAGGTGATCTATATCAATCAATTCACATCACATGGCATAAAATATATATCCACATGTCATCAAGGGCATGGAAAGAACTCATACTAAAAATTTATCCAAATGATACAATTCAAACAAAAAAACATGGCATGATGAATTAAGAACAAAATTAATCTCAAGGTCCAAGAATTATCTCTAGGACACATGAAATTAGTGAAAGAAATGGAATAAAACCATAAGCCCAAGGCATTGGCATATAATATATGTAAAGAAATGACATATGGAATGAAGAAATGTATTTAACCAACTTGCATAATTAATTAAATGTATGACATATGGGACTAAAAGTGAAGCATCAAGTATAATCATTTAAATCTAAGTTGTGAATCATGAGGCATGATAGTCAATCTCATTGCTATCCATTCATTTAACTCAATTTATAAATAAATTTATTTAATCAAAATGAAACTCACACGTGGTAATTAAGCATTTATGGCATGGGAAAACATCCATTAATGGAGGGAACACCCAAAGGGGTATCCAGAGACAAGTGAAAACCCTACAGATGTATTTCTCTATAAGGAGAGATCACATAGGACATTAGAAACCCTTTAAATTAATTTATTTAACAAATTTAAAGCCTTATCTGAAGGGTCATGCGAGCAGCATAATTTTGCATCATTTAAAATGTAACAAAACCAGTGGTAATGACATAGACCACATACCTCAATGTAGTGTCACTCCACTTGTCTTTTTTCGAGGCTTGAATCGACCTACAACGAAATAAATCAAAGGATTTATCAAATTCCCACAAAATAAGGAAAAATATGTCACAAAAAATAGCATGATGGATGGAAGAGGAGCCTTGAAATATAATGGATCAGAAGGAAGAACCTACCTAGATATTTCTTTTGCTTCCAATGGAAAATTATTCAGAAACTATTTGAGGGAGATAGATCAAAACCCCATAGAGAGGGAGAAAGAGATCCACACACAAAGAGGAGAAGAGAAACCTATTGGAGATGTACGAGGAAAACAAAGAGGGTGGTTTAAAACATTAAAGAGGGGAAATTAGGATATCTCACCCAAAAAAACACTACAGAGGGTTTAGCCACATGGTTGGTAAAATCGTGTGCCAACTGTGCGCATTTTTTTGCTTCAAATGGGTGTACCGCATGGTTTGGCACAAGATTTGACTATCCGTGTGAAAATCATACAGAACTTATCTATCCAAAACCTATAGGTGGCCACATGATCATTCAAATGGTATCTCATGATTTCATTAAAATCATCTATCCCTCTTCACCCCATTATCTGCAACCATATCGTTTAGGGAAACCATATGTGCTGGGTGGCATGGTTTCCTCTAACCGCGTGGTCTAGTTTGCTTCTTCCCATTTTAGGGAACTAGGCTTCGAACGAGCCTCAGACACACCTGATACCTCCTTTAATCATGTATTCATTATTACTAGGGTCTTTTAAAGTAATTGGAATAAAAAAATATTAGTTTGTACCTTTGAAAAAATATGGCGCATTACAAGTCTAGCTTGACCAGCCTGGACATCCCATTAACCCTTATACACATAGTTACCACCCTCAAGTGATGATAAAGACACCCTAAAACTATAAATTTAAATATGTTTATGATAGGGAACCAAGTAATCCATCCTAATATCGATATTTAATCATGTTATCTTGGGGATGAAGAGGTCCCAAGGGAAGTGATGACTTCCAATCATGAGGGGGGAACTCTCTATATTGGCATACACTTTTTGATTGTACTCCCAATAGAGTATCTAAAGTCATCACACCACAAAAATATTGAATCATGAGGCCAATACATTACATGATAGTCAGAGAAATAAAGTAATTTGAATAATCTGTATTAAAAAGGGAATATACTAATGTAGAGGTTACCAAGGTTGTACCTCATACTGTAGATAGTCCAACACCCTACTCTTTAAATATAGGTAGTAATGTGAATATCTAGCCTAATACATGGAACTATGCAGAAAAATGACTACCCAAAGTGCGTCCACTCAAGTGGAACATCTAATCCCGAATCTAGCCTCCTCAACCATGTCCACCTCCTCAACCTGCACGATCAATGGTAGTCAAGCTTACGGCTTGGTATGAAGTGACTGATCTTACTCTGGAAGGAGAAGTTGGTGTGAATCCTATTTAATTTGGAATATAATTAAAGGTCCTAAAAATTATCTTAATATCCCATACTATTCTATATTATCATCACCCAACTGGGCCTCGATCACACTGATGCTTTACATGACCTTTACCTCTACACTAATGGCATTATAGAGAACTGTCGGCGCAAATATTATGGGTGCCACTAATCTATCAAGAACCATCCAAAAAATGTTTCCTTCCACTTGTCAAACTATTATCCTACCTTGGTGTTAAACCACCATGCTATGTACCATCAACATCCCTCAAATTTCATTTAATGATTAAGGCCTGGTTCACTATCCCTAACACAATAGTCAAATAAAATACATTTATCTATGAACATATTGAGTATTTAAGCCCATCCTCAAAGTGTCTCACTCTCAAAATCTCATCACCAGTTAAGGAAGTTGAAAAAAGTTGAAGATTGATAAATAAATATGAATAATCCATAATTCACAGGGATTGTTTCTCTAGGTGCAGAAATTCCCTAAATCTGTCATCCCTCAGTGTCTCCAAAAAGAAATAGTTGTAAAAGGTATCATGAAAGTCTCTCCAATCCATATTTTGATGATGGTCTTACTGGTTAATAATTCCCCACTAATACTTGGAAGAACCCTGAATCATATAATTAGAGATCTTGGATCTCCTCTCTAGAGTCTTCTCCATATTCTCAAATATAGATAACATGGACTCTATCCAAGTATCAACAGCTTATAGACCACCATCCCTAGAAAATATGGGTGAATGTTGCTATTGAAACTCATGTGTTGGATCTTCCATAGTAGGGGTAGGCCATGGGGATCCCTGAATATTCTATATAAGCCATAAGAAACTGTAATACCACATGATTTTGTGAAAAAGAAATTAATTTAATCTTTTCAATATTTTTTTCATTTCACACAACACAGAATATATCTTTTGTTATACGGAAGCACTAAGTTTGGCTTGTGTTATATGTAACACTAAGTTAATATTTCACTACACACAACACTTAGATTAGCTTTTGTTACACACAATACTATTTTTAGCTTATGTTACATACAAAACCAAGTCCCTTTGATATCTTTTTCTACACACAAAGTCAAGTTTTACCAAACTATAATATATTATTAATAATGTTAATAAAATATTATTACAGCTACCACATAGTCATTGGAATGAAAGTTATGAATAATATTAAATAAATTGTGAAAATATTTTCTACACATGTATATAAAATTAATCCTCTGTTTATCAATAAGTTATAAATGAATGTAATAACTATTTGGAATGAATAAATTCATTTTCTAATAAAATTATTCTTCTATGTAAAGCCACCATTTTATCTCAAATGAATTTAAAAAACAACTTTTGATGATTTTTTTGCTGAAATTTATATATTATATATTTAATGAAATTTTTTGATACTCATACAATACATTTAATTTGCATCAGATAAGAATAAATCTAATCTTATGAATAAAAAATGTATTTTTCAAAAAGATATTTTTACCACCTTTTAATGGTGCATCTATTTTAAATATAAATTTTGACACTTTAATAATTTTATTTTTCAAAATAAACTTAATTATTGAAATTAGAATATTAAAATTTACTTTGGGTTATTTTTTGGTATTTTCTTGAGAAGTTTCTTTTTTTTAGGAATAGTGAAAAAATCTAAATTTTAATTCAAAACTAACTTTTCAACTAATTTATTAATATATTTAAGTTATATTTTAATTTTATTTTGAAGTATAATTATATGAATTATACATCAATTAATCAAATTTAGGTTATTGGAACCAATTTCACATTGAAATTGGATATAAAACATTTCAAGCTTTTGGACTTTTTTCGCTTTAAAAACCAGTTATCTCGTCTCATCTACAAGACTAATTTTAAATTAATTTGTGCCACTTATATGATTAGAATTTATAAAAAATAGATTAATTATTTTGAATAAGTGTAATTTATAATTTCTTATAATTTTAAATTAATATTTGACCAGAAATATTAATGAAAGTAATTAAAATTAATTACAGTAATTAAGGTGAAAAATGAGTTTACTTAGTTGTTAAACTTTAACTTAAGGGGCCAAATACCCTAGAACAATGTCCAAAAGTAATTGTATGGAAAATTTTCAATAATATAAACCCCTGTATCTAAAATTTAAAATTATTAGAGGCACGTGAAGTATGGGATACCTCTTAATAATGTTTACCTTTTTATATTTACAAGAATGTCACTCTCCTACTATAAAAAGGAACCCACCCCCTCACTTATACACACCTATAAAGCCCTTTGGATTAGAAAAAACTACCAAAATATCCTACCAACTTACCTACATTCATCCTAGAGGCATCCATTTGGGCATAAATCTAAACAAGTAATCTTTTTGATACAAACCAAGAGGAGTTACCCAAAGAAAAGGTAACATCCTTCCACATGCTCTTTTGTTTTATTTTCATTCTCCACCCCCTAAAATATTCGTATTAATCACATATATAATAACCAAAATATCCTAAATATTTGGATATTTTTTTATTGTAAGGGTTCAACCTGAACCTACACACACTTCCATCAAATGGGAAATGAACTTACCGTTCATGTGTACAACGGGCTACTGCCTCACGAAATGATATTGTTCATTTTTTCTTTAACACCTTTTGTGGTTGGTAATTATGATGAAAATATTTTTTTAGATGTTATATATGATATTAATGATTTATTTATGATTTTTTAATTATTATATAACACATACCTTCATGTTTTACATTTTTTGTAAATATGATAACTTTATTTATGGATGTGTGGACTACCACCTTCTCAAAGTGGTGTGATTCATTCACACTTTGCTTTGAATGTATTAAGGATGGGTTTAGAAAAATTATATGATAAATATGAAATAATAATTACACTGTAATTTTAGTATATATACATATATATATATATCATTTACTTTCTTTCTTTCAAAACGATAATAAAATGGAAACAAAAGTCATTCATACATACGACCTATTGTCTCCATGAAATGTGCATTTCATTTTATATATATTATTATAAATGTTTATATAATGAATATATATGATATTTATATTATTTTTTACATCATATAAATACTTAAATAATTATCTAAGTAAGAGGATCAAGAATAATAAGTCAAAACATATACAAAAAAAAGTGGATATTACCTAAAACATAACATTAACGTAGAATTGTTAATAAATGGGTACTATAATGTCATAATAAAATAATATATGGTATTATATATAATAATATAGTTATTTGAAATATTTATAACAAAATTATATTTATTATATAGGAGTTTTGTACATGTACGAATAAAGTCAAGACTTAAGGTAAGGGTTTTCTCATCTCACTTTTATTTCTATGAGACTTTTGTCATATTAGCCACTCATTTATTTTTGTGTGGTGTATATAATACCCATGAATGTATTATATTATTATTATAATTAAATTTATGGGTATTTAAATATCCATTTTATTGCTACAATATCATTGTTTATTAGGTTTTTTTGTGATTATGTTTACATTGATGAAATCTTATGATCCATATCTCAATAAATATCATGAATTTTTTTATCCTTTATTTTTTCATGATATCTTAAATTAATGTTACCATTTTCCCACTCTTTGGTAATTATTATAATTAAGAAAACATTTTTAAGAAAATATTACTTAATTTGTCTTATCTTTCTAAAATATGCGCTCTTTCAAAACCATGTTTTATAAAAATGTTTTTAAAAAATGTTATAATATTATCATAGGGTATTTAAAATAATTTTTGAAAAATGTTTAACATTTTAAACAAAAATAATTTTTTAAAGTGAATCATTTTATCGTTTTCTAATCGAGTCACTTTTCTAAAATTTTTATAGTGAAAAAGAAATGTTAAGAATGTATAGATTTATATGTCATCATAACCGTTGGTTCTTTGAATATTCCTTTTTAAGTTTACAAGATTAATTTTTTTAAGAAAAAAGTTTTTCCAATTTTTATAAACATTCATTGTTTTTAAAGTGGTTTTTGGAGAAAAATGTTTTCAAAATATTTTCAAGCTTCTTTTATAAGTTTTCGAGGAAAAAGGTTTTCAAAAATGTCTTTAGGATTCCTTAATTATTTTTCAAAGAAAAATTTTTTCAAAATGTTTTCAAGATTCATTTATAATTTTTCAAGGAAAATGGTTTTCAAAAAAATTTCAATCTTCTTTTATAAGTTGTCAAGGAAAAAAATTCAAAATTTTTTCAAGCTTCTTTCATAAGTTTTCAAGGAAAAAGGTTTTCAAAATGTTTTCAAGATTCATTTATAAGTTTTCATGGAATAAGTTTTTAGTTTTTTTTTTCAAGATTATTTTATATGTTTTCAAATAAATTTTTTCTTAAAATTTTTTTAATGAAAACTTTATCAAAAAAAATTTAAGATTCCTTTATAAGTTTTTGAAGATAAATGTTTTAAAAAAAAATCAATATTACATTATAAGTTTTCAAAAAAAGGTTTTCAAAATTTTTTCAAGATTAATTTATATGTTTTGAGGTTATTTTCAAACAAAATGGTTTTCAAAATGTTTTTTTTTCTTTTAAAATGTATTTTTTTAAGAAGAATTAATATTTTCCTCAATAAATTATTTTAAAAAAAATCTTAAAAATTATGTTACATATAACATGACATCCATTGGTGTTATTCATTACTTATTGGGGATATGACCAATGGTTCTTTTCATATTATTTCTATGAATGGTTTATGTTTTAATGGCATGATGTGTATGAAACATGTTTCTCTTTGATGGGTTATATTTTTATGAAACCCATTTCTCTTTAACAGGTTATATATTTATGAAACCCATTTCTCTTTCATGGTTTATATTCTTATGAAACCCGCTTTTTTTAAAGGTTATGAATTGATTAAATGATTATGAAACCTATCCCTTTTCCACAGGTTATAATATGATGGCATGTTTATGATACCCATTTCATTTCATGGGTTATGATATGATTGTTTATGATAATGTGGCACATGTATGTATGAATTTTTCATGAGATGTGTGGGACCTATATCCCCATATAATGAATTGGATAATTATTTATATATCATTTGATATACATGGATGGAATAGTAAGTGAACTCTGTTCAATAAAGGACTTTATCTTCTAAGATGGTCTTTAGAGTGAACCCTGACTACTAAAATGGTCATGGTAGTGAACAATGAATACAAAGATGGTATAGATATTGAACTCATACTACTAATATGGCCTTGTAAGTTAGCCTTGACTACTATGGAAATAATTTTATATTCTTATGTGTCTACCACAAATTCCATGTCTTATTCCTATATTATGATTTCATAGATTATACTCTCGATTACCTTGTAATTAATGTATTTTGAACTATTTATATTTATCCCATGATTTATGTTTATGATATTTGATATGATGGGTATGATCTTATAATGTTATGATCATATTCTCATACCATTATTATGATGTTATTCTTACATGTCTCCCTTATTTACCCATATTAAGCATCTGAGCTCACTCATTTCTTATGTTTCCTTTCCCTAGGTTATGAAGAAAGGTTTTAAGTAGGAGTGATAAATAGGAATATATTTAATGGATATGTTGAAGATCTTTCACCATATTAGAATATTATGTTTCCAAGTTTCTAAATACACTAAAATATTACAATCCTAAAGCATGTAATTTTTTAATGTGCTGAATATTTATCTAAAATGATGTAATATCCATGTATGTTAAGCCTGGGTCACTATAGTTGGTATCTAGGAAAAGATTTATTGAAAATTTGGAAACAAGGATGAGAAAACTTTAATGAGATCCCTAGGGATATTTCTAAGGATATTTGTAGGGATGTATCTAAGGATAATCCTAAGGTGTCATAGATTTAAAAGTTGGTGTCATGATTTAGGCATCCTATAAATAATTTTGTATGATTATCTGGTTTTCAACTATGATAATTGTTTCTCACACCATGATTTCTGGTTTTATTCAATAGAAGGAACTAGAAGGGACTGGTTTAATATTGAATCTAATGGAAAAATTCATGACTATGAGCAAAGAAATTGGATAATGACTAGAGAGAAAGATGTTGTGATTATGCTGAATCATCTATCGTGATATATTCATAACTATTTGAACCTTTGTGATATTACTAACACATAAAATTAAAGGAAGATGGAAATTTATAAATGTTAAAATGCTAAGTAACAAAGAGGAAATACTATTTAGATTCCTACAAGTTGAGAATAATGGAAGAACCTTGAGGAATACTTCAAATAGAGGGGAAGATGTCATCTGTGCAGGAAAAAGAGTCATAGAGTGACAAATTTCGATAAAGTTCAATGTATTATCTATGGATAACATTGGAATTACCCAAATCAATGACCTAACCTAATAATTTAATTCTAAACCAAGTATAAACCAATTCTATGACAATCATTGGAGATGAAGGATTTAAGTGTTTATATATTTGGATTCAAAAAATTTGAAATATATAATGATTGTTCATTTTTTGTTTTTTGCTATGGATTTACAATAATATGTTGAATGGTTCATATGGACTAGAAAATTTATTTAATGGAAAGGAAATGTTTATGTGGAACACATGATTAATGGAAAGATATCCCTTAATATATTCCTTACATTAAGATAATGATATTTGGATAAAGATATGTTGGATATGAATAAGTAAATTGGACAGTACTGATTACCTTGGAACTAATTAATGATTTGTTGAAAAGTGGTTTATGCTTCTATTGATGATGTTTAAAACATTTTTTGTATTTAAATAATATATCCAATAAACTTTGGAATAAGGAAACATGCATGTTTTCAATAAGGATTTGTGGTAATTTAGGTTATTACCATGTTTTAAGATAATACATATAAATTCATACACATGTTTGGTATGCGAAAACTAAGAGATATTTTATGATATAAGGGGGATCAATGCTAAGAGATTTTTGATAAATTTAGTGACCTTATTTATAATGTTTTGGACTTCCATATTTTGGAAGCGTTATAATTTTAACTATTTATGGAATGGTTTAAATCAAACCTCAGATGAGGTTTTAGATATTAAAGTACTATCTTGACATATAAGAATTTATGCATATTGGATAAAATGTGATTACCTTTTTGATGATAATTAAAGACTTGGAATCACCTATCATTCTATATATGGATCTCATGATCTTTTAATGCTTCAGGAATGAAAAATTCACCTTTATTTCTTAGAACAAGAGATGAAGTGGAAATTGATCAAGGCACAACAAAGGGTGAGATTGTCCAGAAATCATGTAAGTATATAGTCTCATGAAAATTAATCAACTTTTGGAAAAAGGGTCTTAAAATAAAAAAAATTCTTATTTTAATCATTATTAATGATATCAATGTCATCTTTCATGCTTCTTCAGTTTATGGTTTTGTTATTGTTAGCTTTCTATGGATCACTCACTTTCTCGAGATCAGTGGTCTTTATCAATATCTATGATTGTTTACACTTTTATTCCATGTTAATTTTTTCAATTTACACATATTTTCTTCTACATGGAAACCTAGATATGATTTACTTTGGTTAATCATTATGTTTCTAAATTTCTCTTTTTAATGAAAGTTTTATTATTAATTTTTATGATGTAAGTTTCTTTGAAAGGAACTTTCATATATTAAACAAGTGATAACCTATAAGAATTTAGAGGGTTAAATTCATTTTAATTGGGGGTAAAAAGTAACACCTAGAGATTTTGTTAATTTTTCTCATATTAATTTAATCTTTTCGAAATTTTTTATTTCACACAACACTTAATATAGGTTTAGTTGTATTAAATCACTACGTTCGGATTGAATGATATGAAACACCAATCTAATCTTACAAAACACACAACACTTATATTAGATTTTTTTACACACAATAATATTCTTAGCCTGTGTTACACAAAATACTGAGTCCCTTTGATAGCTTGAGTTACACACAAAAATTAGTTTTACCGAACTAAAATATACTATTAATATTATTATTAAAATAGTATTATAGTTACCACCTATCCATTGGAATGGAAGTTACGAATAAGATTAACTAAATTGAGAAAATATGATCTACACATATATATAAAATTAATCTTTTGGTTATCAATTATTTATAAATTAATGTAATAACTATTTGAGAATGAAGAAATTTCTTTTCTAAGAAAACTATTTTTCTATGTACAATCACCATTTTATCTAAAATGAATTAAAAACCCACTTTTGATTAATTTTTGTAATAAATTTATATATTACATATTAAATCATTTTTT
This sequence comes from Viscum album, assembly GCA_963277665.1. Classification (NCBI taxonomy): domain Eukaryota; kingdom Viridiplantae; phylum Streptophyta; class Magnoliopsida; order Santalales; family Viscaceae; genus Viscum; species Viscum album. Next base: position 1,718,636,132 of record OY728160.1, on the reverse strand, counting down.
TATACTCATCAAATAGATTTTATAGGCATAAGATAAGAATAAATTCAATTTTATGAATAAAAAATGTATTTCTCAAAAAGTTAATTTTACCGTCTTTTAATGATGCACAAATTTTAAAAATAATTTTGAGAATATTAAATTTTTCATTTTAAAAAATAAACTTTATTTTTGAAATATTAATATAAAAATTTACTTTGGGTGAATTTTTGGTATTTTTTTGAGAAGTTTCATTTTTTTATGAATAGTGAAAAACACTGTATTTTAATTCAAAAATGCATCTCATATAACTTATTTACATAGATAAATTATATTTTAATTTGGTTTTAAAGTATAATTAAATCAATTATACATCCATTATTCCAGTTTATTTCACTGTAACCAATTTTTATATTGAAATTGGATATAAAAACATTTCAACTTTTGGACTTTTTCGCTTTAAAAACATATCGACTCATCTCGTGTGTGGGATTAAATTTAAATTCATTTCAACCAATTATGTTATCATAATTTGTAAAAATTGATTTCATATTTTTAATAATAATAATTTTTAATTTTTAACAAGTAAAACTTAATTTTTGACTAAAAAAATTAGTGGAAATAATTGAAATTAATTATAGCGATTAAGGTAAAAAAATAAGTTTATTAAGTGGTTAAACTTTAACTTAAGGTTCCAAATACCATAGAAACATATAAAAAAGAAATTATTTGGAAAAATTTGATACCTAACCTCAATTTTATTAAAAATTAAAAAACAAATTAGGCACGTGATGTAAAGGAGACCTCTCAATAGTGTTTACCTTTTTATATTTACCAGAATGTCACTCCTTCTCCACTATCAAAGGCCACTCACCTCACTCACTTATTCACACCTCTAAAACCCTTTTTCATATCCAAAACCTGAAAATTTATCCTCCCAAATTACATACCTTAATCCTATAGTAATACCTTTGGGTAGAAATCCAACTAAGGAAGCCCTTTATTGCAAACCAAGATGACTTACCCACAGAAGAGGTAACATGCTTCCAAAAACTGTTTTGATTTATTTTCATTCTCTATACCCTAAACTATTATTATTCCATGATAATATAATAACCTAAGTATATTAAATATTATGATATGTTTTTCTAAGGGTTATACCTACACCTACACGTACTTTAATCAAATGGATAATAAACTTACAGTTTGTTTGTACAGTGGACTATCACCTCGCGAAACAATATCGTTTGTTTTCCTTTACCACATCTCATGGTTGATAATTATGATGTAAATAATATTTTAAGATTTTATATATGATATTTATGATTTATTTATGCTTATTTAATTATTATATAACACATACCTTCATTCTTTTCATTTTTTTAAATATGATAACTTTATTTGTGGACGTGTGGACTATCACCTCCTCAAAGTCATGTGATTCGTTCACACTTTACATGGAATGTATTAAAGATGGGTTTAGTAAAATTATATTATAAGTATGAAATAATAATTATAATGTAATTATATTTTATATATATATTTATTTAATTTAATTTAATTTCTTTCTTTCAAAACAACAATAAAATGGAAACAATGTTCATGCGTACGTACGACCAACCATCGTCATGAATGGTGTATTTAATTTTCAATTTATACATTATATAGAATATTATAAATATTTATATACTTAATATATATTATATTTAAATAATTTTTCATTCTGTAAATAAGTAAATCGTGATCTATGTAAGAGGATCAAGAATAATAAGTCAAAACATATATGAAAAATGAAAGTGATATTACATAAAACATAACAATAACAAGGAATTGTTTACAAACAGGTAATATAATGTAATAATAAAATAATATATAGTATTATATATAATAATATTTTTATTTGGTAGATTTATAATAAACATATATTTATTATATATGAAGTTTTAATGTGTACGAAGAAATTGAAGACTTAAGGTAAGGGTTTTCTTGTCTCACTTTTATTTCTGTGAAACTTGTGCCTTATTTACCACTCATTTTTTATGGTGTATAGTATTCAAATGAAATTATTATATGGTTATTAAAATAAATTTATGTGTATTTACATATTCATTTTATGATATTTATTTCATGGGTTTTATGATTCAAAAGTTACCAAATTGGTAAAGTAATTTTTGTCTCAATTTTCCTTCTTCAAGTTACATGCCATGTTATGCGCCTATATTCTCTATGAGGTGTATATACTACAATTTGACATGTATTATCATGAATATAATTATTTTCAAGATATTTTAATATTCATTTAATTTTATTCTCTCATGGGGATTTTGATTCAAAGTTATCAAAATAGTAAAATATTGTTGCTACAATCTAATCATTTATTAGGATTCACACATGAGCTTCAGTCCAGTTGGCGAGGACTTAGAAATTGAATCCAACAGACCTGAGATAAAATCTAGGGGGATACATATTTATGAGTTACTATATAATTACTATAGTATGAAGTGTAGTAGTTATTGTAGAAGGTGGTGTGGAGGTATTGTTCGGTACTTTAGCAGCCGGAACTATTCATCCAAATGGGCCTTTGGGCCACCGGTTTGGTCATCAGGTCCTAGAAGGCCTTTAGGCCACCCAATTCCTGTGGGCCAGTTGTCTCTAAATCCTTTTAGGAAATCTAAATTCCTTAAATCCACCCCAAATAATTCATACCACATGAAAAATTTAGATACAATCAGTTAGATTATAAGGGACAAGGCTCTAGAGGAGGATTCAGAGAAGGTGTATCCACCAGAGTAGAGCTAACCATAATTGGAATATTGAGAGGGTATAGCATTGCCATCAGTACTAGGGATGTTCATATGTATATATTTTTGACCAGCCTTACGAAGTTGGAGTGCTGATATCATGACATTTGCTGGGGAGGGGTAGTTCCAAGTTATCTTGTCTGGATGATTTCCTCTAAGACCTACGGGTCATGTAATTTTCACTTAATCCATCGGTACTTGTAAGGTTTCCCCCTCACACTTGAGAGGGGTATTATCAAAAATAAATAAAAATCAAAGGCCTTCAATCCATTGAGTAATTTATCAGGATTTTTTATGTTTTTTCTTCCATTGATGTTAGATTATGATTCATATCTCTAGAATTATCATGAATTTTCTTATACTCTATTTATTCATGATATATTAAAGTAATGGTACATTTTTCCCACTCTTTGGTACTTAAGATAATTAAGAAAAAAATTAACATAAATTGACTTTATCTCTCTTTTCGGTCAGAAACCCATGTTTTTTCAAAACTATGTTTTCTAAAAATGTTTTCAAAAATTTTATACTATTATCATATGATATTTAAAAGACATTTTACCCATGTTTTACCTTTTAAACAAAAGGTTTTTTAAAAGTAATCTTCTTGAATTCTTTCGATCAAGTCACATTTTGAAACTTTTTATGGCACAAAAGGAATGTTCAGCATGTATATATTTATCCAACATCCTGACCATCCATTCTTTGAAGATTCCATTTCAAGTTTACAAGATTAATTTCTTTTAAGAGAAAAATTTTCCTAATATTTTGGACATTCATTATTTGGAACGAAGTTTTTAAAGAAATAGGTTTTCAAAAAAATTCCATGCTTCTTTTATAAGTTTTCAAGGAAATGGGTTTTAAAAAAAATTAAGATTCCTTTATAAGTTTTCAAATAAAAATGTTTTCATAATGTTTTAAAGATTCCTTTATATGTTTTCAAGGAAATAGTCTTTCAAAATATTTTAGATATTATTTTGTAATTTTTTAAGGAAAAAGATTTTTAAAATGTTTTAAATTTTATTTTATAATTTTTAGATGAAAATATTTTTCTAAATAATTTCAATATTCTTTTGTATGTTTTCAAAGAAAAATGTTATCAAAACAATTTCAGGCTTCTTTTAAAAATTTTCAAGGGAAATGGTTTTCCAAATATTTTCAAGATTCATTTATAAGTTTTCTAAAAAAATTCAATTTTTTTCAATATTGTTTTATATTTTTTCAATTAAAATGTTTTTAAAAATATTTTCAGTATTCCTTAATAATTTTTCAAGGATAATTTCAAAGAAAATGGTTTTCAAAATTCTTTTTATTTTTAAATGTATTTTTTTCAAATAATAAAATTATTTTCCTCAAGAAATGATTTTAAAATATTTATAAATTATTATATTCTATCTAAGATGATATATGTTGGTGTTACTCATGCCTTTCTGGGGATATGATCTAAGGTTTTTATTCATAGTCTTTCTCTAAATGATGTTTTTATGGCATGATGTTTATGAAACTTGTTTCACTTTCACGAGTTATATTTTTTTGAAAATAACTTATATTTCATGGGATATATGTTTATGAAACCCGTTTCTCTTTCATGTGTTATATACTTATGAAACCCACTTCTTTTCATGGGTTATTCTTTGGTGAAATTATTGTTAAACCTATCTCTTTTCCACAGTCTACGATACTATGTCATGTTTATGATACCCATTTAATTTCATGGGTTATGATATGATGTTTAGGATCTTGGGGAACATGTATGTATGATTTTTTTTATGAGATAGGTGGGGCCTATATATCCTTCCAATGAATTGGGTAAATATTTATATCTTAGGAGATAGAAATTGCTGGAACGGGGAGTGGAAATGGTTTAGTAAAGGACTTTGTCTTCTAAGATAGTCTTGAGAGTGAACCTTTACTGCTAAGATGGTCATGAGAGTGAAACATGACTACCAAGACAGTATGGTGAGTGAACCCATACTATTAATATGTCTTTGGAAATAATCCTTGACTAATATGGAAAAAAATTATATGCTTATGTGTTTTTCACAAATTCCATGTCTTATTCCTATGTTATGATTTTATGGATTATGTTCTTGATTCCCTTGTGATTAATGTCTTTTGAACTGACAATATTTATTCCATGATTCATGTTTATGATCTTTAATATTCAGGGTATGATCTTATAATGTTATGATCATATTATTATACCCTTATTCTCATGTTATGCTTATATGTATCTTTTGTTTACCCTTACTAAGCATATGAGATTACCCCTTTCATATGATTCCTTTCCCCATGTTATGAAGAAGGGTTTTAAGTATGAGTGATAATGGGGAATATCTTTAAGGGAGATGTTTAAGATCTTTTACCAAGTTATAAGATTATGTTTCCATGTTTCTGGAGACACTAAACTATTATGGTCCTTAGGCATGTAATTTTGTAATTTTCTAAATATTAAACTAAAATGATGTAATATCCATGTATGTTAAGCATGGTTCACTATATAAAACCTCTCAAAACTAGGAATAGACATCCAATTCAGGTATAACTAGAGGTTCTATGGGTGGTACTACTGGTAGGTTAGTTCCCACCACTTCAAGAGCATGGTCGTTGCCACCTTCTTGGCACTCGACCTAAGGCCATTGTGGAATAATTTATCTACAATTTCCAAGAACATGCCTTTGAACTTGATAATAGACAAATAAATTTCTCATGATGAGAGATATGCATACGGTTTCACTACCCAAAACATATTAACCCAACTACCCAAGATCTAAGTTAAGGGTATTGGTCAAGTTCTAAGTTTTCATCACATGGTTCTAACATATGAAGTTTCAATTACAAGTTATTGAGTAAAACACTCTTTATGTTTTAATTTACATCCCTAATTGATAGAAACCAATTACATTTAAATTTATAACTCAACAGTTCATGAGTGAATCAAAGTGTACATCCATATATATATATATATATATCAAGGCCAGTTAGATGATTCAATCATTCCCATGTTATAAAGTCCTAGGCTTTATAAGTTGTAAATGGATACGATATGTAATTGTAACAAGGATTTTATTATGGTTCAATTAGATTAATGACCATTCTTAATTTATAGAGGCACCCACACTCTTTAAATTTCAATTAGAAACCATGTAATTGTAACTAACTAACTTATCAGCTCATGTGACCAATGGACCATGGATCAAACACACTATAATTGGTTAATTAGGGTTCCACCATAAATATATATGGGAAAACACCATTTATTTAATTGTAGGCACTTTAATTAATCCAATTATTTTATCCTTACAATAAATATTAGAACAATCCGAAATATAACTATAAAGTCACTAAGAATATATAGCAAGAAATGTGTACACTAAGGGAACATGGCATGACATGATGCATGACATATAAATCCTCATGTGCCTATAATAATGAATAATACACTACCCTATTATCATACCAGGACAAGGGTAAAGATAAAATACATTATAGAAAAAAATCAAAAATTCATGTGCCTCACCCAATAGTGAAATTAGAATAATCATAATAGAAATAATCCATAACATCAATTCTCATACCAGGAAATTTGTCTTTTTTCCCGCATGTGGGTTAGTTACTCTCAAGTTCAAGCTCATTACCAAATTCCAACACTTTCCAAGTCTCTTTTCTACCAACCCAAAACTGTAAGAAAAAAAGGGAAATGATATTTGATGGAACTTTCTACAGTCTTGAACCCATTTCACTCATAAGTAATCAAACCTGGTTGGACACATGGTCTAAAGTGCATCTCCCGATATACTAGAGGTTTACAAATAGAAATGAGGTCCTAGGGTGTGTCTATGGGGAGACTATTCCCACTAGTCAGAGTAGAACATTGTGATATTAATAAGTGAAGAAATCATGGAATAAAAAAAATAACCAACAGTGGAAATAGAAAAAATATCTAGATAAGATAAATAGATTGAACAATAATAACCAATAATATATACAAAATTATGTCAATTTCATGATGCATACAAAAAGGAACTGGAATACATGGAAATAGGAACATATATAATACAAGTATATCAAAAGAATAAAAATACCAAAATCTATCTCTAATAGAATTATGATCCTAAGCTTGATTCTATTATCTAATCTATAATGCTATAAGAAAATCAAGTATCCAAGAGTGGGTTCTTTCCCTTGTCCCTACTTGTAGTTCATAAAGACTTTCCTGGTACTAATAGGTGAGTCAAATAGGGTGTGAGATATACTTAGTAGGCCAACAGCAATAGTATCTATTATAATTCCAATTTTTGTATATAAATGTAACAGTGTGCAGGAATAATAATAATTAGTTGAACTAGAATGCATGAAGTAATAACCATGTCAATCTTTGAACTCCTCATGGGATGCTTAGCTGACCATACTTGCTTGGAATAATCTATATTTTTCTAAACGAGTGGCCTATAAATGGTCAGTGTATAATAAAAATAAAAAAGGCGTAAAATTAGAAGAAATATATAAAATGGGACCCAAATTCAAGCCAAGGCGTCCAAGTAGTGATAATAGGAGGATAATACCCAATGTTAAACCAGGGAATCCAAGATAACTCACAACAATAATTTTAAAGCCTAGATATAGGGGTTTAGGTGTAACTCAAGGGAAACACTTTAAAAATACACAAGAAAAGTGTCTAACCGAGTCCATGGATTATTTCCATATTAAATCATAGGCTATGCATGACTGGAGCCTAAGTGAAGAATCTAAGGCGCCTCCTGTATGAGGACATCAAGATGAATCCAAGTAATGCATCCAAGTCATTCTAATTTTCATATATGAATTGATAAAATCTTGAGTAATACACTGAGGAATTCACATACTAATAATACAATGACCTAATTCAAAGGTGGTTATCTTCCTTGGAAACTGTCTCAATGAATTGGGGTGTTTTCCTCTAAGTTATAACACCCTGACCCCTCTAGACCGAAGTCGATGCATTACTTATAACATTGGCATGCTTAAAAGGAATTAAATCCTAAATGAACAATCAAATTAGTATTCTTGAAGAAAATAGATACATATATGTAATTCCAATTACATTGGGAAAGATAAAAAAATAAAAAACATAACAAAAACTAATAAACTGTATCCATGGAAACTTAATAAATGATCTCCTCTTCATAACTTGTAGAAGTTAAACAAATGAAAGAGGTGATCTCAAATTCTCAGTAAGAGTTGAAAATATTGGAAGCATTAATCAATAATAAGTGAATCATAAACAATTTGACATAATCAATATGGAATAGTGAATAGATGAAAAACGCATGGCATTAATAAACTGAGAATGAAACTGCATCAATAGATTTTGTTATAGTGGAAGCCTCATGGATAGTAATAACTAAAAATGAATAAATATAATTCTTATTATTTTGAAATCATATATCTATCACATGATACCACTATACCATCAAAACGGTTTAAGTATGTGGGTAGAAACCTGTAAGATTTTTAGAAACAAACTCGAAGGGTTTGCCGCCAACTGATTGTCTCATGATAACTGTTGATGAATCGAGGGGATATTGAGGGCCCCACCCTAACTGAAATTCCAAATCATTCCTTATAAATAGATTTAATACAAGTACAATATTCCTTCTCATTATCCATATAGAGTAGAGAATACAGATTCATCAATATTTCTATAGTTAAAATAACATTCTAAATAAACATCATATGTGAAAGGGTATACAGCTTAAGAAAATAATTATATCCATGAAACTGGAATATGGATATTTAATAGAAACGAAATTTCAAATGAAAAGTGATCACAAATGGGCATTAGGTACACAACAAAATAATTATTAGTTGCACAACACAACGTATGTCACAACGAAATGGAAATTGAGACAAAGTTCCTTACCACATTGTAATCAATCCAATTGTATGACCAAAAGTTAATAATAATCAATTGAATAATAATATACCATGAAAATAAATATAATAATGATATTATATATCAATAGTCAGTACACATACACCACATACAAGAAATAAGCAGCGAATAATGGAAACCTCACGGAATTGAAAATGAGATGAGAAACCCCTTACAAGCATTTTGGCATGGTAATGGGTGTTATTGTGAAGGATTAATGAGAGGTAAAGGGGTATCCCATAATTTATATATCATAAGGTAAGTATGTGGGAGTTTATAAAACATATCCCATCATTAGAAATTAAAAATAGAAGGACACAACATAGGGGGAATTCTTGAATAAAAGTGGGAGAGAGAATCCCTTACCTTATGCCCGAAGGTGTTCTTGATTGATCTTAATGACCAGAATAATCAAATTGATCTTAATAAATTAATAATTACATAACTTAATAAACTTTTAATTGATATGGTATAACCTTATTATGTTCATTCATTCCATTTTTGGTGGGTTAAAGAGATTCAATTTTCTTGTTTTGGAAGCATTATCTTCCTTAGTTTTCATGTCCGGTTTACTTTTATTCATGAATGGAAGTTCATTTGAAATTTGGTTAAACATCAAGAATTCTAAATATATATTATTAGTGACATTATAAATGATCTTATAATGATTTTGGGTTATATAATTTAGGATTTCTCATTAGTTAAAAGTTATTGATAAATGCTTGGATTAACTTGGCAATTTGGTGCATAATGAACTTATTTTGTATTATTATTTGGTATTATTAGTGTTTAAGGATTAAAGAAAATTTCATAAGTTAAAATGAATATATTATGATTTTTTTAAACCATTAAAAAGGTTTCACGACCAATATTTTAGATAGTAATATAAATTGAAAACTGGTCATCCTTGAATGTGATAAATTAACACATCTCGGATGGTATTTTCATTTTTAGTGTAAGGGTTGGGGAAAGGAGAGATGATGGTAAAATATTCCATTAGAATAATAAAATTCTAGTAAATGTAAGGTTCTATAATTATAATATCACTTGTATGTTGGGAGGTGAGTAGAGAGAAACAAAAGAATGTAACTTGTAAAAGAATTTGAAAGAAAAGAGAAGAGAGGTTCACCTCTTGAGTACTCCTCCTTGAGAATCTCTTTAAGGACTTTTTTTTGCCTTTTGGTGACACCATAAGGTCTTTTACATGGGATAGGATATTAGGGAAATATTTGAGAATAATTTAGGAATGGATTGAAGATTGATTTGTGTGGGAGGAAGAGGGGGTGGGGGGTGGTTTATATAGTGGAGGGGAGGAGGGATTTTACATTATTTTAATTATTATTTTAATATTTTTTCTCAATACTATGAATAGTCTTGATTCATGTGATCCCAAATAGTAATAATGGTATGTGAGTTCAAAAAAAGTGTTCTTACATCATCCTTGCATCACCTATGATGCATTAAATCAAGTATTTAGTCTTTATCGTTATTTATCATGTTTTACTATTCACAAAAATTTCAAGTATTTCAGAAAAATACAAAAAAATTACCCTAACCATTTTTCAAAGTGTAGAATCCAAAAATGAAATCCATTTTTCAAAAATAATTTTATAAATATGATAAATTTAATTTTTAATTAAAAACATTATTTAATCGAAAAATACCAACACTTAAATATTCAACTTTATTTTGCAGGTGCCTAAATTTTATTTATACATTCATGAGTAAGGTTACCATTAATAAGGGTCATATTAGTATTTTTAAGGGTATGTTACTATTCAAAGGGGTATGTTACTATTCATAAGGGTAATTTACTATTCAACAAAAATTAACTTGATTCTATCATACTCAAAATATCACCCTGATCGCAACTGTGTATGTCTGTTTTTCAAAATACAAAACACAAAAGTGAAAAATTTAAGTTTAATGGCTAGTTTATGACTATATACTGAATAAAAAGGTTTTGTTTCAAATAAACTCAATGCTTTATAAAATATAGGCTATCCAATGAATAAAATGTATTTAAGAGAAACATACCATAAAATGTTTTGGGTGTTGTATTATTTCATCCTTCAGAAATTTCATCCTCGAAATTTTTCATTTATAAAGACCTCTAAAAAGATGTGGGTGTTTTTTCATCATAACATCCTCAGTTTCCAACATTGATTCTTCTATATTATGGTTTCTCCAAAGAACATTTACTAGATGAGTTTTCTGATTCCTCAATACTTTCTCCCTTGTGTCAAGAATATCAATCGGCTCTTCATAGTATGAAAAATCAGGTTCCAGTTCTATTCCATCATAGGTGAGCACATGCATTAGGTTTGACATGTATTTCTTCAACAATGACACATGTAACACATTATTAACTTTGGAGAGACTTGGTGGTAATTCTAAATGGTAAGCTATAGCTTTGATCCATTCTAGAATTTCAAATGGTCCAATGTACCTAGGGCTCAGTTTTCCTTTATTACTGAACCTTAAGGCACCCTTCCATGAAGACACTTTTATAAAGACATGATATCCTACTTGAAATTCCAAATCCTTTCTCTGGTTGTCAGCATAACTCTTTTTCCTACTTTGGACTGGTTTAATATGGGCCTTAATTTTCATTACCTTTGTTTTTGTCTCTTTGAAAATTTTTGGGCCTAAAAGTTTCCTCTTGCCAACTTCATCTCAACAAGTTGGAGTTCGACACCTCTTACCATATAATTCCTCATATAGAGCCATTTTAATTCTATTATAGAAGCTATTATTGTAATAAAATTCCACCAAAGTCAAGTATTGATCCCATATACCTTGAAAGTCAAGAGATCATGATCTCAACAAGTATTATAGTGTTTTAATAGTCCTTTTAGATCATATGTCAGTTTTAAATAATAAGAAGTAATCGTATAAAGTTCAGTATCCAAAGCCTTATGGAGACATTTCTAGAATTTTGATGTAAACTGAGGATCTTGATCAGACCCAATCTATATAGGTTCACCATGAAGTCTTACAACTTCATAAATATAAAGTCTTTCCAGGCGCTCAAGTGGTAAATCCTCTCTTATAGTCAGGAAATGTGCTGATTTTGTGATATGATCAACAATTACCCATATTTCATCATTCCTTCCTGGTGTCCTCAATAGTCCTATGATAAAATCTATCATAATGTCATTCCACTTCCACATAGAAATAGGTAAAGGTTTGATCGCCCCTCTATGATATTGTCTCTCTGCCTTAACTTGTTGAAAAACTAGACACCTTGACATGTAGTCAGCAATTTCTCGCTTCATATTATCCCACAAAAAAATTTCCTTAAGATATCTATACATATTTGTGATACTATGGTGTATAGAGAAATTTGATCTATGAGAATTGTCTAATAGTTGTCTTTTTATCTCAGGAACTAATTAAATGCATAACCTCTTCCCAAATTTCATAACTCCTTCCTCATACATGAAGTCTGCCAACTTACCATCCTTAAGAGCATTAATTTTCTTGTGTAGATTCTCATCATTAGATTGAGAGATTTTTATCTTCTCTAGTAAAGATGGTTTAGCAATCATTTGAAAGATAGAATATTTTTCCCCTTCCCTAACAATTCAAATATCCATCTTTAGTAGATCCATGAATATAGGATCTCTCTAAATTCTTATTTGGGTCAGAAGTCCCTGATCTTTCCTACTTAATGCATCCTCCACCGTATTTTCCTTTCTTAGGTGGTATTATATTGAACAATCATAATCTTTGAGTAACTCGAGCCATCTTCTTTTCCTCGTGTTGAGTTCTTTCTATGTGAAAATGTATTTCAAACTCTTGTTATTTGTATATATCTCACGTATTTCTCCGTAGAGATAATGTATCCATATTTTCAGAGCAAAGATTATGGCTGAAAACTCAAGATCATTAGTTGGGTAATTTTTCTCATTAGTCTTCAACTACCTTGACTCATAAACAATAACTTTATTTTTTTTCATAAGGACGCAACCCGATCCATTCATTGATGCATTACTGTATATCACAAATATATCATTTCCAAATGGAAGAGTCAAAATTAGAGCATTGACCAAACTTATTTTAAATTATTCAAATAATTCTATACGTTCTTTTGTCCATAAAAACTTAACCCCTTTACATGTGATCTTATTTAGCAGGTTATCCAGTCAGGTGAAATTTTGAAGGAAATGTTGATAGTAACCTACTAAACCAATAAAACTGCATATATAGGTTATGTTCATTGGTGTGGCCCATTATTGGATTTCCTTTGTCTACATAGGATCGACTAAGATTCCTTCCTTAGAGACAATGTGGATAAGAAAAGAAACCAATTGAATTTGGAATTAACACTTGCTAAACTTCCCAAATAATTCATTTCTTCTAAGAGTTTTCAGAATAATCCTCAAGTGATTCTCATGGTCTTTATAGCTTTTGGAGTATACCAAGATATCATCGATAAATACCACAACAAATTCATCAAGATATTCCTTGAAAAATCTATTCATTAGATCCATGAAAACAAAGGGTGAATTAGTTAGTCAAAAAGGCATTACTGTATACTTGTAATGCCCATATCTTGTTCAGAACACTGTCTTTGGAATATCTTCCTTCCTCACACATAGCTGATGATATCCAGATCAAAGGTCAATCTTAAAAAAATATTGTTCTCTGTGAATTTGATCAAATAAATCATTAATTTGTGGTAGAGGATACTTATTATTTATTATAAGAGCATTGATTTCCCTGTAATCAATGCATAGCCTCATGGAACCATCTTTCTTCTTAACAAATAGGATAAGGGCTCCCCATAAAGAAACACTAGGTAGAATAAATTCTTTGTTACTCAATTCCTATATTTGTTTATTTAGCTCCATTAATTCCATAGTGTCCATTCTATAGGGAGTCTTTGATATAGGTCTTTCACTAGGAATTAAATCAATAGAGAACTCAACCTCCCACTCTGGAGGATGTCTAGGTAAATCCTATATAAATACATCAATATATTATTTCACTATATGTACATCTTCAATTTGAATATTTCTTTCCTCACCCATAGATATTGGTTTCTTTTCCTCTCCAAGAATTGAATTCAATAGATCTACTAGGGGTGGATCTAGATAATAATCACATAGTGAGGTTTTTGCTCTAAAAATAAGGGATTCTACACCATTTTCAAATATTGTAACTTCTTTCTTCTTGAAATAAATCTTCGTATCATAATTTTACAACCAATTCATACTGAAAATTATATCAAATTTAGTCATTGGTATGATGATAAGGACAGAAATTAAAGCACATTTATGTGTCATGGGGGGACTGATCGACATGCCTTTGTTGCAACTATAACGCCCCGACCCTAGTTACCCAGAGTCGGTGCATTATTACATAACATTGGCATGATCACAAGAAAGATCAAATCTCGAAAGACCGATTGGTTTAGTAGCCTTGGAAACACTAGATATATTCATAAGTCTTACATTACATCATAAAATGAAAAACTACTACAACATATTGTCTCCATAATCCACACTCATATCCCCACATAATATCCCTCCAGGTCATTCATAATTTACTTCTTCACTTCCTGGGAAAAATAAAACATAGAAAAGGGGTGAGATCAAATGCCCAGTAAGGATAACAATATAGCAGAAACTTTCATAAATAAGAATAAACATTTAAGGCAATGTATAACTAAAACAAAAGCCTTTAAAACTTGAACTTTCAACATGGTATGGCATAAATAAAATGAAATAATTCCATTTACTTATTCACATGGATATTCTAATAATCGAATAATCACATGAAAAATCAAAAACCACTTTCATAATGATGGAATGCATAATGTCAGACTATCATAACCACATAGCCAAGGCCTCGTGCCAAGAATACAAATAAGATTTTGTCAAGGCCTTGTGCCAAGACACTAGTTTGTCTCATGAGACCTATCGATGCATCGAGGAGCTATAGCGGGCTCCACCCGTCACATATTAAGTCCAATGCATTCCCATATGAAAAGCTTTAAACATAACATAAACATTCGTATTAAAACTAGCATACGAAATGTCAATAATTTCACCATAAACTATGAATGGTATAAAAATAGCACATCCACAGTCAAACATATCACAAAACCTTCAATACAATATAGAATTTTTGTATCATAATAAATCAACTTCAAATAAGCGTAAAATCCGTCAAAGGATGTTCACATAGATGAAATCAAAACTCTTTTTAGAGAAATATCTCTTTCTATTTTTGAAATAATTTAAGAGCCATATAAAATAAAACATTTTCTTTGAAAATATTATTATAAGCCTGTAAGGAAAGCTTTGAAGATTTTATAACGGCGGAAAATAGCTGCACCCGCCGTATAAGTTAAAAAAAACATTCTTACCTTAATTCTGTCGAAAAGGTTAAAAAGGGCCTTGTTTTGAAAACGACGGAAAGATTCCTCTTATAAAAAGTCAAACAAGGGTATAAATGACTTTAACCCATATTCTTGTAAATAATAAAAATGTTTTGAAATACATTTTTAAGAAACATGGATGTGGATGATAAAGAGATCCCAGTAGATTATTACATATAAACAACCTCGGATAATGAAGAGATTGTGAAATAACCCTTACCTTGTACTTTTCCTTGGTTGGGGTAGGTTAAACTCCTGTATAATGGTGAAATAATTGTTATTAAATTATACAAGAATCATATACATTAATATGATATCATATATTATCTTTTAATATTGATTTGATAATAATATCTTAGTATTATCGTTGTTTCAGGTGTTAACTTACTTGTTTTCTTTTATATGTTTTGTTACGTAAGACATGTTTATAATGGATAGGATGTATATTATTCATATCCATAATGATATCAAGTCCTTAAACATCATTTTTAAATCATCAAATGATAATTATACTTGAATGGATACGATGGAGAATGAATCTTATCGCGTTCGTGGAGACGGTAGTCCGTACGTACGCACGAGCGACAATATCATTATTTTGATATTAAAATAATATATAAATGGTTGTTATATCATATATACAGAATCATTAACATTTTATATTTATTATTTACATGAGTTACATATCATTATTATACCCATCCAAAATAATATTATATTGAATAACAATTATACCACGACGTGGAGACGGTAAGCCGTACGTACGCACGTATGGTGACATGTTATTCAAAGGGTGGATAGAATACTGAATATGGTTGTACCATATTTATAATAACATCACAGTATATATATGATACTGGAGTTATTATTTTATAATGGTAACAAAAAAGGAAGAAGAAGTGGAAGAAGAAAGGAACTTGGAAAAGGGTGGTGAAATCATTACCTCTTCTTCGGTTTCTTCCTTTTGATTTGATCAAAATGTCTCCTTAGGTTGGCTTTCTGATCAAACTAAGGCCTCTAGGTTGTATTGAGGGAAGTTGGGAGAGTATTTGGGCAGATTTTGGACGAACCAAAAGGCTTTGAAGGTGTGAAGAAATGAGAAGGAGGAGTTCCCTTTTATAAGAGGGGTGACGGGCACCTTTGGAAAAGCTAGAAATATTAATTTATAATAAATTCATATTCGGTTTCTAATAGATCCAAAGTTGATTATTTAAATTTTAAGGTGGGGATAGGTCGAAAACAACTCAACCAATAGAATTTAGACAGGTTTGGGTACTTATATTAACCTTATCTTTAAGTATTAACTCTAAATTAATTAGTTTCACTTTTACAATGTCTCTTTGTATTTTTATATAATATGGTTAATAAACTTACTATATACATCCAAGACACCCCCAAGTGGTCCATTAATGATGAACCTATCATGATATAAGACTCTTGGCCGAACCTTAGATTTTTAGGAATTTAATATCAATTAATAATATAATATTTGTTTTAAGAACTCTTTTATGTCAATTTTGACACTATTCAATAGTTGATTTTTGTGAAACTCATAAGAGATTGAATACTTCTAACAAAGTCAATTAAATAAATCCTAATATATCATATTATACTATAAAATTATTTTAATTCATTAAAAGTTTCATATTATATTTATTTGGGTATTTATAATATCAATTATTTTAATTTTTGACTATTAAAGTAATTAATTCATCATCATTGTGTCATAAATAAATTAAATTATTTAAAGTATAAAAATTATAAATAAACTATAATTATGTAGGAAATATTTTTATCTTTCTAATTAATATTTATAATCTAAAATCCAACATATATAACCCTATTTAAAAAAAATTCTAAAAGATATGTGCTTGTGTCATTTTTGTATTCATTTTAACTTAATTAAAAAAAATGTCCCTATCACCTACAAGTGGCCCCATGGGGTCCCAAAATCTACCCAAAGATTCCTATGGTCAAACATGTATCAAAAAATAAGGCTAGAACACGTTTTAGGGTAATTTAGTATTATTATAATATTATTTTTTAACCCTTATTTACCGGATTTACGCTTAACCATGGTAAATAAAATATTTACCGCAGTAATTATTCAAAATGTCTAAAAATAAAAGTTACCTATTTACACAATTTGGACATCCTGATTCCAAATATGGAATCCATTTTTCTAAATTCAAAACACATAAGTGGCAGAAATTAATTTAAAATTAATTCCCGCTGTCAAAACAAAAAGCGTGTTTTTAAGAGATAATAATTATCAAAAGATTGACACTTGTTTATGTCGGTTTAATTGTAAAATTATGTCCAATGACCAACATTATATTAAATGGTAAAAATATATTCTAAATATACTTTAAAACCACTCAAATTCATAATTTATCACTATTAATTATTTTGATTAAAAAATTTGTTTTTAATTAAAATTTAGTAATTTTCACTATTCATCAAAATATGAAAGTTATCCGAAAAGTACCAAAATTTCACCTTAGGCTAAATTCGATATTCCGAATCCAGAAATGAAGTCCATTTTAAAATATAAAATATATATAATTTCAAAAAGTAGGTATTACTATTCATAACGGCTAGTTTGATTGGTTATGGTGTGTTAGAACTCGGTATTGCGTACAACACACGCTATCACATTATTCAAAGAGAAGCATATCGTAGAAGCTTGGGGTGTTACATTCTCCCCTACTTCAAATAATTTCGTCCTCGAAATTTCTAGAATACTATCGCATGAAAATACTCGGGTGGTTCTTCATCATAAGTTCCTCGGGTTCCTACGTTGCCTCTTCCATTTTATGGTTTCTCCACAAAACTTTTACCAGACGCGTCGTCCGGTTTCTCAGCACTTGTTCTCTCGTATCAAGAATCTTGACGGGCTCTTCGCAATAGGAAAGATCAGGTTCCAGTTCTAATTCCTCATAGGTGAGTACATGCGTTGGGTTAGGCATGTATTTCCTCAACAGATATACGTGGAACACATCGTGAACTTTGGAGAGACTTGGCGGCATTGCCAATCGGTAAGCCACAGCCCCAATTCGTTCTAGAATTTCGAAAGGTCCGATGTACCTGGGACTCAATTTACCTTTCTTACCAAAACGTATGACTCCCTTCCATGGAGATACCTTCAGAAAAACATGATCACCGACTTTAAATTCCAAATCCTTCCTTCGATTATCGGCATAGCTCTTCTTCCTACTTTGAGCTGCTTTGATGTGATTTTGGATTACCTTCACCTTTTCCACTGTTTCCTCCAGCAGTTTTGGGCCTACAAGTTTTCTTTCACTAACGTCATCCCAACATGTTGGTGTACGACATCTCTTTCTGTATAACTCTTCATATGGTGCCATCGGAATACTCGAATGGAAGCTATTGTTATAGGAAAATTCTACTAGAGGTAAATATTGATCCCACATACCCCGAAAGTCAAGTGAGCAAGATCTCAACATGTCTTCTAAGGTCTGAATAGTCTGTTCTGATTGTCCGTCTGTCTAAGGGTGGTAAGCAGTGCTCAAATGAAGTTCAGTATCCAGGGATTTCTGAAGACTTTTCCAAAATCTTGAAGTAAAACAGGGATCACGATCAGAAACAATCGATAGGGGTACTCCATGAAGTCTCACAACTTCATTAATGTATAGTCTTGCTAGACGTTCCAGGGGTAGATCTTCTCTTATAGCAAGAAAATGTGCTGACTTGGTAAGACGATCAACAATAACCCATATTGCATCGTTCCTTCTAGGAGTCTTTGGTAGCCCCATGACAAAGTCCATCGTAATATTGTCCCATTTCCACTCCGGTATGGGAAGAGGTTGCATGACTCCTCCAGGCTATTGCCTTCCAGCTTTCACTTGTTGACAAACCATACATCTTGACACAAAATCAGAAATCTCCCTCTTCATGTTGTCCCACCAAAATTTTCCTTCAAATCTCTATACATCTTGGTGCTCCCAGGGTGTATATAGAAATTGGAACTATGAGAATAATCCAGCAAATTCCCTTTTTAGATCAGGTATATCGGGAACACAAAGTCTCTTCCCGAATTTCAAAATTCCATCTTCATATACAAAGTCTCTCAATCTCCCATCATTCACAGCTTTAATCTTCTTTTTAAATTCTTCATCATCGGTCTGATAACTCTTAATCCTTTCTAGTAAAGATGGTTTGGAAACAATTTGAAAAAGAATTGATGTTTCACCTTCCCTAGTTATTCCCATGTCCATCTTCACTAGATCTATGAAAATTGGATCCCTTTCAATTCTCATCATGTTCAAAACTCCATGGTCTTTTCTGCGCAAAGCATCTGCCACCTTTTTTGCTTTCCCCGGGTGGTAGTCTGTTGTACAATCATAATCCTTGAGTAATTCAAGCCATCTCCTTTGCCTCATGTTGAGTTCTTTTTGTGAGAAAATATACTTCAAACTCTTGTGATCAGTATAAATCTCACATTTTTTACCATAGAGGTAGTGCCTCCATATCTTCAAAGCAAAGATCACAGCTAATAACTCGAGATCATGAGTAGGATAGTTTTGTTCATGAATTTTCAACTTCCATGATGCATAGGCAATAACTCTATCATTCTGCATAAGGACACAACCAAGTCCTTTCTTTGATGCATCACTATAAATAACGAACCCATCATTCCCCGATGGTAGAGTCAATATAGGAGCATTGACTAATATTCTCTTCAGTTCTTCGAAACATTCTTCACACTCTTTTGTCCAAACAAATTTAACCCCTTTACGTGTGAGCTTCGTTAATGGGTTAGCCAATTGGGCAAAATTATGGACGAAACGTCGATAATAACCTACCAAACCAATAAAACTGTGTACCTCAGTTATACTCGTACGTGCTGGCCATTCTTGGATTGCCTTGGTCTTAGAAGGATCAACAGAGATTCCATCTTTAGAGACAATATGGACAAGAAAAGAAATCTCATGAAGCCAGAATTCACACTTGCTAAACTTTCCATATAATTCATGCCTTCTCAGAGTCTTCAAGATAATGCGCAAGTGATTTTCATGATCTTCGTATCTTTTAGAGTATACTAAGATATCATCAATAAATACCACCAAAAATTCATCGAGATACTCCTTGAAAACTCTATTCATCAGATCCATGAATACAGAGGGTGCATTAGTCAATCCAAACGGCATTACAGTAAACTCGTAATGCCCGTACCTGGTTCGAAATGCTATCTTTGGAATGTCTTCCTTCTTCACACACAACTGATGGTATCCAGATCGAAGGTCAATCTTTGTAAAGTATTGAGCTCCATGAAGTTGGTCAAATAAATCATCAATGCGTGGTAGGGGATACTTGTTCTTTATTTTTATATCATTGATCTCCCTGTAGTCGATACATAACCTCATAGATCCATCTTTCTTTTTAACAAAAAGAACAGGGGATCCCCATGGAGAAACACTAGGGCGAATAAATCCCTTATTACTCAATTCCTCTAGTTGTTTCTTTAGTTCAACTAATTCTACAGTGGCCATTCTATAAGGGGTCATCGATATAGGCCTTGATCCAGGAATCAAATCAATGGAAAACTCAACTTCTCATTCTGGAGGATGTCCAGGTAAATCTTCCGGAAATACATCTACAAATTCTTTCACAATAGGTACATCCTCTATTTGAACATTCCTTTCCTCACCCATAGTTATTTCATTATCTTCCTCCCCAAGAATTGAATTTAGTTGAGCTATTGAGGGTGGATCTAAATAAGAATTAGGTGGTGACGATTCTTCTCTAAAGATAAGGTGTTCCTTATAATTATCATCAAGAATCATAACCTCTTTCTTCTTAAAATAAATCTTCGCATCATAGTCCGAAAGCCAGTCCATACCGAGGATTATGTCAAACTCAATCATAGGTATGACGATGAGATCAGCAGATAACGAACATTTATGTGCTCTAATGGGGACTGATTCACAAAACTTTGTTGCAAGGATACTTCCCTTATGAGTTTTAACTGACAACTCCCTTGTTAAATAAAATTAGAAATATCTAATTTTCTTATCAAACTGGGAAGATATGAAACAATGTGATGATCCAGAATCAAATAATGCATTTGCTAAACTTGAGGAAATCATTAAATTACCTGCCACCACGTCTTTCGGAGCTTCTACCTCAGCAGTAGTGATAGCATAAGCTTGGCCTTGATCCCTTGGCCTTTTCTGAGGTAAGTTCTAATGACGCTTAGGAAATTCATTTGCATAATGCCCCATCTCCCTGCAATTGTAGCACTGAACGTTGGTAGCTTCCTTCTTCCCCTTGCAATCACGAGCTTGGTGGCCTTTTTTACCACACTTGTAACAGACTCCCATTCCCTTCAAGAAAGTACCAGGATGTTTCTTCCCGCATTTACCATAGGATGGATATTCAACCTTTCCCTTCTTCCCCTTATTTCCATTCCCAGATTGATCAGCAGGCCTCTTCTTCTCTTGCTTTGCTTTAAAGTCATAAGACTTAGAGAATTCCTTTTCGGTCTTGATAGCACATGAGACAATGTCTTCGTACGAATAAAAGGATTGTGAGACTAATGCTCGACGAAGAAATGGTTTTAACCCATCAAAGAAAAGATAAATCTTACTTCTTGGGTTACGTATATAATCACCAGCATATCTTTCTAACCTTGTAAAGTTAGCCTCATACTTTGTGACATTCTCATCCTCCTTCTGTCTCAAACTCAGAAATTGCCTTTCCATATCTGCTCGATGGTCGCGAGGAAAGTATTTTTCTAAAAACAGATCTTTGAACTACCTCCATTCCATATTTGATACTTCATCATCTTCCTTCATGTTTTGAATTAATGACCACCATTGATCAGCATCTCCAGTGAGGCGGTAAACTGCCATGATAACTTTTTCCCTTTCACTGCTCCCCAAAGCCTGAAACATTTTCTCTAGGGAATTTATCCATTGCTCAGCTACTAAGGGATTTTTACTCCCATTGAACATTGGTGATTGTTGCCTCATGAATTGATCTAACATTGATCCTCCACGCTGTGGATCAGGGTGCTCCATACGGGTAAGGTTATTATTCATAACCTGAGTAAGTTGTCCCAGTATGGTGATTAGCTGATCGACACCAGCTGCATCACCAGCTCCACTATAATTATCTTGAGCAGGAGGGAAATCCCTACATGGAGTGCGTACATTGATACGGTTTCCATTTCTTCCACTAGGCGCCATTTCTAAACAATGGCATATACTAGATCAGTTTATGAATCAAAATACATAATCTCATACTTATAAAACACTTAACAT
Source organism: Viscum album (assembly GCA_963277665.1). Taxonomy (NCBI): domain Eukaryota; kingdom Viridiplantae; phylum Streptophyta; class Magnoliopsida; order Santalales; family Viscaceae; genus Viscum; species Viscum album. The sequence goes on along the minus strand of OY728160.1, from coordinate 1,718,613,767 downwards.
AAATTGAACTATTTATGGATATAATCCATAATCATACAAATGTTTTCTTTGAGGAGGTATATACTCATAAACCATTCATAATGATTTGTAAAGAAAATGAGAGTGGTCCTAAGCATATCCCACGGGAGTGTTGTAACCAAGAGTGCAGCAAGACCCGTTGTCGTGCACCAGTTCCCGTTCGAGTCTATCTCAAAGCGGTGTTTTCGGGTTTTACCCCTAGGTACATCTGTGCCGGAGCCGCCTCTACCTTCTCGTATCCAGACAGGGATGTATTTCTCGGAAAACTCACAAAATCTCTACAATACCAAAATTCTAGGAAGTTCTTCTATACTAATCCTCAAAGTTCATCTTAGGTCTACGTGCTCTAATCAGAGTTTATCTAAATCTAGCTTCCAATGTTTGTACTAAACTTCCTCTGATACCAACTGTAACGCCCCAACCCTAGTTACCCAGAGTCAGTGCATTATTACATAACATTGGCATGATCACAAGAAAGATCAAATCTCGAAAGACCGATTGGTTTAGTAGCCTTGGAAACACTAGATATATTCATAAGTCTTACATTACATCATAAAATAAAAAACTACTACAACAACATATTGTCTCCATAATCCACACTCATATCCCCACATAATATCCCTACAGGTCATTCATAATTTACTTCTTCACTTCCTGGGAAAAATAAAACATAGAAAAGGGGTGAGCTCAAATTCCCAGTAAGGATAACAATATAGCGGAAACTTTCATAAATAAGAATAAACATTTAAGGCAATGTATAACTAAAACAAAATCCTTTCAAACTTGAACTTTCAACATGGTATGGAATAAATAAAATGAAATAATTCCATTTACTTATTCACATGGATATTCTACTAATCGAATAATCACATGAAAAATCAATAACCACTTTCATAATGATGGAATGCATAATGTCAGACTATCATAACCACATAGCCAAGGCCTCGTGCCAAGACTACAAATAAGATTTTTTCAAGGCCTTGTGCCAAGACACTATTTTGTCTCATGAGACCTACCGATGCATCTAGGATCTATAGCAGGCTCCACCCATCACATATTAAGTCCAATGCATTCCCATATGAAAAGGTTTAAATATAACATAAACATTCGTATTAAAACTAGCATACGAAATGTCAATAATTTCACCATAAACTATGAATGGTATAAAAATAGCAAATCCAAAGTCAAACATATCACAAAACCTTCAATACAATATAGAAGTTTTGTATCATAATAAATCAACTTCAAATAAGCTTAAAATCCATCAAAGGATGTTGACATAGATGAAATCAAAACTCTTTTTAGAGAAATATCTCTTTCTATTTTTGAAATAATTTAAGAGCCATATAAAATAAAACATTTTCTTTGAAAATATTCTTATAAGCCTGTAAAGAAAGCTTTGAAGATTTTATAATGGCGGAAAATAGCCGCACCCGCCGTATAAGTTAAAAAAACATTCTTACCTTAATTTTGTCGAAAAGGTTAAAAAGGACCTTGTTTTGAAAACGACGGAAAGATTCCTCTTATAAAAATTCAAACAAGGGTATAAATGACTTTAACCCATATTCGTGTAAATAATAAAAAAAATTTGAAATACATTTTTAAGAAACATTGATGTGGATGATAAAGAGATCCCAGTAGATATATTACATATAAACGACCTCGGATAATGAAGAGATTGTGAAATAACCCTTACCTTGTACTTTTCCTTGGTTGGGGTAGGTTAACCTCCTATATAATGGTGAAATAATTGTTATTAAATTATACAAGAATCATATACATTAATATGATATCATATATGATCTTTTAATATTGATTTGATAATAATATCTTAGTATTATCGTTGTTTCGGGTGTTAACTTACTTGTTTTATTTTATATGTTTTGTTACGTAAGACATGTTTATAATGGATAGGTTGAATATTATTCATATCCAGAATGATATAAAGTCCTTAAACATCATTTTTAAATCATCAAATGATAATTATACTTGAATGGATACGATGGAGAATGAATCTTATCGCGTTCGTGGAGACGGTAGTCCGTACGTACGCACGAGCGACAATATCATTCTTTTGATATTAAAATAATATATAAATGGTTGTTATATCATATATACAGAATCATTAACATGTTATATTTATTATTTACATTAGTTACATATCATTATTATACCCATCCAAAATAATATTATATTGAATAACAATTATACCACGACGTGGAGACGGTAAGCCGTACGTACGCACGTATGGTGACATGTTATTCAAAGGGTGGATAGAATACTGAATATGGTTGTACCATATTTATAATAACATAACATTATATATATGATACTGGAGTTATTATTTTATAATGGTACCAACAAAGGAAGAAGAAGTGGAAGAAGAAAGGAACTTGGAAAAGGGTGGTGAAATCATTACCTCTTCTTCGGTTTCTTCCTTTTGATTTGATCAAAAGGTCTCCTTAGGTTGGCTTTATGATCAAACTAAGGCCTCTAGGTTGTAGTGAGGGAAGTTGGGAGAGTATTTGGGAAGATTTTGGCCGAACCAAAAGGCTTTTAAGGTGTTAAGAAATGAGAAGGAGGAGTGCCCTTTTATAAGAGGGGTGAGGGGCACCTTTGGAAAAGCTAGAAATATTAATTTATAATAAATTCATATTCGGTTTATAATGGATACAAAGTTGATTATTTAAATTTTAATGTGGCTATAGGTTTAAAACAACTCAACCAATAGAATTTAGACAGGTTTTGGTACTTATATTAACCTTATCTTTAAGTATTAACTCTAAATTAATTAGTTTCACTTTTACATTGTCTCTTTGTATTTTTATATAATATGGTTAATAAACTTACTATATACATCCAAAAGACCCCCAAGTGGTACATTAATGATTAAAATATCATGATATAAGTCTCTTGGCCGAACCTTAGATTTTTAGTAATTTTATATCAATTAATAATATAATATTTGTTTTAAGAACTCTTTTATGTCAATTTTGACACTATTCAATAGTTGATTTTTGTGAAACTTATAACAGATTGATTACTTCGAAAAAGTCAATTAAATTAATCCTAAGATATCATATTATCCTATAAAATTATTTTAATTCATTAAAAGTTTCATATTATATTTATTTGGGTATTTATAATATCAATTATTTTAATTTTTTACTATTAAAGTAATTAATTCATCATCATTGTGTCATAAATAAATTAAATTATTTAATGTCTAAAAATTATAAATAAAATATCATTATGTAGTAAATCTTTTTATCTTTCTAATTAATATTTATAATCTAAAATACAACATATATAACCCTATGTAAAAAGTGTTTTTCTAAAAGATATATGCTTGTGTCATTTTTGTATTCATTTTAACTTAATTAAAAAAAATGTCCCTATCACCTACAAGTGGCACCATGGGGTCCCAAAATAGACCCAAAGATTCCTATGGTCGAACATGTATCAACCAATAAGGCTAGGACACGTTTTAGGGTAATTTAGTATTATTATAATATTATTTTTTAACCCTTATTTACCGGATTTACCCTTAACCATGGTAAATAAAATATTTACCGCAATAATTATTCAAAATGTCTAAAAATAAAAGTTACCTATTTACACAATTTGGACATCCTGATTACAAATATGGAATCCATTTTTCTAAATTCAAAACACAGAAGTGGCAGAAATTAATTTAAAATTAATTCCCACTGTCAAAACAAAAAGCGTGTTTTTAAGAGATAATAACTATCAAAAGATTGACACTTGTTTATGTTCGGTTTAATTGTAAAATTATGTCCAATGACCAACATTATATTAAATGGTAAAAATATATTCTAAATATACTTTAAAACCACTAAAATTCATAATTTATCACTATTAATTATTTTGATTAAAAAAGTTGTTTTTAATTAAAATTTAGTAATTTTCATTATTCATCAAAATATGAAAGTTATCCGAAAAGTACCAAAATTTCACCTTAGGCTAAATTCAATATTCCGAATCCAGAAATGAAGTCCATTTTAAAATATAAAATATATATAATTTCAAAAGGTAGGTATTACTATTCATAACGGCTAGTTTGATTGGTTATGGTGTGTTAGAACTCGGTGTTGCGTACAACACACACTATCACATTATTCAAAGAGAAGCGTACCGTAGAAGCTTGGGGTGTTACAGCAACGATACATCCCCTCGGATATTTGACTCACAACTCCTTTATTAAATCAAATTGGACATGTCTATTTTTTTTGGGAAACTAGGAAGATAGAAATGAATGCGGTGATCCATAATCAAATAAAGCATTGGCTAAGTTTGAGGAAACAATTAAAGTACATGCCACCACATCATTGGGAACTTCAAACTCCGCTATTGTAATTGCATAAGATCTCCCTTTCTCTCCTTTCCTTTTCTGAGGCAAGTTTCATTGGTGCCTAGGAAACTCATTTTCATAGTGTCCCATCTCTCTATAGTTTTATTATTGAACATTATAGACTTGTTTCTTACCCTTACATTAATTAGATCGATGACCCATTTCTCCACACTTATAGAAGACTCCCATGTCTTTCAAGAATTTCCCAAAATGATTCTTTCCACGGTTCTCTCATAATGGGAATAGATTCTTTCCCTTGTTATTATTTGGTGCTTCACCTTTTCTAAAGTTATCAGAGTACCACTTCTTATCTTGGTTTCCCTTGAACAAATTTGATCTAGAAAACTCCCTCTCTGTTTTGATGGCACTTAATATAATTCCATCATATGATGAAAATGTTTGAGAATCCAGTTCCCTTTGAAGACATGGCTTAATACCTTTAAAGAAATGATCAATCTTGTCTTCAAATTCATGTACATAATTTATGGCATACCTAGCTAGTCTTGTGAAGGTAGCCTAATATTCAGCAACATTGTCTTCTTCCCTTTGCTTTAAGACAAGGAATTTCCTCTTCATTTCAGTTCATTGCTCATGAGGGAAATATTTGTCGAAGAATATTTACTTAAAATTCCCCCATTCCATATCTTTCATTTCTTCTTCTTCCATGGTATTCTGGATCAAGGACCACTATTGATCAGCGTCTCTATTGAGACAATATACTGCCATCACTACCTTTTCATTTTCATTGCATCTTAATGCCATGAATATCTTTTCAAGGTACTTGATCCACTGCTCAGATACCACTGGATTAGTAGTCCCACTAAAAGATGGGGGATTCTACCACCTGAAATGATCCAACATAGGTGTAGCATGAATATTCATCACAACCTGAGTATGTTGTCCCAATATGGTCATGATCTGATCTGCTCCAACATTGAATATATTGACTTTCTTAGTGGGGAAATGCATAAATTGTCCATGAGTATTGATTCCCCTTATTCCATTAAGCTTCATTTTTAAATAATGTCATACAATAGATCAGGTTATGAATCATAATTTATAATACCAACTACAAAAGTACTTCACATAAATTGAAATCCAATGCATAGTTAATCTCATAGACATGGTTTCTCTGAGGAAAAATTTACATTAAAATCCTTCATAATGGATTGTAAAGAAAATGTGAATTATCATAAGCATATCTCCAAGGAGTGTCAAACCAAGAGTGCAACAAGGCTCATTGTCATGTACCAAGATACCCCGAGTCAAGCCTGAAACTCCTTGTCGGAGTTTTCACTCCTAGGAACATCTCTTCCAGATCCACCTCTACCTATTTGTATCCAGAGAGGGATGTATTTTCTATAAAGATACACATAATCTATTCCTTGGAAAAATTACAGGAATTTATTTTATGTTTACCCTCAAATACTACCTTAGGGATTTGTTTCCTAATATACATTTTCTAATCTAGTTTCAAAGTTTTCTATTAAACTTTCTCTGATACCAACTATAACACCTCAACCCCTCTAAACCAGAGCCAATGAATTTATTATTACATTGTCATGATTAAAAGTAATGAATTCCTGAAGTAAATATCAGATTAGTAGTATTGAAGAAACTATATAAATGTATGTAACTCCAATTACATTTGGAATGATAACAAAAATACAAAACATAACAAAAACTAATAAACTGCATCCAAAGAAACTCAATAAATGATCTCCTCTTCATAACCTGTTAAAGGTAAAAAATGAAAGGGGTGAGATCAAATTCTCAGTAAGGGTTTAAAATAGAGGAATAATGAATAAATAATAATTGAATCATAAAAAAATTGACATAATCAATATGTCATAGTGAATAGATGAAAAACACACGCCATTAATAAACTGAGAATGAAACTGAATCTATAGATTTTTTCATAGTGAAAACCTCATATATAGTAATAACTAAAAATGAATAAATATAATGATTATTATTTTTACTTCGTGTATATGGAAAATGATACCACTATACCGTTGAAATAGTTTAATTCTGTGGGTAGAATCGCATTTGATTTTTTGAAACAAGCTCGAAGGGTTTTTCACCAACTGATTGTCTCATGATACATGTCAATGCATGGAGGGGATATAGCGGGCCTTGAAAATCCCTTAAATTCAAAATAATTGTTTATACATAGATTTAATAAAATTATAATATTCCTTCTTAATATCCGTATAGAGTAGAGAATACGTATTCATCAATATTTCTATAGTTAAAACAACATTCCAAATAAAAACCGTATGTGAAAGGGTATACGAATTAGGATAATAATTATATCCCTGTGACCATAATATGTATATTTAATAGAAATTTAATTTCAAATGAAAAGTGATCTCAAATTAGAAGTAGGTTCACCACATAAGAATTATCAGGTGCACAATACAAGGTAAGTCACAACGAAATGGAAATTAAGACAAAGTTCCTTACTACATTGTAATCAATCGAATTGTATGAACAAAAGTTAATAATAATCTATTGAGTCATTACATAGCATGAATATAAAGATAATAATGATATTATATATTAATAGGTAGTACACATACACCACATATAGGAAATAATCCACAAATAATGGAAATCTCACGGAATTGAAAGTGAGATGAGAAATCCCTACAAACATTTTGGCATGGTAATGGGTGTTATTGTAAGGGGATAATGGTAGATAGAGGGGTATACCATCATTTATATATCATAAGGGTAGTATGGGAGAGGTTTGAAAACATACCCCATCATTAAGAATTAAAAATACAAGGACACAACATAGGGAGAATTATTGAATAAAAGTAGGAGAGAGGACCCCTTACCTTATGCCTGAAGGTGTTATTGATTGATCTTGATGACCTGAATAATCAAATTTATATTCATTAATTAATAATTTCATAACCTCTTCAACATTTAATTGATATGGTATATCCTTATTACTTTCATTCATTCCCTTTTTGATGAGTTTAGGATATTCAATTTTATTGTTTTGGAAGCATTTTCATCCTTGGTTTTCATGACCAGGTTAATTGTATTCATGAATGGAAGTTCATTTTAAATGTTATTAAACATCCATAATTGTAAATATATATTATTAGTGACATTATAAATTATCTTATAATGAATTTGGGTTATATACTTGATGATGAATCATTAGTTAAAAGTTATTGATAAATTCTTGGATTAACTTGGTTGTTTTGTGCATTATGAACATGTTTTGTATTATTATTTTGTATTATGAGTGTGAGAGGATTCTATGACATGGAATAAGGTAAGATACATATATTATGATCTGGTTCAACCATTAAAAATGTTTCATGACTATTTTTGAAGATAGTAATAGAAATTGAAAACCTGTCATTATTTATGTGATAAATTAACACACACAACTAGAAAATGAGGCTACTACCATAGACTTATACCCATAGTTTAAAAACCATGGCTATAGGTGGATATAGCCACGGTTTTTGTGGCCTATATACATGGTTTTAAAATAGTGAATATAGGCCAGTTATTGTGGCCTATGGCCATGGTTTTCAGAACCTTGGTAATAGGTTGTGGCTATAGCCACAGTTTTGTGGCCTATAGCCACGATTTTAGAACCATTGCTACAATCTACTTTTTCCGATGGCATATTTCCATGATTTTTCAAAACCGTGGCAATAGGGTTCTCGTGATTTGGCGGGAAAAAATTTCCCCACCAAAAAATTGGAATGATGTCCTACCACCACGGTTTTGAGGATATTCCCACAGTTTATATATATACTCATAATGCCACTCAGTGTAGTGGTAAGTACTCTGGTTCGTAGAGCAAAGTTGTCGGGATCGAAACCTGCCAGTGAAATTTTGTATTTAGGTTATTACCATGGTTTACCAAGGCTATATCCATAGTTAAAATTGTGGAAATAGCTTCCTATAGCCACAGTTTAAACTGTTTCCATAGGTCAACTACCACGGTGGCAATTTTTAAGACCTATCACCACGGTTTTCAAAATTGTGGCCATAGGGTGCTATTTCCATAGTTAAAACTACGGGAATAGGTTGGGACCTACAACCACGAAGATAGCGGCCACGGTTGTCCAAAATCATGTCCATACCTTAAGGCCACAATTTTGGGTCCTATTTCCACAGTTTTGAACCATGGAAATAGGCTTTTTTTCCAGTTGTGACATCTCGGATGATATTTTCATTTTTAGTGTAATTGGTGGGAAAAAGGAGAGATGATGATAAAATATTGCATTAGAATAATAAAATTAAAGTAAATGTACGGTACTATAATTATCATAGAACTTGTATGTGGGGAGGTGTGGAGAGAGAGAGAAAATAATAGAACTTGTACAAGAATTTCAAAGAAAAGAGAAGAGAGGTTCACCTCTTAAGTACTCCTCCTTGAGAATCTCTTTAAGGCCTTTTTTTTGCCTTTTGGTGAGACAAGAAGGTCTTGGACGTGGGATAGGATCTTAGGGAGATATGTTATCCAAATTTAGGCAATTCTTGAAGCTTGAGTGGTGTGGGAGGAAGAGGGGGTGAGAGGTGGTTTATATAGTAGAGGGGAGGAGGGATTTTATATTATTTTAATTATTATTTTAATATTTTTGCTCAAGACTAGGAATAGTCTTGATTAATGTGATCCCAAATAGTAATAATGGCATGTAAGTTCTAACTAAGTGGGCTCACATCAGCCTTTAATCTTCTATGATTCAGTAAATCAAGTATTTAGTATTTATCATAATTTATTGTATTTTACTATTCACAAAAATTTCAAGTATTTCAGAAAAATCCCAAAAATTCACCATAAACATTTTTGGATGTGTAGAATCCAAAAATAAACTACATTTTTCAAAATTAATTTTCTAAATATGATAAATTCAATTTTTAATTAAAAAAATTATTTAATCAAAAAATACCAACACTTAGAATATTCATCTTTATTTTTATGGTAACTAAATTATATTTATACATTCATGAGTAAGGTTACCATTCATACAGTTCATATTACTATTCATAATGGTTGGTTACTATTCATAATGGTATGTTACTATTCATAAAGGTGTGTTATTATTCACTGAAAATTAACTTCATTCTATCAGACTCCAAATATCACCCTGATCACAACCATGTATGTCTATTTTCAAAATTCAAAACACAAAAGTGGAAAATTTATGTTTAATGGATAGGTTATGACTATCTCTTAAATAAAAAAGTGTTGTTTCAAAGAAACTCAGTGCTTTATGAAATATACGCTATCTAATGAATATAATGTATTTAAGAGAAACATACCATAAAATATTTGGGGTGTTATATAAGTGCTCAAGGCATTCCTTCAAGAATCCAAGGATAACTCAAGTATGAACACTCATTTAAAAAAAAGGTCTATAGTAGCTGTAGTCACCTTACATTTATAAATAACCAAATTCTATGTAATATTCATGCTAATATAACATTTATATTTCATTCAATTCATTCCCTTTTCATTTATAAATGAAAAAGTCTTAAAAGTGGCTTCATACCATCAAGCATTTTATTTCAAATTAATAAGATCCAAGTGAAACATACATTCCAAAATATAATATAATAGTTCATAAATTTAAATTAATTTAATACCTTGTGAAAGTCAAACCAAACAAACCAAAGGGTTTCTGGGTTAATATTATTAAATTTTTCATATAGTCATATACATGGAACACCCAAGGGGTGGCTCAAGTTGAGGTCATTACCCTAAAATTATGGAAAGGGATCTTGAGTGTTAGATATGATTCTTTGATAGATCTATGGAACTCATATTGTCACATGAAATTTATAATTATTTATCATCAAAAACTTTTAAATCATCCAACTTCACTTACATCCATTTCATTTATATATAGGTGTTTGTAGCTAAAATATACTCTACCCTAGATATATTTAGTGCCTCTAAATGTTTCTTTTATCCTTTTCCAACTCAAAAAACTCTCACCAAGAAATAATGCTCCACCATATGTGGGTTTTTCATCAATAAAATCTTCTTCACAATCAAAATTTTTATACCCATTCAATTGTGACTCATACTCGGTTCTATATAGTAATCCACTATTAAGTATCCCCTTGATATATCTTAGGATTTTCTTGGCTATTGGTATATGATATTATTTTTGTTCACTATAAAATATGGCATATATATTCATTTAAAATACAATATTTGGACTTGATATTGTGAGGTAGTGTAGGATACCAATAATTATTGTAAATTCCTTTGGATAGACTTTTTTTACATCATCATCTTTGGTAATTTTAGTACCAATAACAATGGGAGTGGACACCTTCTTTGAATCATTTATTTGAAAAAAAAATCAACGACTCTTTGGTATATTTTTCTTAAGATAGAAAAATATAATCAACTCCCTATAATATTTTTAACCCTAAAAAAATAACTCATTTATCCTAATAAATATATCTCAAAATACTGCTTCATTTTCTTGGAAAATTCTATACATATATACTCTGGGTCACTTGAAAATATCATGTCATAAACATAGATCATAACAATGAGAGTACATATGGTGTCTTATTTCACATACAATATGTTGTCAACATTTCCTTTTTAAAATTTCAGATTCTTAAAGTATCCATCCAGTTTAGAGTACAAGGCCCCTTGGTCAAGTTTCAAGAAATATAATTCTTTATTAAAATTTTAAACTATGTTTCTATCTGCATAAAAAATAAACCCTTCAAGATGGTCAATAAATACTTCATCTTCAATATCTCTATTTAGAAAAGATTTATTCACGTCCATTTGATAATATTTATATTTTATGTGGTCTTCCACTACTAATATAATTATAATGGATTCTATCCATAAAATTTGTGGAAATGTTTCTTCAAAATCAGTGCCTTCTTGGTGCATGTAGCATTTTTATTTTCAAGACATGGAATAAGATATCAAGTGGAGTTATTCTAAATTTGGTCAAGATATTCATTCATATAACTAGTCTATTATTTATGTTCAACTACCTCTAAAACAAATTTTGGTTCAATTTTTGAATGGAGAACAGTTTGGTTCTCAATTATCATCTTTCTTCTAGTTTGGACTAGTTCCTCTTGATCATCTATTATATTTAAAATATCATCATTTTTCATTAACCTATGATACTTTATTCTCTGATTATAAAAAAACTCATCATCATCAAAAAAATTTATCTAAACCAACAACTTCAATATTTTATACATTTTATACTTGTATGGATATCTAGTTTTCTAAATTCTGATCACAGTTAGCCACTAAAAACAAAATGTTTCATAAAATAAACCAAATTTAGTGGACTTATTTTTTATTATTTTAACATAAAAATAGTCAACAAGTTCATCAAGGATTTTTTCCAACACTTTTAGATAATTTCATTATAAAGGTAACCCATGAAAAAGATTTTATCTATTTTTTATTCAGATTTTCCTAGACTATTGCTTTCAATATTTATGAAACATGGACTTCCAAATTATTTTAATTATTTTAGTATTATTTTGAATCCACATATCATAAGTATTTTTATTTTTATTAGGTCTCATCAAGAATATATTCTTAATATGGGTAGAAATGTACACAACTTCTCTTTAAAAAAATTATAAATATTATGCCTAGATAGCATTATCATAACTATTTAAACAATAATCTTATTATTCCTCTTAGATACTACATTTCTTGTGGAGTATAAGGTCCACTAAATTGATTTTCTTACCCCATTATTTGAAAGATAATTTTCAATTTCATTGAATGTAAATTCTATTCCATTATCTAATCTTAGCTTTAGAATGTATACACCCAACACTTTCTAAACTTGTCTTACAAAGATTTTGAACAAGTTAACTACTTAAAAGTTGTGTTTCATGAACATGAATGCTTTCTTCTAAGTGAAATCATCAATTAAAATATCAGAATACAAATCAACTCTACTATATTGAATCCACATTAGACAAAAAATATCTTAATGACTCAATTTAAGTGGTCTTTATGACTAGATCCCCACTATTCTATGAGTAGATTTTACTATCTTCCCCTTTTGGAATGTTTCAAAAATCACCTTTATTTCCATTTTAAGTTGGGAATTTCTTTTACCATATCATGTTTTGAGATTTTACTCAAATTCCTTTGGTAGAGGTGACTATGACTAATATTTCCCAATGTTTTTTCTTCTTTGGCACTCAAGTAACATCAATTACTAGATCGTCAATTTGGAAAAAGTTAACACTTGTTATTTCTCCTCTCATGATAACACTACTATATTTAAAATTTATTAAGACGCGTTATTTTTTTATTCAAAATAACTTTATTTCCTTCATTAAATTGTTTTCTTATACTTAATAAATTATTCTAAAGTTCTTCCACAAAAAAAACATTATTCAAATATATCCTATTTTCTTCAATATCATATGAAAGCCTTTAATTCTCATAGAAAATTCATTAAAGAAATTTATTTATCCCCTATCATGTTATTTAATTTTTTTTAGTAGTTTTTTACATGATATATTTGAATAATAGCTATTGTCAAAAATCAATGGCTTTCCTCTATTTCTATATTTCAAAGTAACTCCAACAATAAAGGATTTCTCTCTTTAATATTATTTTAATTGTCATTTACTATTTTTAGTGTGGTAAAGTTTTATAGGACACATAGTAATAAAATATTTATCTATATGATATTATTGTTCACATCTCCCATATACTTCGTATAATTATTTAAATTAATTTTTTATGGGAAGATAAAAAATTTCACTGTAATCTATTTGCAACTTCTATGAAATTATCCTCATGTTCTCAGAACTACTCCACATTGATTTATACCTTATTATTATTAGAGATATAGTATTCCCTCATGAATAGGTATTGTGAATAAAAACACCACAACACCAGTAGTAGCCACTGAATCTAGGTCTTCTATAGTGATAAGAGTTTTATCCATAATTTTAATGTGTTGGGACTGGCACTAATTTTGTTTTACTTCTTCATCAGAGAAAAAAGTTTTATAAATATTTTTCACCCATTTTAGGTTTAGTAGAGAGTTCATCTTCACTCTTATTGACCCATACATGAAAAAAATTAAATTTTAACCTACATTTCTAAGAAAAATAGATTTACATCGAGACATAGAAAATATGGATTTGACCTTCCATTATGAATTCAAATTTTCAATAGAATTTGTTGACTTGTCCTTGATCTCAAAATATTTATTATAATTATATTTCATCTTAATCATTTATTTCTTATTTTCTAATCATTTTTATTGAGTATTATAAGGTTCCTCTTATCTCAACTTGATTTTATCATCAATATATTTCAAAATTCTGCCATTTTCCATATATTTCAACTTGAACTTTTTAATATCTTAATTATGGGAATATTATTTTGTATCATATTAATCATAAGATTTATTTTTCTTTCCATTATCCTTCTTCAAGAGTTTAAATTCTTTCATGAGTTTTTTATTATACTCTGTATAAACTTCTAGGTCATATTTCAACATATGTTCCATATAAGTTACTTCATCTTATTCACCTTCACTACTAGAATATTCCTCATGTATCACTACATGAGCCATGAAATTTTGTAATTTATTATTAGATTATTTATCATATTAGCATCCAGAAGAGACATATTCCTCTTCCTAATTACTTAACAGATTTCTTTCTTTTTCTCCTTGGGAACTTATTCTTATTCTCAAAAGATTTTGATTCTTCTTTTTTTACTTTCCCCATCTCTTTTTTTAAGATTAAATATCCTCAAAATCGTACTCTCTAATTTTCTTCTTTGGAAAATTAATAGAAAAGTTTCCAATATCACAAAATTTGACACATTTATATGGGAGTTTACCTTTGTATTTTCCCTTTACATTCCAGAAGATCCTTTTTATAAGTGACATGATTCTATTATGTTCATAATCTTTCTCATCTTCACCATAAAATTAACATGTTTCTTAAAATTATTTATCATTTATATTCATCTTCCTCATTTATTCAAAATCCATTTCTTATTTAGATTTATTTTTAAATTCTAGAGTCTTTATTATTTTATTTGAAATGATAGTTTTTTGAAGTTCATCAAGAGAATGATATTATATATAATATAGAGATGAAATATTTGAATCAAACCTATTTGGAAAGTTCCTTGTTATTTTGTTGACAAAAGTATAGTCTTCTTTATTATCACCATATCCAGTGATGTTACTAAAATATTCATTCATCCTTGTAAATAAGTCGTCAATTTTTTCATCTTTGTCCATATTGATGTCATAAAATTTTCTTCTCCAGATGTGTAGCTTAGATTCTTTAACTTTATCATTTCATTCAAAGCTTCTTTAATTCTTATCATGTATTTACTTTATATTTTTTAGTCTCGTAACCTTATTGTACACTTTTTGAAATAAATACATTAAGATGTAATTTTTTCCTTCTCATTAGTTTCTAAAATTATCTTTTTATTAAAATTAATTTGGTAATTTCTATCAAATGGTGGGAAATCAATTGAAACTATATTAAAAACCTATAGGACATGTGATAGAATAAAGGAAAGTATCTTATTCTTCCATAAATGGTAGTTACTTCTATATAAGGTTGGAAAAAATAATATATTGACCAGATTAATTTTTTATATCACAAGTTACTCATGGATATGATAGAGGGAACCTGTCTTTGATACCATTTAAGATTCCCCAATAACTGATGCACTACTAAGAAGGGGAGGAAAAATCTATGGTGGTTGTATTTTACAACTTCTTTTAAATAGAAATAAATTTATTATTCTAGTTAATACATTATTTACTAAATATATTCACTCATCATTACTTTTATTAAATGAATAAGTAAAAAATATAAGGCATAAATAGTTTTTACAAGGTTCAAACCCAATATCAGTTCCAACTCCTTATCAGTTTCAACTCCCACCAAGCCTCTTATTCAAAACTAAATGTATAGGATAAAATACAAGTGGATGGTAAATTTATCGTCTTGAACCCTTATTCATAATAATCCCACTTATATTTACATTGTATCCCACTGGCTATACATTTATTAGAACAAAGTAGGAAAGATATCTTGAGAATTCAGTTGCTCAGCAACTGTTGATGACCTTTAACTTAAGCCTTCAATATTGATAGAATAATATTATCACTCAATGTAGGATAAAATTATGATTTACCCTTTAAAACTCATACTCAGACTAAATTCACTAAATTACCAAGCTCAAGTATATGAAGATGACTGTTATTAAGCTTCGGAATCTAGAATCTCTCACCTACTTATCTATTTTTTGATACATAACTCAATATTCCTTCACAAATTTCTCTATCATCAATATCTCCTAATATCTATCATTTTCAAATTTTCAATAATTAAATTAATTCAATAGAAATTAATTTAAACTCTTCATTCTCAAAAATTCATTCAATTGAATCATACAACATGGCCCTCAAAAATTTTCTCATATAGTTAAGCTCACATTCAGTCCCATGATCTCAAAATATTCTCTCTTTCATTAACTGCATGTATACATCATATTTATACTTTTACCCTTCTCTTTATTTTTTTCTAGAAAAACTAATTTTTAATATTCTCTAACTTCAATAACGATATAATAATAATTCAAAAATAATGAATTTTTTAATTTCTAGGAATTTCTATTATCTTGTTCTCTTTGTTTCAACTATAACTCATATCCTTCTAGCATGCATCATAAAGAATATATTCTTATAAAAAACTGAAATACTCAATTTATTAAACATTAAAAATAAAAATCTTCATTTAGAATAACTACATGATCAATTTCCAATGATTTTTAGAAATACAGACCAGCTTAGAATTATCACATTAATGTTCTACATTTAAAATATGGAGATTATTCCTCAAAAAAACTTGAACTATAATTATATATAAAAACTCATCTTGAAAATTAAAACATATATGAATAGATATAACCCATTTGAATTCTCACGTAAAAATTCTTGAATCTTATTTTAAATAAGATGTATTAAACTTTTAAGATTAACTAAAGCATATTTATATTTGATTTTATCTTAAAATTTTAATATCTGTAAACTCAAATTTTCTCCTTAAAAAATTTATAAAACATTCAAATTCTAGAATAACATATATGAAAACTTCATGACACTTATATAGGTATAGAATCACTCACATAAATAAGTGATGACACATACATAGGTTTCCAATGACACTTACGTTCATCTAGAAGATGCCGATGTAGACTATGTATGACAAATACATTGGTCAAAACACACATACACGTAGCTAAAAAACACACATACGTAGCTTCAAAAAGAAACCTACATTGTTGGTCCTTTTCCAAGTTATGCATTCTCAAGTAAAATTTTAAAATTTCTTAAATACATACCTGATCTAATTCAAACTATCTCAAATCCATTCAAATCATTTCAAAAACATTCTAAAACACTTTCAACACCTCTTAGCCACCTATAATGATTCTCATCCCAATTTGACGAAAAATTCAAACCATCATCAACTCTAATACATGGGTACTTCAAATATTATATTCCCATATAATACCATATGATATATCCAATCCAATCATATAATATTTTTTATGTTATACCATGTGACATGAATAAATCACACTTTATAGTTAATGGATTTCGGGAATATCTTCATCACCATTTCACCCAACATTCACCTTAGCTTATATAACTCTATAAAACCAAACATTAGTTAACAAGACTTACCATAAAATTTTTATATTATTAAATAATACAAATCATAATATCCAATATATATACATGAAATAGTTGAAAACTCGAATCAATAATGTCATTATACTCATTCCATTGGTTTCATTTAACCAATTCATCACTCGTAATTTAATAGTTAAATTATCAATTAAATTATTTGGGGTAAACTTATTAACTAAATCCAATTTCTCATATCAATTTATAATAAAAGTAAAATCACATAAATCACACATATGTCATGTCAATATATACCAAAATTATGTATTAACACCTCACTATTCACCCAAAATCATGGTAAAATTGGTAATTTAAAAAACTCTTTTCTTGGAAATCACAAAACCATAACTCAATGAAATAAATAAATTTAATCTCATTCTCCCTAGTGACTTGAACTTCTATTATGGTTGTGTTATTCAAGAACAAACACACATTTTTCATGCTCAAGTTCCAAATATTAGTCTCTTTTTTAAAATTTCCTTAAATATTGAAATTTTATAAAATAAAATATTTCTTAGATACCATTTTTCAACATATTACCCCGTCATAGTCATTTCATTGAGGTGGAATGACACATGAACTCAAGTCCAATCCCTAATAATTGGTGGTTGGTGATTAAAACTAATGGTTTAAACATATCTCTTTGAGTTTTATATACCCTCTGATGGACCATCACATATAATCAATAATCATAAATAATTAAATAGTCGAACATAGAAATAACCAAAAATCATATAATAATATCTCAAACAATCCTATAGATGTCAATAAATGTCAAAATAATATACCAAGAACAAACTAAAACCCAGTTTCATGTATCAATATGTAGTGCTACTAAATATCTAAAAATATAGTATAATTACCTCTTTATATGATCTTTAATGTATCCCAAAATCATCAACATGATCTTGGTCACCAAATTCAATCTACACAAGTCCCTTTTCCTTAAATGCATCATGATAAGTGGAATATGTATGAACATGAGATGTTTATGTACATAGTGTGAGTATAAAATCAGTAGGATTCCAAAAAAAGACCACAGATATCTTCTAGATCCTAACATGTCTATATGTTTATCACTTAATATCATATAATGATTTTAAATATTTTAAATAAATAAAATAGAAAGTATATCAAGCGATTATGTGCTTACCAATACTCCATGAAACCTTATTTACTTATTTTATCCAATTTTAGTGGATATTGATATCTTTTTCAATTAAAATCATATACAAACACATGTATTTACTCATAACATAACCTAACATTTTTAAAGACAAATACACATTTCATCTCTCACCTTTTCTAAATTCATGGATTATTTCGCTTTAAATCCAAACTCATAGCTTATATTGCATCTTAACTAAACATTGTATATTTCTAAACACATGGATTTGGGAAAACATAATTTAAATATCATTATATCTTATAACAATATTATTAAATTCAAAAATTGATGCATCACTTAATGATATAAATATGAAATAATTTTACAACATAATGCGGCGGTGTTAACCATCTCATGGTTTGGTCCAGTGTAAACCATGGAATTTTAAAGGTTACTACTCCATGGTTTTACGAACGATAGTGAATTCATTATGAATTAATAATACATAAAGATAAATAATAAAAAAAACAAATTAATTGTTATGTTTTAACACTAAATATATCATAAAATACTTGATTCACTTTAGAGATACTTAATTCACTCTAAGGATCTCATAAAAATTAATTCAATTATGAAAACAAAATCAAAAAGTTACTTCATTGGAATAGCAGGATCCTGGTGGTATCTTCTCATCTCTATATCTTCATATATCAAATACACCAAGCAAGTTTCCCTCTATATCATCCACATGTGTACCATAGCTCCACAAACATCGTGATTTAATTCCTGGGTTCTTGTATTAAAGACCTAAGGCCTTGAGATGCTTGTACAATTGTCATAAGATCTCATGATCAATCCCTAAACATATATTGATTTCTTCTTATACTTTCTCTCTCTATAATTCTGATATGGGTTAAGTATATAAAACCACTAAATTCGTTAAAATGGTCACCCTTGCTATTCATAGATCAAAAAATGGCCACCCTCACTATTCTAAAATTTCTTATAAGCCCCTAGATAAGTAAAACCTCTTAAACTAACCCAAAATAACATGAATAGATAAGTAAATGTGTTTTAAATGTATTGAAAATTTCACCACTCACTAGTTAGATGATAAAATTCCACATGATGAACCATTAACCATTAACTTATCTTTTTCCTTCCATAATTATTTCATGAACCATGAACTCATAAAGTTCACTAAAAAATAATACTTTCAAATATTATTTTTATAATTAAATAACTTGATAATACCTAAAGAAATAAATTCAATTCTAATTATTCTAAATTATAATAATATAATTAATTTAGTTTATTTTTGATCATTCATGTGAACTTACACCGGTCCCCACATGAGGGGATTACTCGTCTTGAACTCCAATTCATCTAAATTGGTGGAACTTATGAATACACTTTAGGTGTGACCCTCTAGGGACTTATCTCAAAAATAGTGATTCTAACTCACAAACCAAGAGTAGTAACTAAAAACACATCATTGAAACTAAATTTATAAGGATAATACATTTCTATAACTACCTTCTATGAACACTCTCGATGTAAAATAATCTCTTTGCCTTGATATCCCATAAAGAAGGATTCATTATATGTTCTATCAACCTATATTCATGATATATATTTATTTGAATTTCTATAAATTAACTCATAAATAAAAATATCTACTTCTATTAACTTATTAGGGATAAATACTTTCTTGAATTATTCATTAATGTTACATCACTCATGACACGCCTAATGTATCTTATGTCACCTAGAGCATATATGTTAAGTTTTTCATCAATACATAAAATATCTCAACTCATGATATGCATTAATAATAATTTCAATTATAAGGACCAATACACATATTTGTAAGATAGTAATATCTAATGACACATAAAACATATGGAATTCCTACAGGTGGTTCAATTCAAATAACCTCCTCTCTTGGATATTACTAAGGAAAATCCTCATGAAAAGAAGTATCAATTACTTTTAAACCCCCTAACCTTGATATATTGTATCATATGTATATATTAAAATGATATCAACAAACTATAACACATATATTTAATAATATTATCATTATACTTCAAGGTTCACATCATAGCGGGGAACTATTAGGACCTTTTGACGCGACATATTCTTTATGTTAATTATCACATTAAATTTCATGCAAAATAATAATCATCATGTGATAATTTATATATAAATATTCAAAATTTAGATTATATTGGTAATAGAAAGTAAAAAGTAGTTGATTTTGGGGAACTAACTCCAACAGACTCCCACATTCACTAAAACTAACTACTAACTATCCAAATTGTTAGATTCACATGATAAACATGTTTCTAATTAGAATGGATATAAACATTGGGCCTACTGTGATTTAGTGGTTTTCTTGATTATTATGACCTCATATCACTAATAAAATCCATCAAGAGAGGATATCATCGAATATATACTGTTTTCCTTTATCATATCTAAAATCTTGGATAACACTATAGTCTAAATTTCATCATAATATGATGAAACATTACTATCTGGGTACAACTTCAAAATATTAAAGAAAATTACTAAATTAATTCTTAAGTTGTATTAGAAGTCTCAACATGATCAGTCGATGTTGTTATGAAAACCACTAGTTGTAATGTATTTTTATCTTATACAGTACCATATCCAAACTATGATCATAGATTAAATTGATTTAAAATAATTTAGTTTTATCCCCTTGATAAATATTATTATCATTTATACAACAACTTGGTACTCATATAATTTAATTTATCTAGCAATGTTTGATAATTTTGACTTCCATCCTTGGTAGTTCTTCTAGTTGTGTTTGATATTCAATCTTTATGATTTACACATAAGCAATGTCAAACCTAAGTACATATCAAGGAATATGTGATATATTTTCAAAATAATCTTTGAAATGTGTAGTATATTTATCATAATAATCTCCACATGTGTTTTCACATATCAACTAGGGAGACTGTTAGGTATATGAATGTTGATCCAATAAGTTTTTAATTCATTTTTATGATTATAAAAATCCTCATTTGTTTTACTTATAAAGTTACTTTGAGTGTATTTTTGGTTTAAAATTTTAATTAAATAACTTATTTCATTCATAGAATTATAAAAGATTTTTTTAGTTTTTATCTATATATTGGGTGTAAGAATATTTTTATAAGTCTTATATTCATTAAAAAGAAGTCTAGAATCACTATTCAGAAATAGCAGTTGAACCCAACATTGGTACTCAACCCTAAATTTGGAACCCCGTGTTTGTGTTGAAAGTTATGTTTTGGAACCTCACTTTTGTAATAAATCTCAAATTAGAGTACCTCATGTTTGTTATGTACCTAATATAAGTAACCTCAAGTTGGTGATATACCTCACATTAAGAACCGAATATTGGTATTAAAATTCACATTCTGGAACACTGTGTTTGGAATTATTCATACACTGGATACCATAATTTTGGAATCAAGCACACACGGAATGATCCCCATATTAATCCAATCATCTAAAGGATTTAAAATTTTAATTATTCCAATATTTATTCTGTTATTTTATAGGAGAAAATCTCTTGGTAAAATGATTCAAAGAACCATTTAAATGGTCTAAAATAATGTATTGATTCAATTTTATTTATAATGGAAGTTATGAATTTATATAGATTTTAAATTTTAAATTTAAAATGTGCTAAACATTTTTAAATTGTGTTTTATCTGAGGAATTTTTTAGATTTATTTGATCATGTATATTTGAGTAATTCTATTTATTTAAATATCAATGCATGTGTTTGCACAACTTGATGCTCTAAGTTATGAATATATTGATCGAAAAAATAACATTTGTTCTTTCATAATTCCATAAGATAGTTTTCATATGTTTTTTTGTGTTTTCAACCTGATCATTCAATTCAACATTTTATTCTAAAATAAACAACACTTTCTACTATACAAATTTGTGATATATCTACTATGGTTTGTTAGAGTTTACAATACTACACTATGTAGACATCTATTTTCTATTTGCTTCTAAAAAAGGTTAAATTAGTTTCTACTAATTTATCTTCATATTTTTTATATCAATTTAGAGTTTCTTGTTAATGACTACACTTTGAAGTAATGCACATTCCTCTGAATATATATTTATTTATCAACTACATCTTTCACATTTGAATTCACCTTAGGATAATTTCTCACACCAAATTTATTCTTTACTTCATTATGAACACTTTATTTTTGATTTTTTTTGAATATTGGTATTGATATTTTATAAATGATCTATAAAATCCTTATTGTAACAAGTTATAGTTACTTTCACTCAACTATATAGGTCCCTTGGAAGTGGATATACTAGTGAAAATCACCAAGCTTATTGAGAGAGTGTTGGTGGAGTGGACTAGGGGATATTTATGCCCTGAACCACTATAAAAATTATTGTGATATTTTTGTTTTCTTTTTCACACTATATTAAAATAAATGATAAAATATTCATTCTATAATTCCAAGAGAGGTTGTTTTTAAATTTTTCATGATTTTTAAAATTAAATAATTCACCCCCCCCCCCCTAGGTCTTTGTCATCATATTAGGATAATAATTTGTATCAGAGAAGAAGATCTATTGAAAATTTCTTTTATCTCTAAAAATATTGAAATAAATATCTAGACAAAATTGATTTTAATGGGTGTTCTAAAACAAGGGAATTCTATGGTCATGGATCTATATTTTAATGGTGAAATTGTGGATGATGTAAAGCTCGCATGATTATATACTAGAAAAATATTGGATTTAAGGTTTATCTAAAAGATATAAATCCTTATGAAATTCATAAATAAGAACTAGAAAAGTGGGATGTTTCTAAATAAGAATAGTATGATCTAAATTCAATATCCATGAATGAAATTATTTATGTAATTTAACCAGATGAATTTAATCATGTCTCTTAGTGTTTTACTGATTTGTAAATTTAGTAGACAATCATTGTTAAATATGAATGACCTAATATTGTAATACAATTAATATTCAATACCAATAAGTTTAAATTTAATACATTTTTCATGTATAAAGGTGAAAGTATCACTAAAATGAATGGAATACTAACTTTGATAGTTAATGGAGTTTCTAATCATTGAACACCTATACCTAAACCAAATCAATATTTAAAATTTCTAAAAGTTTTTCCCCTAGTTGAAATGGAATTTTGACTACAATAAGATAATCAACACCGATTGAATATTTTAAGATGAAGGAATTTATTGGTACTCTAATTATGTTTGAAGTTGAGATAAATATGGAAGCTAAGGATCATAAAATAATCAAGAAGGAAAATATTTCACTCAAAGTACCTATTAATAAATGAGAAAATAAGTCAAAGGAGGATGTTATATTCTCTGATGATGATTCAAGTTGTTCGAATTAACGAGAGGAGTTTTCTCATTTTGTTATAATATTCAATAATAAATATAAAAGAAATAAAGGTTTCAAGAAAAAATTTAATGATCATAAGAAAATCAATTATAGACTAAAGAAAATTAGATGTTATGAATAAAAATATCCAAGACATATTAAACATGATTTTTCACATCTCAAGAAAAGAATAAAAATAGAAAATAATAAAAATAAGATTCAAATAAAAGAGGATTATAAATATAAAGTTAATAAATCCATGAAGGCTACCTCGAGTGTTTTAATAGATACAAGTAGTTCCTCCAGATCTAAATCTGAACTAGAAAAACAAATAAAAATGAAAACATGTACTTTGTGGCTTAGATAGATGAGTTACAGCCCTATTTTCCTATATTTATGATTTTGAATCTAAAAAATACTTATACTATTAGTTAGTTGAATATTGTTCTATTCTTAAAGATAAATATGAAACCTTGAAGAAAAGTTATAAATCTCTAAAAAAATTATATTTCTATCTTAATTGAAAAAGATACCATGTTAAAATAACTTTTAGAATTGAAATAAAAACAACATAGATCTACTTAAAGCTTTATTTGACATGATAGTAAAATTAAATATTTTTTACTGAAGTAAAATCCTTAAAATGAGTTATCGATATGTTTACCAAGGGATTTATTTAAATAAAATACTTGTAAATAATAAACTAGAGAAATAAAAATATGGAATTGACAGTAATGGTTAGAAACCTAAACTATTTAGAAATTATTTGGTTCCAAGATCAATAAATCATAGTGTGTATAAAGTTACCTATTTTTATTGTGCTATTAATAGTCATTATGCAAAGTATTGTAGATTAAGGAACCCTTATATAGGTGGTGTTAATAAATCACATTTTTATAGAGACTTTTTAATTATTTATTTTATAGTTTATGGTATAATTAAATAGATCTAGTTTCCTAAATCATTTCTAACTGGAAATATAGGACCCAAAGAATTTGGGTACCCAAAAAAATATTGATATTTTTATAGGTGAAAATCCATGGGTAAAATAATAATATATGGTATATAGATAGTCATTTTTCAAGACACGTGATTTTTTATAACTTCCATGCACTATAAAAATTTGATGGAGGTTTTTTTACCTTTGGTGATAATGATAAATAGAATATCATTAGATTTGGGTCAGTTAGAGATATAAATTCCATTAGGGTCAATAAATTTCTATATATTTAAGGTTTGAAGTACAATATAATAAGTATTTATCAACTTTTTTATGATATTTTTATATTTTATTTTTCAAATTATGCATCTTTTATTTATAAGAATAAACTGCTTAAGATTAAATTACCTAGAATAAAAAATGGTCATACTTTGTACCTTATTTACTTATGTAAAAAAATCTGAACATTTTAAATACTAAAGTTAGTGATTCCCAAATATAGTAAAAAGGTTTGGTCATTGTAATATATTTTTTCTATCTAATTCATATAATAATAAGTTTTTTTTGATATTCCATGCCTCAAATTTAATGAGAAAAAACTTTGTGATTCATGTTAAATGGGTTAGCAGCACAATTCATCTTATAAATCAATCAATAAGGTTGCTACATCTAAACCTTTATAGCTTATCCACATGAATTTTTTAGACCTTTTTATAATAGAAAGCTTATCTAGAAGATTATTTTTTTATGTTAATTGAGGATTTTTTTAAATTTACTTAGGTTTACTTTTTGAAATTTAAAATTGAATTTTTTTTTTATGGTTTTTATGAGTTTTTATAAGTTGGTTCAAAATGAAAGAGTTGAAAAAATAAATTCATTAATAAGTGGCCATGGAGGAGGGTTTGAGAATCAAGAATTTAATTATTTTTTCTCAAATATAGGTATTAAACATACTTTTTATACTCCAAGGACACCTCAAAGAAGTGGAATTTTATAAATAAGAAATATAACTATATAATAAATGGATATAACTATGTTAAATGAGTATATTTTACCTACTTATATTGGGATAAAGTTGTTAAAATATCATTCTATATTATAAATATAGTTTTAATTAGACCTTTTCTAAAAAAGGAACCCTATGATTTGTGGAATAATATAAAACCAAAAGATGGGTACTTTAAAGGTTTTGGTTATAAGATGTATAACTTGAATACTAAGAAAAAACATGGTATTTTTGATCCAAAAACTTATGAATAAAACTTTCTTTGGTATTATAATACTTCTAAATCTTATAAAGTGTTTAATAAAAAACTCAAGAATGGTTGAAGAGTCAGTTTATGTTAAGTTTTATGGGATTGATACCTTTGATCATAATATAACAAAAGCTGATGAAGTTACTAATTCTTTAAATAACTTGAGACTTGATTATTTTAATGCTAAAAGTAAAAGTAAAATAGAGAATGATCATGATAATTTCAGTTATAAAGAGATGAGGAACCAAAAAATGTCTTACCTAGAAAACCTATAATCTTAAAGAACCATCCTTTATAGACCACTATAAAAGGCCTAGATAAATGTGTTAAAACTAGAATGAATTTTGGAAATTTAGTTGAGTTATCTTCTTTTATATCCCAACTAGAACCTAAGACTATAGAATAAGTCTTAAATAATGAAATTTTGGTAATGACTATGTAAGAAGAGTTAAATTGGTTTAAAAGAAATAAATTTTTTGAGTAAGTTGATAGGCCCTCAGATTATCTAGTAAATGGAACTAAGTGGATATTAATAATTAAGCAGGATGATAAAAGTATAATTACCTAAAATAAAGCTAATCAAGTTTCTAAAGGTTAAAATCAAGAGGAAGGTATAGACTATAAGGGGAAATTTTCCCCTATTGTTAGGATTAAACCCATTTGGATCCTTTTAGCATATTCATCTTATAATAATTTTAAATTATACTAGAGTGTTAAATATGATTTTTTAAATGTATATATGATAGAAGAATTTTATGTCAAATAAACCCAAATTTTGTAAAATCCTCCTTTTCCAATTTTTTTTTTAACTTAATAAATCTATTTATGTTCTTAAATAATAAATAAGGGCTTGGTATGAAATATTGAGTTCTTTTATTTTTAAAAATGACTTTTTACTAGTCTGGTTAATCCTACCCTTTTTAAAAAAACACTTCTTCTAATATTTTATTAGTACAAATCTATATATATTATTTTATTTTTTATTCTACTAATAAAAAAATTAATAATTTTTCAAAATATATGCTAGAATAATTTGAAATGAGTATTATGGGTGAACCAAATTTTTTTCATGGATTTCTGATATTTCAAAAAGATTTTGTAAATTTTTTGAATCAAAGTAAATATATTATTGATTTATTAAAAAATTTGAACTTGAAATAGTCAAAAATATACAACTCATATGTGTACTAATATAAAACATTTTATGGATGAAACTATTAAACCATATGGTAACAAGTTGTATAGATATATGACTGGTAGTTTTTTATATCTTAATTATAGTAGGCCAAACATTATGTATGATTTTTTTCTATGTAAAAGGTTTAAGTCAAATCCAAAAGAGTCTCATTTGAATGTTGTAAAAAGAATTTTTAGATATTTAAATGAAATTTTTTTCTTTATCTTTTCTCTATCCAAAAACTTATGGTTTTGGTTTAATCTCATATTTAGATACCAATTTTGGAGGTTATATATTAGATAGAAAGAGTACCTCAAAAAGATCTCACTTTCTAGGAAATTCTTAGGTTTCTTGGTCAAGTAAAATGAAATATTTAATTAAATTATCAACTAATGAACTAGAATATATATTTTTTGGTAGTTGTAGTGAACATGTGTATGGATGAAATATACTCTTCTAGAATTTGGACTTAATTTTGATCATGTTTCTATTTTTTTGTGATAATAACAATGCTATAAATATTTCTAAAAATATAGTGAGTCATTCTATGACTAAGTATATTGATATTAGACATAATTTTCTAAAATATCATGTTCAAATGTGTCATATTTATTTAGAATTTATTAATATTGAATATTATCTTGCTGATAATTTTACTAAACTTATTTCCAAAATGAAATTTTATTTCATTAAGGTGAGTTGGGTTTTTTTATTTTAAATGATAATTATATATTTTTTTAATCTTTATATCTATGATTAGTAAACAAATAATAGTTTATTTTACTTCATTTTTTGTAAATTTTTTGTTTATTTTAATATGTTATCCAAGTTTTATTTTATTTTATTTATATTTATCCATGTTCAATTTTTAATTTTTAATTTTTCTATTCACGTTTAAAATTACTAATAATTACATAAAGAATTTGGATCAAGAAACCCAAATGTTGTACCACCCACAGAATCAAACTCTATGATCTTGTGCTAAAAACACATAATTTACAACACATGCATTGATACACATATATGATTACAATATCTTTATTACATTTACAATCCAAGGACCATTTTTTTAGAGTTTTAGAGAATTAGGATGAATCACTAACTAATAAATCTCAATTATTATCATAAAATGGACACTTTTTTACTATATGAGAATCTAATAAATCCATGAAGAATCTTTAATGCCTCCTATAAATTTTCACACGTGATAAACTTCTAGGCTTATTATACTTAATACTTAATTTCAGAACATGGTGAAATAAAAACATAAGGGGTGACCTCAAATGCTCAGTATGGGTAAACATAATAATAATGCATAACGTGAGAGACATGAGGCATAACATGATATCATAATAATAATGATCATAATCTTAAGGGAATAAAATAAAGATATGATATCAAAATAACATGGATTAAACAATGATCATAACATAAGATAATGGAATCATAGGAATAAGGAAAAAATACAATCATGATATCATAAGAATAATTCAAGTCTCCTTGCCTCATTAACATAACATAGTTGGATATGCTAACTGTCCACTCCCATAGTTATCTAGGCTCACTACCCATGCACCAGGGTATCTCATGAGATGGAAACATTACATAATGTGTTATAGGGATATATAATTCTAGTTCCACCCATCACATTATATAAATCATACATATGTGTTCCATATAGTTTCAATCAACATATCATAAAAATATAAGGAAATAAAATGGTTTTTATATCCATTTCAAGTGGTTCCCAAAGGAAAAAATGTATGATTTCATCAATAAACCTGACATGATAAATCCATGGAAAATAAATTTGTTTCTAATGGAATTAGTCATCATTTTAGGTAAATACCACTCAAAAAATATAATAACACATATGGTATTTACACCATATATAAATTGTATATATGGTTTAGATAAAAATTTCCCCAATCAATAAATGTATTAATCATATAGGTGAACACCCTTAAATCAATTAATGTAACATAGGGAATTCAAAGAGGAAAGTAATTAGAATTAAATCATTCATATTCAAGTTTATGATTAGGAAATACAAAAGTATTTATGGGTCATACCATAGATGTAAAGGATAATTTCATAATCCATCTAGATAAATAAGGTGGATGGTATCATATAAAGAATACTCTTGATCAATAAAATGAAAAAGATGAATAACACTCTTAGAATTAATAGAAAATTTTAATTAAAAATAATAATTTACCTTTCCATTTGAAAACATTAAAAAAGGAATATTTTATTAAACCATGAGAATAATAATTTCCTTTTTTAAAGACCTGAAAGAATAGATAGGAATTCTCTTAGAAAATGATAAAGGTAGTGAAAATATACATTCGCATGAAAACATGTAAAATAGATTCCTTTTGGTTGAAACTGATCCATACAAAAAAATATAAAAGATTTCCTATTAAAAAAATTTAATGAATTCAAGGTATTTGAAAATTCCTTTTTTTAAAACAATTTGTAAAAAAGTAATTTTAGAACACTTTAAAAAGTTACTTTATAGAAACACATTTTTGAAAACTAGTCACACAAAAAATGTTTAAAGTATATTAAAACCATTTAGTGAAACCCATATCATAAAAATGACATAAAAACCTTTCATTCATAAGAGGTGAATAGAATTATAAAGTTCACTTAAAGTATTTATAAAATAATTTTGATACGTAAAACATTAATATGAATGAAAATGTGATATATGCCTAGATAGAGAATTATTCATTTTAGTGACACATTTTGAGAGATATCATGATCCCCAAAAAGGTAAAAAAAATTAATGAAAGGGATTAATTTCCTCAAATTGAAAGGAAATAAAACATATTTAAGAGGAAATTTAAGGATAAATGATACCTGTAATATCAACGTCAATAAGAAAATTCACGACTCAGGGAAAGAAAAATTGAGTCAATAACTAAGTAATTTTTAATAGAAACCCTTTGAGGATAAAGATCTTGAAAATAAACCTCAAATACCATGAATAAAATATATTTCATGATAACATAACAATTTTTAATCATATACACTATATAAAATTAAATTGGTTTATAATGTAAAACGTGTCTCAATGAGGGGAGTTTGAGACAAAAATACACTACCTTTATTTGTGAAAGAATTATGAACCTATAATTAACTTATTTTATAATTAAATTAAGTTCATTACAACCATAATAGTAACCTTATTAATTTATCATTAGTTTCCTAGGGTCTATTTATTTTTATAAGTTTTTCATTTATTAAATATTTTCCACTCTTATCGATTACCTGAGGTGGTCTGG